>NSJW01000672.1:10000-2514477 GCA_019955255.1 Castanospermum australe
CATTGATTCATTATTAACTTTACTGCTTTGCTTATTTTATTCATACATTTTTTTCAATATGACTTTATTTACACTTGTTTCTGATATAAATATAAGAAATATTTGCTTGTATACCTCATGATCCTAGAATAGGCTATCCTTGACACATGCAAAAATAGAGAGGAATGTAATGGAAACGAGATGAGTATTTGGTAGAAGTGAAATGGAACAATTGAAAATAGAAATAGAGAAAACTGAAAATAAGGTGTGTATTTCTTTTTCCTGATAGAAAGAGAAAATATACTAGAGGGACCAAAAGACTAGAAAAGACAAGTTGACTACTCAATCTATGAAATGTGTCTTCTTGGGATACAGTAGATTTCAAAAAGGATATAGGTGTTATTCCCCATATCTTAACTGTTTTCTTGTGTCAACAAATGTTACTTTCCTTGAGACTTCTCCTTTTTTTCTCTGCTGCCGACACTGTCTCTACTCCAATCACTGAGGTGTTACCTGTTCCCTACTTAGATGGGTCTCCAGTTACTATCCCATCCGTCCATGTAGACAAACCTCTTCAAATTTTTCATCGTCGTCTTCCTCGTGTTGATACCTCCACTAAACATGATTTGGTCCCCAATGACTTACATCCTAAACCAGTGGTTGAACCCTCCTTAGAATCTGCTCCGAATGTTAGCACCAGTTCTCCCAGCGTTTTCTGAAAAGGTACTCATTCCACCTATAATCCTCATCCTATTTACAATTTTTTGAGTTATCATTGCTTGTCATTTTCCTATTATTCTTTTACCACTTCTTTGTGTTCTATTTCTATACCAAAAACAACAACAGAAGCTGTCTCCCATCCGGAGTGGCACCAAGCCATGATTGAGATTTTTGCATTACATTCTACTGGTACTTAGGAACTTGTTTCATTGCCACCTGGCAAATCTACTGTGGGTTGTTGATGGATTAACAGGGTTGGGGTGGGACCTGATGGAGCCGTAGATAGATTAAAAGCTTGCCTTGTTGCTAAAGGCTATACTTAAATTTTTGGCCTGGACTATGGTGATACTTTCTCTCTAGTTCCAAAGATGCCTCTATTCGACTTTTCCTTTCCATGGCAACCATCTGTCATTGGCCACTTCATCAACTTGATGTAAAGAATACTTTTTTAAATGGTGATCTTCAAGATGAAGAATATACAAAGCAACCTTGGAATTGAAATGGCACAATCTAATATGGGGATTTGTATCTCACTGAGAAAATATGCTCTAGAAATCCTTGAAGAAACTAGAATGTTGGGTTCCAGGCTTGTAGGCACACCAATGGATCCTAATGCAAAATTTAGTCCAAATCAAGGAGAACCACTATCTGATCCAAGCAAATATTGCAAATTGATTGGGCGATTAAATTATCTGACAATTACTCGGCTATCATTCGCCATGAGTATCCTTAGTCAGTTTCTTGATTCTCCATGTGAGGGTCATCGGATGCAGCCATTAGAGTTCTTAGATATTTCAAAGGTGCTCCAAGAAGGCTTATTGTACGAAGATAAAGGGCATACTCAAATTATGGGATACGCAAATGTGGATTGGGCTGGTTCTCCATCCAGTAGGCATTCTACGTCAACTTATTGTGTTCTTATTGGTGGAAACCTAATATCTTGGAAGAAAAAGAAGCAAAATGTTGTGGCAAGATTTAGTGCCGAACCTTAATACCGTACTGGCACTTGCAACGTGTGAACTTATATGGCTGAAACAATTAGTTAAGAAACTTGAGCAAACCAAGTAAGATGGATCTTATATGTGATAATATAGAACTCTCTGGAATGTTCTCGAAATATATAAAGTGTTCTAAAACTCACTTTAATTCTAGAATCTTCTGGAAGGTTCTAGAAGGTTCTTGAAGGTTCTAGAATCAAAGGCTTCTAGAAGGACCTAGAAGGATCTAGTAGGCTCTAGAAGGTTCTAGAAGCTTAGAGGAGAATCCATTACGTTCAAGAATGTTCTAGATATTTGTAGATTATCCTAGGTCCTAAGGAACCTCTAGAAAGTTCCATGTAGATATCTAGATATTTTAGATGTAAAGAGGTGGGAAGATTCTAGAACCTCATCCCCACCATACATTTGGCATGATCTACACCCTACATTGAGGAGGTGGAGCATCTGTAAATAGGAGAAGCCCTCCATTTGTATAGCATGGTGGGTTTTCAAGAGCCAGCACAGTTGCGCTGGAGTGAGTACAAGGCCACGACGTACTGCACCATCCCTATTCACTGACCAAATAAACTGGGCATGAGCTAACGGTAAAATGAAATAATCAAAACCTTTCATACTAGTACTAAAGGTGACTCTACCACCATATAGCTTCTCATTAAGAAACCTCACAGCATTAAAATCACATCCCACACACAAAGGAGTATGAAAGTCATAAACATAACTCTTCCCCAACCATGAAGATAAGGTTTTATCAACAACATATACTTTCTTCATTGGGCTTCATAGGAAAGGATAAAATTGAAGTGGCTACCATTTGTATTTCTTTGTTACCACATTTTTTCTCTCATAACTGAGATGATACCCAAATGAAAAATAGTTGAAAATATATTGTAAAGACTCAAAATAAAATATATAAATGATCTTCAAGTTTACCTATCATAGAAGTGATTTCATATGGATAAAATGGTGAATTGGGATACTGGACCAATTCCTCCTTTTTTGAATCCTATAATCAATTGGGATGGAACAATTTTCAATCCTTTCCATTTCCAATTTCCCTACCAAGCATCTATGGTTAAAAATTTAAATGTACTCTATTTCTTTCTAATTTCACTTCCTCTCCATTTTATTCATACAAATATTCTTCCAGTACTCTTCTGTGACCTTTAACCACTTCTTTTCCTCTCCTTCCTACAAATAATTTCCATGGTCTCCCTCACATAGTAAATGATCAATCTTATCAACCAATAACAGAGGAAGGTAAGAGGGTTACTTATACCTGCAAGGTAAATTGCTAGAGACTTGCATGGATGACATTAACCTTAGGCTTGGCATCTCAGCCATTATGATGGTAATGGTACTTTGGATCACTCGATGCCCAAGGAAGCAAGGTTCTGAGGGAAAGCATGATAACTTTATATCCAATAGAGTACTGTTTTGAGGCACCAAATTCCAGAAACCTGGGAATTCCCTTTTGCAAGTGATGTTGCTTAAATATCCCCAACCTCAGACCGTAAAAGAGCTCTTGTGATATGAACAATGACGAAAATAGTAAGGAATAGTAGAAAGGTAAACCTGAGCTAAGTTGACTGGACTGCTTAGAGTAAAGAAGCCAACCTTCCAACTATCTAATCTATTGAGTGATTTTCCCGTAAAAAAAAAAAGAAAAAAAAAAACAGAGGGTATTGTCTGTCATTTAAAGACCCTAAGCAAGGAAAGAACATTCAAAATGTTGCCGCTATCCATTGGAGGAAACAAGATGGTATTATCTGCAAATTGCAAGTGAGAAACTTCCACATCCTCCGCACCTATAAGAAGAATGTGGCCTGCATCTAATATCATTTTTACTACTTCCTTATTTTAAAGTCATTACTGTAAGTATTTTTTATGCAGGAGCAATGATCTTTGTTTTATGTTATTTCTTTGTGTTCTTTTCTGATTTGTTTATAATGTGGTTTTTATTGTATTAAGTTGTCACATGACTGGCAAATGCTATTATCCTTTTCTCACAACCGTACTGCATATGGCTTTCTGAACACAATTTCGTTGATGTTATCTGTGCATGTCTCGTTGATGAGCACAGACAGCAACGTACAAGAGAGGCATTTTTGGATAAATCAAATAAATATTACTACCAACACATAACATCAAATTGAGGCCACAAATAGATATATGGAAGTCTACAACAATTAAGTGCTGATGTTTAGTATACTATTGATATGAAAATCTAATAAATTGGTGGTGGACCTGATGGTGGTTCTAGGTCATTTCACCTTGTTTGCAGCACTATCCCTCTTCATTAATTCATTCACATGCTTGTTGTGATACATTATTCTTTCTTCTAACCCTCACATTTTTTTTTTCACTTAATCCAGGGGATCTGTGGTCGGGTTCAGAAGGAGGAGTTATAAAGATATGGCCTTGGGAGGCTATTGAAAAATCTATTTATCTGACAAAGGCAGAAAGGCACACAGCTGCCATATTGGTGGAGAGGTCCTATGTTGACTTGAGGAGCCAACTATCTACAAATGGCTTCAGTAACATGCTAACTTCAGATATAAAGTATTTAGCATCTGATAATTCAAGAGCAAAGGTGTGGAGTGTTGGTTATTTTTCATTTGCTTTGTGGTAAGATTTACTCTCCTAGTCTCTCTTAATGTTTGTATTGAACTTCAGTACGAACATTAGTATGGTTGATTCTTTTATATTTAGGCTTTCAAGTATTATTAATAATTCATAATTTTTCCTATCTTGTGGTCACAACTTATCTTTTGTAGAAAGATAGTAAATACATATTATTGTTAGTATAATAATATATTATGAACAGCGCCTTCGCAACCCCTTTTTAATTATAGATAGATATGCTTTTTTTAAGTTGTACACCCGACCATTAAAAATTTTGTTATTCAACTAAGGATGTGAAATTCAAAAGGCTGATTGTATTTTGGGAAACTTACAAAAGAGGAATCCTTGGTAAAAATATTTCCAGTTTTGGTACAAATAACTTGTGTACTAAAAACCGGACCGGACCGGCCGTTTCAACTGGTCGGACCGGGAACCGGTCCTCTCACCGGTTCAGGCGACCTCCCAGAACCGGTGGGATCAAAAACTGGTGAACCGGTCAACTCGGCACCGGTTCGTACGGTTGACGGTTTGGACCCTTTTTTTTTTTGAACCAATATTAAGTGAAACCACATCGTTTTGGTCGCGTTTTTAGAAAAAAAAAAAAATAGAAACGGCGTCGTTTTGGGGGGTTGAAAAGTTGACATAAACAGTAATGAATCACACGAATCTCGAGAGGGCAGAGCTTGGATGGTGGTGTGAGTGTGGGGGAAAAGGACAGGGCGCACGTGTATGGTCAACGAAGGCTGCGTGGATAGGTGATGTATCCGTACATCTGTCACGATCAAGATTTTCTTGTGGTGTGTGTTTTTTACTCTTTGTCCAATACTGCAGGGCCTTCGCATCCTTACCAAACATATTGTATTTTGTTTATTTATATTTTAATGTTTTAAATATTAAATAATTATAAAACATATTTTTAATATAAATTTTCATTATTCAATCTAAATTTTTTTTAATAACTATATCATATATCATTAACTAAATTGTGAATTATGTTTATTTTGATTAATTTGTATGTTATATTGCTATGTGGATTAATGTTGTGTTGTTTATATGAATGTAATATTTTTTGCTTTATGACTCTATTTTTTTATGTTTCAAATAATTTTATTATTGATATATATTGTATTTTTATTTATTTTATTAGTATATAAATAATTATATATATATATAAATAACTTATATTTATATATAAATATAAATATATATTTAATTATATTCCGGTTCGACCACGGTTGAACCATTAAAACTTGAATCAGTACCTCGACTGGTTTAGTGACCGGTTCGGTTTTCAGAACCTTGCAAATAACTACTCAACCTATTAATGATGTTCAAAGAATGGTTAATGGGTAACTTATAGACTTCATTAACCACTTGAGTGGTCAATTATTCCTAAAACTGGAAATATTTTTACCAAGAATTCCTCTTATGTAATTTTCCCTTGTATTTTTTTTGCTTATACTATCTTAAGCATGCATCATTAGTTGAAAATGACAAAGGGTTCCATAATATGCAGCCAAGATAATGAGATAATGTCCCACAACCCCACTAGAGCACAATATCTGAGATATTAAATTTCTTTTGGTGATATGTTTTTATAGAAATAGTAGTTGTACAGCTACTGTATATAGTCTGCTCTTGTACTACACCATAAATAAGTTATTGTGTATAAGTGTTAGTCACTTACACTTTCACACAAAAGGGGTTCTTTCTCTACGTGGCATTAGAGCCTCTACGACCAAGTGAACCTTGCCATGGTATCTAAAATACTATTTTTTTTTTTTTTTGGGTGATATGTTTTGATGTCTATTGATTAAAATTTGGTAGAATGACCAAAGATATTTGGATCACATTTATGTCTTTTTAAATCTATTTCAAGTCAGTTATTTCCTAGGATCTAGCTTGCATCTTGCCAATGACAAGATATTGCATATTGGTTCTATGATATAAATCCTAATAAAATTACCTAGATGATTAGAAAAGGGGAGGAGGGGGGGGGAATTATTCAGGGGTTTGAAACTTTCACCTTTAACCATGTCTTAGCTCTAGTAGGTTAGATATTTATCAGTTTTTTAAATTTGTATATGGTGCCTCATCCTGGATCCTACATGTTCTGCATTATTCTGATGCATGCTCCCTTGGTGGTGCCCTATGTGCATGAGATGTATGGAGAATTCATAACTAGATAGAGACTGCATCTTCATTTGATCCTAACTCTTTTCTCTATGCACAACTTATGCTTAGATACAGCTCTTCATAAGTCTGTGTGTATATAGATTCACAGATGTCAATTTAATGTATGCTAGTGCTTGTTAATGTACAGGGATGCTCGTACAAGAGAGTTACTGAAAGTTTTCAATGCAGATGGCCAGATTGAGAACCGGATGGACTTGTCCTCATTACAAGACTTTCCAGTTGAGCTTGTTTCAAGTTGTAGGAAAGACAAAACACAAGGTTCCATTGGGTTCTTCCAGCGCTCACGTAATGCCATAATGGGGGCGGCAGATGCTGTTCGTCGAGTTGCAGCAAAGGGAGGCTTTGGGGATGATAATCGGAGAACTGAAGCCCTAGTGGTAACAATAGATGGAATGATATGGACAGGGTATTCAAGTGGCTTACTGGTGCAATGGGATGGAAATGGCAATCGCATTCAAGATTTTCTTCACCATTCATTTGCTGTTCAGTGCTTTTGTACTTTTGGCATGCAAATTTGGGTAGGTTATGTGACTGGTACTATCCAGGTTTTGGACCTCAAAGGTAATCTGATTGGAGGATGGGTGGCTCATAGCAGTCCAATTGTAAAAATGACTATTGGAGCTGGTTACGTATTCACATTGGCTAACCATGGTGGCATACGTGGATGGAACATCACCTCCCCAGGACCTCTTGATAGCATACTGAGTTCAGAATTGGGTGGCAAAGAATTTTTATATACTAAAATAGAAAATGTAAAAATACTGAGTGGCACTTGGAATGTTGGACAAGGAAAAGCATGTCAAGATTCCCTTACATCATGGCTAGGTTCTGTGGCCTCAGATGTTGGCATTGTTGTTGTTGGGTTGCAAGAGGTTGAAATGGGTGCTGGATTTCTTGCAATGTCTGCAGCTAAAGAAACTGTAAGTTATCTTGTTTATTGTAATGATACTAGAAAAGTAATATATCTCTCTTGTCAACAGGCAACAACTTTGTTAGTTGTAAGCAAATTAATGCTATGTAACTCTTCTTGTGATGAATTATGTTTAATTGTCCTTTTTGTCATAAGATTTAACTTCTAATACTGTTGAATTTACTAAATACTTGTGGGATATTAGGGTGGCTGTTGAAGTTGATGGCTTGCATGCATAGTTCTTGTTATCTACTCTATTACCACTCCTTTGGTTCATTGAATGGTTTTATTTGAAATAGGAATGGAAATGAGAAAATGAATTGAATGAATTGGAATACAATGATCATTCCTGTTGCCATGTTTGGTATGGCTAGGAATGGAATGGTGTTTATGTCATGCCTTTCAGCACATGTTTGGTTTTGCTTAATTTTTGCACACACAATTTTTCATCCAAAAGTTCTCTTTGCAAAATTTGATTATAAGCTTTTTTGAACACAAAATAAGCTAATCCAAACACGCAATAATTGGCATTTCAAAATCAAGTAGTTATGAAATGAAAGAACAATTTAATGATTGTTCTAAAATAATTTTTAAACATTTTAATTTACAAAATTATCATAGTGTTGGAAATTCAAGTGTGAGTGAAAAAAGTCCCACATTCGAAAGTAATGGATTAAATGAGGACCATATAAGTGGAATGACCCATAAACCTAATGCCCTAAGGTTTTGGGTCAAGATGTAGGGTTAATACTACGAGTGTGATTCCTCGCTTAGCCCATGGTAGGAGATCTCCTTGATGTTTTGGGCTCCGCCTAACCTAACACATGGTATCAGAGCCGATGGTTCTGCTGGAACGAGTATTTAGAGATGGTGGTTGGTGCTCTCATGGTTGCTGTTCCCATGGAGAAAGAAGAGCTATGACCCAGGTGGAATGATAAGGCATGGCTCTAGTGCAAAAGCGGGTCTATGCCCAACCGTGTTGTGGAGCTTTGGCATATGCACACTCAGGTACAGAGACATGGTTCTTGGAAGTAGGCTTGGTGGAATGTGCTCTTGGTAACACCGAAAAATACTCGAAAAGGCTTCTACTCGAGAGAGAGCATACTCATGTAACAAAACACACTTGAGGAGGAGATTATTGGGAACTCAAGTGAGTAAGAAAAGTCCCACATTGAAAAGGGATGAATTAGGTGAGGACCATAAAAGGAAGTCCTAGTGTTTTGGGCTCCCCCTGACCTAACACACAGTGAGAGCCATAATTACACTTCTGTCAATTTCATGGGGTGGGCTTTTCTTGAAAACTCTTGCATTTGTAATGGTTACAATGACAGTATGGAGATTTAAACCTATATCCTCCTGCAAAATATCTATTCCTACAAATTACAGCAAGTACTTAGTCTCTTGTTAGAATTTTAGGAAGTAGCTGGAGATGCCCAAAAGTGTCCAGAAACTCCTTGAATCCTAGATGGGAGAATTGTTCTTGATGTCTATGGTGGGAGTGGCACGCAATATCTAAGAGATCATGATTCATTAGAGAATTAGATATGTAGGTTTCACTTGGATTTTATTTGTACCCACCCATTTATTGGAAGGGAATTTCATTATATTAAAATTCTTGAATATATGTACAGAAAGGTAATTTTCTCTTTTTTTTGTTCCATTCATTCATGATCATGACTTTTTAGCTGATTCCTCCTATACTTCTAGCCTATTAGTGGAGTCCTTTTGGTGCTGTCTTTTTAAAAATATATATATACTTATTCATGCAAAGGAAAACAACGGCAATTTTTTAATTGTGGCTGGCATCATTAACACACCAGAAATATAGAGAAGATCAAGTTTGACTTTTTTATTTCAAATGAAAAGTAGATCAAGTTTGACTTTTTTATTTCAATTGAAAAGTTCAACATGTCATCCCTCTATGTGAGGACTAAATGATCTGAGGATCAGTTTCAGAGACCACACCAACTCATAAACATAACATGTTTCATATATAAATTTGTTGAAGTCGAAATTCTATCCTAGTTGTAGTCCTTTGGAAAGAGGGCCTTCAAAAAGTCTTGTTCTTGTAACCTAAGTAATCCCAATGATAGCCCTTTATATTGTATCTGCAATCAGCCAGTAGCAACCACCACATCTTGTCCTCATCAACTTGTGCTCCTTTCAAAAGAACATTTGCAGATAAAGGTGACTGCTGAGTCCATGTTTCAATCATTCAACATCTAAAAACATTACAACCTACTTTCTATACTTGTGGATGCATGATGCTACTGTAATTTTTTTAATATAAAAAGAAATTTAATTAGAGAGAAAAGGAGAAAAGAACAGCTAGGTGAAGGATAAAATATTCTCCAAAACAGATAAAGAAAAGATCAGCACAGAAACAGGGGAAAAAAAGAAGATAAGAAATGTAGCCTCTCTGCATATCGGAAGTGAAAACTCCCTTGAAACAGTCATTAAAATTTACTAGTGAAAGGGCACGCCCAAGGTTTATCTAGCAAACCAAACAACTAATTCCAATGGAAAATAGCCACCCTACACTAGTTTTTGTTTTCAAGCTACAGATAACAAGTCATGAGCACACCTTACAAAAGAATTTACTAGTGGGCCATTTATCTTCCCCCAAGTCTAAAATTTTTATGATTTCTCTCTCTTACCCAATTAAAATTTCATAAAAATATCCAATGAGATTATTGCAGTAACCATCCTTCACTGGAAGGAATTCTACCCAATTATGCTGCATTAAATTCCTGCATTTTAATTCCCAAGACTGTATGCATTCTTCTACCTGTAATCCTGTGCTTCTCCATTCTATAATTCATCCGATTGATCTTAAATCTGATATTGCCATAAAGCACTCAAAAAAAGTTGAAGAGTTTCTTGGATTGATCTATTGTAATAGAGGTAAAGACTAAAAGGTTGATGAATGTCTCGTGTTAAGTCTCTCTTGCTATTAAAATAGGGAAAATCAGGACAGATTCTGTTGTGATATTTGTTCAATGGAAATTTGACATGTGGTTTAATTGTCCGTGTGTCTTCTTGTTGTTACGCACATGCAATATTGAGTATAATTGATAGTTTTGCCTAACTGTTGTCATTCATCCACCCTCCCCTAACCCCTATCTCTCAAAAACATATAGGTAGGACTGGAGGGAAGTTCTGTTGGGCAGTGGTGGCTGGAGATGATAGACAAAACATTAGATGAAGGTTCAACATTTGAACGTATTGGATCCAGGCAACTTGCAGGTTTGGTCATTGCTGTGTGGTGAGTATCTATGAGGAAGAATACAAGTGAGCTGACGAAGCCTTTATTATGTCAGAAATAATGCCTACTGTTAATTTGTTATATAAAGCAATATGATGTCTGTTAAATTTTACCAATCTGAACTACATTTTGATCTGTTAAGTGCCTTTTGTACATAATGTCAGATGATTGTCTGCTTCCTTCCTTCCCACCTGTTATAAATGCTATTTAGGTTTGTAATATATGGATATGGCTCACTAAAGGTTGGTCTCATAATTGTACCCTTTAATGAAATATCAACTAATGTCCTCATTCATCTTGAATGTATGTTCTTTAAATGTCCATTTTTCATTGTTATCAGGGTTAGAAATAACATTAGATTTCATGTTGGGGATGTTGATGTGGCAGCAGTTCCATGTGGCTTTGGACGTGCTATTGGCAATAAGGTAGGCCTGCACTCTCTGCTCTGCTGTTTTGCTTTGTATGGTATTTTGACTTAGTTTCTTGTGTTGCTATCTCTCTGTTTTTGTAAATAAAGGATACACTAAGATCTGACAGATTTTCTTTTATGATTATTAGAATTCTAATGTCGGTCATAAATCTCATAATTTTCAGCCTTGGTTACATAGAAGAGTTCAATATGTATGCTTAAATATGAGGCTTTTGTTAGATTCTCTACTGGATTTAACGATGTGCTACAACCCTGATCTTGTGTAAAAGCAAACATAGTACCAGTGGTCTCCATTCTACTACTTTGAAAATGGAAGACCGTGACATTTTTTGGTTGCATGTGTATCTGCAAGTAATATGTCACATAATCATTGAAACTTTACAGGTTATCTCTAATTGTGTCTACTAAGAGATAACTGGTATGATGTCAGTTACAAACATTAGCTTTGAATTTCATCAATGGAAAACATGTAGTCATATTGTTCTTTTAGCTAATAGGCTCTGTAAATCTTCTCATAGGTATCAGAAGTATTAGTGTTTTAGTTATGACATAATATGTTGCAATTCACTATTATTATCAATGTAATTTCTTCCAATATTGAACATTATCGTTCAGCAATGCACTGTAGTGTTGTCAATGGTATACAGCAGCCAATGGTGGCAAGTTCAAAAAACGCCATGGCACCATGGCGCATGGTGTGGCGCCATGATAACTAAAGAATAGACAATAATTAAACAATGAAAAAAATGAGGAATAACTAAAGAACAGAGAAAGAGGAGTAGGTGACAGAAACAGGAATAATGGAGAAATAAGTGAAGAACAGAGAGAGACAGAGAAAGCATGCAAGCTTCCCTAATGAAGGAAAAAAATACAGTCAATACTAATAAAGCAGGTCTGGTTACCTTAATGGTGATTTCAGTCTTGTCTGTGAAGGTTTCTGTCCTGAAGATCTTCAAAGGAAGTCAAACCCTGGTGCCATCACAGAAGAAGAACACAGCTTTGTGAAAACCACTTCTGATGTGTCATATTGAAAACCTCTATGGCGGTTTGGCTGTGACCGCCACGCCATAGAGGTTTGGCTGTGACCCCCAAAAATGCCATGCCATGGCAGTGCTGTTGACAATACTGATGCATATATGTTCTGTATGCAGAGTGTTCAAACGAATGTGCTTTTCCCTGAAAACAATATAATATTTTTTCAATTATCATCTTTTTATGTCAATTTTAGCTATTCTTACCATTGACTTGGGAAATGGTTGTCTCACCAGGGAGCTGTTGGTTTGAGGATTAGAGTGTATGACCGGACAATGTGCTTTGTTAATTGTCACTTTGCTGCACATATAGATGCAATTAATCGTCGCAATGCAGACTTTGATCATGTATACCGAACAATGTCCTTCTACCGGCCAACAAACCTTTTGAATGCTGCAGCTGGTACCTTGTTGTGCCTATTCCTGTTCTTCTCACTTTCCTTATCCATGTATTTATTTTGGCCTGTTTATAGATATGGCTTGCCATTGGTCCTTTCTGTTGCAGCTGGCACTTCATCTTCTGTTCCGATATTCCGTGGTACAAATGTATGTACATGCTGTCCACTTTATTCTTTTAAGTAATCATTATGCACTCAAGACAACTGGATGAAGCATTGAATTGATTCTTGAAATTGGTTTCCAGTCCGTGGAAGGGATGCCCGAGTTATCTCAGGCAGATATGGTTGTGTTTCTTGGAGATTTTAATTATCGTCTTGATGGCATTTCATATGATGAAGCAAGAGATTTTGTTTCTCAAAGATGCTTTGATTGGCTGCGAGAAAGGGATCAGCTTCGGGCAGAAATGGAAGCTGGAAATGTCTTCCAAGGAATGCGCGAAGCAGTTATAACATTTCCTCCCACATACAAATTTGAACGGCACCAAGCTGGTTTAGCAGGTTGGTTATACTGTAAAATTCATTGGATTAACTTGTTATTCTGGGGTTATAAGGGAATGAGTATTGCAATCTCTTTTTCTCACTAAAACTCAGCCCTCACTTCTGCACTGCTGGATTACTTCTGGATGTGTGCAGGGATCACATCAACATTTTCTGTGCAGATCCAAATACAAATTTAATGTCTCCATCCTTTTTACTTTTGGGTAAAATACACCCCCCCCCCTCCTCCTCTGGGGTCTCTGAACTTGAGGCTTTTCATAAGCTCAACACTTGAACTTCAAAACCTTACACTAAACCCCCTTTTGTTTAGGCCAAAGTGAAAACTTCAGCATCAAAGTTAGACAGAAAAGAGAGTCATGACACATTCCTTGGGTTCTTACACTTCTATTCTGTTTCATGGCTCAGAAATAGAGCATTTCTCCAATTACTGTGATTCTTTATTCAGAGACCAATAACATGAACATGATACGGTATAGGAAAGGAAAAAGAAGAATGAAAGAATCCAAATGTATTCGAAGTGAGTATTGTAATCACACCTCATAAATAATGAATTCCATGGTTGGCTTTATAGGAATCTCGATGAGCAGATCGGAGATACTGAAATATGTGTTGTAGTCACAAAAATCTACGTTTAGGCCACCATTCTGAACTGGTACTTGCTCAGGAGAAATATACCCATTTTAACAGAAAGATAAAGAAAAATAAAAAAGATGAAATTTTCAGAGTATGAACTTCCAAATAGAATTGATAAAAATAGAGATCCTTTAATAACTTCAAAAGTGTTTCTGCAGACTTAGCTGGGCCTGCAAAAACATACTTGCTTTTGGTCCTATGGCAACAATGGACTGATCATAGTATAGAATGCAAGACACTGTCATGAGACATTAATAAAATCTTCTACAATTTAATGAAAGACATCAGTACATTTACTTTACTAAATGATATTAAATTTGTCATTCAATTATAAAAGAAACTTTTATTAGAAGAAAAGAAGGGATACAAAAGGAAGAGGGATAAGGAATCCTCCTAATACATAACTAATAAGAAAGCTAGCCACCAAACAGAAACAAAGCTAACCCCAAATAAAACTATCAATACAAAATGGGTTTCCAATCCCTCTGCAAATCTACCAAGGGGACTCTCCAGAAGAATCCATGTGCTGGTCAAAACAAGGCATATACCTAAGAAATGAATTTCCTAGGACTCAAGCGAAATGTAGAGATTGCTGGGTTGGTATTTCATCAGTTCCAGTGCAAACCATTCTTGCTCTTTGTAACCTGATGCCATAGGTAAGAAGTACCAATGAAAACAATGTCTTTGGTCACTAATTTCCAAGACCTAATCCCCCTTCCTTTTAAGGCCTACAACTAATGTCCCAGCTGACCAAATGATTTCATCTTTGATCTACCATGCCCAACCAAAGGAAATCTCTCATAATCTTCTCAATCATGAGCAATCCCAATGGGAATTCTAAAAAGAGATAAGAAGTGGAGAGGGATGCTAGAGAAACACCCCTGAATCAATGTAATCCAACCTCCTAACAAAAAGGTGCCTTTCCAGTAACACAGGGTCCCAAAACAAAGCCACTCAAGAGATTTCCCCCTAGAGGGACCCCTAGATAAGTAAACGGCCATTCGAGGACTTGGCATCAAACCGAAGTATCAAAAGAATTGAGAAGCTGATTCTCCACATTAATTTCAACCAACCCACTCTTCTCCACATTGATTTTCAAACCAGAAATCCTAAAAAATTTGAAGAGAAGTAATAATATTCACAAAACTATCATGATTGTACTGCGTACTGCAAGTGAGACACCACAATGTCCTCTAAACCTTTTCTTTCTCTGGAAATCGTCATTCTCAACTCAACACATCTACCACCAAGTAAACCAAGAAAAAGAGGGGGAACAGGATCTCCATGTTTAAGTCCTCTTTGGCCATGTAGGCCTTGAAACCAAGACTTAGGCTTTCCATTTATAATTACAGATAAAGTAGCTGTTGATGGGTATCCTTGTATCCACACTCTCTATCTCGAACCAAAATCCTTTTCTATTCAAAACCTTACTCAGGAAACCCCAATTAACTTGATCATAAGTTTCATCAAAGTCTAATTTAAAGACAACTCGAGTTTTCACATCCTCTACCTGCAGTTTCTTAATCAAGTTCCTTCTCCTTTTACCGTTAGCCACCCTATGAAACAATCTTGAATTGGCACCTTCATCCTTCACCCTTAGTCTGAGACTTTTTGTCTCCAGCTTATTTCCTCCTTGAGCTGCAATTCCTCAAATTCATTCTGCAAGCCAACTTTTTGAGCCACTTATAGACCTCCTCATATTCCACCTTATCAAGAGCCTCAATTTCCTTTAGTGCCTCATCTTTCTTAGTTCTAATATCCCCAAAGACGTCACTGTACCATGTCTTCAATTTCTCCTCTTGGTGTTTCAACTTTTTCATGAACTTGAAAACTTCTCATCCTTCCACTCTATACTCTTCCCAAGAATCTTTCACCACAGAGATGAAAGAGTGGTGATTTAGCCCATGTTTTGGAAGCAAAATGGGGCAAGGCCCCATTCACTCTTACTTGAATCCAAGAGGATTGGGGAATGATCAGAGTCAGGGTGTGGCATAATTTGTTGAACCAGGTCTGGAAAATTGTGCTCCCACTCACTAGAGTTTGAAATCTGTCTAGTCAAGAAGCAACTGTAAAACCTCTGATTACCAATCAATTAAACTGAGCATTAGATAAGGAGATATCTGTTAAACCCTCTCATAGTTGAAGTGACTGTACTGCCCCCTAGCTTTTCATTTGGGGACCTCACCACTCTAAATCACCCCAACACACCAATGTGGAGCTCAAAAAACTTACATTACATAGCTCTTACCAAAAATCAACTCTTAGCTTGGACCTAGTCAGACCATAAACTGAAGCGATCCACCATTGTTCCTTATTCCTGATATCTAAAAGAACAGAGATTGAAATTGTTACCACCATCGGAGAAACTTGGCTCATTTTGCCTTGTTTGAGAATGCTTTATGATACAACTCCTTGTTTTGAAACTCTTCATTGGTATTATAACATTCAAGATGCCCCTCCATATCAAATCCATCCATGAATTCCACTTTCTCCAAATCATCTCCAGGATCTTCATTTACAAGTGCATCAATGTTTAACTTTTTCCTTCATTTGATTGTGTTCTTAATCATGACAAATGCATCCATCAATTTGAAGTCTCAGGCTCTAAGAAGCTTCAGCAAAATCACATTACTCCTGTGTCCTGTTATCCTTGAGCAGAGGAGCTCCCCCAAATCGAAACTTCCTTGTATGCCTCTTTTGCTACTTCCTCTGCTTCCTTTGCTTGGTTGGCTATGATGCCAATATTTTCACTTTGGTCCAAACATCTAGGTGGTTAGTGTAAGGTTTTGTAGATTGCGTATCAAGTTTGTGGAATGCCCTAAGTTCTGGGGTTAAATGTATTTTACTATATTTCTTCAACGATTTTAGTTTTCATCCTTTTGAGTGCTTGTAACTTCTTCTGAATTGCTCTATAATTAGAAATTGAAAGGCAAATCATGTCAAATTACAATCACTTCTGTTTATGTATGAGTGGTTATCAGGGTTGCTTCAAAATTTTTAAGGGTATGACTTCAGATTTGTGTGAATTGTTTCTTTGAAGGGTATGATTCTGGGGAAAAGAAACGCATTCCTGCCTGGTGTGACAGAATTTTGTATCGTGATAGTCGCTCTTCTTTGGTGGCTGACTGCTGTTTAGAGTGTCCTGTTGTCTCTTCAGTATTACAGTGAGTGCTTTAGTTTAGTTTCTTTATTTCCATTTGGGAATATGGATTAAAACACCATGCCAGAAGGACTTTGTATATATTTTCCTAGATAAGTCTCATTTTACCTGGCTTGTTGAGCTTATCTCACTTTGATGTCTCTGATAGGGTACTTATTTATTATATGAGACATGTGAAGCAAGTCAAAATTGAATTATATATGTTCTAAAATATTTCAGGAAAGCATGGGAAAGGAAACACTGCCTTCTTTCAATTTTTGTTTTAATTGATGTCATCTCACCTTCAATAGGTATGAAGCCTGCATGGATGTCACAGATAGTGACCACAAGCCCGTACGCTGCATATTTTCTACAGATATTGCTCGAGTAGATGAGTCAATCCGGAGACAGGAATTTGGAGAAATTCTGGAGTCAAATGAGAAAATTAAATGTCTTCTGAAAGAATTATGCAAGATTCCTGAAACTATCATTAGTACAAACAACATAATCCTTCAAAACCAGGACACATTAATTTTGCGTATTACAAATAAATGTGCAGAAGACAATGCTTTGTTTGAAATAATTTGTGAAGGTCAGTCTACTGTTATGGAGGATCAGAAGGCATCTAACCATCAGTTGAGAGGTTCCTTTGGCTTCCCAAGGTGGCTTGAGGTGATCTTCTTCATTTAGAATGAATTTTTTTTTTTTTACAAAATATGTTTCGTTACGGAAGGTTTTCTTTTCTTGATGATAAATTGATAATAGAAGAAATTTTATTTAAGAGAATTAAGTGCTAAGAAAAAGGAAAATAAGATATCCTCCTTAGAGAAAACTTCAAAAAAAAATAGCACAGTAAACACAAAGACATTATTGTAAAAGAGCTCTCCATTCCCTTTGCAGGTCTACCAAGGAGACTCCCTAAAAGAAACCATGTGCTGACACCAAAGAGAGGGTGGGAAAACAATCATGTTCCAAAGCAAGTATAGCAACAAATATTTTTCCTAAAAATCTGAGCATTCCACTCCAACAAAAGACACCAAATAGCAGTCTACAAAATGCAGTGTTTAGGTATCTAGGATCCATCTTACAAAGTGATGGAAAGATTGATGGGGATGTCATGCTTAGGTTTCAAGCTGAATGGATAAAATTGAGAAATGTTTTAGGCATAATTTGTGAAGGAAAATTCTGCCAGATAGCTATAAGACCAGCAATGCTCTATGGTAGAGAATGTTGTGCAGTGAATTAACAAGAGTAAAAGATAAGCATAGCAGATATGAGAATGCTGAGATGGATGAGTGTACATACAAGAAAATATTAGATTAGGAACGAATATATCCAGGAGAAAGTAGCACCTATTGAAGAGAAGATGACAAAAACTCACTTAAGGTGGTTGGGCATGTGAGAGGACCAATAAACACTCCAGTGAGAAAAGTGGATCAAATGGAATATAGTCCCATTAAAAAGGGGTAGAGGAAGGGAAAACTTTAGAAGAAACCATTAAAATAGACCTTACTCTAAATGATTTTACTAAAAATTTGGTTTTTGATAGAAAATCCAATGGGTGGCCGACCCCACCTAATGGGACAAGGCTTGATTGTTGTTGTTGTTGTTGTTGTTGTTGTTGTTGTATTAAATAAAAGGGGTAAGAAGATAATTGTTGTTTGTCTGAGGGAAAATTATGGATGATTTCTGGTAAAGAACTCCGAGTGCATTCTACAAAATATTGGGTCTAAAATTCAGATGGAAATTGAAATATCTTCTAACAAAGTAGAAGGAAATGTTTGATCCATTATATGTTTACTTAAATTGTAATTTTTTTTTTTTTTTTGTCATCAGTACATTCTTACAAAGTTAGAGAAGCAGTAAACAACCCTTAGTTTAGTTATATTGAAAAGTTCTTTTATAAACTTGTGAGTTGTAAATTTAATTGATAGTAACTTGAAACATCAACCCAATAATTCTTTCGTGAAACAAAGGAATGCATTATAGGACCACCCTTTCTAAGCTAATATGCAGACACAGGAGCACACCAAAGTTTGTGAGACTAATCACTTGTGACACAAGAGACTGGATATAGTTTTTGCTATGACAGTTGTTTTTTATTTTGTTTTGCTTTTTCTAAAAAGTCAATATGGATTAGTACAAAGATGTTAGTCCTAGCAGAGTTGTTTATGTGAATCAACATTAAACTTTTTTGCTTCAGACTAGGCATCCATCCTTTGTAGTGCACAAGGCAATAATTACCTGCACATTTATGATTCAGGTCAGTCCTGCAACTGGTATAATAAGACCAGACCATATTGTTGAGGTATCAGTGCATCATGAGGAATTCCACACTCTGGAAGAGTATGTTGATGGTGTTGTGCAAAACTCTTGGTGTGAAGACTCCAGAGACAAGGACGCCATTTTGGTGGTTAAGGTGCATGGCAATTACACTATCCAGACTAGAAATCACCGAGTCCGTGTTCACCACTGCTTTTCAGCCAAGAAAAACCAAATGAATTCTCAACCAGACAGCTCCAAGCATATCCAAGGAAGTGTACTACAACGATCTGATTTCCAACGCATCAGCATTTCCTGTGATGTGGTTGACCAGCTACAGAATTTGCATAGCCCTTGAAGCAGCAATTGATGTGAGTGCTTGTTACATAAAATCTTTTTTTATGGAAGAACAAAGTAATAGATAGATTATCTTATAACGGACAAGAAGTTCTTGTTTATACATGCTATAATTTTAAGCATCTTGTTTATGTTTGGTAATGGCTTGCTTTGTTTCCATTGGGAGGTTGCGGTCCAACTTGTAATCGTTGAGCTGAATGAACTGTACAGACAAAGCAAATGCAAGGCAAAGAGAAGCGTGACAGCTTTTGATAGATCCATTATTTCATTTATTCAGAAACGAGTCCTATTTATTCTGTAAATGACTATGTACCTTACTAAACAACACAAGCAGCAATTGAAAGGCGAAACCGGTGACCTGTTGTTACTTCAGCTGAAGCTCTATTGTTGAGTTTGTCTCTTTGACGATGGGTGCTTCCAACAATTATTCTGATACTTTCTACTTTCTCATTATTTGCCTGGAATTTTGCATAATGTAAGATAAGTCCATTTGTTAATTCACTTCCTGATAAATGTGACATTAGCCTAAAGTACAATTTATTAAAGGATGGGTTATTACTAAAAAGATTCTGACTTGAGCATCATCGGAAAGGTTCTTGACATTCATTCGCACAAAAAGGCCAAGCCTAGTGCATTTAAATTTGGATTTTACAGCCTGGGTGGAATTTGGATGGAAGTTGATTTGAAGTTGTGGTAACTACCTTCAGTGATTAAAAAGTTATAAATGTAGTTATTCTAATAATCACTTGAGAAAAGGCACAAATCTATGTGTTCGTATAAAAGAAAGGATAGAAAGAAAAGTATATATTTAAAAAAAATTGAAAAAATGAAAGGGAAAAGGAAAAGAAAAAAAATAAGAATAGAGTATATTTTTATTTTTATTTTTTAAATATATAAATGTCATCAATTTAATCTTGTAAAGAATTTTATCATTAATTTAGTCGCTAAATTTAAAAAGTGACATCAAAGTTATCTTTGTGTGTATAGATAGAGAATAAATATATATAATTTTAATAATTGATGGATTAAATTAATGATAATTTTATATAATTAAAGGATTGAATTGATGATATTTTTTTATTATTAAAAAATTAAATTAAAGTTAATTTTTTTGGAAGATCTAAAATGATGTCACTTTAAGACTAAATTGATAATAATTTTTTAAAAAATTAAAGTGATTGATACTTATATTTTTAAAAGATAAAAAAAAGAGTTTACTCAATAAAAATTAAATAAAGAAAGTATGAAGTCTGGTAAATATAAAAAAAGTAGATTAGGAAGGTGGATATAAAAAAAAATGATGAATTTTATCATTTTTTATTATTTTCAAACATAATGATTAATGGTAAAATGACATATTTGTGTTTAATTTATTAATTAATTAGAAGATATTATAATCTAGAAGAATTAAGGGCAATAATTGGAAAGTTTTTAAACAAAATAAATTTGAGATATCCTTAAAAGTTTTCTTCATTTATATTAGAGATAAATATGTGAATAATTTGTTTGTGCATTATTGAGTGAATAAGAATTTTTTAACCTTTTTTACTGACTCATCTCATTTTGAGTAATTTTCTCTATATTCTTTTTTTTCTTTTTTTTTTAAGCGATAGTAACAAAATATTTGCACTGCATTTTTATTTTTTTTGTATTATTTTCTCTTTGTACAAAAGATGAAGCTTAATGAGTCATGTAAAAGGTAAGGCCATGACTAATAAGTTATAGTAATTAGTATATGTTAGTTTTGTATATCAAAACAATTGTCAAACAATAATTGAAAGCCACTAATTTTAACCTCAGTTATGTGGAATGTATAATCTAACAAACAAATTATATATTAGGGTTTTTAGAATTACCTAAATAAGAGGTGAAAAGGGTGATTAATACTTCTTTTTTCACAATATTATTCATTAGTTGAAAATTTAATGAATATGTATTGTTAATATTTCTATGAAATTTCATAAAATATAAATTTATTCATATGGTTTTTAGTATCCTATTCTTACCTGATAAGTTGTATTTATTTTATCCTCAACTTGCTTTTAACATTATAACTCTTATGATTCATGATGTTAGATTTCATAAATTATAACTTTAAATTTCTGTGTTTTCAATTTATCCGGAAAAAATATTATATAAGTATAATTATTGTGAAACAGAGAGAGCATAATAAACTCTTATTAGAGAACTTACGTAACCACGCAAGGTATGTCATATAGCACTGTCACAGTATTATGCAATGTCACATTACAACAATTTCTTTCTAAATTGTTTGAATTTAAAAAAGAAAAAAAAAGAAAATGACCATTCAGATTTATGTCTATTTCTACCGAATTTCACTCTTGTGCCAAGTTTTGAATTATTTTCTTCAATTTTCTTATTTTAAAAAATCATCAATTATAAAAAAATAATTGCAATTGAAAATGTAATCATTGCGTTAAGAAAAATAATTTTTTTAATCATAAAACCGATGTCATTTCATTATAAACTAGTATAATGACATGATCACTCTTCATAATACAATGACCATATTTTAATCATGACTTCAAGTATTCATTATAACTAAGCACTCATGCTAGGATCAACAATAATTTAGAGTATGTATTAAATATTTTTTATAAACTCTAAAAGGTTTATGTAGCATTTTTCAAAGAGGACAAATTTGCTTAATACTTATTTTATCCTTGAGAATAACTTATTAAATTATGTTAATTTATATATGAGGTTACTAATAAAAATTTTAAAAATTATTTTATATTATAAGAAAATCATACACCTATTTGGTTGATTGAGAAAAAAAATTAATCCATAAGTTAACATATAATCATAATAAGCCCAAAAACAATTGTTTAAGTAGCATCAAATCTTTTAAAAATTACTAAATTCCAAATTCTAATCTCTCACAAATCACTTTTCTTAAATTTTAACTTATCGTCCTCTTCTCACACAAGGTCAATGCTTATTTGATAACTACTTATTTTTTAAAAAAAAATTATTTTTTTCAAAAACTATATCAATAAAATTTTAATTATAAAATATTTTAAATATAAAATAAATTAATCCAAACACACATTTATATTATAAAAAAAAATTTGATTCCACTATGATAAGAATTTACTATAAAAAAAAGTAAAAAATTATAACCATTAATGACAATCAATAAAATAAATTTTAACAATATCATAATTTATTATATATGTACATATATTTTATTATAATCTTACTCATTAATTTTCTTATTAATTATTATAACTCTTTACTTTTTTTCAATAAAGTAAACCCAATTGAAAGAGAAAAAAAAAAAAGATAATAATAAATAGGACAGCAATGAATATAGGCTAGGGCAAAAGCCAAGATTAACCACAAAAACAAGTGTGCTTCAAAAATTTAACTGAATATGTGAGAGCGTGCATGTCTCCCTTTATTTATTTATTTTCCTTTTTTTCAGCAAGTGTCGCTCAAATTGATCCCCTGATCATTAATGTAATTGTCCTTCCTATGTCATTGACAAATTCTACTCCAAAATCTCTTTCAGTGAACATCTAAAATCAAAACTTATGAAATTTGATGGAAAGATAAATCTTGAGTGTCCGAGTGGCATTTTCAGGCTTTGGCTGAATAATTATAATAAAAACTCTGTTTTGGAGCCGACATGATATCAACCTAGGATGTACAACAACCTTTTTTCGACTCCACAGCTGCTTCTTGGTCCCCCTCCCCTTGTAGAACCACAGTCTTTCCATTCTCAATCCAGGTAGCATCCTGTTTCTTGAGCTCTTGAGACATCATAACCTTCCGGCTTAGTATGTTGTAAATCTCCTTTACAACTGTCTGAAAAGCAGCTGCTACATTTGATGAATCAAGAGCTGACGTCTCCATGAAGAACAAACCCTGTGCCTCAGCTAAGGCCTTGCCTTCAGCGGTAGACACCTCCCTCGCATCCTTAAGATCCGACTTGTTCCCAACAAGTATTGTGACAACATTCATGTCGGAGTGAGCTGTTAAATAATACAACAGTCCACTTAATCCTCATGTCATCACATTTAAAACTAAAATATGTGAATAGATGTTTTTCAAGCAAGCAAAATAACAAACAAGTGGCTCATCAATAGGCTTATGACTGAAAACCAGAGTCACCTATTCAATAATTAATATTAGACCCAGTTTATTATAAGGTGTATACTTATGTATGTGTATACATATCAATAAAAGAACAACGAGAAGACTGACATAAAAATGCAAAAGTCCAAAAACAGTAATGCTAGAAACTAAAACTACTGATTCTTGGTAAAGTAACCAAGTACCTAACAATGAACGTATGCAATTTAGAATTTAGCATCCACATGATTCAATTAATAAGAAAATGTTTCATGAACTTACAAAACAAATCCACCTTAAGAGAAAGAATAAATACTATAATCTTGTTTATTTACATATAGCGCAATATATATACCAAATGGGTGCTAAATTTCTCTATCATAACTAGTTTCCCATATTGTACCAATGCCAAATCGATTGTCAAGTTAACAAATTCCTATATCAGTAACCTCAAAAGAAAGTAAGCATGAGAAAAACTTCAAGAGGGTAAAGAAGTTTTCAAACATAAGTCATAATTGTAATTCTTACTGTGAAGTTCATTAAGCCATCTGCCAATGCTGTCAAACGTTTGGCGCCTGCTAATGTCATACACCAGAAGTGCTCCAACTGCACCCCTATAATATGCAGATGTAACAGCTCTGAACCTCTCCTGCCCAGCTGTGTCCCATATCTGTGCTTTAATTTCCTTTCCATTAATATCCATTGTCTGAGTTTGGAACTCTACTCCTATAGTTGACTTTGAATTAGGATAAAACTCATCTCTGGCAAATCTTGCAAGTAAATTTGATTTCCCAACAGCTGAATCACCAACTAAAACAATCTTGAAAAGGTAATCCTCAGTTTTCTCTTCCTCATTATAAAAAGCCATCTGTCAGTCCTAAGGATTGCCAGTGTGTAGAAACAAATTAACAATATATAATCATTATGGACTCTGGCCCTTTCCAACACTATAATGTCACCTAAGATGAGAAAAAGGATCAGAAAACACAATATCTGCTAAGAAAGAAATCTGGAAGACAAAACAGGTATATTAGTGACACAAAATCACAAATTGTGATTCCACAAGTATCTCAAGATATATCTACCTCATGAAGCAACCTTTGACTGTTTCTAGCATACAGAACTGCATCCACCATCAGCATCCAGCCCCTTGACTCAAACTAACCAAAACTTACTGGAGTACCTAAAAGCATCAGTTTCCAATATACACCACAGATTCAATGTAGTATTATAACCAGAAGGGAAGGAGGAGAAGAAGAATTTGCAGAGGCACTGATAATTCAATTCCTGACGTAAAATATTTCCAGCTGCTTTTCCATAATTATTTCTTGAGAAAAAAAATGCCAGTACAAGTGAGAATCAAGACAAATCATAACCTTGCCCAAAGATACAAGAAATTTGTTGCCATAAATGGTTACAATTGTTGCCAATAAACTACAGAACCAGAAAATTTTCAGCCCTTTTTATTTCTCTGTGATGAAAGAAGTTTACCAGAAAGAAGCATAAAAAATCTCAAATTTCATTTTTTCACCAAAAAATATCTTAAAAGAGCCATGTTTCCAGAGGAGAGGGTCATGGTTTCCTTTAGTTTTATCCTCTTTACCTCTGGCATATGGATAAGGCGAAAAAAGTTATTGCAGCTGAAACCCATGGGGTCCCTTGTGTGCCTTCCCACCTAGGAGTTGGTCCGTTGGTGTAGGGGAAGAAAAACTAGACAAACATGAAGATGGATGACCACCAGTATTAACTTTTTTTATGAAAGGATTGATTAGAAGAACCACGAAACTTCCAACTTAAATTATTGAACTAAAAAATTTCCCAGAAGGATTGATTTCATCAATTTGCCTTTAACCTTGATTAAACCCTGATAAAAGGTTTTATATAAATTATTCTTTTCTTCCTAGCATAATAAAAATCATAGCATGGAGTGCTAAATCTTATCTTTCTGGCATAATAAAAATCAAAGCATGGAGTGCTAAATTTTTTTATGAAGATTTAAGTGGGAACACATGGTCCAATTCGAGGTTGATAGTAATTTTGGCTTGCAAACAGGCACTTCCCACAGCCAAGCTATGCTTGGAAAATAGGTTGATAAAATAGCAAGCTACATGCAAAAGGGGGAGGAAGTAAAAGAAAAAAGAAAAGATCAGCGACTTTGTAAACATAGTTCAACCCACCATTTGTTTTTTTTTTTCAGAGGACGGCTTATTTGACCCCTGAAAATATATTTTTGGCAAAGGACACCCTATGTGATTGTGAGTTTAAAAATACTTGAGATATCGTGGGCTCAGTATGGCTATCTTTGGAATAACATTTTTTATAGATATCTAACTAGAAAATTCTGCAGGAAGTAAAGTCAACAAATATAAATACCTCAACCTCCTTTGGTCTTAATTTTCCCCTCGCCTCCTCCCACTCCAGCTTACCCTTCCACTCAGTCTTTATTATCTCACACCCTGGTAATAAGTAAAAGGTGGATTAGAACAGTCTTACCAAGAAATAAGGTAATATTCTCACATGACACAAAGGGTTAAAACTTAAAGCATTAAATAAGAATATTGCGTAAACCCATATCTATAATCAGAGGCAAGATGATTTGAAGATTCAATTAAGCATTTGCATTGTACTGATAAGGAACATAGTCCTCTTTTCATATAAAAAGGAAAATAAAAATCTAAGTCCCTCAACTTATCTCTTATCATTTTTACATCAGATCTAGTTGTACTGAAGGGGAATTTATAAAACCTTAATTGTCTAGCACTAAATGGAGGGCTAGTCAATCTTAGATCCATCACCATAATTCTTCTTGTAAAGCATCCCCTTACAATTGCTAAAAAATGCCGGATGAATGGAGGAGGAGCACTTCTATACTTACTAACAAGTACAAAAGAGATACAAAATTGTGCAAACAACATAGGGGTCAAGCTCATGAGCCACACTGTGAAACCATGGGAAAGAGTAATCAAGAGAAGATTAAGGCAAGAGATATGCATTTCAAAGAATCAATTTACTTTTATGCAAGGGAGGTCAACCTTGGAGACTATATAACTATTGCAGTGGTTGATGGAGAGATACATATGGAAACAAAGACCTACACATGATCTTTATTGAGATGGAAAAAGCCTATAGGGTGTCATGTCACAAGATGTCCTATGGAAGGCTCTAGCGAGGAAAGGAGTTTGTATTGCATGGAGTGGTTACAAAATATTTCCGTATAACAAAAGCTTTGCACTGAGAGTCGACTTTGAGTCCATACCATTAATGCATGCTTTTTGCAGATGATATAATCCTAGTTGATGTCAAGAAAAGGAATAAATTATAAACTTGCGTAATGGAGAGAAGCTTTGAAATCAAAGGGTTTTCACTTAAGTAGGAGTAAGATGGGGTATACAAAATGTAAGTTCAACAAGACATGAGTTAGTAATGTTTTGGAGGTGAAAATTAGGGATCACATCATACCACAAGTTGCATGGTTTAGGTATCTTCGATCTATCTTACAAAGTGATGGGGAGATTCATAAGGATGTAACACATGGGATTCAAGTTGAGTGGATGAAATGGAGAAATAGTTCAGGAGTAATTTGTGATCACGAAAGTGTCTATCAAAAAAAGGAAAACAGCTATTACGACTAAAAATGCTCTATGATAGTGAATATTGGGCAATAAAGTGCCAACAAGAGCAAAAAAAAAACAAGTGTAGCAGAGATGATAATGTTGAGGTGTATGAATGGACATACTCACAAGAAAAAATAAGATTAGGAATGAATTTATTTGGGAGAAACCATTAAAAAATAACTTACTCCAAATGTATTTATTGAAAATTTGGTTTTTGATAGAGCCTAATTGGTGCTGTTTAATCTATGTAGCCCAACCCACCTAGTGGGATAAGACTTAGTGGTTGTTGTAATTTTGTTGCACCCAGTCTAATAACCAATTCATATCATCAAATATTGCTAATTGTCAAACGATTATGCTAACACTTGAAGGCTGCAATAGCTAGAAAGAGAAAAAATTATCCATTAAGAAAATCAAATTATGTACCACAATGGATGTAAACAAACAACCACACTATTTTTTTTTTGGGGGGGGGGGGAGAGCGGATATTGGAAGATGCTACTAGAAAGAATAGTGAAATATTAGAAAACAAAGAAAATAAGTATCCATCAAAGCAAAGGAGCAATGAAGATAGAAAAGACAAATACCTGAAAGCATTTTGCTCAAGTTAGATACACCAAAGAGCAGCATGGATAGCACAGATAACCACATTATTAATGAAACAACCATTTTTTATAACAAACAATGCCCTCTACTGTTCATAAAACCTTTTATCCTGCATCTTTTAAAATTATTCTCCAAAATGGTGCAACCTTCACATGACATGTTGAGATAAACCACTAACAACAAACTAAATACAATTCCTCAGGAATCAGTTAGTATTTGATGAGAAAGCAGGGAAGTTATCACCCTTAAAAATAGCAATGACAAACTTTGTCAAACAAGTCCTCATCTCATGATATTAAAATCAACAGACTGGTTTTTGTCATTACCATGTACACAGACTATACATACATCTAACTGCAAACACCTAACAGATTAGTAAATGGAGAAGACAAGAGGGATGTCTCTTACAAACTCAAAGATAGAGATATTAACTTTAGTAAATGGACTAGACTTTTTATTCGGCATTTATCTCTGTCCAACATCTGTCTCCAAGACACACACACACCACCACACACACACATAAAGAAAAAGAATGAACTGCAAATTATAGGTTCAGGTGGCCATTCATTACCAAATTCTTATGTGAATTTATAATTAAAATCAGCTAGCAATGATTGCATGACATGTAAGTATATAACCTATGTGTTACAATACTTCTGCCAAAGTCGGATATTTGATAATACACCTGCTCATCAAAAAAAAAAAAAAAATTAAATTTGAATTACCCAAATGGTCCCAAAAGGTGCAATCTAAATTACAGCCAAAGTTACCAAAAACTTCAACTCTTCTGGGTTTGTCAAGTTTCAAAGATATATAAGACAAGCCAGCCAAAAGCCGACAAAAACGAAAACAAAAAAGCCAGAACAGTAATCATATAAGTATAGCAAGCATATAAAAAAAATTGACCAAGACAGTAAAGCTGCACTCTATTTACCCAAGCAGTCCCAGTTAAAGAGGTAAATGAAGGACAAGGACATCAGACTATTACAAGTGCTCACAAGTTAAGGAAGTATAAAACAAAACAATATAAAGCTCAAGCATCTAAAAAGCTAAATCCAGTTCAGACAAAGTTTGCATGTAAACCAAAATTTCACCAAATTAATGGCATTATACCATATACATAATCAAAATAGAGGTATAAAACATGCACAAAAAAGGAAATTTTACACCGAAAATGACCAATAATATTAACTTAGAATACCTAATAACATGAACACCAGGGAAGAGGGATTAACGGGGAGAATCGGGAAAAATACGCCGTGCCAAAGCCAAGGTGACAAAAACCGCAACGGAAGGGGATGTGATTGCGAACAGGAGAAGGGGGTTTCTAGAGGCGGAAGGGTGTTTTCAACGTTTGCGCCTTTGCGGGTTATTGTTATTTTAATGAAACCAGATGTTCTGATTCCGCCTCTATTTCAAGATTTTTTCTTTTTTAAGTAAATTACACATATTTTTAGAAAGCTTGACATGTGATTTTAAAAGTGTGACTTTATTTATTAACTATTAGTTTTTAAGTAAAACTCTATTTTACTCTGTAAAGATATACTCTTTGTTAATTTAATTTTTCAAAGTGTGACTTTATTAATTAATTATTAGTTTTTAAGTAAAACTCTATTTCACTCTATAAAGATACACTCTTTGTTTATTTAATTTTTCAAAAACAAATTTTAGTAATTTAGTCTCATTAATTATATAATATTAAAAGATGATATGACATATCCAACTTTGTCAACTAAATTAAAATGATATCATTTGATTAGTCTTTTAACATTACAAATTAAATTTTAAAGTTAACACTATTAAATTCAAATAGATGGAAGAATAAGGATTTGAAAATTTTAAATTTTATGGACTAAATTGATAAAAATATATTTTTAAAAGACTAAATTGATAAATAATGTATTAAAAGACAATACTTTTAGTTTTTCTTATGTTTTTATCTATTTTATGTAAAAATTTAGAATAATTAGGTTTAGAAATTAATTTGAATTTGGGTTTCATTTGCCATTTAAGACCTTCAGTTAATTAATAATTGGACCTTATACAATTTTGATATTAAGTGAATAACAACAGTTTTAAAACAATGGTTAAATTCAATTTACTTCCTTTAATTTGGAACAAAATTACTTTATCAGCATGACATTTTAACTTTGTCACTTTTCTCTTAAGTAGTTAGTTCATTTAGCACTTTATTCCTTATAATTTCATTTCATTAACTTTGACTATAAATTTGTTAACTTTAACTAATGCAATCAAGATTTCTTTAATCCTTTAACTTTATAAAAACTAATATAATAATTTAACTATATATAGTTTAAGATAAGTAAACAAATATAGAAATGATTTGAAAATTTGAAAATGTGATAGTAAATAAATTTTGTTACACAAAATAAAATATCAATTACACAAATTAGATATATTTTTGTGTTATAAACTTATTGATTTAATATATTATAACATTAATAACCACTTTTTTGATTGTTAAAATTTTAAAAAGACATAAAAAGCTATCAAATTGTTAGGTAACGAAACTATAAGGTAAAGTGTGAGAGAGATTTCCAAATTGAAAGCAAGATAATCAGCACATGTCCATGTTGGTGGGCACACGGCCAAACCGTGTAATGCCCAGTAAAGTGCTTATTCTAGTGAAAAGCTTGAATGGCCGCACGACCATATAGTGATACATAGCCTTGTACCACACTGCCAAAAAAGCGGGCAATCACACAAAAAAGGAATAATGCCTACATAGCTATGCAGGCTCACATAGGCTTTTGAAAAAAAAAAAAAATCGATTTATTCCACATAAAAAGCTGTCACCAAACATTCATTTAATGTGTTAAAAATTTAAAAAATAAAATATAATTTATATTCATAAAGTTTATTTTAAAATTAAATTATTTTTTTTAAATTGTTTACTTTTCACTAAATTTTTTTAAATTTTAGTCTAATTTTAAAAATATTAATTTTTTTATTAAATAAATAAAAATTAATATAAAATTTTAAGGTATACCAAATTTTAAATAGGTTTAATAAAACAAAAAAAATTAAGATTACATTTAATACAAGAATAAATTTTATGAATGTAAATTATATTTTATCTTATAAAATTTTATAACTAAATTATCATGTAGTTATACTTAGATCACATGATATGCGGATGGAGATAATATTTTAACTATAAAATTAATATTTTTAAATTAAATCAAAATTTAAAGAATTTAGTTTGATAAAAAAAATTTAAAAATAATTTAATATTAAAATAAATTTTAGATGTATAAATTATATTTTTACCTAAATCTAAAACACATTTATCAATAATACAATCTTGACATCCTTTTTGGATAGGTTTTGGCGGAAAAAAATTATAGCCATTGGATTGTACTCTTAAATATTGTCAAATAATACTAGCCATTAGATTGAATTGATAAAAGTTGTTGAATGCTTTATTTTTTTGAAAAACGTGTAACTTATTTTTTCTTTTTCTTTTTCTTTTTCTTTTTGAATAAATTATTTCTTTTTTAATCATAATCTTGACATTTTTTTAGTTTGATTTTGACATTAAAAAAATTTATACTATTAATTTATTTTCTTGTTTAGGAAAAGAATGATGATAAATTAAGTCAGCTTCTGAACTCAAACTCAGCTGATTAATTCATAAACCTTTTAAGTTGTTAACGAACCGAACTGTAAATAATTCACAAGCTGACACAACTTGTTACCAACCTAGTTATAATACAAAACACTGATCTATTATTCCTTCAACTATGAAAAGACAAATATATGCCAATGTCATGCAATATTTTATGTTGTTTGTCAAAAATCATTCTTTAAAAGAGAATTGTATTTTATTCTCATAATATCCTACGCATACTTCCCTACCCATCTTCTAAGTGCATGTTTTATATGACGAAAGAGAATGAAATAAAATGAGAAAGTGAATAAAAATAAAATATTTTAATTTTCATATTTGGCTGAAAAATAAAAAATAACATACACATTTTTTTGAGAATCCTTATTCTCTTGAATTAAGGGAATAAACATTCCCTTGCATTCCATTTTCTATTCTTTCTCTCATTTATAATCCTATTTCATTGCTTTCCTTTTCCTAATACTAATCATGCACTTAAAGTATTGTTATTCTTTTAAGATACCAGCACACAAAAATATTTGTTAAACATTTATCAATTATTTTCTTGCAATAAAGGCTTTAAGTCTATAAAATAAAATTAACAATCAATAAGCACATACCTTTTATGCAAAGAGAAAAATATGAAAATCCCAAGATTCTGAAAACCAAACCGGTCAAAGTACTGATTCAATATTCAATGGTTCAACCGTGATCGAATAGTAGTCGAACTGAAATATAATTAAATATATATTTATATTTATATATAAATATAAGTATATTTATATATTAATAAAATAAATAAAAATTATAAAAATACAATATAAATCAATAATAAAATTATTTGAAACATAAAAAAAATAATGTCATTAAATAAAAAAATATTACATTCATGTAAGCAACACAACATTAATCCACATAGCAATATAACATACAAATTAACCACAATAAACATAATTCTCAATTTACAATCCATATATTATAAACATTAACAGTGATAATATTTATTTCATCTGGCCTTTTATCTCAAGTTCGAACTAAGAATCTTTTATTAGAAGTTGTAATTACATGCCTACTTTATATTAAATATATAATAAGACCCGTTACACAATGAAAGTGCAATTAGTTCAATGACAAAGTTGGTGGCCATATTCCTCACGTGTCCATGTTCGATTCCTGGAAAGCTTTTTTGTAAAAATTGTAAAATTGAATGTCTGAACCGATCACAAGGCTGGACCGGACCGGCCAATAGTCCGGTTCCCAGTTGAACCGATATGACCGGCCGATCCAGTCCGGTTTTCAGAAGCTGGGAAAATCCACAACAATCATCAAATCAATAAAAACTTATCACAGGGTGACCATCACCAAAGGTGTCAATGCCCCATAGTATCATATATATGATGGAGCGATGAAACAGTTTTATCTTGTACCATGCATAATCCCCGACACAGATGGAAAAATTCTTCTATGCCGAGGTGCATTACACACAACGGTTCAAATAACTTAAGATTAATCTAACAGTTCATATTTAACCGCCTTGCCACGTCACAAGCTGTTTGATCTGGGTGCAGCACCCAGAGTATATTAGAATTTCCTATATAAGATGAGCTAACAGTATAAGTTCTTTCCACCTCTATTTTCCTTTTTCATCAATAATATAAGAACACAAGGAAGAAAAAACTATTATATCATTGCAAAACCAAGAAAAGTGATGACAGATTAATCCAAAAGCTCTAACTTGTATATTATGAACTGTCAATACGGTGCAATATTATTTCTCTAACTCATTCACCTTCAAGTTCCGCACCAAACTGCTCCAACCGCATGGCATCTTCATCCAGATCTCGGATTAAGGCATGGTTAATTAAACCATCATCTTCACTGGCATGTATCTGTCTACCTCCAAACCTGATAAAATAATAAACGAGAAGTAAGACCAGCTTTGATATCCAAGGGAAAAGGTAAAAAGTTATAGTAATTTCAACAATGAAGCTATTCTTTAATTAAAATTTTCAGCAAATTTAAATCTCAATATTCATTGGTAACACTTGAATGACAGTAAGCAGAGTTCAGACAGCTCTATCCCTATGCTTACCCACAATGAAAATGCTTCCCTATTTCTACCCCACCATCAGGACTCTACCAAGTCTCAGAAGAAAAAGGTATGAACATCAGAAAATTTAAAAAAAAATTAAAATAAAATGCAAAAAAGAAAAAACTTTAATAGGCAACTAACCTCATTGGTGAAGATTAACAATGCATAAATAATTTCCCACGAAAAAATTTTGCAGGTCTTGCCTACCTTAAGTTGGCTAAGCTTAATCAGTTTTTTTTTTCTGAAAATGGATAATCTATGTTGAGTTTATAACGATTTTGAATACAATGAAAATATATAGGTTTAATAGCTTGAAATAAGGAATTTTCCATGAAGCATGAAAAAATAGAAATATATAAAATATGTAGCTAGTAATTTTGTGCAAGTATCTTGATGTGATATTCGAATAATAGTTCAAATAATAAATGTAGGAAGGACATCACAAGGCTTCAATATATAAATTTAAAGGGGATGGGACCAGATCATGGGGATTGTGAAGCACATAAAAGGTCTTACACCTCCATGTTCAACATTCGAAGTTCCTATAAAACAGTAATAGATGGATGTACTATAGGTATGGGAGCGTAGCCGACAAATAGGGTGAGGATATAGCCATTTTGTGAGAAGTCCAAGACAACAGATATGGCAGATAGGGGTGGGAGTAGGCCAGGCGGTCTATCAGGAGCCTCTGGCCTAGCCTATTTTCGGCCTAGACCTATTTGTTATACAAGCCATGCTTAGGCTTTTATAAAAGCCTATTTAATTAACTAGGCCAGGTCTAAGCCGTTAAAAATATTTATTTGACCTAATAGGCCGGTCTATTATATATATAATATATAATTAAAAAATTATAATATTTATACCTTTATCATTATATATTAGTATAATTTATTAATTTTAAACATAATTTAACAATTTTAATTAAAGACACAATCTATTTGAAATTTTTAAAGTATAGGCTTGTTAACCCAATTTAAAGTTTTTATGTAATGTAAGTCTTTAAATAGGCTTGCAGGCCAGGTCAGGCTTTTATATTTTCATAAAAAAGTCAGGCTGAACCCCAAAAAAAGCCTTTGTCAGATAATAGTCAGACTTAGGCCTAGTGTTTTACAGAACAAGTCAGGCTTATTTAAAGAAAGCCTAGCCTAACCTAGCCCAATCTATTTCCACCCTTAATGGTGAGATACTTTAAATGGTTAAATTTTATTATTAAAATTTTACCATAACAAAAACATTTTCACAAGTTGGCACTGAAAATAGCAGCTCAGGTCCTATATTGTACTGGGTTAATTTCTTTCAATTTATTTTTAACATTCAAGTTTTTAAGTCAATTTTTAATTGTTTCTAAATTTAAAAACAGAAAACTGTCATTGCATCATATTATTAACCAAATTACATGTTCTCTTTATAACCTGCCTCTTCTAGTCAATAACTTAATTTTCTTAAAATTGGCCACCTCACATCAATAATGAGGAGGCCGCCCCACCAGTTGCCACCCCAGCACTTTGGGGCTAAGCCACTTTTTTCCTTGTAATGACACTCTATGTTTCAACTATTTAATAGTACCTTCCCTAGTAGATGAATGTCTAACAATGGATCTGGAGATGATCAACTAAAGAAAGTCGTCATGCCTAGGTACACTATGATACTTATAGGACTTGGTAAGTTGTTAACAACATGAAGAATGCAAAAAAGTAGCACTAGGAAAAAAAAAAACAGATGAGCATTAAATTACCATCTTCCATTCATCAATTCTATGCACTTCTGAGCATCCTTCCTATCCTTGAATTTTACCAAAACAACACCCTGGGGATGATTCTCACATATCTGCAGGAAAAACCAGCAGGGAACATGAAAAAACAGAGGCAAAAATCAAAGAACACTCAATCACATAGACCTCCCGAGAGGCTTGAGGAAATTACAGACCTCCAATTAGTTTCCCTGACATCCGTGTAAACCCCTTTGACAAAAATTAAAATAAAGATATAAATTTAAAAATAAGAGGGGCTTATGTAATTAAAAGAACGAAAGTCTGCAATTGTGAAAACAAAAGAGTTCTATGTAACTTCATTAAACAAAAGGAAGATCAATGTAATTTCATAGAGAGGAAAGGCAGAAAGTTAATGCAGGCAAAATCATAAAAATATAAATAAAAGCTCCTACCAATGAAAAAGTGGGAGCCTGGGAGGTATTGAGTTTTTCTAAGGAATGACTAGATTGTCCTTACCTCAAAATGACACCCAAACTCATTCATCTCCTGAACTAAGAACATCATACATATATAATGGTCAACTATAATTATATTCATTGAGCAGGTTCAATGTTAGATAGACATTCAACCTCAGGGTGTTGTATGTTTGTTGTAACTTGATTTCATAAAGGAGTAAGAAACAAAATATAGTTGCTAAGTCTAGCACAGAGGCTGAGTATCAGACTATGGCAGCAGCAGCATGCAAACCAATATGGTTAAAACAAATGCTTCAACAACTGAAACGCGACATAACCAGACACAAAGCCAAAAACACGAAGAGAAATAGACATAGAATTTAATGTGATTCAACCTACAGTGAAATGTAGGCCTACATCCACAAGCAAAACAAAGAGAAATTTCACTATGATCAATGAAAATTACAAGTTGTTGTTCAAATGCTTACTATGAAAGATATTATGTGTTAACCTATCGGTTCATTCCCTTTACTTCGACTACTTAATCTCCTTAAAATTCCTTGTCAGGTTGCATCGTGGGTTTGTTGGGTCACATGTCAGGTAAAGTCCAAAACTAAATACAAGCCACTTATAACAATTCTTCCCCTTGACTAATGTTCTCATCATCAACAATGGATCAACTCATCACTCCTGTCAGTCACTCTTGAAGGGCACCATCGAGTACTACAAATTCCAACAAAGTCCAGGCATTGCATTTGGTCATCATATATGATGGGTACTCATAAGTAGAAATTTTTTGCACAACCATACTCCCCTTTTACAAAATATCCTGGATGAAGTGATATCTCACATCAATATGCTTGGTCCTCCATCCCCTAGTTATACATCTAATTCTTAATCAAATGTAGCACATTGTGAATGTCACAAAAGACTGCTGTCTTTTTTTTTTTTTTTGGTAAAAAACTAAAATCATTCACAAGACAATGCAACCATATAGCCTCCTTCATTGCTTTTGCTAGTGCCATATACTCAACCTTTGTGGTAGACAACACAACTGTGACTTGCAAGGTTGCCTTCCAACTAACAGCATTACTAGCCAAAGTAAAGATAATCTATTATAGACCTCCTATCCAAGTCACCTACATAATTAGAAACCAGATAGCCATTAACTTTGTCTTTCATCTTAGCTCTACTAAACATCAAACCACCATCTGTAGTACCTCTCAAGTATCGAAGAATCCACTTCACTACTTGTCAATGCTCTGTCCTAGAACATGCCATATACCTACTAGCTACACTGACAGAATGTGAAATGTTTGGCTGAGTGCACACTATAGCATACACTATAGCATACACGACAATACTTGTAGGCTGCAGCACTCCAATAAGCAACATGTGACATGTCTTCCACCTCCTTCTCTATAGGTAGCGACAAGTATGAAGACAATCTAAAAATACACTTATTGGTTTAGACTAAGCACTCTCAATATAACTATGTTGAGACAAGAAAAGCTTCCTAGCATATCTATCCTTACCATGCCCCATTCTTAAAATCTTGTTGGCAATATCCAAATCCTTCATCTCAAATTCATCATTGAACTGCTTCTTCAAAACATCAACCTTTGACATATTCTAACCAAAAAATAAGCATGTCATCAACACAAAGGGCCCATTAGCTAGCTTCTGAGGATACGCACAATTGTTAGAACAGCTACAAGTGTATCCATGGCCAATCACAAATGTATCAAATCATCTACACCACTACCCAAGGGACTTCTTCAAACCATCCAATGATTTCCTAAGCAAACAAACACGATCTTCCATACCTGGAATGACAAACCCCTTTGGCAGACATATGTAAATCTGCTCCTCCAACACACCATGTAAGAATGTTGTCTTCACATCCAACTACTCAAGCTCTAGATCATGAAGAGCAACTAAGGCCAATAAGACTCCGATTGAACTATGTTTCATAACTGAAAAAAATACTTCATTAAAGTCAACGCCCTCCCTTTGTGTATAGCCCTTAGCCACTAATTCTTTCTCTTGAAAACCTATTTGCAGCCAACAACTTTCTGTCCCTTTGACAGCTTAACCAGCTACCATGTCTAATTCTCATGAAGAGACTCAGTCTCTTACTCTCTTTAAACATGGCATCAATCCACTGATATGGATCAAAACATGAAATAGCCTCACTATAGGTACTAGGCTCATGCACATCCACTGTCTATTTCTAACAACGCTTATGCAACTAGGTCTGCATACCCATATCTGTGAGGTGGCTAAACCCGCCTTCTTTGCATATCAATTGCAACACATGTAAAACATTATTCTAGTGCATCAACTTGTTGATCAAGATTTTGCACCTCATCTTCATGTCTGGACTCCATTGGGTTACTAGACTAAACTGCTGAAGTCATAGTTGTCAAAACCAAACCGGCTAGGCCAGCAGGTCCAATTAAAGGCTCTAACCTTTTACATAAGGAACCGGTCAAAATTTAATAAACTGGAAAAACCTACTGCTGCCTGTTTGATGATTCAGCTGTGGGATGCGTCGATGGTGACATAGAACAGAATCCTCATGCCATCATCCAACATCCACATCCAAAGAAAGAAGGGTGTTGGGTTGTCATTCCTCATCGTCCTTCCTCTGGTGTATGTCGGCGCATGCCACCATAGTCCGATGAGAAAGGTAGTGAAGACAAGTGAGATTTTCTGTGTGTTACAGTCAGAGTCGGATATGGTGATGGAGAGTATGGGCTGCCATGAAACGCTATTGTTAGCTCGTTGAAGAAACTGAATACTAGAGAGAGTGAAAGCGATGAGAAGTGTAAAAACACCCCTTACCCCTTCACATTCACCTGCCCTTGCTGAATCACATGACAAAGTCTTTTTCCCCTCCTTGCATGCATCAACTGAGAAAGACCTTTTTCAATTTTTTTTCTTTCTTTTTATTTTTTATAAACAATGAAAAGAAATAATGAATGGAAGGAATAATGGCTTGTTACTTCTGTTGGCAGTTTCTAAACTGCAATATTTCTCTATACTTTCTCATTGTCACAATCTTTTTATTATAAAATTACTAACATAAGATATATAACAACACCAACCAAGCCCTATCCCATTAGGCCGTGCATAGATCACATGATGTAATTGGGCTTTATCTTTTTTTTTTTTTTTTTGGAGGGGGGGGAGGTGTCACTCATTGGATTTTATCAAAAACCATATTTTCGATAAATCCATTTAGAGTAAGGTCCGTTTTAATGGTTTTCCTATAGTTTTCTTCATCTTCCTTACACCTTTTAATCATACTATTTTTCATTTGATCCACTTTTCTTATTGGAGCCTATGTTGGTCTTCTCACATGACCAAACCACCTTCGGCGAGTTTTTGTCCTCTTTACCTCAATAAGGACTACTTCAACTTTCTCTTGAATATATTCATTCCTAATCTTATCTATCTTGTACGTCCCACTCATCCACCTCAACATTCTCACCTTCGCTACACTTATTTTTTGATCTTGTTTGGCATTTTACTGCCCAACATTCACAACCATGGGGCAATCACTGGTCTCATAGTTGTCTGGTAGATTTTCCTTTGAGTTTGACAAGAATCTTGAGATCACAACCTCCATTTAATCCACACATGTTGAATCCTATGTGTCACATCCCCCTCAATCTCCCCATCACTGATACAAGATACACAATTTTAAAATTACAGTTTCAATTCAGATATTAATGCATTGACCATTGAGAGAAAAAATAAACATACATAAGATATAATATATGATTTTCAAAAGTTTTGGGCTATCATAGGTACCCACTGCATGGATTTGAGTTTTGATTTTTCATCCACCATAACTTGAAGAAATTACATAAGACAAGTGAAGCAAGGAAACTTCAATAATGAAGTATCAAGAAGGGTGGAATAAGTATGAGGAAGCAAAGACGAGAGCAGATAACTTTTGTTAGGATAAAACTTTTATCTGTCATTAAGAGAGTATAGTAACTAGGAAGTAGAAATCACTAGCACTGTAGCACATATGGAAATGTATAGTAAATAGTAATAATAAAAAAAATACAAATATCAGTTGATTTAACTGCTACCAAAGTATTTATAAGAAGAGAGAACAAAGGGGAAAACAGAGATTATCAATTCTAGAGTAAATACTTATTTTAGTCCTTCAAAGATAGACACGACATCACATTAGTCTCCATTTCTATAAGACACCAAATTGGTCCTTTAATGACAATTAATGTCATCAATTTCATCTTTTTTAGGACCAATTTCATGTATTTATAAATAGAAGACCAATGTGACGTTGCATATATCTTTGAAGAACGAAAATGGCCATTTACTCTCAATTCTATTAATCTTGAGACACACAAGCTAGATGAATTACCTTGACTGAGTCCACAGGACCAAGCTTTATACATTCCTCTTTAACATCTTCTTCTAGTTCTGAATGCAAATTTTCATCAGCCTGCATAGATTAGAGATATCAGCAAATGTCCATTATGAGAAAGAGCAGAACCAAATTATCATCCTGAGTGTGTAATTTAAAATTTGACTGTAGTATGAGAGAAACAAGAAATCCTAGTACCATCATCATAATCACAATAGTAAAGACAAAAATTAATTAACACATCACATAAGGTACTAATTCTAAATATATGAGTAAGAAAAATTTTTAAACAATAAAAAAACTTCAAGCACAGTTCATTTCTCTAGAGCCCTGTCCAAAATGATGGACAGGTACAGTCACTCATATAGCAATGTTCTGACGTGATAATAGTATCAAGAATACAAGCAAATAATAGTATTGAGAATACAAGCAAAATTAAGTAACATCAACCCTAATTTCAGCTGGAGTGAACATATATCGAAGGATAACAGTTGCTGGAATTGAGACTTTTGCATCATCACGACCACCTGAGCCATATATGAGAATCACATTACTACAACAGATGTGTGGTAAATAAGAAAACCAATTCGGAAAATGAATCTAAAAACCTCAAATCAGCCAAAATGTACAATAGAAATACATCCTAGCAAGAATCTCTTCAAATGATTGTCAACATTTGCAGTGCCTCCACTATTCAAAGACTAAGATATTCAGACTTCAATGTGACATAAATTATTTAGTTCCAAAATGCTCTCAGAAAACTCTAGAAACACCCTATAAACTCCTATTCAGGCAGGCAAAAACAGGGCAGCATAGGGTTAGGATCCATTGACACTAATGTAAACCAAAATAAATCTTACACCAATGAATAACTTTTCATAGGATGAAAATTTCAAAAATTGACTGTTGGATTGAAAGTATGCATCATGTATATCACACATATAAATCGCAGCAATCCAATATAGTTTTCTTCTCCATGGATTTATATTAAGAATTTAATTTTGATCCACTATCAATGTAAATTTTTTTACAGCATCATTCAATTATGAATTGACACATCATTAAAAAAGTTTGACTTTGACGACTACCTGAAAAGTCAAAATTTATGAATGATCAGTCAACACATGATTTGATGATAGTGTAAAAACATTACACTATCAATCGATCAAAATTAAACTCTTACATTAAAATTAACATATTGTATGCTTTCCAAACAACTGAAAATATCCATCTGCTCTTCCACGCTAAATTTCATGTGTGTGTGTGTGTGTACATGAATTATATGTAAATTTTCCAAACTTTGGTATGCAAGATCAATAAAATAATTACTTCTAAGTTCTAATCGGACAGTTGGGTTGATCAAAATCACTTTCCATAAGCAGTTATTGGATAGTGCAAGTGTTTCAAGTCTTACATGGATTGAATGTTGACACTGGTGCAAGAATTGGCACATTTAACCATCTAGTAACTCCTTGTAGAAGATTATTTAAACAAATCAGACCATTAAATTATACATAAGGTCTTATCAAATTTACTAGAAGCTAAATCACTACTTCTCTTCAATTTAAAAAATATCAAACGAAAAAAGGGATCAAATAAAGATGGAACTGGGAAGCAAATCAGTAAAATTTCTGAAACATCAATATGAAAAAATTGGGAGACAAAGCATACCCCATCCAAGCATTTTCTCTTCTACCCTTTTCAATTTCTTTTTCTTTTTACTGTCTACTTGCTTGGTTATAAACGTGTCTCCTGCATATTTAAAGAAGGCTCCATCAAACAACAGAAAGCATAATAAATAACTAAACTATTTATCTAACACATGGGTTTATTATAGCTGTAAGTGAACAATTATCAGAAACTGCCACATGAAGTATTATAAATTAAATGAAGGTTACCTTTCTGCTCAAATTTAGCCTGGGTCACTGACATAGGAATCTTGCCACCAGGGCGAAGAGGTATTCCATCCAAAATTTGGATTGCCAGAGCCACTGATGGCTCCTGGTATAAACAAACATAATGAAAACCCTATTACATCCACAATATATGTCACAGGCAGAACAATATAAGAGAAAAAGTTACCTTAAGATACGTAATCAGAGCATCTCCCTTTTTCCTTCCTGTCTCTTTATCAACATAGAGCTTCACACGAGGCCTTTTGGTTTCTGTATCCTATTATAAATATAATCATGCATTCATATTAAGCCAGTATGAGCCAACAAACACAAAAGAGCCAATCTGCGATATTTATGAGTGCACAAATTGCCACCCCATAATGATTTTTATTTTTTTGAAAGAATGGCCTCTCTCAAGGCACTGTTTGTGAGAACTAATTCATAAGAGTTGCTTGGCCTTGTGTGATTCACTTTTGGTTGGGGTATTGGCCAGCACACGTAACCAGAAAAGGGGAAAATAAGGTTCTCCAAATTCTCATAACAAAAATGAGGCTTACTATCAAAACTTGCAGTATATATGAATGCTTTAAACATGATAGGCAACAGATTTTGCTCTCCTATGTGTAGGAATTTGAATCCATACTTTTGGCAGCATTGCAGAGTCATTTTACCATTAATTGGATTATAAGGTGTCAGCAGTGTTTTCCCTCACATAAATATAACAGATACTTCTAACATGAAAAGGTAATGTGTACCTATGAAGTATGGTTGAATTCTATATAATTTCACCATTGAATAGATAACAGGAATAAAAGGGTACCTCCTTTATAATTCCACACTTGGAAAATACCTCCACAACCTACAACATATTCCCCATGTTATTTCTTGCAAAAGAAGTCAAGAACTACTTTCAGGCAATTGAGACAAAAGGATTACTTCATCAGTGGTAACATCCTCAGGCAACCCAGTGACATACACATGTGTATTGATCTTTAATTCAAACCAACTATCAGGAGGTTTATTAGCTTCCTGAAACAAAACAAGGTCAATAGGGGTGTCATTTTACCCTCAAAAGACTTCCTCATTTCTAATTAAAAGCAACAAAGATAAGAAAAATGGGGCAGGGGAGGGGAGGGAGGAAGCCTTTTATATAAACAAGATAGAAAGAGAGAGGGGGACCTTCTTGTCAGCTTGTTTATCTGAAAGCTTCCGCTTTCCATCTCCTACCATATTGGTATTATTTGCTTCTTCCTTTAAGGAAGATGCAGAAACACTCAATGTTGAACTATCGTCAAACTTTTCACAGGCATCAGAATCAGTTACTGTTGGAAAAACTTCCTCTTCGTGCAAGAAGGTCATCTCTTCAACCCCAAAAAGCTCACTGCTGCCAGACGTATACTCCTATCACATAATAACTTCATTAAAAATACATTCAAGAAACAAGAACCTTGGATCGAATAGTTAAGAGAATAAATGCAGGGGCATTATTGAGATGAATAGAGATCATTACTTCAAGTACACACATGCAAACACATATAAGCATAACATGCCTCAAGATTGAAAAGACAAGTAGACAACATTTTGAGTGCTATAATTAAAGGAAAAATGAAAACGCCACATAATTGATATAAAGCGAAATAAGACTAGTAGCAACCAAACAATAAAGAGATAATCGAATCCAAGTAAAAGAAATTCAACTACAATAGACTATCCAGTACATAAGCTCTTCAGCATAATTCAGGTTTTAAGGATATGCATAGATTTAGCACCGAATAAAACTTGAAACTTATTCACATATTATAAAAGAAAAAAATTAAACTTGAGAAAAATTAATTCCAGCTTGTATCGGGAGGTTGTTCCCAACAGCCTCTAAAATAATGAACAGCAGCTACAATCTACAGTAATGAAGCATTAAATAGATTCAAAGAAATGACGACAGGTGCTCCCATAATTATTTAATACTTGCACACGATATAAAAACATATGCACTGTATATTTCAGAACAACTGAGTTCAGAACAACTGACAGCAGCTCCTCTGAATAAAGTTGTTCTTATTTTATCCATTGAAATTCATAATTGTAAAATTGATAGAAACATAAGTGTATTCATTTGGTCTGATCATACATTGCTTTAAAACTGTTTCAGACTTTCAGACTTCCATTAAGACCTTATAGTTTGTGCCCATTTGATTTAGATTTTGGAGAATTGAGTTTGAAAGTGAAAACTTGTATTAATATTCTTTTAAGTGAAATCACTTGTTGAAGTGTCAAATCACCAAAAACTAGGTAAACAAAATAAATAATAAATTACACTTATTCACAATAAGGACATCAACCTTTACCTTCTACGGGATACATAGAATCCCATCAGTATGGCAGAAGCTTCATTTCTTTTTCTTTTTGCTTCTGCCCAAGGGGATTAAGGGTGCTTTAGAAAGTGTGCACTGTGCAGAATCAATTCTGTCAGATGCCAAACATGATCTATTACTGCGATAATTGATTCTTGGGACGCAAATGCCCATTTGGCACGTGCAGAATCTAAAACAAACAGACCCTAAGTTATTAAGATTGAATTGTTAATCCCCAAAGTCCAAAGCAATGCCAGTGTTATTGAGTCATCTCTTTCTGCTGCCAATATTAGTAATATGTCACAATAATATGCCCAAATTGGCAACAAATACAAGTGATCAGTTTAACAAATATTGAACCAGCCCTATGAACCACATAAGCTTTGAGAAACAGTTAAAAGTTTAAGGACTTGATTAAACCTAAACCAAATTCCAGGGCATCAAATTCAGTCAAGCCTTTAGCTATCTTTGTTTAATCATAATAAAACAAAGTACATCACCGATTTTTGGGAGTAAGAGATTAAAAATAGATAGTAGATAATAATAATAACAACAACAACAACGACAAAATATTATTATTATTATTATTATTATTATTATTATTATTATTATTATTATTATAACAACAATATAAATGTCATGTACTAACCTGGGGAATCCAGACCCTAAGATTCCTATCCCAATTATATTTAGTCCCGTCGTCATCAGTAAATTCTTCTTCACCCTCAGGTGGTGTCAAAGGTCTATCAGAATCTGCTCGCCCTAAACCACCCCCAACATTGCTTGAAAAGGATCCGAAGACTGAACCTTCCACCTGTGCCTCGGCCTCCTTAATCTCATTTTGCCATCTTTCAAACTCATCAATATCATCGGTGGACTCTACACAACATATCACTCACTAAGATCCATGAATAATGAAATAAAGGAAAGTGGTAACAGAGTCAGAGAGAGATGAAAGCTGTACTTGCAGTTGAACAATCAGATCCCTGCTGGTTAATTTCTGCCCACAACTCAGAAATTGAAGACAATAGCTGCCATTCACGTCTTCCTTCACACCAGACAAGTGTTTCTTTGGAGAGGTATCCATTTAAGAAATGCTCTGTCCAGGCGAAGTAAATAAGCTAAATAGAGGTTTCAACATGGAACAATTGTGCTGAAAGTCTGAAATCGTGCTATTCACTTATGGCAGAACTGAAATCCAAGAATTAAGAAGATAGGCACCCATAAATTTGAGGAACAGCGACAAAGTAAAAATATTAAACCTAATAAAAAACTTGCATTGAATAAAATAGAAGACCCAACCCTTCCTCCACTTTCTTCATTTGAAACACTAAATATTCAGAAAACAGAAACGTGATATGATTAGTGAAAGATAGTCTTCAAACGTGATGCACTAACTCACCGCGCAACTCTGAGAACGCATAAGGGCCAATCTGTTGTTGATTCTCTCCAAGAACATACCATCCCACTTCAGTAACCTTTTCACGCTTGTCTTCACCTGAGGACCCAAGGTCGCCAAATTCATGAAATTATTATAGAAAATAAAATCGAAAAATCTAACCGTGCCTAAAAAGGAGCCAATAGCAATGACTTCTACTAGTTAAAATTCGTTGATTAGATAAATTAGTACTACTTTTCGGCAACTAATTACTGATAGTTGAAAAATACATAGTAAAGGATAAATATAAACGAAAATAAGTTAGCATTAATCACCAAAAAAAAAAAAGAAAATAAGTTGGCATCCACCTGTACGATGCGGCTGCTGCTGGTGGTGGTGGCGGCTTCGGGAAGACATCGTTTTCGCCTCAATTTCTGGATTTCTGCGTTTCTGCTGTCTCCGGTGGTACGATACAAAGACGGCTTCGGTTGTGTTTCCAGAGAGAAGTTGGGTCGGGAAAAGAAATTAATTGTACTGTGCCAGTGTATTTGGGCCTATATGGCCTGTAACCCGGACCAGGACACTCTGCTTGGTTTAAGGAAAATGACGGATAGCAGAGCTTTTGTTGCAAATTTACAACTTTGCCCCTTTTTTTCTGCCAAAAACACCAGCTTTAACACAACCATTTCTCATATTCAATAAACACGGCAATTTGACCCAATAATTATTGTAGATCCAATCATAAAATGAAAAGAAGGTAAAGTAAACGAAACAAGAAGATGAAGATGAGAAAGGAGATAGAGAAGAGATTTTTCGAAGTTTGACTAAGAAGAAAGGTGGGGGAAGGAGGGGCATGGTTTTTTTTTTTTTGAGGGAATTGGTAAAGGAAATGGGAGAAGGACGACGGGGTGGGGTGGGGAAGGGAAACAGGAGGGAGGTTGGGGAAAGGGGGAGGCGTAACGGGGATGGAAAAGGGAAATATAGGGAAGGAAATTTAATAATTTTAAATTTATTAAAATTAAACAATTGTGTTTTAAAAAATATTTTGATTGAAATTTATGTATTTAATATATTATAAAATTATAAATAACGAATGTAAATAATTTAAAATTAAATTTTTTAATTCAAATTTTGACATTTAATTTTTAAATTAACATCTTTTAATTAAATTTATTTGTTTATGTAATTTATAAGAAGTGTGTTTTCAGATATAAAATAAAAAATAACACATTATACAAACTCAAATAAAAAAAAAACACATTATATTTGATTTCATATATAGTAAGGATATATATGTAATTTTATATAATTATATTTTTTTCTTTTTAATTTTTTACATAATAAAAATATTAATTCTTATTTTTTTTCTTTAACTAAGTACATAAAGAAAAAATATATTTTTTATTATTTTTTTTTCTTTATTTTCTTTTTTTTCTTTTTACTTTCTCTCTTCCATCCAAGTAAAGTAGGAGTGTACCAAAATTTCCGAGATTGTCCAACTCGATTTTCTTAATTTTTATATAAATATTTTAACAATAAATAAAAAAGAATAAAAACTATTTAGTTGATCTTTTTAAGCTTTTATCGTATAAATGCATAAAAATGTGCATTGAAGTGTGTTTCTCAAAACAAAGTCTTTATCATGTTTGTCAATATATCTTAAATTCTGACTCTTCAAGACTGCATTTAACAACAAAATTAGAATTTTTCTTTTAAAATTAAATTTTAATCTTGTAAGAATTGGAGTTAGCTCAGTTAGAAATAGCAGGTTTAATTACGATTTCATATCTAACTTTACTATAATTTAATTTTGGTCCTTTAAATTTGTATTGCAATGATGTTATTTTATAGTTTTCGAATTGATTTTATTGGAATATTTGCTTATATTGTCAAGGTACTTTTATTAATGTGACATTATGTCAAATTATTTTTATGTCAATAAAGTTGATAAAAACGAGTTGTTACATTGGATTTATGCTATCAACAAAAGTCATTTTCAGGCCAACATTAAATCATTGATTGTGCCACGTAGATACTAGATTAACAAAGAGGTTTAATAGCACAAATTTAAAAATTATGAGGATGAGGATATATTATCACAACTAATTTATGCTTATATGAAATTCACAAATTTTTTATTCTTTTATAGTTAATCTGTTTTATCACATGTATTTTTTTATTTTTTTATAATTCAAACAATATAATTTTAATGATATTTTATTAAAAATAAATAATATTTTTTCTAAGTAAGTGCTTACAAAATTTATATATTTTTGCTTTTGAATAATAAAAGCTACCAAGGTTATAATATATTATCTATCTATATTTTCAATAATTTTAAATAAAATAAAGATAAATTAAAAATAAAAAAATTAATTTTAATTATAATTACTTTTCTAACATTATTGCGTGCATTGAGAGAAAAAGGAAAAACTAACTTCACAAAAATAAAAGTTACATGATATTACAATAAGAATTAATTATACAAATCATGTGTTGAAAAGAAATTATTTAAGTACAAAAAATTAAATAAAAAATATTAAAGATAAATTAAAATGTGGAACTATCATGTGGTATTAGAGGCAATCCCATTAATATTAATAATAGATAATAGATTAAAACGAATATCAAAGACCCAAAAGTAATTGGTCGCAGATATACCTTACTAATAATGTCAGATATTCAAATCTTATTGGAAGGATTAAAAATGTAATTAAGTTTAAATTTTATAAAAAAATGCTTAAATTGTATGATTATTTATACAATGAATTGTGAAATAAAATTATAATTTTGTTTGGACGTATGATTTAGATTTCTAAAACATATTTATAATGATCTTGCCATAATTGAAATTTTAATATCAAAAAACAAATTAATATTTGATTATGGTGGCAATTAGTGATCTTTGCAGTGGTCATTGGTAACAAATTAACAATCTATTTATAATTTATAATATATAAAAGATAAAGTATGAGCTATCGAGTGTCATGTCAGCTACTTCACCTTTTTTCCATTGTCATCTTGTGAAATATTTATTGTTGGTAATGTTTCATAAACTTTTTTTATTCTCTCTTTTCTTTCTACCCACATAAGTTTAGTATTTTCTCTTGGCTGTTTTTCTTCTATTATGAGGTTCAATTTTAGTTTAATCACTAACATTTTCTCATAATTCTCACATCCATATTTCATATTTAGTGTCTTTTCATTATTTAGGCCAACCATTCAAATTATTCTTTATTTATTATTTAATTATTTGTATTTCTTAATAATAAATTATGTCTTTTTACCTCTCTATTCAAATGGAAAAGAACAGCCTAGGTAATATATTAATTATCAATAGATTGAAGAATAATGACCTACTACTATTCAGTGCCACCCATATAGGGTTAGCAAGGAAAAAATACAAAACTTCAGTTCATGCTTATATATATTCAACAATAATTGATATGTGTACTTGGAATCCAACAATCAAGGGCTATTTTTCTATGAACAATAATTTGGAAACTTCATCCATATTATGACAAAACTGAAAAACCTAAAGTCAGAAAATTTTTTGTTTACATGCCTGTGCAAAGCATGGGTTTACATCATTAATAGCGGTAACAACATGACAACAACCTGTTTATGTCTCGTTGATTAAGTTTGATTTACTTAATTGAGAGTTACATCATTAATCAATTAGGCAAATGAGAATATGGAAGATAGAGAAAGCATTAAAAACAAAAAAAAAAATAACAAGTAGTTAACCATTCACAATCAAACAAGATGCAGCTACACAACTTGACAATGCAAAGGAGACAAACAGCCGACGTACTTCACATCAATGTTGATAATGGCTCATGCAGTTCTTTCTATAGTAAAATTGATTCGATTAGGAATTAACCATAGGGTCTATGACTCTTTAGAAAAAGGGGATTTGATTATTTTTACCTAGAAAACATGCTCTTTTAAGATAAACTCAATTAGGATTTAATTGATTTGGAAAATCGAATCCATTTAAAATCCAATGATAGTTGTGAAAAGATTTACACTTTGACAGTTCAAGATTTAATTAGTGTTCCCCACCTTAGCAGTCAAGACTCAATCAATAATATCTTGAAAAGAGTGAAGAAAAAAATTAAGGTTTCAGATTATTAAAATTAAATTTAAAGAAAAAAATAAAAAGCCATTGAAGATTTTCGTGACATTTAATATGTATGAATGGTGATTTCATTTCATACTCATTTCATGCAATGGTTATGTTTGTTACTAAAAATAAATATGGAATGAAATATTTATTTCATGTCTAATTCCACCATTATGAATGAAACATGAAATTAATTCTCTTTGATAGAGGTGAGATTGAAGTTTTAAACTTTATGAAATGAGATTTAACTATTTTTTTTTTAAATATGTCTTTAGTAATTTTATAAAATGACAATTATTGTCATTGTTAAATTTAATCTACTTATATCTTATAGACAATAAAGGGTGGCATCACTGGCATCACTACAAAAATATAAATAAGTAGTGAGATGATTTAAAGTTTAATAATTATATTGTATATTCATTTTAAATGATAATGTACACAATTCAACTTTTTTTTTTCAAATAAAACAATGTTTATTCTTTTTTCTCGAGTAACAATATTTACTATTATTAAGTTATTAAAAAAATTAAATTTGCACATTACTCTCAATAATATAAATTTATATATATTACATATATAAGATATTTTTGATAAAAATTAAAACTTTTTGTTTTATGAGAAGCAGTCATATCATTTCGAGCAATTTTAATTCTATTTCATATTGATTTCACGTAGCAAATCAAATGCTATCAAATTATGGACTTATAATAAGCATTACATTTCATTTTTATTTTACGAAATCGTCATTCCATATATCAAAATTACCTTATAGAGCATCAATCTCGTTTCTTAGAAAAAAAAAGAGGCATCTAATATATACATGGCAGAATGAATTAATGAAATATTTAACAATATATGTTTCCTGTTATCTTTAATAACAATAACAGCAACAACAATAACATTCCCGTATTAATACCAAAAAAACAATAACAACATGTATATGCATAAACATACATACAAACTAAGACTATTAAATTATAAATAATTATCATGGATTTGCCTTATCTAAAGTGAAGGCTTTATTTTAAAGTATAAAGTAAGGAGTATTAATTACTGATGAGAAAATAAAGAAGCTGAATTTTAACAACCCCGTAGTTTATTATATATGTTCATGTATTTTATTATGATTTTAACTATTAATTTTTTCATGAACGGTTATAAATCCTCACTTTATTCTTTAAAATGAGGTCCTTATTTTACCCTCTAAAGTTTTAGAAAAGCCAAATATAATTATCATACTTATCTAAGTTGTAAAATTTTAGTGAATATAATTATGTGATTAAATGGTTAGTATCTTCTTTTATTTGAAATGCGTATATTACCTTAATTTGAACATACATCGACGGATTGAAAAAGAAAAAAAAATAGAGAATTAGTACAAAGTTTCAAGAGCGTGATATGCATAATACAAATTTTTAATGCAATTTGGTTATATATTCATAATACAAAAAGACATAATCTTAGTGGAGTATTAACATGCGTATGTGTAAAAAGTATTATAAAGATGTTGACTAATACAAGCTTCTAAATGAAATCGAACTCAAGACAATAATACGAGGGTCTGACGGGCAAATTAAGCACTTGGAGTCCAACTAATAATTCACCATGCGCAAGGTTAATGTGGTCCGACATTCATTTTGTTAAGTTTGATTTTTGAGTATTTGTACGCTCTTACAAGATGAGTGACTAGTAATATACGAGAATTTATACTATCAGAACTTAATCCATTGGCTAAGATAGAGCTAATAGATAACTTCTAGGAACTAAGGCAATGTGATTTGGTAGGCTTAACTAAAAATAATGTTTATCATTTTTTACCCTACTTTGAGGCCACCAGGTCATGATAGAAATAAAGCTATGTAATGGGATTAGTACAAAAAATTTAACTCCACACACTTGACATCACAAATTTCATGTACCCCTACTTTTTGAGAATTTATGGAAATTTAAGTGGATGAATAATTTTAATGTACGTTTATATTAACTTATTTTTTGATTAAAATAATTTATAATTAAAATATTTTTAAAATAATCTTAAAAAATATAATTTTTTCTTAAAAAAAGCTATTTCTAAACATGCATTTAAACATTATTCAGGCTTACAAACAAGCTTCATAAGCAATGATTAACATATATATATGGACTTACCAGCACCATTGTGAGCTACCACACTTGAGCATTTAACAACTGACATAGGTTCTCAAAACCTAGTCTTTTTTTGGTTGTGAATAGACTTTGTTTTCTTTTCTTATGCCTAGTTTTGCACATTTTGTCTCTATCCTTTTCTTACAACACATTTTATAGTTCTCCTTCTTCCCAATTAACAATAGCCTGCAACAATTATAACTTTATAATTTTAAGGATAATGTTTGTATGATTGAAAAGACCAAATATCAAAATCAAATTTAATACTACGTATTGATAAAAGAGTAAAATTTATTTTTAATTCTTAAAAAATATCATTTATCAATTATATATTTTTAAAATTAATTTTATCTATTAAATTTCTTAAGTTTTAAATACTGATAAAATTTATTATTTTGTTCATTTTAATTTTATCAATTTAATTTTTTATAAGATGAAATTATTATGAATTTGAAGTTTAAAAAATTAAATAAATAAAATTAATTTTTAAAAAACAAAATTAGTACATAAAGTATATGTGAGAAATGAAAAATGAATATTTTTCTTAATAGAATGTAAGATTGCAACACATGCTTAACATTACGAGAAAGGATAGAACTAAAATTTAAAGTAACTAAAATTATATTTAATAATAATAATAAAAAAAAACTTACGTCAAAATTTTAAATATTCAATAACTCTTTCAACATAGTGAATGATTCAAATGACTCATAGTTTTTTACCAAAGTATAAAAAAAGAACCATAATTTATGTAAAGAAAATACAAGTGCAAATTTTGTCAGACTAAAATATCCTCTTAAGTGTAATTTTCTAGGTTCTATTTAATAACTATGAGAAAATTATATGCAGTTTAATTGTCTTAGTAAGTAATTTCTTTTTCTTACCCAAAAAGGAATTTATTTTTTTACTCCTCTTGCGTATGAAAATATTTCCATATATCATTATAATTACAAAAAAATAACTTGTTTTATATTAATATTTTTTATTACAATAAGATATTAGGATAAATTTTGATGTATTTATTTATTATATATGGAGCTAGGTGGCAAATAAATAAAAAAAATGCTAGATACACACATGAAAAAAAAACAAAGGTAATAAATAAATTGTTGTGAAAAATCAGATTTAAAATGTAAAAACAAATCTAATTTGATGTAAAAAAATAGAAATAAAAGAAATATGATAAAAATATTTTATTAAAAAAATCAACTACTCAAATATTTAATTAAACTAATAAGTAATAAGTAATTACTCATTAAAAACTCTACAAACATTATTAATTATTAATTAATCTAATCATTAATACTTTTTCAATTAAAAAAATTATCAAAAATTATTCTTGTATTAATTTTCCAAAATATTATCTATATAAGATCAATCGTCGAAATATAGCATTTACACATGCAAAAATCAGAACCCTTTTTTCCCTCCCTCAGGGTCGGGACCAGGTCAATTGCAGCTTTCTACCAATCAATCAATTGTGGGTTTCTTTAATTATACGGTTGAATTAACTTTTTGTTATAATCTCGTCGGACTCGTACAGCTTTGGGGCATGAACAAGATCGGTAATCAATTTCTTCTTTCTCTTGGATTCAGAGAAGAATATGATACAAATATTCCAAATCTCCCACTCTGTGTTATTTCATCCCGGTCTCTGTGATCTCCCATATGCCATTCCTACTCTGCACGTATTTTGTTTGAATTAAACTCAACTTTTATTGGATTTTTAGTTTTTTACTTTTCCATGTGAGTGAACTTAAAAAATGGAATTGGAAGACGATTTCGATATGCAAGAGGGCAATGATGGTGCGGAGTCAGTGGATAATGAGGATGACTTCTACAGCGGCGGCGAGGACGACGTGGGCTTTTGCAGTGACGATGGCGACGTGGTAGGTTTCGAGTTCATCGACAATGATTCTGATGATTCCGAAGACACTGCCTTGTATCGTCATCAGGTGGGTGTTCCTTCAAATTTTTGCGGTTGTTTTGAAATATTATTATTATTATTATTATTTTTGTCTGAAAAGTGAAATTGGCTTGGTTAATTATTGGAAACAATGCTTTGAGCCTTTGATTGGTCGGGGATATTCAAAACATAAGGCTTGCGGGTGTTAAACTTAAGTAAAAAGGAAGCTTTTGCCTCGAGTTTTGAGACCATTTAGTGCAAGAAATATTTTATTGGACTTTCATATGGTTTTTTCCATATAAATTTATATGCAACTCAATATGTTGGTAATCATTGTGCCATGTATCCCATTTATTTGGAATACAATCATGCATAGAGGGGCTAAATTGTCTTATATTTGTGTAAAGAAATTATTCAGAAAATGCACTCCTTCAATTTATGACCCAACTATGTATGCAGCTAACTTGACACTTATCTGTATGAATAGATGGAGAAATTAATCATAAAATATTTTGAAGAGATTGGAAGTTTATCTAATATACAATAACATAAACATAAATTGTAACTTCTATCATGGGGATTCGGTTTATCCCCCATATGCTATAGGCATCTTTACTCAGTCCTTACGTCTTACATGGAGATGCACATCTTGCCTTAAGCTGCTAGAGCTCTTTGTGTATGCCTTCTCTTGTTCAGAGTCAAGTTAATACTATTACGAAATTATCATTGTATATGTGTATACTGGCATGCTTATATAAGGAATTTTGAATTCCAATTTTTTCCTCCAGCAAAACTATACCATCTTGAGTGAAAATGACATTCGTCAGCTTCAAGAGGATGATGTCATGAGGATATCAACTGTGCTATCCATTTCAAAGGTTGCAGCTAGTATACTGCTTCGCCACTATAATTGGTATAATCATCTGATCAAGACACCAAGTTATTATATTCCATTATAATATTTATTTGACAAAATGTGAACAAAATATTTAACTTAAGATTGCTGCTTTTAGTATTGCATCTCTGCTTGCATTTGAAGTCAAATTAAGTTGTCTGGGATTTTATTTTATGGAAAACTTCAATTTTTTACCAATTTTATCTGTACTTTTAATGAGGAGGACAGGGATGTAGTTTTCAATCTTCAGAAAAGTTCCAAAAGTATTTTTGTTTCACGAGGGCTTAAGCTAATAAAAATTTAAGGGTTATCAAAATAAATTTAAATAAATAAACATTTTTAATAATTGCACCCCCATTTTCTGCCTCTGCTTCTTTTTTTTTTCTCCACTCTTTTGTCTACCACTTATTCTCTTAAATCACGCACACATATGTGTGCCACTTTTTATTTACTATTATGGCATTGGTGCTCTAAGAAATTTTATATACATGTTCTGACAGGAATGTTGGTAGAGTACATGATGAATGGTTTGCGGATGAAGAAAAGGTTCGGACAGCGGTTGGCTTGTTGGAGATACCTGCTGTGGAATATACAAATGCTAGAGAGGTAAGCATTTTATATGTGGAAGATATGGATGTTCACTATGAATCTGTTAGTATACTCTTCCTATATATAGTAAATCAAAATTATTCTTACACTAATGAATAACTTTTTTTATAGGATGAATATTTCACAAAAATCCACCATTGGATTGAAAGTGCATCATGAACATCATGCTTATAAAGTTTCACATTAATTTAATTTTTGTTTCTTACTCCATCAATTTATGTAAATATCAACTTATAATTTGTTTTCAAATAACTGAATTTATTGACTGTTTAATCACATACTTAAAGTTATTTAAATTTTATGAATTTTGGTGTGTGATACCTATGTATAATTAAAGTTCAACAGTCGGATTGGATAAAATCATTTTCTACAAAGAATTGTTAGATGGTGTAAGTGTAACAATTCTTGCACTAGTTTCAATGGATAGATCTTGCATGTCAAACTTCAGAAATTTAAACAAGAATAAGTTTGTGATCAAGTCGTTGATATTTCCATTTATTTGGAAAACATTATACGTTAATTTTAAGACATTTTTGTAGAGTAGAAAATGATATTGGATTAATGTGAAAATTTGAGTAGAATGTGCAGGATACAAACTTTCGATCCAACTTTTGATTTTGTGAAAAGTTCATCCTGTAAAAAGTTATTCGCTGGTGTTTTAATGTGAAATTTTAAGTGAAATGTGCATGATACAAAGTTTCATTCCAACTTTTGATTTTGTGAAAAGTTCATCTTATAGAAAGTTATTCATGGTGTCAAAGTCCATCTAACACCAACGAATAACTTTTTATAGGATGAACTTTTCACAAAATCTACTGTTGGATCAAAAGTTTGTATCGTGCACATTTTACTCAAACTTTCATATTAATCAAAGATCGTTTTTTGCTATAGAAGAATATCTTAAAATTAACGTATAGGATGTTTTTTTATATGAATTGAAATATCAACACTTGGTCACAAACTTATTCTTGTTTAAATTTTTTAAAATTTGACATGCAAGATCTACATAATAATGAGTTATATTTCAATTGTTGGTTTGATCAAAATTGTTTTCTTTAACAAGTTATTAAGTGGTGTAAGTTTGTCAAGTCTTACACCATTGTCAATTGATCCCCACTCTATATATATGTGTGAGCTTTGTCTAAAAGGCATTCTTATATTGGCAGCTGACTTGTGGGATCTGTTTTGAAACCTATCCTCGTGATAAGATGCATGCTGCTGCTTGTGGTCATCCTTTTTGTAGCTCATGCTGGGCAGGTTTGTTGTTCAAGTGCATTATTTTGGCATGTCATTGATCCAAGGAAGTAAAACCTCTCTGCTTCCTAGCATGTGTGGGCAGTGTGAAATAATTTTTTTGAGTTGAGAAATACATGGCTTGTTTGCTTCTTCATCCCATGTGACTTTCATTCCAAAAAACTTCATAGACTGCACAATGCCACAATTTTAGAGTAATTGTTTTTACCAAAACCTTCATAATGGTTCAAAAAAAGTTGCTCCAAAGTAAACGATTACACCTACCGCTCACAAAAACACCCAAAAGGATTGTTCCATACAAAAGTATCTGTCACAACCTGACCCCTGAGCCATGACTGGCACATGTGTTAGGACAGCGTCTCTAGCTACCTAAACAAGCCAGACAAACAGCAAAACCTTACTGACGAAAGGATGAGATAGCTACTGAAAATCCGACAGAATATCCCCTAAAAGTAGGCTCAACCAAAATTTTAATACAACCTGGAAAAAAATAAGAAATAATTCCAGAATATCAACAAGCACGAGCTTTCCTCATGCTCTAACCAAATATATACAATAACCAAAAAACAAGAGACAATGGTTCCATGATTTCACCATAAACAACAATACACGGAAGACCATAACAGGGCTCGCAAATAAACCACACAAAAAGAGATTAGCACCCACTGTCCTATAGTTTCTGAATATTGAAGTTAGGAAACACCAACAAGCCACCAAACTTGCTACTCAGCTGCTTGCTGATTTGAATGACAAAAAATAAAGTGGTGAGTCATATAAACTCAGTGAGGGTATAATAAACAAAGTAGAAATGAAGGGAAAACAAGTAAATGCATAAGTTGTTTAACCTTCAATATAGTTCAGAAACATACTAATGCAAGAAAAGTAAGGTTAAGAAAAAAATGTCAAATGATTTCTTTTTGAAAATATACATAAATATCAAGTTATTCAATAAATCTGGTTATGATGAAGGCATTCCATATGGGTATCACTTGAAAGAACCATCTCAGAAGTTATGTAACTCTACTTAACAAGTCAAATCTGATTATCACCACAAGCCAGGGGCCTTGCCTGACCCAACAATGGACAACACCAAGGGAACATGATAGCCATACTGAAAGCTAAGGGTCCCCTCACCAAACAGCCAAACAGAAGCTAGCAGCCACTTCAGATTTAACAATAACAATATCTCAGCATCTATTATGTGGCCATTATCCCTGCTAACAACTTACGACATTCTAACACAATAACCCATTATGGAATATGGATATTGGAAACATAGAACTGAGGTCCAGAAAACAATATTAAATCCGATCCATTCATTGAAAATAATATCCATTGTTTCTCAATTCTGGTAATAGAATTCAAAATCATTTCCAAAAACTCAATTAAATCTCTTCAATTCGACTTTTCCTTACTAACAACCCTAATAGTTCATAAAACCAATACCACCACAGCTCAAGAACATATCCATTGCCATTGTTAAAGAGAAATTAATCAAGTCTATAATAATGGCTTGCAAAACTAAAACTATCATAATTTAAATTCCGTGATCTCAATGAAATTTTCTATAGGTCTTAAAATTTTTGGTTCCTTCAGAGATAGGATGATAGGTACCTCCTTCAAATATTAAAAACTGGGATTGGAACCCAGAATTTACAGGTTGTGTAAGTAGAAAACTAGAAGGAAAATACACAGTGAAAAAGATAACCCAAGCTTTCGAGAGGCTTGGTCTCTCCCATCCAAAACTTACTCAATATTCTACTTATCCCCTCTCTCTCTTCTCTCCTCTCCTCTTATTTCATTCCCACTACCCCATTCTGTCCCTTAGCCCTACCTGCCACATCAGCAGGTTGTTACAATGCAAATCCACACATGCACACACCTTTCCCACATGCCCACACACGTCCCCAATTCTTTGTTGCCATTTCCTTTTTCCCCCACGGTACACCTTAGTTATAGGACAGTGTCTATCATAGGATTTGACACTATAAAGAAGGTATATTTTTGAGTAGCAAGTACTATTACAAAAGAGTCATCAAAATTTAAATCTTGAATAATAAATGAAACTTGACTTGTTAGGTAAATAAATACTAGGAGTGTAAATTATCCACTCACAAACTAGTAGCTTAGCCAAGACAACTTCAAACTCAAGTTGAGTGTCTCCAAAAAACCTGTATTTGGTGAATTGTTTATCCTAAACCTGAATTATAAGCTTCCTTGCTACAAAGTCTGGGTGTTACTTGAAATCAGACCTCTCTTGTAAGAATATTATGGTTAAAACCATATAAAATTGCAATAGAGGTGATGTAACTAAACTGTGATGCAATGAAAAATTTGTGAATTACTCCTCTCATTTTCACCTCCAATTTCTCACTCCCAGTCTCTTTGATTGAGAAACCTGTTGCTGCGCTACCACCCCAATTTGGAGTCCATAGGCATACACTTGGATAAGAGACATGATGGCAAATGAAGGAAGGCCATACGAGCAGCAATAGGTATTTGAGTTGAGCTAGCTCTTCTCTTTTCTCTTAAACTTGAAAACTAGTGGGTCCTAATTCGTGGCTTCAAAGTTGAGGAATTTAGGTAGTAAGGCAGAGTTCCAAATCTTACTACGTGCAGTGCAATGCTTGTTTTGGGAGGAATGGATGGACCAACAGAACAGAGATGAGCTCTTCAAGCAACCTAAATGGGGTTCGCCTGCTAATGATTCTTCCTGCATGGTGCTCTCCCTCTCTGGCAGGGAAGGAGAATGGGTGGAAAGAGAAAGAATACTCACAATCAATGGAGGTAGCACTGTGACGCTGCCATCGTGATCCTTTGGAACTGTGGAATAATGGACGAAGGGAAAGGTGTTAACGATGGGCGAGCATGGTTGCTGGAAATCAGAATGGGGGCACTGATGTATGGCCAGGAGTGGTGGTCACAGAGAGAAGAAATTTCAGAAGGGGAGATGTGGTCGAGAACCTTCTCTTTTTGTTTCCCCTCTTTCTGTTACTGTTGTTTTCTCTTATGCTGTTTTCTTTTTTTGTTTTATTTTGTTTTCCTTTTAGACATGAAAGAAAGAAAACTAATGGGACCTGGTCAAATAGGTGATTGGGGAATTACAGTAGCCGGCTTATGATACAAAAATAAATGGCCTACTGTTTCTGAAATAGATCTGCACATAACACATATAGGGGAAAAAAAGCAGTGTGGGACCTGTGTATGTGCAGCTAGTCATTTGTATTAATTCAGTTGAGTACCACTGTCCAAACAGACAACTTCACCTCAAATGGAGCTTTGGACTTCCAAATGGATTTGTTAAAAAGGAAACTCTTATGATTAGGAGAATAATCCTATTTGGTTCCAGTTATCAATATCTTATAAATTTTTTTTTAAGTGTTTGTGTGTAATTTTTCAACTTATTTCATGTTTCTGCCATGGAGCTCCCAACATTTCATCTTTGCATGGTAAGAGGTTTCTTTAATGGGATGAAGCATTATTATTGGGGGAAGCTCAGATCCTTGGCTTATGCTATTTACTGAATGGAGCGACAGTGGGATAGAAAATGGTAATACCACAAGTAGAGTGAAATGATGAAAATAGGATCAAACTCTGCCAATGGTTTCTTTAAGGGAATCTCCTGACAGATATGCAGAGGATTGGAAAGGTTTATTGTACTGATAAGTTTGTTTGCTTTTGCTGTTTTCTTTTTTTGGTCTTTGTTCATGAGGTCTCATCCTCCCTTTTACTTGATTGTATCCCTTCTTTCCACACTACAATGAAATTTCTTCTTTTATCCATAAAAAGAAAAAAAAGGTTCAAAATCTTTTTCTTAGGTCCGTGGTGGAACTTTGTTTTTTTTTTTTTTTTTCTTTTGAGATGGTTCATGCATCACACTTATTTTTCCAACCCTTTGAGTTGATTGTACTTGTCCAAGATACCTACCTTTGTTTGCTCAATACTGTTTTGTTTGGGAGGATCAGCAGTGATCTTATCGGTGTATTTGGGGTAATATTCTTAGTTTTGGGTTTTGGTTGTGACTCGTTTTACTGTTTGTTGAATGACTTGGATCTTAATGAATTCTTTTATTAAAAAAAAAAAAACTCTGTTCTATCTGTTTTCATGGGCATTGCTCCTGTTCTTTTTCTTCTAATAAGTATATTATTCCTAAAAAGAATTATTATTATTATTCTATTGTTGGGGATAAAAGAAGTTATTTAGAGACCAGGAAAGAGTACATGGAAAGAACAGGGAGAATAAGATATCCTTAAAGGCAGAAGATACAAATGCGACATCAAAACAAAAGAAGTGCCTCTATATCTGCTAATGGTACTCCCTGGAAGAAGTGAGAATATGCTTGTTATGGTTGAAGGGCAACAGCCTATCATCTATTGCTGGTGTATATCATGTGCTGAATGTGCTAAACATGGTGTTATAGTTTTGAAGAATATCTTTCCTTGATCGGAGAGCTTTTGCGGTGGGAGGCATATTTTAGTTGCTGCTTTTGTATCTAATGTAGTTTTGGATTATTGTTTGTTTATCAACTGCCATTTTCTGTGTTTTCAAATGGGAGCCTAACATTTTTTTTTACGCCAATCCAGCTCACTTAGAAAGTATCCTATTGAAGATAGATCTCTGTTATCAGAAATAAAAGAAGTCCTTGGTATTTTTTTTTTTAATTCATATGTCCATTGGATGAACATTTTCTGATGTTTTGCAATCATCATTGTCTATTTTAAAACATTGTGATATCTTTCTTTTTGGGGTACAAAAAGGCTCAAAAGACAAAACAAACACTAACTCAACCAATCGAGGCTAAAAAGGTTCCATCCATGTTAGCCATTATCCTTTCACAACAGTTTGGGGCTGTAAGCACTCGTAGAATCCAGCACTCATCGCAAGAGGGTGAGAAACAAGCGAATCTGCTATTGAATTACCTTCTTGATATGAATCGTCTTCACCTGCCAATCTCATACCAGAAAAGAGCAGGTGTAATTAACCAGGGATATAGGGGTGCATAATGGCAAAACCATTCACCAATAAATTTACTGCTGTCTGAGAGTCACTGTCAAGCCAAACTTTCCTATTGTGGCATAGTTTGTGGTGTCTTGCATTGTCCTTATGAGTTCCTGCATTTTAAATGGGAAAATTTGGAACTTTTTTTGAGTTGTATGAAGTTTTAACTGTTTTTTGTCTTTAATCCTTGTAGGTTATATTAGCACAGCCATCAATGATGGTCCTGGATGTTTGTTGTTGCGATGTCCTGATCCATCATGTGGTGCTTCTGTTGGTCAAGATATGATCAATCTATTGTCCTCTAAAGAAGACAAGGAGAAGTACTCTCGTTATTTTATTAGATCTTATATTGAGGACAACAGAAAGGTAATTCCATTTTTTTTTTTTGCAATGGATTCAATGGCAGCATAAATGTTCTTGTCATAATTTTTGGAAATTGTTTAACCTTCTGTCTTTTAAATTTAAATGAGTAATCAACTTATTTGTTTCTTTTTCCAGTAGTTTTGCATGTCTTTTACTGTAATCTTGGGATAAAATTGTTTGTTCTGTATATGATTAGAAAGATAAATTTACAAAATTTGGTTTATTAACTGTATTTGGATGGGGATCTCATTGATTATTTTTTAAGACAAAATGGTGTCCTGCTCCTGGCTGTGATTATGCTGTGGACTTTGTTGTTGGTAGTGGAAGCTACGATGTTACATGCCACTGCTCATATAGCTTTTGCTGGAATGTAAGACTCTGTATACATATTGTAAATGTTGTGACACATGTTGTTAATTGCATTTGTTTTCTTTTTCCTTTGATACTTCATGTTTCGATTTGACCTTGCAGTGCACTGAAGAAGCACATAGGCCTGTTGATTGTGGCACTGTAGCCAAATGGATATTGAAGAATAGTGCTGAATCTGAAAATATGAATTGGTATGATAGAAGTGCTTTGCTTATGTGTACGGATTTAAACTTGTGGCACAACAGGGGAAGGCAATAATGAAATTAGGGCATCACATAAAATTTAAACACAGTTATTAGGAGGGTGAGCTTTGGCACAAAGGTAAGGTTGCTGCATTGTGCCTTGGTGATCACACAGTTCTATTCGTGGAAAAAGTCTCTCCACTCATGGGTTAAGTTAGCGTACATTTCACTCTCCCTAGATCCCCCAATAAGTGGTAGTAACGTTCTGGACAACAACTTTAATCTCTGTAGAAGCCTCACACTTCTAAAGAAACATGTCAATGTAATATGATGGTGAAGGACCTTAGGTTATTGGGAAGCCAATACTCTGTTATCAAGAATATTAGAAAGGGGCACTGAATTAGGTCTTAGAAGGAGATCATCACTCTGATTAAGATATTTGAAAAACCAGAAGTTCTTCAACACATGAGAATTGACTATATCATGGACTCTCACCTATTGAAATAGGAACTTCTATTAGAAAAAGTATACAGAGCATTTTATGACTGTGGTCCTAATTTATCTGTTTCCTTTTAGGAATGAAGGTTGAGGTTGAGGTTGTTCATCTTGTTCTTAGCATGTAATATGTGTGTTTATGACCAATAGGAAAATCAAACACATAGAGTAGAAAGCTTTTAATTTTGTTGTTGACTAATAAAAATTGAGTATTGAATCGCTATGTGCTCTATAATTCTTGCAGTCGATATTGTATTTAGATTTTTATTCTCAGTCTACGAGGCTTGCAATGATATTTGGCTCCTTCTGTGTAATATGGCCTGAGATGAACTGTGAACTTACATTTCCTATGGGTTCTGTCTTTCCTTCTCAATCAGCGTACTTTTTTCCTCTTTCCAGGGACTCTGTTTCATGCATTATTCAATATTAATCAAAATGAATGGAATATATTATTTATTTTTTTGGGTCATGTGTTTATCACATAGAGAAAGCTTTAATCAACTATCATGTATGATTTTTTTTTTCATAGTGTTGCTAAACTATATGCCTTTATGAATTTTCAGGATATTGGCTAATTCAAAACCTTGTCCAAAGTGCAAGCGGCCAATTGAGAAAAAACCAAGGTTGTATGCATATCACATGCACACCACCTTGCAAGTTTGAGTTTTGTTGGTAAGTCTGCATATTTTTCTGAACACTTATAGTCTGTCAAGGAGTAACTCTCTTAAAAGCTTAAGCTATTAGTAGGAAGCCCTGTAATAATTTTATATCTTTAACACATTCCCTTACGCAAGAGCCCTTTGGGCTTGAAATGTGAATAATGCACATGTCCACTTTATCTTGTGCTGAAATTTATTTTGTTCATAAAGAATGAAGATGGCAATGGTCAAATTTCAGACCACTAGGTTATAAAGGCTTTGATACCATGTCAAGGCCCAACTCTCCTAAAAGCTCAAGCTATTAGGTGGAGGTCTAGAAATGATTTTATATCTCTAACATAATCCTTAACAAGGATGGAAGGTTTAACAATTTCTTCTTGTTACATACAATTTCAACAATGTTTCTTTGCTGTGACAAATTTTCTAGGATAGAGTTGTGTTTATGGCCTCTCTTTGGTGTTCTGCGCATGGCCTTTTTAAGGGAGTTTTCATCTCTTATATGTAGAGAGATTGGACTGCTTTGTTGCATTTTTGGGCTTCTTAGGGTCACTGTTTTCTTTTGGTTTCTCTGTTTAGGAGGATATCTTATTCTCCTCTCGTATTTTTCCTCTTCGCTCTCTAATCAAATTTCTTATTTAGTAATTCTGCCTCTTGTTTCAGTGGTGCCAATACTATGATCATCAACATCACTTAACTATTGCCTCTTTATGTTCATTGTACCCACACATTATCATCACTTTCACAACTGTTGCCAAGGTGCACCACTTGAATTACCATTGCCATCACTGTTGTTTGCAGCCTCTGCATGCTACCACAATCATCCCGTTCTGCTGCCAAACTATTGTATCAATTACCTGAATCCCACCATCCGCTTGCCATTAGGTTCATCTGCAACTAAATATACTCGTGCTTGCCATTGGTACTCTCATTGTCTCATTTTTATCCAAAGCTGGTATTACCTGTCAACACTGGCCCTGGTTGATAATCTCAATATATATATATATATATATACTCCATATATATATATATATATATATATATATATATATATATATATATATATATATATATATCTCAAAACATGCACTTAATATGTGCATTTGATCACAAATAGTTTGTCTTGAAAGCATGGAATTCTCTTTTGCTTAACTTTCATAGAACCATAATGGATTGTTTTTTATGGTTTCCAATTTTAAGTAGATAATGCTTGATTATGGATTCCACTTCCTCTTCCACTGCTTTAATTTTCTGTTGATGAAATGCTATAGCCTATAAGTGACTTTGAAACATTTTCTCCATTTCATTTCTGCGAATGAGAAAAAAGGTGAAAAGGAAAATGATGATGGGATAAATTTCTATTCTGTATATCTCAGTGCATTTGGTTGCATGTGCTTGCAGGCTCTGCCTGGGTGCGTGGTCTGAACATGGCGAGAGAACAGGTGGTTTTTATGCGTGTAACCGTTATGAAACAGCAAAACAAGAGGGAGTGGTATAGTTTTATAATTACTTATATTGTTGATGTTTGCCTTCCTTCTTTTCCCCCTTAAGGCTATACTCATGATTTGGCACTGTTGTTCAGCATAGCTGTTTCTTCAGCTTCATTGATGTGTTACTTGCAGTATGATGAGGCTGAAAAAAGAAGAGATATGGCCAAGAACTCTCTTGAAAGATATACTCACTATTATGAAAGATGGGCAACCAACCAATCAGTATGTGCGAGTTGCTTTATTGTTGCAACCTTGACATGATTTGTTTTTTTTCTCTATAATGTTCTTTTTTTTTCATCCTGGCCCTACTGTGCCTGATACTTTTCCTTTTGATGTTAACATGAATGATTTTGCCATGGCTAAAATAATCTATCCTGACATTCTATGATATTGCCTTGAATTTTTGTAGTTGCTTTGTTCTGTTGATTGTGGTTGGACATAATCATCAACATTTCTGTTGAGTTTCTTGGTTGTTTTAGATCTTAAGTTTTAGTTGAACTATTGTCATTGGAACTGGATGTAATCTTTCTTCCTTTTTTCTTTTTTGGCCATGAATTGGATGTGATCAAGTGTGTAAATTTTCAGTCTAGTGTTATATGTAATGATAATTTGCTGCCTGAGTTGGGGACTATCAATAAGAAGCAACATGAAGTAGTTGTAATATTATTACATGTGTAGTGCTGGACTAATGATAAGATGTGAATGTGCAGTTGTTAATGTGGGAGAGAATGTGATAGACAATGTCTCCAATTTAATTCACTTTCCTTGATAACTTGATACGTAATGTATTTAATTGCCAGTGTTGTTAGTTAGGAGAAGTAAGGAATTAAATGTTGAAGTTGGTGGTACAATATAGTTGATGAGTCATGCAAATTTCATTTCTTACACGCGCTTGATATGCTAAGTGTATGCTTTACTTATTGCAGTCCAGACAAAAAGCTCTTGCAGACCTTCAGCAAATGCAATCTGTGCATGTAAGCAGTCTTTTATTCCTCTGCCAGTGATACTGATATACTTGGTTTGCAGGCTATTGTTAATAGGAAACTTCAGTTTATGATGAATTGAAGTGTGTAGTTTTACTATTTCCTTTGTGGATTTACTTCTGAAAAATTCGTACATTGACAAATTGACAATGTACCTTAAAAACTAACCAGTACTATCCTACATGCAAGAGAAAATAGTTTTTGTTGCCAATTTCCCCCTATAATTTACCCTTTTCACTGTTGGATTGAGTCCTTACTTTGGCACAAGTTATATCATTGAAAGGCCATTGGTCTTGTGTTGGGTGGCATGTTATCCCTCTTAAGGAGGGGGAAATAAGAGGTTTCCTAACTTTTTTGAGTGCAAATGACTGATTGAAAAATGCTAAAAACCATTTTCTGATTACCTTTGAGTTGTAATTATTGGCAACTAGGATTTTGTTTTTCTATTGGAGATGTCATATTTTGGTTTAAAATCCTTGCATGAATGATAAAGGTTTCACAATGAGATGGAATTAAAAAAAAAAGGAGTGTCAAGAGTGCTTTCTAAGACTAGGTACTCCACTCCACACATAAAACCCCCTTTTAAGTAGTTACTAATGATCCTGGAAATAACTGCTTAACTACTTTTACCACTTCCCTTGTGCTGGTGCATAGATATTTATCATGCCTAGCTTGTTGCAAAATTTGGAAAATTGATTCCTATTCAAAATCTTTGTGAAGATATCACTGATTTTATCACTAGACTTTACATACACCGTGATAATATTTCCTTCATACCATATCTTTGACATAGTGTGTGTGTGTGTGTGTTTGTATGTATCAATTGTAATAGTTATAATATTACTTATATCATAGTTGTACTATTGTTGTTGTGTCTTGAATTGTAATTTATTGTACCCTAAAAATGAATACAATATCCTATGCAACTCCTACACTCTTATGTATTCACAATTCACTTCTCTGCTTATTTTACATGGTACTAGTCGTAGGGAAAGAAACCCTAATTTCTCATTGTAACCCTTTCACTGGTGGTTTCTATCTCCTATTTGACTATGTGCCACTCAAAAACAACTTGGTGGCTGTGTTTCCCTTCGGCCATCATCCCGTCGTGATTGAAACTACGAGATTGGTTAGATCCCATAATTGCATCTTTGGTAGTTGTTGAGTTAGAGAAAAGAGATACATAAGTTTGAGTAAACCATGTGTTTCAACACACAGAGAGAGCTGTGTATGTGTGTGGGTGTGTATGTGTGTGTGTATATATATAATTCACATAATGAATACAAGCTATAATCAAGGAAACATAATTACAGAAACTAAATCAAAGGGATTGACTTCTAGCTACAGACATTGAACCTGGACATATACTAACTTCATTATAATTATATATATATTGCTAACATTGCCCCTCAAGCTAGAGCATATAGGTCACATGTAACAAGCTTGTTACAAAGATAACTCATCCGAGGACCTCTTAGGGATTTGGTGAAAGCATTGGCTAGTTGATCATTCGAATTGACAAAGCTAGTGGTGATATTTCTTGATAGGATTTTTTTCCTGATAAAATGACAATCTACCGCAATGCGTTTGGTCCTCTAATGGAAAATTAGATTGAAGGCGATATGCAAAGCAACTTGATTATCACAAATGAATGTCATTTGCATAATCTCTCCACATCGAAGCTGTTTGAGAAGTTGTTTCAACCAAACGAGTTAGCAAGTAGCTAAGGCAATGGCTTAGTATTTAGCTTTTGCATTTGATCTTGCGACCACATTTTCTTTCTTACTCTTCTAGGATATCAAGTTACTCCCAATGAGCACACAATACCCATAAGTGGATCGTCTGTCAATAGGAGAGCCTGCCCAATCGGTATCTGAGTATCCAACAATTTATGTATGCCCTTTATCTTCATATATGAGAGTCCCACATCGAAAGTGGGGGATCTCGGAAGGGGGTTTTATAAGGTCATGGGCTCTCCAACCACACAAGCTGGCTTTTGTGTGTGTGGCTCTCCCATGGTCTTGCAGACTTCTATCAATATATACGGCCTATTCCTAAAGCTCCCTTAATATATTTCAAGATATAGATCACTGCATCCCAATGACCTTGATAAAGCCCCTAAGGTGTACGTGAGGAAGAAATTCAGGAGGAGCACGGAATCAAACCCGTGCACCTACCCAATGTGAGCGGTAACTAACTCACTCCTCACAGCTCGGTAACTAACTCACTCCTCATAGCTGAGAGCTGTTTCCTGCGTGAGCCTAGGATGAGGGTGGGAAGTGTGACTTGTGATCTGTGCATTACTTAAGGGGCAACGCAGTGCAGAATGGGCAGGAAGAGAATTAGAGTAGTATTGTGAGGAGAGATCAAGCACTCTCGAACTTGCTTGGCTATCCACCGTTTCTTTCTCTTTTTTCTTCCTCTCTGTAACTGAATTGTGTAATCTTACCCCGCTGTCTGGTTGCCACACTGATAATCGAGCAGTTGGGAGGTAAAAATCTCAATTCTCTATTCAACTATTAGAATTCTGATCCAGTTCTATCAATTGGTATCAGAGCTCCCGAGCTGTGCCATGGTGAGTACTAGGATGGAAGCCAGAATTGAAGCCCTGGAACGTGGAATGAACATAGTGGAGGACCTGAGAGTAGAATTTGCGTAGTGGAGGAAGGAAGCCAATGACGAGCGGCTGGCAAGAGAGGCTCGGGAGAAGCAGAATGACGAGCTGCAGCAAGAATTGATGAGGTTCCTTTAAGGAAAAACGCCGGAACCTTCACAAAGGAGACTAGAGACACATGTCGACGAGGATGGAGACACCGAGCGGGCATATGGCACGCCCAGAGCATTGAACCAAGACGATCGGACGAGACGCATGAAACTACCCCTGTTCTCGGTGAATATGCTTACGGGTGGCTCAATCGGGTGGAGAGGTACTTCCACATCAACTCCATGACAGACAGAGAAAGGATTCAGGCAGTAATACTAGCTCTGGAGGGGAGAGCACTCAACTAGTACCAATGGTGGGAGGCTCGGACGGTAGAAGTGAATTGGGTGAGGTTCAGGGAAGCTGTTCTCCGGCGTTTTCAATCAGCTTTGGCAGGAAATCCATTTGAAATACTGTTGGGATTACAGCAGACAGGCACGGTAGTGGAATTCAAGGAGAGCTTTGAGCTGATCTCGGGACCTCTGAGGCACGCGGATGAGGAGGTGTTGAGAGGAGTATTCTTGAATGGACTGAAGGAGGAAATAAAGGCATAATGAAAGCTTCATAGATTAAACTCGCTAACTGATCTGATGGATCAAGCCTTGCTAATTAAGGAGAAAAATTGGACGTGCGGGAAGTTTAATTCAACCGGAGGAAGGGCATCAAGCTGGAATTACAAACCAGCTCAACCACCTAAGACCACGTTGGTGGATTTGGGAGGAAGGCATAATAATGAAGTACACAGGGGAGGAGCTGGAATGGTGTCAGCCAATTCTAAAACCGTGTCCATAAGCAGTAATCCAGGAGACAAGGCAACAAGAGAGGGAATGGGGGGCAGCAGAAGAGGCGGATCCAGGAGGTTATCGAATACAGAATATCAAGATAGAATGAAGAAGGGATTATGCTTCTAATGTGATGAAAAGTATAGCCCGGATCATGTGTGCAAAAAATAAGCAATTTCACCTTCTGCTAATTGAAAATCCAATTGAGGAGGAGGTTGGAGTAGAACAGGAACAAGAGCAAGTCGTCGAAGATGACCGGGCCTTACAACTTTCCATGCATAGTATTATGGGAATGACTTCCAAAAATCTCTCAAACTCTGGGGAGAAATAGGAAGGAAGAAAGTAGTGGTTCTGGTAGATTGTGGGGCATCTAACAACTTTATATCTACGGAGGTAGTTTTGGAACTTCATCTTCCTGTTTCAGATACTCCGGAATACCTTGTGGAGGTAGGAGATGGACGTAAGTGAGAAGTAAGGAAGTGTGCAGGGGAGTCGTATTACACATGCAAGGAGTGAAGGTTATTCAGGACTTCTACTTGTTTGAATTAGGTGGCGTAGACGTGGTGCTAAGGATGGATTGGCTGGAAAGTTTGGGGGGAGATAAGGGCCAACTTTAAAGACTTAACACTAAAAGTCGAGGTGGCTCAAGAATTGGTGACAATTAGAGGAGAGCCATCCTTTTGTAGATCACCAACTTCTTTAAAAGCTATGATCAAAGCTATGCAGGATGAGGGAGAAGGGTACCTTGTAAAGTACAAGGGCGTCACTACTGAACAACAACTAGCCAACCCCCCCTGGACAGAGTTGCAGGACTTGCCAGCTGAGTTCGAGAATCTGTTCCTTAATCCTCAAGGACTACCACCAGAGGGGAAGCGAGATCACGCCATCAACCTCAAGGATGGAGCACAAATTCCTAATTTAAGGCCCTACAGGTATCCACACTACCAGAAAAATGAATTAGAAAGAATTGTGGATGAAATGTTAACCGCTGGAATCATTAGACCCAGTAATAGCCCATACTTTAGCCCTGTTATACTGGTACGGAAAAAAGATGGAGGTTGGCGCTTTTGTGTTGATTATAGAGCATTAAACAAAATTACCATACCTGACAAGTTTTCCATTCCAGTCATAGACGAGCTATTGGATGAGTTGGGAGGAGTAGATGTATTCTCCAAACTAGACTTGAAGTCTGGGTATCATCAGATTAGAATGAGAAAAGAAGATATCCCAAAAACAGCTTTTAGAACCCATGCTGGGCATTATGAATTCTTGGTCATGTCGTTTGGGTTATCTAACGCCCCCTCCACCTTCCAATCACTTATGAATGAAGTATTGAAGCCATTCCTAAGGAAGTTTGTGTTGGTTTTCTTTGATGACATCCTAATTTACAGTAAGGACAAGTCATCTCATTTACAACACCTTAAAATGGTATTACAGCAACTACAAGAGTAGCGGTTATTTGTGAATAAGAAGTATGCTTTCGGGCACCCTCAGATAGAATATTTAGGCCACTTAATCTCTCGTGAAGGGGTGGCGGCTGACTCAAAGAAGGTTGAAGTGATGCAGATTTGGCCTACTCTGACTAATGTCAAGAGCCTTAGAGGTTTCCTTAGTCTCACTGGTTACTACAGAAAATTTGTCAAGAATTATGGGAAGATTGCCAAACCACTAACCAATCTTCTTAAGAAGGATAATTTTTCTTGGGGAGTGGAAGCTCAACTTGCGTTTGAACAACTGAAATCAGCCATGACAAGTATACCAGTCTTAGCAGTCCCGGATTTCTCTAAGACCTTCCTGGTAGAAACGGATGCATCAGGCACAGGAATTGGGCAGTACTGATGCAGGACAACAAACTAGTGGCTTATATAAGCCAAGGACTATCCGAGAGAGCTCAAGCCAAGTCTGTATATGAGCGGGAACTCATGGCAATTGTCTTTGCTGTTCAAAAATGGCGTCATTACTTGATGGGCCGCCATTTCGTCATTCATACTGATCAGTAAAGCCTTAAATTTCTCATAGATCAGAAACTCATGGGAGAGGAATAGCATAAGTGGATTTCCAAGCTCATTGGTTTTGATTTTGAAGTTCACTATAAACTGGGAATAGAGAACAAGGTAGCAGATGCTCTCTCCCACAAAATGCAATATGCAGCCATATCTACGGTTCAGTTTCACGGGCTAGATAACCTGGTAGAGGAAATCCAAGTTGATCCTAAATTGGGTCAGATTATGCAAAAGGTTTTACTTCAACCTGATTCTCATCCAGGCTATCAAATTAAGGGAAACCAACTATTGTATAAGGATAGGCTGGCGATACCAAAATCCTCTTCGACTATTCCCCTGATTCTTAAAGAGTTGATTCTGCAGTAGGTGGACACTCAGGTTTCTTCCGCACTTTCAAACGAATTTCTACTTTGGTATATTGGGAGGGTATGAAGAAAGATATTCAAAGATATGTGGCTGCTTGTGAAGTTTGCCAGAAGAATAAATATCAAACTCTATCACCTGCTGGGTTGCTACAACCGCTTCCTATTCCCAATCATACGTGGTTCGACATTTCAACGGATTTCATTGGTGGACTACCGAAGACACAGGGGGTGGATACCATTTTGGTGGTAGTTGATAGGCTAACAATGTATGCCCATTTTATTGCTCTGTGTCATCTGTTCACAGCTAAAGAAGTAGCTAAATTTTTTATCAAGGAGGTTGTTAAACTACACGGATTCCCATCATCCATTGTCACTGATCGGGACAGAGTTTTTCTCAGCCAATTTTGGACGGAGCTATTTAGGCAAATGGGTACTAAACTGAAATTCACGTCAGCCTACCATCCACAATCTGATGGCCAAACTGAAGTGGTCAATAGGTGCCTAGAGACTTATCTACGTTGTCTCACTGGAACTAAACCCAAGCAATGGCCTAAGTGGCTTAGTTGGGCAGAGTTCTGGTACAATACCAATTACACCAGTGCAACTAAACTCACTTCCTTTAAGGCTCTATACGGTACAGACCCGCCTATATTATTTAAGGGGACTAGAAGCCCTTCTGCAGTTGAGGAAGTCAATAAACTTCTAGCTGACAGAGACCAAATGCTGGCTGAACTCAAGGATAATTTGGTGCTGGCACAGAACTGCATGAAGCTACAGGCTGACAAGCACCTGTGAGAGGTGGTTTACCAACCTGGTGATTTGGTTTTCCTCAAAATCCAACCATACAAACTAAGCTCCTTAGCCCAGAGACTTAATCAAAAGCTCAGTCCTAGATACTATGGTCCCTACGAGATCCTAGCACGAGTGGGACAGGTGGCCTATACACTGAAATTACCAGAGGGCAGTCGCATTCATCCTACTTTTCACGTGTCTCTCCTCAAGAAATCTATTTCAGCATCAGCTACAAGCCAACCATTGCCTCCCTTTTTGTCTGAAGACTTAGAATTACAAGTGCAACCGTCAGCCGTTACAGCTGTTCGTACCAATGCAGCTGGAGAACAAGAGGTTCTCATCCAATGGCAAGATCTCCCAGCATTTGAAAACTCATGGGAATCGATGTCTCATATTCAAGACCAATTTCCAAGCTTTCACCTTGAGGACAAGGTGAGACTTCTGGGGGGGAGTATTGATAAAGCCCCTAAGGTGTACGTGAGGAAGAAATTCAGGAGGAGCACGGAATCAAACCCGTGCACCTACCCAATGTGAGCGGTAACTAACTCACTCCTCACAGCTGAGAGCCGTTTCCTGCGTGAGCCTAGGATGGGGGTGGGAAGTGTGACTTGTGATCTGTGCATTACTTAAGGGGCAACGCAGTGCAGAATGGGCAGGAAGAGAATCAGAGTAGTATTGTGAGGAGAGATCGAGCACTCTAGAACTTGCTTGGCTATCTACCGTTTCTTTCTCTTTTTTCTTCATCTCTGTAACTGAATTGTGTAATCTTACCCCACTGTCTGGTTGTCACACTGATAACCGAGCAGTTGAGGAGATGAAAAATCTCAATTCTCTATTCAACTATCAGAATTCTGATCTAGTTCTAGCAGACCCTCTCAAGGAGAGTTCAAGAACTAACTAACCACACTAATTGCAAAATAGATGTCTGGACAACTTACTGTGAGATAGTTTGGTATCCCAACCAATCTTTTGTATCTTCCTGGATATGATAGTGGCTCCCCTGATTTGGTAGAAGTTTGACATTTGGATCCATATGAGTGTCAATGGGTTTGGTCCTCTCATTTGACGTTTGTATCAGAAAAAGTGCACCCATAAAAGAACATTTCGATGAATTTAATACAATTGTTATGAATATGAAGAATATAGAGGTGATGATAAAAGATAAGGATCAAGCTCTAATTGTTCTTTGTTCATTGCCTTCTTGTGAGACTCTTGTAGATATTCTGTTATATGGAAACAGCAGTATCTCTAGATGATGTTTGTAATTTACTTAAATCTAAAGAGTTGAAACAGAATTTTTTAGATAATAGGAACCTGAGGGAGAAGGGCTACTGAGCAAGGAAAGGGCAGTTGGAGGAAGGATCCTCAAGGAAGTAAAAGGGAAAGTCGAGATCAAAGTCAAGGATGAAAAAGGAAAATTGTTTTTGATTGTGGTAAGAGCAGGCACTTCAAAGAGACTATCCCAAGATGAAGAGTATAAAGGGAAAACAATCCTAGAATTCTGTGAACATTGTTGACAGTTTGAATGCGTCTAGTCACAGCGACAGTGTAAGGAAAGTTCTATCTATGACTGTGGTTGTGGCCAGAATTCTTGGGTTCTTTATACTGGTGCTAGCCTAGTACCTATAGTGAGCCTATTTCATGTTTAGATGCAGATTACTGGATTGGTTCCATGGGTGAAGGGATTGAGTTTCTTCACAAGAATCTAACATGAGAGCTGGTTAAGTTGCCCCAGGGACACAGAGTCTTTGGCTGCAATTGGGCTTTCAAGAGAAAGGAAGGCACCCCCAAGTGTAGAAGCATCTCGATATAAGGCTCAGTTAGTGGCTAAGAGCTATGCACAAAGGGAGGGCATGGAATAATGAAGTGTTCTCTCTATTTGTGAAGCATAGTTTGAGAGTTTTACTTGCCATAGTTGCTCTTCATGATGTTGAGCTTGAGCAATTAGATGTGAAGACAACTTCTTACATGGTAACCTGAAGGAGTAGATTTACGAGTTAGCCAAAGGGGTGTCATTCCAGGTGTGGAAGATAGCATTTGTTTGCGTAAGAAATAATTGTATGGTTTGAAACAATCCCCAAGGCAGTGGTATAAACAGTTTGATACATTTATGATTGGTCATGGATACACTCACAACCCTTATGATAGTTGTGTGTATCACTGGAAAACTTGCAGATGGGTCTTATGTGTTTTTGTTGTTGTCTTTCAATGACATGCTCATTGTGCTAAGAGCATGTTATACGATGTTTTCAAAAAGCAATTGAATGATGAGTTTGAGATGAAGGATTTGGGTGCTGCCAAGAAGATTTTGGGAATGGAGATTCACTGGGATAGAGATGCTGGTAAGCTTTCCTTGTCTCAACAGAGTTATGTTGAGAGGGTGCTTGAGTGTTTCACCATGGATAAGTCTAAACCTGTGATTGTACCATTTGCTGCCCATTTTATTTTTAGATTGTCTACAGACTTATCACTGTGTACAGAGAAGTTAGCCGAACACGTCACGTGTTCCTTATTCAAGTGTTATGGGTAGTGTCATGTATGCTATGGTATGCACTCAACCAGACATTTCACATGTTGTTAGTGTAACTAGCAGTAGCAGGTATGGTGTGTCCTAGCAGAGAGCATTGGCAAGCAATGAAATGGATTCTTCGATACTTGAGAGGTACTGTCAGCATAGTTGTCAAATATTGAATTGTATCGAGAATCGTTTGTTCAATTTTTGAATTGTAAATCGTGAATCATAACATATGAACACATCAATAAAAAAACTTAAATATACATGATTCTACATATAAAATATGAACAAAATACTTAAAAGTCTCAAATAAATAGTTAAATGTCACATCACTAAGGAAATAGTAAACTCCAATAATAGTATAATACCATAATGCCATCATAAGTCATAAGTCATAAGTAAGCTCATAGGTAACAAACTCCTTCCCCTTCTTCTTAGCCTTAGGAAACCATATAGAGAGACTGTGAACACCCAAAACCATAACAAAAAACAATGATTGTGTGAACAACCAAAAAGGCAAAACCCATAAAACGAAACAAAGTGAGCAGAGTGATTGGTTTTCAACGTGAATGAAGACTGGTTCTATGTTCAGTAACGAAACAAAGCAATCGAACCAAATGTGTTCAGTAATACCCCTTCAGTTTCTTTTATTTAATAATTTAAGCCTCTACCTATTTGAATTCTATTATGAGAATTGGTGATAGAAAAAAGCAAAAAAAAAAAATGAATCTCAGAATCGTTTGAATCATATCGTTGATACGGAATCGCATTGAATCGTGCATGTATCACACGATTCAAAGCAATCTGCGATTCACCACATGATACGAATCGCTGGCTTGCCAAATGGTATCGAATCGTGCGATTCGAATCGTGAAATTGTGCGATTCTAACAACTATGACTGTCAGTAGTTAGGTTGTAGAATATACTAAATCTCAGCAGCAGTGAGGATTTGGGTGTATTGGGATTAGGTTTTTAGCATTGAGCAGCTATTCCTTGTAATCTTCATTGATCTAGTGTATTTTTTCTCTGTTTTGCCTGTGGATGTAGGCCTATAGTTCACTTCGTTAAATCCATTTCTATTTTTCTTCTCCCCATTTTCTGTTTGCACACCTGGTTACAACAACAAATCTGTCCAACCAAGAAGAAACAGTATGCTTTCTACTAGCTGACCAAGAGTGCTGGGCATTAGATGAGGGTAAGGCATCAAAATCCCTCATAGTAGAAGTAAGCACCAACCATCTCCAAATTTTCACTGGGTATTAGGGAATCTCACAGCATTGAAATCACCCCCAACACACCAGCAAGGAGCACCAAATTCATAAAAGAATCTAACTCCCAAAAAAATAGAGCTTATTCTTGTTAGGAGGTTGTTTCTGAGAAAAAACTGTGGTTTCCCTTAAAACTAGCATACCAACAGAAGCCTCACAAGAGATCCAAAAAGAAAATACTGGGCCTAACTTAACTTTATGGCTCAGGTCTGTCCGACCATATTTTTTTGGCAGCCCAAGCCCACCCATTTTTTGGGCTGGGTGTCACAACTCATCAGGCCATTGATCAGGTTTAGATTTTAGCCCATGTCACCCCATACTTGAAAAGTGGAGGTTCCAAGATTTCTTTTCCACCTTGCAAGGCAGCAATCAAGGTTTGCACATCCTCCATCATGCTACACATGCAGCTTCTATTCATTGTGATAATCCCCTTCTTAGATTCTACAGGAAAAGTGATGCTTTGCTGTGTCATATAGCTTCTGCATGCGCATTAAATATCTCCCCAGTTTCTTCAATAGCTTTTTTAGCTGTGTATGCATCTTTTATTAAAAAAATTACACTACAATTTATCTAAGCCAAATTATCCACTTCCCAGTTATGGAAGATATAACATTTCAAACTATGCTTCTGACACCACCCCTAATGCCATGACCTAACCTCTATTTTGTCCTGGGCTTTTAAAGAAATAAAACAAGTGATGCCAGACCTTGCAGATTCCTCTCCACATTCTTACCCTATGAATATTCCTAATATCTGATTTGTTATAAAATGGAAACGTGATCATTCGAGGGAAAATTGAATCAAGATTGAACCAGGGATTTGTTCGAATGTTTTTAATTTTAATGATGTCTGCTAAGAACAATGGAACTGAGCAGATTAGAAACTTTTAAGAAAAAGAGCATTGAAGTTGAAGAGAAGATTAACCTTGGCTTCACACATCACACGTCTTGGCTGGTAGGGTCTGAAAAATAACTCCTCATTGGTCTCTTTGAATGCTGAATACATCACTTAAATAAGATCAGTAGACAAAATATAGGGGCCAAGTAGACCAAATTTGAAGCCCAAATAAAAGAAGTAACTTGAAAACCCCACAAGACCCACACATAGACTTGAATAAATACTTGACTACTGCAACCCTAATTATAAAATTACTAGAATACCGAGTAGAAACAACAAAAAACATAAGGATGTATCTTTTTAAGCAATCAGAGCTTGCTCATCCTGCCAAATTATAATATTTTCCCTTGAACTTGGCTTCCCCCATCTGCTATAGTATTTGCAAAGTAACCTTCCTGGCATATGACTTGCATCAAGAAGCTTCCGATATTACTTTGTTTTTGTCTCAATGATTCCTCGAAATATATCTGATGAAATTCTAAAGTCTGCTAAATGGTGGAGTGTAAATAGTCTTAATAAAATTCAGTATAGAACTGATATCTGATCTTTGGAGAGTTGTTTTGTCATTTTGTTTAGGCCACATCAATCTGGAATGTGGCAATATTTTATGCTCTTGTAAATTTAGAGTAATGTTAATAATTATCTATTACCGCAGCTTGAGAAGCTCAGCGACATACAGTGTCAGCCAGAGTCACAGCTAAAATTCCTGAGAGAGGCCTGGCTACAGGTATATATTAACTTCTGAATTGTGTGGATGGGAAATATAACATTGTCTCAGTAAGTACATGTCTTTGTAGATTGTTGAATGCAGACGCGTTTTGAAATGGACATATGCCTATGGCTACTATTTACCTGAGCATGAGCATGCTAAGAGACAGTTTTTTGAGTACTTGCAAGGTATGACGTTACCTTCTCAAGGAAAACACATGCCACCTATTTGTCTGTATTTATGGACATTTTGTATTTTCCGGGGGGAGGGGGAACATTTCAAAGATAACGAACTTTTTTGGTAAGAAAAACTTTTTTTTTAAACGAAGTTTTGTTTTAGTTTATTTACTTAAAACAAACACTGAAAAAAGACAATGTAAAAAAAAATTAAAACTTAGACCAGAGTGATAGGAACTCCTTAAACTTTGAGGGCATTTTGAAAATTCATCCTCATTGTTGCTTTGCTTTTGTTATCCCTTGTGGGAAAGAATTCATATGCTCTTCATGTGATTAAAAAAAAAAACGAGTGATACAAGAGGGCCATCTGATGGGTTGCTCAAGCCACCCATTGTGTCTGAATACTTACATGTGTGGTTGCTGGCTTTAGAAGTCAAATCAGTTAGTGGTCAAGCCAGAAATTGTGAAAAGAAGACCAAATGAGGTATTTTTTCACTTTCAACTTGGTTGTGTCCAAGATAATGTGAGTGGGTGTGAGGTTTCCAATGCAAGCCCAAATTAATCTCAATTTTGTTTCTCATTCAAGTTTACTGTGGTTTATGGATATCTGCTATTGATCTGGATTCTGGATATGTTTTTGGCGTTTTCTTTCCTTTGTATAATGGATATGGGAATGCTATTTGACTGTAAGATGTATTCTAGTTTTCAACAAGTTGCAAGAAGGTGAAAAGTCAAATTTTATTTCCCTTTTTCTTGTTTTTATATTATTATTATTACTACAACAACTACTACTATTATTATTATTATCTGTGCTCCACAAAGAAGAAAACATAATATAGAGGAAAGTGAAGGAAAATCTTGACAGTAATAGCGGGGTCTGCTTCTCTATATAATTGGTTCCAGGATTTTCAATTGTAATTGGCTAGCGGTTGTTGAATAATTGACAGTGATAACTGGTGAATTTACAACTATATATTTTTAGAAGTTCTAAGTGCTATCAATGATGCAGAAGGACTATTACCACATCTACTCTTAAATTGTTTTTCCTGAATTGACACTAATCAAATTTAATGGAAAATAAAGAAAATCAGATATTTTACATAATCCAATCCTAGGAGGGATTCCTTTAAATCAATTGAACATTGAGGGCGTGCTTTTAGAATTTCTGAATATTGAAGAGATTTTGACATTTTAGCATCAAAATTATATTTGGCTGTTTTTTCCACTGTTGTCTGTTACAACCAATTCTAAGAGCAGAATGGAGTCTTGGAAACATGGCTCAAACTGATTCCTTGTCTTTCTGCTTCGGTGTCTACTCAATCTGTTTGTTATGTTTGTGTAGGTGAAGCTGAGTCTGGTTTGGAGCGGCTTCATCAGTGTTCTGAGAAGGAACTGCAAGTTTACCTCAATGCAGAGGGTCCATCAAAAGATTTTAATGAGTTCCGTACAAAACTTGCTGGACTAACCAGGTGAGGCATCAGTGCAATAAAATAAATGTCTTCTGCATGTATAGTTTGATCTTAAGTACAAATAGCCTATGATTCTGTATAATAATTTGACAGAATTCAGAAGAATTTGGCATAGAACAAAAGCCCCTGGCTTTTTTTTTTTTTTATGCATTATTGTGGATCTTTTACTAGAAGCTTGGCTCCAAATCTTAGCCTCTATCAGCATCATCTGAGGACAATAGGAGACATTCTCTTCTGAATATTAGGACCATAGCTTGCTTGCAAAAGAGATGGTTCGGAAATTGTAAATAATTGTGGTTGTTGTAAACTACTTTATGGTTCCTTTTTACTTTGAAATCTTAAGATTTACTCTGGTTTACTGTGTATCGCAACAAATGCAGCGTGACACGAAATTACTTTGAGAATTTAGTACAAGCTCTGGAGAATGGTCTGTCAGATGTGGACTCTCATGGTGCCAGCAGCAGGACAGCAAGCTCAAAGAGCTTAGGAAGTGGAAGCAGTAAGGGCAGAGGTAGGGGGAAGGCTACAACATCCAGATCAAGTAGTTCCAGAACCATAGATGATTCTGGCCACTGGTCATGTGACCATTGTACATATGCTAATGTAAGGTCAACTACTATCTGTCAGATGTGCCTCCACCACCGGTAAAACTGACCTGTGCATAAGAATTGACACAATGGAGACATCGGGTTGGCACCTCAGGCCGCATGCTTGCAAAGGAAATGGGATTTTGTTTGCTTCAGGGAAAGTGGTTGTCTCAGCTCACCTCAAGTTAACCTGTAATGTTTTAATATGCCAAAAGTGTCATAGCGCTGGAAGGCAAAGACGAGGAAAGCCTGTATTCTGTGTTGTTGCTGGAATATGAGCTGTATATAGTTACATACTGCATAGTTCCTGTTGTTTGGCTAAATTCCTTTTCGGCCGTGTCAGGTTTAATGCGAGTGAATCAGTATATTATTCTCGTGCTATATTTATTTTGCCAATGTGGGTTTGCAGCGAGCTTGAATCTCTCGAATACATTGTTACTGTGGATAGCCGGGGCATTAAGCTGCATTATTTTTGAAAAGTAATAAAATAAAATATATAGCTTTATTTCTGTTTGATCAGTTAGACTGTGAAATAAGCCTTCTCTTTTTCTTTTTTGGAACTTGACGATTTTAATTAGTGTTATTTGTAGGTTTGCACAAACACCACACCTTTTACGGATGATGTAAACGCGGCATGGTAGCATTTAAATTTAGCCTGACCTATTTAAACAACCCTCTATTTGAGAGAAAGATAAAAAACTATGAAAAAAAAAAAACTTATGTAACTTAGTTTCTATTGATATATTCATATTCATGTTAGTTTAATATGCCTTTGCAAGGTCAATGTACTTTAAGTCCAAGAATCTCCAATGTACTTTAGTTGAAAAATTGTAAGCATTGGTCCTTATTAAAGTCTCTTTTCATTAATTTTTTGAACAAATGAATGTATAGATTTTAATTTAAAATGACACTTAATGATGAGTTCTCAAGTTTTATGGAACTTCCGCATTGCGTGCTTTAATTTTTACATATTACAATAGATGATATGCAATAGATCAGTTAAACTTAAAAATTTTTCATAATAACTAAATCAAATATTTGATATTATTTATTAAAACTAGTCATTAAAATTAAACATATATATATATATATATATATATATATATATAAATTAACTTATGTTTAATAAATAATAGCGTCTTGAGTGGTACTTTATGTCTCTCAATTTATATTTTTTTTTTATTTTTTATGTAATTATTTTATAAATTAATTAATTATGATCTTATTATAATTATAAAAAGTTAATTGATTAAATAAAAATAATTTTATGAAAAAGTAAAAAGATAATTATTTATATTTAAAAGTAGTTGTAACTATAAAATATAATTATCAAAAAAATATTTGTATTTACAATTTTATCTCTTTTTCAATTTGTGTTTAATTAGTTATTAGTGATTTTTTAGGAACTAAAAATTTGAAACCAAAGAAATGAATCCCCTTTATAATAGTATATAAATTATTAATTATTTTTTAAATAATTAAAAATTTATCTTATAATTTAAAATATAACTTGATTGAGTTCAATAAATATTATTAATAATTCTCTAATAGTTCAAAATCTCTCTAATGCACATATAACTTAAATTCTTCCTCATGATTTTAAAATTGTACATTAAACATATATATATATATATATACATACCATTTTCTCTTTACATTACTTCACTGCTATAAATTTTTTTACAAAATTAATATCATAAGCTAATTAAAATTTATGTATCTTGTTAAACATTTTTTCACATAAAACAGACGTACAATTCATAAATTAAAAAAAAATTAAATTCAATTTGTCTCCTTATAACATAGGATGAAATTACTTTGTTCTGTCGTGATTTCAACTTTTGAGTTTATCATTTTGTCTGCTTATGATTAATTTTTTTAACACGTAACTCTTTAAGGTTTCATTTCAATAATTTAAATTACAAATTCGTTAATTTTAATTAATATAATTAAGATTTTTATAATCTTTTAACTTCATAAAAACTTATATAATAACTTAATATATATATATATATATATATATATATATATATATGTATATACCATTTTCTCTTTACATTACTTTACTGCTATAAAATTTTTTACAAAATGAATATCATAAGCTAATTAAAATTTATGTATCTTGTTAAACATTTGTTCACAGACAATAAGACGTACAATCCATAAATTAAAAAAAAAAGTTAAATTCAATTTGTCTCCTTATAATATGGGATGAAATTACTTTGTTCTACCGTAATTTTGAGTTTTCAGTTTATCATTATGTATCTTGTTAAACATTTGTTCACATACAATCAGACGTACAATCCATAAATTAAAAAAAAAGTTAAATTCAATTTGTTTCCTTATAATATGGGATGAAATTACTTTGTTCTGCCGTAATTTTGAGTTTTCAGTTTATCATTTTGTCTGCTTATGATTAATTCTTTTAACACACAACTCCTTAAAGTTTCATTTCAATAATTTAAATTACAAGTTCGTTAACTTTAATTAATATAATTAAGATTTCTATAATCTTTTAACTTCATAAAAACTTATATAATAACTATACTATATATATATATATATATATATATATATATATATATATTCTGATACATTAGGAAAGAAAGAAAAACAAAACAACACCAAAACCCCAACCCCCATAGCATCCTTAAGAAGTTGACTGAGATACACTGGAGCCATAGACAGCATGCTCTTCCCCTTTCTTAGCCAATAAATCATGCGCACGTTTCCCTCCCTAAGCGTATCTAAATTCTGAACCTGCCAAGGTAAGGGAAGAAGACACGTTCCTGTAACCAAGCGGATAGCTTCCAATTAAGTCAGACTCACAAACCACCCTTTTGAAGCCTTTGTCCCACATCAATCGCAAGCCCCATTTCATAGCTCTAAGTTCCGCCAGAAGATTAGTAGCAGTGCCAATGGGTCCCTGGAACCCAACATCCGTTCTCCAACATGGTTCCTGAGATTACCTCCCACTCTAGGCGCTCCAGGATTGCCAAAAGATCAAGCTTCCGTCAACATTAAGTTTAACAACACCATGTATTCTTTTTTCTTAATTTATTATTATTTTTATTATTTTTTAACTTACTTTTTTTTTAATAAGTTCAGAAAAAAAAATAAAAAAAAATAATTATTAAAAAAAATAAAAATTAATAAAATACTTTTAAATACTTTTAAAGTTTTATTTTTAAAATAAAAAATAAAGTATTATTATCTAAATAAAAAAAATAAAACTTACTAATATTCACTAACGTAAAAAGACAACTTATCTTGTGATTACGTTGAATTGCTGCTGCACATGCACAAGTAAAGGTCCTGCACGACTATAACGATGTCATTTATTATTAATTTATCTATTAACATGGGTGAGGAAGAAATTCTTGTATGTTTTTTTGAGTATCGTTAATTAGTATTATGATCTTACTTATTCTCTTTATCCACTTTTATATGTCATTTAAAATAATTATATAAAATTTTAAAAAAATGAATTAATATTTTTTTAATATTATTAAATAATAAATATTTTAAAATAAAAAATATTTTTTTATATAATAAATAAAAGTAAACGGGAGAATAATTATCTTAACATTTCAAATATTAAATAAGTAAAAAGACATGTATTTTAAGATAAAAATATTTAATGTTACATTGATAATTATATTTTTTAATAATTTAATAATAAAATATAATTAAATGAGAACATATCTCTAGTAACACTTAGGACTGTTTAAAACTAAACAGAACAAAACGGACTCAAAAATCTAAAAAACAAACAAATTTAGTTTTTTTTTTGTGAAAAACCGATTGCTTCGGTTTAGTTTTCGTTTCAATTTTTAAAATAAAACCGAACTAAACCAAATTGATCATATATATATATATGAATTATCATATTTACCCCTTCACTTATTTCCTTACTATTTTCTAAGTTTCTAACCCTAAATTTCCTATTTGGATCTGCCCTTCACCGTCCTCTCCCTAAGCTTTGCTGCCACTACTTGTCCCCAAGCTTACCTCTAGCCAAGCTTCGCTGCTACAGCCCACTGATGCGCCTGCCACCATCTGCTCTTCACGCTCTCTCTCTGTCTGTCTCGAGCTCTCCACCATTTCCAAAGGCTCCAGCCAAGCTTCACTGCCATTGGTGCGCTTGCCGCCTGTCATCTCCGATCTGCGCCTATCACCTCTCGCTTTCTTCTCTCGGCTAAGCAAGGAGGGTCATGCACCGACGCACGCACGCCCGCCCTCCCGTTCGTCTCTTGATCTGCGCTGCCCCCCACCTCTCCGCTCTCACTGCACATTAACTGCCGGTGAGCCCTTTGTTCACGTCGCCCTCTTTTGCCTTCGTTTCTGCCATCCTCCGAGCCAATTTATTAAAAAAATAACAAAAAACCAAAAAACTAAACCAAACCCAACCGATTTTCATCGATTCCGTTTGGTTCGGTTGATGAATGGGAACTAAACCGAATGAATGAGGATATAATAGAACCGAATGATTCGGTTCGGTTGGATTTCTCTCCAAAACTAAACTGGACCATGAACAGCCCTAGCATTCTAAGACATGGCTGACAATAGGGTTTTAATCATCAATTACATTCTAACATCTTAAAAGATACTATTGTCCCTCGAAATTTGTATTTTTTAATTTTTATTTACATAATTATTTTATGCATTAATTTATTATAATTTTATTATAATAATTAATTACTTAAATTAAAATAATTATATAAAAAAATATATTTAAAATTAATTATAATTTTATTTATAAAAAATATAATTATCTAAATTAAAAAATAATTATAATTATAAAATATAGTTATTAAAAAAATATTTACATTTATGATTTTATGTTTTATTTTATTTGTGTTAAATTAGTTATTAATAATTTTTTGATAAATAATAAATTAAATATAAAAAATAGAATCTTTTAATGTAGTTAAACTTATAATTTTATTTTTTAATTTATATTTAATTAATTATTAATAATTTTTTAAAAATTAAAAATTTGAGACGATCGCATTTATATAATAGTATAGAATTTAGAAAAAGTGATTAGAGGCCATGTGTTTTACGGTCTTTGATTCCTTTCTTGACGGTCAAACGATGTGGAATTGCACCGTTCGAGATGAATCTTCATCGGCCATCGCTCACGCCTCTACTAACCTTTTTTTTTTTTGGGCGAAATACTAACCCTTTTTTTTTTCTTGTCCTGTCTCTTGATGCCTATGTCTCGGGTGTGTGCTTTTCACCTTTTTTTATTTTTATTTATTTTTTTATCCTTAGAAGGTAGCGACACACTTCAAGTCTTTAACTCTTTTTTTTCATACTAAAAGTTAAGAGAAATAGAGAATGTCTCTTTCAAGATTAAAACAAGTCACAAATTTAAGTAAAAAATTACAGTAATATTTTATTAGATTTTCAAATAATAAGAAATTATTTGTCATTAACAGCCTTCTAATTAAATCAATCTTCATTAATTCTTCAACTTGAGTTAGTATTGCGCTCGTTATGGATGACTCAAATAATTTAATTTGAAAACAATGATGGATTAATATATTAGTTTAATTTTATTTTTTTACACAAATTAATTAAATTCATATATATATATATATACATATAATACACACACACACACACACACACACACACACATACATATAAGCGTAAAGTAATATTATTACAAGATTTCATATATTTTATATACATCCATTGAATTATAAAAAATTATCGTACAATGAATATATAATTGAATAATTTATATTATGAGTTTAATTCTTATTTATTGTTAATGTAAAAAGTTTTACTCTATCATCTAATTATATATTACTAAATTATTTAATAAATTTAACTATAATAACAATTTTAATGATATACTAATATGTGATTAGATGATAATATAAAAAAATTATATTCATAGTAGATTAAAATTAAATTATTATATTTTATGTTTAAATATATTAATCTTAAGATAATACTATAAAAAGAATCTCAATTTATGATACATTTTGTAAAAAAAAAAACCATTAAATAAGTGCAAAATATATGTTAATTTATAAAAAGAAGTGTATATAAATAATTCATATTTTCATATTTTCTTTTTGCTCTATTTATATTTCCTATTTTCTTTTTGCTCTATTTATATTTATTAGTACAATATATAAAAACAAGTGTATATAAATATTCCCTACTACCTCTTGAATATGAATACCATTTTTTTTTAAAAAAAAAAGTGTCAGTCATGCAAGAATTATTGTTTGTGCACAGAAGGCAGAGAAAGAGGAACAGAGAGAGTATCTTTCTCACTTCTCAGATAGAAAAAGGACCGGAGATAGAGACTCCCGTTTGTAGCGGGGGAGCCGATTGATGATTAGGACGAGGAGATAATAGTTAAATAATGTGATGTGGGTGGATGGATGGAATGTGAGAAAGTTATGGGTCTTTGTCCGTCGCAGAGATAGAGAGAGCAATGAAAATTGAAAAGCAGGGGCCTGAGTCTGATAATAGGTCTGACATGAGGTGAATAATGTCCAAGTGGGCTTGAATAAATGGGCGTGGAGAGAGGCTGTCACACTAATTTGTCGGATACTACTATTATTTCATCTTCTGCAACAGGTGTTTAAAGCAAAGAGAGAGAATTTCTGCATGTATTCTATCTAGACTTTGTTCGGTCATTGTTTTCAATGTGGTAATCAACAAATTAAGTATAATTCAGGATCTATTTGAAGTCCAAAGGTTGACACAACACCACAATGACGAGATTTCAGCGTGTGTAAACTACGGAGGACGTTTCAAGATTACGAAAGCACATGTATATATATGGGTTATCATCGCCCATGTGTCCTTAATTAAATTACCCTTTTATTCTTATTCAAATATATTTTCATGCATCAATTTTTAAATCATTTAATATAAACTTATCAAATTTTAAATTGATAGGTATATACTACTCTCTTTGAAAAATCATGACTTTATAAGTAATTATATTTTAAATTTCTTTTACTCATATCAAATTGTGTTTGGATTACCGCTTTAACCTGTTTTGTCACAAAAATACAGTGTTAAACCCCCATCGACCTTCTAGCTCATGAATCTTGAACCAATATCTGATGTAAAGATCCCAAGTGCCCTAGAATAACAGGCGTCCCCGGCCCCATTTATTGTGTGCGAGTATGTGCTTATCAGCGAGAAGAAAGAGAAATATCAGAGTTTGTGTACTATAAATATATGTTATCTCTTCTCCACTTGAAGTTATTCTTCATTTTCTGTTCTCTTTCAGAAATTTGACCTTTCTTCTCCTATTTCTGCTCGCCTCACATCCCTCCTGTGGGGATCTATGGCCATCTCAAACAAGCCGTGCCTCTACTTCATGCATGAAGTTATCTATTTCTATTTCCACAGATGAACTTGAGGGCTTACTGATCTCTCTCATTGATCGGCATCACATCATAGATCATAGATCATAGATGGCGTCTATGAACTGGTTGGGTTTCTCTCTCTCCCCTCAAGAACTTCCGTCGCAGCCTGCTAATCAAACGGCGGCCCCTCGCCTCGGCTTCAACTCTGACGGAATCTCTGGCACTGATGTTTCTGGCGAGTGCTTTGATCTCACTTCTAACTCCACTGCTCATTCACTCAACCTCCCTCCTTCTTTTGGCATATTTGAAGCATTCAACAGAAATAATACTCACACTCCTCAAGGTTTCATTGCTTCCGCGCCACCAGTTTATAACTTGTGATTAATTAATATTTTTGTTGAATTTCCTAAAAGCACCTACACCACGATTCACCAACTAAATGAAGAAAAACATATATAGAATTACTTGTCCAAGTCTTCTATTTTCTGCTATTCCTACTCTGTGTGTATATATATATATATATATATATATATAAAATAGATGTTTCTCATTAATTTCGTCACCAAATTAATAGATTGGAACATAAAGGGCTTTGGAAGCAACGGATCAGAGGATAACTTCAACAGCCAAAACTTACTATTGGGCACTTCATGCATTAACCAAAACCTGGACAACAACCAACAACAGCCAAAACTTGAAAACTTTCTCGGCCGGCATTCTTTTGGAGATCATGAACACGGAACATACGGTGGTAACTTGGCCTCCGCCGGAGATTATATGTTCCCAAACAGTTCATTACAACTTCCAGCTCAGCCATCGGAAAAATCAGCCGTCGGTGGTGGCAGTCCGAAAGGCAGTAGCTCCATCGGGTTGTCCATGATAAAGACATGGCTGAGCAATCAACCGCCGCACAGCGAAACCTTTGGCAGCGCTGCACCTGCACCTGCACCTGCTAGAAATAGTGCTCGGACTTTATCGCTTTCCATGAGTACGGGTTCACAGTCAAGCTCACCACTGCCCCTCCTTACGGCCAATGTGGCTGGAGAGAGTTCCTCGACGGATAACAATCAACCCAAGTCCTCGACGACGACGACGGCCATTGATAGCCACACCGGAGCTATTGAGACTCTGCCCAGAAAGTCCATCGACACATTTGGACAGAGGACTTCCATATACCGTGGTGTCACCAGGTTTTTCTATAATTTCTACCTAGATGTATATTTATGGCATGTATACAAGCCGCCTCAAATCTTTCACCACTGCTATTACTATATCTATTCTCGATCATTTAAAAAAGCTTCTTTTATCAATTTCATATGATATTATATTATGTGAGATGGTAACTAGATTTAGGGTTTTGATTTTAAAGGCATAGGTGGACGGGGAGATATGAGGCTCACCTGTGGGATAATAGTTGTAGAAGAGAGGGGCAAACTCGCAAAGGAAGGCAAGGTACGATCTACCATATTCCTTTAATTAATTTTCTGCTTAATTGCCAATATTTTTTTTTCCCCGGCCCCATCTATATATTTTCTTTTTTTCTTCTCTAGCTTTTTATAACTAACATCCATTATTGAGTATTAACATGTGTTCTTCGCCTTCGCATCCCTTCTTCCCTTCAATGGGGCATCGCCTCAATCAACACACGTGATTTTGCAGTTTACTTGGGTGAGTACAAAAAAGACACTAGTTATTCTTTGAAGTTTAATTTATCCGTCCATCCCCCCAAAACAAAGCGTATATTTTGTCCTTTTAATTAACTAGTTCGTATTTATGTTTTCCTGGGACATTTTTGCCAAAAGAAAAAGAGTATTAAAATTTGTTCATGTTCGTTATCAATTCTTATATATTTGCAGGAGGTTATGATAAGGTGGAAAAAGCAGCTAGAGCGTACGATTTAGCAGCACTAAAATACTGGGGAACAACTATTACAACAAATTTTCCTGTAAGTTTCCACTTGTTGTTACTTTTCTCTTTTTCCTGCTTACCCTCAATGAATTAAGGGTTGCATTACATAACTCTAGGCAATGTTGCCATTGTCAATAACATGCAACAATGGTGTTTGGTAATCTGTCACAGAATCACTTGTGTCCCTGTACTGCGAAAAGTTTCCTCGTTTGATGGGATGTCTCTGCTTAGAGAAGATAAATTTTGATTAATTATGCCTTATAATGCAGACAATATACGTTTGTGATTACTTGTTCTGGTCTACTGATATTGGATACTTTGTATATTTTTCGCCAACAATCAATGGATTTTAGATTAGCCACTATGAAAAAGAGTTGGAAGAAATGAAGCACATGACAAGGCAAGAATACGTTGCGTCACTGAGAAGGTATTTGCAACATCCACTACCACTCTGCACCTAATAATAAGCTTACTTTTAATTAAAGGTAGATTACTAATTTGATTGTACAATATATGTATAAATTATGTTGGCGCAGGAAGAGTAGTGGATTTTCTCGCGGTGCATCCATTTATCGAGGAGTAACGAGGTACGGTTGACTAGATCCTCAAGTATGTTTGTGTATACAAATACCTTACCGTTGAGGTTTCATTTTTTTTTTGTTTTAGTTTATTAATTGAGTGAAATTAGCTGGTCACCTACCTATATGATTTGGCAAAATTTCATGACTTTTATCGAGGTTCTGATGAAGGCCGTGAGATCATTCCTCCTAATGACACGTGTAAAAAAATTGTGGGAGAAGGCCAATTTACTCAGGAACAAAAGAAAGATGCCATTTTAATTTGTCTTTGATTTTTTTTTTTTATTGCGCTTTTGTTTTATGCAATAATTCATTGTTTTGCGTTTCCTCGTTTTTGCTATGCTAGCTGTGTATTAATTAATTACATTCCATATTAAAATTTCTGCTCAATCCAGCCTGTGATTCTGGAAAGAATTGCTTGATTGATGAAATTCTTCGTTGGATGGGGACGGGGACGAGCGGGAAGGCTTGATCTAATCAATTAGAGTGATGCATACTAATTAAAGAATCAATTTAATGATATGGTTGCAGGCATCACCAACATGGTAGATGGCAAGCTAGGATTGGAAGAGTTGCAGGAAACAAAGATCTCTACTTGGGAACTTTCAGTAAGAAAATCTAGTTATTTACATGCATAATCGTATATATATATATATATATATATATGTATATATGCATGTGAATTATACATTTCTTTATAGCAAACACGCCGCTAAATAGATAACTAGCTCTAACAGTTGGTAACGGCACCCTTGTACATATGGATTCCTTGTATGATTTAATACTTAAGTGGTGATTGGTGAATATATTGACCATTCAGAAGAAAATTATGTTGAGTTTGATAGTGTTCATCAGTGATCCTAATGAGTTATTGGAGTGGGGATATATATTTCCACTGCAGACATAGGAGTATGTTGCCTGTACGTAATTAATGAACTTGTATCAATTTATATGATTTGCTGTTAATTAATTTTACAGGCACCCAAGAAGAGGCGGCAGAGGCGTATGATATTGCAGCCATCAAATTCCGAGGATTGAATGCGGTTACAAACTTCGACATGAGCAGATACGACGTTAAGAGCATACTTGAGAGCAGCACTTTGCCCAGTGGTGGGGCTGCCAAACGTTTGAAGGATGTAGAGCAGGCCGTGGATGGCCAAAGGTCAGACCAAGATAGCATGAGTTCCCAACTAACTGACAGAATCAACAATTATGGAGTAACCCACCATGGCCATGGCTGGCCTGCTCTTGCATTCCACCAACCTCAGCCTGCAGCTTATAGCCTGCAATTGCATTATCCTTGTGGGCAGAGACTCTGGTGCAAGCAAGAACAAGATTCTGATGCCTCTCACACCTTTCCAGATATTCATCAACTACAATTCGGGAATACTCACAATTTCTTTCACTCCGCTTCTGGACTGCACAGTATCATAAGCATGGATTCTGCTTCCGTCGATAATAGCTCTCGATCTAACTCCGCCATTTATGGTGTGGTGGTGGTGACGGTAATGGTTACGGAGGCGGTGGGGGCTACGGGATTCCCATGTGTACTACTTCTAATTTCGTTGCAAATTACAGCAACCAAAATCTAAGAAGCAATGATTTTGATGATAATGAGGTAAAGACACTAGGTTACTAAAATGTCTTGAGCACTACTGATCCTTATCATGCAAGGAACTTGTATTGTCTTTCGCAGCAATCATCTGCAGATGCAGTTAAGGCTAGCGCATACGATCAAGGCTCCGCATGCAATACTTGGGTGCCAACTGCGATTCCAACTCTTGCACCAAGGCCTACCAATACGGCACTCTGCCCCGGAGCTCCACCGTTCACATTATTGCGTGAATAGCTGGAAATTACAGAGAACGAAGAGTAGAGTAGTCATGGCAGGGTAACCAAGGTGAAAAATGAAGCATACATATTACTGACTTCCAATTTTTGACTTTTCATTCTTATTTTCATCTCTAACGTGCTGGATCCATATTTGACAAGGGTCTAGTCTACCCTCAAGTGTAGTCATAGTAGATCGACCTGCTATGAATTTTGGGAATTAAAACTTGAGAATGTGGACAGATCCTCGGGAAGTTTCATTGATACCAGACTTTGTAACTAATTTTTAGACTAACAGGAATCAAACAAGTTTTCCTCCATGTATGCTTGTAGTTTCCATTGTACATTCTATGCTTGTTTTCCTTGATTAAAATTTGAAAACGAGCGAACTCATCCTGCAATGTAAGCATGGCATTGCATAAATTAACATTCAAGTCTCGAGATAAATTAATATTTTGAACTCCCTTTTGTCAATGTTCTGCTTTACATGTAAATCATAATTCAAACATGCAAGACGATCGAAGCTCATTCAGTCACAGTGCATCGACATATATGTCTAATCGATATGAGTTTTCGTGGGTGGGTGTTAAAAGATTTTATTAGGCTTCCTAAACCCAATGCATTCTCTCTCTTTATATATATGCATGGTTAAAAACAGCGATCACAGTTTTATAGACACCTCTGCTTCACATAATCCCATGATCGGCTTGAATGGATTGAATTGGAGATGCAGTTTTCAAGTTGAACAAAGACATTCTGCATATTCCTTATTCGTTGTTGTTTAGGGATTCATACATACCGATCGAATCGATGTAAAACTAAAATTAATATGTATATTATTGATTAATTTGGTATTACTTCCCCTTATCACCAAACCATAGTTGTATATTTAAAAATTATAAACATAAAATTTTACATTAATTGAAAAATATTTTACACTCTTTTTATTTTGGTTGTAAAATTATTTTATACTCTATTGATATATTTTAAGATTAACTTAACATATATTTTTTAAAATATAGAAAATTATAAACTATTTGATTATATACTTATTCTTGTTCCATTTTTTTTTAATTTGACATGCAAAATCAATGTAATAGTAGCTATAATTCAAATAAAAATATATAAAAATTATAATATGTAAATATCAAGTATTACAATTATATCAATTGTATGGAGTAAGGTCTACAGACACAAGTGTAAATCAAAATTTTCTGACACTAATTAATAAAGGGTTTTTTTTTTTCAAATGAGTATTGTACAAAATTCACTGTTTGTTTAAAGCATATTGTATGCATAACATAACATGTTCATAAAGTTTTAGATTAAAATTTTTAGATTTTGTTTTTATTATGTGAGTTTATATTAATGTTAATAATTTAATTTTAATTCATTGTTAGTATAAATTTTTTTTCACTATCATTCAATTACATGTTACTAAGTGTTTGATTTTTTAAGTAGTTGTTATTTTAGTCAAATTTTTTAATGATTTGATAGTTCATAATTAAATGATAATATAAAATTTTTTACACTAATAGTGAATCAAAATTAAACTTTGAAGTTAATATATAATTTAATTTTTAATCAAGTGAAAGCGCCCATCTATTTATTACATTTTGTAGTTGTTTAAGTTTTATTCAATCTAGTAGGAAATCTATATAAATATAAATAATTCAACAGTCAAGTTGATTAAAATTATTTTTCAATGAATTATTAGATGGTTTAAATGTATTAATTAATTCTTGACATATATGTGCATTTGGATTATTAACACAAAAAGTGAAATAGTCGTGTAGAAGTACAATCGGAGGATTTCTAGCTAGGTATTTGCTACCTCAACATTTTTTTTTTGGTTAGGTTTTGTATCCAAATTAATCCTATAGATACTCAATGGCCAATGACACTATCGGTTACCAAACAATTTATCCCATAGATATTCAATTTTTTATTGGCTTAATTCTATGCAATTAAGTTTTATAGAAAATTAAAAAATTCTTACATAAACTGACACATTTATAGTAAATATTTACATAAAAAAACTTATGTGTTAGACAACTCTTTTATATAGAATTAATACAATAATATGTCAATTTTCTATTGAATTAATCTACAACTTGTTTGTACGTAAGAATTTTTTTCATTGAATAAAAACAATTTTTTTCATTGTTTGAGAGTGATTAATGTTCTCAGGTTAATAATGAATATAATATTACAATTAATAAAAGCAAACAAATAGACCCAAAAACGGCTTTAAAACCGAGGACAGTAATATATTATATATATTGAAACGGGAAAACTCCAGTGGGAACTGGGATTGCATCGGAGAAATCAGCGGAGCCCCCGTGGCTCCTCGGAAAGAATATCTATTAATTAATCATTATTAGTGGCCTTCGCCCTCTCTCTCTGCGCATCTGCTTGGTTGCACGATTATTTTCACCCTTATCCATGCACAAACCCTACCCCTCATTAAAGTGATTTCCCAGAAAAGCGAACTTTGTTAAAGTATCCTCGCCCTACTTTTTGTCCCCATGCTCTGTCAGTCTGTCTCTCTGTATTTAGATAAATTATTACATATTATTATAGTGTCATTAGTATTAGTATTAATATTATATTTTAATTTAATTACATTTTAATATTTAAATATTAAAAAATTAAAAAAAATATTTATTAATATAGTATTAATTATTTGTATTTAAAAATATTTATTTTTTAATAAATATATTTTTTAATTACGTAACACCAAATTGTTAAATGAATAATAATCATAATAGTACTTTAAAATCATACAATAATTTTTACTATATTTATTCAAAGTTCAAACTAGATAGAATAATCCTATAATTTGTACGAGACGGGGTCCTAACCAAGTTTTATCAGTGTTCACGTCAAAAGAAAAAAACCGAGTTTTTTCAGTGTTAAATCTGCCCTCGATGGAACCACAAAATTACGGCCTAGCCTAGATGTCCTAGCCCCTCCGTATGACTCGAAAGCCACGTTTTTGGTAGATTGTTTTTCTTTTCTTTGTATGTGTTCGGATGTGCCGCAGGGGAAGACAGAGAAGGGATTTGGGTTCGAATTGTCCAATTTTATGAAACTGCATGCTTCATGTGCGTCTGTGTGTACACTTTACTTGTTAGCTCAAATAGAATACACTCATATGCTCAGAAGCTCTAGGAATGCTCATTTGTGTCTTTTTCTTGGGGCTCATATTAATTAATTTATCAAATCCAATGCCCTGACATTGCGGTTGTGGAAACTCTGTTTGGGATTTAAACTTTTTTTATTTTTACTTTGACCCGCCTTTCAAGGACTCATACTCGTTCTTATGTATCATCTGTTTTTTATTATATGTTTTTTTGTTAAAATCACAACGGTGTCATGTTATACAATAGAGACACAAATTACTTAAAGGAAGAGTTTTGTTACGATATTCTTCCGCTATCAGTGTTTTTATAAATATTATTGATAATTTTATCAAAAAAATATAAAATCTATAAAATATAATTTTGACAACTTATCAATAATAAATATCTAAGGAAAAAAACAAGTATTAAAATAATCATTTTAAAAAATTAATAAACTCATACTCAAGTAACAGTCGTTCCCAAAAAATGAAAGATTTTAAATAATTTCTTATTATAGAGAGGGTGGGGTTATGTGTTTTACCCACTCTTTTCTTTTTGAGTAATGTTGTGAATTTTTTTAAAGAATTTAATTTTTTTGGTTTATACATTAAGAATATCTTTGAATCATATTTTATGTCAATTGGCATAATATATTTAAGAAAATTAATTTTTTTAAATAATGATCCAAGATTTGAAACAAAATAATTACAATAAATAGCACACTTCCTTAATCATTATGATGATCTTAAGTTAGAAATTAAAATTAAATTTAAATAATTTTATGATTTTTGATTTTATATATATATATATATATAATAATAATAAACAAAATCACAAATCATAAAATTATTTAAATTTAATTTTAATTTCTAACTTAAGATCATCATAATGATTAAGGAATATATGTGTATATATATATATATATATATATATATACACAAAACTCTTCGGTAGAGAGTTAATTTGATCATTAATTAGTTCTCTTTGCATGGTCGGCTACTGCATGCATGTTTTACCCTTACCCTTGGTGCATACCTCAGCTGGCGACTTTAGGTGGTGCATCCATGCACCATGTTTTCAGGTAACCCAATGCATTTCGACAAGACTTTGGTAATAAGTATTAAAAGTTCAGTTATGGCGCTTAAAATCGAAGCAAATCCATCTAAATTTGAAAATTTAAAAATTAAATAAAACTGATTAAACTTATTTATTTATAGAAATTAATCAATTCAGATCGATTTTTATTTGAGTAATTGACAAAATCCTTATAAAAAGTACTTTTTGGAAAAAAAAAAAAAAGACAGAGAAATTAATGTTTGAGCATGTTGACCAAAAGCAATTTTACAAGTCTCATTTTGTTTGGATGGTAACATTGTAAGTGTAAACTAATTAAAATAAATAACATTATATTTTTTTTATCATTATATTTTACGTGTAGTTCTTAAGGACAAATTCACCCAACAGCTAATGTCTTCGTTTTTCAGATCTTGTAAGCGAAAGATGCATTTTGCATGCTATGTTACACCACCCAAAATTAAATCCTACAATGCATAATTCATAATGGAATGTTACAATACAAAGGTAATTTTGGATTTCTAAACAATAAACATGCAACTAAACACCGTTACCTTAGGTATTTCCATGTTTCAAAATTATAGCAGGGAAGAAACACTTTCTTATTCGGTCAACGTGAAAAACACAAGCTTACGGATATGATCTTTTTTGGAAAGTAACAAGTTTATGGAATCACAGGCTTGATTGGATCAGCATCCCCCACTTTTGATGTCTCGGATTGCTTGCTGACCATTGGCTTAACACCCAACCATTTTTGGGTGAGTTGAAATACTCTTTTATCTCGTAATAATTCACGGTGAGCTGCACTAACTCCCACTCTTTCAGCAGCTGCAAATCTATCAGCCTGTGATATGAAGAGACAAAGAACTCCTCAAATCAATATTAAACCTACAGACTTTTTTTTTTTTTTTGGTTTGCGGTCATTAAACCTACAGACTTAAGTTTGACTACATGACAGAATTATAGCATGAGGAATTATAATCAGAAAATAAATAAATTTGACACTTCTATTAACAATGCATCACAAAGTTTCCAGAAGGATTCAATTTTGATACATTATCAATGCAAAAGTTTTTTACAGTTGCACATTCAATTATATATTAACACATTATTAAAAGAATTTAATTATGACAACTACTTTCAAAGTCAAACTTTTTTGATAAACATATGATTAGATACAGTGTAAAAAACTTTACAATCATAGTAGATTAAAATTAAACTCTTTCAAACAATATCCATTTACCTAGACTGCTTCCAAATGCATGCAGAAAGCATCTATCTTTAACAGCTGCAAATAATCAACTTCAACAGCTGACCGACTCTCAGAATGGCATGCTCAAATGCTTCTAGCAGTATCTTTACCATAAGTTTCCACTCCTACAGCCCGTTTAATACAATGGAAAGAAAAGAAATGGAATGGAATGAATATTATAAAATCTCTAAGATCACAGCATAAAAAACCTCTCATTCCCATACCATTTCTTTCCTTTCATTGATACCAAACGGACCCCTATAATTTAGCATTAGCATTACAGCTGTGCCCAAAGCAGTTATGAAACTTTCAACATGGCTACAGCTAAGTATATATATAAACACACATAAAATAGAAAGATCAAATAGAGCACCTTGGCTGATTCGGCAGGAAATGTTCCATCACCATCCACATAAGAATATTGTGGCTGAAAACATAGAAGAGAAGTAGGTTTTCTTCAGACACACACACACACACACACACACACATATATATATATAGAGAGAGAGAGAGAGAGAATACATATTATCAGAAAGAAATAAGAGAATTTGATCCTCCTAGAATAAAAACAAGAAGAAAATAGAGAGCCAAAATGGCTAACAATGCAACAAAATTAATCAATCCCTCTGCATACAAGTAACAGAAATCCCCTTAAAACAACCATGAGCAGAAAACAAATACAAGGGAAAACATACACCCTTCTAAAAATACAGGCATTTCTCTCCAACCATATACACCAAAAACAATAACAGCACCTTGCCATAAAATCAGTAACAGCCTCTTTATTCTTGTCAAAACCTTTCAAATGTATGAAAGGAAACTGCTCCAAGGTAAAAAGACAGAGAAAAGGAGGAAACTTTAATGATTAGGAGAATGAGTAAGAAACAGAGGAAAGGACTTGGAAGAAAACAAACAAGAAGAACCCAGAGTCCAAATTTACCAATCTAGGTTGGAGGAGAGATGAGTAAAATCAAGTAAAAACATATGGGACTTTCATTCACTAGTTTCTCTATCACCTAGGTTCCTATCAAAGTGAATGTTCCAAGAAATATCAGGATCTTGTATATAATAAAAATTTATGGCGAATTATGTATAAAGGAGAGACGATAGAGGTGAGGAAAAGCCTCTAAGAAAGGAATATTCTCCACCCATTTTGGTCTAAATCATACTTACTCGAAAGTACCTAGTTCCATAATGAAGTAGTCTCTAAAGGAAAACATCATATAGCCATTTAGCTACAAAACAATGTTTTTGGACACCAAATTCCCAAACCCTTTCATTCTTTGACCTGCAGCAAACCTCCCAACTAACAAGATGATCTCTTCTCTGCTTGCTCATACCAAACCAAAGCCCCTCAAAAGTTTCTCTATCCTTCCTCTAAGCCACCCCCACTAGAATCTTAAAATGGGAATCGTAGTATAGGGGAATACTTGACAAACAGGTCTGAATAAGAGTGATTCAAACCATCCAAAAAGTAAAATACACCCTTCCAGCTATCCAATTGGTTATAGACCTTTTGAACCAGAAGATCTCAATAGGAGTTAGTCTGTAGATTACCACCCAAAGTTACATCCAAATGAATACGAGACTACCACAAGATTTGACAACTAGCCAATATCACATGAGAAGAAATGATCTGATTATCCATATTCAAAGCAAGCCAAACCACTCTTAGGCAAATTAATCTTTAAACTAAAGACTTCCTCAAAGAATTAGAGAATAGAAAGAACATTCACAAAAATGTCACTATCCTCCTCCAAAAAAAGAAGTATCATCAATAAAATTGGATCTAACTTCTAAGAAAGCATAACCTCATTTGAACCTAGTCTGACACCCTAATGAAATCCCTATCAACAGCCCCCGAAAACAACCAACTTAGAACATCAACCTCGTACACAAGATTTATGACATGGTTTGGACAACAATTAATTCAATCTAAATGAAAAAGCCTTGGCAATGAGCTTATGTACACTAGTAACCAGATTTACAAGCCGATAGTCCTTCACACTAGTATATCTATCCTTCTTCACCACAAGAGCAATGAAAATAGAATTCATACTCACACCAATCTTGCCATTACAATGAAATTCAGCAAAAAAACTTTAGGAGATCTTCCTTAATAATATCCCAAAGATTCGGAAAAGCAACAACAAAACCATCAGACCTAGAGCTTTTTCTTTATCCATGCTCCAAACAGCTCTTTCAATTTTCTCTTCTAAGGTTTGTATATATGCAATTTGAGTTCCAACCATTTCAAGTTAACACATGGTACTAAATTTGTCAATGACTAATGATGGATATGATTAAAGCCTAACGCAATTCTTAGAAGTAAAGAAGCACAGTGCAGCAGTGCACTAATTTATCTTCAACGCGAACGTGCAATAAGGACTCGGCAAAATATCAACAAATAAGGAAAATTTAGATTTTTTTTTTATAAAAGAAGATTAAAGAGAGGAATAAAGGAAGATATTTTAGAAATTAAGTATCATAAACCAAATGTTAAAATTTTAAGTTTGATTGTTGCCTTCTTATTTCATCAATTACGACTGAGCTTGTACTACATGATATCATCAGTTGACTCTGAAAGCTACCTTATGACATGAATTGTTTATTCTCAAAAGCAGAACCTCTAAATCTCCACCAGTCAGTTGTAAATTTGAATTGAGAATATGTCTTAACATTCTTAGTTGTACTTTTTATTTTTCAGCCTGTAATACGAGCCTTAAAAAGGGAGCCCTATGAGTCAAAATTGTTCAAGTCCAAATATAAAGGATTTCCCATGCCTCAATTTCAGGATTAGGGTAAATTGTTGAGCCTCTCAACAGAGACTAGAAAATGGTGCAGTACAATGAACTATTTAGAGTATGAAGACATCAGAGTCTCCATTAGTGACCTTCATCTTTGACATGTGAAAGATTTAAGTGGCTCACCATTGTGTGGCATATTTCAGATAAGTCCTCTATTGGAGATTTTTCCGCACCATAGCTGCATTCGGCACAGAAATGTCAGAAACAAAAATAGTATAGAAACTCTTTTGAAAATTGTGCAGTGGATTCTGCATCTAAACTCTCACTAGAAACAACCCAATGTATCAAACCAATATTATCCTCTTTTTTTAGATGACAAGATTATCCTTCTACCTTCTTAAATGGACGAAAATTATGAAAATTTAATTAAAAAAACAGGGCAAGTCCAGCAGATCAGGAAAGTTCAGATTATAAAATAATGCATATGGGGCATAGTAAATCCAGATCAAAGTTGTAAGGAGGATAAGCATCCTGATATCAATTTGGTAAGGTGATCCAGTTTCTTCCAAAATTTCCCATCTGTCAACCTAAATTAATACTTCCAGTTCATAGAAGTAGGTCAAAGACAAACTTGTTTTAGCCAATAGCAATTCACTCACATACCAAACATTAAAAGGTGTGTCAAACGATGTCCCATAAATGTTATAGAAGCAGACGCCATCTGGTAATTTAGCATTACACATTACTTGACGAGTTCCAGCAGCCCATTTGAGGATAGCAAAGTTAAAGGGCAATGCTATCATTTTCCCATCATAATTTAGCTGCAAAAAGTAACACTCATAAGCACTTGGCATAAGTAAATGGGAAAAAGTTACAAGAGAAACCGTTTTTGTTTTGATTAGAAAAAGAGACATAACAAGTGTTCTATCATCTATGGTTTTTGTAATTAGCAAAAATCCTTTGCTTGGCATTAAAGATAAAATTCAAACAATTGCATTTGTTTTAGTCTACCAATCACAGGAAACAGCTTTCTTGTTCCTAATGCTGAACCCATGCCTGCCTTCATTAAACAGAGAAGTCACAAGTTACAATTAGTGTTCCAAGAAACAGACCGGCTAGTTTGACCAATTGAACCGAGAACTGGTACAAGGTCTGGTTCAGTTCTTATCTACTAACCAGAATTGATCAAAACTGATCAAAGACCAGGCAAACCGGCCAGTTTTGTGAGAACCATACAAACCTGCAGTGGTTGGGTGGGTCAACCAGTCAAGGGTGACATGGCAGCTCATGGAGGTGCCACTTTACACATGATTGGGAGATATGCACACTTCAATTACAAAAGCACAAGCAATGGGAGTTGCAGCCAAACCCTTGACATGCAAGACCAAGGCTTTGGAAAGGCCAAATTGCCTTTCAGCTTAACCTTTGTATAGTAACATATAGGCTAAATTACAAGGAAACCCCCTTCAACTATGGACCATGTGCAGAAAACCCCCTTGTGCTTTCAAACTCACTAACACGACTCCCTAAACTTACCAAAACGTGTATATTAGTGCACATTCAACCCCCTATGCATGTGCAGAAAACCCTCCTATATGGAGTCAATATGCATGGTTTGGTGAATTCAAGGAGTCGTGTTGATGAGTTTCAAAATACAAGGAGGTTTTCTGCACATGACCCATAGTTTGAGGGGGTTTCTTATAATTTAGCCTAAGATATTTAGTAATTAGTAAACAAGAAAGTGTCACATCATTGTACTAAGTAAGGTTTTTCACTTGCAATGAAAACTTTTAACAGTTTTTTTTAAAAAGGTGGCACTACATGGTTCACTGGTAGTTTAAAACTCCTTACACTGTCAATGGATCAAAATTAAATCCAACTTTTAAATTTTAAGGAAATTAATTTTAAACTATATAGTATATACTACTTTTTGTTTATTCATTAATACAAAATATTTGCAAATCTCACTACTAAAATTATAACAAAACTCATTTTTTAAAATTTAACAATCATAACAAAATTATCACATGAAATGGATATTAAAATTTTAAGAATATTATTATTTGTAAAATTGATATATCTTCAATGGTTTAACAAAAATGTAATATCATGTTATATTTGTATACATTAATCTTTGTATTTAATAATAATTTATTTATTTACTTAATTAGTATTAAATTTTAAAATATTAAAATACATCTTTTTTAAAAAAATATGATTCAACCATGTTTTGACCTTGGTTGAACCACTAAATCGTGAACTACTGCCCTTTCCATTTCAATGACCAATCTGGATTTTAGAACATTGGTTATAACCAAGTTTAAAGGCCAGTTAATCGTCTAGTCCATAGTAATAAGGGTCTGGTAGAGGCCATAGCAGCAATCTCCTGTAAGAGCTTAAATAAAGGCTAAGAAAACAAGAGGCTGTAAATCATAGCATCAATTGTGCACCTCAATTGTAACTATAGCCATTTCGACTTCAAAATTAAGTCAAAAGAATATGATTCCTAATAATAATGCACTTATTGACAAACCAATGAAAAAGTGGATAATCTTAACATATTTTTTTTTATGTAAAAAGAAAATTTATTGGAGAGAAAAAAATAAAGTACAACTAGGGGAGAATAAGATATCCTCCAAAACAGTAAAGAAAAAGAACAAGAAGGAAAAACAAAGAGTCAGAAATCCTAACATATTTTAAATCTCCCCCAATGGTTTCATCATCATCATTCTTTCGTGAAATCTCTGAAGATCAGATTTTTAACTCTATGAATTTTACATTCACAAGCAAGGAAAAAAGATTAAAATATAGACTAAGCTCCTAAGTATGTCAACAAATTACTTTGTAATCATACAAGCAAAACCAAACCTACATAACATGAAAGCCTTGAACATTTAAAAAGCATATATACCCACAAATCTTACATTCTTCAACCCAAAGAAAAGTTCAGAGTACCTCATTGTGCCTCAGTGCTTCTTCAAATAAAGAGATACTCTGGATTAGTCCATAAGATTCCAAATTGATGTTAATTTCCCCGTCCTTGGAATACTTTCGCCAAACTTGAATTTCGGGCTGCTTTTTCCATTTATACTCTGGATTTGCCAACATCTCATAGATTGATGGACACTCAACTAGCTAACATGGTAAGAAATACTATCTCTAAAAACTTTGAAGCTTTGCAAAATGTTACAAAAAGAGCATGAAAAGTGTGGCTGTTGATGCAGGCTCCTCAAAGGAATGAGTTGGAAGGTGACCAAGCTTTGGATCCTCAAGAAGTGGTGGAAATGAGCTATAAATAAGAGAGAACCTCCATAATGGGTGCCAGAGAGGTTCTTCAGTGTGGAGCCTCCAATGGCTAATTAGAAGGAGTAACTGTAGAGAGAGAAGCTCTCAGAGTGTGTATGAAAGTGTGCATGCAGGGAATGATCTTATCCAGTGGAGGCTCCATGTCGGAGAACATCTCTAGCACCTTTCACAGTGGTTTTCTCTTGTATGCAGCTCATATGCACCAGTTCCTACGGATCCAAAGCTTGATCACCATCCAACTCATTCCTCTAAAGAGCCTACATCAACAATGACCAAGAATTATTACAACTATTGTTCGTGGAGGGAAGGATGTGGATCCCCAAGTGAAGAGAGAGAGTTCACTTGAACTGAACTTTGGCCCCTTCCTTGGCAAGGATCCCAAGAGTTAACACTTTTGAAAGTGTAATTGGAGATTTAACCTAGCAAAAATATTATCATGACAGAAGATGTCCCAATATTCAATTCAAAGAAATTGACTCAACAAATTAATTGAAAGCAAGAATTTACCAATTGATGCATAGTCCACCTTGATACAAAAAAGTTGCTTTCAAAGCCATCAACAAACTGCAATCCCGTTAATAAAGAATCATTGATGCATCCCGGGGCTCCTGTTCACGCAGAATTCATATTCAAGCATGGATGGATAAGACATCAAGAAAAGCAGAAGGAAAAGAGTACAAAGGAAAAAAAATGTTAAGTCTATTACATTTGTGATTCAAAGCAGTGAGATAATTTTTTCAATGCACTGGTTGTGCATTTTTCTGTCATTTTCATTATATATATATATATATATATATATACACACACACTAAGCTTTGTAGTTACAAAATTTGGCAAGTCAAGAGACTTATTTCTCTTAGGAACTGTTACTATTGCGTCCATCCACTTTTTTGGCCCTATCTTCTTCAGATGAGGTCAACTTGCCCATTCTGGTCAAGCGACTCCCATCTGCCTAGGTTGCGTCCCTAGAGGGGGCTGTTTGGCCATGTCTCTGTCGCATTTTGCCCCAATTTGGCTCTGTATAAATCGGATTGGGTCTATTTGGTTTTGCTCCTATATTTTGCCTCTGTTTTAGCCAGGCATGCCTCTGCTTGGTTGGGTCTGCCTCTGTGGTCCTTTTTGCCTTTTTGAGCTGGATTAATTTTTTTCACATTACAAACATGTTTTCCAAGGTTTTTGGGTCTCCTTAGTTCAAATTGGAGGGTGTTTTTTTTCTTCTTCTTTTTTTTGCTGTTTGAGGCTTTCAAATAATGATTTTGATGAATATGGAGAGGTTATTCAGTGTATTTTGGACTATGCTATGCATTTGCCTAGTAAATTTTTCTTTCCTACTATGCATATTTCCAATGATGACTCAGTATTCCCGCATTGCATCTTTCCAATGGTGTCTCTCTTACCTTGTCCAGGCTCACTTCCTTCCAACAGTCTAGTTCCTCTCCCGTGATGACTCTTCTACATCAGTGATGCTTTTCTTGGGCTGGATGTCACTCCAGCTGTCTACCTACTATGTTGTCTCCCAAGTGATGCCTATTTTCTTCAATCATATTGTGGTTCAATTCTTATTTGTGAAGCCCATTACAAGCTGCTTTATTGTGCCCGTTATGTTTTTAAGTTGTTTACTAAGTGTCTTTATTTGTAACAAGCCGAGAGCTTATTAAGGTTCAGCTTGAGAAGCAGTGTTAGAATATTAGGATTATTGTTGTGTTAGGATTCTTATTATGTTAGGAGTGTTATTAGGCTGGGCTTTTATGTACTAGTTGTACTATACTTGTACTTAACCTAGATTATCAGTATAAATAGGAGTATTAGGTCAGTGGTTTTAGTCATCACAATATTCATAGTCTTATAACTTAAAATATATTTTCTAATTTCTCTTTTCCATCCAATCCCTATAATTTCATCAGGAACAAAATATTGGAAGATGAATCTAGTTCAGTATTTATATCCGCCCAATCTGTGGAAAAATGTTAGTAAAGAACAATGAGAAGAATGGCTTAAGATGGTACAATGCAAAAATGCATTGATGTGGAGCAACACTTTCAATCAAGTACAATGAACTACACAGATAGTAAAATTAGGTAGACTACAAAAAGCCTGCACTATTTAAATTAAGGAGATGAAATCTTGCATTTGAATAAAAAGGGCAGATAATCAGCCTTAGTAGTTTCACATAATATGTTGTAATTTCATCCCAATTAATTTTGCTCAACTATCACATGCCTTTCATGGAGGGTAAGTTTCTAATGAAATAAGTGTCTACTGCAAAATCAAAAAACTTGATATTGAAGTGACGCTTGATAAAACCCACATAAATTTTATATGTTACAAAAAGCAAATTCATGAGGGTGAGCATTGCCGCAATGATAAGGCTGCTGTGGTCATGGTTTCTGTTGTGGAGACAGACTCCCCAATCATGGGCGTAAGGCTCTGTGGTCATGGTTTCTGTTGTGGAGACGGACTCCCCAATCATGGGTGTAAGGCTATGTAAATCTCCCTAGACCCCACAACGGTGAAAGCCTTGTGCACAGAGCCACAAAAAAATACAAAATGCAAATTGAAGCAACTTTCTTTCTTTCTTTTTTCTCAAGATAATTTTGTCTTCAGCAAACCCAATGATTTTAAGTTTTCAATCATGGAACAATAGTATTGGAAACCCTATATATAATTGACAGGGTAGGCCAAACAAATGGAAAACAAACAAAGGAACAGACAAAACAGAGTAATTAAATAACCTTGGAAAGGACAAGCAATGCAAATTCCCTTCTTCACATATTTCGAAAACACCTGCCAAGGTACAATGCAAATCACCAGTTATGCTTGTCAAAGCACATAGGACTTTTTTTTTTTTTTCCAAACTTTCTTCCCTATATATTGTAGAAATAGCAGTAAGTGTTTTGAGTGGTCATGGATGTAAACTATGCGCACATCATTGTGAAGTGACATGAAACATGAGATCATCATTCCTCCCATTGAATGTGAAATTAGATTAACTTTTCTTCCACCAGAGGCTTTGTAAGCAGTTTCCAACTTGACTTTCAGCCCCTCCATCAACTTGTGAATTCTGTCAACAACAAATACCATTTACTTATTATACTCATTAAATGGCAAAAAGTTTTTAAACCTCAACTATATACCATTCATAGAATTATTTCCGACATTGGCTACCAACTTTGTACTATTGGCATTACCTATTGCTTTGCCGGAAATCATAACCATATCCAAACAATGTGGTGCCTTTCTTATATCCACATCCAACAAGCATGTCAATCATATCATGAAAATGATATACCTCTGCCAAATGTATACATTTTACCACCTGTAACATCAAAGAAAAGGAGAAAGCTAAACCTCCCAAATTCTCCTAGCTGATATGCATCCGACAGATGTGGCTTGCATTGAAGCCTCGGTAATCTACTATCCTGAATGTGTGGATTCTGTCTTGTGCTAAATAAATAATAAGTGCGTTTCAGTTACAGTTTTCTACATTTGCTGTCAGTGCATCTAGAAATACTTAAAAGGGCAAAAAATAATGTAAAAAAGTAACATGTGGCTATCAAGGGGTAGGTTCTGTCAGGCAGGAAGTGCACGAAAATGTTTATAGGATCAACAGTAAAAGAGTACATGAATGGAACGAACAGCACATTATAATTGAAAAACATGAAATTGAACTTATTATTATTTGCCGGCTTCAAACCATGGTTTGCAATGACGTTCAGTATGCAGACAACAAATAGTAGCATCAGAAAATCCGAGAGAATCAGAATATGGTTAAAGAATGTGACTGGTAGAAAGGTAAGGTAAACTAGGTAGGTTTGAAAAGCAGCGATTCATGTAGCGTCCAATTCTATAAGTTCCATGCATGGTTTCGTAAAATATGATTCGGAATGCTCATCTCTCCCTGCATAACATTTAATATAGGATAGGAGTGCTGATTGATAAAAGCAATAACAACTAGAAGTAGAACAATATATGCTGCAGCATTGCTTTAATTTGAAGCCACGAAAGAGTATGGTACGATTATTGCTTACCAAAGATGGGTCTAAAATATCTTTTGCATAAAGACCATGATCATCGTCAGGGACCACAATTTCAGTGTTATGGTCTAATGTGCCCGTGTAACCTGAAGCACACGAGAGTTGATGGAAGAAAAATCATATGTCCATGACCATGTACATGTACATGTTGATGTTGTGCATTATGCATAAGCATTAGGCAGAGGAGTTACCTTACCTGTCTGGGGATTGTAGACGGACCACAGTTTCTTTCTGAACTCCAAGTCAGCCAGTAGAAGCCTGGCCCATACCCGAGTCTGGCAGCCGAATTTCTTGGGCTTCGAATGGAGAATAGAGCCTCCAATGCCGGAAACGAGCAGGACCGGGTCGAGATCCGGGACTGACTCATCGGATTTTCGGTCTCCGAAACACGGGCAATGATGCAGGCCTCCTAGCATGGCTGATTCTGAAGAAAGATTCAGGTTCACTAAACCCTAATCACTAATCCCCAATCAGGGTGAGTGATTACCACTGACTCTCTACTTGTGTCTTGTGCTTAGCAGAGCTCAGCATACTCTATTACTATTACTGCATGGCCATAGAGTTAGACACTGGTGGTGGTGGTGACGGTGAATCATGAATCACAAATTCAAAACATGTACCGTGCCGTGCCGTTGCTCTCTCGGAGCGGGCCCAGCAATTTGCAAGGAAGTTTCCACGCTCCGCTGACTGCTGTACTGTTCAGCTGTTCTATACGTGAACGTCATCCACTACCCCATTTCCATCTGCATTTGCCCCCTCCTTCTTTGTTTTATCTCTTTTCCAGTTTCTGATTTGTGGAGTTCGTGTTTTTATTTATAATTACAAAATTGTCAACTTATTTTTATTTTATTTCCTGTTTTCATTTTGTCATGCACTTGTACAAGTTTCTCGTTTCAAATCCATCTACACGCAAAGCATCTAATGATGGGAGCACTCCACAGACATCAATGATCAACTTAACAAACCTTTTTTTTATAATATTAAATCACATAACCTTTTTATCTATACTAGCGCACGTTCATCAATTAGTATTTTTTTATTTTTTTTTATATTTATATATTTATCATAAAATATTAATATAATATAAATGAATTATGTTTTAAATATAAAGATTACAGTTTAATTTTTAAAATTTCATAAGTTCTTACCAAAAAAATTATAAATTTGTAGTTTTATTTTTTATTTATTTATATTTAATTAATTATTATTAATATTTTAAAAAAATAAAAATTAGAGACTAAATGAAAAAATCTCCATATAGTATAGATTAATTATGAAGCTACGAATATATTTATTATAATATAGGTTTTTTTTTTATTCATATTATATGTTATTTTACTTATTCGTTGATGTTGAGTTGTAAGAAAAAATAAAAAGTTTTAAAATTTTATATATCGATATCACAAAAAACATGCTCAAAGGCAACGAATGACATCATAAGTAGTCTCAGTGATGTCAAATTCTAATTAACTTACATTCTCATTCAAAATTTTAATCTAACGTGATATCAATTTTTAAGATTATCTTGTTAAATACGTACACACAATAAACCATAACTGTATAGTAAGTCTTTGCTTTTATAGCTATGTTATCAAGAACAACTCCAAATAAAATATTAGCTTTCTTATTTTGGTGCCTTTTGGCATCAACTTTAATTCAAATGTCACTTTTTGGTGCACCATTTGCGTAAATGATTTTATCTATGAAACAACTTTTTTGCTTGTTACAATGATTTAATAATAATCATATTTTAACATACTTGTAAACTCGCAATAAATAGTTCATTTAAAAGTAGTGAAACTCTTAATATATGTAACTTTCCAACTTGCGATAACATCACGTCACCAAAGAATTTTGGTCATATAAAAAGTAAAACCCACTTCTCCGTGCTTACGCTTTTTTTTAGCAAATGTCGCTTTTTAGAGCATGCATTGGTGCTTTTAGCATGACTCACCTTTGCATAGCCTTTCCACTCATGATTATAGATTTTGCTTTTCAACATATATAGGTGATTCATGCACATTCATCACATTATACTTTAAAAAATAATTTACCATTATCTTTGTTGTTCTCACCATTTTTTTCCAGATGTAGAAAACTCTCTCAAACACAAGTACAACTCACTCTGCTTTTTCAAAATAAATGTATTACACATTTATACCTTGCATACCAAACCATACCAAGAGTTCAAAGTGTTTCACTTTCAAATTAATTAATTTAACATTATAAATTTAACTTGTGACACACGTCCCAATTTAATTATTTGAATGTTCAAGCGAAAATAAATAAATCTTCACCATACTCACACATTAGTATTATAATATTTGGGACTTAATTTTTTAATTAAAATTATTTAATTTGTCATCAATATCAAAATGTCAATTTCATTAAAAATAAGTGTATTTAATAGGTTAGTTTAGTTTTATAACACTATTGAAAACTAAACTTAAATTTAAGGAAGTTGAACTAATGATTAAAGAGTATGTGCTATTCACTATTTGACTTTGAACCTTAAGTTAGCGCATAAAATAAAATAAAAAGACTAAATTACTATAGGAAATATGCTCTTAAGATTATTTAGAAAGAGATTTAGCAAAAACTAACAAAATAATATCCTTATCATAAAAAAATAATAAAAATATGATTTATCTTATTTTCAATAGAAAGAGGACGGACTGTTGTGAATAAATATAAAGTCTCGTTTAATATACTGTATAAGTGATTGATAGTATAATATAATTAATATTATTCATTTTTATATAATGTTTGGACAAAATACTATATAGTATTCTGTTAAAATATTCAGTCAAAATAATTTTATTTAACTTTGACTCTATAACAGATAATGATCAAATTATTTTATTTTATACAATCTTATACAGTTAAGATTGAATAAATTTATTTTAACTGAATAAATTAATATCTAATATCTTAGCTAAATATGAATAGTATTTATTATATTATATTATATTATCTATTTCTTATGTAGCATATCAAATAGGACCTAAGTTACTAGCTCATTCAACATTTTTTTTCATGACATTGTTCTTATTTTTTGTTACTTTACACAAATATTTAGCTACAGTACTTATAAAAATTGAACGGAACTTGAATTCACATTTCCATCTACATTAGATAGGAAAGAGACAAAAATAGAGCCATACAATAATTCACACTTTATCGCTTAAATCCTAAACCATTCTATATATATTGAGGTAATCATAGTTCAAGTAAACCATTCTATATATGTTGAGGTATTCATAATTCAAGTAAGAAAAACCAATAAACCTAACTATTGGAATATCATATTAATGAAAAACAACCAAGCCTCTCCTTAATCATTTAAGCAAAAGAGAGCATGCTCTCTATCAATTGAAAGTGATTTCGATGTTAGTTTCAAAAATTATATATAGTTATATGATTTCATATAGTTTTAAGTTATCTCAAATAAATAATCACAAGTAAATATGTGCATTTCAAATTTTCAATATCAATATAAATAAAGGTGACGGAACTAATTTTGAGGTATGGGAGTTTTAGCTGTCCAAACAAAAAGAAAATGTCTTTAAATACTACTTGTAATTTTTTTAAGTAAAGCTTCTCCCAATTAGATGAAATTAATCTCATTTTCTAGAAGTTTACAGTGTATATGCGAATGAATGTGTATTTTACCATCTAACTTCAAAAATTTTCTTTGAAAATGCCCTCTAAAGCATGTTTGCTCGAAATCATTTGTCTTTTACACCTTCTAAACTGAAGTTTATTCACTCACTTTGATTACATCGGTTTCATCGAAGATCGAAAGTTTCCTGCCTCTCTCTCCCACATTGTCTCTCTTTCCATTCTACAATTAGAAAAGAACCACACCGGACAGCTGTGTTCTTTCAGCAATCATCAATGGCCTCCTCTTTCGCTTCAACAGCATCTTCACCTTCGGCGTCTCCTTCAGCTATTGCGACCAGAGCCGCCACCAATTTGCGTCTTCGTTATTACAGATACTCTTCGTCTAAGGTCTCTTTCCGCCTCTCTCCTAAACCCAAGTTACGATTTTTCGCCAAGGTACAGATTCCTCTCTCTCCGTCTCTCTCACACATACACACACTCATTTAATTATATTTTCTTCTTGATGTAATACTGATATGCCTATGTTCCGAGAAAATGTGGGGAGCGGAAGGGAAGAGGTTCCTTGGCAATGTTGGATATATCATACACCTATTATCTTTGTTATGGGGCAATCCGATTAGATGCTAGTGCAATTATTTGGCTTAGCTCACCCTTTCACTTGCCCTCTCTGTGCAAATTGTATCAGCAGATAAAATCTCGAGAGTCCACCCACAAATCACTAGTTTTGAAAACAAGGACGATATTCCTCTGTAGTTCTAATCCTAAAGAGAAAAATGAGATGCTGGGGCACAGAGGTTTATTCTAACTTTCCTATTCCTATTAATTCTATAAAAAAAATGCTCCATCATTTTTATATGTTTTATTAAGATGTAGAGAAATAACTATGGGCAATGCTATTACCACTCGAAATTGTGTATTCATATCTTTCACTAGCTACTTTTTATTGCAATGTCCTAAATTGTCCTAAAAAAATATGACTAGACAAATAGAAATATAATTATTAGGGTTTGACTTGAATAAAAAAATATTTAATTGAAACAACTTAGGAAATTGCAATTAGAAGTAGTTAGTGAGAAGTGTGAATCGACAATTGGGACTGACAATAGTATCACTCGGTGATCATTTCAAAGAACATAGAAATAGTAGCCCAACTTGACAGGGGGCTTAATAGAAGAGTAATGTTTCACATACAAAAAATAGGGATACAAACTACCTCTGAATTTATGTCACATTAACACTTCTTTGCACCAATCTGCGAGGAATCCAATGGCTCTGCATATTGATTGTCTTTTGTTTCTCCAAGAGTTATCTACCTTGAATGTGTTCCTTACAAAATGCTGGAAATTGAAAATCACAATATATTTTCCATATACCCATGCTCCAAAAGTAAGAATAACCTTGCAGTTGTTTCTTCTTTGGTATTATTTTCGGACCTATCAATCATAATTTATAATGTAGCTGAACAGTCTGTTTTCTTGATATGATTGTGACACTTCTCCTTTATCTGTTATTTAACAATCAATGAATAAAAATAATGCCATCTTGTAGGAGTTACCGCCTAGTCGAATGTTATGCCCAAGGATTAAGGCCCAGCTAAATGAGGTAAGCTTCTTTCAGTGGTCTTCATTTGAGAATATGTTTTCAAATATATGCTCCTTCCTGGACATGCTTTTGGGGCCATCTTTTGGCTTCAAGGTTGCAGTTGATGGTTCCTCAAATGCTGTGGCTGCTAACAAAACCAAATCAGAGGCAGCTGAAGAATCAATCTCTCAGTTTATTACTCAAGTTGCCAGTCTTGTCAAGTAAGCAATGCCAATTTTTTACTTCTTTTAATTAGTAATCAGCTTTTCCCTAACACGGTTGGTGCAAACATTCCTGTTAAAGTTTCTGCAGGCTTGTTGATTCCAGAGACATTGTAGAGTTGCAGTTGAAGCAGCTTGACTGTGAAGTAACAATATGGAAAAAGGAGGCTATATTGCAACCACAAACGCCTCCTCAAGTTGCCATGATGCATTCACCCCCTTCATCAGTAGTGCCACCTGTTGCACCGGCATCTACTCCAACACCTACCCCAGCTCCTTCTACCCCTCCTCTGTCAACTTCTCCTCCTGCTGTCAAGTCGGCCAAATCATCACATCCGCCTCTTAAATGCCCCATGGCAGGGACATTCTACCTAAGTCCAGCACCTGGTGAACCTCCATTTGTGAGGGTAGATCTTCTTATCTTCTATACAATTTATACTTATTCTTTGATATCATACTTTTTTACATGAGGAGACTTTTTCTTTAGGTCGGAGACAAAGTAAAGAAGGGACAAGTCTTATGCATCATTGAAGCAATGAAATTGATGAACGAAATAGAAGTAAGTCCAAAGTTTTTATATTGTTTCTTATTGTAATGAAAACGGTTGATCCTACATATTATGCCTTTGTTATCTATTGCCTGTTATCATTTCTCCTTGCATTCTCAAAGTTCTGAACTTGGTTGTCTAGATCTTGTATCACAGAACGAGGTGAGTTTTATTAAAAGTTTAGGACACAAAAGTTGCTGTGTTTCTTTCTGCAAGCTTGTCTTGCTAAAGTTCTCAATTACCAGTCAGCACTTAGCAATGGATGATGCAAGGAGATGAAGTTATTAACACATGTGCAATGCATTGCGACCTTCTTATTAAATAAATTGAGTCAATGAAAATGGAAAATCAGAGATGTTAAAATGTGGAGTAGAATGGTGATTGGGTCCTTATTGCTGATTCATTATGCAAAAGCCAGCAACAAATTTGAAGACGATTTATTGCCTTCCCCATCTCTCTCTTTGAGCCTGTCAGAAAATAAATTTTTTCTTGAAAAATGGTACAGGGGTCTAGGTAGCTTAAATGGTCTTTTTAGTAAATGAGAAAATTACTTCTAGTGGAGTATGGCTGTCTAACTGGAAAACCTTATTGTGTTAGTGTAATAGGTAGACCATCTAGCATGAACTGCACGATGAGTACTAGGAACATGTAGGGTAGGCAATTAGGGATAGTCAACCCAATGGAAGAGGTCTGTGTTAGGAACCTCCAAAACAAGGCTGAATTGTATTAAACTAACACACAGAAAGAGTACTGATATGAAGCTAAAAACAGTAGCAAAGATGAAGTTTAAAAGCACTCTCAATAAGAAAATAAACAAAGATAGAAACAGAAAACACAAACTGCAGCTCTTTCGAGGGCTACCTCCTCCCTATCCACCTCAATACTCAAAATTTGCCTGCCTTCCCAAAACCTCTCCAGCCCCTTATATCTCACGTAGCAAGCCTATTCCCCCAATTCCCTGTTGCCACCTTTGCATTCTTATGTACAGCAGGTCCTATTACATGGATCTTTTTGATATTCCCTTCCCTATCCTCATCCCAACTCCCACATATGCTGACTTATTTCCTTAGGCTGGCCCAACATTCCTCCCCTTTCATTTTTCTAGTGCACCCTTTTGTGATAGGGGGCCTATCAATACTTCCCCCAAAAGTCTCACCTTGTCCTCAAGCTGAAGGTATCAAACATATTCTGTAACAGCCAAAAAAATTGCCTCCACCAGGGTTCCATTGCTTAAACCACAATGGAACCTCTTTTGCATTGCCAACGGCAGCCCTCTCAACAACACAACAGTTGTTCCAGGAACTTTCATGATCGGGATTGCTGCAACATAGGTATCTCTGGATGCAGTAAGCTACGCAGTACCTTCAAATATCTGATGGAGGGCACTTTCCTTTGATGCCTTGGCCAAGGCTATCTTGTCCCCTTCCTTCTCTAGTGCTTGAATTTGTGGACTCTCCAAATGAATTATAATCTGCTTTATTCCTTGTTAAAGCCAACTGCAAACAAAACCAATTTTAATGGCAGTCTCCATTTTATCCTCAATCAAAACCCATACCTTAAATTCCTGCTTGGGTAAGATTGTCAACGCAGTCAGGAACCCTATTTTGGGGTTTGTCCTCTACAGTAGTGGCACTAAGATTAAGAGTGGAGTCTGAAAACTCTTTGCTGATATTCTCAGCATAAAAATTCTGCTACCATTAGGACATTTCTGTTGGTACTTCTTCTAAGGAAGTTAGTATACGTACCAATAAGGTGAGTGACAGTCCAATACTCTTGTAGTTCCATCCAACCCCACCATTCCAGCCCCAAATCTCTGGATTTTCCTGGGTCAAGCACTCTGTTTTCTGTGGCATTTCTGGCCATGAAACAGAGCGTCATTGCTTCTGTAGTTGCACTCTGAAAAATCCCATTGTACCCCATGACAAGGGCAGCACTTCGTACTTATGCAAGGGCTTGTTCAAGGGCTGCCTCCCATTCAAATAAGACATCTGATGTTTCAGCCTTAGGGTTGAATGCTTTCCCATCATATCCATCTGGAAACAAAACTGTGCAGATAGCTTTGGGCATGCAGCTTATGGATTAGCAAGATAATTCTCCTAGACCAAGCAAAACACACATAAAGAACAATTTTGTCATCCTCTAATTGATTAATCCAAATTTGAACTAGTTCATTAAATTGAATCTCATCAAGGTACTCCATTTAAAGGATTTAGATCACCATTATCATTGGAGCCATCAAGCTTTAAACCTTTCTTAGGCTTCTGCAAGCATCTAGCAGCAAGCTTTGAGTGGCATTGTATTTCTAATAATTGCCATGCCTCTCCAGCCATTAGTAGAATTGGATGGTCATGCATACTATCAAGTTCATATATACCCTAATACACATCATCCGGGGCCATCCTGTATCTTCATCTTGATTTGCAGTATATAGATTAATATCAATAACAGATGCACTTGAATTCTGCGATGCTGTGCATAAATCACCAGGTTGAACATTAGGTTCAATGACCTTTAAGACTTGCAAAGCATCTAGAACTTACCTCTGAACTGAATCAACAGCTGCAGACACTATTGATGGAGCAAGAAATACTGGAAACAGAGAAGAAGTTTGCCTAATTTGGAGATTCAGCACATGGTTATGGATTATGGCCACCACCTGCACCTTCACTTTGAATTTCTTTGTGCTGCGTTGTCCTTTTTCCTAGGGCTGCATCACGTTTAACTTCTATGGCTGCTGTTCTAGCCTCTTGCAGCACGTTTAACTTTCTCCATTGGGGTATAGGATCTATTCTGTTGGTAATAGCGGGTTGGTTGGTTTTGGAATTTGGCCCTCTTTCTTCTAGGGCCCATTCCTTCTTTTCAATCAAATGGGCCGGCTCCAACAAGTCTGAATGAAATCCCCTTTTAATTCTTGAAGTGGGCTCCTTGTCTAGCCCTAAATGTCGTCTTATTTTTTCCCTTCCCAAAAGTGCAGTCACTCTCCTCTGTTTTCATCTCTAATCAGGTCCTCTATGGCCCTTTTCTTTTCCTTAGTCATTTTGGGCTTGGCCCACTAGGTTAAGAAAGGAACCCAAAAATTCTAGTTCTACCCTTCCTTCATCCTTCCTTATCACAATACTTCTACCATCTGGACTAGGACGCCGACGACAATTACAACTACCTTGTCTATCAATGCCGTCTTCTCTTTCGCAGCCATGATCACCTTCCTCACAACCATCACTGCCCATAACTCCTCTTCTTCCCCCCGTTTCCGTCCAACCCGACCCTCCATAGTACCACGTCGCAAATCAGGTGGCTCAAGTGGTTCTGGTGGTGGAAGATCCGCCAGTTTGAGTGAGACCTAGAACTCCATGGTTTTCGCAAGCTTCTCTTCCTTCGGCTCCCCCAACACACGACCCCTTTTACAAGGACGCAAGTCTAGTTTATCCCACCATTGTGAAAATACGCTCAAGACGAGCTCTTGTTCGGGCACCGATTGTGTTACCCAGATGGAGGACTTTCCATTCCGAATCGATCCTCTTCTGGAGTTCTCTCTCAACCTCAGGCTTTGTCTCCTTCACCAATTTCTCCTCCTCAGTCACCATCTCTTTTTGGATTTTCCCACCTTTCTCAGCCACATCCAGCACGTCTGCTTCTTCCCTTACCTCTAAAATTTTTGGTTCCTATTCATGGACGAGTACTGACAGGTCTAGGTCAAATTTCGGCTGAAATCTCTTGATCAAGGCCTTCATGAAGCCCATCCAAGTAGCATTGGGGGTGTGCCACTCCCACCACAGGTACCAATTGTATGCACGTCCTCTGAAAGCCTTCACCACATCTGGTAGCTGCTGCTGGTTCTGCTGTCTCCTTCTCGTCAAACTGTTGCACAACATTAATCAGCCACCAATAGGCCTTCTCACCTTCAAACACACCGAAATTCCCTGCCTCATTTCTGGTTTGATGCACCACAGCTCCCAAGATCGGGAGCTCTGATATCAAATTGTTAGGAACCTCCAAAACAAGGCTGAATTGTATTAAACTAACACACAGAAAGAGTACTGATATGAAGCTGAAAACAGTAGCAAAGATGAAGTTTAAAGCACTCTCACTAAGAGAATAAACAAAGATAGAAACAGAAACACAAACTGCAGCTCTTCGAGGGGCTGCCTCCTCCCTATCCACTTCAATACTCAAAATTTGCTTGCCTTGCCAAAACCTCTCCAGCCCCTTATATCTCACGTAACAAGCCCTATTCCCCCAATTCCCTGCTGCCACCTCAGCATTCGTATGTACAGCAAGTTCTATTGCATGGATCTTTTTGATATTCCCTTCCCTATCCTCATCCCAACTCCCACATGTGCTGACTTATTTCCTTGGGTTTGGCCCAACATTCCTCCTTTCATTTTTCTGGTGCACCCTTTTGTGATAGGGGGTCCTATTAGTCTGCATGAGACATGAGAGTAATATATTAGAAAGAAGAGATACAAAGAAGGTATCCTCCTTAGATAGAACAACTACTGAAACTAAAGCAAGGCAGAGAAAGCATTAATACAAAAGTGCTTTCACAAAGCAAAGAGAAGCCATGACAACAAGCTATCACAAAGCTAGTCTAGGGGAAAGGATTCTGCCCAAAAATTCAGGGAACTTTTCTTCAACCAATGTGTTAGGTACCCGATGCTGGACCACGTGAGACAAGGCTGATGTGGCAGGGGGAAAGAGAGAGAGAGAGGAGAGTGTGAAATCTGTTAGGAAAAATGATTAAAAGAGGAGGAGAGGATGAGAGAAGGCGAGCAGAATTTGAGTGAGTGGATTGGGATTGGGAGGTGCAGCCCCTTGAAGTGCTCCTGTATCTTTTCTTTTCTCTATTTCTGTCAGTTTTCCTTTCTTTTCTTTTGAGAGTTTTCCATGTACAGACCTTTCTCTAACTGATATCACCTTAATATCAGTAGAGGATAGGCAGGGGTTTATACAGAAATCTAATAAAAGAAGGATTTAGTTTTAGATACCTATCAAATTGGTATCAAAGCTCCCGATCTGGGGAGTGTGAATACTGGGTTTGAAGATGAAAGCTAGACTGGAAGCCATGGAGAAGAACATGGAGGCTGAAATTGAAAAAATATGTTTGAGCGTTGGAGGAAGGAAGACAAAGAGCGCAAAGCATGGGAAGCTTGACTCAAACGCATTAAGGAGATGCAAGAAGAGATGCTGCAACTACTCTCGAAACGTAACAGCAAGGTGGATGTTGAGAGGCGAATTGGAGGTTCCAGCTTTGGAAGAAAGATTTGGAGTAGGACAGAGGAGATCAGAAAGGAGGCTGGAAGGCAAGGCTAGTGGTGGAGCAACATTAGGGCCGAATCAAAGCACCCAAACGAACGTCTAAAGACGATGGTTGAGGACTTCCATGGTTGCCGGTGAGATCACCATGTTTTTGGTGAGGATGTGCACAGCTGGCTGAATGGTATAGAGTGAAACTTTCGTCTCAATGCTTTGGGCGACAACGAGAAGTTGTGGGCGGCCGTAGGAGCCTTGGAAGGTCACGCACTTAATTGGTTCTACTGGTGGGAGGTGCGCACTCCTCACCCAACCTGGGTGATGTTCCAAGACACTATCATCTAGCGATTCCAGCCATTGCTTAGTCTCCATCTGTCAGAAGCAGTTATCAGAGAAAATGACAAGGTCATGTCCAGCTGCGAAGATGTTGGGGTAAAAATAGAGGAGGTAAGAACGCAAGAGACACTCAATTCTCTGTGTCGCACAACTCCCACTGACCACCATTTTCGCATGCCCAATGTCATCCAACAATTTGCAAAGACCCAGCTTGGTATCGTGGCCGAATTTTCAGCAACACCCAACATCATCCAACCTGTTTAGCGCACGCAAAACAAAGCTCCAAACTGCATGCAAACCAGCCAGTTCTTCACCACTACCGGAGCCACCGGATTCGAAGTCTTGGACGGCAGCTGGTGGGTCATTTGCATGTAAGCTGCATCTGCTGCTAGCCCTATTGAAGAGGTGCAGAAGAAGATACATAAGCTAGGAGGAACCATCATGAACGGGAGGGAGGCTAGGGCAGAAGTAAATGGGTACAAGCCGAACCCCACTCCAAAACAATTGGGCCAAGCCTAATTGAATGAACAAAGGAAATAGGCCGTGAGGGAGGGTAGATTGGGTCTAATTCAGAAGGAGAGATGTGCTGCAATGCAGAACCAAGCCTCTCAAACGACCTTACTAAACTTTGGGCCACAGCCCAATGAAGTTGCTGAAGACTTTGGACCACAACCTATAAGTAGGTAATACAGCGGTACCCACTCCAAATATTCTCTCTCTTTGATGTGAACATAGCTGGAACTGCTGTTGAAGGAACACTTCTAAGCATGGAGAATTTTGTTTAGAGGGTTAGATCGTTGCAGACAATAGGTTTTCTAATTGCTAAACTTGAATTTATGTTGGAAAATGATATTGGGCAGTTATTAGAGGGAACGTTATCTTTTGGTGCTGATGCTTGTCTTAAAATTCAAGCATTGCAAAACATGTTCAAGTATCTTCTTGATGCTGAAATCCCAATAGAATCTGGTAAAGCCAGTGACAATGTAGTTGATTATTTAGTTGGGGCTGGGCAGAGTGTTGTCAACGTTGGAGCTGGAGGTAGAAATATATGTGAGGGCAGAGTTTGGTTGTATCGGGATAAATGTTTGGATTTCTATGAACCAGTTTGTCAATCAGCCCTGAAGATTGTCAAAGTGGCGCTGAACCAAGGTCTTGTTCATCCCATCACCGGTGTTCCACACTTTATAGCACTTGAAAATGATCCTCAGGAATTAAACGCAAAGTTAGCTCATCTTCTGCTAATGAATATGTCTGAGAAGTACCCTGCATCTTTTGGAAGTGGTTTGGTGGATGGACTTCAAATGTCAATTAAGTTCATACAATCTATTTGTAGTATTCCTGAAAATGTTAGTGGTAGAGACTGAAATAAAAACTGGTATTTATATATAGACAAGGGAGACAAGCTCCTTACAAGCGAGAATAAAGCTCTCTGTAACAGCACCAGAATCCTCACACAAAATTAAAAATGGGAGAAGTTACAAGACCCTCCCACCAGGAAGAAGATAGCCTCCTGGAATAGCAAACGAAAAACAAAACCAGACCTCCCCAGCCTAGGCCCCTGGCCTCCTTTCCTCAAAATTCCTCTTTGAACCCCACTCTTCTTTCCCCTCATCATTATATTTGCCTCTGCCTTGCTTTCTGGTATGATTGCAGAATCTCCTTGCCCTCCAATCAGCAGCTGCCAGCTGGCATGGCTGTTAGTCCACAGCCTCTTCTCCTCCAATTTCTCCCAACTAAATGGTCTTTTGGCTTCTTCTCTGCTGCCAATAATTTTCCTCTAGTCTCTTCCCTATTTTTCCCTCTCATACACCTGCAGCCCAACCTTCTTTTTCCTTGACTACACACGGTTCAGGGGCCTATCAATATCCCCCCCCCCCCCCAAAAAAAAAACCCACCTTGTCCTCAAGGTGGAAGTTAGGAAATTGTTGTTCGATGGCTGTATATAATTCCCAAGAGTCTTCATGGTCAGGGAGATTTTCCCACCAAATAAGCACCTCGAAGGAACCGTCCAAGAGTTTCCTAATATCCAAGACAGCAGCTGGTTGAGCTTGTAGTTCCAAGTCTTCTGTCAGAAATTCAGGCAATTGTTGCCATGGTGTGCTAGTATTAATGGCTCTCTTTAATTGGGATACATGGAAGATCAGGTGAATTCGAGAACTTGCTGGTAAGGCCAGCTGATAGGCTATTACTCCCACCCTGCTGACAACTTCAAAAGGCCCATAAAGACGTGGACTCAGCTTTTCATTAACCTTTCGAGCCAGAGACTTCAACTTATAGGGCCATAACTTTAGATACAATAGGTCTCCAGGTTGAAATTCCACTTCTCTTCTATGTTTGTTGGCCTAATATTTCATCCTCTGCTGTGCTTTACAGAGGTTCTTCTTCAGCTCCTCTAGAATGGCATCTCTAGCAACCAGCAGATGATCAACTGCTTCTATGGCCGTTTCTCCCTTGCTGAACCGAATGATGCAGGGGGGATCCCTTCCATAGAGGGCTTTGAATGGAGTCATGTGTATTGATGCATTGTAAGTTGTGTTAAACCAAAACTCAGCCCATGGGATCCATTTAGTCCATTGGCGGGGGTGGTCATTTGCAAAGCTCCGCAAATAGGTTTCAATGGTTCTGTTGGTGACCTCAGTTTGACCATCCGTTTGTGGGTGGTATGCTGAACTGAATTTCAGTTTCGTCCCTGCCTGCTTAAATAATTCCCCCCAAAACTGACTCACAAAAATTCTGTCCCTATCAGACACAATTGAGCCCGGAAAACAATGCAACCTGACTATTTCTTTGATAAATACAACAGCCACCTCTTTTTGCTGAATAAGGGTGAGTAAGTGGAATAAAATTTGGTGAGACAATCAACTACCACCAAGCGTGAATCAGCTCCCCTTGACTTTGGCAACCCTCCTATGAAATACATGGAAATGTCCTCCCAAACTTGATTAGGAATAGGGAGCAGTTGTAAAAGTCCTGCAGGTTGGAGAGCTTGATATTTATTTTGTTGGCAGATTGCACACACCGCTACAAATACTTGCACATCTCGCTTCATACCGTTCCAATAAAAAACAGCAGCGAGCCGCTTGTATGTTCTGGCCACTCCGGAATGGCCTCCCAAAGGAGTTGAGTGAAACTCTGTTAGTAGTGCTGGGATATTAGCAGAAGTTTGGGGTAACACCAGCCTTTCCTTGTACCACAAGCACCCCCTTGAAGTTGTAAAACCAGGATGAGATGTTGAGTCCCTGAGGAGATCTTGAAGAACCCTTTTCAGCAGGTCATCTTTCAAGATTTCTTCAGATAAACTTTGCAGATCTGGACTGGTCATCACAGTAACCTTTTTGTAGTCCATCACCCTTGAGAGAGCATCAGCTGCTCGGTTTTCCACCCCCGGTTTATATTGTATTTCAAAATCAAAACCAAGCAACTTTGTCACCCATTTTTGTTGTCCTTCCTCCATCAGCCTTTGCTCCATCAGAAATTTCAGGCTTTTTTGGTCAGTCCTGACAATAAAATGCCTACCTAGTAAAAAATGGCGCCATTTCTGCAACGCAAAGACAATTGCCATGAGCTCTCGTTCATAAACTGATTTTGCCCTGCAGCTGTCAGATAAAGCTTGACTGATGTAGGCTAGAGGCCTTCCACCCTGCATCAATACTGCTCCTATTCCAGCCCCTGATGCATCTGTTTCCACCTCAAAAACCTTGTCAAAGTCCGGCATGGCTAGGGTGGGTAAGTCAATCAGTGCAGCCTTCAATTCCTCAAAAGCCTGCTGTGCTTCACCACTCCATTTGAAACTGTCTTTCTTCAACAGCTGTGTGAGAGGCTTAGCTATTTGCCCATAATTTCTCACAAACCTGTCTATAATATCCCGTCAATCTAAAAAATCCCCTAAGTCCCTTAAGATCCTTTGGGATTGGCCATTGTCTCATGGCTTCCACCTTGGTAGGATCGGCTGCCACCCCTTCCTTGGATATCAAGTGCCCCAAATACTCCAATTCTGACTTCCCAAAACAGCATTTTTTATAGTTGACCAGCAGCGAATTACTCCTCAAAACTTCCAGCACCATCCTCAAATGATGTATGTGGACAGCCGTGTCTTCACTATAAATCAAAATGTCATCAAAAAATATCAGTACAAATTGCCTTAAATAAGGTCTAAAAATAGCATTCATTAGTGACTGAAAAGTGGAAGGAGCATTGGTTAGCCCAAGGGGCATAACCAGAAACTCATAGTGGCCTTCATGGGTTTGGAAGGCTGTTTTCTTGATGCCCTCCTCCTTCATTCTGATTTGATGGTAGCCAGACTTCAAGTCTAGCTTGGAAAATACCATTGCTCTTCCTAACTCATCCAGCAGCTCATCAATCACTAGAATTGGAAATTTATCCGAGATGGTGATGTTGTTTAATGCCCTGTAATCGACACAAAACCTCCAGCTGCCATCCTTTTTCCTAACCCAGAGCAATGGACTAGAGAAAGGGCTAGTGCTTGGCTGAATCATTCCGGTTGATAACATCTCCTTGACAAACTTCTCTATCTCTCCTTTCTGATAGTGTGGATACACCGATAGGGCCTAATATTAGGAATTTTGGCCCTTTCCTTAAAAGGGATGGCATGGTCCTGCTGTCTTAGAGGGGGCAAAACAGTAGGTTCTGCAAATAATTCCTTGAATTCATTCAGTACTCCCCTAATTTCTTCTTCCACCCTCACTTCTTCATTTTCACTAATGTCAGCATCCCTAACTCCACATAATGTCCTTCTCCTGCATTTTTCAGATCCTTCACTATAGCTTTTAAGGATGCCATTGTTCGGGACAGGGTAGGATCACCCCTTATTTCTACTGCTTTCCTCTCCCTTTTCACCTGTATAACAAGCTTCATGAAATTAGCTTTGATCTCCCCCAATCCTTCCAACCACTCAAACCCTAATACCAAGTCTGCCTTTCCCAAGTCAAACAAGAAAAATTTTTGCACAATCTTCAAGTTAGGCAACTCCAGCTGCACCCCCTTACACATGCCTTGGCTTTGAATTCAATGGCCATCTCCAACCTCCACAAAGTAGCCTTTAGTTTCCTCAATAGGTAACTGCAACTCTTTAACCAGTTCATGAGACAAAAAATTGTGTGATGCCCCAGAATCAATTAAACAATAACCTTCTTACCCAATATAGTTTCCCAAAGTTTCAAGGATTTTTTTGATGTTAGGCTAGCGATACTGTTCATACTAAGTCTTAACACTGAGTTCTCCTCCTCCACCCCATCGTTTTCCTCACCCACCAAGCTCGGCTTAACCTCCCCCTCTGTCGGCCCCAAAACCAAAATATTAAAGTGTTGGTTTCGGCACACATGGTCAGGATAATACAACCTCTCATCGCAACTAAAACAGAGGTTTCTTTGTCTTCGATCCTGCATCTCTTCGTTCGTCAATCGTCGGAACCCCATACCTTGCCAGAATCCTCCATTATTTCTAGTGGTTTTCCCTCTTCCATTCACTGTCGTCTTTGTCCGTGAGCCTTGGGAAGATTGCGCATTCCTCATTGTTGTTGCTGGCTCTGTTCTCTGCCTGACCCAACCCGTTTCGATCTACCCTTTCTCCCTGGTAAGTAACGCGTGCCTGTAGGAGTTAAAGCCCAATCCTCTGTTGGTAGTGTAACTCCCCACCCAGCCCAACATTTGGTCCCTCTCTTCTACCTACTGGGCTAGGGACATAATTTCTCGTAAGTCACCATCTAGTACAAGCGCACCTTTGCTTTAACCTCATTTCAAAGACCGTTCATGAACGTAGCTCGAAGTGCTTCTTCTTCCGCATGCCTAAGAGGGGCTGAGAGGAGTTCAAAGCTCTCTCTGTACTCAGCCACGATCCCAGTTTGCTTCAATCCCATCAATGTCTCATATAGGTTTCCGGTGGATGAAGCTTGAAACCTCTGCAACAGAGCATTGCGAAAGATGTTCCAGTTAATGTCTGTAGTGCGAGCTTCCCACCACTGGAACCAATTCAAGGCCCTCCCTTCCAAACAAATGGCCGCAGTTGATACCTTCTCCGGTTCTGGAATCCTATTAACATGAAAATAATGCTCTGCTCGGTAAATCCATCAATATGGATCCTCTCCTGTGAAATAGGGAACTCCTAGTCTTCTTGCTCGCTCCTCTTGACGAGTTTCCACAGCTATCCCAGAATTTCCACCACCATTGCTTCCCTTTACATCAACTCCCATTTCTGGTTCATGGTGGGTAATCTCATTTTGCCTCCTGTCAATACGTTCCAGCAGTTCTATCCATCTTTCCTCCATTTTCTGTCTCTATCATGAAGCTCCTTGGTCAGACTTTCCAATCTCCTTTCCAACGTCTCCATTCTCCCTTCTATCCTTGTAAGTACCATCCAGGGCTCCCAAGATCGGGAGCTCTGATACCAAAATGGTAGAGACTGAAATAAACACTGGTATTTATATATAAACAAGGGAGACAAGCTCCTTACAAACAGAGAATAAAGCTCTCTATAGCAGCACAAGAATCCTCACACAAAAACTAAAAATGGGAAAAGTTACAAGACCCTCCCACCAGGAAGAAGATAGCCTCCTGGAATAGCAAACGAAAAACAAAACCAGACCTCCCCAGCCTAGTCACCTGGCCTCCTTTCCTCAAAATTCCTCTTTGACCCCACTCTTCTTTGCCCTCATCATTATATTTGCCTCTGCCTTGCTTTCTGGTATGATTGCAGAATCTCCTTGCCCCCAATCAGCAGCTGCCAGCTGGCATGGCTGTTAGTCACAGCCTCTTCTCCTCCAATTTCTCCAACTAAATGGTCTTTTGGCTTCTTCTCTGCTGCCAATAATTTTCCTCTAGTCTCTCGCCTATTTTTCCTTTCATACACCCGCAGCCCGCCCTTCTTTTTCCTTGAATACACACGGTTCAGGGGTCTATCAGTTAGTAGACCCAATCTAAGACCCCTGTTTCTAGAAAAAGGAAAAGTAAGGCTGGCTTCCTCACTCAAGGGAGTTTGGGAGTTTCTTGAATATACATGCTCATCCGAGGGAACCATATATCAAGGAACAAATTTATGTCCTTAATTGTGCAAAAAATTGATAATCCAAGTTCTAGTTTCGGTAGAGTTGATCCAGATACTAGGAGCCACAGACAACAAGAATTTGGCTTTGCAAATGATCTTTGTTGTAATGATTCTATATATATCATGGCCATAGGCTGCTTTGATGGCAGTTTGAAACTTTGGAGTAGTAACCATGGCAACCTATTGACCCTGCACTTACCTTGGGAGCTTGTGGGTGTATTTGTTGCACATGGAGCTCACATCAAGGGAATATGTTTCACTGATTGGGGTCAGAAGATTGCTACATTATGCAACAGACGTAATTCAATTGCTGTTGTTTGGCAGGTGTCGCAAGAAAGTGAGGGGGTTGGTTTTAAAGCTACTGCTGAAGCTAACTTCTTGTATGAAAATTGGGTTGAAACGGGTGGTTGTAGTCATGTTTACAGAGGCTGTCTTCCTGATGGGAAGGAATTGGCCATTAAAATTTTCTGAGGATGTGATAAGAGAATTTGTTCAAGAAATTGAGATCATAGCAACTTTGCATCACAAAAACCTAATATTTCTATGTGGCTTTTGTTTTGAGGGCAATAATTTACTACTGCTTTATGATCTTTTATCAAAGAGAAGCCTACAAGAAAACCTTTATGGACTGTAGTGCATTTGGTTGGCAAAAGAGGTACAAGGTGGCTGTGGGCATAACTGAGGCATTGAACTATCTGCATAATGGCTGCGCTACTATTCTGAATTCAAGAACATCCTTACTACTCCTTGTTGTGGGAATTGGAGAAGATCAATGGGACCCGGGGGCATTTATTATATTTCAAGCATAACTTGGTCATTATGCCTTAAGCAATGGGACCCCAGTTGAAGTTTCTTCTAGCTGCGACAACTGACAAGACCCTCACCCTAACCTTCACCTTGAGTACAAGGTGAGTCTTTTGGGGGGGAGTATTGTTAGGTACCCGATTCTGGACCACGTGAGACAAGGCTGACGTGGCAGGGAGAGAGAGAGAGAGGAGAGTGTGAAATCTTTTATGAAAAATATGATTAAAAAATGAGAGGAGGAGAGAAGGCAAGCAGAATTTGAGTGAGTGGATTGGGATTGGGAGGTGTAGTGCCTCAAAGTGTTGCTGTATCTTTTCTTTTCTCTATCTCTTGTCAGTTTTCCTTTCTTTTCTTTTGAGAGTTCTCCGTGTACAGACCTTTCTCTAACTGATATGATATTATCACCTTAATATCAGTAGAGGATAGGCAGACGCTTATACAGAAATCTAATAAAAGAAGGATTTAGTTTCAGATACCTATCACAATGGCTTCACAGAATGGCATATAAAGACACTCAGCATTTTGCCCTCCTTACTCCTGCCAAAGCCTCTGAACTTGATCATTAAGAATTGCTCCAAGCATGGTCGTCAAATCCATGTTTCACCAAAAATCAATTGCTTTGTTATGTTCTTGATAATAGAGCTTGGAAACTTAAGTACTTTTTAGCTACCCCAATAATACCTATCATACATTTTTTTAAGAGAAACTATTTCAGAGTTTAGCACTTTCAATGCTCACTTATTTTTGTGAGATGCTTTGAAGTGACATCTCTAGAAGTGCCCTTAAAAGGTTGCTGCAAGTTTCTTTGTAATACTTTCACCATCCCATTTTATGTCTCTTGCTTTCGTTTGCTAAGATTTTAGGATTATATATATCCTATGTTGCATGGGTACAGTGACACATACATGTCCCATTCAGTTACTAGTATGGGGTGCGACAAAATTTCTAAAAACTAGGGTACAAGTACATGTACAGGAGGATATATTATATTAAAATATAAAAATTATGTATACATAAATTCAAGTAATTAAACAAGAAGATAAATACCATTTCCATAACATTCTAACTCAATTTTCGACAAAACTCCATAAAGTACATCAAGCAAGCAAAAGATATTGAAACTCATATTTACCCAGTGTCTCCAAAATCCACAAATTTGACCATGACAGTACGCATACTTTGTTATCTTTAGAGAAGAATGGCAGACAAAGTTCACGAGTGCAACCTCACTAACAAATGACGAAGCAACAAACAAGATCAAAGCTTTAAAGCGACCAGCGGAGCACCACAACAAAGAAGAGAAGAGGATGCAGCCTCGAGGTAGGCTTTATACCTTCATATTTGAAGGGGTGAAGTTGCAGTGTTAAACTCTGCGTTTCATTTATTAGCAAACTAAAAAAAAAAGGGCATCAAAATGCAGCGTTTTGTATGGCTGTGTACTGGCTCACTGCATGCATAACCAGGCTGTACCTAAACGAAGCAAATACCCAAGTGTACCTGGTATCAATGTATCCATGTGTGCCCAATGCATACCCGGTATGGGTATGGCAGCCATATAGGCGTAGCTGTGCACCCTCGTATTTCACATTTTGGAAATCAAAATTTAGCCTTTTCAATTTACTATGTTTCCTTCATTCCTCTCTTTTGACATGGAAACCATGATCGAAGTTATGCCTTATACCATGAAAGAAGAGCCTTATTAAAAAAATGTGATGTCAAAGTACAATATTCCTAAAATATTGGGCAAAGTTGAAATAAAATGCATAAGGGAGTAAAGAGGGAGTATATGGGTTGATCTATTGCATTTTTTATGCCTTTGTTCTTTTCTTTTTTCTTTTATTGGTAGTATTTGTTCCTCCTCTTTTTAATACTTTCTATGATAGTCCCGGTAAGAAAAGGAGGAAAAGAGAGAAATAGTATATTTCACTGATAATGAGACGTGTTTAAAGATACAAGCACCAACACTTATTTATGCTAATAATCTAGGTCAAGTACTAGTATTGTACAACTAGTACAAGCCTAGTGGTTATTAAATTCACTCAGTAGGATTGTCAATAACAACTTGATTCAGAGTATTTTTATTTATAAAATACCAGGTATTTTGCAAGTTGTTAACATATGTTCAGTCTTTGTAAAGATACTGGTTCTTCACATTCATACGTCGAATTTATAACATTGAAATTTACTCAAACAGAGTAGAAAAAGAAAAGAATCCTGCTAATAGTTATATTCATACTTTGTAGACAACGATGAAATGCATTGTGTTAAACAATTCATATCAGATTCGACTTAACTAGTACTGAAGTCAATTAAACACATTGCATTTATAAATTTAGCTCAAAATAGCTACACCTTACTGTTTTTTTATGGAGATGGAAACAGTGAAGTGCAAAATACTTATTGAATTATTTAAAGAAGCATTATGGTTGACATTTGCATACAATAAACTTTTCATAAAAAAAAAAATGCATACAATAAGCTTAAGTTTGAATCCTGACTTGGTTAGTAACTATGATGGGGAAAATCAAAATAAAAAAAGAGATGTACTATTCAACTATAAAGTTGTCTTGATGATCCTGTGGATTTGCCCTTTTATCTTCAACTATAAAGTTGTGTATTTTCCTTGTGTACTATTCAGGCTGATCAATCAGGAACCGTAGTTGATATCCTTGTGGAAGATGGCAAGCCTGTAAGCGTTGACACTGTGAGTATATTCTAGGTCATCCTGACTAGTAACTCATCAGTAAATTTAACGTGCTCATTATTAGGTTTGATTTCTTTTTTTTTTTTCTCCTTCCAGCCCCTATTTGTGATTGAACCGTAGAGCTTTTAGAGTATTCAAGTAGATGGAAGAAAGATATGGAGGGAGCTGCATGTCTTGGTAGTTGGTAAAATTGAGGCACAGCATCTCCCCGCAGGAAGGGTAGGAAGTTTTTGTTCTGAATTGGCATGGAACAGTTGAGAAGAATTATTTGTTTCTAATGGATTTATTCCTTTTTCTTTTTATTATTCTTGTACTTTCTAATGTTTTTTTCCCTTCTCCATTACGGACTATTTTCTAATAAACAGTTGTTGATTTTTTTTTTTTTTTGTTTCAAGTAAGTTAACGTGTCTGATATTAATTTCAAGTCTTCTGTTTTTCCTTTTTATTATCGAATGGGTGAGGGGTATTAGATCCTAAAGTAGGACTGGGCTTCAGCCGTATTAAACTTAGCGGGCAATGTGATTGCCTTGAAGTCTTCCAATCCGAGTTTAAATCCCGTTCGCCCGAAAATCCCCACCCCCCTCTCCAGAACAAAAAGATAAAAAAGTACCAAATTAACTAGTAAGGGTCTAAGGGAAAGGTGATTGGGTGAAAGAAACTCATAAGTTTCTCTAGTCTGAGGCACTCCTTATTCCATCCCATGACCCACGTTGATGTTGCTAGCATTTTGTCACTTGCTAGCATTTTTTTTTATTTGTATCATTTTATATCCAGATTCCAAAGAAAAAAAATTTAGATTCCAGAGTGTATGAGGCATATTGTAAAATTCATCATAAATATATAAAAATTATTAAATATAATTTTACAAAAATTTAAAAATTGATTTAATAATACAAGAGAATGACAACCGATTCAATTGCATGCTATTAATATTTATATGGTAAATTATATTCCACCCCCTAGATGTTTTCTTACATGACAGTAATTTTAATTTTTGCCTTAAGTTCACGTTTTACTCAATTTGATCAAATTGACTAACTTTTATATAATTTTGTTAAGAAAATATTCCTTCTATCTTTAAAAGTAACCTAGTTAATTTTATAAATTGAATTCAATATTATATATTAGGAAACCTCAAAATGGTAAAGTGAAATTACTTAATATTTATTTTTAAACTTTTATAACCTCATTAATTATCTTATTACTAGATATAAATTTCATGTTTTTTCCTATGATTCATAATACATTTCAAATAAACCTATAATTTGTATTAAATAAAATAAAAATAAATAAGTATGTAATGAGATATACTACTATATATATTGTAGTGATACACAAATCTAATAATACACGATCATACTATAAAATTAATATTTTTTTTTAATTTTTGTCATCCATCAATAAGATATTACCAAGACCTATTTCCTTTCAAATTATACCATAAAAAATTAAGCTCCGTATTGATAACGAAAAAGTGTGAAATAAATTTTAAATAATAAAAGAAAAACAACATCAAACAAAAGTTATTTGATATACTCAATATATGGCTAAATTTTAAAAAACAATAGTATCCTAACTCATGAAATGCAACTTTATTTATGTTATAGTAGCCGACAAAACCAAGTAAAAAGTTGAACTATAAAAAAAATGGTAGAGTAGAGAAAGAAGAGAAATAAAAAATTGATGTTATCAATGGTCAAGTTTCAACTTTCAATTTGAAATTTCTATTTGGGTAAAGAGATTATGCGTTTTTCTTTTCTTTGAACTTTTATCCTGTTAGTTTTTCATACTCTTTTTTACCTTTTTTTTTATCTAAAGTTAATAATTTTACTATATTGACTTTTGTAATTAGTTTTACATTAAAAAAATATAATTTTTAAATTAACTATTTTAAAGAAATTAATATAGTTAATGGTATCAAAATATAATTTATCAATTTTGTCAAAAGAGAATGGAGTATAACTTTTGGTGAAAATTGAATTTTGTGTCATGTTAAAAAATGACCCGGAACAAGTTTTGTCCCATGTAAGTAGGACATTTATCATTTTTATATAAAAGTTAGGTAAAATATAATCTACACTTTTAAAATTTATTTTGATATTAAATTATCTGTTAAAATTTTTTTTATCTTACTAAACCTTTATAAACTTTTATCTGACTTGAAAACATTAATTTTTTTATTAAATGAAACGAAGGTTAATATCTAATTTCATGTTAAATCAAACATCAGGAGGTTTAATGACATAAAAAATTTAGGAGTAATTTAATATATGGATAAATTTTAGAATGTAAATTATATTTTATTTCGTAAAGTTTTTTAATTGAATGGTTACGTAATGTTTACTTGAAAGTAACTTCCGTTTCATTTAACAGTAAAATTAATATTTTCAAGTTAAATTAAATTTTAAGAAATTTTGTAAAACAAAAAAAACTCAAGAAATAATTTAATATTGAGGTGAATTTTAAAAATATAAATTATATTTTACTTTATAAATTATCATTCTATTGAACTAAAGTTCTTAAAGTAATTTAAGTGATAAATAAGCATAAGTTAAGCAGTTGACAAATTCAAACCCTACATGAAAATGCACTCTTGGAAAGGACATCTTAGTATCTAAATCTAGATTAATCTTATACTTAAATATAGGGATATCAGATAAAGACAAAATAAAAAAAAAAGTTCTTGTCGTGGCAAATAGTTTTTTTAAAAAACTTGTAAATTTTACCGAAGGGTAACTTTGTTGTAAAAAAAAAAAAACTTAAATTAAAAAAAAACACAATTTGGGTGCAAAATATAAAACAAAATAAAATATATACACAAAATATGATAAAATCCTTGTTTATAGGGCACAAAACCGAACCTGTGCCGCATGAAATTGGAATCGCAGGCAGGATAGGATTTCTCTAGTCTACCTATATTATATCAATCCGACTCTTTTTATTTTTGGGTCATGTATCAATCCGACTCTTGAATGAATGAATGTTGTATGTTATGTCAGCGAGAGACAAAGAGAGAAGCCAAAATCAAATCCAAATCCAAAATCATCTTCTTCTTCGTCTTCTCCCCTTGCAAATTCAAACAATCAATGCCAATAATGGGTCGTCCTCGTGCAACTGCTTCTATGATTCTTGTGACCGTGTTGTGTATGAATCTGTTTCTTGAGTCCATCATGAGTGAAAGAGATTCTGGTCGGAGTTCCACCTCCTCCACGATATACGAACACCTGCGGCTGCAAGGCCTCCCCGTGGGGCTTCTCCCAAAGGGAATCAGCCGCTATTCCATAAACTCGACGAGTGGTGAATTCGAGGTGTTGTTGGAGGAACCCTGCAACGCCAAATTCGAGAACGAGGTCCACTACGATTCCAACATCTCTGGCACCCTCGCTTACGGTCGGATCGCCCAATTGTTGGGTGTCTCTGCTCAGGAGCTCTTCCTATGGTTCCCGGTCAAGGGCATACGCGTCGATGTCCCCAGCTCCGGCCTCATCCACTTCGATGTCGGCGTCGTAGATAAGCAATTCTCTTTGTCTCTCTTTGAGACCCCTCCTGATTGCACCGCCGCTCAATCGCCGCCTATCCAGGTGCAGGTAATATAATATATAATCTCTACGGATTTCCTTTCATAGATTCATTTATGAGTCAATATATTTTATGTCATATGATTGGCTTGCTTCATCATGCAATTTGCTTTTCACTTTTTCCCAGGTTCATTCTGATTCTGATACTGATCAAGTGCTCAAGGCTGTTTCATAGATTAATTCTCAGTCTTATTAAGGCTTACACAAATTAAAGATGATGCATGATGGATATTGGTGAACCAACGTTCGCCTTGCATTGCGTGTTATACGCTTGTCACAGGGATATCGGGTCAGCTTGGTTTTGCTAATTATAAATTTATAATGCTCCCCTTTTTTATCTTTTTTCTTTTCGTCCTGTTGTTTTTGCTTACATTGTGTTGGGTTTCTGTAAATGAACAACATTACTTAGACTCAAGAATTTATAAAGCTGCTGAATCATGTTGCTGGTTCTTTCTTGTATTATAACTAGGCTAACTATTCGTACAATACATTGAGTTTACACGAGGAGTACTGTTCTTGTTTTCTCCGATTTATAAATGACTAGATGTAAACCTGCGTGTTCCCGTGTTAATAAACAAAATTATTTCAGATTTTATTTAATTAGAGAGCACTGTTTCAACTTCTATATATTTTATATTTTTAGGAGTTTAAAATAAATACTTATGCATGTATCTAAAAAAAGATATGGTAAAGTTTGTCTTAATAAGATATATATATAATTAACTTTGATATATATTCAATGGATGAAAAATGTTTCAACTTTCACATATAAATGAAAATAAGCAAGAAATGTTTCTTGCAGCATCTCAGCCTAATTGTGGCCAAGCAAAGACAGTTTATTCACAAAATTGGATTTTTATTTAAAAAAATATTTTGCTTGGAAGTTACTGCTTATTTGAATACCCATAAGTTCATAAGCCAATTTAGTTGACTTGGCACTAAAATTGTTGAAGAGCCATTGGGTGTCATAAACAACAAAAGAGGAATGCTGAAAACAACAAAATACAAAAAGTTCCAATATATGGTAGTTTTTTTTTTTTTTTTGTCGAAGGTAATGTGTTTAAGTGGCAAGGAAGAATCACAGTACTCCCTTAAAAGCATGCTAAACACATTCCTTGGTCCAATCCAACAACTGTTAACTCTGACACTTCATAGTACATCTTCACTGCTCAAAGATAATCTACCACAAAAATTCTGCGAAAGAGTAAATTGCTTAAGAAAATGTAAAAAATTTGTCACTTTATTAAAAATGGAGTAGAGGAATAAAGGAAACGAGGAAAACACGGAACACTATCCAAAACCAGCTCTTTTCATCATGTTCTTCCTTATCCGGGAAAAAGGTTGTGTTATAGCAATTAATATCATATGTGGTGCTCAAGCTTTTGTTCTATTGTTTTGCTTCTATATTGGCCTGAAGGGAAATGATGTAATTTTCTTGCTTTCATTATCCGTACAAAGATGGTAAAGTTGATATCATGCAGAGACTACACAATCTTTATGAAGGTTTGTTCATATTGTCTTCCCATGATTGATTTTTATTTGACATTTTGAACAGCGGTAAATTTTTTTTTGAATATTGATGTACTTATTTGGTTTTTAGTATTTCATATGAGCTAGCAGGCTTTGACAAAGCTTGAAAAGGAAATAATATATATCAGGCACGCAATTGGTTGCCTTCAAGGATGGATATATATTATGTGCATAGGAATGAAGGTAAGCTTTCTCTGTTCCCTTTTGAGTCAATAATGTAACTATTTTGAGCTGTGCTCATAACTCCTATTCTCCTTAGACCCCATTCTCTATGTCCAAACACATTCACTAACCCCTACACATTGATAGGTAGAACCTTGAGGCCTTGACCTCAACTAATGGGAGCATTGATAGGTAGAGGTATCTCTCAATCATAATATATAAGTGGGGGTTTAAACACAAAATATAATAAATAAAAGATGTATATAGGTGCTGTGTACCCCCCCCCCCCCCAAAAAAAAAAAGAGCAATATGTGTTGCTATTAGTGTCATTCTCAAATGATTTCAGTTATGAATTATGGACACTATATATTCAACACGGAAGGACACTTCAAAAATATATGCACACTTTTAATTTTCTAATATTGTGATTTTTTTAGACATGTGTCATCTTATTTAAAAATTATGCAGCAACTGCAACTTGTTAAAATGTTAATGAGTCAATAACTTACCCAATAATGAACAACCTTCACTCAATCAATGTCCACATTTTCAGGATGTTGCCTCAACATAGGCTCGTAGATATCCTTGAAATACATGTTCCAGAATTCCTGCAGGCATAATACACCCACATGCCAAATGTAATTTTCACCCAAAAATGAAAGAACAAATAAAAAAGTTGTCTGTAATGAAGGAGACCATATATGGAAAAGGAATCATACCACTAAAAAGTTAAATGAGAGAGATAACTACAATATAAACTATCCTTGTTAATTTGGGATATTAACTACCTACTCAGCAAAAGATGTAGGTGTAGTCACTTTGAGAGTCCCAGAGATGATTGTAAGTTTTAAGGTTAGGTTCAAACACAAACATGCCAATATTGTAGTACAGAGGAGGGGGAGAGTGGGTTGGTTACTGGACTTTTTCATGATGTTGCTGCCAATATCCAATCTTATATTGAGGAGAGTCCTTTCATTTTAGCTCAAAAAAGCAATTCATTGTAGCAAAGAAGTAAAAATCCAGATTGAGTTGACTAAAAAAGGGTGATATATAGATATATGACTTTCTTCCACAGTCTGGCCCCAATTCCTTCTTTCAAGGCTAGAAAATTTTCGTAATTGCACATCCCTGCAAAACTGTTAACTTTATGGTGCTCATAAAGGAGGAAAAAGGCATTTCTAGTATCAAAATTCAAAGTAAACACAACCATATTCTATAAACCCTGTAACCATAACCAAAATTAAAAAATATAGTTAATAAATAGTAACTGTGCTTAATTTCACAGTCCTAGATGCTATCAACTATCTTGGGAGTATCATGCCCACCTCAGGATGTCCCCAACATGGAACCTCACATGTATGGATGTCATTGACCACCTCAGGTTTTAAAGTAATGTGGTTGTTGGAAGAGAAACCTCTATAACCACCATTGATATCATTAGATAAATTTTAAATAAGTCTAAATATGCTTATTCTTAATTAAAAATAATATATTATATTTACTTGTTTTTGTACTATATAGCTTTCTTATTAGAGCATATAGAAGTATTCTAGTACCATATTAAGCATAAGAAAAACCAACCTTAACTGAAAATAATTTTATGTATCCAAGTAGGCCCTTTTCATAAGCTAACAATAGGAAAGAAACAAAATGGGTTTCATTGGATGGGTTTTTATTCTAATTTGATGAGAAGACAAAATTTGGAGAACATAATAAAGTAGTTAAAAATAAGATTATTACATTTAACAGCAAAGTGAACATGACAATAAATTTTTCCATAGCCAACAATGAGATATTCTTAATCAACATGGCTGCAGAATTATTGGAACTTTCAGCTTCGGCTACCAACTGTTACCAAGTATAGCATATTTTTCCTTTTTCCTTTTGCATTCCTTTTATTCACGAGAGAAAAGGCATAATAAACCACTGACTTGTTCTGTATATGGCAAATATTTTCCATCATATGCCACCACCACAGGATCATTCCCATATTCTCCTTTAACTTTGTCAACTGAGCAGTGGGAGTCTATAGCTAACATTGGAAATTAATTTGTTTGGTCGCTGAGAAAGTGAAGGAAAATGGAAGAATGCCATCCTATGATTGTGGGTTGCTTTTGGAATTGTACCCCAACCCATTTCCATTGTGCATGTTACCTTATCCAACCTGCGGTTAACAATTTTGATTCCTTCATTTTCTATACAATGGAATGATCAGAGAAAAAAAATTGTATATGCAGAAAAGAGTTTTTTTTCCTGAAACCGCTTTCATGTAAACCAATCCTACCCAGAAACACAGCATTAGAGTAAAGGGAGGAAAAATAGTTAGGGTAGGGACTCATTATGGTTCAAGTCAACAGAGCACTTAAATGCGGGAATTTCTTCAGAAAATAGATAGGAAAATGTGAGAAAATGAAGGGGTTTGAAGGCATATACCCTCATTCTCTAAAACCACCCGATTGAAATTCTGTTCAAGCTTCTTCACCAACCTTCTCTGAAGTTGAACGGCAGACTGAAGGTGTGCACAAGCTCCTTTTGCTTGAATAGCTTGGACAGCGACGATCCATCAAATCCCAAATAAACCTTAATCTATCATTATTTGTTTTGACAGCAAAAGGGGAATTTAAGACAGGAGAGAAACTTCAACCCATCTAGAAAAACTGGAGTAATCCACCGATTCCTCTTAGCAGGCAATGGGCGACTAATTTTATTTCTCTCATTATCATCCTTTGCTGAAGAATCTCTCTGGTGCTGCTTCCTGGGAAGCTCGGGCAAAGGGGTTCGATAGAGATGGTAATGGCAGCGGGAGCGGAAGCGGAAGCGGAAGCTGGAGCGTTCGCTTGGAGAGTAATGTAAACGCTTGGAGGAGGAGAGAAAGAAGACACAATAAAGATGTTAGATTAATTGGCAGAGGAGGAGTAACTGAATGAGAAGTGCTACGGAGAGGTGAGAGTTGAATCAGCAAGCTAGAATTACAGAATTCTTAGAAAATTGCTGAAGTGGCAGAATTTTGATTGCTGACATGGCAGCGTTACATGCTTTGTCTCAGAAATTATATATTATAAATAGATATGAGAATCTTTCGGGTTTGTTATTCCTGTGTCTGCTTTACCGTTGGCTGAAAAGTTCATACGGAAATCTTGTTTTTCTCTAAATATTTTGGGAAGGGGTTGGAAGAGATGAAAAAGCGAGCCTCTGCACTTCCATTTCCTTTTTTTAATTCCGAACTACTGCAGCCAAATCATGCACTCCACATTCATTCAACACAAAGATGTAAAAATGGATTTGAATAATTCAACTGTAGTCTAATTAAATTGAATTGAATCCCGTCACATTTAAGTTCGATTTGAGTTGACATTTTGAAGCAAGAACTTAAGCACAAATTCTCGTTTGTTTCTTGTCCTAGTTCATTTCCAATGCTTATTTTTTGGCCGACTTCAAGTTTGAACATTGAATTCAATTAGGTTTAATTAAAATATAAAACAGAAAATTGAATCAGTATGTCAACCAACTTACAATATTCTACATACAGTAAGATAATGATTATCTCACAATTAATGTGAGAGGTGTATGAACAACTTAAGCTGTTTAAAAAAGTTCAAATGAAATTCAGTTGTTAAGTGTGCAAAGTGTGAAAATATCATCACCATAATCAGCTATGTATTTTTTTTTTAATTTATGATGCAAATTATATTGAGCTTTTATTGTTGTTTTGAGTCAAACTGAGCTCAAATCAAGACTAATTAACCAGAACAATTAGATAACATTTCGACATGTTTACAGCCCAAGTGCATAATGAGCCAACATCGTTCCACCAGGTCAGATAAAATTGTCAATGCACCAATTGAATTCTAGGGTATGAGTATGAACGTGAAATCCAGAGGAAATTTTTGCTAGTTGGGAACTTCATGTTCTTCGAGGGATCTGATGGTTTGGGCCCTGAAAACGCCAACATGTTTTCAATTCTGCAAAATGTAAGGCCAAGATATAAATGATTCCCAGGGCAAATCGGTCCCCATTCCGTGATCACGTCATGATATTGGATTTGCTACTGAGCTTAAGCAAATCAAACACATCAAGATGTAATGACTATGCTGAACAAACCTCAGGAAAATATCGATTTCTGTTGCCTTGTGAGAAGGTGGGTTGTTGATAAAAACAGTGAGCCCACATCTATTAATTTACAATTTGCTAGTATACCACCCTGATAAAGAGTTGAGGCGTTCATCAAGCGAAATTGTCTCTCAAACTTGATTTCATTTTTGTCAGAATCAAAGAAAGAAAGGGATGCCAATGCGACTTCTTTATTGTGTGGTAACACTCTTGGCAAGATTCCGAGGCTGGTCAACATTAAATCCTCTCAGTACAGTGAGATGATATGCCAGTAACTGCATCAGAAAGAAATAAATATGTAAGACATACAAGTCTTCCAAAGTAAAATACGTAAGAAGTGAGCCTAGTAAGACTTCGGGAAACAAAAAGGAAATAGAATTGCAAAACTTGCATCCGAGATATCAAGACATTGAAATCTATTAACATTTAAATGAGAAAGTACCTAAGAAGCACATAAAATAATACAGAATAGAAAATCATTATCAACATAGTTGAGAATTATTGATATAAAGATAGAGCAATAATAGAATCTTCCACATGATAATATTGCAAAATTTCCTTTTGCTAAATGTACCAATGTTGCACCCATAAAATAAGGCAGTAAAAAAGCTAAAAAAAATGTCAGTAAACATACCTGTAACGGAATTATATTGATTACAGGTTGAAGACAGTCCTCAACCTGTGGAACTTCAATTACCCTACAAGATTCTCCAGGGCATACAGAAGCAGCATCCCCATTTGAACACATAACTATCAGGCGACCTTTGCGAGCATGAAGTTGCTGAATAACAGACTGCTGTTTGCTGTCAAAGATAGAAGATGTCAGTATCAAATTCCTAATTTCAGATAATATAGCTGCTCAACGCAACTAACCTGAAGCAAGTATCATGTGTAGCTATAACAACAATTGGAAGATTTTCATCCACTAGCGCCAAAGGGCCATGCTTCATTTCACCAGCAAGTATTCCTTCACTGTGCATTAGTGCCACTTCCTTTACTTTCAAAGCTCCCTCCAGAGCTGTAGCATAATTGAATCCTCTCCCAAAGACAAGAAGAGACTGCTCAGCTATCAACAACTTTGCCAGATCCTTCATCTCCTGATCAAGCTTCAGCACCTCAAGAACTTTATCTACAACACTCCATATTTATGAGATCTACTTCTACAATTGTTACCAAGTTTCTTTCTAAACAAAGGTGGCATTTTGTACATGATATTTAAAAGATTCCTAGAAATTCTGTCATAAATATTTTTAGGATTTTTGCTAGTTTCAAGGTTTCACATAGAATATCTAAAGATTCTAATCTAAAGCCAGTTTGGTATACATTTAAAAATGAGGATAAAAAAATTAGTAAATGGGATTTATATAAAAAAAAAAATTATATTGCAAACTCCGTAATTTTTCACCCACGTTTTTAAGCATACAGCAAACTTGACCCTATAATAATCAGTTTCCATGAAATGAAGAAAACTCAGTTCATCCATACCTATGGGTTTTCTCTAGATTACCACTTCATAATTATTCTCTTAACATGTATGGCATCTTGTTATTGCCCCCTCCACTAACATCATTACTGTTGGTGCCATAACTTCTATCACTAATTATTCTACTGCTACTATTTTCACCAATATCATCACCACCATCATCATTAATTTATGCTATAATATTAACAAGTTAACATTTTATACACTGAGTGTATAGAAATGTTTACATTATTACATTTATACACAATTTAACATATAATACGAGTATGTTAGACGCATTCATGCTTTTAGTTTTATAAAAAAACATCAAACTCTCAGTTTTATCAATTAGAATTTCTACCAACAGGATGCCTTGAATTTATGAATTTTAAAATTACAATATTAAATTAGAATTAGACGTATGTAAATTAAAGTCCATCATGCTTTGTAGTTCTGCAAGAATGATTAATATTGAAGGATTCCTTTGAATCCTATTCACCAACGAAGCATAGCAGTCATATTCACCCAGGCATGAGAATCTAGTTCTTAAACTTGAGAATCCTTAGAAAAATGATACTACCACAAAATGTACCCAATGCCAGTAAAATGCTCAACCAACAGAAACTCACTTGGCAGGTCAAATAGTCCATCAATAATAGCTTCTCTTCTTGCTTGGTTGGAAATTGTATCGCCTCCTATTGCAAGAGCCAACATGGCCATCACTGCTATTTGACTAGTATATGCCTATAATAAGTTATAAATGTGTGAGTAAACCAATAATAAGACAGTAATATAAAATGAAAAAGAAGAAAATAGCATCCTTTAAACGCAACATTTACCTTGGTACTTGCCACACCTATCTCAGCTCCAGCATTTATATGAACCCCACAATGTGTATTCCTTGCTATTGCACTACCAACAGTATTTGTTATCCCAACACATAATGCACCGTTGTCTAAAGCATATTGCAGTGCAAGTAAAGTGTCTGCAGTTTCACCAGACTGACTAACAAAAACAGCAGTATCTTCTCTGTATATTGGTCCCTGCCGATCCAATAAATCACTAGCAATTTCCATAGTAACGGGAACGCCTATAATTTGATGTATAGAATAAAATATGATAAGAGTGGGCATAAGTTTAATCTGCAAAACTTACTAAAATATTAAAGTCATACAGCACTGACCAGAAAGTTCTTCCAAGATAGGTCTAGCCGCCAAAGCAGCATTATAACTTGTACCACAACCAATGAAAACAATCCTTCTACTTCGCCTAATTGTTTTAAGGTGATCCTTCAGTCCACCCAACAGAACAGTCTTGGACTTGCTTGATCCTCCTCGCATAAGCCTCCCCCTCATTGTGGTTGTTAGAGATTCTGGTTGCTCATGAATTTCTTTCTGCATATAATGCTCATAATGTCCTTTATTTATTTGCTCAACCTCCATCTCAAGAACTGATAATGCACGTTGCACTGAAGCAGGTCTAGAGAGGGAACCACCATGTTTTCCCATGTCATTTTCAAACTTCAAAATAGAAACCCCACCATCCTGAAACAACCATGTATAAGTATGTAAAATATGTCGTTTTCAAATTGACGTGATTATAACCAACAAAGCAATTGGCACAAAAATCAATTCACCAAATGCAACATACGATAAGAGTGAATGATATAAGCTATTGTCTCATCATGCTAGAAAAGGAAGTAGTGTGGAGGATTGATGAAGTGAACCACAAAGAAATCATGAAAACAATCTTTACAAAAAATATATTTTAAGAAACATTTGCCAGTCGGAAAACAAAACATTTCAAAGTGTCACTAGTAGACATAAAAACACACATTAACTTGCAAGTGCTAGATTGAAAAGAGAGGGTGCTGTATATACCTTGAGATGAACTACTTCACCATCCTCAATAACCAGCACTTTCCTTGTATGCTCAACCACAGCATTGGCATCACTGGATAAAAACAACTCTTTGGGGTGTCCATCTGTTGATAGGAATTTGTTATCCTCAAATGCTGAACCATTGCCCATATTTTCTGTCAAGTCCTGAAATTGGAGCATAATTTCTTTAATCACAGTCAATCAATCCAAAAATCTTCATCTTCCCCCAATACCAATCAACCACCAAAAATACATTAAAAAAGAAAAGGTGGATATTATGAAATACTCCATAAAAAGCTAGCTCACTCATAGTAAAAGAAGGGTTCATGCATCAAATTATGGGAGGATTTGTAGGTTAAGGACCACCTTTCTCTAATTTATATTCCCGCATTTTTCATTCATCCTCTCTGCATGACCAGTGCATTTGCAGCTACTATGTTCTCCAAAATTCTTCCAGATTCTTGGAATTTCCAACTTTTTCAATACCTTAATCACAATGGCAAAGAAACTTTATTACTAAAATCTCTTATTTGATTGCTTGATTCTATTAGTCCCTCTTCAGTGGTGGATTTGGACCTTAGACTACTCTGGAGTGTATTCCACTAGGTCCTATTTCCAGACTCCAGTTGATTATTCAGTCTGCAAATACGGACAACATCTTCTTGCCCCTTTAAAAGTCCAAGGGGTGAAGTCTTTCATTTGGATGATTTGTTGGAGGTGTACAGACCACCTAAAGCTCTCCAAACGTTTTGGTCGTGTATTTATCTGATTTTGAGACCAGTAATTATTTGTTTTCTCGCCATCCTACCGTTAGATAATTGCGCTATAGACTTTTTTGCATATTTGGTGAATGTTTGGATTTGTCCGGAATGTTCGGAGCACTTTCTCATATGTCATTTTAGTGGTTTTGGGAGATGCAAAGAGGGCAAGGCTCCGTGGTGGTGTGCATTGCATGCTGTTATTTGGTGCTTATGGTTGGAAAGAAACACCATAATTCTTAAGGATAATCTTTTGCTGTTGCCCCTTTTATGGGATAAAGTGGTTTTCTTAGCCTCATTACGGTGCTTAAATAATGGCTATTTTAGAATGGTTTCCTTGATGGAAATGAAAAGAGACTGGCGAGCAGCCGAGCACAGCTCAGATGATTTTCTTTTCTCGCTTGTTCTTTCTTTTTTCATTTTGGTCTAAAAGGATATCTTGTCCTCTGCTCTTGTATTTCTTTTTCTATTTTCCAAACAATATTTCTTCTTTTATCTGAAAAACATGGTTGGGGAAAAATTTATAATATATGCATTTGATATTTTGATCTTCATGTTTCTTTTTTCAGCTTCAGAAAGAAAGATTAATTAATTTTATATAACATTTATTTCATATATGAATAGCATCCCTCTTGACAGATCATGGATAGTTGGATTTATCATATTATTATTTACAAGTAGATTACACTTAAGAACCTGCATTTAAGAAGCACTAAGGGAAGCCAATCAATCCACCACAAAAGCTTCTTCATTAGGATAGTTGACAACACATGAAACGTAAAAGTTATTCATTTCCCTCTACCTTGAAACTGAAACAAGCATTGCTTTGGCTCAGACAGCCAAGCAGTCAACAAAAGCATAAATTAAAGCTTAAGCTCAATCTATGCATTATTGAACAAAAGTCTAACAGCCAGAGTTCATGCATTTTACTTATTAACTGGAGAACAGGGTATATAGTGTCCTAATTTCATGTATAAAAAAATTAAATGCCAAGATAGAGACTATGTTAGTAACTTCCTTGTGAGATATTTATGCTCTCTCACTTGAAGCATCATTAACAAATTCACGAGGAAAAGTAAAATAATCAGCCAAAAAACCACCTTAGATAATCACTTTGCATACAGATCACAGTTTTCGGAAACTTAATCTCTACCAAATTGCATTCAACTTACTTTAACACCTAGGAGTAGCGGGCTTCCACGCTTGCAAGCAATCAATTCATTGGGATAACATCGACTTTTGAAAATAAGGGCATAGGCTCCTTCAAGATGCCTCATAACTTCCAGAACAACCTGACGGAAGGTAACAACCTGATCACCTGCAACATGAATGGAAAAGTACTTCAAGCTAACACTACCCCAAATAGTCAGATATAAACCTCTGAAAATAATTGCATTAGGTGCAAATACAAATATAAGGAAAGACCAACGGACAAGTTCATGGAAACAAAATTGTGGTAAAACTAAAACTAAACTGCATTATAGTTTTCCTAATGCAACTATTACATATTTGTTAAATGCATACATGGTGAACATCAGAAGCTCAATAGTCGAAATAATACAGATCAATTTAAACTTCAGAACTTTGCAGGTATATCATATTGGAAAACAAAGGCCAGTATCATTTGTCAGACAAACTCATAAAATGTTCAGTTTTTGCAGCATTAAAATGGTAACTTTTTCCTTCTCCACCCTCTTTTCTTCCTCTTCACAATTTACTATAATTTTATCATGAACTCAATCATGCTTTAGTCCATGTGAAATAACTGTCATGGGCCTTTCTCTCGGTCCTGAAACTTCATAACCTAACAACATATAAAAAAAAAAAGGTTACATCCACCAGTGCACAAGGCACCCACCATTGATAACTTAACCCCATATATTTTATGTAATTCTAAATGGCTATGGAAATTCAATAAACAAACCTGATTACCTTCTAAAGCACATTAGCATCACTTAACAAGGAGCAGACACCAACCACAGTTAAAAAAAAAAAACTAAATGTAGAACCACTTTCATAAGTATATTAAAATTCATGTCTAAAAGGATATAAAGAAAATGCTTCGTTCACCGATAAAGATTACCTTCTGCTTCGTTTGCTTTGTCGTAAACAAATTTTGCAAGCTTTGGAATGACTTCTGTGTCAGTTTCAGATTCAAAGGTGAACCCATGTCGGACCAGTGTTTCCTTCAAAACCTGAAGATACAACCAACAAAATTGAACCTTAGCAACACAGTAACAGCCTCTAAAGAAAAAAAAAAAAAACAAATGCACACATTAGCATTATCAACAAGGCTAAAAGGAACAACGATATTTTTGTGACATGTGAGCAAAGAATTTAGATTCCAAAGCAAAAAGTTAGTGCTTCTCTCAGCACTATTGCCACCTACAATGGCATCATTAGCACATCAGACCAACTCTTGTGACTGATGGCATTAGTCCTATATCCCTCTCATTTCTTAAAGCAGACAATGTGTTTTCCTCAGCACCATTACCACCTTCATATAGGTAGGTGCAACTGTTGGCATAATACCTAACATTTACTGCAATCTCCAGCGCTGCCTATCACCACCCTACAATACTGATTTTACTTATAAAGACATTTTTATTAATGTTTATATGATTCTGACACTAGCTTATTAAATCTTTACTGGATTCTAGTTTTTGATAAACAATAACAAAATAAGACTAACTTAAATGTCAACAAAAGCTAAGTTGTTTCCTTCTCCAAAATTAGAACTATAACCATGGAAGAACAAGTGCATGTGTTATAAAAATGGGAGAAAGAGATAAGTCCGTTAGACCAGATGAATATGACAATGGGTTATTAATAGACCACGGCAGGCAAAAATATAAAAGCTTGAACAGAAGTTTGTCACAAAAACATTAAAAAACAAAAACAAAATTCAGACCCTCTTCCCAGTCTACACCACATTGCCCATAGATGCCAAACACAAAGGACAGGTGTGCATAACCTTCATGAGAGGTCTTCCACTTCAACAAAAAACAAGCTTTATCCCACTATGTGGGGTCAGTTGCATGGACCAATCGACGCCATTGAGCTCTATCAAAAACCAAATTTTCAATTTAACTATTTAAAGCAAGATCTTTTCTAAAGGTTTCTCCTAAAGTTTTCTTAGGTCTTCCTCTACCCCTTTTAATCGGACTATCTTCAATTTAATCCTCTTTACTCACTAAAGCCTCTATTGGCATTCTTCTCACTTGACCCAAACCACCTTAGGCGGGTTTCCATCATCTTCTCCTCAACAAGTGCTACTCCAACTTTTTCCTAGATATATTCATTCCTAATTTTATCTTTTTTTATATGTCTACTCATCCACCTCAGTATTCTCGTCTCCGCTACACTTATTTTTTTGCTCTTATTGGCACTTCACTACCCAACATTCACTCCCACGAGAGGTCTTACACTTAAAAGCAAATAAAGATTTCTGAGAAGATTACATGTTGGCATCTCTATTGCAAAATTCTCATCCACATTAAAAACGAATGGGTATAGACTAATAGAACCTCCAGAGAAGGCCAAACAATTTAATTCAGTTCTTTATTTTTGTAAGTTATTAACCCACACCCTTCGGAGGATAGTAATTGAAATGGACAAGGAGCAATGAGAAAACAGTAAATTTATCAGGTTTCAAGCTAACAAGAATGGTCACACTCACACAAGTTAATTTTGGCAAATCCATATAGCTGGGGATCAACAGATAGGCATAATGTGAATTAAGAAATGAAATTTATACTTGAGTTCAAATAATTTATTAGAAAGATAAATAACTCGATTCCAGTCATGAGATCCACAAAATAAATCCCCACACAACATAATATGCTATTAATATCGGGCAAAGGCAAACTACTATGCTTGGAGCCCTGGACAAAATTCTGCTTGGGAATAGTCAATGGTAGAAACCAAAAGTAAACAAGAGAGAAAAAGCCATGGAAAGATAGAATAGTCATAACGCAACAAATGACAAAGGTGTAATGAAATCTTAGCAATACCTCATAATTAGTGATAACCCCATTGTGAACAACCAAGAAATCATTTTCAGGACCAGAGGTCTGAGGATGACTATTCCTTGGAGAAGGCTCTCCATGAGTTGCCCACCGGGTATGTGCAATTCCAGCATGGATGGAAAAAGATTCCTCCAAGTTTACTTCTGCTTCAGCAACTTCTGTTTTGTTTTGTGTATTTTATTTTAAGGAGAAAGAAGGTGCAATATTAATGCTACTGCTAGGTATCGGCAGTGTGAAATAACTGGAGCCACGCTCAACAAAAGATGACATCAACTTTTATCCAAATTGTTTCTTTTGGAAAAAAACATAACATTTACATCATCAATAGAGTAGTGACTAGTAAGACAACAATCTTGATTTTATTTATTTATTTATTTATTTTTTTGCCAAATCTGAGGGAAAAAATATTATAATAACACTGAGATTTCTACACATGTAACAATAGATTAGGGAAAAATATTATAAACAACTTGCAGTATTGGTGATGAAATAGGGAAAAAGAAAAAAAAAAGTGTCAACGGAATAGATTAGGCATGAATGATCATAATTTGAGAGAGAGGAGACCTTGGTAGACGGATTTGACGAGGGACTCGATGTTGCCCTCTTGGCGGAAGACAAGAGGGAGAGGAGTGGTGGGATTTGTGGAGCATTGAGGAGTGTCTGGAAGAAGTGAAGAAGAAGAATCGATGGCGATGCCAGCGGAATCGTATCCACGGTATTCCAATCGCCTGAGGCCATTGAAGAGCACCTGGAGGATGTATCTCCTCTCTCTGTTCACGTTGTAATTCAGATAAGCAAATATCCCGCACATTTCTCTTCTCGCCTGTGCCGGTGCCTGTGCCCTGTGTTTTCTTTTCTTTTCTTTTTTTTATAAATCAACTAATTTCAACTCAACAAAGAAATAAAATTAAACAAAGGAACCGCCGGACACATTTGACTTGGAAAGCAATTCAGAAACTTGCGCCTCCGCCTCCGCGGATTCACTCACTCTCACTCCATTCGATTTTCAAAAATTGGAATCGGGGACACTTTTGTCATTCGCATGTGCATCGAGGGTGATGATGTGGAATGCCCATATTGGTTGGATCACTCTATTTCTTATTCTAACTGTCTACCCTCCAATTTTACAGGTAACTTGGGTTGGCGCGCCCCACCACCACCTCCCCGGCATGTTTTCTTATTTTCATATCAAAATCAAAGGCTATACCTCCTTCAGTCCTTCTTCTTGAATGATAATGATGGACAAAATCAAAGTATGATGCTTAATTGTATGTCGAAGACAAACTTTGATGCTTTCGACCAACTTTAATTGTATCTAGAAGCAATTCATCCGCTTTAATATTCTGCAGACATTCAGCACTCTCAAATACTTTTCTCATTGCACATTTATTCCCACTTTGTCGGTTCCTTGCCTGATATATATGTACAAGCGGTGAAGTGCCTCCTCATCTTTTTTCTCCCCACCTTGCGTCGTCTAATAAACTACAGTATTTTCCAGGTGTGACGTTGGCAAAGATTCATTTTTCGTCTTTCATGATGTACATGAGTATATCTACATGCTTTGCCATGCATGCATTTCATCTCCTTATCCTCTCAAATCCTTTTTGTGCAAATCTCATTCAATAGTGCTTAGTGTTTAATTATACAATTATACTAACATCAATTGGATATCCAATATGTCATGTATACATGAGGCCAGGTTGTAGAGAAGTACTGAATTTTAGAAACCAATAATTCAGACACACACACAACTCGTGAAAACTGCAAATATGGGAAAAAGGAAAGGTGAGAATCCATATATTATGTATATGGCTGTGAAACTATGGCTATAGTTGTTTGAGCACGTGGAGAATAGGAAGGTAAAAAAAAAAAAAAGAGTGAAAGTGGAGTGGGGATCAAGAGGTGTTGATTTTCATTCACTGTTCTTGGTATAGAGGGTGGAAAATCAATTTCAACTCACTTTCGTGTTAGGAGTGATCAAAATTTATTGGGTGGAGAGTGTCAATGAGTTGTCCCACATTTTTGTCGTACTAAGAAAGTGTGAAATGATTTTCAGTCCAAAATTTTCACCTCCTCATTTTTTACTTACTCAAACGTTCATAGACTAAATTAAGTTAGACTCGACAGAATTTATTCATCATTGATATCGATATTGAAAAGGGAGACATAAAATGACACAAAATGATCTTTGACATAATTAGCATATAAAAGTGATTAAGTTTTCAGAATAACACAAAAGAGGTTAAGTTTTAAAGTCTTCTGAATTAATTAAATAAAAAATGAGAGAATGTAAAAAATAAAGAATAATATGTGAAAATAAAAATAAAAAATATTTTATTTTCCGCCGACGTATTCATATTTTTTGTTTATACTAATGAAGTGTAAATCTAGAAGGATTTACATTATATATATATATATATATATAAAACTAAGGCAAGACAAAAAACAAAATCGTTAGACATGTAAAGCATTGGGTGTACATGTGGAGAACGACCGTGTCATCCACTTCGGCGTTAAGGCATCCTTGTTGACCTCAGTGATTGTGGGCCCCCCGTATCCAAGCTGGAGCATCACCACTTCCACTCCTCCGTGCAGGCCGAGACTAGCAATGTTTTTGTTTTTTTTTTTTACATGCTGAGACTAGCAATGTTGCCATTCTTTGAAACAAGTTAAGTGATCATAATCTTGCAGAAACAGTATCATCCAGTGCGTATCCATCATCATCGAATATTGGCATTGCACACATGGGAAGAGATCCAAACTTGTATACAAATCTTATCTTGAAAATTATGTTATTTTTATATTTCAATATTACATCTTTCACTATACATCTATTTTTTATAGTAAAATAAAAAAAAAGAACCAACATACATTAATTCAAGTGAAAGTGATTTAAATTTTTTAAGTATTATGTCAGTAGTTTAATTTTTGATGCATATGAATGGAGCATGCGTTATTTAAAAAAAAAAGAAAGAGATAGTAAAATTTTCATTTTAATAAAAAAATTTTAAAATAAGATTATGGAATCAAAAATTATTAAATAACCTTTTTATCCTCTATTGTTTATAAATATTTTATAATTTTTTAATTTAAAATTAAAAAATTAATTTTTCCCATTTTTTTTTCCAAACTCTTTTGTCAATATATGCCCTAAAGAGAAAGAAGTTGAGATTCATAGCCATTGCGATTTGTCAAGGACAAGGAGGCAAGGACCATGACGGAAAGAGCGGGAGGGATATTCCAATTTTCAAATTTGTTCTGGTAAGAATTATAAATTAGTTATCATTGAGAATAAAGATGATATTATAGTAAGATATATAATGAAGAAAGGCTGCATTTATGGCGTATTTTGTAGGTAAGCATCTCCCTCGTCAAATATATTTTTCATATATGTTTGTACCATACGATTATATATATATATATATATATATATATAGAAAGGCTGCATTTATGGTGTATTTTGTAAGTAAGCATCTCCCTCGTCAAATATATTTTTCATATATGTTTGTACCATACGATTTTATATATATATATATATATATATATATATATATATATATATATATATATATATATATATATGTATGTATGTCTTTTATTAAGATGATATTATAGTAAGATATACAGTGAAGAAAGGCTGCATTTATGACGTATTTTGTAGGTAAGCATCTCCCTCGTCAAATATATTTTTCATATATGTTTGTACCATATGATTTTATATATATATATATATATATATATATATATATATATATATATCTTTTATTCGACTAAGATGTCCATTGTGCCTTTTTAAATTCATGGATATCTTAGATGTCTAAACACGTAGCTTAATAATGTTTTGTGAATTGCAAATTTATTCCCTTATTTATTAATTTTCTTTTTTTAATTAACAGGGTAAAGCAATAAAAAAAAGAGATAATTATACATAAATTAGTCTTAGAGTAGTAGAACTCCTAATATATCATAAAGCAACAAATTTGTAAATGCATGCTTGATATTATGAAAAAAAAAAAAGAAAGTGGAATGTGAAAAGCAGTGAAAGAGAGAATGAAAAATATAATAAAAGGAAATGTTCATTTCCTTAAACGAAAAGAATAAGGATTCACAAAAAAATAAGTATTTTATTTTTTATTTTTCAACCAAACATAAAAGTCGGAATATTTTACTCCATTTCCATTTTTTTTTGTATGAGTGAGTTATTTAATTTCTTTTTCATTCCATTCTTTTTTATTATAGCAAACATATACTATGAGTTACAGGAGAATCTTCAAATAGACTTGATCTTGCTCAAGACTTATGTTATTAATTTTCTTTAATTTTTATAAGTACACATTTAGCACTGCAAATTGTGCAACATCATTAATTTATTTATAAATTGCAACAAATAATTTTTATATTGTACCCAAAAAAATTTATGAATAAATATTTTTAGTTGCTAATTTATTAATGTTATTGATACAATATTTATTATTAATAAATTATTAAAATTATTAAACTTTATAGTATAATTAACTGTGATGTAAATATATAATTATTTATTAGTTATACATGCAAAATTTAAAATTGAAATTTTTAGAAACTAAAAGTTAATTATCTAAGATTATGAAGTATGAATGGTTTACACAAAAGAAAAAAAATATATACTCACGAAGTATTTGTGTAGTGGAAGTGAATTACATATTTATATATGAGGACTGCGGTTTGATTATTAAAAATTTTATATCATGAAAAATGTTATACTATTATCACTTCTCTCTTAAAAAAATTAGGCCTATGAGATCTAACTAACTGATTCACATCATCATACATATCCTTATATAATTTCTCATTTTATTATGATGATTAATGACCAATCAATAATATGTCATTTAAAGATATTATTTGATAAATTTTTATGTATTTTTAGAGTGATAAATAATATTGACTAAAAGTTATATTTGAAATATTCTTATGTATCATTACATTAATACACTAATTAATTCATAACATATAATAGACAAATTGAATATGTATTGTTAAATTAATTTTTATAATAAATTATAAAAAATTTATAATTATTATGAGAGTAAATAAGAATCTTTCATTATTTTTTTTTTGTTGAAGTTAATGATTATTAATTAGAGGATGGAGATATAAATTAAACATAGAGAATTGCTGACTGAATCTTTCGTAGTATTTGGGCTTGTGCTCAAATGTGGTGCCATATTTCACATTCGTTCCTTGCATTGTACTCGGTTGAGAACTGATTGACCATTAAATTTGGTTACAACTCTTGGAGCTAAACGAGAGAAGAAATTGATGGCGATGGAACCAGCTTCTCATGCGTGATGATTAGACAGGGAGGTGATGTCATTGTCAGTCCCACACTGAATGGAAATAGAAGTTAGAAAGAAAGTATGATATACATAGACGTAACTTTGAAATGGAAAAGTTGACCCTAATGGAAATATAAAGAGTGAGCGACTTGCGTGTATTTAAGTACGGATCCACTTTCATTCACTTCAAGAGCTTGATAAAGGAATGTCTTGGTCACAAGTCATAGAAGGAGTCAAGTACATTAGTTTGTTTTGTTTGTAAATAAAAATTGATTATTAATTTGACGTCACGTAATGTAGAACTAAGATAGATGGTAAAAGTTCAAGAAATGTAGGATTCTTTCATTTATTAAAAAAATAAGATTAAAAGAAGAAAATAATTAATAGATGGGAAGAATGAGGAAGGAAACAAATTGAATTGGATATACAGTTACACAAATAGCAAAGCAAAAATCGGGGATGTATTTGTATCTGTATCTCTATCCGTATCTATTCTTTCTTTCTATAATATAAAAGTATAAAATTTCGACGTAAAAAAAAAAGTATAAAATTTTGGGAGATTAGGGAGGAGAAAGAAACTTGGCGAAGCCAAGACCCAAGAGAGAGAGAAACGCAAATGATTAAACCTGCCATAATAATAATACTGATAATAATAGAGCCAAACGTGGCTTACTGGTTTACTAATACTATTTTCCTTTTCCTAAACGACGTAGAAGAGACGTGTCGTTTGCCGTTGAAATTGCAAAATTCCCTCTCTCGCTCTGTGACGGTGACTCTGTTACCGAGTTGCCTCTCTTTGTTTGTTTCCCCATTCTCCTTTGCCACTCCCTCTTCGCAGACCGCTTTTATATCAACTGGGTCGGCAATGGATTGCTATCCCAAAAATAAATTTTTGAATCGAGTTTGAATTCTACTGAATTTGTTGGATCTGTTTGTTATTTTTTTAATTGGTTTTCTTTTTACCGTTATTATTTCTTTCTCTTGAATTCATGGTCGTGGAAATGGATCTCAGAGGATTACTGGTTCTGGGGATACTAGTGGTGGAATTTTGTTGGCTTGCAAATGGAAATTTGGTGTTTCCGGTGCAACGCAAATTCAGAGGTCGGGACACGAGTTTAAGTGCAATGAAAGCTCATGATGACCGTCGTCGAGGTAGATTTCTTTCTGCCGTGGATCTGGACCTTGGCGGAAATGGCCACCCTACTGAGACTGGGTTCGTTTGCTTCTTTTTTTTATTTATTATTATACAAATTATATTCTCGTTTTCCTTTTTTACTTCAACTAAGTTCACCAACGCTACAGGTATCCCGATCTCTTATTTATTTGAATCCTATGTCTGTTTCTGATTTTACACAAGCTGAGAGAGACTGAGACATACTGAAATCTTTTTTTTTTTTTCTTTTTTTCTCCCGGAATGTAATAATTTGGAACTAATCTGGTAATTTACTCTCTGAAAGAAAGCTATCATCATTTTGATGTGGTGCTTGCGTTGTTTATTTTGTTTAGGCTGTATTTTACAAAAATTGGTATTGGCTCTCCTCCAAAGGACTACTATGTGCAAGTTGATACAGGAAGTGACATTCTATGGGTAAATTGTGTTGACTGCACAAAATGTCCCAAGAAAAGTGATCTCGGTGTATGTATCTAGACTTTACAGCTTCTACTTTACCTCTTTAATTGAAAATATACTAGTTCAGACTTCAGAGTGACATATATACTGAAATTTATATTGCATCCCGAAGTTATGTTGACCCCTTATCGTAGTAGTTTTTGCTATATTATTATTATATTACAGATAGACTTGACTCTCTATGACCCAAACGGCTCCAAAACTTCAGATTCGATTTCTTGTGATCAAGATTTTTGCTCTTCGACATATGATGGTCCGATTCCTGGTTGCAAGCCAGATATTCCCTGCCCATACAGCATAACTTATGGAGATGGAAGTGCAACTTCTGGATACTATGTGAAGGATTATCTTACATTTAACCAAGTCAATGGAAATCTCCATACTGCATCAGAAAATAGCAGCGTGATTTTTGGGTGAGAATCATTTCTAATACTTCACATTATTGCAATATATTGTTGACTTCTGGCAACAGTTTTCAGGCCAATTATGTCTGCTGTCAATGTTGTTGAATTTGATAAGAGGTTCTTATTCTTGTTTCTCATGAGAAACTTATCTTGGTCGTAAACAAAATTTTCATCCTCCTTTGAATTAATTGTTTTGTGTTATGTGAATACTTTCCATTATAATTATTAATTTGTCTGTTTCATCTAGATTTTTCTTGGGGTACCTTGAGTGGTGCCTTGAAATTTATTTATTATTGGGAGTCTCAGTGTGTTATTTTGCTTATGTTTAGAAATATTAGCTTCCTAGGTTGGTAAAGAATCATCATTGATTTTCTTTTGTTATATATCTTCCTGAGTATTCTCTTGCTGACAGGTGTGGTGCTAAACAATCTGGGTCATTGGGTTCATCTACTGAAGAAGCCCTTGATGGAATAATTGGTTTTGGACAAGCAAATTCGTCTGTACTTTCACAGCTTGCTGCTTCTGGAAAGGTGAAGAAAGTATTTTCACACTGCCTTGACAATATTCGTGGTGGTGGAATATTTGCAATAGGGGAAGTGGTGCAACCAAAAGTCAATACAACTCCATTGGTACCAAGAATGTATGTGCAGTATCTTGCTTATAATATAGATCAGAATGTAAACTCAGCAGCCACACGATACCAAAATTATCAGTAATGAAAATATCCCCATTTCACATTGACAAGATTTTAGTTGGCTGGATTGTTCTGCAATTGACATAGAGAGAAGTACTTAATATTAGTTGAAGACAGAAAGTTTGCCAGGGTACTGGATCTTCATGCTTCTTTTTTTTCTTTTCCATTTGGAAAAGCTTACAAGATTCAAGCATCTAATGAAATAAGTTTATCATCTTATTATTTAAATGATTCAGAAAATGAAGTATCAAACTTATTTTTTTAATGAAAATATTGTAAATGTTTGATATGTGAGAGGAATAAAACATTCACTCAGATAATCTCTAATGGATTTTCATATGTATATTGTCACCTAATATATTCCTTTAGAGTAAACTCCCAATTTGGTGCTCCAAATATTGTGTCGACTTCACCTTGGTCCTCCAAAGAATGTCACATCAATTTAGTCCTTGAATCATAGAAGGTGACATCAAAATCGTTTTTCTGTGTATGCATAGAGACTAAATTGATGTACTTTTTATAATTGAAGGACTAAATTAATGTCAATTTTGTATAATTGAAGAACTAAATTGATGACATTTTTCAACGATTGAAGGACTAAATTGATATCAATTTTCTTGGAAGAACAAAATGATATAACCTTGCATAATTTAAGGACTAAATTGATGTCGACATTCTTTAGAGGACCAAAGTGATGTTGACACAATCTTTGGAGGACTAAATTAAAGGTTTAGTCTATTGCTTTAAATCAATGTCGTTATTGTAGATGTGTTATGCAAATCAACCTTTTCAGGTTTATTCTTTTCTTTTTTAGCCCCTATAAGATCTTGTTTGGATTATTTTATATTTTAAAATTGTAAAAATAATTTGTTGTATATGAAATTTCATTTCTCTCTCTCTCTCTCTCCAGTATTTGTATGTATGATAAGTTCATTTATTTTTCTGTGGTCTGCTAGAAGGGCAGATGAATCCCATAGGCAACAGAATGAAGGTTTCCTTTTACTTTTCTTTTTCTTTAAAGGCCTTCATTTTTTATGAAGGTAGATTCATTCTGAGGCCTGTGGTATATGCTCTAGTAACTTTCAATCAAATGCTCTTTCAGCTTCTTATAATGTATTTTATATCCAGTTCAGGTCTTGGGATTGGAATTATGCCATAACTGTAGTCTATTGACTATTATAGGGCACACTACAATGTGGTTTTGAAGGATATTGAGGTCGATAGGGATGTTCTACTGCTTCCCACAGATATTTTTGATTCTGGAAATGGGAGGGGAACGGTAATAGATAGTGGAACAACATTGGCTTATCTTCCAGGCATGGTTTATGACCAACTAATTATGAAGGTAAGTGTATCTTTAAAGATTAATTGAATCAATATTTCCACTTGAATACTTATGATTCTTCTTTATGATAGGTTTTGGCACGGCAGCCTGGACTAAAATTACATCTTGTTGAGCAACAATTTACTTGTTTTCAGTATACTGGAAAGTACGATACTTATCTTCATGACTTTCTTTTACTTCATAGAGAGAGTAAATTTTACATTTATCTGTTATATTGGAATTAGCATTATTTGCTAATAATAAGGTGTGATGTTCTCTTTCTTTGATTTGTCATTGTTGTTTAATTGACTGAGGATATCACATAATTTATTGCAGTGACTAAGGTTTATTTTCTTGGTTGTTTAGTCCATAGGGTATGGTGACATCAGATTGTCATTTCATTTGAATATGTCTTCACAAATATCCTAGCTATCACTGTTTTGATAATATTAGTAATCCAATATTCTGAAACCTGCAGGGGAAAAAAAGATTGTGACAAAACAAAGCAGATATGACAGTAGTAGGTAGGATTCACTAAAGATAACAGAGGCTTTGTATTAGTCTCATTTTGTGCACTTGAGCAAGGATGGAGCTTTGACATAAATCAATTTGTTGACTTTAAAATTACTGATTAGCTTCTTTATGAAGTGAAAGTATCTGATCTTATCTGGGTTCTGTTAACAGACAAAAAGTAGGCATTGCAGGCTTGTTCTTAAAATAATATTCTGACCTCTCCTTTCTCAGCCTTCTCATTTTCTTTTTGGGCTTTTGTATTACTTTGTCCTTTTTCCTTTGTTTGTTAAGGGAGCTGTTTAGCGGGTTGGATGATTATCATCTAATAATATATCATATATGATTATTTCAACTCGACTAGAAGTATATAAAGTTTTATTGCCACATATACAAAGAATTTTATATTACAAGAGAATCGTTCATTCAAGATGGTCTTCTTTTAAAATAGTAACTAGGTATGAATTGTTCAAATGATATTCTGGTAATTAAAATGTATTTTACTTTTGGAGAGTTAAATTTCATTTTCATTAGTTCAAGAAGGCAACAAGTGCGCTTTTAATTTGTCTGGCATATGCAGCCCTTAACTTGTTGACCATTATAATCTGCAGTGTTGATGATGGATTTCCGGTTGTCAAGTTTCATTTCGAGGAATCTCTTGCTCTGGCGGTATATCCTCATGACTACCTGTTCCTGTTCCAGTTTAATGTAAGTGGGAACTTTGTTATTCATTGTATATGTACCCAGCTCCTGATTTGAGAAGCTTTGTGGCTGCTAGATACTCAAATAATCAAATGACAAATAAGTTTTTTTGTTAAAAGCTATAGTCTTAAGTTTAACCTGTTGTCTGAATTGATTTCTCCCTATCTGAAATGTACCTGGGTGTTCTGTACGTTTTATCATACATGCTTATTAACTGCCATATATAGTCTCTCTAGTAACATTGTGTAATTGTAAATTAAAGAGTCTGAATATCTTTCTTCTGTTTGGTGTACGTTTCATCATACATGCTTATCTATCTTCTTCTTTTTTTCTTTTAATTTATGCAATTTTTTATCTAGAATACCTCAATTTGATAAATTTTGTCACTGGTATTCAATAATGGTGCTTCTTGATATTGTTTTGTCCTCAACTGTCTCGGCCCTAGGATGACATCTGGTGTATTGGCTGGCAGAAAAGTGTGGCACAATCTAAGGATGGAAAGGACATGACCCTTCTTGGAGGTACAGTTTAGAATTAGATGTCACTTATAAATTAATCCAGTGACTTCTTACTTTGTATAAGTTTGTAGAAGGCACAATTTGTGCATTAAGTCCCTGATTGAGAGTGCTTCTGAGATATGTTCGTCCTATAGCCTTTAAGCTGTTTAGCTATTTGTGTTGAATTAAGAACTTTCGTATGCTTATCTTTGGACCTTGTGCCTTTCCTGCTGTGTGTGTTGAAATATGTTTGAGCTTAATATACGCATGGCCTGACTGATACTAGTTTTATTCATTTTGGAAATGAGTGCCAACTTATGTTGGATGTCAATATCATTTTATTAACTTCAAATTATTTCCAACTGCAGATTTGGTGCTATCAAACAAACTAGTCTTATATGATCTTAAAAATATGGCCATTGGATGGACTGACTTCAATTGTGAGTACCAAGTAGCCTTTCATAATTTTTTGTTTCCTAATTTGTTGTATGGTTTAATCTAACCCCACTTGTGTTAATATGCTGAATGTATAATCCAAGGTTGTGTCAAGTTTCTATGACCTTAGATCGGTTCTTTTTGTACTATTTAATGAGAATCATTTTTCATCCTTCCGGAGCCTATATCTACTCCTGCTTTACGTGTCACTTATTGGTTATATCTGCCAGCATTATACTTCATTTTCTGCCACCTAAAGGAATTTTGTATTTACTAGAGACTATTGTGTCAGAATATGCAAACTAACTAGGCCAGTTCCTTTTTGGCATGGCTATAATCACTCGTGTGTGTCGGATTTTTTTATTTTTGAAAAAAAAAGAACAAAAAATGAAATTACAAATTTCAAATAATTACTTATCAACAATAATTTTTATTTTATATTTATTTAGGTGATAGAGAGGTTTTCAGCTGTAAAATAACTAGTTACTAACCATAACTTGCTATTTTATGTTTAAATTAATATATTTTGGGGAGACTATGAGACTATAACCTTACTGAGCATATATAGTAGTCTAGATTAGAATCTAGCATGACTAGACTATTTCAGTAACTTAATTATTGCTTTCCAAACAAATGGCCGAGGCCACATGGGCTCAAGTGGTAAAGGTGGGATGATTTGGAGTAGAGGTTTTAGCTTTTAGGTTAGATTCCCATGTAAATTAAAAAAAGGACTGAGATAACAGGGGATGATCCTCAATCTCGATTTCCCAATGCAACCAAGTGGGATTCACTAGCATGATCAACTTATAATTAGAGATTAAAGTATGCAAACACAAATATTTCATAATTATTTGAAATGTTTTTGAGATTTATGAATTAGAAAAAGAAAGAAAAAGGGTAATTAATCCAAGTGTTCTTGGACAAAACAGGCTTCATTTACCATGTCCATATGACTCTTAGGGTTGAAATTTCTTTTGGCTTTTATGGTTAAATTTGTTGATATTGATGTATACTAGAATGACCTTCTTAGAATTGTGTTGTTGTTTCTTTAGGCTCTTCCAGCATTAAAGTGAAGGATGAAACGACTGGAACAATATATACAGTGGGTGCACACAATATTTCTTCAGCTTCCACCGTGTTGGTTGGAAGAATATTGACATTCTTTTTGTTGCTAACTGCCACGCTAAACAGTTTAATTCGCTAGTTTTTGATATATGGGGGATGTCATTCATTTGATTTTGTTGTACCATAATTCCTTGAATGATTAGGTGTGCTTGATGCGGGATAATTTAACCATTTCTCCTATAGATACGGTTGAGAAAGGGGCTAATTTTTTAAGTTCTTTTCAATAACTTCTTCTTTGTGTGTAATTTTTTAAATGAGGAAGTTATGTGATTGATTTTCTAATGGAATGTAATGTCATGTCCTGACTTTTTATGATGATTAATATTGCTATTCGTACAAAAGTTCTTTTAAAAAATATATTTTCTTGTAACAATGTCATACACAAATGTGAGTTACACTAATGTTAGCTTAGTGTATCACTATCAGCCTCTAAATGTAAAAGAGGCATTTAATTTTGGTAATATTATATGTACATATTTATTTTCTCACATTTCTCACATTAATTAATCATCACCATTCTTTTTTTTTTTCCTCTTTTTCTCTCTCCCTTTTTTCTTCAACATTATTGGTCCAACTTATCATATGATAAAGATTGATTATGTATGTAAGAAATGTGAGAAAATAGATAGGTGGATATAACATTATCCCTTTTTAGTAGTTTTATTCACATCTTAAAATAGAGAAATCATAACATCTTGTCATTGAGGAAGTGAGTGTCACCAGTGGCGTAGGATGTTGGCATGTTGCGACGATTCATCGATTCTGGGAAAGCTGTGAAACCCATTCTACGGATCTTGTCCATACGAGCTGAGTTAAGCCTGAAGTGTAGGCGTGGCATTGGGGCATGCCCACATTCAGACGTGAAAAGAATCCAATGGGCAACTGTAGAAATTGATGAACAGATCTCTGTGCATTTCAGTTGTAATTATGTTCTTTTGATTTTGTTACTGATGCAAGCTTCATAATCATTCATGTTCTTTGATTTTTACTTTCACTTCCAGTAGTCATGTATAGGGGCTAATTGAGTTGACTCTTGTGTGCTCATCTCGGCTTGTTTTGGGTTTGAATAATGAATATTAATGTCTAGAACTATGTATCTTTTGTTGAAAAGAAAATCAAATAACCAAAATTTGTTTGATTGCATAACAATAATCAAGTTGTCCTTTGTCGTAACAAAAAGAACCGGCATTATGAAAGGCCAAAATCCCGAATTTATAGTAACGCAGCGAGAAAATATTTGCTTATAACCCTGGCAAAATAAATTATGAGTAGGAGCTAATAATCATGGATATGATGGCAAAAAAAACCTGCGAGTACCACAATCTGGTATGCATCTGGTTGAAACCTGTCGTCCCTCTTGGAGAACTGACTTGCGAGGCATTCATACCGTGTTCTGGTGATAAAGAATGTGATGAAACTGAAAGAACCAAGAGGGGGGTTTGAATTGGAAAACTTGAAACGTAACAGAAATAAACCGAAAGATTTGAACATCTTGCTTGATTCACTAAAGAAAATAAAACCCACCCACTCAAATTGTTAGCAATATCATCCAGACTCAACGGTAGCAAAAAGAGCACCACCAGATGAAGACCACTAATTCCTCCTATCCCAATCCTATAGGATTGGATTCCCTGGTCTTGTTGCCCACTTGATACTTGAGACGCTGCTTGACCGCATCACTTAATGGAATCAAAACCGTCAACATTCAAACGGAGAAAGAAACTGTGTTGCTGTTTGTTTGGCCAATAATAATCCTCATAGATGAAGAAGTTTGAATTCAACTTTATAACTTACATCGACACAGTAAAATCCAGGTGTCTTAGAAGCACAATATAGCATATCACCTCTCTCACCAATTTTAACTGAGAATGCGATATGCAACTTCTTCCCCAATCAGTTTGGTGAATTAAATTGGCATGCCATGTGATAGTTCATGGATGATTAACTGCGAGACCATACCGAGTTACCAATTTGTTTGGGGGATGAGAAGGACTACATGGAATTCAAAACTGACACCCACAGGTCGTCGAACACGAACATTCTAGTCATACATAATTTTCCAAACATCTCCTTCTTCGAGAATATATGGCCCCAAACTAGAGCTACTACTTCTCATCTCTACTTCAAGAAAGGTATAATGTTGAAAATACTTTTTTTTTTTTTGTATACAAGTCCATAAAATAGAAAGTCATTAGACTGTATAGTGACCGCTATTTTCCTGTTTAGCCAACATGGTTAGATTAAATGCCTTCAAGCACAGCATAATTGGCTAAGTCAAAAGAAAATATGTTAATCTATTGAGAACAACAGTTCAATTGAATCAGTAAACCCAATTACCCTTTATTATATGTGTAAATCTTGCAAGATTAGCATTAATCAGATCAAATTACAGCGGTTACTTGTTAGGGGGAAAATAGAGAAAGAGAGAGTATGCAAATAGCATTGGGAACCAATTAAATGATAGCGTGGTTGGGTGGGGCAGCAAAAGTTACATGACTGCTTTTCCTAAAACGTATTTCCTGGGTCCCTCTCAGTCCCAACATGCACGTGACCGTAGCAGTGATTTACTTAAATTAAATTAGAAGTCGGATTAAAAAGAGTAGAGTTGGTAAACCACCAAAATCCAAAACTGGAAGAGAAATGTTTATCTTTTTTATTCAAACTCTGGAAATGGAATTGGATTCTTTTTGTTTTGGAAGGTATGGGATGAGGATGACCATGGCATGTAGTTGAAGGATTTGTGGTAGTGGACTGGGCTGGTGCACCACACCACTTTAGGCAATAGGCAGTGGCAGTGCACCAGTTACCACCTACCGACTAGTATTATATATTAACCCCAACTCCAATCCGAATTGAAAAATGAGAACCACTTTTGTCTGTTTTTAAAATTATTATTGAAAGAATTTTATAATATATGGAAAAGTAGAGGGCCACCAACGCCCTCGTTATTTCCCACTAATTGCTTGCAGTTGCAGTTAAGAAAGTGCCCTTTTGTCTCAAAGGTCAGATCAGATTGCAAGTTGAGAAGGGGCTCAAGGGAGGGTAGGGTGAGTGAAGAGGGAGGAGTGAAGACAAAAACGCAAACATGTTTGCCAGAACAGCAAAAAATGATTGATATGGAGCGCACAGCGTGAAATTAAATTCCATTCCATTCACATCATCGACATGAAGGAAACCAAACCAAAGAGTCTCTACCGACCACTAGTACTGCTGGGCTGAATGTATCCTTAGATTACGACAAATTTTAAATTAAATTTAAAAGATGCTCCACCCTCTCCTTTCTCCTTTCTCATTAATTTTCCAACGTGTACCTTTTTGACCCAAAACTTGTTTTGTTTTTTCTTCTTCTTTGCTTGTTAGCTTTCTTTCTTGCAATTCCAATTCCATTGTCTCTTGCTCACCTTTCCTATCCCCAAAATTTTAAATAAATGCTTGAATACTAGTGATCAATTAATGAAACTTGTTCTACATTTCACCCACAGGCACGTAAATGCGTATATATCCATGTTCATGCGTTGTTTCAATTCAATTCGTCAGTGATTACCTTGTTGGGTCAGAGAGACGGAGAGAATGGGAATGGGAATGGGAATGGGGAAGCAGAGATTGCTGGTGGATGTGGGTTGCACCCTATCACTGTGCATGCTTTTGGGTGGTTGGACTTGGATCTTTATTGAAGCTGCTCCTGCAGCCTCTCTTATCACACGACTCCCTGGCTTTTACGGCAATTTCCCATCCAACCACTACTCCGGGTAATCATCAATCCCATTTCTTTATTTATTCTTTTATTTTGTCAAATACTAATTCGTATGTATATGATCCCACAACACAACAAATGAAAAGACATTTATTGATCTCCTGATGAGTTCTTCAGATATATAAGCGTTGATGGAAATCCTGAGAGTGGGAAGAACCTCTTCTACTACTTTGTAAGTTCCGAAAGAAATCCAGGCAAGGATCCAGTTGTTCTATGGCCCTGCTTCGATGGCTTCGTTTACGAGCATGGTGTATATATATATATATGCTACCTACTCTAGCCAGATCTATAACCTACATGTTAATTTTCAACTTGTTACATCCTTCACTCGATCAGATTCTGTTGCTTGAATACATAATTAAATTCAATTATCGTTTAATTTATGTGCTTATATATGTGAATGTGAAATGGGAATTAATTAATGCATGCAGGGCCATTAAACTTTGAGGCAGCTAAAACCAAAGGGAATCTGCCAGCTTTGCATATCAATCCCTACAGCTCGTCTAAGGTTAAGAATGACTCTCGCAATTCGTCAATACTAATTGGTGACTAATTTTATATATTTACACCTAATTATATATACAATATTTCATTTTTATTCACTTTCAATATAAAATATTTTATATTATCATTTAATTATATATTAATACATCATTAAAAGAGTTTTATTATGACAACTACTAGTTTAAAAAATTAATTTTTTTAATGATATATTAATATATGACTTGATAATAGTGTAAAGAATTTATATAAAATTAAAATTAAATTTACATTATAATATATTCATATATTATATTATTATTAGATTATATATTAGATCAATAATTTTTGTGGCATGATTTCTTTAATTAAGGTAACAAAAAAGGAGTTTAATTAAATTTAAACAATATTAGAACAAATTATTTTAATTACTTAATTTTGATTAAATTTATTTCTGTTACAAACAAAAATTAAATTTGATAAGATTTACGATAATAATTTAAAACAAAACATTATATTTAATATCGAAAACATATTAAAGTTATATTGAATTAGTCTGATTAATAATGACACTTTAAATTAAAAGTAAAAGTTAATAAGAATTTCATCAATTTATTTTAAATTAAATATTTAACAATTTTAAAATTTAAAAGTGTAAATAAATTTAATTAAAAAAGAAAGTATTATTTGAAAGCATTTCAAGTAATTACAATTATAAATAAATAAATAAATAATTGAGAGTGTTGATAGATTCAACCTTACAGTAAATGGATAACTCCATTTGATGTCTTGCAAACTTACATCAGACATTCCTTAATTAACTGAAGCGCTTTGATGTCAGCCAATATTAATGGCGTTCCCTGCTCGTGCACATTTATTCAATTATATATATACTATTTGACCATTGAAACATATACTAATGAGTACTTCTTCATTTATTTATTTTTGCAAACTTCTTTATTTATTCATTTATTTACTCAGCGAAACACATGCACACGTAAATAGTCCAAGTTAGACAATCTTTCTCTTTTAAGCCTAACTTTTGCATAGATTTCTCAAATTACATTTAATTCACTTTATGAATGTCAATTTCACTTAAAAATAAATGTCTTTAACGCTGTTAAAATGTGTATTTAATTAGGGACCTTTGTTTTTATTAATATCTTTTAATTTATTTCAAAAAATTAAAGGGAATGAGAAAACTAATAATCTTTTAAAGATTTAATTTTGATCTAATGTCAATGTAAATTTTTTTTATATTATTATTTAATTACATGTTATTTATTATTTAATTTTTTAAGTAATTATTAATTTAATCAAAATTTATTAATAATTTAATAACTCATAATTAAATAATAATATAAATTTTTTTATATTAATAATAAATTAAAATTAAACTCTTCTTCTTAATCCAACCTGCATTAACAATCCTCAGGTGATGCTGTATAAGCAAAATTCTTATATACTTCGGTGACTGTAGGCCAATATATATATATATCAATCAATCTTAAATAATTTCAGGTTTCAGGTTTCCAACATTATTTATTTGGATTCTCCCGCGGGGGTTGGCCTCTCGTACTCCAACAACTCAAGCAAATACGTAACTGGGGACCTACAAACTGCGTCTGATGCCCATGCTTTATATATATATAAGAGAAAGCGTCCTGCATGTGAATAAATAAATAATATATAATATTTTTCTTTCTTTGGCAGTGGATTGAGCAATTCCCTGAATTCCTTGCTAACCCATTTTATATCTGTGGAGAGTCTTATGCTGGAATATATGTGCCCACTCTAGCTTTTGAAGTAGTTAAAGGTATCAATATTATTATTATCAGTTTATATATATATATATATATATATATATATATATATAGTCCCAACTTGCTCCATATTATTTATATATATACAATAAAATAACTGGTTTGGGTTGAAATCATAACATAAATGATTTGCATACCATGCCAGGAATCAGGAGTGGTAGAAAGCCCGTGATTAATTTCAAGGTATATATATATAAAAGCTAGCAAATTTGCTTTAATTAATTTGGGTTTGGGAACTCAAATGTTAGCAAATTTTCTTTCTTTGGTGTGTGGGGTTACATGGTTGGAAATGGTGTCACGGACGAAACATTTGACGGCAATGCTCTTATACCATTTGTGCATGGGATGGACCTCATATCCGACAATATCTATGAGGTACTATATATAAATAGATATTAATTTGCTTTAATAAATTCATTTGTATTCATAATTAATTTTTCTTTCTGTCTAGCTGGGTTCTTAATTCTTGGTATCATATTATTATTATTTGCATGCACTTAATAATAATTAATTAATTAATTAATTTGCAGGATATATGTAGAAGCTTCTTCAAAGCAAACTACTATAATTCTGATTCCGAGGATGATGATAATAATTTGTGCTCCAAGAACCTGCAAAAAGTTTACAGGGTGAGATGGATTGAGAATGAGATTATGGCAGCATGCATGGGTTTTGTGTTTTTTTTTTTTTTTTAAAAGAAAATTTAGAAACAAGCGCTATTAACAAGATGAGATATTGATCAATATATGAGTGTATGTGTGTCTTTGATTTTTTTTTTTTGGGTCAGAAGTGTGTGTGTGTGTCTAAGTGTGCATATATATGATGGGTACTATCAGGCCATTGATGGGCTTAACGTACGATATACTGGAGCCGTGCTACCACGAGGCTAGGCCTGGAGGTGGAGGTGGCAAAGGGAAAGGAAAGGGAAGGTTGCCATTGAGTTTCCAGCAATTAGGGGCTACCCAGAAGCGTCTCCCAGTCAGAAAGAGGATGTTTGGTGGAGCTTGGCCCTTTCGAGCACCACTCAAAGACGGCCGAGTTCCATTGTGGCCCCAATTATTGGCTGAGGCTCAAAATATGCATATCGCCTATTTTGTAAGCTTACTGCTGTTACTCATCAACCACTTGCATTGCATGTGCTATATATATATATATAGCCAGAATGCATGCTTGTTGCTTGTTACTGTCCATGCCATGTGCTTGCCCAGAGAAAATTAAAGGAATAATCCAATGACATGAAGAAGTAATTAAGCTAGGTAAATATATGGAATGATATAATTAATTCTATATGTTGGATTTGGCAAAGAGCAGAGTGATGAAGTAGCAACTTCATGGCTCAACAACGAAGAAGCAGTCAGGAAAGCCATTCATGCCGACCAGGTAATTAAGTGATTATTATTATAATCACGATTATAATTTAATTCAGGTAACATTATTAATTAATGAATCAATTAAGCACAGGAAAGTGTGGCGGGTCCGTGGGAATTATGCACTGGAAGGATAGATTACAATCACGATGCTGGAAGCATGATTCCTTACCACAAGAACCTAACCATGCTTGGCTACCGAGCCCTTATTTTTAGGTTTGTCAACCACACAAGCACCAGCAGCAGCCTGAATTTGAATATGTCTTGCTTAATTTAATTAATTGATTTCTTGTTGATATTTAATTTCTTCATTCATTCATTCGTTCATTCATATATATATATATATATATATAATTCATGTGATCACGGCAGTGGCGACCATGATATGTGCGTGCCATTTACGGGAAGTGAGGCGTGGACTCGATCTCTGGGGTATAAGATTGTGGATGAATGGAGGCCATGGAGCTCTAGTGACCAAGTTGCTGGGTATATACGTCTCTCTCTATTCCTATCTCCCTAATCCTAAATACATTTATATATTTGTGCTCAATGCTCCATTGAACTTGGCTGTTTTCCTTCATTTAACTGGCTGCAGGTACCTGCAAGCATACGATAACAACCTCATTTTCCTCACTGTCAAGGTGAATCCCAAAATTAAATACACTACACTAGAACATATCCCATTCAAAACTTAATTATCACATCTCTGGTCAACGTTCAGATTAATTGGATGCTCTCACTGATATTGAAATGGTGCAGGGAGCTAGACACACTGTCCTGAATATAAGCCGCGGGAGGCACTGCATTTTTACAGCCGATAATATAATATTTAAGGAATACTGTCCTGGGCAGTCACAGTGTATACAATAAATTCATTAATAACATGCATGTATATATAACAAGGTGCATTGGGAAGCTTGCGTTTTTTCTCCACATCAGCTTTTGCACCAATTCAGCACCATTAAGCCAACAGCCATCTTTTGATTGGGTCATATGAGTTTTAAAATCCACCCGATATGTAGGCTACCCTAGCAAGCACCATATAACAATAGCATTTACAGCTAGCAGCGCAGCTTTTGCATTCGTCTCCCAGGATTTCTTTACATTTCGCCTTTGCTTAATAGCCATGAATGCACTAGAGAGGAAAGAGGAAAGAGAGGTTCCATAACAATGACTTGCATTTTGATCCCATCTCCCCTTCTGTCTCGGCGGAGAAATGCTTCTTACACTTTTTTGTTTTTTCCATACACTTTTTGGTTTGAAAAAAAGATAAAAAAAGAGTGTATTAAAATATATGTTTCTTTTATTTTATCATTTAAAAAAATAATATAAAAAAAATATTCAAATAATATTATTGGTCCAGATCGAATCCCAGCAAGCATTTCACTTGACAGTAACACCGCATATGTGTGGTCCTTTATATCTAATAATCCTTCCCGAGTTTTATAAGTGCAGGCCAGCCCAGCCCAAACAGAACAGCACGTATGCTGTAAAAATTTATTTGCTTCTAAAGTTCTTATAAGAAATACAACTATATACACCAATAGGATTAGGTGTGATAGCGAGTCTTACTCTCGCAGTAAAATTAAAATTAAAATTTTAAAGTAGTCACTTATTAGAAAGGTTTCTCGTTAGTAACAAGTCGTAATCGTGTCCCGGAATTAGTCAAACAATAATGTTTAATAACCCAATTAAAGACAAAAAAAATACAACTACATATATATATAAAAGAAAGGGATGTGCTCTTTTTTTTTCTTTCGTAATGAAAATAAACTTACAATTTTTATAAATAAAAGTTACAAATATTTGTACTACAAATAACAATCATATACTTATAAGAAAATTATAAAAACTTCTATCAAAACATAAAAATCTTATTACTTCTGTAACAAATATAAAGTAACTTATTGATACACTATTTTAGTAATGATATAAGTCATTAACATAATATAAAAGAAGATTACGTTAGGTTCTATCAAGATAATTGAATCAATAAGGTCAAGTTAGATTAGAGTAAATACATATTTTAGTCTTTTAAATCTATAAGTGACCACGTCAATTTAGTTTTTTAAAGAAAGTGTTGACATCAATTTAGTTTTAGTTTCTTAATCATAGAAATTGATATCAAAATAGTCTTTATAATGTGAATTATGAGAATAATGTTAATAGAACCTTTGATTAAGAGACTAAATTGATGTAATTTTGTATGTTTAAAAGACTAAATTAATATCATTTTCTATGATTGGAGGATTAAATTAATATTAATTTTTTTTAGAGAATCAAATTGATATAACTTTTTATTATTTAAGAACTAAATTAATATCAATTTTTTTAAAAAAACAAACTACATTTATATCATATATATCTTTGAGGATTAAAATAAATGTTTACTCTATATTCAAACAAATTAAACGAATCACTTAACTTAATATGTAATAAGTTGATTTGAATTGGTGGGTCAACTTGACTCAAAGAATACTCCTACGTATAACCCAAAATCATTATGAGTCATTGCAAACTTCACAAGAGAGTCTGTTTGAACCCAATTAAATCCAAAATTTGATTTTGCATAGAACGAATCGGTTTTTTAAAGTCAGTCAAATTCTCCGATTTTGGACACTTTAATCCTCAAGGCAATTTTAAAGTTCGATTTAGACAAATAAAAAATTCGTTCGATGGGTTAACCCGAATAGTCCAACAATTTTCAGATCACTGCTTTTAACTATTTTCCGTCACACACACACCAAGCGTTGAAATGTTGTTATAAGTAACTACTACAAATATTGCCATAAATGGATGAACGCACTGGCCACGCCACAGTTACATACGAGAAAGAAAGATGTAAAGTAAAGGCTGGAAAATAGAGTCTAATCGATTAGAATTTTGAATCTAACTACTGGGCACGTCATCATCACAATTTCCTAGTCATCAACAAACATGCATGAGTAGACACACAAAGTCAGGAACAGGAACAACACAAGAAATTGCCAATGGAAAAGTAAACCCTTTCAAAAAGTTGATAAAAGCATGACACTAGGATTTTATAAAAATTTTAAAATTCTAAGCACACGAGAGAAAGGTCAGATTTCAAGACACACTAATATTGCCCGGCCCACCTCTCAAGTCCAAATTTAAGACCCAAAAAAAAAAGAAGAAACCTAATAATAATCAATGGGAGGGAACAAGGATCAAAAACTAAAAAGCAATGGGGACAAGAAACATAAGAAAAAGGTATTATATCTATAATAATGATGGGAGAAAAAAATTGAGGACAATCTCAATATTGCTTTGCTCGAATCATTTCCGCCTTCTCATCCCTGCCGCAGCCTTGTCTTGTTTGCTAGGGACAAATCTTGGTAGATTTAATAATGTGTTTACACGAGACACTCCTTCAAGAGCAGACCACTCTTTTTCTGACTCAGCATCTATCTCCTCCTCCTTGGACACTTCTTCATTGCTTTCTCCATCGCTTGCCCTGCAAGTTCCTGACCTTTCCAAAACAGTGGGTCCAGAAACATCTTCCCCATCACCACAGTTGACTTGGATCCCTGAAGTAAGCCGGTGTCTGGAATTGGAATTGGAAGCACTAGATATTTTATGCAAGTCCGAGTCCAGGAAGAGGCAAACCACAGCACAATCATCCACTTTAGAAGTTGGATATTTATATCTCCAAGCTCTAACTGCTGACTCAACCAGTGCTCGAGCTGCAGAGGAACGCCCTGGGGCTGCTGCTACAATGTCTACCACTTCTTTGTTTGAGAGCACATCCCAAATCTGCCATAAGAAAATATCAGCAAACATGAGATGAAAATAAAAAGGGTAAGGAGAAGCAAAACAGAATTGATAAATTGAAAAAAAAAAATCTAAATAGGCAACCACAATTACAAGTCAGGTCTCCTACCCCATCTGTTGCCAAGACAACAAATTCATCTTTCTCAGTGAGGCAACGGTAAGATACATCTGGAGCAGATATCAAACCAAAATCTTTCAGACAAAAATCTCCAAATGCCCGTGCCATGGCTAGGCCAGGGGAATCATTATTTGGCAACCAGACTCGGGCAACCTCAGGTTCATCCTGAAGAGCAAAAAAACACGCCCTTTACATTTGCGAATTCGCTCTGCTTCCGCTGTAAAGGAGAAAGGAAATAAGGGAAGAGTTCGGGACAATATGCACACATATTGCTCACCCTGAACAATAGCAGTAGAGAACTATGCCAACTTAAAACAAATCACAGATTAACCTAACTAGCACCTATGCACTCTAGATGGGCTAAAGTCTTTCCCTCAGATTATGTTCCAACTTCCGACAGAAACCGAAAAATTAACTTGACTAGCAGCATGTATGGTATAACTTTCTTCTGAGGAAAAAACATTTTTTTTTTTTTCAAAAACTCTCTCAGAAAGATTTTGATTATAAGCTGTTTTGTTCACTAAACAAGTAAATCCAAACACACACTAGTATGAGAAATTGAATGCACCAAAAGAAAACAAGAAAACGAGACACCGGATTTATTATGATTTTTTCATTATACCAACATACTGATAAGACACCGAGAGTATATGAAAGGAGGAAATTTAGGAGAAACACAGAGGCACAACCGTGTCTGCCCAGCGTGGATAACGTAACTGCCTAACAGCCGAGCCATGCAGCACGTGAACCAAGCAGTGAGGAAAAGTGTGACTAAGCCATGCAGCACGTGAATCAAGCAATGAGGAAAAGTGTGACCTTAACTGATTCAGCGTGAACTCAGGAGAATGGAGGGAAACGAGAATTGGAGGGAAGCGTGATTCTGAGCGGTACTTAAAGGGCACCGCAGCAGAGAAAAGGGAGGAAACCAGTAAGAGGAATCGGAGAGGAGGGAACCGAGCACCCTCGAATTTGCTCGGAATTCCTGTAGTCATTTTTTTTACTTTCTTCTACATTTCCAGCTTGTTTCTATTAATCCTATCCTTGCTCTATTACCCCACTGGTAATTGAGCGGCTAAGGAGTATTAATTTCTACTTTTTCCGAGTGTAATACGTAAAATCTGATCCAGTTCTATCAACTGGTATCAGAGCTCCCGGTCCGGGAGCTGTGCCATGGTGAATACTAGGATGGAAGCCAGACTAGAGGCTTTGGAACGTGGGATGAGTTCGGTGGATGACTTGAGAGAACAGCTCGCTCAGATGAGGAGAGAGGCGTGCGAAGAACGACAAGCCAAGGAACTCCGTGATAGGCAGATTCTTGAGCAAAATGCCCTGTTGCAGCAGGAGATGATGAGGCTGCTGCGAGGAAGAACGCTAGAGAATTCGTTAAGGAGGCCAGAAATAAATCTGGAGGAAGAAGGAGACACGGAGAGAACCTTTGGCACACCCAGAGGCTTACATACATGCAGATGAGAGGCCTAGGCGCATGGAGTTACCAATTTTTTCGGGAGAAGATGCTTACGGATGGCTCAACAGAGTCGAACGGTATTTCATCATCAATTCTATGTCTGAACGAGAGAAAGTCCAGGCAGTAATTCTGGCTCTGGAAGGTAGAGCCCTCAACTGGTTCCAGTGGTAGGAAAGCCCGGGCAACCGAGGTGAATTGGATCAGATTCAGAGAAGCTGTCCTACGAAGGTTCCAACCTGCTTTGGCGGGAAACCCTTTTGAAATTCTGTTAAGTTTAAAACAGACTGGAACTGTGGGAGAGTACCGTGAGAACTTTGAATTAATATCGGGACCCCTAAGGCATGCGGATGAAGAAATGTTGAGGGGAGTATTTCTGAATGGGTTAAAGGAGGAAGTACGTGGCTGAATTGAGGCTCCACAGACTGGGGTCATTACCTGATCTGATGGACCAAGCTTCATTAATTGAGGAGAAAAACTGGGCATGGGGGAAATCTAGCCCGGCTGGAGGAAAATCAACGAGTTGGAATCAAAAAAACAACTCAACCAACACGAACTACCGTGGTGGTAGATTGGGGAGGGAAGCAGTATGGAGAAGTATCCAAGGATGGTAATGGAGGATTGGCAACCAATACCAAAACTGTATCCACTGGCAATAATGCGAGCGACAAGGCTGCAGGAGATGCAATGGGAAATAGGCCGAAGAGGCGGAACCAGAAAACTGTCGGATGCAGAATACCAAGAAAGGATGAGGAAGGGACTGTGTTTTCGGTGCGATGAAAAGTTCAGTCCCACACACATTTGTAAAAACAAACAGTTGCATGTGCTGTTAATAGAAGGACTGGAGGAAGAGGAGGTTGAAGGGAAAGGGGAGCCGGAGCAAGAAGAGGAACGGGCCTTGCAGTTATCCATACACAGCATCATGGGAATGACATCAAAAAAGTCCCTCAAGCTATGGGGGAAAATCAGAGGAAAGGAGGTAGTGGTTCTCATAGATTGCGGAGGCATCTAACAATTTCATATCAAGGGAGTTAGTCCAAGAGCTACAACTCATTATCTCACACACCCCTGAGTACATGGTGGAAGTTGGGGATGGTCATAAGGTGAAGAGCAGTGGTGTGTGCAGAGGAGTGGCATTACACATGCAAGGGGTAGCGATCTTACAAGATTTCTATCTATTCGAGTTAGGAGGAGCTGATGTCGTTTTTAGGGATGGATTGGCTGGAGAGTTTAGGGGAAATAAGGGCCAATTTTAAGGATTTAACGCTGAAAATGGTGATAGCTCAAAGGGAGGTCATTATTAGAGGGGAACCATCCCTCTGCAGATCACAGGGCTCTTTTAAAACAATGATTAAGGCCCTGCAGGATGAAGGAGAGGGTTATCTGTTGGAGTACCGGGGAATCACGACAGAACAGCAACCAGCAGAACCGCCTTGGCCGGGATTACAACGGCTACTGCAGGAGTTCGAGGACCTCTTTCAGACCCCTCAGGGGTTACCACCTGAGAGGCAGCATGACCATGCCATTAATCTCAAGGAAGGAGTGCAGATTCCAAATCTTCGGCCCTACAGGTATCCACACTACCAAAAAAACGAATTAGAAAGGATTGTAGAGGAAATGTTGTCTGCGGGTATCATTAGACCCAGCAACAGTCCATACTCCAGCCCTGTCATTTTTGGTGCGAAAGAAGGATGGTAGTTGGCGTTTTTGTGTAGACTATAGGGCTCTTAACAAGATCACCATTCCAGACAAATTTCCTATTCCGGTCATAGAGGAGTTATTGGATGAAGTAGGTGGAGCTGAGTTTTTTTCTAAACTGGATCTTAAGTCCGGTTATCATCAGATTCGAATGAAAGAAAGAGATATTCCGAAGACAGCATTCCGGACACATGCTGGACATTTTGAGTTCCTGGTCATGCCTTTTGGCCTGTCAAATGCTCCTTCCACATTCCAATCCCTTATGAACGATGTGTTGAAGCCATTTTTGAGGAAGTTTGTGCTGGTTTTCTTTGATGACATTTTGGTTTATAGCAAGGATCAAGCAACTCATCTACAACATCTTGGAATGGTGCTGCAACGACTGCAGGAGCAGCAACTATTCGTGAACCAAAAGAAGTGTGTCTTCGGACAGACTCAGATTGAATATCTGGGCCATTTAATCTCCAAGGAAGGTGTAGCTGCTGACCCGCAGAAGATTGAGGCTATGCAGTCATGGCCGGTTCCAAAGGATGTCAAAAGCCTTCGAGGCTTCCTTGGCCTCACAGGTTACTATAGGAAATTTGTCAGGCATTATGGCCAAATGGCTCGACCACTAACAAATCTTCTGAAGAAGGACAATTTCTTATGGGGTGCAGACGCTCAACAGGCTTTTGAGCAACTAAAATCAGCTCTAACCACTGTACCAGTACTGGCTATTCCTGACTTTTCCATACCCTTCACAGTGGAAACGGATGCATCCAGTACTGGAATTGGGGCAGTACTAATGCAACAGAGCAGACCCGTAGCTTATATCAGCCAAGGGCTGTCGGAAAGAGCACAAGGCAAGTCGGTATATGAGAGGGAGCTAATGGCTATTGTTTTTGCTGTTCAGAAGTGGCGCCATTATTTAATGGGCCACCATTTCAGCATTCTCACTGACCAGCAAAGCCTTAAATTCTTACAAGATCAGAAACTCATGGGAGAAGAACAATACAAGTGGGTTTCCAAGCTCATCGGGTTTGACTTTGAAGTTCACTACAGGCCAGGAACCGAAAACAAGGCAGCAGATGCTCTTTCTCGCAGATTACAATACTCGGCCATTTCTATGGTTCAGTTCCAGGGTCTAGATAACATAGTGGAGGAGGTTCAGGCGGATTCCAAACTAGGACCACTTATGCAACAAGTTTTGTTGCAGCCAGGTTCTCACCCCGGTTATAGAGTTAAAGGCAACCAATTGCTATATAAAGACAGATTGGTGATTCCAAAGTCTTCCACTACCATTCCCTTACTCCTTACGGAATTTCATGACTCCGCACTCGGAGGACACTCAGGGTTCTTCAGGACCTTCAAACGAATTTCTGCATTAGTTTACTGGGAAGGAATGAAGAAGGATATCCAGAAGTATGTGAGCGCCTGTGAAGTTTGCCAGAGAAATAAATATCAAACTCTCTCTCCTGCTGGCTTGCTACAGCCACTACCCATTCCGAGTAATACATGGACAGACATCTCCATGGACTTCATTGGAGGGCTGCCTAAAACACAGGGAGTGGATACCATTTTGGTGGTCATTGACAGGCTCACAAAATATGCTCATTTTATTCCCCTCTGCCACCCGTTCTCAGCCAAGGAAGTGGCGAATATTTTCATTAAGGAGATTGTTCGATTGCATGGTTTTCCCTCATCCATCGTGACTGACAGGGACAGAGTTTTTCAGAGCCACTTCTGGACTGAATTGTTCAAGCAAATGGGTACCAAGCTGAAGTTTACATCAGCCTACCATCCACAGACAGATGGCCAAACCGAAGCAGCCAATCGCTGCCTCGAAACGTATCTTCGCTGTCTCACAGGTGCTAAACCAAAGCAGTGGCCTAAATGGCTTAGTTGGGCAGAATTTTGGTTCAACACCAATTACAGCAGCTCCACGAAAACTTACCCCTTTTAAGGCTTTGTATATGGAACCAATCCGCCAGTCCTACTCAAAGGCACAACATGCCCTTCTGCGGTCGAAGAAGTTAATCAGCTTATAGTGGACAGAGATCACATGCTAGATGAGCTCAAAGACAACCTAGTCCTAGCTCAAAACCGCATGAAAGTGCAAGCAGATAAACACAGGAGAGAGGTGGTCTACCAGCCAGGGGATTGGGTTTTCCTCAAAATCCAACCATATAAATTGCGAACCTTAGCCCACAGGTTCAATCAGAAACTGAGTCCACGGTTTTATGGACCCTATGAGGTCCTCACTCGGGTGGGGCAGGTGGCTTACACTTTAAAGCTTCCAGAAGGATGTCGAATTCATCCTACCTTTCATGTGTCTCTCTCCTAAAGAAATCTATTTCACCCTCAGCTACCAGCCAGCCTCTTCCAAATTTTTTGACAGAGGATTTGGAACTTACAGGTACAACCAGCGGCCGTCACAGCTGTCCGAACCAATGCCGCTGGCGATCAAGAAGTTCTGATTCAGTGGAAGGACCTCCCTACTTTTGAGAATTCGTGGGAATCTATGGCTCATATTCACCAGCATTTTCCAAGCTTCCACCTTGAGGACAAGGTGAAAACTTCTGGAGGGGAGTATTGATAAGACACCGAGAGTATATGAAAGGAGGAAATTTAGGAGAAACACAGAGTCACAGCCGTGTCTGCCCAGCGTGGATAACGTAACTGCCTAACAGCCGAGCCATGCAGCACGTGAACCAAGCAGTGAGGGAAAGTGTGACCAAGCCATGCAGCACGTGAATCAAGCAATGAGGAAAAGTGTGACCTTAACTGATTCAGCGTGAACTCAGGAGAATGGAGGGAAACGGGAATTGGAGGGAAGCGTGATTCTGAGCGGTACTTAAAGGGCACCGCAGCAGAGAAAAGGGAGGAAACCAGTAAGAGGAATCGGAGAGGAGGGAACCGAGCACCCTCGAATTTGCTCGGAATTCCTGTAGTCATTTTTTACTTTCTTCTACATTTCCAGCTTGTTTCTGTTAATCCTATCCTTGCTCTATTACCCCACTGGTAATTGAGCGGCTAAGGAGTATTAATTTCTACTTTTTCCGAGTGTAATACGTAAAATCTGATCCAGTTCTATCACATACACAATACATTCAGTGACTAGCAACAAAACCTTGGGCTGCTTCTGAATATGTACAATATGAGGTGAGCCCTTACTCACACAGCCACAAAAACTAACTCAACAGATAAAATTTTGTCCATTCCAATGGCTAATTAAGCATTCAGTATCGTCTACCTGAACAGGTGTAATTCCCATTTATGGCCTACTTCAATATTATTTCTTGCAAATATGTAGATTAGATATTCAAAATTATATGGCATGTATCGTAGAGCTCACAACTAAATTTAATATGTAAAGGCATATTTTTAGTATCCATTAATATGCCTATTGTCTCACATCACATGTTGTCAGTTATACTACATGGACCATTTATAATTTCCATCAAGCGCATCATTTAGAAATTGCCACATGATCAAGAACATGTTAAATTCTCATACAAGTAAATTTCAATGCAGAAATAAATTCGAAAACTGGTTAGCCATAGTTCAGTGTTCTTTTTATTTATTTATTTATTTATTTTTTGAGCATATGATATGTGTTATTTAGTGGACATGCCAAGGATATTTCTTACAGTAGACCAATTCCAATCATGACTGATAGTATAAATAAATCACAAAAAAGGAATTAAACATGATTTATAATGGACTGAATAATTTCCAGGAATCACAAGTGAATCAAGAGGAATGGAAATATAGACATAACAGTTTCCGAAACTAAACTATAAGTGTAAAGGCATCAAGTCTCACTATGATGCTTGATGCACAAGCTGAAATTATTAGAGTATGCAGATATCATTCAGAATAGCATCAGGAAAATGTGTATTTGTCTGTATACATGTACATGATTGTGTGTGATAGATATTTCTAGGAAAACCAGCATGATAGAAACTTCATAGCAAATGGGACATGTTTCAACTAAAATATGATCTTCATGGTACTGATCTAGAACAGAGTTTTCCTTTTTCCCCTTTTGTCATATACTTTTGGTGGGTTGGATACAATTTGTGTGAATATTTTATATGTATTTGAACTTTAAATGAGAAATGGATGACATTTTAATAGCTTCTTTCACCGGATTTAAGATACTCAATAATCTTATGCCACTGTTAAACAAAGTAGGCAAGAACTTCACAGAAGAGACATACCTGGAAGACTGGGTTTTAGATCCACAGTTAACTGGACTGCAACTAAAGAATCATCTTTGTCTCTTGTACCCAGCACAGCTCTAGAGTCACCAACATTTCCAATAACAAGATCTCGACCCTAAAAAGGAAGCCGAATCTTTTATTGTCAGAAATACTTCACATGTATACAAATCAAATAAGTAATCATATCTAAGAGAATCGATAATACTCCATCAGTTAAAAGCCAACACCTGCTTAACCAGAGTTACTGCTGTTGTCCCACTACAAAAGCAATCAATACTTGGGTTAATCCTCAGTTCCCTATCCATAACTTTGAATGCCTTCAAAAAGGATTCTTTGAGTGTCTGAAAGATTTCAGGGTGCTTTTCCGTTTCCTCAGCATCAATGGATGCCCTGGATTCCTCATCGGCAGATACAAAAGCAGCCTCTTCTGAGTTCATGCTTCCTACAGTATTAATGCTAATCTCCTCAAGGACTTCCTCACCAGATACATTAAGTTCCCAATGGGCATTCAGTTTTAGAGGAAGAGAATCCTCACTCTTTTCGCTACCATGTGACCAAATGGACCATGGCCATCAAAAACTCCACAGAAAACTGTATCTTTCTAGAACAAAAATTCTGCAATATACGGAACCAGTGAAAATACTATACTATTTAACAATAATCAACAGAAAAAAAAATGGTATGCATGAACTATTGCTATTGTCACAAAAATGGCTACCAAGTATATACTACTGCATATGGAACACCCCCCCCCCAAAAAAAAAAAGTAGGTAATTACAAGATAGCAGTAAGGGTCTGCTTGGTTGAGTAGGTAGAAAGTGAGGAAGTAGAAAATAAAGACTGGAGTGAAAATGATTTTCAAACAAAGAGTGAAAATGGGTGCATTTTGTTTTCTATATCCTCTTTTTTGTGTGTGTGTGTGTGTGTAGCAAGCAAGTGTAAATTGATTTTCATTCCAAACTTTCCACTTGCTCAACCAAGCAGTCCTTTAAAAGACTAAAAAACAGGCCAAGATATAAAATTGCAGACTGTCTCACTTATCAAAAAAGATAAGTAGACAGGCTACAGAACATTTTCCATGTGACTTTCTTAAGGGGTTAGGAAGCACAAGGAAAAGCATTTGACACAACAGCTAGCTCCAAAAGGTGGAACTAAGATATTTCAGCAATTTAATCATTAAAAGGAAGAGAAGAAAAGTACAAGGAACTTGGAGGATAAGGGATGCTCCATAGCAAAAAAAGAGATAATAAAGTAACATAGAGAAAGAAAAAACATCAATAGAGCAAAGCTGCTTAATCCCACTGCATATCTGTTAAGGAAACGCTGTTAAAAAGATCATGTGCTTTGCACCAAATAATAGCATAATGGAGTGTACATTGCCATAAAAATTTAGCCTCTTCGCTTCTACCAAAACCACTAAAGCTTGTCAACAAAAATTGGTCCAAGGACCTAGGGCACACCCAGGGATTGTCATAGCAAAAGATTTAGTGAATCAAAGGTCGACGTCTACCATCACAGAACCATATTGACAAATAAAGCATAGGGAAACGCAATACAAAAATCAATATAAGATTTAGATGAGGGTATATACAAATATAAATGCATACGCATATATGTTAGGCAAGGTACTATTTAGGAAATCTTCAATTTTACTAAATTAAAGGTGAGGGATATCAGTCGGTCGTAAGTTGTAACAAACACAAGCATGGTTCATGACATGAAAAGCGAAGTATAAAAAAGAAGAGAAGGATAGGAGCCAAGTGAATATTTGGATATGAACAAAGTAGAAAAAATTGTGGTAAAAGGCTAGAGTAAACGATCGAAATCAGTTGTATTGCCTGAATTTAGGAATTGGTGAGAGATCTAACCTCCCAGACAGTCATGGCATCCTGATTGGTGCCTTTCTTGCCTTGCTGAGTGAACAGGGACGCAACTTCAGTGGACCCATTTTGAAAGATTCTCCCAGGAATTCTATGAAGGGGCTCATTCCTCCAATACTCAAAGGAAGAGCTTGTCTTTTTGGAGTTCTTCCGTTTCCTGAAACCCGAGGGCGAAGTGGGAAGTGGGCTTCTGCTTTCCGCAGAGAAGCAAGACCCCATTCTGAGGGCCCTGAGAATGCTGAAGACGCACTCCAGGCCACCTAAGCACCCGCTGTCTTCTCTTGAGGGATCCGTCACAAACCTTTTGGGAAAGAAAAATCCTTGAGACTGAGAATCACAGATGCAACTCCTCTCCTATTCTGCACTGAATCATCGTCGTTCTCCCCAATTTACGTTTTGCGCCAAATACAACAACTTTCAATCCCTCTCTCTCTGTCTTCCGTTTCGTTATTGTGGAAAAACTAACAGACACGTGCCCATCAAGTCCTGATATTTTTTCCGTTTGTTTTACAAAATCAACAACAGCCCAAAAATGTCTTGAACCTCTGCTAGAAAGCCCATCATCTTTAGATCTGGCTTCAAATTTCAATTGATTAGAAATGGAAGAAAGAAAGAATGGCGCAAATCCAATCCAATCCAACAAGTTTCAGACAAAACGAGAAGAGCTGCATGAGATTTTCAGGCCCGGTCTCAGTCCTGTAACAGTAATAGTGAAACAAAATGTCGAGAGAGACAGAGAGACAGAGAGACAGAGAAATTGGATCGGACAAGTTGAATTAGAGAACGAATGGGAACCATCGACAGCAAAAAGATCGCCAGAAACCCGCTCCGGTGTTGAGACTTTGAGGACGTGACTTTTAAACAGAAACAGACAAAGCAAGTTTTTGGGGAGCTATTACATTGGATTTGGACAAACATTTAACATTTTTTACACTTTTTCTCGCCCTTTTTAGATTTTAATTTTCCCACTGACCACAAATGCCAAATGATAATGCTATGTTTTCAGTTTCAACTTCCAACAGCACATTAAAAGCCATATTTATTTATCTTATAATGCATTTGGATATAACCCTCCAAATTATTATTATTTTGTTAAGTCTATTATTTTTTTTCTTACTAAAGATAAAAGTTTTACATTTTATCTCAAAATCAACTTATAAAAATCTGTGTTTTTATACATATATAGAATATGTACATAACATTTCAATGCAATTATAAACGAATTAAAAATTAAATTTATTAGCAATGATGATACTTGGAACTTCAACGCCCAATCCATGTCCATGGCCCCGATAGTGACTGTCTATGGGACCATAGCACCTTTTTCCGACTTTTTTACATTTTCTTCACAACTGCTTTTCTAATAACTGTTTTATCTTTTTTTTTCTTTTCATAAATATATCTTTCTGCTTATCAAATAAAAAAAGATCACTCCTTTAGAGTTTAGACTCGGTTGTTACTTTAGTTTTGCTTTATGGGGCGGTCTGTTTGCTTCAGTCACGTTTGAAGATACTTTCGTTCAGGTTTTTAGTCAACACAATATTTTTGACAAGGCAGAGAAGAATCCAGATATAGATCACGAGAGTAAATAAAGGGATAAATATAAGATTTGCATATGAAATTATAGTTTGCTAACTCCTTTAGTCATTTAATTATTTGTGTCAACTCAATCATTTAATTCTGCCCTAGTATACTATACATAGTATGTGTACACATATATGATATATATGTTTCTAACTCTGATATACGTAGCTTAGGATTATTACTGCTTCCTTATGGCCCTTTATTTTATAAATAAACGAGGCGTTCAAATCACTTATTTGAACATTTGAAAGTTGGAGCATTTCGTAATTTAAATAAAATACCCAAACTTGAGCAAGTTATTGCGTTGGGGTGTTACAGTAAATCCACATTCACGGCAATATTCAACTGAATCTGGCACAACTACGTTTTGGTTGTTGCCTCTTCATAATGCTTATTACATCAACCAAACCTTTGCTACACCGTCGCCCCCATCTTTCTTCAAACCAAAAGATGAAGAAAAGGTAAAGATGCAAAAGGGAAACATCAGAGAAAGAAACTTGAGAACAGACTGGAAGTACTCTTTCAAGGGAAACAAATGGCAGATATGCAAGAATCATGGGCTCAGGGTGCGGTTGTGCATATTTACCGTATCACCACTTTCTAGCAATAAATATGTTTAACGGGTGGTGCTAGGTAGTAGGTACGTTACTCCCAGATTGTAGCCGTGGCCTGAACCAGGTTTGGTAGCGACTCCACGTATTTTAAGCACAAAAAACCTTTATCCTTAAGATTATTTGGAAATCAGCGGCAACAGGTAAATGTCTCGGGAATAATGGTCACCGCCCAAAAATGAAAAAAATATAATAAGCAACAAAATAAAAGCTATTTCTTTTTCCCTCAAACAAGAATCGCATGCTAATTAGCAGCCTATTCAAATAGATTCAACGTTCGTGCTGTGATAAAAAAAATTTAAGAAACGATAGCATGGTCACCAAGAATATCGAGTAAACCCATTTATTGAAGTGAGCACTCAAAAGTACAGTAATACACCCGTGCAACGTAATTACTGGCGTGCAGAAAAAATGCAAGCGCCGTGATATGTAGGGAGGAAATGATGGAGGGTACAAATTCAAATGCAAGGTGAAACAAACACACTCAGTGCCAGGCAAACCGTGGGAGACCCTGAGTCAATATTTCAGAAAATGTATGGGTAGTGGGACAAGAGCTAAAGACAGAACGCAGTATCTCGGCCCTGAACCTCCGCCACGCTTATTCCTCCTCTTCTGCCTCCTCCAGCCAATTGACAAAGGGTTCCAGTGCCTTCACAAAGGTTTGCCTGCGGCATTTCCAAATAAGCAACTGTAAGTAACTATTACAATGACCAAAAAAAAACACACACACACACCCCCTACCTAAGGAGGAAACTTCAACTAGATTTTTCCAAGAGTCGGTGCATGTCCACAATAATTGCATACCTGCCCTTGGTGTTTGTTCCTTTGCGGAACCAATGAAGAATGGTATCTTCAGCCAGTACATCCTGGTCATAAAGAGACCTGACAATCTCAGGGAACAGCTTCATCAGTTTAGCATCCTCATAGCATTGCATCTGTGCTTTGTACATCAGTTCCAGCTCAAGTTTCCCACTGGTGCAGAATGTATTCAGCAGCTCTGCCCAAGTTTTTACCTCCACATAAACACAGCACTGTCATCAACTTTTGCAAGATAGGTGGTTTTCTTGATAAGCAGTCACGTGTCAAACCCAATCACTAAAAGTTTACATATATAAGAGCAAACATTAAAAAAAGTCAAAGTGAGCATGTGTTAACACCATATGAGAACACCTAATCCATGACTCAGAAGTCAGAACTTATTAACGCAGTATTCAGCTAGCTTATGAATACACAATATCCACAAGCTCCACTTCTCTTCTTCATAGATGCAGGTTCAACACTCGAAACTTGACATGCACAGACAGAGAACATTAAGAGACTGAAACCATTCCAAAAAGGTAAAAACCAATGAACTTGTTCCAGTCATGGCATCAGCAAAATTTTTAAGTTAACTCAGATCATAAAACATGAATTTTCAATACTGCCTACTTGAATCCATTTCCTGTTCAAAAAGAAACCCAAGTACACAAGTTGGGAGATGAAATAGGTGATAAGTTTCTAAGCAAATACAAATGGGTATAGATGCAAAATATCCAAATGATACCTGACGCAGGGCTACATTCGCATTCTGTTGCTGATTTTTCCCTGACCATTGCACAGCATCCATTAAAACGTCCCACAACACCCGCACAACCTCAATGTCTGGTAATTTAGCATCTCTAACTCGCAGCTTCACAGTTTCTATGACTTCAGAGATATCAGCCTCCTCTGTTATCTGTGCCGTTAAAGCAGACTTCATTTCCTTAAGTTTCACCTCAAATATTTTCTTCTCATTGTACTCCACCAAGGCTAACAGCCCTTCCTTGCTAAAATGTTGATAATGAATAGACATCTATAAGTTCCAACTTAGTTAACAAAACAATAGGAATGATAAACAATCAAATGCAGTCCACTATCCACCTATAAAAATGCAAAACAAGAATAGCAATTGGGTGAAAGTCAGACTAAATCCCCCAAGTAATAATAAATAAAAAAGCAAAACCACCTCAGATGATCAATTAACTAATGTCTAATTTGAGCCAAATGACAAAGCAGATTGAGATACAATAAAAGCCCATGCTTCAGATATCAGAAAATTGGTACTCGCATTTTAAAGTGTGATTCCAGGCTGCAGGTCAGGCCTCGTGCAGTCCATCCAATTCCATCCTTTTGGCAGACAGCAAGATTCAATAATTGAGACTTGCATTTCTACTGTTCCATTAGGTACTTCAAAAATTAAGAGATTAGTCAAAGGAAAAATAACGGTATAAATTATGTGTATAACCAATATAACTAGTCTATGAAATAATTAAAATCGTCAGTGACAGTACAGTCACTTGCCAACCCTTCTCTCCTACGTTCTCTTTCTTTTTGTATGTAATGCATTTTCCTAGCAGAAGAATAAGCTAGTTGTCAAACATATATGGTGACAACCCTGTCTCTCCATGGATAAATATTTGCAAGACACCACAGAAACCCTGTGCTAATTTACAGTTTTCAGGTGCAACAACAATGATATTCTTAAAGCAATATACCATGATTAATTAGTATGAAACTATGAATTATCAGCTTTTCTACAAGATTGGCTAAAAGTTCAACTTTTAAATTTATCCATATACAACAAAACCATGTTGGTAGACCATCTATCTTAGAAACAAAAGCAGGGAGAATTAAGTACCTAATCCAATACTGGAAAGACACAGAAGTGCAGAACACCTTTAATATTATATGCTCCTAAAGATTACACTGATAATCTTAAAAGGTATTAGTATTTTGCAAACCTAAAACATTCCCAAAATAAGCTCATCAAGGCTGTTAGAATTTCCAAAAAGAATATGAGCCAAATGGCTTCCATAAATAAAATTAACTGTGCTAAAAAGGAAGCATGTTAAAAACATTCTCTATGAAGATGTGTCAATATCACTAATAAGTAAGACTTACTTGAAATGCTCAGAGAAAAACTCATTAGATCTTTTTGCTGGGGGAAAAAAGTCCAAAAGATTATCCTCCACTTTTCGCCGTTTCCAAATTGAAATAAGATCATCAAGGCAAGTCAATCAGATACTCCTTAAAGAAGTCAGCTATAAATGACAGAACTAGCCCTTTGGCCACAAGATTATCTTTAAGAAGTGGCTGGAACACAGTCTCTGGTGGAAGACCAGATAGCTTCTGGGAGAATGCAAGTGCTGTGAAGATAGCCAACTTTTTCCTCTCATTTTCCTCAAAAAGCTCCAAGGACTGTAGGAATCTTCGCATGACATTTTCAAGGTTCTTGATGAGAAAAGGCTTTCGCTGTAAAATCTTTTGTATGTATATTACAGATGGCAAAATAACTTCACGCTTTGGCTCACACTCTATTATAGAGTAAGGATGGAGCTCCCCCTCCTCAAGCTTGGTAGTTCCAGGTTGTGTACGACCCCCAGTGAAAACAACCTACAGTAATGCAACAAGCATAGATATATATATATATCGTACAAGTATTCACAAAAGGAAAATAACAATGAAGGTACAAGGGCTGTCACACTGATGCAAATTTGCAAGTCCGACACAAATCAGCTGACAGCAAAAGATGGAAAGGCATTGAGAACATTCAACTTAGATGACCTAAATTAACGCTGTTGTTGTAAATGGAATAAGGACGTAAATTTTCTATTCAATGTCCACCCATTTTATCCATTCTGCAACTATGATTGTAGTTTTTTTGTTAGTTAAAAACAAATGTCTTCAATAAAGGAAGAATATAAAAAGAAAATTGCCCATCAGTGCTAAAAAATATGAATCAAGTTCAGGGTCGTATGAGAATATGAAGCTCTTTCTTATTTAATCTCATTTGGATGACCAGCCTCTTAATACAGATAGAGATGTCAGTATCAAGATGAGTTGCACCTCAGACCCACTGGGGTAGTTGTATATGAGGAACGGAGAAATTTTGAATTTAAAAAAAATCAAAATGTTGCAGCATAGATTTCGGGTTAACTATGGCAATGCTGTATATCACTGGCAGGACTATAAAGCATAATAGTTGAACCCAAAATAAAATATGTGTGTGTGTGTGTACCTCCCATGACAAACTAGTAAGATTCAATTAAAAAATAAAATGGAAAAATATCTGATTAGAGGACACCCCCCCCCCCCCCAAAAAAAAAAAAACCACAAGGAAGAACATATGCATGTTTACTGACAATCCAAAACACACACAGATGATGAAGGTCTTGATAAAGCAGACACCAGCAAAGCATGCCACACCATAATAGTTATAGATACCATTAAAGCATGAGTGCTATGATACCATGAATTACACATATAATTCTCCCTACAATCAAATCCAAAATCAATAATTTTCAAATAGCTCATCTTAAATTCATGGAACTGATATTAATTAACAGACAATAAAAGATTTCCACTGGTTTAAAAAACTTGCCTCAAAAAAGGTGTCACCGTATATTGTGAAGTTAAGGTCTGAAGATTCAATGCTCTTAGCAACAAGTTCCTATAAACATAAATACTAAATCATAAACACGAAACTATCTAAGAGAGATAGTATATATGCATGCAAATTGCCAATAAATGAATAGGCTGTAAAATGCAGTGGTAATATTACCAGATCACCAGCATTATCCAAATAAATCTGGACCACTGCATCCGAGAAAGCAGCAGGGTCCAGTGGTGCTGCAATATTCCGTTTGCGGGTCTTAATCCACGTATCACTGAAAATTGAGAGAAACAAAACAAAAGACAAAACCTCAATAAAGATTCTACATACACAAGAAATAATGCAAGGATATGCCCCAATAAAAGGTGAAACTAAAGGCAGATCTCACATAATATTCAGTATTCACAAATCATAGCAACAAAAATTTTATGCAATAAAATATAAGCAGCATGGAATAACTAGATCATACTATACAGGCTCATTGACTGAAAGATTGCAGAGTTGTATGTGTAACAGTGCTTACATGCTTAAGTTAGAGTTTGCTATGATGAAAATTGATGGAAAATGATCCTCTCCCAGTAGGTCCAAGAGGTGTAAAGGATCTGAGCTGTTCAGAAAAAGTTTAAGCAGTGTCCATTTGTTTGAGAAAGATTGTGAGGAGCGTAAATTAAGACTGTAAGACTATCATCGTTCAAAATTGATTGATAGGTAATGCATTAGGTAGAGTTCAAAAAACTGTTTTCGTGCTATTGATATTGCTACCAATATTTTGTTACACCCTCTCCAAAATGTATTAAAGAAAAGGAATCATTAAGTAACAGGCATGTCATGGCTAAGGCCCAAGAAACAAAAAACAAGGCATGGCCACAGTTATGTTCAATTGAGCAAATTCGACTTAAGAGCATAGTGAATGATGTCGAACATAAAAAGAAAAGATCATAGCTATATATAATAATAGGCACTGCTCTCCTTGGACTTCCGAGAGCTATCCCTGGTTCTATACCGTGCTTCCCCCCAACCGTCCTCACGACCAAAAAATAAAAAGGCAGCTATATAAAATATGAAAGAACAGGACAAGGCATTAACTGAGAACAATACTTACCCAAGAGTGAGTCTCTCCTTCAAGCTGCAAGAAAGACAATCAGGAGTAGTCAGGTGAGAAGGAAAAATCATCGGTTATACAATCAACGTAAAGAAGCGATTTTAATAAATAAAAGAATTGAAGGAAACTCCCCCGCACCCGATGGTGATAATTAATAATTATAGAGATTTAAAAGAACATCTTTCATGAACTGAAATGGAAATCCAGTACACAGAATCGGGACGAAATCACAAGACTAGTTCCCAACAAAAAAAAGAACAATTATTAGAAAGAAAGAAAGAAAGAAAGGGTTGGAAGAATAGTAGTTCCCTGACCAAGGTATCAAAAAGCAAAGCCCTTTCCTTTCAATGTAGAATGCCTTCAAAGGTTGAAGAATAATTCAAATGGAGAGTAATTTTCTTAAAGAGAGGCTGGATCAGGATGTAAACACACCCATAAAAAGCCCCACGAATTAGTGTTATGTTGGGCTAATCCACAGGATGCAAAAATTGTTTCACCTTTTTCTCATAATCAAATCGGAATCTTAAAGTAGAAGCCTGCTCAGAAGGTAATAACAAAAATTAAAAAAAAAAATAGGGGAAAGAAACAAAATATAAGAAAATCAAGAAAACAAATATGAAACATATAAATGAAAATTGTTGAAATTGTTCCATAAAACACTTAATCGAAATAGTTCGAATTTGGAGTTGCGAAAGAGATCACACCAATGATTTAAACCAGTGAAACAGGAAATACTACGCCGCATCACAACGAGAGAGAGAGAGAGAGAGAGAGAGAGAATATACCTCATAGACCAAGACGAAAAGGAATCGGAAGGTCGGTGAGTCTGCAATTGTGTGCTTGCGTCGCTTGAGATGAACGAGGGAGGGAAGGAGTTAAAGAAATGAGAGAAAGAAAGAAGCTAGAGTTCGGATCGGAGTAATACTTTGAGGAAATTAACATATTGATAATCTAGACTTATTATGTACTGCAAGTCACGTAATTCTCAATTTATATTTTTTATTTTTTTAGATATAATTATATCAGGTATTAATATTTATATAAAAATATATAATATAAATTTATAAATAAATGAAGCATTTATTCATAGAATCTATCTAGTGTATTGATAGGCACATCTGTATTTTTTATTTTTTATTTATACAATTATATTATAAATTAAAATTAATATCTAAATTAGGGATCATAACAAAAAATGTATTAACTTCTATTTAAAATAATTCACTTCATAAATAAAGAAATAAACATGCTAAACTGTGCTTTACTTGTATTTAACTTACCTTTTCTCTCCATGCACTAAGTTTTAGATATGCTTTATAATTTTAAAAAAATACTAAAATATATGCATATGATTAAGGTATCAACTATATAGTAAAAAAGGATCTTATATGTACATAAAAAGATTTTTAAAATAATAAAATTATTGTACCCCACGCTCATAAGTTGGGTGTGAGGCTTTTAATGCATAATCAAATTTTTGTTCTTCACCTTTCTGGGATTGTTTACACAATCAATTGTGAAATTTTTGGAAGGGTGGTTAAATGAAACAACTATAATCATGCTTCTTGCTTTCCATTCTATTGTTATTATAATTTCCTTTCGTTTCTTTACTTTTCACTTGATATGATATATGGGTTCATACATGGAGTAATTGTTTAGTGGCATATACTAATTTCTTTTTTATTTTCAGGAATTACTTAACTTAAAAAGTATATTTTGTTAAGCATAGTTAATCATTTTCAATTTTTTAATTATCAACTCTTTGAATATTTGTTGATATAGAACTTTACATTCTCCGACTAAAATTCATTACACACTATAAGCCAAACTACTGACAACCCAAATTATTATATCGAAAGCTTCTAAGAAAAAGAAAAGAAAAGAAATTGATATCACAGAGACTTACATATTTATCACATGATCTCTCTGTGCAGCAGTACAAAGAGTTCACATCAAGTGATGCTCATTCTTCCATATATCGGTAAACAACTACATACTCATATTTAGGAAAAACTAATAAAAGATCCCATACAATTACCAAATGCACCATATGGAACCAATTTTGGTCCATCCAAAATTTTCATGCCATATAGCAGACCATCCCTTTATGCTATAGATAACTTCCTTATGGTGCCCGATGTAAAGTTCTTCTCATTCGTGGTTCATCTGCAAGCAGAAATATTTGGAAAAAAGCATCAGATGGATTAGTAACTGAAAATCCTTCGAAGGAGTTCCACATATATAGATGCAAGTATACTTTCGACTCTATAATCTTTCCAATCTTCTCTCAATGAAATTTTATCGATAAGGTTGTTCTTGCATCCCACAAATACTGGATAAACTGATGTAAAGCAACACATCCCCTAATCTCCCAGTTGCATTATAAACAACAACCTCTGACATGCATTACTCTGCATGTGACCTCACTTTTGAAGAACTGAATAATTCAGAAGAAATGCCAAAAAAAGAAACACCAAAATCAAACACTGACCCAGAAGTTAAATCAATGAAATTTTTTAAGAAAAATTAAATGGTAAAACGTGCGCCCACAACCAAATGAAAAAATTTGCACATGATCGCACCAAAACAATGCACTGTTAGTTAGAATCAAAACTGTTTGTGGGTATGAATTTATAATTTTGCGCTGGACTTTATTTTTGTTTCTATAAGAAAAAATGGCATTTTAGGAAACATAAAGTTGAATACAAAAGGGAAATTCCCTTTATATATAGTATAGATTCTCAAATTTGGTACCTATTTTTTTATTTCTTAACATGTCATTATTATTAAAAAAATATAAAATAAAAATAAAGAAAAAAATTAGTTTATATTTTTATAATTATTTACTTAACAATTATCAATAATTTTATATTTTAATAACCTCTTTATTCTTTATCAATTTTAGTCCTCACCAATCAATTATACAATTTTAAAAAATTATTAAATTAGTTTATTAAAAATTTATACATATTTATATAGGTTTAATTATAAATTATTTGTATTTAATTAATTAATTTATAATTATGATATATTTATAGAATAATTATAAAAAAATGCAGGATACCTTCCAATACGTTAATAATAATAATAATTATTATTATTATTACTATTATTATTATTATTATATTTTATGTTAGGAAATGACAACTCATCTTAGGCCGCAGGATGCAGGAACGATGACTTCACGAGTTCACAGTTATTTCTACTCTACTCGAGACTGCCTACTGTAGGGGTGCTCGTGCAGCCATTGCCATTAAATCAAATTCGTTTGAATGCGTTGGGTAGGGTTGGACTTGGACCTCATGATGATAACGCCTTAGGAAGGTCCAAAGATGGTTTATTTTTCAAATTGAACGCCATACATAGAATTGCATGCTTCAATCCAACTTCAAATTCAGATTGCTCAGTTTAATTATCTCTCTCTCACTGGCATTGTGTATACCATATACAGATGAACCAACGGGAATTAGTTTCCATATCATGAGTCTGTTATAGATTTTATGTTCTAGCAGCAAAGCAACATGTTAAATGATTTACGACCGTCCAACAATTATTGCATTTATTTTATTACAAAAATCACAAAAAATTTAATACCAAATTTATAGTGATAAAATTTTAGAGTTTAATTTTAATTTACTGTTATTATAAAAAAATTTATACTATTATTTAATGATTGATTGTCAAATTATTAATAAAATTTAATTAAGATGACAATTATTTGAAAAGTCAAACATTTGACAAAATATGATTGAATGATAATGTAAAAATATTTTATATTGATAATAAATCAAATTTAAATAAAAAATTTAAGCCTAAATTTATAAAATATTTAAAAATACTTTATTTTTTTTATGAAATATAACGTCTTTTAAGATATTAAGATTGCCCCCTTTGTAAAATATTTTCCAACTTGCTTATCACTAATTTATATTGTCTTATAAATAAAATACTTTCATTTTAAGAGTTAAAGTTTTAAACTAAATAGAATTCAAGTAGAAATAACAAAATATCACTTTATAGTAACCGTGGGTTTGCGCCACTGAGATAAACGTTATTATACCTTTTACTAGCTAAAGTAGACAAAGAGTGGGATTGGTTTGCCTTTTTTTCCCCTGGTATAATGAAACTTTCATTATGAAAGTGAAAATACATTAATGGAATAGAAATAGGTAGCTTGAGAATCAAAGACAAATAGTATGTTTAGTTTCTGATACAATAAATTGCAAACAAGGAGAAGGAAATAAGTGAGGATTTAACGCTTAACTTATACCATATCCTAATCATAAAGACAGAGGACAATACAAATTGAGCTACAATGGCCCTTCTAAACATGCAATATTGTATGCAAATTACAAACTTGCTTTTGGACGAAAAATGAGTTGTTTGGTAGATAATTGAGATACTAAGTGTGTGTTTAAATTAGTTTATTTTATAATAAAAATAATTTATAATTAAAATTTTATTAAAAAATTTTTTGAAAAAAATAATTTTTTTTAAAGATAAATTATGCCCAAACATGCATTAAATAGGAATCGCACATTTGTGATGGATGCATTGCGTCCACACTCCACACAATGAAAGAAGGCAAAAGAAAATGGTGATAGGATGAGACCTTTGGCAACAAGAAATAGAGAGAAATTTGAAACACAGCAACATTTTGTTCATCCCTTCCACTGTGCCACAAACGCCAAGAAGTTGCTGTGCTGATCATCATAAACAAAGGAAGGTGGATTTGGCTGAACGGATTGCACTTTATCGTGGACTATTAATCCAACTACTCATGATTAAAATATTGCAATTAGGATCCTTGAAATATTGAAAGAAGGCTGTGACACTGGTATCAAGCCCTCCAACGTTAATTATAAGGAATTAAAGTCCTTTTTAATATATTATATAAAATAAAATTTGATAATATAAAGTTTATATGATAGTATAATATAATATAATATAATATAAAATAATTTAAGATTTGATTGTATAAAGTTTAATTGTAAAAAAATAATATAAAAATATAAATTAAAATTAATTTGATATTAAAATATTATATTTTTATCTAATATGATATAAAATAATTTTATTAAATTTTATTAAATTATTTAAAATTTGATTAATTTATTTTATAATTATTAAATAAAAATAAATAAATTAAATAATTTTATTTTATATATATCATATTAAATATATAATAAAAATAATTATATAATATAAAATCATACTATCAGATATTATATTATATATTAATAAGACTGTTTGTATAAGTTGCGATCACATTTTCCTATCTCTGTCACGCCCACTGAACAAGCTCTCGATCTACTTTGAGATGGTGACATAGATAGTGGATAAGAGTATCGTTAGAATCTCAAAGTTAAATCCCGACTCCAACACCCGCCCGAATCCATCGGGCATCGGGTGACCTATTGGACTTGAAATTTCTTTTCAAGTCCAGTAGCAATTTTATAGAGTCGACCCAACTTGATAAAAAATAAATGCAGCTTTTCTTTTTTTTGGTGCTAAAAACCCAACCTAGCTCAGATGAATTAGTATTGGGTTGAATCTACCTTATTTCATTGATAAGGATCAATTTCGGCTCAGTTATTTGATCCACAAAAAACATTTGGGTTATGCCATGTGTACACATATCTAACAATTGATCATCCCATCCCGACCCCAAAAAAAAAAAAAAAGCACTTGGCCCAAATAAACCGATCTGAACGTAGAACAACTACGGAACTGGGAATCTTCTATTTGGCCCGAAAGAGTTATCATTTATCTCTTTAAAATTTTTGTTTGGGTACAAGCTGTAGCTTTACGGTAAAGTACACTGCTTTGTAGAAACTCCATTCAGAATCGATTCCTGAAAAAGAAACAACCTCTCTCCCCCTACTCCCTTGACAACAAAAAATTATTTGTTTGCTTTTTTTACCTTCTGCTGTCTCATTCTTTCTTTAATTCACATTGCAATCAATTTCAAAACATTTGATACTTGTGGTTGTAGATTTTGGCTTATATTCATGCGTTGCACCCATTAAAAAAAATTATTTTCACTTTAGAAGCAAAATAAAAATTTATAATTATTAATAAAAAAATTAATAATTAAAATTATAATAATATACATGTATATTTATAATAAATTATGAAATTATTAAAATTTATTTTTTTATTTTTTATAAATAATTAATATTTTTTATTTTACCTTTTAAAATAAATTTTTTGCTATATGAGTCAAATTCAAAAAAATAACGTAATTTGATTTTCTTACAAAAATTATATTGAACCTGAAAAAACACATTATGATAAATCAATCTGAACGTCATTTCCCACGAGTTCCATTTAAAATTATATATAAGCTATTTACCGACACCTCAAAATAAAAACAATCATTGGCAAATTGCATCCTCGTGTCCCGCACGTAACCTTTGAGAACCCATGCTGTCAACGGTAAGTAAAAGTAAAACTAATCCACCCCCGGTAAAAATAAGTAGACTCTTTAAAAAAAAATTGCTAGTTTATGATTTTGTAAAACTTAGAAATTTTTTTTTATTTTGTTATAATTAATATTTGTTGTTATACGTATTTTTTATATTATTTTTCTAAAATTCAAACAATAAAATTTTAATAATATTTAATTAAAGATAGCTAATATCTTTATTAAATATGTATTCAAGAAATTTGTATTTTTTTAATAATAAAAGCCATCCATATTATATAATTTTTTCATATTTTTAATAATTTCTAGATAAAAATAAATATAAATTTAAAATAAAAAATAAATTAATTTTAATTATAATTAATTTTTTAACAGTATCACGTCAACATATGCATAGACACAAAAAGATAACACTTAATAATTTGACAAAAGCTCACACACTAAACAATTTCATAAAAATAAAAGTCAGATAATATTACAATAAGAATCACTTAAATTATGTGTCCAAAAAAATTATTAAAGTACAAAAAATTAAACTAAAAATTTAAAAATAAATTAAAATATAAAATTATTACGTGACATAAAAGTAATATTATTAGTAATATATAATATATCTTATATTTATAAACAAGAAGATTGCCGTTGTTAGTTCAATTGAGTTTATTGTCACAAAATGTTAATATTTTTTTTTACAAACGAAGATTAATTAATATTTGTGTAAAATTTTATATAGTTATACTATCTATCACTTTTAGCATAGAAAAATTATGTGTGTGTGTGAGAAAGATACCATAAAAAATTAAAATAATATATTAGTTCTTAAAAATATATTTTACATATAATTTAATTATTAATTAAAATTAAGAGTATACAATTTTATTTTTAATTTATTTAAACGTAATTTATAAAGTGAAACTAGTTTAAATAATTTAAATATTAAATTATGTATTTAAATAAATTAAAAATTAAATTATGAGCTACTTATATTTTAATAAATTAATATGTTAATTTTTCTTTTTAACATAAGTTATTGCTATAAATTCAAATAATTAAATTAAAAATAATTAGAATTTTTATTTTAATAAAATAACAATGAGCATATAATTAAATAGTTAATTTTGTAATATTAAAAGGTATTTTATAATAATATGGATATATATATATATATATATATATATATATATATATATTTATATTGATAAAGAATAGATTATATTAAATTATTAAAAACGTTATAACAATAATACATTATGGAAATTTATAATTTAATAATATTTATAAAAGTTATTCAAATATTTTTATTGATGGAAATTTAATTTTTTAATCAATTTTTTTTTTACAATAGTAATTCAGATATTTGAACCTATACTTTCTATAAACTATATAAATCCTTCATTATTAACCTATTCCTAATAATTTTTTCAATCAAAATTCATGTTCCAATCGAAATATATTATTCTCAATATATTTTTTTTTTAAAAAGGAACTTATATCAGCAAGACATAAGTAAAATTATTAAAGGTACTAAAAAATGAAAACAAGTAGCAATAATTTATAATGTAAATTTGACTTAAGTGTAACAAATATTATTAGATAAGATATATTCAATATTAATTCAATTTAGATCAAATTATTATTACGAATCTCACTTATTTAAATTTTCTTTGTACTGAACAAAGCTATTATTTTTATATTTTATTCATTCAAATTCTCTTTTAAGATAATTACATTAAATATTTACACAATTCAAATGAAAAATTGACTTGAGTTTAATAAATACTATTAGATAGGTATATTAAATACTAATGTAATATAATTTAGATCAAATTATTATTATCAATCTCACTCTTCTAAATTTTTTTTGTATTAAATGAAACTATTGTTTTTAATTTTATCCATTCAAATTTTCTTTTAAAATAACTACATTAAGTATTTATATAATTCGAATGAAACTATGTTAGTTAAAAAAATAAAATTACTTTGAATGATTCTCTGTAAAATCTAAAATATGTATAAAGTAAGAATGATGACTAATTTATAGCAATATAATGTCTTTTGAATAATTAATATAATAACTCTTTTAATATTTAATAAAAATATAGTAATAGAAAAGGAAAAATATTTAATATTTTAAAATTTGAAAAAATATTTAATTTTTTATTTAATTTTTATGGAAATAATTAGACTGATTGCTTTGTAAGATTTTTTTTTTATAATTTGTTTATATTGTTTTAACAGATTGTTGTTTTTTTTTTGTTGGCATAACAAAGACTTCCCGTACTTAAAAAGAATTTATTAATTATATAAATAGTAAAATTGGAGTGGTTGGGGAAAGGCTGGTTTGATGGCCGTGACGGTGAGCTCCCAAGTCTATAAAAGGGGGAGAGTCTAGTGTTTGCTTCTCTCACTCGCTCCTTCTTCCACTCCCACTCCCACTCCCACTCCCGGATCTCTTTCCCTTCTCTCAGACTCAGAGCCTCAGAGTGTGTGTGTGTGTCTTCGGCTACTCACACCGCCATGGGAGACGCCCCTCTTCCTGATGCCGCCATGGACGCTGTCCAGCGACGCCTCATGTTCGAAGACGAGTCTGTTCCCCTTTCATCTCCTTCTTATTCTTCTTTTTTTCTTTTTTAAATCGCTGCATTTTGTTTTGATTCACTTTCTTTTTATTTTTTTCTGGCATTTCTATGATTTTTCATGTTGTTGAGCCGATATTCTTTCCCAAGAACATGCAGGAAATGTGAAACAAATCGAACTACTCGGTTTGTTATCACGGTCACCAAACATTATTTTTATTGTTTTCTCGGTCTCCAAACATCATTTGCGTTGCGATTCCTTCAGCTTACCTTGCACGTTTCTGTTTTCTCCGCATTCACTATAATGTAATGGAAAGTATGCATACTGTTTACAAGAGTTGATTAAAATGTTTCTTGAGATTTTCCTACGTCTCTACTGTGTCTCGTATCATATGTTGATACAGACCCAATGGTAACTTCCCCAGTATCTCGCCCACGTAAGCCACCTACGTATCTCTCTGACTACGTGCATGGAGTCCGCAGCAAGAGTGGCTGAAGACTTGGTCTCGATTCTATTTTTACGTAGCACGCATGATGTCCCGTTTTTTTGCTTTTTGGTATTGCATATTTCAGCATGTATCAGTTGATTTGTTTTCGTGTGTCTGTTAATTTGTTTCCGTTAGTGAGGTCCTCATTTATTGGATCCATTACTTGCATGTAATCCCTATTTAAAGGGTTAATGATTTCAATAAAAGTCATCGAAAATTGCCCAAACTCTCTTCTCCCCTCTGTGCTACCTCCTTGAAGCTTACCCTTTTCGCTGAAAAGGAGCTCTACCATTTTTGGTGCTTTCATTGCCCGAACTCCACTCCCCACCTTCTTCCCATCACCATGGCCGAAGGCACTCGCTTTCGAAAACTGGAAGAAACACAGGAAACCCAAGCCGCCCAAATCAATAAACTCTTTGAAAACTCCCACCAAGCACTATCCAAAATAACCAAACTTACTCACACTTCCGCCTCCACTTCCAAATAGCTTACCGACCTCACCCAGCAATCCAACCAAACTGCCCAATGTCTCAACGACGTCTAGACCACCCTCACCACACTGATGGGTCGCCTTGACCAGCTGTTACTTATCACGCCTACTGCCTCAAACACACAGCCACCACCACCACCACCCCCACTACCTCACCCAACCCCACCGCCCTTCCCTCCAGTCGTCCAACCCCGCCCTTTCAAGCTAGACTTTCCCCGTTTCGACGTCACACACCCATCTGGCTGGCTTTTCAAAGCCCACCAATTTTTCGACTTCCACCATACACCACAAGCTCAACGCATCCAGATAGCCTCATTCCACATGGATGGCGCCGCTTTAGAATGGTTCCAATGGATGCACCACAACCAGCCTTTTGATACCTGGGATACCTTCACAATTGCCCTTGAGGCCCGTTTTGGAGATTCTCCGTACACCGATCACATGGGCTCTCTTGCTAAACTTCAACAGATTTCGACCGTCACCACCTACATTTCCGCTTATGAGACACTCGCCAACCGCACCTCCAACCTTCCCCCTGAATTCCTTCTACGCAACTTCATTTCGGGACTTAAGCCACCAAACCGACGTGAGGTTCAAGCTCTCAAACCCGCCACCCTCATCGAAGCCCAAGCCCTTGCCAAACTCCAGGAGGACAAGCTTTCTGATCTCCTTTACCGACTCCCGCCACCACCACCTCGCTCCCAATCTCCCTTATTGCCCTTACCTACACCCCCGCCAGCCACACAACCTTGCACCACACCAACACAACTACCAATCCTCCCACCTGGCGTTCGCCGCCTTTCACCCGAAGATATGAAGTCTCGCTGGGAACAAGGCCTGTGCTTCAACTGTGATGAGAGATTTTCCCACGGCCACCGCTGCAAAAATCCTTCAACTCTACTCCTTCTCCACGACATCAACGATGACAGCCTCGACCCTCATCCAGACATTGCCCCTTCTCCACCTTCGTCCACCAAAATACCTGACATTTCCCTTCATGCTTTCGCCGGCCAAGATTCACGTCGCACCCTTCGACTTGAGGGCAGTATCAAGGGCATTTCCGTGCAGGTCCTAGTGGATGGTGGCTTCGACGCATAATTTTATCCAGGAACGCATGGCACAATACCTCCACCTGCCCATTGACAATGCACATTCGTTCCACGTCACTGTTGGAAATGGCGACACCTTACAGTGCTCTGGCTTATGTTTACATATTCCTGTCCAACTAGCTGGCCGCACCTTCAACATAGACTTATTTGTTTTACCTTTGCATGGCGCAGATGTCGTACTCGGTGCACAATGGTTACGACAATTGAGCCCCGTTACTTTTGACTACAGACACCTTACCCTCTCTTTCACACTGAACTCCGAACCTGTTACCCTCCATAGCTACAGCCCCACTCCAAATATGCTCCCCAACCGTCCGCCGCCAACTTGGCACATCCTCCATTGCCACCCTCTACCACCTAGCCATCTCTTCAACCCCTACTCATCAAACCGAACTTGCTCCCTATGTCCAACAACTCCTAGCCCCTTTCTCACACCTCTTGGAACCACCACGCGGCCTACCCCCATGTAGACCTCAGGATCATCGCATCCTGCTCTTCCTCGACGCCAAACCCATCAATGTCAAACCTTACTGCTACCCATATTTCCAAAAGCAGGAAATTGAACGACAGGTTCGCGCTATGCTCGATGACGGACTCATTCAACCTAGCCTTAGTCCGTTCAGCTCTCCGGTCCTCCTTGTACGAAAAAAGGATGGAATATGGCGCTTTTGCGTTGACTTCCGAGCTCTGAACGTCATCACAGTTCGTGACCGCTTTCCCATTCCAACCATTGACGAACTATTTGATGAACTTTGTGGCTCCAAGTTTTTTAGCAAGCTTGACCTTCAGTCGGGTTTTCACCAGATACGAATGCATCCCGATTCTATCCCGGCCACTGCCTTCCGGACTCACGAAGGCCATTATGAGTTCAAAGTTATGCCCTTCGGTCTTTGCAATGCCTCGTCCACTTTCCAGGCAACAATGAACTCGGTGTTTGCCCCTTACCTGCGCCGCTTTGTGCTCGTCTTCTTCGACGACATCCTTATTTATAGTCCCACTTGGCAAACACACCTACTGCACCTCAGAGATGTCCTCACTATGCTGCACCAGCATCAGTTGCACATCAAGCTACCCAAGTGCTCTTTTGGGCAAACCTCCATACAATACCTCGGACATATTGTTTCCTCTGAAGGCATTTCAGTCGACCCATCCAAAATCGCAGCCATCACTGCCTGGCCCCAACCTCAGAACATCACCCAGCTGCATGCCTTCTTGGGTTTGGCCGGCTACTACCGGCATTTTATACAAAGGTATGCTACTCTAGCCGCCCCATTTACTTCCTTACTGTGTAAAAATGCCTTTCAGTGGACATCACTCCAGGATGCCGCATTTCTACACTTAAACAAGCTTTGTCCACTGCACCAGTCCTTCATTTACCTGACTTCACAGCCCCTTTTTGTATTGAGACCGATGCTTCGGGTGACGCTATGGATGCTATCCTCACACAAAATTGAGATCCTATCGCTTACTACAGTAAGTTGTTCACTCCAAGGATTCGAGCCGCATCTACATATGTCCGGGAGCTTTGCGCCATTGTGGAGGCCGTCCATAAGTGGCACCACTACCTTCTCGGTAGCGAATTTTTAATCAAGACAGATCACTATAGCTTGCAGCATCTTCTCAGCTAGTCCATCCATACTCCAGAACAGGAAAAATGGCTTTACAAACAACTCGGTTTCCAATACCGCATCATTTACAAACCGGGCAAACACAATGCCGCAGCTGATGCATTATCACGGCGTCCTGCACCAGCACTCCATGTGCTTTCGGTCCCCATTCCTACGCTAAGTGCCCGCATCCAGCAGCGACTTTAGGCAGATCCTAAGTCCCTTGGCATTATTGATGACCTGCGTAAAGACCCTACTACCTATCCTCACTTTCGTTACACTAACGGTCTGCTGTTTTATAAAAACAAGTTATATTTGCCCGCGGGTTCCTCCATTTGCAAAGATATGTTCTTCGAACATCACACCAGTCCAGTAGGCCGCCACTCAGGCTTTTTACCGCACGTTAAAACGCCTCACTCACGCCTTCTACTGGCCAAAAATGAAACTGGATATCAAATGCTGGGTCCGTGAGTGTACTATCTGCCAGCAAACAAAATATGCAGCTACATCTCCACAAGGACTCCTCCAACCACTTCCGATTCCGGACCGAGTGTGGGATGACATCACTATGGACTTCATTGTCGGCCTTCCCCTTTCCCATGGTAAAACTTCCATCATGGTTGTTGTGGACCGCCTTTCCAAATATGCACACTTCATCCCCTTGCCAACTCACTTTACGGCCCAAACAGCAGCTGCCGCTTTCATCCAGCATGTCGCCAAGCTACACGGCATTCCCAAGAGCATCACTACAGATCGCGGCTCCATTTTTCTCAACTCCTTTTGGCAATAACTATTTACTCAGCAGGGCACCAAGTTACAAGTCAGCTCTGCCTACCACCCTCAGACCGACGGACAATCCGAGGTGGTTAATCGATGCCTTGAGCAGTACCTACGCAGCTTTGCCATGGATAACCCACCTGCTTGGTCTAAGTTCCTTCATTGGGCTGAATATTGGTACAACACCACCTTCCATTCTTCTGCACAAATGACTCCATTTGAAGCATTATATGGCCGCCCTCCTCCAAGACTTCCCTACTACATTTCCGGTGGCACAGTTGACCCTCATGTTGACCGCACTTTACATGATAGAGACACACTGTTACGTCTCCTCAAGCAAAACCTCTTACGCGCACAGCAACGAATGAAGGCGCTTGCTGATAAAAAACGCACTGATCTTAATTTCAACGTTGGTGACTGTGTTTTGGTAAAACTCCACACATATCGGCAGCACTCCTTGGCTCAACGTAAGTCTTATAAGCTCTCACGACGATATTATGGGCCCTTCCAGGTTACTAACTGAATTGGAGCGGTTGCCTACAAACTATCTCTCCCTCCGAGTTCGCGCATCCATCCCGTCTTCCATGTGTCGTTGCTTAAACGTCACTTTGGTGACCTCACGGCTGCCCAGACACCAGCACTTCCGAATGAGGAACTAGAGAACCTTGGGGACAAGGTTCGTCCAGATGAAGGGGGGGATGATACAAACCCAACGGTAACTTCCCCAATATCTCGCCCACGTAAGCCACCAACGTATCTCTCTGACTACGTGCATGGAGTCCGCAGCAAGAGTGGCTGAAGACTTGGTCTCGATTTTGTTTTACGTAGCATGCATGATGTCCCGTTTTTTCGCTTTTTGGTATTGCATATTTCAGCATGTATCAGTTGAATTTGTTTTCGTGTGTCAGTTAATTTGTTTCCGTTAGTGAGGTCCTTCATTTATTGGATCCATTACTTGCATGTAATCCCTATTTAAAAGGTTAATGATTTCAATAACAAGTCATAAAAAATTGCCCAAACTCTCTCTTCTCCCCTCTTTGTGCTACCTCCTTGAAGCTTACCCTTTTTGCTGAAAAGGGGCTCTACCATATGTCTCCTTTCCATACTAATTTGTTGTGTTTGACTTCGACTGATAGAGTTAGGAAACACATACCCGGGCATCAATTGTAGAAAACTGTTCATGTCCTCATGCATCGTTTTCACTAGATATTTTAAAAGGACTCTGCAAGCTGAATTAGTGTTTAATCACACTAATTAGAACACTTCCAGCCACCTCTATTGATATTTCTTGCTTTTCATTGAATCTCTATGCGATAGGTCTGCCTATGTCATTCATGATCATGAATTGTTTCGAGATGAATTGCTATTTCGTAGCTTGGGCTTTTCATTTTGTTCAATTAAATTTACTGCTCTGTTGAACTTGTTTCCCATACTTCTATGTTACTTTTGGACTTTAGAGCCTAATTTTAGTTGTTTAACTTTTGAATGTCTGGGATTTCTATGGTGGGAAGTGGCTTTTCTTTTTTAAGTTGGCTAAAACCCTATTTTGGTCCCTAAAGTTTAATCGAAGTTTCAATTTAATCCCAAATGTTTAATTTGTACCAATTTTGTCCCAGATGTTACAAAATTGTGTCAATGTGATCCTTTTCACTTATGGTATCCATTTTACTAATGCCATTTTAGGTCCATTTTACGAAATTATGTTCATTTTCAGATGCAATCCATTTAGGTTTGCTTTTGTCGTGGAATTAATTAGTAACATGGACCTAAAATAACATTAGTAAAATGAACGTTATTAGTGAAAAGGATCACATTGACACAATTTCATAATGTCCGGAACAAAATTGGTACATATTAAACATTTCAAACTAAATTGAAACTTTGGTTAAATTTTAGGGGCCAAAATAGGGTTTTAACCTATTAAGTCTCATGTTTGATTTTCTAGATATAAATCACCAATATATTTACCATACTCTCTCTCCTTTCACATTTTATGTTTCCTAACTTCCACTTATATTGATGAATCCTTTATTTCTTCCTCTTGTATGAAATTGGTAATTGTTTTGTTCTGGAACTTTCTACAGATGCATTTTAGTGGATAAGAATGACCGTGTAGTTGGTCATGATTCCAAATACAATTGTAAGCGGAGTTTCCATTTTGAAATCATATTCAATTTTTACAATATATAGATTGATTGGTTTTGCTTCTCAATGGTGTTATAGAAACTTCATATCATACATAAAATTGCAATATATCCTGACATAGCTGGATACAGACTGCTTATTGGCAGACATCATGAGAATATTTTCAATATGGAAAGTAACAAGCCACTGGAATTTGAGACAATTGAGATGCCCAGTTTTGCATTTTGTTTCCATCGATCAAGCATTTTAGAAGTTTTTCACAAAGTTGTTCATTGTTTTCTGAGAATGATCATTCACAAGAAACATAATCAAATTAATTATTTCTTAATGTATTATTGTATTAGTGGTAGTTTTTTGAGAAAATGTTACCAGTTGACACTTGAAATAACATGCAAATTTCAGCACCCCTGTGAATTTTGAATTCCTGAAGCAGAAGTACTGGTCTTGCCGTCTTGGGAATTTGGAATGTTGTATTTAGATCTCAACATTTCTTTTCCTCCTTGTCTTTGTTATTGTGCTTCCTCTACCTACTGGCTTGGTTAATTCATTATTTTGAGCTTCTACAATTTTATAGGTCACTTGATGGAAAAGATTGAATCTGAAAATTTGCTGCATAGGGCTTTCAGTGTATTCCTGTTCAACTCAAAGTATGAGTTGCTTCTTCAGGTATGCATTTCTTTTTTAATATTTTGGTGGCCTCATAAGTCATAAGCATGCAGTTTACATCTTATTTTAAGGTAAACCTATTGATTTCTAAAGCATGAAGTAGAAGCTGAAACCTCCTTTATTGTCTAACATCTTTATCCTCATGGACCAAATTTCTTCATACCACTATCATGGGCATCTTCATTTCATAATTATTGTTGCATTGTTTTCTGTATAACCATGATTAGAAAGTTTTACATCTGCATGCAAATCACCAGGTGGGCTAAAAACCTAGCGTTGAATATATGAAGGGGGAATAACTTTGTTGCTGCTAACTATTTCAATGCCGCCCTTTTACAAGTGACTTTGTGATGTATTCTAAGTAGGCCAACAATGACCAGATCTTTATTTATACAAAAGAAATAGAAAGTTAAGAAAATGACATATATTCACTGTCATTGGTTGAAGCGTCTCTAAACAAATAATTGAACTAGGAGGTCATATATAGTAGTATCATTCATGATGCTACTAATTGTAGTTAGTTATTCTATTCTGATAACACCTTCATTTTGACTTGTACAATGAAGTATGAGCCATTTAGATGAATCTTATTTAAATAGTTATTGTTGTTATTATATTCAAATTCAGCTGTTGCATTTTTCTGGAATCTGGATGACTATTTGGTGAAAATATATCCACATTGCATGTGTTTTCTAGTCTTAGACTCTCGGGTTTTAATTCAGTGTGTTGATTGAGATTTTGTATTCTTCTTGATGAAGCAACGATCTGCAACAAAGGTAACATTCCCTCTTGTGTGGACAAACTTGCTGCAGCCATCCACTATACCGTGAATCTGAGCTTATTGAGGAGAATGCCCTTGGTATATATTTGGTGTACCTTTTAATATTACTTGAAAAATAATATAGTCTGCTTTGTCATTGCTGCTTTCTATTAATGGTTCTTCCTCCTTTTGTTACAGGAGTAAGAAATGCAGCTCAAAGGAAGCTTTTGGATGAACTTGGTATTCCTGCTGAAGATGTGCCAGTTGATCAGTTCATCCCATTGGGTCGCATGCTTTATAAAGCTCCTTCTGATGGCAAATGGGGAGAGCATGAACGTAAGTCAACTTAGTTGCTTTCAAGTTTTAGTACAAGCAATGTTTGTTGTAAAAGTATCCAACTAGGATTAATTCATGATAATTTAAGTAATGCAAACCTAAGTACAGGACATGTACTTTTAGTAGCTCTTCCCGTCCTATTTGGGCTATTTTTATTTCAGCAGCATGGGTGCCTATGCTGATATGACTGCTAATAATGCTACAGGATGTTTACATGCGAGTTATGACTGTGCAAGGGATGTTTTTATCAGATATAATGACTTTTCTTTTTCCTGTCCTTGATTTTAGTGGATTATCTGCTATTTATTGTCCGGGATGTTAACTTTCATTCAAATCCAGATGAAGTGGCTGATGTTAAATATGTCAACCGTGATCAGTTGAAGGAGCTGTTGAGGAAAGCTGACGCTGGTGATGAAGGTTTGAAGCTGTCCCCTTGGTTCAGACTAGTTGTGGACAATTTCTTATTCAAGTGGTGGAACCATGTCGAGCGAGGGTCTCTTAAGGAGGTTGCTGACATGAAAACCATTCACAGGTTGACATGAAATTACAGAGCTTGCTTCATGTTATTGTTATGAGGGGTAGCTAGCTATATTCTAAGCAATAAACTTGGACTTGATTGAGGTCTGAAGAGGATTTTCGGAGCCGTGGCCAGTATGATGTCGTCGATCTTGTCTTTTATTTGATAAGAACCAGAACTTCAATGTTCACGTGCATCTTTTAACTAGCAGAGAATTGTATTGTCAAATTTGGGTCTTTGGGTGCTCAATAATGATCTCTCTAAATTATCCAACCATCTGTTACTGGATTTTTGCTTACTTGATTTAGGGAATTGTTTCTTTCCGGAATTGTGAATCCCGTCATCGCATGTGAAGATAAAGAAATATAGATTCAGGTTGCATGCCTCGTGCCGCTGCAAAGCATGAATTGTAGTGGTAGCCAGGAAAAACCATTCTCTAGTGGACCTTCCAATTCAGAAAGTCAATAATCAGCCACACGGCAAACGGATACAAAATTAAACAACAATAAAATTAGTGAGTGACAGTGAGCTTCTGCTTTACACCTTTCAGTCTACTGTTCCTGTCCAACGCCTTTCAGTCTCAGTGCTTTCATTAACGCTTTTCATTCTACAAAATTTCTTTCTGTTTTAACAAAGGCTCGTGGAATGTCTTATTAACGCATATTAATATATATGATTAATTATTTTGCAAAATAAATATCGGTAAACTATGTTGTAGCCTCTTGTTTTCTGATCATAAAACGTAGTTGTAGTCAAGAGATTTGGAAGCGGGAAAGATCGAGGTCATGTGCATTTCGCCCCTTATCTCTTGCTTCCAGATATCTTCATCAGCATCATAAGAATTCTGATACATAAATATTAAGGCTCAGTCTATCTGCATACTTTTTTTTAAAACAAATATTACACATTTTTTTTACATTATTAAATTTATCATAATGTATGATTATATCAATTTCTTTACACAGATCTATATATATGTAACCACTTTGTATACAACTTTCTAGAACTATTATTTTTACATTTCTCGGTGCAAGGCTTTGAATATCTCAGTTGAAAGTCGCTTCTTCCGCGGCAAACTATTATATAGAACTCAAGACTTCACAAAAAATATAATTCAATTTTATCGGTTCAGTCAATCATCATAAACTATTTGACTATTTCATTATTTAGAAATGAACGAATGATAATGATGACCAACTATATAGTAATAGTCGTAATCTTCTCTGGCGTCTAGTACTAACTAGTAAATAGTATATTAGTATAGTAGTAATGTCAATGGGAGTTGAATCAACTTACATGATCAAGTTGTGTTTGTGACATGTCGTTGTTTTCGGAATAAGATAACCTTCCTCTTAAACTTTATCCATAACAAATGAAAAGTACAGTGTAGTAGTAGATCGCAGTCAGGCAGAGGCAGAGGCAGAGGCAGAGGCAGCAAGTGACTTTGTCTCTCTTCGTCTCTGGCATCGGTGAGGTCCATTTTCATTTCCTCACTCTCATTCTCAAGACAAACAAAAATTACAGCACAAGCTTCAAATACCCAACCCTAGGATTAGCATTATGATTCCGGGATTGATTTCGGATTACAATTTTGATTATGGGTTCTTCTCAGACGCCAACTCCTTTATCTCTCACTATACCCCCGGGCATGGGCATTAACCCCACCGCCTTGCTTGACCCCCCTATCATGCTTCCTAATTCTCAAGTACGTCCCCATTCTTTCTTCTTCTTCAATTTACCTTCACCCAAATATGAATTTTTAGTTCCCTTTAGGCCATCCCATCTCCGACCAACTTTTCTCCTCATTCATCAAGGCCATGTCAATATGCCTACTGCCAGTGCTACTGCTCAACTCAGCCTGAGAGCTATACTTTTCTCAGATATTGTCCAATATGTGAGAGCTTTCTAACTAAGTTATAACTTTCTAAGAACGCATGTATAGTTTGGGATGTTTAAATCCATTAGGTTTCTAATAATTGCCACATGGCAAAAAGAGGATTTGCAGACTGCCAACCACCGTTGGATTTTTCATTTCTGGCAGATTTTCCAAAAGGAAATGTAATATATCAATCAAGGGTATCCAATTACCAGTTGTACCATTCAACAAAAACTCTTGTTCGGCAACGAAAACAGGAGCAGTATATGGAAATTGACCCAACCCACATTAAAAAGAACGTCATTCTTTGGCAGAAGATAAAAAAGCCATGCTATCAAACAAATTATAACGAAATAAAAGGACAACCAAAATCTAGTATGACCAGCATATTAGTAAACAGGCATGCATGGGTTGCTACAAATATGAAATTGATAGTTGGTGTGAAAATTCCTACACCTCATCCATCATAAATTACAGGGGAATGAGACCCCTGCAACAAATGCCTAAGCAAAAAGTCTTTTCCTAGATCATCAAAATGACAGAACAAGGTGGAACCCTGAACAGAAAAGAAAATTCCAACCACTAATCAAACCTTCAATATATTTGCTGCAAACATATTGATGAAGATAAATGTAATATGACCCTAACCAGTTGTATAGAACACTAATCCTATTCCAACCAAACAAAAGCACTGAACATAACTTTAATCCATTGGCCGCAAACGGATTTATCAATATAGGTATCATAGTAGTATAACCCTACACAAATACATTGCCCAATATCAATACCACCAAGGACAAATAACTGCATAAGAAATAAGATGAATATTGCCAAAGATGCCATATATACCTTCTTCAATACTATCCAAACAGTCTAGCATTACTCAAGAAACACAGCACTTGATCGTGTTAGAGTTGCTAAGCTCCTTCTAAACCAAAACAAAAAAGAATGCCGGGCAGGACATATCTAAATAGTAAATATTGCTTCTGTCAATTCTCAGATAGCTGGGATTTTGAATTTCATTGTACAAAAACTAATTTAAAAAGACAATTCTTTTCCCTTCCTTCTATTGATATGAAATTGGTCTTGCCAGTGTACAAATGTATCATATTGGGAGGGAAAAGAACTGGGATTGCATAATTAAAAGTCTCCACAACATAGTTTTACACGATGTTTGAGGTCAAATTAACATTTACCAGCAAGTAAGAGATAGTCTTATAAATAGATCCCTTGTGCAAGAATATTAAGTCAGGTCTGTCAGGATCTGCATGGCTTCCTAGTGTACTATTTCTCATTTCAACTTTTGTATTTAGATCTAAGTAGTGTGTTAATTGTAAGATTCTTGCCTGGTAGTGTCTGATGTCACTAGGTTAAGTGTAATGTCGTTATATAAAATTAGTTAACTTTCGGAACCAATAACAGTCTAATTAAAAGCAGGACGAAGAGTTTACCAAAAAAAAAAAAAAAAAAAAAAAGCAGGACGAAGAGTCACATCATCACCCATTAACTTAAAACTAACCCAAGTATATAACATCGTCCTCACCTTAAAAGCATCATAGAATTTTGTCAAACCTCATCGCCATCGAGTCAATATAACACGATGACCAACTAGAACTCTGTCACAGCTTTAGTGTGTTAGTAAGTAATAATTCAGCAGAACGTACTAGCACAACATGGTATCTCAACAACATCATGGTAACTAATTGTCATGGTCATGATCATCATATATATTTTTGGGAACAATATACATTCCAGACCTAAAGAAGGGCCCTATTAATAACAAGTCAAATCCACCAAAAATGAAAAACCCTTCTCGGCCACTGCATATAGCATCATCAAGACACCAACACGCTTAGGCAGAATAACAAAGACTAAGCATTAGCACGTCCCAAAGCGCCTGACACCACCCGACAACAACTTTAAAGTTGTCACCGAGTAAACGCGAAATAACAAGAGCGAAAGAGGAAAAGAAAACAAAAAGAGAAACCTCAAATCTATAATGAAGGGCCAAGTGATAACTTCACTTCTTAAGGCTACCACGAACACCGGAGCGAGGCTTTGATGAATCAGGTACGTGGGTGGCATGGAGATTGGCGAGCTTGGACTCCTCAAAGGGGATCTTAGGATGACGAGCGTCATGGTGAATCTGCATGGACTTGACGTCAGGAGCTGTTGTTTTGCAGTGCGGACACTCGAACTTGGCATGACCACCCTTGTCCACACCGGATCGGTCCGCTAGACCGGCTTTTCCTCCGCCCCTATTGGTGGTGGCAGCATCGATCTTGGCGGCGATCTCCTTCGCCGTGTGCTTCTTGGGCTTGGCTTTCCCGGTCATGGTAAAGGCAGTGTTGTGGGGAAAGGGGGATGCGTGTTTTTCTAATTGGCTTTATTGTGGTCGCTGATCAGATCATACAGCAATTGATTTTGATTTGGGTAAACCCTAGCGACACCAAAACCCTAATCTCGACGACATAGAGAATGCTGAGATTGAGAAAGATTTAGGAGCACTGAACGAAGATGTTAATATATAAGTTGATGTGATTGGTCCCAAATCACAAAGCTCCACGTTTCCCCCCCTTTCACCAATCGAGTTTCGACACATCAGCGTATCAACTGGAGCTTACCGCAAGGGATCTTACAACTTTGGCCGTGTTTGGAACCATGGATAACTCCGTCCGCTTAATTTGCAGCGGGATAACCATATCCATTTGCATATTAATATTAGACTAAACTTTTAATTTAATTATTTAAAAATTATATTAAAATTATTTTAATTTTTTAAAAAATATTATTAATTTAATTTTTAAATTATAAAAGATGATATTATTTTAATTTTAAAAAAAATTAATATCAATTTAGTTCTTTAATTATAAAAAAAATTATTAATTTACTTTTTCAATCATATAAAATTGACATCAATTTAGTCTTATCCATATATAGAATAACAATTTTGATGTCACTTTTTTTGATTCAAAGACTAAATTAATGTCGATATTTTTTAAAATATTAAAGTGATATCAACAAAAATTTTAAAAGATTAAATTAAAAATTTACTCTTAATATTAATATATGCTATGATGGTTCATGATATTGATTTTTGTTCTGGTCATTACTTGAGAACCTTCATTGGATCCAATCTCCAACTCCATTGCTCCAATTCAACCACGAATGGATTCTTTGAGGTAGTAGTGATAGATACTTGTAAGATATTCTAATGATAAAATTAGTAGATGGAAAAATGAGTATAAAGTGAGAGGAAGAATGAGAAGATCCTTCGAGTATGATATTTCTTCCTTTTTTATGCAGATTCTCTCATGGTTGAGGTGTGGTCCACCTCTTCTCACTCATGAATGGTTCCTACTTGATTTTGTTATTAGAATCTCCTATAATTATCTGCTTTGTCCTGCCGATTGTCCTCCTTATAACCTCATAGCTGATATCAAAGGACCTTTTTATGAAGGAATCCCCACAATCCTACTTGACTGGGCTTAGTTGGGCCATCCCATGTACCTTTCAAGCTCCATGTCTTATTGGACTTTAGGGCTTTGGGCCTGGTTTGTTCTAGGACGGTCCAATTTTCAATTCCCATACTTGATTAACTTTTATACAGATCAAGGTGTGGCGGTTAGGTTGGCAAAAAAAAAAAGAAAAGAAAAGAAAAGAAAAGAAAACGGTGTGGTGCTTAGGCTAGTGGCCAAAATGGCAAGTGGTTAATGCTTTGAGAAACTGCATCCGGATTCAAGTCTTCCCCTTCCCCAAACCCCCAATCCCCCCTCCCCCATACCAAAAAAAAAAAAAAAGTGTGGTTGTTTCTTTATCAAATCAATAGCCATGGCTCAATAGGACTCATTTTTTTTTGGTGAACCAATAAGACTGATTTAATGATTAAGAAAGTATAATAATTACTTAAACTTAAACTTTAAATCAGATTTAATTTTAATTAACATAAAAATCAACTTAAATATATTTATCGTAAAAAAAAATAGCCATGATCTTTGATAGTAGTCAAGTTTAATTTTTTTTAAATTTATTTTTTGTCATAATTAAAAGAAAGTGAATTTTATCTTTAAATGCAAAAAAATTATAAATAACTATTTGAATAAATTATTTTCTCCTCTCTTATATTTGCATTTATTATGCACCTCCTATTTATTATGAAATCTTACATAAAAATATTTTTATATTTATAAAATATACAATAATTAATTCTAAAATATTGAAATGGTAGTTGAACCTTGAATGGGTATCCAAATAAACATTTATTTCAACTACAATAAGTAAACGAGCATTTTTTTTAAATTTTCTCAACACATATTGTTAAACAAAAGTCAGAATAACAAGCAATCAATAAATAATAGCTCAATTAACAAATTTGATAAGTACAACAACATTTTAAAGTTAGTTGTGACTTTTTTATATAAACATAAGTTTAATTTTGATATATTATTACTATAAAGTTTTTTATACTATACAAATTATCAAAAGAGTGTAACTCTTAAGTTATTGTTATCATAACCAAATTTTTAAAATTATGTGATAATATCCTGTCAAAAAAAATTTATGTGATAATATATGATTAAATGATAATATAAGTCACTAAAAGTAATATTGTGATTGGAAATTTAGATAATTTACAAAAAATCATAAGTTTATAACTCGTTTGTTTAAGAATCAAATGGGCATTTGATAAAAATTATAAAAATTTGCTATGTCTCGTAACGCTCAATAACATTGGACAAAATATATATCAAGATAAATTTTTAAATTGGCATTGCATACCTTAAACATTATATTTAATTGTTAATAGGTGTTATTAACTTTTTAAATATTAGTGTGCATTTATAACATAACTTACTAAATTCTATACATGTTAACTATTGAATGAAGTACCTAAAATAAATAATATTTACATAAAAGTTTTTCTATATACCAAACAGACTATTAAACTTCAGTATCACTGTTGTAAAAAGATGATAATACAAACAAATTTCACTAACATTATATTAAAATTAAATCCAATACAAATATACTAATACAATGGGAGTTCCTACTCCTTGTTCTTTGCAATATTATGTTTTTGAGCTTTTGTCCCATTTAATTAAAAAAAACAACGGATGAGATAATAATTTGCTCAATATTTTTTAATACCAAAAGCACTTTTTTGTTAATTTTCTCATATATAACCTAATATTTTATTTTATTTTATTTTATTTTTCGGTACATAACCTAATATTTTATTTAATTCCTTTTATCTTGCATTCCAAGAGTTCAGAGATATACTAAGATCTCGTTCGATTATAATTTTCTCGGAAAATCAAGGGACACAGTCAGATACTCCTTTTTGAGATCAGGGTAAATAAAATAGTTATGCCTAATCAGAGTTTTTTGTTTTTTTTTTGTTTCTGTGATTGTGCCTTAGCAGAGTCAAGTACTGATCAGGGCTTCTGATTTAGAGGGCCTCCTCCTCCTTCATTGCCATCTTCAAGGCCTAGACCTATTATCCGAAACTTGCAACCCAACTAACCTTTTTTCTTATGGACAAGAAATGGTAAGTTTGGTTAACTAACCATCAAGTCTCAAATTTTCACCTCCAGTTCGCTAATTAAGTGTAACCATCTGCATACATTTTTATTTACTTCTTTCTTTCTTTCTTCTTCCTTAAGAAAATTTAGGAAGAATTTCAATTGGATCCGATGCTTGAAAATAACAGATCAAAATTTCTTATGTACGAACAAAAGCTTTTATTCGTTTGTGGTAGTGTGTAAAACGGAGACTGAAAATTGGAAGGAAAGGGGGCCAAGACAAGATCAGATGTGTTCAAAGATCTTTGAAAAACCTAATAATCATCATGAAGAATCAACAATGAATTCTAGAAATCTGAAAAAGGCACCAAATCCAGGCCCAGCTAAACTGATGTCAATCGGGGCTTCTGTAGATTCTCATCAACGTCCAACAACCGCCGCTTCATTGAAGCATATCCTTGGTACTGATAGATGATGCTGTAAAGGTACTGCCTTAGGCATAAGATGTCAAACGTTTCTATAAATCTCAAATCCGTTATCCTGGACTTGGCACCAGCAAATCGCTGGTACTCCTCAGACGCAGAAGACAAACACCAATTCTGCAATTTTCTAAAGCAACCAACGAGGCAACCAGTTCGATGCTGCATAAAAGAAAGACAAGACATGAGAAAAGTGCCTTACAATAAAACAAAACCAACGACGAGATAAATTGGCCAGTCAATGTATACCTTTCCCCGTTTGCAATGGATCAAAACTGGGTGATTTCTCACATCTGAAACCGCAAACAGTGAAGTAATTTAAATATCTAACAAACAAGAGAAGCACCGGCAACAAGGGTACACATAAAAACTGCATTTCAAGATTGAATGAGACTAGTTCAGTACCAATTAAAACTTTCAGAGCCTCCGTGATAGTATCCTTCAAAATAGACACAGAAAGATCCTGCAAACACAAAGACTCGTTACCTCTGGCATCAGAACAAAATGACAAGGAGACCAAATAATCCATACGCATCATGAGCATCCATCATCAGCTTTCCTCATTTAAGGCAATCTCATATAGTGTTTTAGACAGTAATCTAAAAAAGCTTCTCCTGCAATAGTGTGGTGAAAAATATTCATTTGATTCGTGAGAAAATCCAGATTTTCTGTTTCCTAAACAGATGACTACATTTAAAACTATACAAGGTGGTTCTGTCTCCAAAATCCGAAAATAAGAGAACCATATTTCCTAACTACTTGTTCCAGTAACAACACACATATGGACTGGGGAAAAAAATGGTATTCCTTTTGACAACTATCACCAAGCAGCTCGGAACATCTATGTACTAAGTAAATATCTGCTGATTGATCATGAAAAAGTTTTTCAATATCCTAACCACATCAACAAAAACAAATATACATGTCTGAGCACAGGAGATAAGGAAATTACCGTCTTCCCCTCAATTCCAAACTGAAAGAGCCGAATATTCTGTGATCGAAGAAACTCTAAATTTTCTTGTGGATAGGGTTCGGGACACAAGAATCTGCACCAATTCGCAACCTCATCCATGAGTTTCCGAACACAACATAGTCCATGGAAAAACACACTTGCCTTGTATTTCTAATTTGACTGTTTGAAAAGGAGGGTGTACTTTGAAGATTTTTTTTATTTTTTTATTTAAAAAAGAGCAACTTGGTCTTTCATGAATCTTTGAATATATTATATCCAAGGAATTCTATAATTCTGAGAAAAAAAAGAAGAGAAAGAATTTATTCTTGTTTGTTTGGTAAGAAAAAATCATGATGGGCCTAAAGGAAAAGGAATGAATTGCATGTGGTGATTTTGTTTTGTTCCACATTGTCAAACACCGGGAAGCGTAAACTAGAACTTTTGTATATTCTTCTTTCTTTCTTTCTTTCTTTACGGAGCGTAAAGAATTGATGTCATCGAAAAGATATAAAAGTTAATGTTTTAGAATGTAAGACATGAATGGTTGAAAAAAAAAAAAAGAAAACTGACATGATGGATCGAAGATTTAGGGTTTTGAGGAAGGCGAAATTGGAAGGTCGAGGGAAGCTGGAACGAAAAATGGCGTCCTCAACGATCGAGAAGTTGGTTGGCGGAAGCAGAACGACGTCGTCGGCTTTGTCGCCTCCGGTTTCCACCTCCACTGGCACTATCAAACCCATTGCTATTGCTATTGCTATTGCTTTTTGGTTTCCCCTCCTTTCCTTCTTTTTTTTCTTTGCTTTAGGCTTTAGGTGGCTTCTCCTGTTGTGTTGTGCTGTGTTGGGATTGGGATTTCTAAAACTAAACAAATTAGGGGCTGTTACGGAATTATATTTGTATTATTTATTTATTAAATTATTCTATTAGTATTATTAGGATTAGAACTGCAGCATGAATAGAATTGTAGATGCAATGGACCATACCATGCCATTACCAACGCAACTTGACCCTTGGAAAACGAGAGGGCGGCACACGTTATTCAAAAGCTAAAGCTGATGCTGATTTTCGCTTCTTTTTTTTATTATTATTAAATCATATTTTAAAATTCTTGAAAGAGTCCGAGGTTCATGTGGATTCAATTGGTCTCCGTCAATATTTATAGGAAAAGAAAAGAGTTGGGACTTCGCCTCCTCCACATTTTTGTTATAACTTGCAACTTGCAAGTTTGTCACGTAATTATTTTAATTAATGATTTTTTTCTTTTTTTATAAAAGACTAATAATTTTTTTCTTTTAATTGACGTATGTTTTTATATTTTTCTTTTAAAAGCCATTGATTCATAGTTAGACTCAATTTAAATTTTTTAGACTTAATATAAATAGGTGGTGATTGCTGGTGAAGATGGCTTCTTGAGAAGTATTAGAGAAGACCTTTGCAGGAGAACTCTGTAAAAACAGAAAAATAGGTGCACAGAATTCTTCAAGGCGTAAAAGTTCACTTTCCTTCAAACTTAATTCGTTTCACTAATTTTTTCAATCACTGGATGCAAATAGATCTTAGCAAATTTCTTTCAGGATACAATGAAGACACTTGATGTGTTTTGCACGCACACTATCAAGTTAATGACACCAATGGTATTTTACAGAAAGATATTTTTTGTTTTCTTTCCTGCACACAAAAAGAAACCAAAATAGATTTGGGATCTGGAAATTAGAATGAATTGTTTATCGGTGGAGTTAGTCTTCTTATATACTTATTCACATCCTTTTATGATCAGATATAACCCTTGAGATGAAAGGTTTCCATGAACCATCATACTTTTTTGGAGAAAGGATTGTTTCTGCACTGTTGCAGTGCAGCACGATCAGGTCGTCCCGATGGCCATGGCCGTGTGGCACTTTGCCACACTAAAATTACCAACCTGTGTGCCGAACGCCCAGGCCGTGCCAGTTGACATTAACTCCTTTTCAAACAATTTCGCGTGAGTTGCAGCACGGCCATGTTGGCGTGCTAACCGTAAGCCAATATCCTGTGGTCTACACGGGATGGCTTTTCCAAAAAGCACAACCATGAGCTTTCTTTTTGGAAATCAATCCAACAATCCCCCACCATTTCTAAAATGGAAACGAATCCTTATCAATCTAGAAATCTTATGTTGTAAATAAAGGTATCTTACGATTTGAACCTTTACTTAGTAAGTCATGAAATTCACTAATTCAAATTGAATGTTAGACTAGCTTTGAACCATTTAATCCATATGAATAAGTGTACATAGCTTACACATAAGATCTCTGTACCATTGAATGTCCTATTTATTAATGACACACTTAACGTAGCCTTGTGTTTTGTATCTTTTTCATGATTGTTTTAAGAGTCAAGCCTTTTAACTCTAAGAAACGGCCCTACTTCACACTCATATAGGTAAACTTTATCAGAAGTGTCTCATGATAAATACTTCAGCAAATATATGCTATAGGTCTATTAAAAGCAAAAATTCAACCTTCCCTTATTTGCTTATTGTACCAAGTACTTTACACCTTGGGATAGATAGAATTTGTAAGTACTTACAACTACTCTAATAATGTATTTCACTCATTGAACTCAAGACTTGATTTTACTCAAGTGTGAGTTGAGGTTCTATCATTGGTGATTATTTAAATTATGGGCTTGAGTCCCATCCCCTTTGATATTTTCAACAGCAAATCCCTTGTCAATCCTTTCGTTAAAGGATCTGTAAGATTTAATTTAGTCTTTATAAAATTAATAGAGATCACTTCATTCACAATTAATTTTTTCACATAGCTATGCCTTAGTCCAATGTGGCTGGACTTTCCATTGTACAATTCGCTATAAGTCTTTGACAGTGTAAATTGGCTATCACAATGTATTAGTATTGGTACCATTAGTTTTGGCCATACCAGTATCTTATGAAGCAAATTTTTAAGCCATTCTGCTTTATTGCTCCCTGTAACAAGAGCAATAAACTCTCTAGCCATGGTAAAATATGCTATATAAGTCTGTTTCTTTGAACCCTAAGAAATAGTACCCCTACCAAAAGTGAAGACCTAACCACTTGTTGAAGCATGGTCTTTTGTGTAATTTACCCAACTAGCATCTGTGTATTCTTCCAACACTTGAGGATATCTATTATAGTTTAAACTATAATTTATTGTGCCATTTAAGTATTTCAATACTTTTCAGACATCATATCAGTGGTCTTTACTTAGATTGCTTGTATACCGACTTAGTCTACCTATTACATAAGCAATATATGGTCTTGTACATGTCATAGCATACATCAACCATCCACTATTTGATACTAATTTAACACTAGAGTCAAAGGGTGTAGTAACAGGATTGCAATCAAAGTGATTAAATTTCTTTAACATTTTTTCTATATAACGGGATTGAGATAGTCTTAGATTGTTACCATCTCTGACTATTCTCATTCCTAAAGTCACATCGTAACCCTATGTCTTTTATATCAAAATTACTAGACAAAAACTTCTTAGTGTTTTCAACTTCTTCTAAAATATTACCAAATATTAGCATGTCATCACATATAAACAAATCATGACATCTTTTTCATTATTAAATTTACTATACATACATTTGTTAGATTCATTAATTTTAAATCTACTGGCAAGAATGACTTCATCAAATTATTGATGCCATTGCTTAGGAGCTTGCTTAAGTCCATACAAGGACTTGATTGATTTACACACTTTGTGTTCTTGACCAGCCACCACAAACGTTTTGGGTTGCTTCGTATACACCTCTTCTTCCAATTCCCCATTATTAAATGCTGTCTTGACATCCATTGGATGAATGCAAGCTTATAAATTAAAGCAAGTCCCAAAAGCACTCTAATTGTAGCAATTCTTGCTACAGGTGCATATGTATCAAAGTAGTTAATTTCTTTTTTTTGTGTAAACCTCTTAGCAACTAATCTTGCCTTGAATTTATCAATAGTTCCATTCACTTTCATTTTTTTTTTCAATCTACTTATAGCCAATAGGCTTGGAACCGGGTGGGAGATCTACTAAGTTCTATTCCTTATTATTGAGTCCATCTCTTCTTGTATTGCTTCTTTCCAAAACGATGCATCTTAAGACTTCATAGCTTCTTCAAATGTCTTAGGATCACTTTATGAATTATAACAAAATGGTGCATAGCTTGTAATTGAATCTTTTGTCCCTTCAACAAGAAACATAAAGAAATCTAGTCCAAAGAATTTTGCTTTACAAATTCTTTTACTTCTTCTTGGTTTTGTGCTTACTAATCCATCTTTATTTGACACATTATTTCTTAGATCTTGTTCATCAATATGGACATTGTCTTTAGGTCTAGCAATTAAGCTGAATCTTTCCTCTTGAAAAATAGCATCCCTAGACTTAATCACTGTGTTAATAGGATATGAGTCATTGGATTCAATGACTTGAAATTTATAAGCTTTGCTATGTCTAGCATAGTTCAAGAAGATACATTCAACTCCTCTTTCACCCAATTTCTTTCTTTTGGGTTCAAGAACCTTTACTATAGCCCTACAACCCTAAACTTTGAGATAGTTGAGATTGGGCTTTCTTTTCTTCCAAAGTTCATAAGGGGTGGTTTTATTCCTTTTATTAGGAACTCTATTTAAAATATAACATACTGTTAGCATGGCTTCACCCCAATACCCATTTGCAAGACCAGAATAGGACATCATAGCATTTACTATTTTTTCTAATATCCTATTTTTCCTTTCAGCCACACTATTTTGTTGTGGGGAGTGGTTTGATGAATAATACCAGTGGATTCAAAAAAACTTGGATTATAGTATTTCCTTCTCTATCTAACCTTAAACATTTAATGAAAGTTTCATGTTAAAGCTTTACTTCATTTTTAAAGATCTTAAATTTATCAAGAACTTCATCTTTTGAATACATTAAATACACATAGCAATATCTAGTGTAATCATCTATAATGGTCATAAAATATTTCTTTCCACCTATTGTAGGCCATCCATATAAATCACATACATCAGAATGTATTAAATCTAAAACTTTATAAGTTCTTTCTACTCTTGGAAAAGATAATCTAGTTATCTTAGTTAACATGCATGTAGTACAAGAATTAGAACTTCTATTTGTTTTTGGAATAAGATCTAAATTCATCATATCATGCAGTTTTCTAAAATTTACATGTCCTAAACGAATATGTCATAAATCAAAAGACTCAAGAATATAAGCATAAGATATATTATTATTCATTAAATTAAGTTTGAACATATTCTCACAAAGGAAGGGCCTTTCCCACAAACATGCCTTCTTTTGAGAGTATAAATTTGTCTCCTTCAAATACAAATTTAAACCCAAACTTATTAAGAATGGGTATGGAGATTAAATTCTTCCTAACTTCTAGGACATAAAATACATCATTTAAAGTAAGAATTTTCTCAAAAGTAAACTTAAGTTCCACAGTCCCCTTTCCCTTAATTTGTATTGTTGAAGCATTCCCTATGTATAGAACAGCACCATCTTTCTCTTTGAGAGTCTTGAAAAATTCTTTGTTCTTGCACACAAGGCGAGTGGCTTCAGAATCTATCTACTATGCTCCAACATCTTCAACTATATTGACTTCAGAGATGACAACAACAAGATTGTCATTGGAAGCCTTTTCTTTATTCATCTTTTTCAAGAATCGACATTAATTCTTGTAATGTCCATGCTTTTCATAATGGAAACATCTCCTTTTTCCTTTCTTTTTCTTGTGGTCATTGTTGTTGTTTTCATTGGCTTGGGATTGTGCAGCATCTCTGACTCTTTTCTTAAAGAACTTGTGGGACTCCCATTCCTCCATCACATGGACCTTCCCATGAGCAGATTGATCCTTAGTATTATCCTGTTTACGATACTCTTCTTTTAGGTGAAGGTGATTTTCTCTAATTGTTCAAGAGAGAAGTCATCCTTTTTGTGTTTTAAACTTCTGTTGAAATCTTTTCATGAAGGAGGAAGCTTGTCTATAATGGAAGAGACAACTATTGTTTTATCCATATGCATGTTGTCTTGTTTGAAATTATTGAGAATATGTTCAATTTCATGCAATTGTTCCATGACAGGCCTACCATATATCATTTTGTATTTATTGAAATTACTAACCAGGAATTTTGTGCTGGTTGCATCATCTGACATGTCTCTTGCCTCTAGTTTCTCCCAGAGTTCCTTGGTAGAGCCTGAGTTTTGGTAAACATCGAACAAAGCATCACTCATTCCATTAAGAATGTGTCTAATGCATATGTAGTCACATTGTCTCACTTTTGCCTCTCATTTGTCTCTTCTACAATCTCATATTCTCTCTCCTCTGGTCTTTGGGTGTTAAGCACATACACAACTTTCCTGAGTAGTGAAAAGAAATTGCATCTTTTTCTGCTAACGCAGAAAATTTTCTCCTTCAAATTTCTTTAACTTGACAAAGTCAAAGGTCATCTCCTTCAAAGAAGCCATTATTTATAAATAAGAAATTAAACCTAAAGATTATTGGTGGTGATTGTTGGTGAAGATGGCTTCCCGAGAAGAGTTAGAGAAGTCCTTTGCAGCAGAACTTTGTGAAAACAAAAAAATATGTGTGCAGACTTCTTCAAGGTGTGAAAATAGGTGCAAATGGGTCTTGGCAAATTTTTTTCATGATACAATGAAAACACTTGGTGTGTTTTGCACGTATACTATCAAACCAATGACAGCAATGGAATTTTATAGAAGAATATTTTTTGTTTTCTTTCCTGCGACAAAAAGAAATCAATATGAATTTGAGATCTGGAAATTGGAATGAATTGTTTGTGAGTGGAGTCAGTCTTCTTATATACTTATTCACATCCCTTCTTGATCAGATACAACACTTTCATGGGATGAAAGATTTCTGTGAACTATTGCTCCTTTTGGGAGAAATGATCGTTTCTATGCTGTTACAGTGCCGCACGGCCAAGTCGTGCCGATGACCACAGCTGTGAGACACTTTGCCGCACTAAAATTGCCAACTTGGGTGCCGCACGCCTAGGCCGTGCCGTGTGGGCGTTAACTCCTTTTTACGCAGTTTCAGGCAAGCCGCTGCACTGGGCATTGCACGTTCAACCCCGTACGGCAAAGCACGGCCATGTTGGCGTGCTATTCGTAAGCCAATATCTCGTGGTCTACACGGGATGGCCTTTCCAAAGAGCACGGCCGTGTGCTTTCTTTTTGAAAATCAATCCAACAATATGAGACAGACATCATATTGTCTTAAATTTTCACATAAGACAGAAGCATCTGCTTTTTCATAAAATGGGTAAATTAAAGAAAAGATGCAAAACTGCAAATGTGTCCATGCGTCAAAAGAATTGCATTGCTTGGTCAACATATATAATGTGGCAATCAAATTGTTGTTATCACTGGATTTGACCCTTTTCCCCCGCTTTCAAAATGATAAGTTATGAGAAGCAAGACAAATTATTGAATATTCAAAAGGTATCAAAACAAAAACAGAAAAGTTACATGTATAATGTATTATTTATAATCCGGCAAATTGTGAACCAAGTTTTAGAATAAAATGACCTCTATCATGAAGGTTTGCGACGGCGGTCAATATGTATTAATTATTATTATTATTATTATTATTATTATTATTATTATTATTATTATTATTATTCAGAATAACATTTTTGCCCTTACAAAAATGCAATACTTGATCAACTTTGTGAGCTTTCGGCCTACATGGATGTAACTGAAATCATATCTCATACATTATTTTATTTTCTGGCAAAAGACAGCAGCAGGTGCACCACCCTCATCACTCACCAGTCAATAGTCAATAGTCAATAGCCTCCTCAGAGTCAACTACAATCACACTCACACCACCGCCCTCATTCTCAACACAACATCAATGGGCCTCCAGCAATGGGCTTAACCAAATTTCAAAGGTTGGGTTTTTGTGTCCAGCGTATCGGACTGCGGTGAGCCCATTACTGAGTAATTCTCACTGTGGGCCCATCCACCACAGCAAGGAGGCCCATCAGCTCAAAAAGAGAGAGGAAGAAGGACAAGCCTTTCCATTCCGTGCCTCATGCATTAGTGGATGGAGGTCACTTGGAATTGGAACTTGAGGAACGAGCAAATATATCCAACCTTGAGTTGAGATTTAACAAGTGGATTATATAGCTATGTACACTAATATAGCCGAGTTGTTATTATTAATTAATTAATAAGGATAGGAAACACATCACATCACATCACATCACAACACAACATAAGAATTTGGTAGGTGACAGTTGTAACTGGATGTGGAAGGACACATAGTTAACTGGATCCGGAAAGTGCTTAAAATTCCATTCAAATGCAAATGACAAGTAGAAATGAAATTCCTTATTTTTAATTTGTTTGTCTGTCTTGGACCCTAATTAGAAGTAGAGCATCCCAACTCTTAACCTGATATTTCCATTATGCCTCTCATAGCTTTTTGAAGTTTCCATGGCTTTAGGTTTTAGACAAAACCGTGAAGAAAAGGTCCCTTGTGCATCGCCATCATCCCCAAGAAACCTACAACCTACCGAGCCCGTGCAGTTTGTTTGGTTTGTACGAACGATGGCCTCAACTTTCTGGCAAGCAAGTTGGCATTGGCATGGTTGTTTTAGACTCAGGCTAGCTCGTTACTGGTTGACAAAGAGAGCCAGACAAAAAAATATGTCTGACATAACTCTGAATGCATATAATTATCTCAATTTTTTTACTATAATACAAATTTAAAAAATTAAGAAATATAATTTATAATAATTTAAAATCTTTTCACATATTTCTGAATTATTATTGAGGTTTTCCTCAGTATTACCCTAATCAAAATCCAAAATTCAGAAATTAAGAGGATACCCATCAAACTCAGGCTTATACTTCTACTTTTTGACAAGAATGATAAATAAACATAAAGTGGGAAGAAATGAAAACGCAAAATATATTACAAAAAAGAATGAAATGCAAAGTCTCTGTTTCAGTTAATGTCGAGATTTCTATGGAGGTAAGTAGAACAAATTATATAATAAGGACAATTACGAGAAAAAGGCAAGGTAGAAAGACTACACGCTATTAAGAATCAGATTATTCTGCACTTATCCCTCATAGAGGAGGATAGAAGTATGAGGACAAGGAAAAGCCCAGGAAGAGCAATCCACCTACTGTGGCTACTGTGCGTTGGGAAATCTTAGATGCCAGCATGCTTCCTCCCACCACTGCCAGTGAAGTGCAGATGGTGTGTCCAACAGTGGCTCCAACTGCCACTCCCAGTGCATTTTTGTGTGTCGCCAGCTGCACAAGGAAATTAGAGGCCATGAAAATTCAAAGCTACATGAGGAATACAGCAAGGAGGAAATTGAAAAAAAAAAGTGACTACTAATGCAGATAAATATCAAAGATTAGAAAATCAAGCATGAAAGCAGAAAATGAACAAATAACTGAAACTCAAAAAATCAGGTTTCTTACAGCAATTGTTGCAATCTGGCTACGATCACCCCATTCAGCAAGGAACGTTAAAATAAAAGACTGCAAAAAAGAGGAAAGTATAATTACATATGTGATTATTATCTTACAATTAAATAAATGATGCAAAATATGAACTTGCCTCCAAAAATATTGGTGTACAAAATCTTGAAAAGAAGCGTCGAAAGGCTGTTTTCCCTTGTCCACCTTCAAGTTTCTCTTCTACCTAGTCAACGAGAACATTCAGAAAAGTACCAAATTTGACCCAAAAAAGGGGTTTTTTTGGGGGGGGGGGAGGAGATTGAGTTAGGAAGTAATATATTTTAATGATTTAACAAAATATCAACTGAACTAACTAATAGATTAACTTTAGAACCACTGCCATATGCTTACAGGTAATTAACAGAGGCCCCCTCCCCATGGAGAAGTGACCAGGTGCAGGAACATGGAGAGTACAATAATAAAAGCAGCAGTATGGAACTTGCAGCTTAGTCAAGATTCTAGCTTTTAGCGTATTTTAACATTCATAAACTAACATATCATCATCTGTATATTGAATTTCAAACTGACATGAATACAGTAACTGGCCAGAGCCATAAGGACAATGATACTTGCACATACTTTTTCTCTCACATCTCTCACATACTCTAAATCCAATGGTTCAAAAGCTAAGTTGCTGAGTGGAAGGGGAGTAGCTTTTGAGCCATCCAATTTAGAGTATGTGAAGGATGCGAGGAAACAAGTATGTGCTAGTATCATTGTCCTTGACAAGCACGGTACTATATAAAGAGTCAATAAAAACATACTTCTTCCATTTCTTTCTTCTGTGAAGATTTTGAATCTGATCTCCAAGCAATATACAGTAATCGTAACCCGAAGAAAGCATAAAGAACTGCATATGATAAGAATGAAAGGCTTAGCTTCACATGATCTTACACAAAAATTGAACTAATAAATGAAAGGAAAACCAACCCACAATCACAAGAAAATGAACGGAAACAAACAAATCACCAAGGCATAAATGGAAATCCAAACAAAATCGCCCACAATTGGTTCAGTAGTACATAGTTTTGACTTATAACCATTCATAGCCTCTAGCTTTCTATTGCTAATATAAATTCTCACGGATTTTATACAAGCAAAGCACACACACGCACACACATCCCATGTGAACATAACCCAAGTATGCAGAAAATGAAGTTAACTCTGTCATAATTCTTGATGCTTGACATAATAAATCAAGAATCAGAGCAAAACTTGAAGGCTAGGCACAAATGGAAGCCTGACTAAGGAAAATGGAGAAATGATTGTAATTTCACAATAAATGGTTGCCAAATGGGAAAGAAACAGATGCAGTTGACAGAAAGACAAAAAGTATAATCTTATAATATGATATAACACAAACAACTATGACTCAAACAGAGAATTGTAAATGGAATGAAACTGAATCTGTCAAGCACACTTGGTCATCTCTAGCAAAATCTACAAAGTGCTGAACGAAAAAAACATGTGAGACAGTGAGAACACAATTAACTATTATGAAAACATGGAATTAAGCTGAAAATGCCAAGTGCACATTGTCATATCCAAAAAGCATCCAAACAGTGCTAATTATATAAGCTTCTATAATAATTGCAGAGTGCAGACTCAACTATTGTAATTTAGACGAAAAAATGATAATTATTGCACCCTCTTTTTGATGCTCATCACAAATTATAACATGCAAATCTGCTCAGTGGTAAGGATCAAACCCAGAAATTTTACCTGTAGCTGCACTATTTGTATGCTTCCTTGAAATCAAATTCGGCACAATCCTTCCTAGTCCTGTAGAAAGTACCTAATTGACACGTACAACAACTTTAATCTTGATAGCATCGAGAATAAGAGTTAGAGCACGTACAGTTGCTGAAACCATTCCATTACAACATCATGCAAAATGCATCCCACGATCAGAACCACAAAGCAGGAACATTAAAGATAAAATATGATTACTGTTGCACTTACTGTCATTATAATCAGGGCAGTGAGCGCACCAGATAAGACAATTGACTTAGGATGACGCATAGCCATAAGAGCTGCTATTATAAATGTCTCATCCCCAATCTGGCATCAAGATTTTCAGTTAAAAGGCACCATCATTAGACCTCTAAGCAGGATATCCGAACATATAAGAGTGGTAACATATAAAAGCAACAAACGCATTCTTAATGACTTGATTGCTCCAGCTATGGATTCACTGTTTACAACTTTAACTTTCTTCAAAGTTGGTATAACGTGATAAAATAACTCTTCACAACCCTGTTGCTATAGTATAGAAATAGAACTATAGATGGTTAAAATTTAGTGAACAAATAACACGAAAAGTGTGCTTAAACTAACCTCACTGACAAGGATCATTGATAGACTGGCCAAAAAGGCATCAAATACTCCAAGACCAGTAGAGTCAAAGCCAAGAGCAAGGCCAACATAATTGGCACCGCCTATGTCTCTGACTGCATCATTGTCTAGACTATTTAGTGTAATCTGTCCACAGAAACTGGTATCTATCATGACACGTAAAACAAACGGTAATAAGATAGAACTGGGACTCACAAACATTGATTTCTAGTCTCTACAGTCCACACAAACATGAGCACTATATAGATGAGATAAGAGCTTCCGTTGTGCTTGATTGAATTTTGTCAGCAATCGCATCAAATAAATTAAAAATAATAATAATACAAAAAAGGAGAAGCGATGCTCACTTTGCTACGGCGGCCGAGATCCATAGATCCACCAGAGTCTTCCTTGCCGGTCTCAGCCAGGGAATCCTATATATATATATATATACACACACACAAATTATCTCCGAGATTCATACAGAAAAACGTGGAGAGCGAGAGAGAACTGACCTGAGCAAAGGCCGGCAACAGGTTCAAGAAGAAGAAGAGCAGAAGGAAGAGGTAAAGATCGAGAATGCATCTTCGATTGTTCAAGCGCAGACCCATATGTGTGACTATGAATTTACCTCAAGTTCGGATTCTGAGACCCCCAATTGCGACTTGCAAGGAAAGTACTACAGAGGATATTCAAGAAAATTTTTCTCGGGAAAGTGAAGCGGATTTTGATTAAAAAAAAATGGAAAAGAAATTAAGAAAGTAACCCAACCAAAGAGATCTTAGTTAGCGAGATCTGCTCATTTCCTTTGCTGGGATTAAAAGCCAAACTCCAAATTGCAAATATCTATAACTAATAGAGAGATCCTGCAAGGAACCAAGATCCCCAAACGGCGCTGTGACTCCGTTTCAAATTTATATCAAGTTTCCGACGTACGAGCAAAAACCTCATAACTCTCGCGAGTTGGAAAGCCCCGTCAAGGATATGAACGAACATCATACGACCGGGGAACGTGTGTCGTTTCACATACTCGCGATAAATTAATACATCTAAAATTCGAATTTCCAAAAATGTTGACAAATATATAACGCACATGCCTTTTAAAAAAAAAAAAATACGTAATTGTATCCCATGAAAAGAATGCCTATCTCATAATAAACTTTCAGTGAGAGATTTTTAAAATTTTAGAAATTTATTAATTAAACATAAATTATTTATTAAGTGACTTGCACGTATTAATTAATCCATGCGAAGTCTTTTATTTTTTTCACATAATTTTCTTATTATTTTTAATTTAATATAGTTAAAAATTTATTAGAAGATAATAAAAAATCAATTAAATTAAAAAAATTAAAATGTTTAAAAATAAATGAAAAAAAAAGACCCCACATGTATTAAGTGACGCATACAAATCACTTGGTAAGTGTTTTCATTTAGTTGATGAACAAATAGTTCATTACAAATTTTAAAATATTTCAGTATTTTTTATTTGAATTCAAAAATTACTGGGATTATTTTAAAATAGGGTAAACTTTAAAGTGTTTTACATTTTTCTCAATTTGTCTTATAAATTCAAATGAAGTTATTGATATGAGATAAGCCTCACTTTTTTGAATGCTAATTGCTATACTACTATTTGTAACACCCTAAGGTTAAAGCAAGCCTAATCTATATTATATGTTAAAGTTAACTCTTACAGCGAGGATATATCTTTCAATTAGTTGTTAGTGCAAATTTATTAATTTATGAATGATTGACTATTTAAATTTTTGTCCATTAATAAATACATAAAATTACACAAATTTTTGTGCATAAATTTGTACATAATTATATCTTGAGCATATGTTCATTAAGATATATGTATTTACAAAATTAAATAAAAAACATAAAAAAATGTAAACACTTACATAACGCTGATTAAACAACTAGTTCATACAAATAATCAACGTTTTGTGCTTATAAATTGTCATTTAATCTCAACTCATCAAGTGTGACAAGAATCTTATAATTTTTAAAAAAGACAATAAAAGTATTGAGAGATGACTTGAGAGTTTGTTGGTGCTTGCTTGCATCAATATTTTCATCTCTATTAGAAAAATTATTTCATAAACTTAGTCTACATAATTTATATCAGACAAATTATAAATTTTTATAATAAATTAATTTAATAATCCTTGTGAGTGCCTACAAAATATTAATGTTTTTTGAGTTCCCAATATATTAATTATTGCTGTCTTTTTCATTTAATACTAGTACACCATATGTTATGAATAATTAAGATGAAGTTAGGTTGATTTTTTAAGAAACTTTAACATTATTTCTTTATCAATCTAAGTTAGGCTTTGGTTGTCTTTGAAGGCCATTTTTGCTTGCATAAGTGTTTATAACTGAGAATCATTCTCAGTCACAGTTTGGCATTCATAATCAGACTAATACAATTTTTATCAGTTGGGTGCCTCCTAAACCTAATTTTATTAAGCTTAACACTGATAGTGCTTGTAGATTAGATGAATGTGGTACCTTGGTAGGTTGCGGAGGTATGGTTACGGATGAAGGTGGTCGTTGGATTGTGGGTTTTTCTTGAAAACTGGGCTCCGTTTATGTTTTTTTGGTCGAGACATAGGGTGTTTTGAAAAGTCTGAAGTTTGTTTGGAAAAAAAGGCTCTTCTTCAATTTATATTGAAGTGGATTCCAAAGCTTTGTTTCAGTCTATTATGGAAGAAGGCAGGGGAGGGGGCGAAACACCAGAGTATCATCAATAGAATCAGAGAAATGATGAGCAAAAATTGGCATATCGAATTCAATCACACATAATAGGAAGGGAACCAAGTTGTGGACTGTCTTGCTACCTGGAGCTTGAACCAAATCAAACTTTTATGTGTCTGGAATCGTCCACTTAGCTGTGTGGAGGAGTTGCTATTAGTGGATGAGTTGGGAGTCTCTACTCCCAAAGTTATTCCTTTTTAGTTTTTTCTTTTTGGGCTTTTAGCCCCATTGTCTTAAAAAAAAAAGTTTATAAAATTACTAACATATTATTTAGGAATGTCAACGAAGGCCATGGTACGAGGAGAGCGCCGTTCTCACCCCTGTTCTTATTACGGGTACTCATTTACAAACTTCACACGAAAATGAGTACTTGCATATACTTATAGATATCTAATAATTTAAAATAAAAATTTAAAAATCACAAATTAAAAAATATAAATGGATAAATTTTTTAATCACATGTTACAATTTTGTTTAAGAGTTTAAAATACTTATATGATTAAAATAACATATTACAAATAACAAATCAAGTTCACTTATTTTTTATAATAATCAATTTAAATAAGTACTTATTATTATAATGATGTAATTTTTTTTAACAATTTTTATCATTATGAACTTATTCACTATAAAAATTTACTGTAAAATACTAAATATATATATATTACTATATCATTCAAAGAAAAAGAAAAAATCATAATATACATAAAATATAAAAAAAAATTGCAATATAACAGTTACTCAGGAACAGGTAATATGATCTTTGCTCCTATTTTCATTGGTTAAACGGGTGCGCTTCCTTGTCCCATAATTCCTATGGATTCCTACGATACGGAGATTTTTGTCATAACTATCATTGTTCATTATTGCATATCATTATTGATTATTAAACAAATTATTAATGAGTACAAGGTGATTTATATGCTCATTTATGAAATATATGTTGCATAAGGTGATAACATAAGGTGAATTTTTTGTTTTTCATTGGAAATAGAATGTAGTTAATGGGTTATTCAAACTCTGACCATAATTTATGAGAGTACAAAGTAAATTGATAAAAATAATGATTGTAAAGGAGATAAAGAGAGAATTTTATTAATGTGTGCACACACACATATTAAAGAACAAAAAATAAAAATTATTAAATGAAAAGTATAAATATTTAATATCTTAAAAATTTAAAATATATTTAATATTTTTTCTTTAAATACTCATTCTATTTATTTTTATTTATCGTTTAATGTTAGAAAGTTATTAAATAATGAAAAATATAATTTAATATGATTAAATTATTCTTTTTTTACTTTATTAATATTTTTATTCTTCTTTAATTTTATTTATTTTACTAATCATCTTTTTATTAAATGATAATGGTAAAGTTTGGAAAAAGTAATTAATATTTTTTAATATTTTAAATAAAAATTTATATTTAAATAATTTTTTTATCTTACATAATAAATAAAAGTAGATAAAAAAATAAAATAATAAAATAAGATACATGTTAACAATATCCATAAATAAAAGGCAGTAAATCTTAAAATGCAATTATGAATATGTACCCGGACGAGTTGCAAGTCACACAAAATGTTTGTGTATTTAAGATAGTATTTTATTACCTAAAAAAAAAGATAGCATTTGGTTAAAAAAAAAAAGAGAAAAAGATAGCATTTGGTTAAAATGATAAAGGAAAGAGGCAAAATCAATTTCGTCGAACAGTCACGCGTGCTTTGTTTTGTGTTGTTTTTTTATTTCATATATTTCGGCGTGTTTTTGTTGGTTTTGGGCGTCAACTTCAGGCTAAAATAGCAGGCCGTCTTCCACGAACTTTTCCTTCTGCTTTCTAAACCAATGGTTCGAAATTTGATTATCCACTCTTTTTTTTTGGGTGCCTTTTTCTTTTACTTTTTCTTTGCGCACCAATCACCACATCATTATTATGAATATCAACCCAACTCAATCAGTGCTTTTTAATTTTCTCCTATTTTTAAAAATAACAAATTCAACGTTGATATAATATATAAAAAAAAAATTGAAGAAAAAAAAGAGAAAGGGAGCGGTATTGGTGGTTGGTGGCGGAAATTGGAGAAGTTAGAGTTACCTTGGCAGGAGTGGATAGAGTAAAAGCAGATGCTACGTAACGATGTTGGGAGTTGATGGATTGGAGAAGAGAGAGGGACGGGTAGACTAGTCTGTGTATCCTAAAAAGCGGTAAAATGTTGCGTTAACGTCTAAACTATAAAACCAGACAGAAACAGAAACAGAAACAGGCGAGGGAGGCGGGTTTGTGGTTTGAGTTTACCGCCAGCGACAAACGTGCGAGTGCCATAGACGTGGAGAAGCAGCGCGTGAGACTCTTATTTTCCCCTTAATTTATTGTCGTGAGCAGAAAAGTCAAAATTTATTTATGGATCAAACAAAATGAATTATTAAATAATTAATTAAAAAAAAAGACATGGTAGGCGTACGTGGCGAAGGAGGAGGGCGAGTGGCGAGAAGGTTGGCGGGGGAAATGTGTCCGTTTTCACCAAAACGCGGGTGAAAAAGGCGAATGGGAATACAAGAAAGATGGTGTGGATGGTGTGGTTGGATGGTTGGTTTGTGGAGCGGAGAAGAGAACGCCTCTTCTCTTTCTTTCTCTGCGGATTTCTGTGAAAAAAAGTCTCTGTTGCCTCCCTCTCTCTCTCTCTCTCTCTCTGTTACTTGTATTTCTTTATTATTATTATTATTATTGGAGGGTGAGAGTGGCTGTGAGTGAAACTTGATCTTGGAGTGGGTAGGCTTAGGCTAAGCTAAGTGAGGGGGGGTGGGGTGGTGAAGTGGGAAATGGGAATTGAAGCGGGCTTCTCTGCAGACACAGCCTGCTGATATGGAGAACATCCCTTGTGAATCCTCATGGAATTCGGTGCGGCAATTCCGATGTCCCAACAACAACAACAATCGCCCCTCACTCGAGGTCCTTCTCGCTTTTCTTCTTGCTCTTGTTTACTTTATTTCATTTCCAATCGCAATCGCTTGTTTCACGAGGCCATACGGATGCAGAAATGCAGGATCGGCTTTGCCTTTGATGATGTCAATCATCCGCTCTACCCTTTTGCTTAAGCTTCATCGTTTCTTGCTATCCCATTCTCATTTCTGCCACCGCCACCATACCGCTTCCAATTATACTGATACCCTTCACTTTCACTTCGACTTCCACTTCCTATCATTCGTTTGTGTGTGTTTTGCATTTCTGATCCTGCCTTGCTTCTCTGTTTTCTTCTTTTTTATTTTTTCAATTTTGCGATTAAGTGGCTTCTGGTGATCGCTGAAATTTTCAAATTAAGAATGATCATCACAATTGCACTTCCTCTTTACCGGCTATTTCATTCATTTTATGTCACTTAAGGTTTAATCAATTGAATATGCAAAGCTGCTAAGCTTCCCATGTAATTTCCCTTTTCCTTTGCTCCTTCAATCATCTCACCCTCTCTCTCTCTCTCCCTTTTTGGGTCAATTCTGCATTTGTCAATGGTGATATCATACGTCTGATCTGAAAACTTCGCCCCCTGTTTATGTCTCTAGTATTTAACATGTAGTCCAACCATGACACTAGGGGGAGACTTGAAAACATTTTTTGCCCTTGTTTCTTTCCTTATTAAAAAAAATAAAACAAATTATAATAATTACCGTTGCCGTTTTCCAAATATGCATTTCGATGCTAGGGAGGAATTTATTTAGCATCCTGTTAATTTAGGGAAAGAAATGAGCATTTTGGGCCTTTTGCTTCTGTTGATTTTGCCTTAGGCCCGTTTGGGAATGCTGTGCCATTTGGTTCTGGTGCTTTTTTGACAGAAAAACCGCAATGAAGGTACTTCTAATGGTTCTTTTTAAAAGCCACAGGTGCTTTTCAGAAGCACCATGGAAAATATGAAATACCTAAAAAAAACCTTCTACTTCTTTTATATATATATATATATATATATATATATATATATATATATAAAATTTTAGATTTAAATTCTTTCAGTTGTTTCATGATGCACTATTAATCGCGATGCAATTCACAGAAATTTTTAAACATTTTTACCTAGCAATATTTTAAACCTTCTTCTCTGCCAGTTTTTTCAAAGCACCTTCAGCATAGAGCACAGCATCTTTTGGAAGCTATAGGTTCATAGCATTCCCAAACGGGCTATTAGGTGGTTTGGACAGATAAAATCAATCTGAAGACGTGAATGTCCTTGAAACTTTTGACTTCGTCCATGTAACTCTTTTGTCCAGGATTGGGCCACTAAGGCCATGGTAGGAAGGAACCCCTGTTTTTAAGTGTATCATAATTATTTTCTGGGCATGCATGACTTGGAGCTCTCTATTCTCCTTCCATTTGTCAGATACATGTTTGCCGGTTACACTTCTATTGCTCCATTCACTCATTTATAAGTTTAGATTAGATTAGATTATGCCTCTTTTGAAAAATTGACTTATTCATATGATGTTGTTTCAGATGCAATGTGGCAAATGAATTTGATGTCAACTGAAACAATGGAATCTGGACCTTATCCGGAGCGTCCCGGAGAACAAGATTGTTCATATTACATCAGAACAGGCCTTTGTAGATTTGGTGCAACATGTCGGTTTAATCATCCTCCTAACAGGAAGCTGGTATAAGCTCTAATGTATTTGTTAAAATTGTAATTATAAATTTATTTGTTCAAATTAGATATTGTTGGTACATAATTCTCCAGGTTATTAGATGGATTCATTCCTAAGCATTCCTATTATCACCCTAGGACCTCCCTAGGTGATGGAAGCAATAGAAAGTTGAAACTATTTGCTATTGTCCTCTAATATTCTTTGCCCAACATGTGTTCTTTGCTTAGTTTATTCCTATGCATTTTCTATTAATTTTACTGGATTATGACAGTAAATTAGCAGACAAACAAAAATGCACATAGACACCTGGGAGAATATCTTTTTTTTTTTCTTCCTTGATGTAGCGCTCATAATTAGCTCTGGGTGTATAGCACACTTTTTTTTTTTTTTTTTTTGGTGCTATGCAGGTGCATAACACATTTCTTATTCATGTTCACATGTCAATCTACATATGCATGCTCTTTTTACATGAGTAAATTTCTTGTAGCTGTGCTATATAATGTTGAATATTCCATGCTGTGCTGTCTGTGATTTTTGTTTTGATCGCACACTATTACTTGGGGAATATAGTTACCTGATAAGTTTTTTTCTTTTGGATACCATCAGGCGATTGCCACTGCAAGGATGACAGGAGAGTTCCCAGAAAGAATAGGGCAGCCAGAATGTCAGGCATGTACTTGTTTCTCAGTGCATGCATAAGGTGCATATTGCTTGTTTATGGGCATGATCAGGGAATTTACTCTTTTTAAGGTGGAACTTAGTAACTTTTCAAAATTGTAGCATTCTGTGTGGGGTAATTGGATTTGGAATCAACACTATTTTGGGTCCTCATGACCAAGGTATGTAAGGCAAGCCTACAAAGTCAGTAAAATTGGAAGTTTTAAACACAGTGGTGAATGAAGGTAGGGGGAAAGAGAGGAAGCTGTCAACATGTGTTGCATGCCATCTATTTTCTGTAATCTTGTCTCTGGAATTGTTTATTTGGATTTATCTGAAAGGTGGTATTTTAGGTGGAAAGTTAATAGAATTGAAGTTACTTTGTGCATACATGACTTTTCCTCCTAGGTTATTGGTTTAGGTCTATCTAAATTAGTTTAATTTAGCTTTTATCTGACTAAAAACCAGTTAATCAGTTTACAAGTTGAGGTGCATAAGAAATAATAACGATATCCTTGTCTGTCTTAAGAACTGGTTATTCTATCTATTTATGTGCATTACAAAACCCTTGCTAGCTTGTAGCAATTTTGATTTAAGCATTGATATCTCCATGAGCTATAGGCAGCAACCTTTCTCATTTGATTTTATGATTTCTGATCTCTGTAAGTAATATAGATGTTAACACTTAACATCAACCTTGTACTGTTGAGCACTAGCTTGTGTCTTGACATAGGATATATATGTATTTGTATATTTTAAACATCCACCATATTACAAAAACTGATCTTTTTTCTGCTTTCCAGTACTATCTGAAGACGGGAACTTGCAAATTTGGAGCCACATGCAAGTTTCATCACCCCAGAGACAAGGCTGGGATTGCTGGAAGAGTTGCCTTGAATATTTTAGGCTATCCACACCGCCCGGTTAGTTTTTAATATTTCCCTCACATTTATATATAATTATGACTAAGAAACTAATTGTTCATCAATTTGTGGCTCATTCTTGTGTCTTTACTTGTTTGGTTTAACACCACATGTCTGACACACTTTTAGACCTGCAAAGTTTTAATTCAGATATCGCTCCTTTATATCCTGTTTATATTTTCCAAAATTTTGTGGCCTTGCATGCAGTTATTTAATATCTGACACCTGAACCTTTTCTAGATTTTTTGTTTACTTTCTGGGATTGTTGATATTAATGGTCTTATTATATATTTTCTTTATTTCATGCTTCTGCAGAATGAGCCTGAATGTGCTTATTATTTGAGAACTGGACAATGCAAATTTGGGAACACATGCAAATTCCACCATCCTCAACCAAGTAATATGATGCTTTCACTGCGGGGTTCTCCTGTATATACTACTGTCCATTCTCCAACTACACCAGGTCAACAGTCATATGCGGGAGGAATTACAAATTGGTCAAGAGCATCTTATATTCCTAGTCCACGCTGGCAAGGCCCTTCAAGTTATGCACCTTTAATTCTACCTCAGGGAGTGGTTTCAGTGCCTGGGTGGAGTGCATACAGTGTAAGCTCATTCATTGTTTCTTAGAGAAGGTCATAAGGAAGAAATAGAAAGAAGTGAATATTCTATGCTTGTGGCTGATTATAAGTGACACTTTTGTCAGGAGAATTCGTCTCAAGTTAACCATGTGTAGGTCATTTGTTTCCATCGTTTGTGTTTCCTGTGGATTTTGGTCAGTCTTTGTTGTATGCCTGGATTTTTAACTTTGTAGTGCTAGTGGGATGTATTCCCATCCCATGTGCTTGTCTCTAGAGGTATTATTCCTCTGTAAAATTGAAGTTGTACCTGTGTTGAAGTGAAATTTCATAGTATTTATTTTTCAACAGAATACATTGGTGTCTTCTGTATGATTTTATGGTGATCAATCCTTTAACTTTTAGTATAACGCAACGGGGCACATATGCACCCACCTGTTTTGCTAGAACTTGCCATTGCTGAGATGTGTCAACATTCTAACGGAATATTTATTTTTCCAGGGTCAAATGGGATCAATCTCTACTTCAGACAGTCCACAGCAAACAATTGGAAATAGTCAAACCTATGGAACTTCTCGCCAAGGTGAAATAGCAAATGCAGGATCCCAAGGAGCATATTCTCAATTCCGTTCTGGCTCTGTTCCTGTAGGGTTTTATGCGTTGCAGAGAGAGAACATATTTCCTGAGAGACCCGGTCAGCCTGAATGCCAATTCTACATGAAGACTGGAGACTGTAAATTCGGTGCAGTCTGTCGATTCCACCATCCGCGCGAGAGACTGATTCCCACTCCTGACTGTGTCTTGAGTCCCATAGGCCTTCCTTTACGTCCTGTGAGTTGAATTCTTGCTATGGAGTTCTATCTACCAAGTTGGTTTTTCATTACCTTTTATTTATTTCGAAAATTTATACTTCATTATAGTTCTCATAGGTTTTGACTTTGAGATTGGGGAGGCCCTTGAAAAGAATTAGTCTTCTTAATTTTGCTTGTGGTTTATTTGATTTGTTAGTCTATTATTCTTACATTTGTCTCTTATTTGGATTTGTATTCTCTCATTTTATCTTGTAACACGACCTTGTCATTTTAGGAGAGAGATAGAAATGACAGTAGGACTCTATGCATAAATATATGACTCAGTGCAGGAAATGGGGGCCCCCTAGTTTAGCGTGTTGTTTCTATCTAAAAATTAGCGACAATGTAAACACCACTTTATGATAGCGAGTAACTTATGCTTCGCTTGCTAGTAAGTTGCAATTATATGTTGATAACTATTCCCTTTGTAGATCACTGTTTAAAAGTTTGGCTACTAACATATTTCAAAAGTTATCACCACAAAATAACAAGTTACTAGCAAGCAAAGTATAAGTAACTAGAAACCATAAAATGGTGTAAAATTTACACTTCTTTTGTGTGTTCAAGTAACATTTTCATGAACTGAGGATTCAAATCAATCCAAATCACTCTTATTTTCAAGTAAATAATTTTTTCATAGTATCCTAATTCTACAGGTAACATTCTATAAATGATTTAAATCACAATACATAGCAAAACCTATTATTGAACTATGCATCATGCTTGAATCCTTAATCTGGACATAGAAGAATTGTAGTTGTAAGTGTAACCATAATTTGAAGCCTACTTATGGAATGGTTTGAAGCAGTTGCAAAATTGAAGACAAGAGAGATGATGAAGACAGTGGTAACCAGTTTGAGTTGTTTGAAGTATGCTTTTTCCTTGTTGCATTATCTAACTCAAATTATGATCTCTGACAGATCTTGATTTATCATATCATTCACAAAATATGTGCCTAGTGTAACTGTTATTATTTCCTTTTCTAAATATATGTGAATGCCATAGAGTATCTTGATATATGTACTTTTTTTCTTGGATGAAGTGAATAAATGCATAAAATTATTTGTTAATAGTAATTGGAGGAAATGGGAAGATCTGCAATTATCTGCATTGGTATTCTCTTGACATTAGTTTGGTCTTGTGATTATATTGGTACAAGCTGATAGAAGCAGTGTCCCCTTTCCTACAGGGAGAGCCTTTGTGTGTCTTCTATTCACGTTATGGCATATGCAAATTTGGCCCAAGTTGCAAGTTTGACCACCCAATGGGAATCTTCACCTATAATACATCTGCATCACCTTCAGCTGATGCCCCAGGCCGGCGTCTGTTAGGTTCTTCATCCGGAACTGCTGCATTAAATTTATCACCAGAAGGACCTGTTGAGTCAGGCTCAGCAAAGCCCAGGAGGCTTTCATTATCAGAGACGAGACGTATTCCTTCTGGTGATGATAACATTGATGATGAGGGATGATGTCTCTTGGAAATGGGTCATTTGCTTTTTACAATTTTTTGGGGGGGAGAAACGAGTAATTTGTAAATTGATTTTCCCATTGCTGGAGATGTACAGAGTTCCTGTCAAGTTGATTCTGCCAATCTGAAATTAAATGCAGTTGACAGATTCAGTTGTTATGGATTTCATGTTGTCACATTGTATAAATTTCAGCAAATATTGTCACATCTGATCAAACCCATGTGAACATTTCTTCTGTCCTTAAGCCGGTCTTTCTAATTAACTTTTTCCCAATATGTAAAAAATATCTTTTTGGAAATATATAATAACCAAAATTTGCCTCTTCCGTGAATCTTTGTTGGGTGCAGGATTGAAATTCATTGCAAAGCCTTTACTTTCGCATAACAGTTGGGATTATGCTGTCTACTGTGCATGTATAGAATTCTTTTTCAGCGGCAAGCCAGCAGTATCATCAATATCCTTCTACTTTTCATATTCTTGTGATCTTGTCCATTCTTACCAGAATTTAGCAGCAGTCCAATGACGTCAACCTTGATTAAATTATATCTGTATATTTTCCTTGAGTCAAAGAACAACTGCTGGTGTAGAATTTTAATCTAAACTTTTATTTTCCCATGATTTGTTTATGTTATCTGTAGTGATTGTCCTGGATAGAGTTTATTTTGCAGAAGTTGAAGGGTAAACAGTCTGAACGGTGAACTTGGAGGCAGCTAAAGCAGAACCTTGTTGATATGCTTTTTCGCAGATGCCAAGCCTCAACACTAATGGGATTTTTTCTCTTGTAGAAAGTACTCTTGGCTTCAGGCTACAAATTGCATGGTCCAATTAAAGGTGGGTGGATGGTCTTTTTCTGCTTGGAGTTCGGTTCACAGTTCACATGCAACTAATCATAATCTGGAAATTAAATCTTTAGGGTTTAGGAAGTAGGATTTCTGCTGCTGAAGACAATATGGTATTTGATGTGTTGCTCATGTTATGAATAAACTTATGCAGGTACTAAGTGAATTATTTCTTTCTTTTGTTTTCTGATTTACAGATAACATTGTCTCGAGAGTTGTCACGGTTCGGGGTAATTATGTTTTAGTCCATTCCTGTGTTGCCTGCCAAATCTTGAGAAGTGTGTTTCAGAGGTAGTTTGGTGTGTATCTAAAGAACATAATTTATTGGATTTGTCTCCCTAGTTTGTTATTATCCTCGATGTACAGTCCTTGTTGATATTGCTCCTTGCTTGCTTGCTTGAATCTTCATATTTCTACAATTGCGCAGAATGGTGAGTGGTGTGTGATTGCATGTATTGCAACTTGGTTTGTCTTTCTGATGCGGAGTGAGTAGAGGATCAGGAAGGAATGGCTTCATTGGTTACTGTATTTCTTAACAAATGGTGGAATGGCCCTGTTCGTGTGGCATTACTCAGTAGCGTCGTTGAGAACCGGATGCCAAAGATGTCTATTACAGTTGCTCCTTGTGTTCTTGTGGATTGTTGTTTCATGTTTCTGTTTCATGGGTTTTGCGGAGGAATGCGTTTGGGTTCTGCCTAGTTTACCATTCGCCAAGTTTCAAGGCACTGACTTCTATGCTCCAAAAGAGTTAAGTAATTATTATTTTTTTACATAAATTTGAAAATTTGCAAAAAATAACATAATTAAGAAACAAGCTGGCTTACGAAGCAAACGGCATTTGGCTCGTTTTTGAGAAGGGGAAAAATATATCCTCCGATATGTTGATTTGATATTTACATAGATTTCAATACTTCTTTTTTTTTTTTTAGAAACTAAAATTACTTCCTGAGATATTTTATTATAAACATATTTTTAAAAAATTAATAATTCAAATATGCATTTAACTTCTTTTCTTCACATAAAAAAGAAAAAAAAAACACATAACCTGGCTTTCATATGCAAAACAAAAATACGCAATCTATCTTGCTTCAAACGTTTTTTAAATATCATCTTAGTAATAAATGTCTCATGATCGTGTCTTTACCAATGTAAGCCTCTATGCGAGTGCCACCTGGCATCCTTCTAAATATTTTAGGACAGGATGAGCCTACCTACACTCATCTAATTGAAGCAGTCATGTGTAAACAAGGTTTAGCAAATCTGCGTCAAGGAATTCGGATAAAACTATGAATTTTTATGTACAAAAATTTGAATCCTTCCTTCGATTAGTGTAATCGCTTAGTGCTCATGAGATTTATCCTTTCCCATGAGTATTTACAGGATTAGTCAAGTAGACTCTTTTTATATATTAAAATTTCTTAAAAATAATTTTTGGGTGAATTTTTTCTTATTCTTTTGAAATCTTAGACATATCATTGATTGTCTGATAATTTTGAAATAACTTATTATTATTATTATTGTTTTAAAAAAGAATGTGTGCTTGTGCTTCTCTTCACATAAACACCGTCAAGAAATTCGCACTTCACACTAATTATCTTCTTGATTTATTTATTTTATTATAGTAATATGATTCATTTAAATTTTATTAATTTTCACTGCCTGTTTTTACACTAATTATAATTTAAAAAGATTACGTTATTGTAATAATTTTTATTTTTATAATAATTTTTAAAATTTTAAAATAAATGATTATTAATATAACAAATTGTAAGCCGTGGGTAAGTTAATTTTTTTTACTTGTATCAGGTTTACTGACGTTCACACATTTTGGAGGAAAGTCGAGACTTGAGAGAGAGAGAGAGAGACTGTTGATGATATTATGAATCAAGCAAGTCTCATGGTCTCTTTCTGTTGTCTTGCGTGGCTCTAGAGAATACAGACGAGAGGGTCACTATCTGTGGTCTCTGATTTCAAAGGAAACCCCTGTCCTTGTCCTTCCTCTTCTTTGCTAATTGCTCATTGGTAATTGCCAGTTGCTAGTTGCTAATGTTCACTCTCCCTCTCACTATTGCTTCCAAGTTCCAACGAGACACAATACACAAACCAAACTCCTCTCTCCTTCCTTGAATTTAACTTGTGCAATCTGCAAAGCTAGCTGTCTAGTTTAGTTTCAATTAACAAATAAACGACACAATATATAGCCTATAGCCCATAGCACCACCATTCCAGTCTCCAGCACCAAATCCACATTTATGATACACCCATTTGACACTTGCCCCAGATTCACAGCCCCTCCTCCCTTCACCCCCACTCCCACCCAAACCCAAGCCCAAACCCAAGAAGCACTTGTCACTCGCCACCATGATGCCTGCTCATGCCCTCATCGTCTCTCTCATTTTTGTCTCCATTTTACCCAATGAGGCGAGCTTCGTCCATGTGAGTATTCCCCTAAATCCAAATCTTCCTTTTCAATTCGATTCATCGACCTCGCTACTTTTTGTTAGTTCAATTTCCCTTCAATTTTGCATTTTCTCCGGTGGGTGCTGCTTTCTATTGAAAATAACACTTGTTTCATGATTAGGAGGCAAATGGGTCGGCTGGGGCGGTTCCGATGGTGCCCGTGATGGAGGCGGGGAAGATGGAGATGATGATGATGATGATAAATGAGAGCAGGAGGAAGTTGGGAAGCTTCCAGATATGTGCGCTGTGCACCTGCTGCGGTGGAGCGAAAGGGGTCTGCCTCCCCTCTCCCTGTTGCTATGCCATCAATTGCAACATTCCCAATAGACCTTTCGGCTTCTGTTCATTCACGCCTAAGACCTGTAATTGCTTTGGATGCCATCTTTAATTCCCTCTTCCCCCCTCCTCTGTTATAGTAATTTATAATTGAAATTGAGGGTTATCTTTAATTAATGCTGTTGCAAGTGTTAATGACAAGTGAAGAATATCTGTTCTTGATCTGTTTGTTTATTTCCTGGAATTTTCTTTCCTTTCTTTCTATGTTTTACCACTTCTTTCTGGGATTCGTTAGTAGTTCCTGGAGGTAGCATATTGTCTGATTGTCAGAATAGCAATATAATATAGTATGTATTTTATCAAGTACTTGACGAGTAAGGAAATTTTGTGCCGTTTAGTGGGGATATTGGGGTCCATGATAATTTTTCCCTTTTGAGTTTTGAATGAATATATAGTAATGCAGTTGCTCAGTGTCACAGTGTGGCTGTCGTTTGGCTAGGATTAAGATTTAACTCTATAAGTTAGAGATCAAAATTAAACTCTCTTTATGTTAATGAATCATAAGATGTTCTTATGCACATTGCACCATTGAGGGATTTTTTTATTCAATATTATATGATTTTCTCGTATCTACTGATATTTTGCTGCTTCCATTCCCCCTCCCTTCATCCTGCAATTTACGTTTACCTCCCCCCAAGCATTTTCTTTTGTGGCACAAAGTAATCCGCTTTCAATGCATTCAAGGCAACTTTGGCTTATATTAGACTTGTTACCCAATTAATAAAAAAAAATTCTCATCATGATATTCATAATATTCATGCTGGTAGTGAATAATGATGGTCTTGACTCTTGAATGCTCTTATTATGAATGACAAATTCAATTTGTAGCATATTGCTGGTCTTTGAATTTGTGTCTTCCCTACTCTCATTGGATGCAACAAATGAAAATTTCTGACCGAACTTGTAATCATATTAAAATGTTGGCATGTAGCCCTGGCAAGGGAGTAGGGAATTGTCGACGATTCGATACAATATGTGAAGGGGGATAGATGTCATGCTTATTGATTTGAATTGATAAATGGGGCATTCCTCTGAGAGAGAGACAACAGAAGGGAACATGGTTAGCTTTTCACTTACCTTAGATAGAGGAGACTGAAGAGTGCTAATTTTGGCGAAAAGCCCGTGTGGATGGGTTTTAATTGTTGGGCGGATAAGATAGATGTGATGATATTAATGCATGTTGGTGCAGGTGCAGCCAACTGTATGCATGAAGGTAGGTGGTGGTTGGGTGGGAGTAGGGCAATTAAGCCTTAGCTACAAACCTGCTGCATTTTGTAGTGTGTTTTGCTATTTGCTATATTATTAAACTATATAGCAATGCAATAAGACTTGGTCTTTGTATTATTCCTTATTTTCTCAAGTGTTTTATAATAATACTAATGCTAGCACTTTTTGTAATTTTAAATTAATGAAGCATGAATATTGTATATCCGTATGGGTATATTTGTGAGGCTGAGAGGCCTGTGTCTGTAGGCTTTGGAGAGTTGCATCTGAATCGTGTATCTTGAGAAGAGTGTTTGCAAATCTTTCTGACCTCATTTCGGCAACAGCCCATGTGCTCTTTTAAGGATATTTTAAGGATCAAAGTGGATGGGTTGTGGCTGTCTCATCTTTTTGCCTTCATTTTCTTTTTTTTGTTTTTTAAGCTAGCTTGTTTGTTTCATCTATGTTGATTTATACGCCAATGTGTATTGGTCACTCTCTGCGGCACATACTAAGTAAACTATTTACTATATCGGTATTTCTATTTGACTGCAGACATTTTTTTTAAGCAAGGAAACTTAAAAAACCCTGCAGCTGTTTGGTAGTTTAGAAGTAAAATGAAAATCCACTGCCACTGCTGGATGGTTAGTTCATTTGAATTGATATATTAAAGTAGTGCATAAAATGCGTATCACCTTGCCGTCGCAGTCTTGTGCGTTGTGACCCAAAACTTGTGAATGTCAAAAAGATGGAAATAGCGGAGACAAGAGAGCAGAGCCAAACCAGGTTTATAGGGACATGGATTTGATGCATGAAGACAGATGGCCCCGTGTTTACAGTCATAAGCTTGACTTCGTGTGAACGAACGAGTTGCTTTGTAAAAGTTTCTACCATAGACGAAAGCCATGAGTGAGTATGAGATTGACAGATATGGCCAAAATGAAAAAGGATTTTACACCGGTGGATCGATGTGTATCTATCAATGTACGACTTTTTTGTCCTGAGATTGCAATTTAATATTATGAATTTGTGCAACACTCACATCTCTTAAAATGTTCATATTCAACTGTTTCCTAGTTCGCATATGCTGATATCCAACTTTGATGCCAAAATATGTAACTTAAAATTCGATGATTTTTTTTCATTTACTATTTGAGCCATGCACAGCTAACCTATTAATTTAATTCGGTAGTAATTTTCCTAGATATGATTTTTTGAAAATATTAATGCAAATGCTGATATAGTAGTTTTTTATACGATACTAAACTACCCCGTCGACGCAATGAATATTGATGTTCTTTCATTCATAAAAGCATTGGGTAAAATAATGATTAGCATCTGATCAATATGGTAAACATAAAATATTCATATAAGATACCTAAAAGCGCCGACTTAAAAAAATAAATAAATATTTTGGTTCAAGGAGACCGCATTGTAGCGACTAACGAGGGTCCACTGCACAATAAATAATTCTAATTTTCTTCTCTTCTCGGCAGCCCTACCATCCTCACCATCTTTTTTTTTTTTCTCTTTTCCACTTGATCACATCGCATCACCGTGAGGAAATATTCACAATTACTATTCCAACGACTAACCCTTTTGACTGGAAAATAATGGGACAAATGTAAAAATTGTGTATCACCCATTGTAATCTGCTCTGATCAAATAAATGCCATCCCATCTGGCCCATCTCATTTCATCTCCAAATTTGGATTGTTTGATTTCCGTGGTGTTAACATGAAGAATCCAGTAATCATCCAAAACAGGTGCACATAAAGTAAATAATTAATAAGGCAATACGATTGATTAATTATTAACAACCATCAAATGCACTTCACGTCAATTGCGTTTCTCTAATTAAAATTCAAAATAGATAACCGTCAGATGTATTCTCAAAAAATTAAAAAAAAAAAGCAAAACAAAACAAAAAAACCGAGCGTGACTTCTGAGTTTCTAACTAGTCTCTCATCATACCAACCCCCGTTTTCATTTTATTTAGATTCAGTAAAGGAGAGAATAAATAATTACATAATGGAAAAGTGAAAAGGAAAGGTTAACCAAGATACACCCAGCTTATTCAGGATAGATAAACTTTACCCCGGGATTAACACATGCTCTAGCTGCTAAAATGACGTGCATTTTTACAAAATTTACACTATCAGCATCAATTGAATTCCTGCACTGGCTATTGATATGGATCGACCCAACATTCATCCTCCTCAACTGCCTTCTGCCATCGTTTTCTAAAAACATCTAACTCGTGGTAAGAAAGTCTTCTCACCTGCACCCCCACCAAAATAATATATATCAGTAACAACGGCTACAACATTATTCAGATATAATAATTAAGATAATGGCAAGATATAGTTAACTATTTGGTAGAAAATTCTCTCATACAAGATTCTCAAATTTAGGGACAGTGTCCTCTCATAAATAGAAATTTACTTAGAGAGGTGAACGAATGATTATCTAGATTAGCAGAGGTAGATAATGACAAGACACAGGGTGATTGTCATTGAAGGTGACAAGTGCCGAGATGAAGGGCTTGAGTTCGATACACGAAACTAGAGATTTTCCATCTCTTAAGGCTAAGGGATTTGAATTGGCTATGCATCGAACACCAGAAAATGCACATAAAGAAAATTGGTTCTTCTTTTGTATCAAACAAACTGAAGGTAAGCATAAGCCCATTCAAAAGCACAAGTTATTTTGGAACAGGATTCTGAATCGAACTGGATGAGTAATTTTGGAACAGAAAAAAGTATCATGCTTTTAACAGAGGTAAAATTTAGACAGTGGCTTTAATTGAAAAATCATGACTAGACTGCAACTTACATCAACCCTATGATCTTTTGCCTGAGATGAAACCTGCAACCCACAAATAATTTTCAGTTTCAAGGCAGATTGAATGAGAGACACACATTCCAGATACGAAGCATGCTATGAAATTATAATCTTTTGAAAGCTTAAGGAATAAGAAGACAAGCATTTCTGCATAGTTAAACTCTCTGATATAGATGCCACATTTCTGACCTCAGTATCTACACCTCCAAGAGTAGGACGATTGTGGTGGACTATGTATTCAGCATCCACAACACCAACATTTTTTGTTCGATCACCCTATCCACCAGAAATAAGGTCAGAGAAAGGAAAAATAAAAGAAAATAACAAAATGTCATCGGGGGAATATTCAAAATATAGAAGAATGGGAAATCATGAAATTGAACCAAAAATAGTGAGCTTTACTTGCCTGAGCACAGTAGCCAAGCTGCATATCTAGACCCCATGCATGGATCAAGTCGTTCTAGTAAAATAAACCATAAATGATGAATTAACATGTAATCTTTGTAGAGCAACGCTAACTAATGCTCAGAAGCAGTATTAACATAACAGAATGGTGCACCTGGATCATATACCAAACACAACGCCAGGCATCTCTTGAGAAAACGGGAGCCATCATTTCTATCCACCTGAAACAATAATTCATCTTTCTTTAACTGCAATAAAATAAAGGAAAATCCACATTAAAAAATGCATGTACCACGAAGGACTTTTACCCGGTACAAGGAGGGGTAGTGCTGCTGTCATCGCAGCCTTCACCACTATTACTAGCTTTATATGTCCTTCTGCAAGCACGATGCCCAGAAGTATACACAACATAGATATGACGATAAGCATCTGCTTTAATGATAACATCATCGCAAGGCATGGAAAAACTTAAGCAAGGCTTTTCTTCTCTCTCTCTCTCATTTAATTTTTTTAACAAATGTTCATTAGCACAGGTTGGGGAAAATTTTGAACTCAGGACCTCCTTTTCAGATTCGGTGCATGGTTACTATTTGGTAATTACCTTAACCACAAAACATAACAACCTTGCTATCAGAAACGGGCGAGGGGAGATGGACTTCTAGAAAGCGTATCAATGGTTCGGTTGTACATAGTTCAATCATTCTTCAGATGAGTTCCTAGCCATATAATAGGCAGAGTCCAGTAGAGACTAAACAAACACTTATTGCGAACTGCTAATGGTAAACCATGGTCTAACTAATGAGAAAATGGGAACCAGCCCTTCCTGATAAAGGTGAAACTATTTGTGCACTATAGTTAACTTATTGTAGCTGCTGTGCAAAGAGTCTGAAACGAACAAAATATGTTTCTTAAAATACAGACACTATCATTGTTGAACACAGAAAAAGGGTATACAGGAGAACCTGTGCACTTTTGACCTCCGCCCACGCGCGGTAATCTGATGATGCACTTCTGATTTCTTAGGATCAAGTGCTGGTTGTGATATCTCCAGCCCTTCATTTTTGATGATAGAAATATACCTAAAATCATTTAAGTAGTAAATATCAAACACTAATCCTTAAGATGATTTACTAATATAGAAGTTTTTTTTTTCTAAAAGTGTTAGTTTCCCCCTTAAATATACAGCCTTAATATGATGGTAAATAAACCATATGAGAGATATATATTTGCTTATAGACTTGTAACTGTTTGTTTATATAAAAAGCAAAGTGCATCAAAGGACATAATTTACAAGAATTAAATTTTCTGTGCATTTGCTACACACAGTCCGTAAAATTTAAGGCCTTAAATGGGGTGGAGAAGAATAGATAATGGTCCACTGTTTACAGAATAAACTATTTTAAATTCCAGGTAAAGGTATTCAACATACTTATCTGGGTGGAAATGTTCGACTCCCAGGTCCTCATCCCAGAGGAAAATATAACCATACTCTGCAACTATGTCCGGGTGTGTAAGAAACGCTTGGCAAACCACCTAGTCATTGAAAACATGTCCAGGAAAAAAAAACACATTTTGGATAACTGAAATTCTTTAAAATATTGATGGGAATGAAATGTGAGGTCACCTACCATTTACTTTGATTGATTGCAGACACATGAATGACACGATCGCTCCATTCAAAATCCTTCCATCCATCAACAACACCATCATAGTGGAAGAGCATCACAATGAAATTACTTGCTAGAAACTGCAATTTGGTGTAGGAAGAGGATCATGACCCATGGACCAAAATAGAGTATTAGTACTAATGAGCAATCTGTACAAAACTCATTAAAGGACCTTTTTGACCATTTCGTTCACAAGATCTTTCTGCTTTATCCCAACGGCCATTGCAAACAAATTGGTTGATGCATTTGCCTTAATCTGTTCAAATGAAGGCAAGTCAGTACATACCAGAAGCAAAGAAAAATATCTAGGAGGAGAATAACATCAAAAGTATGCCAACTAAGGCCGAACACTGGTGACTATATGTGTTCTGTGTCAATGGAGTGTCAACCAAAGAGACTACGTAGGCTACATCAATAACTTGAAACAAAAAAAAAAAGACATCTACAAGGAGAGAAGAAATTGCCAATGATATTTAAAGGTTCACTGAATCAGAGTATGAGAGCTTCCCCTGCTTAAACACAGCATAATATCCGAACAGATTTTCATAAGCCAACTACTTTTAATTCCGATCCGGACGCTTGCTCGAGTATATTAGCATTGTAAATGAGCACATAAATTAGTTCCTTCTTAGTTCTTACATTATTATATTACATTTGCAAAGTGAAAAGGATAGTGTGACAACCATGTCATCTTGATACTGTGCATTCAGAGACACACATCACTCTAATTTCCTTGCACTAAGGAGTAACTGCATCAGCCTAATAATTTTGTATTGAAAGCCTCATAGATCACATAATAGACACTAGACAGAAAGTTGAGTGGTCATGACTGACTGAAACTTACTTCTGTTGTGTGATGACCCTTCTTAGTCCTGAGAGGTTCCCACAAAGGTCGCATTTCCAAACAGGAAGTATGGGTGACTATACCTTCAGGTAATGCCTCACTTCCACTAGGCCTGCACTGGTTCTACCAAACAAGATAAGCAAACATAAGCACCGAAGTTGAACATCTGAAATAGAATGTGATGAATGACTCATCTAGAAATATTATGTTTGTACGTGCATGCAGTCTGGTTTAGGAAATAATGCACAGGAAGAGAATGAACCTTGCATTTATCAGTTCCCAAATCCTGAACGTCCATTTTCCAGCTTGATACTTTCTGCAGTATGAGACCAAAAGGATCATTAGGAAGAATATGAATCCTACTTAATCAAAGTCAAATCCAGTTCGTTAATTGAACTAAAAATAGACATCCTGAAATTTCAAAATAAGAAGATGGATAATAACTTGTAAAATAAAAAATACCAAACAGAGAAACCATTTCAGCGGCTTATCCTGAGATAGGGATTTATGTATATACCTCTTTGTAGCCTCGTGCAAAGAATGAAGTCGTGAAAAACAATACAACACAAAGTAAAGCAGCTGCAGGGAAGACGCCATAAAGGCAGGATTTTTTACTCTTTGAATCAGCAACTAAAAATGCCTGGTACAAGAGAAAAGGAGAAGGTTAGATAAAGTAATATTGTAATATAATTGAACAAAGTGTTGACAATCGGAACGGCTTTCATTAGTTGTTGTCGCGATGCAATAAAGCATAGGAGGGGTGCATATGTCCAAAAGTCGATTAAAAAGTTGTGAGTTGTTTTTCAATCCTTATTTGAGCCAGAGGAAAACAAAAAGAGGATTGCGTACTAAGGGCTTTTTCTTTCAACGTCTACAACTCTGCCAATTTCATGTCATGCAAAAAAATAATAATAACAATAAATAAACAGAATTGAAAGGAAACGAAATAAATAGAAACAGAAGGAAGAGTCAGTTTGCGTAAAAAAAAGAAAAGGGCATAATAGATGAAGAAAAGGGAAGGCAAACAAGAATTGAAGCAATAGTAATAGAGAATAGGTATATGCGTGTGTGTGCATGAAATATGAATGAAGAAGGAAAGAGAGCGTACACGAGCAGGTGACATCATTTTTGGCATTCAAAAGTACAGCAGAGGGCAGTGCTCTCTCTGTTCTGTTTTGGCTGCTGCGATGAAGAAGGGGAATAGAAACGGAAAAAGAAAAGTAGTTGGTCAGCGATAGCAGATGATAATTAGCACCGGGAATGTAACGGTGATCGTATAAGGTTGAAAAGGAAAAGAGGGTTAAAACCTTTGCTTTGCTTTAGATTGGAGATAGTTGACGACTTGGAAACACAAACACCTCCTCTCTCCTGTTCCTATTGGCCTACAACCGAACAACGCGTGGGCACTTCCAAGCCAAAACATCCAACGTTGTTGTTTTCTATTTGCAGACTTAGCCAAGCTAAGGTTAGGTTTTTACAAATTTAGAGCTTTTCCCACCCACTCAACTCAATCTCAATCTCAATCTCAATCTCATCATTTTGTTTTTGTTTTGTTCCATTCAAATCCAATACAAATATTCAAATAATATATTCCTCCTTCTTAATCTTATATTAATCTTCTGCTGCATCTGGCGGTGGCGCATGGGGCGCAATAACGTGAAAACTCTTGGCTAACTATTGCCTATAGACTATAACTAAACCAACAAATAATATTAAAAAAAAATTGTTAATAATATTTATTTTATTTGACACATACCTGAATAAAATCGTGTGTTTAAAATTTTATATACAAAATGTAAAGATAAAGAAATTGCTTTCTTATAAACTTTATTATAATGGGCCACTTAAGTATATATTTGAATTTGATAATCATTAAATCCATTAATTCAATGCTTCATCAATTACTTCTCATAAAAACAATGGCTGCGCGACTCTCTTTGTCAACGGGAATCATAATTCGCCAAACGTTAGTGGTTCACTAGTCTACTTCCACAACCATTGTTAATTTGTTCTGCAAACGTGGGTGGATAAGACAAGATGCATCTACAATTATTGTTATTTTTAATATTATTCTTCTTTTTTTTATAATAAATATTATTCTTCTTTTACAAGCAAATATTTTTCTCTGCTTCATGACAATCATTTATATTTATATTTATATATATAATTATTAATGACAATAATTTTTAATCTGATAAAAAACAGTTATTACGTTAGTTAGTTTAATTATTAATATTTTGTATTAGAAAATAAACAATTTTGAAATTTTCATTGTGCAGTAGAATTTTTAATAGGGTTCTACGTTAATGTTATTTCTGATAACTAATTTTTTATATATATAATTAAAATTATAATGTTAAATTTTTTTGTTGAAAATATTTACTTATAATTGATGACCACTTTAAAAATGCACTATAAAATTATAATAGACCAACAAATGTTAGAAGTGGTGATAAGCGAGTTATTCTTTTTAAAAAAAAAACAAAGTTTAAATTTTAGAAAAAGTACTTGTTGAGAGAGATACTCAAGTTAAAAATTTTAAAAAAATAGAATTATTATACAAGAATGCAGTTAATATTTTTTTCGGTACAATGCACTTAATGTTTTAAATAATCGAATTTTGTATGTACAAATAAATAGTTATGATTATCTCTTTTTAATAATTTTTTATTTATTTATTTTTTATTCTTTTTTATAATTTTCTATATGTTCAAAAAAAATTTGATATAAAATACTATAATATATTCATACATTATAATTTTATAATCTATGCATGCGAATACTAGTTCAATTCAAATAAAATTATTATTATTAAATTTTTTAAAAAAAATTTAAATAATTTTAAGATAAGTATACTGAATACTAACACGATCTAAAATTTAAAAAAATATTATTATCTTCAAATTTTTTTAAAAATAATTATATTGAATATTAACACAATTGAAATAAAATTAATTTTAATAGAAAAATTAAAATTATTCTAAATAATTTTCTGAACAATTTAAAATATATATAAGCTCTTATATTATAAAATTGATCATAGTTAAAAAGTTTGCATATAAAAATAATTTTAAAAATTAAAAAATAAACAAGCACAAAGTACATGTTAATTTTTTTTAAATATTGATGCTGATTTTTTTTTTTAACGATGCTGTAATCCATACAAGAAAATTAAGTCATGCTTATGTTTGGGCCGAAGATGGAGATTGGGGTGGGCATGGTTTTTGAGGGTCCTGTCCTGTCTGCGGATACTGGATTCGATTTGATTATCATTTTCTTTTATTTTTTGTTTGTTATTAATTATCACTCATTTTTTCAATCCATTTTTATTTAAAAAATAAACTAAAAACTTGAAAAATTCTAGAATTTTAATAATTCTTTCATTAATTACAATTTCCTTAAATCTAAATTGAACTAATTATCACTCTACAGATTTATATATATTTTAAATTTAAAGGATCATTTAAAATAATTTTAATTTTTTCATTAAAAATAATTTTTTTGAATTTTTTTATGTATACTCTTAGAAGGATTTGAATAAATAGAATATGAGAATAATAATTTCATTATGATTGTATTAGTATTTATTGTAATTATCAATTCAGCAGAATTTGATGTAATAATAATAATTTTATTTTAATTAGATCAATGTTCAATGACATGAACCATCCTCCCGTGACATTTAAAAAAAAAAACGAATGATGAGGACAGAGGAAAATTGTAGGAGGATTTAGACTCTTGCCTATTCAAAAACATATCATTTATAATTATTTAATTAGAGTCTATTATAATCTAATAAATTTTAAAATTTAAACTATCATTTGAATATTCAAATTAAATAATAAAAAAAAGATTCACCAAAATTTAGATTTTGAATTATAATTTATCTATTGAATTATATATATTTTTGATAAATTTTGATATATGAGTATTAGCAAAATAAAATTTATCAAAGTAAAAAAAGAAAATTAAAGAATCCAAGATAAACTATATAATTTTTAATATAAGTGAGTTTAGAAGTTCAACATTTACTAATGAATCTCAGTTCATATCACATGAAAATATATTCAAAATGGTAGGCATGACATAATTCATATCAGAATATCAATATGATCAACACATACAAAATAAGCTCAAAATGATAGTTATTATTAAAACTAATTAAATAAATTTTATATAATTATAAAATAAAGTATAGTATTTACAATCATTAATTAAAAAATAATAGTTTAAAATTTGACAAAATATAATTTATAAATAATAAATTATGAATTTATTAAAATATTATCTTTTAATTTTCTCATCAATAAGTATTTACTTACACATTTTTAAATTTAAAAGATTAGATTAGAGTCTATGAGATAAAATAATAAAACTAATTATTGTTATAAAAAAGTCATATTTATTTGCATATTATTAATTAATATTAGTATGATTTTAGAGTGACAATTGAATCTATAAATTCATGATCTATCCAATTTATCTATATTTAAATTTATTTAATTATAATAATAAATATAATAAATTGTAATAAATTAAAATAATTTTAATTAATAAATTAATTAAAATATTTATTAAATTTAATAAATTTATATATATAATTTAAAGAATATAATACATTTAAATATAAAAAAAATATAAATATATTTAATTAAAAATAAATAAATTAAATATCTATCAATTAAAATAAATTAATTAATGAATTATATACTATTTATTAAAATAATTTAAAAATAAATTAAATAATTTAAATAATTTTTTAATAAATATTATATAAATTATTAATTTATTTTTTATCAATTTACTAATAATTTTATTCAAAACAAATCCAATTCATTTATCTATAACTTTTAATATGATTATTACCTAGAAAAACGAAACAAAACGTCGGTTAATGTTGAGGAATATTTGCAAGAGACCTCTGCATGTAAAAAAAAAAAAACGAAATAAAAGAAGAAAAGAGTTATGAATTTGATGACGTGGTGATGGTATAAACCCTTGAACCGGAAGGAAGGGAGTGCGATTGCAAAAGCAAAACCCAGAATCAGAGTGAAGTGAGAGAGCAGCAAAGGGCAGGGGCAGAGCAGCGGTAAGTGTCAACTGGTAACACAACAGACCCTATCAATTCCATATTGTTTCGTCTTCGGAAAGCTTGTTATCGAGATTCATTTTTTACTTTGTTTTGCGTTTTTATCAAATCTGTTTCCAATAAACACTGCCCATATTTAGGACAACTCTCCGAATTCGATTTATTTTCGAGCATACCCATTTCTTTATTTTCTTATTTTTGCTTTATTTTCTTGTCAGCGGTAGCAGGCTCCTTCTAATCGATGTCATTGCTTCATTTTTTTTAGGGGTTTCTTTGTCAGTTAAAGTTTTGGTATTTTTTCAAGTATTTGATTTGATGATATGTTCATTGTTGACGAGTCATTTTATTTTTTCCCAATCATTATTCATGAATATGATTCATGGGCGCTCAAACTGAAGGCATTTTCAAAGGCTATCACTTGACATGTTCTTTTAATTTAAATGACGCTTTTACCCCTCTGCAACATGTTTTACTAAATCCCTCTGTGACCTCATGTAATACTTTCTACCATTACTGCAACAATCTTGGTCGTCTCCTTATTTGTGCTGTCCTTCACCAAATATAGGGTTTAATCTGTGAAATTTTGTCATATCTTATAAAGAGATAAATCATTCTTCTGCTGCTCAGTAGTTCAGATTTCATCATTGTGGATGTCTCTTGTTAAATCTTTCCCCCTCTTATTTGCAGCTCGTTGAATTTCCAATCATGTCTTGGTGCACGATTGAGTCGGATCCTGGTATGTTACCAGCTTCTTCCCTTCTTTGTTCTGGAAGTTTTTTAACAGAATTTATAAGACTTTATGACACTGAAATAAACTAGTTTATCAGAATATGGCAAGAAAACTGTTCACGATTCATCCATTGCTTTATTTTATTATTCACTTTCTGTTGGTGTTAAAAAGGATTACTGCAAAACCTTCACGTCCATAGGAATCCTGCAAGCATTGTTCTAAATTGAATTAAAACCTCTTATTGACTATTGGTGATTGGCATATAATTCAACTGATATTTTCCACTTAAGATGTTTTTGGTGCTTGTGAGCAGTTATTGTTTCATCTACTAACGCATCAAATTTCAATATGTCCCAGTCAACAAACAAAAAAAAAAAATCAATATGTCAAGAACCATTCACCCAAAACCAGTTTTAGGTGGACGCCACCAATGAATGGTTTTTATCTTCGACATGCCCCCTCACATGAAAGCCCTTTGGATTTGAAGGGTGGACAAAGTGGGGCACATCACTACTTTGTTCTGAAATTTAAATTTAATTACGAAGAGAATGGAAACTGTTAGTAACAAACTCCTCTCCATTTGGTTATCAAAGCTTTGCAGGCACATGAACAGCCATTCAACCTAAAAAACTTAAGCTATTAGATGGAGGGCCATGAATAATTTTCATATCTAACAGTATATATTAACTTTTCTAATGCTTTCTAACGTAGGAATCACCTGAAACTCGGTTAGCTTTACGACTTACCATTTAATGTGTATCTAGGCGTCATTCTGTTTATCTCTTGCATTTTAAATATATTGTAGAGGTGGTTAGAGGTGTGTCTAGGATTGAGGGCTTACAAAGTATCTTGTTTTTTCTCTAGCATTTATATAGATTTTTTTTTTTGGAATATTGCTTTAGAGTTGCTGCTTTTTTTCCCCAGGGGTATTTACAGAACTTATACAACAAATGCAAGTGAAAGGCGTGCAGGTACTTTTTATGGATATATGTACTTTTTGTCTGTTCAAGTAACACATTACTCTCTCATGGTTTTAGCTCGCAGTGGGTTGTTGATTTTTGTTTTTCCTTTAGGACACTTTGCTTCCTTAAAAGGTATCCTGCTTTAATCTCCTTGACACGCCTGATGAGAACTTTTACCAACAACATTACAGGGATATTAAACTTTTCCAAATAGCTTCATTTAAGTTGATGATAATGCCGACATCCTCTTCCTACATATTTACAGGTTTTGACAACAATAACATTGGGCAGAATCAATTAAAGAAAGAAAGAGATAAGTACTAAAATTGAAGCATAGAATATTCAACATTCAGTGAGAGAGAACTTGGCCTGAAATATGTCTCTAAGCAGTTTTATCCAAAAAATAAGAAAAATATACGTGTATATATAAAACTAACAGCCTGATTTTGCTTTCGGTTTTTTATCCACCTGTACCATTTTGGTTGTCTGAGGTTTTACTTCCATTTAATCAGATCTTTAATGACTAAAGAGCTTAATTTAAATCCTTTAAAATGGAAAAAGAAGCTCTAGTTTAAGGAAGATATCAGCATCAAATATGTTGTCATTTGTGAATATTGCTATTTAATGAGATTTTTGTTAAATCTTCTCGGAATCATGCATCATAGCATTCCTTAAAAAGTAAATAATAGCTTAAAGACTATGCTAAGAAGGAGTTATATATATATTTTTTAAATTTTTCTATCAAAAGAAAAAATTTAGTTTGGGTTCAATCTTTGTAATATAGTTGGATAAGTACATGAACATTTTTTTTAACAGAAAAAGAAGCTTCATTGGAGAGAAAAGAGGGAAAATACAACTAGAGGAGCATTAAATATCCTCCAAAACAGAAAAGACAAGATACAACAAGGAACATGAAAAAATAAAGAATGCAGCAAGGCTGCTCATTCTCTTTGCGGATGGTAAACACAACACCAAAAAGAAGCCACAAACATACCACCTATCCCATAGCAAGTTTTGTGGCAAAGAGACATCCTTAAAGATGCAAGCATTCCGGTCCAACCAAATTAACCAAAGAACTACAAAAACTGCACCACTGCCACAAAGGTTTAGCTTCCTTGTTTTCTCCAAAACCTTTATAATGAACCAATAGAAGCTCCTCCAAAGTAAAAGGACATACCCTGTGCTCACCAAGAATTGTAAAACGATGTTTCTACGTACATGAACAGGAAAAAGTGTGTGGGTCAGCATACTAGCACCAAAAGGTGAAGGGGTAAAAAGAAACCTGTATCGCATTACCACCTTATTTAAATTAAGGGCTCAAGGAGGTGAAATCCCTTTATTTGAGTTGGGATTTCTCATGGCAGTGCTATAAGCTGGGGGTTTGCCCTTCAAATAAGAAAGCATGAACCACATATAGAAAAAGAAAAATTAGAATGAGGAAGGGAAAAGGGCCTCCCTTTCCCTTTACATCCCCTCAGGAAAAGCTTGTACTTCGTGTCTGGGCATGAGTTAAGCATATAGTTGATTGCTATTTCTTTCCCAACCAGAACACAGCTCTTTCTGGGTCTGTCACATCCAGACTGGAAAAATATCAGGAAATTGTCTATTTGATTTTGAATTGATAGACTTAATGACCAAATAATTTGTTAAATTTACTGAACCAGAATAATTCCGGCAAAATGAATCTGTTCAATTTGATATCAGTTAGATTGTGTTTTTCTATCGTACACTTGGGCTATTTAATTTTAATTACCCATCTGTACTTTTGTTTTGGTTCTCTGTGTATGCTACCCTGATGACTAGATATGTCTTGGCAGGTTGAGGAACTGTATTCATTGGACCTTGACTCTCTCGACAGCCTTAGGTTGGTGTAGTGTACTATCTCAGCTACACTTGAACTTATAATGACATTCGCAGGTTGTGATAATTAATTTGCGAACATTTGCATTCTCACTCTTTTTTTGGGGTTCGGATTCCACCCTCAATTACAGGCCTGTATATGGGTTGATTTTTCTTTTCAAATGGCGTCCAGGAGAGAAGGATGAATGTGTTGTTATCAAAGATCCAAACCCTAATTTGTTTTTTGCTAGCCAGGTGAGTTTTTTATTTTTTTCTATTTCATTATTGTTTTGTCATTTTAGTTACTGATCTTGGTGGTCCATTTGTAGGTAATTAATAATGCTTGTGCAACCCAAGCAATCTTGTCTATTCTTATGAATTCACCAGATATTGACATTGGTCCGGAGTTGATGAAATTAAAAGAATTTACCAAGAACTTTCCTCCTGAACTCAAAGGTTTGGCTATCAATAATAGTGAAGCTATACGTACAGCCCATAATAGCTTTGCAAGGCCAGAACCTTTTGTCCCTGAAGAGCAGAAGGTTGCTGGCAAAGATGATGATGTTTACCATTTTATAAGCTATCTACCTGTTGATGGGGTACTGTATGAGCTGGATGGATTAAAGGAGGGACCTATCAGCCTTGGTCAGTGCTCTGGTGGGCAAGGTGACATGGAATGGCTGAAGATGGTGCAACCGATGATCCAGGAACGCATTGATCGGTATTCCCAAAGTGAGATAAGATTTAATCTTATGGCAATCATCAAGAACCGGAAAGAGATATATACTGCCGAGCTCAAGGAGCTTCAGAAGAGGAGGGAGCGTATTTTGCAGCAGCTGGCAGCATCAAAGTCAGAGAGACTTGTGGACAATAGCAATTTTGAGGTACTGAACAATTCTCTCTCTGAAGTGAATGCTGGGATTGAAGCTGCTACCGAGAAGATCTTAATGGAGGAAGAAAAATTCAAAAAATGGAGAACAGAAAATATTCGTAGGAAACATAATTACATACCCTTTTTGTTTAACTTTCTAAAGATTCTTGCCGAGAAGAAGCAATTGAAGCCCCTCATTGAGAAGGCCAAGCAGAAAACAAGCAGTTCTCGGTGAAGAATGTAGTCCAGTTGATACAACTTTGTGTGTGGATTTTTCCAAGATATTCACTAGTATGCCCATATTTATCATGTTGCACTTATTGTTTTAGCGGTCTGTTGAGCACTGATGCCCAAGTTTCTTCTAATCCAAGGTTACCCTACCCAGTTTACCCGTGAATCGTTCGCCTGGATGTTATAATATATTTTGTTGAGAGATGAATTTAAGCTTCAAAATAATCTTTCACCCCCTCTCCCCCTTCCTTTATCGATCTCTTTCCTCCAAGCATTCTTCTTCATCATGCCATCCTTCCTCTCATCCTCGATGGCTGGTTCATGCTGCAATAAACATCAAGTGAAAACGGTCTTCAAGACATAGCCACTTACAGATGAAATGGGAAGAGGCTCCGAGAAGCAGCGAGGATGATGATTGTTGCACCCCTAGTGTGAAGATTCAATAGTTGTTGACATTAATTACTCAAGCTGTGACTGACGTGACCCTCTTTCGATGCTTCCTTCAAAAGCCAAGATAGGCGAAGACTGTCTGTTGGAAATGCGGCAGACGCTGTACCAACCACATAGTGTTCCCTCTTGAATCAGATAAACTCCATGCTTGTGTACACCACCTGATACCTATAGCCAACGGATAAGGATCCCTTCAGAGTGCTTGTGCATGCATTTTTGTATCGCAAATTACAATGTAATCTTAAAAACTTGAAGGTCATATCAATTATCATGCAATTGTTCACAATGAGGGAAAAATATAGGAACCCGGCATCAAAACCCTGAATGATGTCAAGGTTTTTGTTGCATTTCATGGTATATAATATAACTGACGGACAACCTCCTAACCAGATTCAAAATAAATTAAAAATTACAGGTTACAACACGGGCAACAGCGATGTAATTGGGTTGCTGTAGTTTCAATAATCCACTTTCTATGGATCATTTTGTTTCATATAGGGATCTAGCAGAGTCAATTAAGACCGGAAGCGAGACAATCATACCAAATGTCACACTGATGATCATAAAGTCGAAGGGTATTTATATGCACCTTTGACACTTACAGGGATGACTAAATGTCAGGATCATTCAAATTGCATGAGTTAATCTCCTTCTCTCATTGCACACGTTTATCCATTAAAGATAAAAGCTAATCTTTTATTTATTATGTAAACACATGCTCATTCCTTTTATTATCAATTAATACAGACTTGTACGAACAAATAACCAAAAGCCCACTTTCACCTTGAATATATTACGAGAGCCGATTGAGCATCAAATAGACAAACTGCTGAAAGTACAAAAGATCTACTCATTAAAAAACCAAAAGAAAAGAAAAGAAAATCAACTCTGAATTTCATTTCCAAACCCCTCGGTAGATCTATTTGCAGGAACAAAGGATGTAGGTGCTTTGGTTACAGCAACCAAAATATCAGCATATCCCACAACGCCAACTAAAACATCCTCACTCTCATCCTCAGTCACCCACACATGAGTTGCCCCGTGTGATAGCATCTGAGCCATGACAGCAGCCAATGAACTAGTAGTTTTACATGTCAGAGGCGCACTTCTACCCCTATACATGCTCCTGGAATCAAAACTAGGACTTGCAGGATTACTAAAGAACCCAATACTCCTGCTACTGAATTTCCTTGGTCTTCTTGGACCATCACTATTAACCAAATTATCTCCAGCCGTTGAATTTACACAGAACTCAGGCAGTGACCTTGAGGAAACATTATCCTCAACTCCCATAACGAACCGTCCTGCTGAGAGATTGGCTAAAGCCCACGCTGCAGCTAAGTAATCACATTTCCATAATTTACATGCAGAAATTTCTCCAATGATCTTATACTGACCGTCTGGTGTGCTTTCTATTACTGCAACTGCACTGGGGTCTTGAGGAAGCTTTTGAATTGCTTCAATGGCTGGAGTGGAGGATTCAATAGAGCTGTACTTTGAATTAATTGCTCCAAGAGAAGCAATGGAGGTGAGAGGAAGTGGAGCTAGAGCTCCGAGGCAACCAATGGTAAAACGGAGCACATCTTCTCTAGAGAGACAGCAGAACTTGTCACGAACAGAGGCACTGGAAGATGGGGAGCCCCGATTCATGTTTGCAACTAGATTGTTGTTGCTGCTGCTAGAAGTTTCAATATTCTTGAGCCACTTGCCATTGTAGATAATTGAGAATCGCTTACTCATGCCCTTCCATGCTACACTCTTTGGAACAAGCAGACGTCTCACGCCTTGCTTCATCATGTCCAGTGCATCTATCAACCTTGATGAGAGGAAATAAATAAGATCAACTTTTTCTTCTTTACTTTGTTTTTTTCATAATAATGAAGGATATTGATCAAGCATTCCCAAAAAGACATGACACTGAATACATACACTTCAGACACACTTAAAAGGTTTCAATTATCCCATTTTAGCTCTACCCAGCATTCGATTAATACATTAATACCTCATACATTTTTTACATAAAAATGCTTTAGGGCACCATAAATTTAGGATCATATATGAAGGTCTCAAATTCTTTGGGGACATCATGAATAATCAATATCTACACAAGAGTAGAAAGTAATGAGTATAATATCATAAATTATTAAGTTTCACAACGAATAATTTATAAAAGTTGATAAAGCCTTATCTTGGGAATGTCAAATTCCCTCATGTTTTGCAAGGCATGAGATACATGTAATTGGTCGGAATCATATGCCTGAGGTATCTTGGGTGATGGTGTTATAATCCTATAACTCTGTACCACGCTCAGCCTCAGGTGTATTTGAGAATCCTAGATGCCTGGATTGAAATGATGGTGTAACAAACACTTATCTAATCTTTGATAGTAAGACAAATCGGGAATTTTCTCTCCATAATTCACACTTAAATACATGTCATTCTTAAGAATATGGCTAGATTATACTGTAGACAATCAATGATGCTGATGCATTGATCTGCTACTAATGCAGCCTATGAACTTGCCAATAGTACACACGGTTTTTTTTTTTTCTGGTCAAAATAGTACAGACGAATTAAAGTAAACCAAATTCACGATAATTCAGCGCAATATCAGTCACTAAAAAGGTATATAATTTATAAACTCCGCCAACATATTGGAGATCGATATATAGTTCCCTTTCTATTCTGGCGCAAGCAAGACCACCGAATAAAAAGAATAGTTGCAACCAAGTTTAGTTTATATCTAAAACCAAAATAAAAGTTGCTGACCAAACCTTGTTGCAGGGTCAACTAGCCTGAGCAGAGAATAATTTGGAACAACCACCTCAGAAACAGGGGTCTTCATGGCCTTGTCCTGATCCTCCAAACACTGAGTCTTGGCCAAAAATGCAGCAATATCGAAGGAATTAAGGATGCCGACAAATCTCTGTTGCTTCATTTCGCTATTCTCAATCATACCCACATGCGACCTCTTCTTCCAGATGGGTATACTACCATCCGGCGATTCTCCTATTGCCCGAATGGCCGACTCCACCGTCTCCGTCTCATGGAATTCCACCAGCTCTGGCTTTCCCACCGTCAGATCGCCCACCACGTGATACAGAAACACCGATGCCATCAAAATCCAATCCTTTCCTTCTTCGCTGACACCAAAGGGATCGGATTCGGAAGAAAGATTATTGAATTCGTCAGAAAAAAAAAGAAGAGTTTCAGGAAAGCAAGAAGGGCACCGGGAATCCCGGTGAAAGAGCAGGAGTTATAAGAGAGTGTGGAGGAAGATGAGAAGAAGATCAAGGGCGGTAATGGGTAGCCTGTAAATGATCAAAAGCAGGAGAAGAGAGTTTGGTATAGGCATGGCCATGGACAAAGAATTACAAGGAGGAGAAGAAGGTTAAGGCCCATCAATCAAAAGAGTGCGTCAAAATTGGAGAGAAGAGTAAACAAAACAAAAGCTGAAAAGGAGATGAGTGATGAGTGATAAGTGATGATCGAAGAAGGAACCGAGTTGAAAATTTGGTGAACTATTGGTCCTCCTCTCCTCTGTTGTTGTTGGCGACCACTGACCAGAAATGCAAGGTTACCCACTATATATACTTTTTTTTTTCCGCCTTTCCTTATGCGGTTGACACTTTTGACATTCTATAGACAGATGACGTGCACAATTATAAGAAAAATAAATTATTTCCCTTACCGATAATTATTTTTTTGATGTCAATTATTTGATTTAATTTGGTTTCTTCCACATTAGAAAACAAAATTAAACACTTATAAATGAAAAATGTTATTTTTATTTTAAATTATAATTATAATTTATTTATTTTATTTAAATATATACTTCAACTACCATTTGAAAATTTTTGGACAAAAAAAATGTAAAATCTAGATTTAGTTTTTTTTGAAGAATATAAGAGAGTCTTATTATAAAAAAAAAAGATAATATTGAATAAAATTAGTAAATCTCATTACTAGGAGTGAACACTTAAACTTTATGATGAATCAATTAAGTGAATCGAACTTTTATTATTACTAATTAAGAGACTCAATTTTGTTGAATAATTTTTTTCTTTATCAAAAAATGTTAAAAAGAGAAAAATATTTAACTTTGCATATCAAAATAATTTTGAAAGTGAGTAAAATGCATGATTAGATATGATTAAAAAAATTTCTTATTGATATTTATTGATAGAATATTATTTTATTAAATTTAATCTCTCAATTAGTAAATTTTAAAGTTAAGGTTCATTGTCTGATTAGAGGTACCCTTGTAAAATATTTTACTCCATTAGTAATTATGGTGAGTCTCTCAAATATAAGATTTATGTGTATCTCTTATGATTATTTTATAAAAAGAAGATTATCTAAATTCATGAATTTTTTTTCTATTGTTTATTAGGGGATTTTTTGTTATAAAATTATATCAAAAATTTTCTAATTGTTATTGTGGATAAGAACATATTGCATATTAATTTAAAAAAATACTAAATTGATGCAACAAATGATACCTAGTAATTATTATTCTACTTAATTATTAAACCCTCTTATTCTTTCTATTTTTTTATCTAAATATTCCCGCGTCTTTTTTATATCATTCTAATTTGTATTGAGGTTGTCCATTTTAAAAATATATTTTCACATAAAGGTTTCAACTTCTATTAAGAATTCCCATAATTACTTAAATTGAGTTTATTTATCATTTGAGTTGCAACACGTTATTGTTTCTATTTATTATTATGTTACTTGTTGGCATCATTAAATTTGTTTAGAATGTTGAATTAATTGGCCAAAGTGGCCATTGTTGCATTGGGACAACAGAAGATTTTACCACTCCACACGTTCTACCTAATGAATTTTATACAAATAATAATAATACTTCCATAATTAAATGGAAAAATAAAAAATGAAATAGATAAATCTCTCTCACAATCATTCAATGACACGTATATAGGGTATTGATATACATATTCCACAAAATTCAATCAGTCTTGTGAACAACGTTTTTTATTTTATATTAAAAAAACATGTGGCTAATAATTTCTTTTGTTTTGCAAGGTAAGATAGGTGAATCTTCTTTTGAATATAAAAATATTAACTATTATGCTAGTGGGAAGAGTAATTAGTCAAAGAAAATAAAAATCAAATAGTTTGTTTAAATACTAGTGAATGGTCATTGACATGATAAGAGAGTTTAGTTTGTTTGTTATAAAATTTATAACAAAGTGGGATAAGTTTAGTATGAATTCGTTAAGAGGTTATTAAAAATAAAAGAAAAATTTTAAATCCCTGGAAACAATTAGTATAATAAATGTTTTATATTAAATGAAAAATATTAAATATTTTATTTTTTCATTTAATTTTTTTAATTAAGTATTAAAAGAATCGATAAACTGATTTTTTAGGAGTATTTAGTATTGTTGAAAATAAAGTTCTTATAAATTCATTAATTACGGTATAAAAAAAATCTACTCTCTCACCTTATTATAACAACAGCAGAGAAAAAAGTCTAACTAAATTAACACTTGGTCTTCTAGAAGTTTGACAACTTGTTGGGTAGATTAGATTTGGTGTATGTTTAAATTAGTTTATTTTGTATTTAAAATAATTTATAATTAAAATTATATTGAGAAAGAATTTTTTTTAAAAAATGATTATTTTTTTTAAAAATAATCTTTTTTAAAGTTATTAATTTGTAAACTCTCCTAAAAAACAAAAAAATAATGGAATAGATTCGGTTGTACTGTAATTACAAACAAAAGCATATGATGTTAATAAGTTTTTTAAAAATGAAAAATAGGCGTCGAAGGGTTTTAACATTATGGAACCTTAATTTTTTCATTTGAATAACAGATTCGATTTAACTAGGTATCCCGTGGCGGGGACCATTGCGTGCGACGACCTCCAATTCTAGTTTTATGGCCAACTAGTCATATACCCGTGCAATGCACGGGATCTTTTTTTGGTCCTATTCCCTTAATTATAATCACTCTAATCTTACCATTTTTTTAATTATATTTTATAATGATTAAAATATATTTTACTCACAATTAAATCAAAATTTTTGTATAATTAATATAGTGATAATTTGCCAAATATAATGTTATCAATAATTTAAAACAAAAATGATCACTTGAGAATAAAAACTTATTCATCTTGAAGAGCAATCATATTAACATAAATTAAGTACCAAAATGTATATATCTCAAATAAGTGATATTAATTATAAAACTTGCTTAAAAGTTTAATAAACTAATATTTAAGCATAAGTAACAAACAAATGTAATTTAAAAATAATAATAAATTTTAAAAAAATTTAAATGACTTTTTAAAATACATAAGTAAATTTAGCTTTTTAATATAATAATAGATACAGACACAAATAATTATTAATCTTATTTAACAAATAAATAAAAAAGAGAAGTTTAAATTTTAGAATAAAAATATGATACAATCAGAAAGAAAAAGAAAAAAGCACTTTTCAAGAAAAAAGTGATATTGAAAAACATTTTCACATTTAATTTAATAGTAAGCATTATTTGATACAAACTAAAAAAATAATTTAATAGTATAAATTTTTCATGTCAAAATCAAACTAAAAAAAATGCCAAGATTATGATTAAAAATAATAATTCATTTAAGGAAAAAAAGGAAGAAAGAGGTTACACATTTTTTAAGAAAAAATAAAGCATTCAACAACTTTTCCCAATCCAATCTAATAGCCAGTATTATTTGACAAAATATAAGAAAATAAGGCACTGTTTGTTTGAGATTCCTCCCAACGAAAACGGACGTTGGGAGGAAGGAATGTTATATTTCCTTTGGGGAAATGCTCTCGGAGAGCGTGCCCACCGCAAGTTTGCGATGGGAGAATTGTATCCAAAGATGCTGCAATTCAATGGCTAAAATTATTTTCCGCCAAAACCAATCTAAAAAGGATGCTAAGATTTTAATATTAATAGATTTTTATATAATTAATATAATGATAATTTGTCAAATATAATATTATTAATAATTTAAAACAAAAATGATCACATGAAAATAAGAACTTTTTCATCTTCGAGAGTAGTCAAGTTAACGTAAATTAAGTATGAAAAGGTATATGTCTCAAATAAGTGAAATCAATTATAAACTTACTTAAAAGTTCAATAAACTAATGTTTAAACATAAGTAACTAATAAATGTAATTTAAAAAATAACAATAAAATTTTAAAAAAATTAAATGACTTTTTAAAATATATAAGCAAATTTAGCTTTTTAATGTAATAATAGATACAAATATAACTAATTATCAATCTTATTTAATAAATAAATAAAAAGAGAAGTTTAAATTTTTGAATAAAAATATGATATAGTCAGGAAAAAAAAATAAAAAAATACTTTTTAAGAAAAAAGTGATATTGAAAAACATTTCACATTTAATATGTGTTTGTATTAATTTATTTTATAATTAAAATAATTTATAATTAAATTTTTTTTGAGATAGTTTTTTAAAAAAGTAATTTTTCTCTGAAAAAACTGTTCCCCAACATGCTGTTAATCTAATGGTCAACATTATTTGATACAATTAAAAAAATAATGTCATAATATAAATTTTTTCATGTCAAAATCAAACTAAAAAAATGCTAAGATTATGATTAAAAAAACAATTCTTTCAAGAAGAAAAAGAAAAAGGAATAAAGAGATTACACGTTTTTTAAGAAAAAATAAAGCCTTCAACAACTTTTTTTAATCCAATTTAACGGTTAGTATTATTTGACAAAATTTAAGGAAACAATATAATGACTAAAATTTTTTTCCGCCAAAACCAATTTAAAAAGGATGCCAAGATTGTAATATTAATAGAATAAATTTAAAAATAACAATAAAATTTTAAAAAAATTTAAATGACTTTTTAAAAAACATAAACAAATTTTTCTTTTTAATATAATAATAGATACAAACATAAATAATTATCAATCTTATTTAATAAATAAATAAAAAAAGAAGTTTAAATTTTTAATAAAAATATGATACCCCAAAAAAGAAGAAGAAAAAACACTTTTAAAAAAAATGATATTGAAAGACATTTTCACATTTAATTTAAATCTCAACATTATTTGATACAACTAAGAAAATAATTTAATAGTATAAACTTTTTCATATCAAAATCAAATTAAAAAAATTTCAAGATTATGATTAAAAAAAGAAATAATTTATTTAAAAAGGAAAAGAAAAAAAGAAGAAAGATGTTATACGTTTTTCAAAAAAATAAAGTACTCAATAACTTTTTCTAATCCAATCTAATGGCTAGTATTATTTGACAATATTTAAGGAAACAATCTAATAGTTAAAATTTTTTTCCGCTAACACCAATCTAAAAAGGATGTCAATGTTGTAATATTAATAGATAATACTAATAATTTGAATCTGTTCATTTGTGCATTCAATTGTGGGACTTTGTCCATTTCGGGATTCTGTTATGGAAGATGATAAGATCAAGATCCTCCCCCACTTCACGGTCCACAATCATTAAGGGGGAGTCTTTCACTTGTGATCAAGATCAAAGTCGTAGAGAATAATGCTTTATAAAACCCACTAAAGCTTAGAATTAATATGCATAGCAAGCACATCAATTGAGGGTTCAGATTATGCTAAGAGCAGCACATTAAAACCATGCTACGAGTTAATAGTGGTGATCGATCATCCGCACTTGTTAGGAACTTTCAAGCTGTTTGTTGATCATAACGGTCAGAAGGATGAATTACCTTTTTCAACTCAACAAAGGAGCTGATGATGATGTAGGACACATACAGTTTTGTAAGGAAAATAAAACCAAACATCAAAATTTTTTACACGTATTTCACTTCGCGTTGATATATAAATATGTGTGTTTCGTTAGATTTTTTTCCTTTTAAAAAACTGAAGCACCGAGTTTTTTTTTTTGCATGTTAAATTTTAAGTTTGTAAAATAAACCGATACTCAGAAAGTGAGCAGAAGCCATTTATGTTTTATTAAAAAAAAATGTCCCTTCAACGAATCATTTCGGAATGAGGATTTAGGAGGCATAGTTTGATGATATTAATGATATGAAAAAAAAAATCAAAGATTATTTCGTCATTGGTGAACGCCGATTTTTGTTTAGTTGATGGACGGAATCATAGTAGTAAGAATAAAGAACCGAAACGGTAACCCGATTGCCTGATCGATCCGGTTGAAGGTACAAACTGTTGTTCTCATAAATTCGATCGAAGTTTGATAAAACCGGCATAAATCGGTAAAAGCTTGAAACTCGGGTGAAACTGCGAAATGAGAGCTCGAATGTGTCTTTGGAAGTGGAAGAAAACAAATTCAAAACGAACAAGAGACAAGAAAGAAGAAATGAAGAATGATAAAAAAAACAATAAAAAAAAAGAAGATGGAAAGGATTAGATAGGTGTGTGACGGCTTGGAGTTTTGTCTTCTTAAAAGGACCGTTGAAAAAAGGTGAGGTGTTATTTGACCTTTGGAAAAAGCATCAGGTTTTCATATGCGTTTGGCGAGAAGATATTTTTCTTTGCGAACGTGATACATAGGAGATTATGTTTATGCCCACAAAATGTGAGATGGAAATGGTGTTTTTTAGCTACCGGTCTGAAGACCGCAGAGGGCATTAGAGTGCCTCATCTGCAACCAAAATATGATTTTTCTTTATCTCCTCCTTTTGTTCAGTTTTGCTTCTCTAACTTGCTTCCCGAAGAAAATGCAGCTAACAAATGTTGAAGGAAAAAATAATTTTCCAGGCAACTTGCCGGACCCATCGTCTGGGCTATACAAAAAAATTTAAGGGGTGGGGAGGCTATCATATATATTATCATATTTTAAAGTTAAAGCATGTTACAGATTTTAACCAGATTTTACAAATTTTTGTGAAAAATTTTACTTTAAAATAGAAAGAGATTTGTGAAAAAAAAAGGTTTAAATAATTTTCTCTAAAATTTTTGCATATCAGTTTTATTGTAGACGAGACTTGTATAATACAGACAAAATACAGTAGTGACTAGGGTCGTTACATTACAGAATAATTTGCTTTTATTTTAATTGAAAAATAAAAAAACATAAGAATTATCTGGCATTTGTAAGTTGGAAGTTGGAACGCGAGAAAAAGAAAGTGGTAAATGAAAAGGGAAAAAGCCACCAAAAAAACTAAAGGGCAAAACAAAAGAAAATGCAGTGCAGAAAGTGGAAAGGATAAGGAAAAGGAAAAGCAAAAGAAAAAGAAAAAGGGAAACAAAAGAGAAAGAGAGAGCTTTTATACTGGCTTTCATTCATTCCACAGCACCATCTTCAAAGCCGCTTTAATCGAACGTAATCTATGAGGATGTAAGTTCTTGGGCTATTCTTTAACTTGTGCCACCGTGTTTTTCTCATTCATTCATTCATTCATTCTAATCTCCAAGTTTATCTTCCTTCCATATCCACGGAACTGTTTGTAGTTTGTAGGTTTTCATTCCGTTACTCTCTTTTGCTCATAATGGTCACGGGACGCACCTGGGTTACACCTCTGCTTAACTGGCATGCACTCACACTCCTCTGTTTGCTTCTTCTATGTCCAAGCCCTTCTCACTCGAACTCAATTGATATCCACCCACCAGACAAAGCCTCACTTTTGCTGTTCAGGTCACGGCTGCAAGACCCCAACCAAAGCTTGTCTAACTGGGTCGGCTCTAACTGCACTAACTGGACCGGAATCACCTGTGACAACGGGACCGGCCGGGTGCTCTCAATCAACCTCACCGGCATCAACTTGTCAGGCCAAATTCACCCCAGTTTCTGCCACCTTTCATCTCTTAACAAGGTCGTTTTGTCCCACAATAACTTTGCATGCCCCCTTCCTGCCTGTTTTGCCAATTTGCTCAATCTCAGAGACCTTGATCTCAGTCACAATCAGTTTCACGGTGGAATACCAGACTCTTTCGTGAGGCTTAGGCACCTTACTGAACTTGTTTTAAATGGGAACACAGCTTTGGGAGGTCTTCTGCCTGCCTGGATGGGTAACTTCTCTGCAAATCTGGAAAGGCTCGATTTGGGTTTCAATTCGTTTCGTGGGGGTATCCCGGAAAGCTTGCTGTACCTAAAATCCCTCAAGTATTTGGATCTTGAAAACAATTTCTTGTCTGGCAATCTGCTCGATTTTCACCAGCCTTTGGTTTTTCTCAATCTTGCTTCCAATCAGTTTTCAGGTACTTTGCCCTGCTTGGCAGCTTCGGTGCAGTCTCTAACTGTGTTAAATCTATCTAACAATTCTATTGTGGGGGGACTACCTACGTGCATTGCGTCCTTTCAAGCTTTGACTCATCTAAACCTATCATCGAACCACTTGAAGTATAGAATATCTCCAAGACTAGTGTTCTCGGAGAAGCTTCTTGTTTTGGACTTGAGTAATAATCATATGTCTGGTCCTATTCCCAGTAAAATTGCAGAGACGACAGAAAAATTGTGCCTTGTTCTTCTTGACCTTTCTCACAATCAATTCTCTGGTGAAATTCCCTTGAAAATTACAGAATTGAAAAGCTTGCAGGCTTTGTTTCTTTCTCACAATCTTCTTTCTGGCAAAATTCCTGCTAGAATTGGAAATTTGACTTACCTCCAAGTGATTGATCTCTCACACAACTCTTTGTCTGGTACCATTCCATCAAATATTGTTGGGTGCTTTCAGCTGCTTGCTCTAATACTAAATAACAACAATCTTTCTGGTGTAATCCAACAAGAGTTTGATGCATTGGATAGCTTGAGGATACTGGATATAAGCAACAACAGGTTTTCTGGGGATATCCCACTCCCTTTGGCTGGCTGTAAATCTCTGGAGATTGTAGATTTTAGTTCCAATGAACTTTCTGGATCCTTGAATGATGCAATAACCAAATGGACGAACCTTAGATATCTTTCTCTAGCTAAGAACAAGTTCAGTGGAACACTACCCAGTTGGTTGTTCACATTTGAAGCAATAGAAATGATGGATTTCTCAGGCAACAAGTTTTCTGGTTTCATACCTGATATTAATTTTAAGGGTCGCTTATTGTTTTACAAGAGAGATGTCACTGTTAAAGAGCCATTTGTTGCTGCAAGAAATGTGCAACTGAAAGTTTCAGTGGTTGTTGCTGATAGCAATCAATCGAGCTTCACTTATGATCTTCACTCAATGGTTGGAATCGATCTATCCAACAACTTGCTACATGGAGAAATTCCAAGAGGCCTATTTGGACTAGCTGGCCTAGAATATCTGAATTTGTCATGCAACTTTCTTGATGGACAGGTTCCGGGTTTGCAGAAAATGCAAAATTTGAAAGCCTTGGATTTATCACATAATTCCTTGTCAGGTCAGATCCCAGGATACATTTCCAGCCTTCAAGATCTGACCCTCTTGAATTTGTCTTACAACTGCTTTTCTGGATATGTTCCCCAGAAGCAGGGGTATGGGAGATTTCCTGGGGCATTCGCTGGAAATCCAGATTTATGCTTGGAATCTTCTAGTGGAGGATGTAGTGATGGAAGTAGTCCATCTGTGCAAGGCAATTCTTTAAGGGAAGATACGATGGATGGACCAATATCTGTGGGGATTTTCTTTATAAGTGCCTTTATTAGTTTTGATATTGGTGTTGTTACTCTTTTCTGTTCAGCTCGAGCAAGAAATTACATTCTCCAGACGAAAGTTTGATTTGATGCTTGTTACTCTCTCCTGTTCAGCTCGAGCAAGAAATTGCCGTTGTCACAAGCATCAAATCAAACTTTCACCTGTAAATTCCATTTTGTGATTTGGTAGCCCTGTTCTCGTTTTAAGTGGACCTACACATTCTGCGACTTGGAATATGAACTGACCATCAACTTCATAGAAGGTGTTCTCTTTCCTACGCAGTCCTCTCTGTTCACCATTGCAGGACAAGTGTCCCTGAAATGACTGGACCAAAATGCCATGAAATGAGTCACAAGAGGTTCTGCATAGGAATGATAGACAAGTTCTGCATCATTCAGCGGAAAGAAACATGAATGGTTATGGTGAAAAATTGATCTGAGAAATGCTAGCTTCAATTTATATAGACGAATGAATGAGCTGAGGTCTTGACCCTATTTATGACTGAATTGAATAGATAGTTGTAGACAAGTCTCGCATCCTTCAGTTGGTTGTTCACTGTTGCTGGAACTTGGTTGCTTACGTTTAGGATGCATCATCCCATCCATTCAAGTACCATGTTATTTATAACCAGAGCCGGGTCGGCAAGGAACATGCCTGATGCCTAGTTATGGTGAAAATTTGATATTGATCATGAAATTGCAGTTTTGCAGGTATACGTTTACATGATACCCTTCGGTTTCAGAAGAACATGTATCATTCTAAAGGAACCCGGTTCTTTTTATGGGTGGGGAACCTATATTTCCCTTTCCCTTCGTATTGTTTTATATTTGGATTTTTTGTGGTACTTGTTTCTTGGTATTTACTATTTACTGTATCTCCACTCCACGCTATCATCTCACGGTCCTATGATTTGAACTGATATTCTCACTGTAACTTTTTCATGACTTTTTCATCAACACTGATAAGAACAGTTAATGCGTATTATTGATTTGATCAAGGGGATGTGATACTGTTAGCAAGAGAGAGTAGAGAGTTACACCAATTCATCGGGTTCTACCAGTTTCTTCTACCTACGTGCCTTGCGCAACAATCTGTTTCCAAGTGATCCATGCAATATGCGCCTTCCACTTGCAGAGCCACCAAGTTAGTCACACTATAATACGGTTAACCAGTAACAATAAGCTGTTCTTTCCAGCTTCCAATCAAACGTGAATGTCGAATTCAATAAATTAGAAGTTAATGGAATGTACATATTGCCAAAACCCTGGCAAAGGCCATCCAAGTTTCTTCATACTTAATTATTCATTATTTTTGTTTTGAGAAAATCACTTAAATGCTGTTAAATAATGAAATTACGTTTGCCTAACCAAATTAAAAGATAGTATTGTAATACAATAAAATATGAGCCTGGAAAAAATGTGAAAATTTAACGCAAATTAATAATTAATAATATATTTAAGAATAATTTTTTAAAAATACAAGCATTATTGTTGTGATCTTTTAAAAAATTTTAATATTATTTTAATATAATTAAAAAGTTCAATTAATAGTATTTTTTAATTATTAAAGAATTAAACTAATAATAATTTTTTAAAATTAAAATAATATTATTTTTTATATTTAAAAATTAAATTAATATTAAAATTTTTTTAAAAATTAAAATAATGACATTTATATTGTTAATGACTAAAATCAAAGTTTGTTCTATATTTAATTAATAGAATTACACAGAAAAAGTAATGCTATATTAATACAAATTGTTTAACCTTCGAAATAAATTAAATAAAATAATTAATTTAACATTTGGATTTCTTTTTTTTTTTTTTAAATTTTTTGGCAAGATAAGAATGAAGAAGGTGACTGGCGTTCCCTCCAGTGTACAAGGTATGCAGTCAATCATCAATTAATCAAATAAAAACTGAAATAGTTGCTTGGTTTGGGTTGATGAGCATCATAACGGTCTCTTATGTTGAGAGGCAGAGGCAGATATAGATCCAGTGATCCCGTTCAAGTTAATAGAAACAGCGTTCATCGTCGTCGTCGTCGTCTCCTCCTCCACCCGTGCCCCGGTGTGGTTGTGGATCGAATATGTTCAAATTCTTGAAGGAGGTGGTGGGTGGATCTGCAACCGGCCTCAAAGATCTCCCATATATCATCGCCGAACCTTACCCTTGTGCTTGGGGTTCTTGGACTCATTACCGCGGCACCTCCAAGGTACTTACTTAACTTATTACCACCATCTTCCTCGCCTCTAATTCCTTTTCTCTCGCTATACAAGCATGTTACTTTTTATTTATGCGATGTGCCCTGTCACAATGCATAATTTCATTTTCTTTCAATTCCTATGGATCTGCCGGCTTGCAAATTCCCCGCCCTTAAATCATTTTGGATTCTTAGCGTTTATATAGCTTTTGATTCAACATACCATTTAGGTGAAGCTGCTGAACTTATAGGAATTGTTCACTGCTTGCCTCACTAGAAAGGTACAATCTTTTTTTTTTTTTTCCTTTCCTTAAATGGCAGTATCGATTTCTTTCGTAAAACCAAGTGAAGGGAATCTAACCATGCTTTGACCTGGCATCCCGTTATTGGTATTTGAACGTGAACCGTTAATAGAAACAAAGCACTCAAGGACAAATTTTGTTTTAAAAACGGGAGAGTACTAGTTTATAATTTCATGCATTATGGGACTTGATCAAGAGTACACTGTTTCACAACAAGGTGAAAGGGCATGATTGGGATGCTAGAAAGAAATCGGCTTTCCTGTTAAAGTTTTATTCACTTACTGAACCTGACTGTATCTGTTGGTCGATAATTTTTTCAATTCAAATAGACAACATTGAGCCAGTTGATTTCATGTTTTACTTATAGAACTTCATTCGAATTATTCTTAATATAGCAACAATCATCTAAACAATTATTCAGTATGATTAGTGAAATGCTAGCTTAGAGCCTAGGTCAGACCGTCAGAGTTTCTCATTATGCATATTTTTTGAATTTACATGATTTTTGAACACCAAGTCACTAATGATGAACTATTTCAACATTACGCTTGCTAGGATGGTCTTAACTTGTCTCCTATCATTTCACATCCATCATCGTTGATTTGATACATATCTGCATGTTGGTGCAATTTCAGGATGATGGGTCTCTGGTGTCAATCTTTTCTCTATCTGGGAGTAGTGCTCAGGATGGACATTTAGCTGCCGGTCGTAACGGTGTCAAGCGTCTCCGGACTGTAAGTTATGAATGGCTATTATTTTTGGATTTGACTAGATACAGTTAAAGTATTGCTTAATGCTTTATTTTTGGAAGTTTCTTTAATAATTTATTAATGAGTGTTTTATGGTTCACATCAAATTACTCCCACTGTTTTAAAGATTTCCTTTTCCTTTTGAGCATAATACAGTTTCACATTGAGATGCTTTTCATAATTATATGTCATAATATGACATCACTTGCACAAAATACTATCCTGGAAATTAACATTTTCTGGCGATCCTCTTAAAAATTGATATGAAGACACTTTTTAGCTTGTATTCCTTGTCATATATATAGCCCATCATTCTTGGCTGGATTTGGGGTTTGTTATTTGCTTGACCTGGTTAATTCTTGTGGTGGCATAACTAGCACATATAAATTATGGGTTTGTGTGGTGCTTAACACATACTCATGAGTTGTAAAATTTCATGATTTTCTCTTTCCGTGTGTGCATTCTGTTTATGCACAAGCTGTTTAACCTGTTTTGTGGTATTGGTAAATTTTTCTTTTTTTGGTCTTCTCTCTTTTTCTTTCCCCTTTCTTTGTTTGGAGGCACATAAGAGAAGAAATTATGCCTTGAGGTTGAAAGGCATTTAAACTCTTCTCGTTGTGACTTGTGAGACTCTCCTAGCTTTAGTCTTTATGTCTACCATGCCCCTTGTGCTCAGCTATAGTGTTTAAGAATAAGAAACTGGAGTTGGATGTCAGTTGTTTACGAAGACATTGCTTTGACCATGAGAATTCCCCCCCTCCCACCTTGTTTTCATCATTGTTTTTATTGTTGAAGCACACAATATATGATGTTTTGTGCTTGCGTCCTTGAACTGTGGGACTATATGTAGGATATCAATTTGTGGATTTTCCTTTTTGAATTTTTAACGGTGCTCATTTTCAGGTCAGGCATCCAAATATTTTGTCATTTCTTCACAGTACTGAGATTGAAACTTATGATGGCGGTTCTCCCAAGGTTACAATTTATATTGTAACTGAGCCGGTAGTGCCACTATCAGAAAAGATTAAGGAGTTAGGTCTTGAAGGTACACAAAGGTATGAATGGAGTTCATGCTCGATATATTTCAGTAAGTCAGATAAGAGCTGACCATCATGCAATAAGTGCATAAACATTTTTTGTTGTTCCACCGACGTATTTTGATTCATAACCTTGGATTCAGTTGGAAATTCTGTGACTGCTTTCATTGCACATAATCTGAAGTGTAATGTCATTTGTTTCCTATAAGTAATATTATATGTACATTAGAGAGCACATACTTTGATTTTACTGTCAAGTATCAATTGGTTTATGAATTGAGTTAGCATTCACTTGTTGTTTTATTCCTTGTTGGGGTTGTAGGGATGAATATTATGCTTGGGGCCTGCATCAAATAGCTAAAGCTGTGAGCTTCTTAAATAATGATTGTAAACTTGTGAGTATTCATGAGCCAAATATGGTATTTTTCACTCATTAGTTACATTTTTCAGTTTTTCTTTACAAGCTTTATCTGTTGTAGGTTCATGGTAATGTTTGCTTGGCTAGTGTTGTTGTCACTCAAACTTTGGACTGGAAACTCCATGCTTTTGATGTTCTATCAGAGTTTGATGGGAGTAATGAAACTTCCTCTGGGCAAATGCTGGTAATTTTGTGTTTGGCTGCAATACCTTGTTTTCTTGTGAGCTTTAGCATTGCACTTTGAATTTTTATTTTTACTTTTTCTTGAAGTTCAGACATTAGCAACTCATTCAAGTAAAATAATTACTCCACATAAGAAGATGAAAGTTTCTGGGTATGAGGTTAACACTTCAGCAGAATGAAGTCTGTCATTTAAAACCTTTTCTCAAGTTTCAGCCATTTGTTGCTTCACTTTAGTGGTCCTTTTTAGCATTTGAGCATCTATCTTTGTAAGTCTTTGATAACATTTATTACAAAATTGACTGACATGATGGATGCTCCCTTGCAATGATTTGATCAGGCCTTCTTTTATTTATTTATTTTTTAAAATTTTAAGAATAAAGGATATCAAGTCCTGAGACCTAATAAATATTCCCACATATTTTCATGTTTTCCATTCAGCAATATGCATGGCTTGTTGGATCACAATACAAACCAATGGAGGTGGTAAAATCTGACTGGGCTGTAATTAAAAAGTCTCCTCCATGGGCCATTGATTCTTGGGGCATGGGTATGTTATTTTCTGTTCCTTTTGATTATAATGCCTTGTGATAGCAATTTGGTATATAACGTGGAATGGAACAAAGGAACAGTCTGTTATTGATGCATATTTATTTGCTTGCTGATGGTAACGTTTCACTTCCTCTTCTTGCCTATCCTAGTCAATAATATGGTGTATCTCACGGTTACAACATATATTCTGGAATTTGTTCCTCATCTAGAACTGGCTACTTCCATTGAGAAGAACAAATAAATTTGATTTTTTTTTGGTTAAATTACACTAATTTTCTTGCTTACATAATGGAATGCAATTAGTTTGTTAAATTACACTAGTTGTTAAATTACACTAATTACACTAATTTCCTTGACCCACTTGTTCTTGGGGCTTGGGTATGCTTGTATATTCTCCGTTTGTTGAGAAGGGATCATAGTATCAATTTGGTACTTAAGGAAGAAAGAAAGAATTAGAAATATCTTATATCTGCATTTGCATAGTTGTTGCTGATAATGTCTAATTCTTTACTTTCCAAACCTGATGAATTGGACGTATTTCCTAATATGTTTACATATTTTGTAAAACCTTTTCTCTCACATAAAACTTTTTTCAGAATGTGTTCATATTATTAGAACCTCGCTACCTTTTGTCTAGGAGAGTGAGTAATTTAGTTTAAATTATGTGAACTGGTAGTTGTACAGTTGTTGTAGGTTCACAGAATATTTTTTCCATTGTCTTTTTTCCTTTCCTAGTAGACCTCTCTAAGTTGTTAAAATTTTCTAATTTTACAGGTTGTCTAATCTATGAGCTATTCTCTGGTATGAGGTTGGGAAAAACAGAGGAGTTACGCAACACTGTCTTGATTCCCAAGGTCAGCCTGCTTAGGAATTTACTCTTTGTTTCTTTTTGTATTGTGTCTGCATATATAAATTAAGGGAGGTTTTTGACTTTTAGTCTGTTGATTACTTTTATATCTCATTCTTATGAAATATTCATTTTTCATGTTTGTATGTTTTTTTGTTTTTTTTGCCTCACAGTCTCTGCTTCCAGATTACCAGCGGCTATTGAGTTCCATGCCTTCTCGTAGATTAAATACATCAAAGCTTATAGAAAACAGTGGTGAGTGCTCCTTGATATATTTATGGTTATCAATCATAGAAAAATTGTTTGACGACCTAACATCGTAGTAGTTTTGCTGCTTTATTTGAAGGATTTATGTGTTTTGTGGTTTATCTTATAAGCTATATGGGATCCTATATATGCATAAGGCAATACCACTTAAGATTTTGAGTTTTTATATCAAGGTCTTAGTGCTTATTCTTGGCTTCAGGATTGTGTCATAGTCATAGACTGTAGCTGAGAACTGCATGGGAATGCATTGTTAATTGGTTGGATGATGACAATATGGTATTAGTCATAACTTAATGGTTTCAGAGATGGATACTTAGCATTAGTTTGTGGAAAGAAGTATCGCGTTCTTACTTAATCAGTTCAAATAAGGCTTTAGTTTCTCAGAATGTAGTTTTTAAGTCTGAGATGTGCTGTATAACTCTAACTTCCTGATAAGATTGTACACGAGAGAAATTTGATGACTTTTCTTTCCAAGAGGATTGATCTCACCTCACACGCAGAGAAAGATATTTACTTTGTTATAGTATTATATATGTGTAGTGAGGGTTTATGTTTATATGATAGTGATTTGAGCACATTCTAATGTAAATTGGTTTTAGCTTTTCCAGATCTAGGAGGGGATTTTTCTGCTTCGTGATCACTTGTAAACAAGCAAAAAGAAAATCTGCTTCAACAATTTATAGCCCATTCTAAACGTCTGCCTTTCTTGTTTTGATAGTTATCATTTTTTGCAATCCTGAATAATTCTCTGTGATTATTACCTTGTATTTAGTTTGAGTTTGTTGCTAATGGACATGCAGAGTATTTTCAAAATAAGTTGGTAGACACAATACATTTCATGGAAATTCTCAGTTTGAAAGATAGCATTGAGAAAGACACCTTCTTCCGCAAGCTTCCAAATTTAGCAGAGCAACTGCCTCGCCAGATTGTGTTGAAGAAGGTATATCCCTTTGGAAATGCTGATTTTAAACTTCTAATCTTAACGACATTTTCTACCCCAATTGTTTATGACACTTATTGTTTGGTTTTCACAGTTACTTCCTTTATTAGCTTCTGCCCTTGAATTTGGTTCAGCTGCAGCCCCAGCTTTGACTGCGTTGTTGAAAATGGGTTCCTGGCTTTCAGCTGAGGAGTTCAGTGTCAAGGTAAATAATAATTTCAATACTTTCATAATGACCTTTTTCTTTTTCCTTGGAGTGCCTAATTTTTTTTTTTCCTCTCTGTGTCTCTTTTCTTTTTGGATTAGGATTCTTCTCATTCTTGTATTGGATTTCTGATATATAGGTGCTTCCAACAGTTGTAAAACTCTTTGCATCCAATGACAGAGCTATTCGAGTTGGCCTTCTTCAACATATTGATCAATATGGAGAGTCATTATCAGCACAGGTTGTTGACGAGCAGGTATGCAGTCAGGATAAAAATTTTTTAGTTTCTGTACTTTTCTTTTTGACCTTGACTATTTCTTTGTTGAACATTATACAAAAATCCCTGATAACAATGTGGATACTTTGCAATTCTTATTGACACTTATAATCAGGTTTACCCTCATGTTGCTACTGGGTTCTCTGACACGTCTGCTTTTCTGAGGGAACTGACTCTCAAGTCCATGCTAATTCTTGCTCCCAAGGTATGTCTATTATATATTCATGTTAGCAAATGTTGCTTACCTCTTGGTTTTATTTTTAAAATGAGATGTTATAGGTCCAATAAGAATATTGGACACATGAAATTTGTCATGACAGTTATATTGCCAGTACCAGTCTTTTGGTGTTTGCATAGCATGTCTGACCTGGTTATTGCAAAATTTACATTAAAGAGATGTCTGTTCTATGAAGAGATGTCTGTTCTATGTTAGCTTTGATGGAAGGTATAATGTAATCCAGAGTTTTTAACTATGTCAATTGAAGGTGGAATTGCTTGAATTAATATTTGATGTTACTAAGTTGGGGCACAGTTGTGGTTAGATCTAACATGATATTTAATGCCTTGGTATCTCAATCATCTCTGTTGAAAGAGGAAGGATCACAGAAACCCTTAGTTTTGAGAGAATGAGTCAGTGAAATTACACTGCCCTCTGTATCGGATTTTATAATACTTGTGTACAATAGAAAAGGAAATGATCCTAATTGATTATTTACATATTCTGACAATCCTAATTGATTCTAACGGATTCTTTACATATTCTTATAATCCTAATTGATTCTAACACTCCCCCTCAAAGCTGGAGCATATAAATCATATGCACACCAAGCTTGTTACAAATATAAACTAATTCGAGGACCTCTTAGAGACTTTGTGAATACATCTGCTAATTGATCATTTGAATTGACAAAGTTAGTGACGATGCATCCAGATAAAATCTTTTTTCTCGGATAAAGTGGCAGTCCACTTCTATATGTTTGGTCCTTTCATGAAATACTGGATTTGAGGCAATGTGCAGAGCTGCTTGATTATCACAAATCAGTTGCATTTGCTTAACATCTCCAAATTTTAACTCTTGAAGCAATTGTTTCAGCCATATAAGTTCACATGTTGCCAATGCCATAGCTCGATATTCTGCTTCTGCACTTGACCTTGCAACAACATCTTGTTTCTTACTTTTCCAAGATACTTAGGTCGCCTTAAATATTTTCTTGGTATTGAGGTCGCTCAATCCTCTACTGGTGTTGCTATTTCTCAAAGAAAGTATGCCCTTGATATTTTAGAGGAAACTGGCATGACAGATTGTCGACCTGTAGATACTCCTATGGATCCAAACATCAAGCTTCTACCAGGACAGGGGGAGCCCTTATCGGATCCAGGAAGATATCGAAGACTTGTTGGTAAACTAAACTACTTACCATCACTCGACCAGACATCTCCTTTGCTGTAAGTGTAGTTAGTCAATTTCTACAAGCTCCTTGTGATAGTCATTGGGATGCTGCGATCAGAATACTCAGATATATCAAAGGAGCACCAGGTCAAGGCCTTCTCTATGAAGACAAAGGACATACCCAGATCATTGGTTTCACAGATGCAGACTGGGCTGGCTCTCCCTCAGATAGACGTTCAACCACAGGTTATTGCGTAATGATTGGAGGCAACTTGGTATCTTGGAAAAGTAAGAAAAAATTTAGGTTTCTGTCCCTAGGCTCTGATACCATGTTGAAAGAGGAAGGATCACAGAAACCCTTAGTTTTGAGAGAATGAGTCAGTGAAATTACACTACCCTCTGTATCGGATTTTATAATACTTGTGTACAATAGAAAAGGAAATGATCCTAATTGATTATTTACATATTCTGACAATCCTAATTGATTCTAACGGATTCTTTACATATTCTTATAATCCTAATTGATTCTAACAATCTCAATGGATATTTTGAGGAGAGGGGTGGACGGATGGTGCTTAGAACATTATCTGTGTTCTTAGTTATGATCTTTTTAATTAAGCAGAGGTACAGGTTGTGTCAGAGCTTGGGAAATGGCATTACAGAGCTGTAATTGCTCTTAGATCTACCTTACTACCTCTTTCAATATGTATTTGAATAATAAATATTTTCTAAGATGCTCAGATTTGGTTATTGGGTTTACATAAATGAAGTTGAAAGCACTTCAATGAGATTAAGATTTGCTTTTGATTGATATTTATAATGCCAAATGGTCATTGATTTGATTGGCATTGGCTCTTAAAATATCATGTGCTTAGGAGCTGTTTCCTTTATCTTCACTGATCCTTTTCTCCTGCTTTTCCCCTCCCAAATCTTCTCTTCTATTTGATCAATCTTAAGTGATCATTGTTTCTTTCTTTAGTTATTTAAAAAAATGGTTTTTTGTCTCATAATTGCAGCTGTCTCAAAGGACCATTTCTGGGTCATTATTGAAGCATCTGTCAAAGTTACAGGTACTGCTTCATCCTTTTTCTTTTCATTATTTGCTTCTTTGTGTTCAACTGTTCATGGTTTTCCTTTTCTAAAATTTATAAAATCTGCAACTTGTTTTATAGGTTGATGAAGAACCAGCAATTCGAACAAATACTACCATCTTATTGGGAAATATTGCTAGCTACTTAAATGAAGGGGTATGATCCAAAGGCTATCTGCAAGTTCAAATAGTGTGCAATATTTTATTTAATGATAGTAGCATACTAGCATATGTTGCATTAGTGAAATAACTGATGACTTCAGAGCTATTTTTGCAGACAAGAAAAAGAGTTTTGATTAATGCATTTACGGTCCGTGCGTTACGTGATACTTTTCCTCCAGCTAGAGGAGCAGGTATCAGAATCATACACATGTATCTATTACTCTTTTTCATTGTTATGCTTTTGCTTTTCATGATTGTTACTGGGCACTTTAGATTTAATCTCCTATTCTTCGGTTTTGCAGTTGATATATTCCTCAAACATTCTTTTCACACCATTTTAAATTTTGATTGGTCAGGCATTATGGCTTTATGCGCCACCAGTTCCTACTATGACATTACAGAAGTTGCGACCCGAATTCTTCCTAATGTTGTTGTACTCACAATTGATCCTGACAGGTTATAGCATGCTGATGGGTTATTGTTTTCTTATATCCCCTCTACTATGTGAAAATGAGGAATTTTCTAGTAAATTGATTTATACCACTAAGTAATATTTTTTAGTGGGTTGACTCATTTTTATTATTGTTCTTGTATTGCTGCGTGATTCTTTTTTTTTTTTTTTTTTAATATTAGAATGTTGGAATCCTCATGATGGATGTTCTTTTCTATGAGTATTTATATCTGTGCTATGTGCTGCTTTGGCTGTTTTTGGTCTTAAGATTCTAAATAGAGATCATTCTTATTATTGTACCTTCGGTTATTTCTCATTTTTTAGACAGTGTGATAATATGTTATTCTTGACATGGTTCTAACAGTGATGTTCGATCTAAGGCATTTCAAGCTGTTGATCAATTTTTGCAGATAGCAAAGCAATATTATGAAAGGGTATACTCTGAAATTCTTTTTGACTTTTATTCATATAAATATTGTGGTTCTTAAATTTACATATATATATATATATATATATATATATATACATATATATGAGAAGGAATTAGCATTATATCTTTGAGAAGAAATTAGGTGTAAGTGCAGAATGAATTTATAATTTTGTTTAACCTAACTTCTGATTTCATTTTAATTCTTCTTTATTCTTTACACGTGATCGATGATGATACATTTTTTTTACTAATAATGTCCTTTATTAAATTTTTTGATAAAAGAAGAATTTTTGTTAGAAGGAGATATCTTATGTGAAGAATGCAGAGTTATTCCTCATGTTTTTGCAGCTTCTCCCCTAAGGCCTGCTTCCCATTATATAGGCTAACAAAAATTGGTATGATCTTCTTGGGCATACAGCTGAAGGTACATACTTAATGTATGTACAGACTGAGTAATCTTTAGCTTATGCAGTATCAGTGTTCCTGATTGTAGTTAGTAACTATATTTGCAAAAACAAAAGAATTATGACAAAAGGGCTGAAGCTGCAGTAAATTATGAGATGTTTGACAAACATTATCTGTATCAGACAAATACAGGAAAAGCCTTAAAAGTTAAAACATGCTATATAGTTTGATGGTGATCATTTATCGTTTCTCCTTTTTCTTGGTGATTTGTGATGCTGATGTTTTTACCTGCTTTTTGTTATAGACAAATGCAGCAGATATTACTGGGGGTGCAAGCATGGGAATCTCATCAGTTCCTGGAAATGCGAGTTTACTTGGGTAAGTCAGTCCAAACTGTGTGGCCTGACAGCTCACTGGTTAAGCAATAAAGAGAGAGCCAGAGTGTCAATATGAGTTTATGATATCAGGTTACACTTGGTTATAGTGAAGTTTCTCTTTTTTCTTTTTAATATTATAGTGTCAATTAAAAATGTGCAGAATAATAGCTAATTCTTGTTTACCTTTTTACTAGATGGAGTTTTCTTTAATTTCGCGTCCCTTTTAATCTATTTTTAAACTCTTAATTTAGTTGCTGCAAATAAACCCATGATAAATGGGGGTGGAATGCTGATGATTATAGAGAGGATAGTCATGCTCAGAAGCTTGCATTTTTTACTTTAAGTGGTAGTATGCATGCATATATATATATATATATATATATATATAAAATCTTAAGGAGCTCTGGCTGCATTGTCTTACAGTGCCTGACTGTCTAGTTGAGCTTCTATCCTCTTTAACTAGTGCTGCTGAGCAGTTTCTCCACATTTGCCTCCAAGAAATTGGTTCTGATTCAATTCTCGTCACTATGCAGATGGGCTATGAGCTCCTTTGACCCTGAAGGGTAAACCTTCTGATCATGCTCCAGTTGCTTCTGTCAGTTCTAGTGCACTAACTCCAACATCTTCTAATGCCAGCTCAGGTATGCCCAATGATCAGTCTCTTAGTTATTTTAAATCTGATTTGCTTATTGCATATTACTCTGAATATGTGATTATTATTATTATACTCTCTTGTGTCCTGTTCTTCCCCTCCCACTTTTGGCCTGCTTAGCATCAAACAAATGTATGTGTTAGTGTTGGCATGAAGAGAATGGAATGTTCCTCTTGAATAATTAAATGACGAGGAGAAGAAATGCTTCATTGATTTTTGTTCACTCTCTCTCTTTTATTTTTGTCTTTCTTGTTTCTGAGAGGGTAGCAGAAAATTGAGCAGCAGCTACTATTATGAGGTGAGGCCAGCAAGACACTGTGGTGCATCAACCCTGGGTCCTCATTCTTCTTGTCCATTTTTTTACCTTCAGGTCTAGTGTACCACCTTCTCCACCTTCAGAGATTTTTTCTCTTGTGGATGAAGGTGCTTGAGGTCATCAAAATCTATACCCAGCATGTTCTTTTTTGAAATGTCTTGTCTTACTTATTGGGGCCCCAAAAGAAAATTGAAAACTGACTAACTTGCAGGTGTGATTTAGTGTTATTAAATGAAGAAAAAATAACGGGAAGAAAACGGAAAAACTGTGATGGGAAGGCACAACTGAATATCTCACCACTCATCTCTCTATCCTTTGCCCCTTCTGGCAAACCTATTAATTTTGCTCCCGTATCTGATCTGTTGATGATGCCTTAATTCGTTCTGCTTCATTTGGATGGCTTCTTTCTAAGAGTGCATTTCTACAAAAATTTAACCTATATTTTATTTCTATTTTGGATAATCTAGCTATAGATACTCCATCAACAGCACCTGTCCGTGTAAGCTCTACAGCAGATTTGGCTGAACACCCTGTCCCTACATCCCCTACATCAACAGATGGCTGGGGGGAACTTGAGAATGGAATCCATGAGGAGCATGAAAGTGACAAGGATGGGTGGGATGAGCTGGAACCACTTGAAGAGACAAAGCCAACTCCAGCTCTTGCAAACATTCAAGCAGCTCAAAGGCGGCCAGTTTCTCAACCTGTTTCACAGACAAAACAAGGTATTACTTGTTTTTGTGTAAGTATTTTGATAGGGATTTCCATGACTCCAAGTAACTAGTCACTATAAATAATTTTCTGTTGTCATGTTGAAAGGTTATTTATCTATGTACTAGATCAAAACAAGTGTCAAAAAATTCTTACTTTTATGCCTATGAATATGTTTAATGACAAGATCCCACAAAGCGATTGATGTGAATGTAAGTGTATGAATTCCTAGTTCAGATTTGCATCAAATAGTTGGGTTGGCATTTCTAGTGAATTAGCGAGCGCTTTAGTTTCCTCTCACTAAGAAATGCACTTTGAGCTTTTGTTGTTTGCTATGATGGTACTTAATTTGATAATTATTACTGAAGAAAATACAGTTTTAGAGATGCTGCTGCTATTTTATATAGCTTCTGATCTGTACTTGAAACCTGAAAGTTCGACAATGTCCCAAAGTGCAATAGGCATATTCCCAAGTATCTTTTACTTATTTGGTTAATTTTATGTACAGGATGTGTATTAATTGGAAGTTTTGTTTAATTATTTTTTTAGCCTCAAGTTTGCGATCCAAAAGTACACCAAAGTTGAGCAAGGATGAGGATGATGATTTGTGGGGTTCCATAGCAGCTCCTGCTCCACAAACATCGAAACCTTTAAATTTGAAATCAACTGTAACTGATGATGATGATCCCTGGGCTGCCATTGCTGCTCCTGCACCCACTACCAAGGCCAAGCCCTTATCTGCTGGAAGAGGTCGGGGAGCTAAACCTGCTGCTCCAAAATTAGGTGCTCAGCGGATAAACCGGACATCATCTGGGATGTAGTAAACAAATTTGCCAGAGAACGAAAGGAATGAGGAAAGATTTAATCTGTACGTTGCCTTTTTCTTTTGGTGGCTGGGGATGATGTTAAAATACAAGAATTCATTTCTCTATGATATGTGAATTACATTTGTGCCTTTTATTGGCATAGTTGATTTGTAATATTATTCTTTTACATGTCATGATTTTTATTTGAAGGGAAATCTTAATTCTTAAGGGCAGCTTTTGTTGAATTATTGTAAGGCAACAAGGCTGTGGTATTTGCTTTGTATTTTGGGGCACGTTTACAGTTTTTTGGTTGAACAATTAACATTTTAGATGTAATGTAATTAGCTTTCATATTTTGTTATGAGGAAAGTTTTTGGTTACACAAGATATAGTTAGTCGTATTCTGAATGGGTCGTTGTGTCCTGTTTAAATCTCATATTACATGTCAAAAAAAGAAAGCGTATTCTGAATGGGTCAAATTTTGTACATATTGTATGTGTATTGTGTTGTTTGTTACAATGCATGTGCATTTCTATAGAAAGCTTTTTAAAGAGATTATTTATTTATTTATTTATTGATGAGCTTTTAACAGGTAGGGGTGCAGACGATGTAAGCACTTACTGAGTCATTTGGGCTTGTCTCGCTCAAGGTTTGGCTTGGGTCAGCTCGCCTCATCTCATAAGTTACAATGAATGATCCCAATTTTAACTTTTAACATGGTTTGAAATTCGTTAATTAAACAAGTTGAGCTTGAGAATTTTAATATCTGACTTGGCTTGGTGTGCTAATAGTTCGATAAAGAATTAAATAATATAAAAGGAACTTATAATTTTAATATTTTATATCATATAAAACAATTTATTTATAATAAAACTTATAAATGCATTGATAATTAAAAGAAAATTGAGTTCATTGAAGATTTAGCTCTTGGCATTGATAATTATTTTAGACAACATATATATTACGTGGTTGAAAGCTTGTTTAATAAATTAGCTGAACTTATGTTTTTTTTAATGTTCTATTTTGTTCAGATTAATTACACTCCTAATTTATTGTTTCTTGTGAATAAGGAATAGCTAATTGTGATTTTTTTTTTCTAAATTTTGAAGACGAATGGCGGTCACAAAGTTAATTTTGATTTCATTAACTAAGACTAATTCATCCTTATCATGTAATAGTATGATGACAAAGTTATGTGTTCAAAGGTTAACATGTTGAACTTTTAAATTATTAAAAAAATAACATTAATCACCCATATATGTTTAAGGACTAAATTCACTCCTTATACCTAATCTAATGAAGAAATTGTATGTTTAGTTTAAAAAATATTGGCAAAGATAAAGACAATAAGTTTTTTAAAGATAGATTGTGTGTGTAAAAGTGAGTCTTTGAAATTGTAATTAATTTAAAATGACATTCTCTTTACTTTCCTTTTTTTTTTTTTTACATTTCTAATAAAAATGAAACTCTTGAGAAGGAAGAAAAAATATGATGGCATTGGTTATATAATAGGATATTATGTGATAAAACAAGTCAACAAAAAAAAATAATTATGTGATAGAAGAGAAGAGAAGAAAAGAAAAGAAAAAGAAAGCAACTAAAGCACGCCCCGTTGCAAATCTGAAACCTGCCTGAACTGAAAGGTTGGGTTCCGTGTGAGTTGGATTTGATGCTTCAATCCAATCCTTTGGCTTTGTAGGAGAAATTGTTGGAGCGTTGCCTTCCCTTGCCCCTCCCTCGCAACTGGGAACCCCGAAAGGCTCCGACTTTCGTCAATTTTCAATATGAGTATGACCCAATTCGCCATGGTATGCCTTTCGAAGCTTCTGTAATCTTTATTTCTCACGCTAGATTAGGCTTTGACTTGCCAAATTTTATGCGAGTCTTTGTGCCTGCTTTTTGTCTTCAATTTCAATTTTGTACTTCCCTGTCCTTTCTGTGGGTATTAAGTTCTTTAGTCGCAGCGGATTGTCGTGTATAAATTATAATTATACAATCCAAAATCCCAAGCTAAGTCTTAGCACCAAGTTTGTTCCTTTATTTCAAAAAGGAAGACCCTTTTTGGTTGGTTGAAAGATCTTCTTCTCCTCCGCCTTGTTCTTCTTTTTCCTCTTTCTGTCCTGTATACCGGAAACATAGTTATGAAGTTTGATGAATGAGGACAAATGTCTGCATGATGAAATTCTATGTTTGGTGGATCCAAACATAGCATTTGGTGTCAATTTGATATCATTCCTGATGATTTTGCTTTGCTTGCTTGTAATTTGCTTTTAACTTATTTGAACTGGTACTGAGGAAGCATCAATTTAGCAAAACTTACTATGCCATGTGTTCAAACTTTAAATCGATTTTATTACTAATATTTTCATATTTCAGGTTGAGGAATTGGCTTTTCTTGTCAAGGACAATCTTCCTTGCAAGCATCTAGTTCTCACAATGGAAGAAGCCTTAGTTAACTTTCTTCAGGATGATGAAACAAGGTGATATTTATGAAACTCTTTTTGAATGGTGTTTAAGCTGAGTATTAGTCCAAGCCATTGATATGGCTCAGGATGGTAAAAAGTTTAGTTAACGACACTATTAATGTTGATAGACAAATTTGAACAGTCAATGGATCCTTACATTGTGTTTCTTGTTCCTTTTCCTTTCTTTCTTTCTTATTATAAACAATGTTGTTATGTGTTTCTATAAGTTTCTCTCTGTAATAATCTGACTTAATAAGTTCTTGCGTACTCCCTGGGTACCGGGGCCCCCAAAAGAAAAGAAAGAAGTTTAATATATTATAATATAAGATGTATTGCCAAATTCTTTTCTAACCTTTTTAACAGAAAATACAATGTTGCAATCTAAAATGGTTTCAATGTTATGATTTTTTAATTTAGTTGTATAATGCTTAATAGTATAACAAAAGGGTTTATTTACCATATGCATCATAAACTATAATCAGCGTTTTAGAATCACAGTTTGTTTATTAATTTAAAACCATAAGAATCCAGCTCTTACTCGTGTACATTTGGAATTTATATTGTTTTAAGTCAGGGCATGTGTAAAAGAATAGGGATGTTGGGACCGGCTCTAAGTTTTGTTGGTCATTTATAGCATCTGAATTTAGCTTGTATTTGTGGCAGTTGAGCATATGCATGCTGCGTTAAATAGTTGTTTTATGAAGGTTTGAAGTTTTTTTCCTTGCTACCATATAAGATGTTTCCTAATATCTGTTTTTATTGTACTATAGTTCAGATGGAATCTTGGAATTGGAGCCAATGAACTCTTACAGCCGTCTTCTCTTACATCGCCTCGCTGAGATATTTGGGTATATTTCTTATGAATTTTGTTTTCTGCTAGTCAATTCCAAAGTTCCTTTCTGGTTTCATTTTAGATTTGTATATACTTTTTCTTTATCTGATAGTTTCATAACTGGTGCCAGGTTTGCGCATGAATCAGTTGGTGAAGGAGATTATCGCCATTTGATTCTGCAGAGAGGTCCAGATACATCGATGTATGTGAACTCCCGCCTTTCCTTTGTCTTGTTCTCTTTTCTATCAAGCATCATTTGAATTACTTTATTTGATTAGTTTTTCCACAATGCTAGTAAGGTTTCTTTTATGATTTAAACTTCGTATACGGATGGATTGCAGACCTCCAATCCTTGTTAGTGATATCCTGTGGAAGTATGATGAACCTCAATCTTTGGTTACATCACACCAAATATTAAGGAGAAAAGAAGCCTCTCCTGGTAATATATGCCGCTGATTCTTTTTCTCTCTGTCAGTTACTGCAGTACATCATGTACGATATTGATCCTTCCTGTAGAATCCACCATTATAAAAGACATAGCATGTAAGAAATGTAGTGAATGAGATTTACAGTTTACTATTTTCTCTATAAAGTTGAGAAAATACTGTCGGAAAAATTTTTATGCCAATATTAGTTTACTTCTACAGTCTACACGACTTATTTTCTTGAGAAATCAAGTGTATTTTAATGCACCTGAATTGTGTTTATGTGGATTCTGGAAAGATTTATTACTGTTAAATGCTTTGATTATAATTTTTATTTCTGCAAATTATTTTTATTGTCTATATAGCTTTTATGTTTCTATTATCAAATTACTTTCATTTTTACAATTATATTGTAGTATAACATGCATAGGCTATTGGGATGATAGAAAATTATGTTCTATAAGGTCTAGGAAGCCTGGATATGATGATACAGGACACTGGTATGACAACATAGATACAGGGGCATAGCTAATACTTAAAAAATAGGATACAATGTTGCTGGTATACATATTACATTAATCCGTAAAAATATGCATAATTAACATATGAACGCCTATGTTTAAAAGTAACATCACTGCATCAGTGATTACAGATTTGTGGTAATGGTAAAAGAGAGAGAATATATAGTTGTAGAAGTAGGCATAATCCTAAGAACTTTAAGTAGACACTTCCATTAACAATCAGAGGCATTTGAACACCCAGCAAACACAATCTGACAAATGAGACACTGCACTGAAGAAATTTTTGAACTATGAATAGACACTTAGAGGCCAGAACTATCCAGCTGTGAAGGTTCTCCATCCCTGTATATGACTGTTTTGCTTATCAATAATTGTGTAGATGACTTATTTCATTGCATATACCAGTTGTTTTTATATGATGTTGATGTGGACTACACTCTCCTGCTTTAGTGGGCCTTAATTTGTGTTTATTTTTCAGTCTCACAGACAAATAAAGCATCCTTTCAACATTCACTGGAGGAGAGAAAAGCTGCTTATTTAGTTGCTCGTGAGCGAATTTTCTCTAGGAATTTAGGAGAGGTAAAAGAGCCTGGTGAACAAAAGCCACGAAGTGTGCCTGTGGTTGCCCGCCGAATGATTGCACATGCACTAGGTCAAAGAATCCATCCAAAGAATCAGAATGGCTTGGCTAGCCATGGCATGAAGGATAGAGTGCTCACAGATGAATTGCATGCTCAAGAAAAGAATAGTAAAGTGTCCAGTCTGACAGAAGATTCTGAAGAGTCTATACACCTAAGAAGGAACTCAAACATCAGAACAAGAAACACTAGCAGTTCTAATGCATCTTCACTTAATAAAAGGAACGATCAAACACCAGCTGACAAAAATTTGCCACAATTCTCTCAAGATGAAAAACATGGGCATAGTGTAAGTAAAGACTACATTGAAAAGGAGCATTTAGGAGCTGCGAAGAGAATGTTTGCTCATGCTTTGGGAGTGTACTCTGGGAAGGATGGTTCTGTCCCTAGAAGTAGAAGTGGAGACATAAAAAAGAATTAACACAGAATAAGGTTGAAAACTCTTCATTTAAAGCAGAATGGTATTCTGTTGCTCCAAATGGACCTTGGCAGGTGCTCCTCAGGTGTCAATTACAATCGCTGAAATGAATGATGATCATGTTTTACTCAAAATTCTGATATACTATTCTCGGGAGATTCATGTGAAAGACTATCGTAGTATCGTGTTGGTTGCTTAGTTCTTCCATGAATGTGATGTTGTAACTTGACTAGCAGCCGATTCCAAAGGCATCCTGAACGAACTATTCAGAATCATGTTAACCTGTTTTGGCGTATGGATGAAGCTGACTGAACAAGCTACGGTGTTTTGGCTCGTCATCTAGTGTTGTTGTACAAACAGTAATTCCAGTTTCATTCTAGTATGTTTATTTTATTCTGTCAAAGTCTAGTTTTTCTTTCTGGCTGTCCCCAGGGCCAGGGGCAAGGACATGATTTCCCTATCATGTAGGGTGTTACATATAATATTTTAACAAATTTGTTGACTTTATCATGTTTGAGAAATACCAAATGTCTTCTCCTTGTTTCCCTTCTATGCTGTCTATTGGGTTATTTGTTACAGAAATTTAAGAGTTAATGCATTACATGTTTTTCTGCTGTATGTGACTCTTACCATGAACAAAAGCTATTTTACCCGCAGACACTGCTAGACGAAGAAGCTTTCAAGGATTGCCATGGGATTTGGAATCAGATCAGTAATTACAAAAGATGTAGCAACTAGCAATTACGTACAACAGAGATGAAAGAGTAAATATTCGAATATGAATGTTCTATTTTCTCCTCCTCCTTTTTTTTTTCCCCCTTTTGATACAATAAGATTGAAAACTATGGCTTTTTCGCAGATTAATAAAAAATTCTCGTCATTAGCTGAATCTTCTATTTTCTACTTGATCTTGATGTGTTGTGCAATGATTATGATTTATATCGAGTCTTTGTTAAATTTATTCTCAAATTTCTGAAATATGTCCTTTGATTTGTTCCTATCGCGGAGAGACCCATGTTTCCTCATTTATAAGTCATAGAATAACTATTGTTACTCGATCCATAGCATATATTCTGGTAGAGACTGAAATAAAACTGGTATATATATATAAACAAGGGAGACAAGTTCCTTACAAGCAGAGAATAAAGCTCTGTGTAACATCACCAGAATCCGCACACAAAACTAAAAATGGGAAAAGTTACAAGACCCTCCCACCAGGAAGGAGATAGCCTCCTGGAATAGTAAACGAAAAACATAACCAGACCTCCCCAGCCTAGGCCCCTGGCCTCCTTTCCTCAAAATTCCTCTTCGACCCCACTCTCCTTTCCCCTCATCATTATATTTTGAATCAAAACTTGACATCACGTGATGCGGTCTGCATTTTGAATCTATGAATAACATTTTCACAATATATTGTAAAACCGCATCAGAAATATACAACGTAGAAAGATATGCAAAAATTATTAAAAACGGTTATCCAAACAACATAGAAACAAACTTCGAATAATTAAGAGTATTGAACCATTGCAATAAAGGTTGTCATGCATCGCCTAATAAGTATGCTGGTCAATATATCATCGTTAAAAAAATACAAATATGCTGGTCAGTCTGAACTGAAATTAATTTCTACCTAGTGAAGGTGGTAGAGGAATGAAGTTGTCATCAATAATACAAGATTCTTGAGGTTGAGACTGAGGGAAATCTTTGCATAAACCAACATTCTGCTGCTTTGGCACATTTTCAGAATGCAGTTTCTTGTCATTCGTGAATCCAAGTGGTGTGCAGCCCAATGACTGGAAGAGAACACATTGAAAGATGAAAATTAACAATTGCTTTAAATCAATGCAGGGTTGTTTTTCATTTTTTTTAAAGAAAAACTAACTATTAGCCAATTACGTTAACTACATAACTGAGACCATATACATAGAGAACATGTGAGGTGAGAGGAGTGCTTAAAATGAGAGATGAGAGGAACAAAATTTGACAATTGGATATAGTATGACTATGTTAGTAGTCTAGATGAAAAGTACAACTTGTGTGACTTTTTAAAGTTGTCATGTGACCTCTTAAATGAGAAGGATTTGCTCCTCTTATCTCTCCCTGTAGGCACTCCTTTCATATGATACATTCCCTACTTAAATATATTACACGTGCAAGAAACGCAACTAGTTTAGCTAGTAAAGTCTCTGCAGCAATAAAGTCTTTGCAGCAAGTGCAAAGACCTGGAATTGAATCTCGCCTTCAACTAGGAGAGGGAAGGGAGAGGTTGCCTCCCCATGTGAGCGTAACCCACACCAATGGACAGAAAAAAACAGCAGTATCATAAAAGCTTTTCAAGACACTAATGGACTTATCCCAGCATTTAATGTGGACAAATTACCAATGGTGACTAATTACTTAGGCAGCCAATCCAGAGTCTCGAATGTACTATTTTTGACATGCGAAACCATTTGATAACCAACGTTTGCTCTAAATGCTAAAAGCTTAGTGTATTGGCATGCCAAATTGAGAGCCAAAAGTGCAATAAAGTGGCCATTTATCATACGAGAAATTCTTAGATACTCTCGGTGTAAAAAATTTCTCTTGCACTATACTATTAAGCATATGACATATTTATCATACATAGTCATCTGAAAACAACGTTTAATAGGCATGTGTGGACACTTTCCAACGAAGGATTTCTTTTGTTGAGTCCCAAGCATGAGAAATAATAATAATAATAAGCACACTATTCAATGCTCCAAGAAAGGAAACAGGAAAAGTACCATATGGGTTCATCGATGGAATTTGGACTTCTAGACACTTACTAGTAACTGCGACCTCACTGTCCAAGTGTGGGTCACATGGTAATAGTTCACTGCCATGCAAATTAAGAAAAAAAGAAGATAGATCCAGCTGGAAAAGGAAACTAAATTGAAGAATGTGCATTGTAAAAGCTTTACCTAGTTGGCAGGTAAGCAGGGTTTCTTGCAGAAACTAATAGAATCCGTTCTGCTTTGCTGCCTTTGCTTATGTGATGATCCACTACCATGAATTGATTGCAACATAAACCCACCGCAATTAGATACCATTTTAGAGCTCTTGTAGTTGTCATCTAATGTACGGCAGCCGTATGTGTACATCACATATTTCCTCAACTGTTCATAAGTTGGAATATTTGTCATATAATCCAACAATTCAGAAAGGTAAAATTCAGCAAAAGGAAAATAGTATGAGGTAGAGAAAATGTTTTTATTAGCCAATAAAGAAATTACTTTGTCCCAGTGCTCCTTAGCTTCATGCCCGTTTCTAATTCTCCGCAAAATGCTGTCTTCATTTCTGAGTTTCTTTATCCTATGCTCACACTAGACTTTAATAAGGTTAGGACAATATGTATTATATGTATGAAAAATTATAAATTATTAGACTATGAGCAATAAAAATTATAATGATCAAATATCTATGATGCATCATTACAGAAACCTAGAATAATATTCACAATCTAACAAGAAAATAATAATGTAAATTGTAAAACGTAAACTACTACAAAAAAGGAATTCACAGCAAGAGAAGAAAAGTGAGAGAAGAAAAGTATAACTATGCTCTTTGATCAGTATAACTATGCCACGGCCTTGTTCTACAATTCATAACAGACCAAGTACTTTCCAGTTTGTTTTAACAGAAACAACGTATAGTGCACAAAGTTTGACATTTTGCAATTTTGCTGTCCTCCTTTTGATCATTTTTACAAACTATCAAGGAGTCATACTTCAATGATATCCAGAAAGGCTAAAGGAACAAGGAGTATACCTGTATCAACAGGTAGAAAAAGATGCCTATGCTAATGCAATATAGGCCACCAAGGTCTGCCAGGAAGCTCACTGCACATGGAAACAAACAAGGCCCAAGGGTAAAATTATCAATATCAGTTTGAAGTAACATTGGATATTCAAGCAGATATATAGCAAAGAAACCATAGTTTCTCCAAAATAATAAATTCATGAGAGTAAAATTTTCAGAACAGCAAAGCAGCATCTTTTGAGCAAAAACTCAAATCTCCAGTAGGTTAACCTCATTTAACTATATCCAAGTGGTCTAGTCTATTTGCCTGCTTATTCTGATAAGGCCTACACCAGTACAAAACAATATAGCATATTAAGACAAGACATCCATTTACCAATATAGGTTGTACGTACAAGTTATTCTCATTGTAGAAATTGAGATATAGAAGGAAAGGAATTAGAGATCCAAGAATTAGGTGGTTGAACTTGAAGGTGAAGAAGCTGAATACAAATGATAATATGAACACAATGTAGAGTGCAATGGCAGCAACATCAAGAAAGTAGCTAAGGATGCAGAAACAACGATACTAGATGATGACTGCAATTAGAATACCATGAAAAAGAAAAAGGAAGTCAAGAATTAACTGGCTTTGAAATTGAACTTACTAGAAAACTTGTAGACAGATAGCTTGCCTAGACAAGGTGTAACAAGATACTTACCAGGACCCATAATACTCTCTTTGTCGATTTCCACAATATAAGCAGAGAGAAAATTGATATACAATGTGGTGTTAATTAGTCCATCAATAGAATTTTCAAGGGATGCTTGAAGTTGTTTTGTATCATGAGAAACTGCACCTGGGACGAACTCGTGAAATAAAGGTTGTATGAGCTTTAGATCATCTAAATTTGTTGGGTAGCGAAAGGACCCACAACAAGCACGCAAGAAGAAAGGAATAAAACACAAATATTTAACGTGATTCGCTCTCCTTGACCTACGTCCACGACCCTTAAAAAGGATAAAAATACTCCACTAATAAAATATTAAATTACAACTTTTGCATCGATAAAGCTGCAAACCCTCTCACAAATATTGACCACTTAATAACCCAATTACAACCTCTCTTAAGTTTAAGTTCCCTATAAGGTGACACTCTACTCCAATAAGTAAAGGTTTATTTATACAAGCACCCCCCAAAGGCTTCTTGAAATTAGGTAATGTGGGACTTGAGTCAATTACACAACAAAATTATGATATATTCGAGGAAACAAATTAAATTTCAAAATATTTGATTCTCTCCCTCTGAATGTAACTGGCCTATCTTCAAAATCGCTTCCATTCTTTAGTGTTCCACAAACAAAACTCCTGTGTTTCTTGGTATTATCCATAGCAGAGAAGTCGAACTCAAAACCAACGGCAGTGGCAGGATTGTTTGGGAGGTCAACAAACTTCCATGGAATGTACATGCTATCATGCATGAGCTTGGAGTTTTTACACTGAAGTGTTAAGATTGGTCCCTTACTTGAGTTGTGACGAGTAGTTTGCAAAAGTCGACAGAGAAACAACTCAGTGGTCAATAAAGCCAGGATTCCCAGTAACTAAACTGCGCAGATCACGTAGATTTGAACAGCTCATACTAGATACTGTGGTTATATTGAATTCTATGTCATTGGGAAATGAAGTTAATTCTGGTCCATTTATTGCTCTCACATTATGCAGCTCAATCGTTCTCTTTGATATGATCTGGTACAGTGACCTGATGGAAGGTTGAGTCAAAATGAGGACACATGACAAAAAGAAACCAAGGGAAAATAAGCCATAAATAGTAGATTTTACTAAGATCTCTTGACTATTTGATGAAATAAGCTATCAGATAATCACGCAGCAAATAAACCAATAAAAAGTATCCAACTTGCTATTGAGAAAGTTCCACCAAGTTCCGTTTTGCGCTTCATAACTACCTTCTGATCATCCTGCAGGAAAAAAGTGGCACCCAAATAAAGCATTTTTCATGCATATAGTTAATTTGCTTACTGTTGAAAGTCTTTGAGGATGAGGAGCATGGCTTGAAAAGGTTAATAGCACCAAAACAGCAGATACCAAACAGATGACTATAGGAGCATGCCTATGTAGTAATGTTGATTCAGGAAGAGGTGCAAGCACTGTTGTCATGTTAGCTTCCATGATAGCAATTTAGAAAGTTGAACTCAACAAATTTACTTAGCTTATCCCAAAAAAAAGTACACGAAAGTGAGGCCCTCAATGTTGTTAGTATCACATGCATAATTAAGAAATAAAGCAGGCAAAGTCCAGGTCTCAATTCCTTCGTCTGTTGTGTCCATCGTGACAACAATTGAGGTTAATGGTCTGCTTATAACGTGGAACAGCAAACGAAAAGAAGGAAATAAATCATTGAGAATGACTATAAGATTATATTATAGGTGGAACTTACGCCAAAACAAACATTTTTTTTATGAAGATATTCCCATTGTGAGAGTACTAAAGTGAATGAAACATTAAATGGAGTTAGTTAAGCACAAGTATCAAATCAAATCAAATCAAATTAAATCTAACCATCCAATGCCTGGTGCAAAACAAATATCCAATCGACTTATCCACCATCTGATATTAAACCAAATATTGCTGCTGCCATCCCCAAGGTCCATAAACCTCAAGAAAAAGCAGAGAAGAAGCCAAGAGAGCAGCATAACAAGGGTGGCCTCCAAGAAGACGGCCTGGGACTGCGTAAACTTCTTGATGGAGTCAAAGGCAAATATGGTCTCCGGAAAGCTGACGGCGTAGTAGTCGACGCCGGAGTCGGTGGTGATGGTGGAGCTGGCGGTGAAGAGGGTGCAGATGTTGGTTGCACGATTGAGGACATGGCCAGGTGGACAGGAGCAAAGGGTGACATTGTAGGGGATGGAATTTTTCAGGGCATGTCATTCCTTTCTTCTACCCAGTTGCGAAGGAAAATTTCTTCTCTTTTCTTTTTTTCGGTGAAGATGTTGAAGTGGAATTGGGCGTTGGCATAGGATGCAAGACACGACAGAGACACAAAGCGAGTTCTCAAAACTGAGAAGCAATGCGGAAGAGAAAAGAAGGGTGCAGGAAGGAATGTTGATGCCACCCTTCAAAGTTGACAGTTTACACAGAGAAGCTGAGAGGAAAGAGAGCATTTTAGTTGGGTTATCAGTTATGTATGTTTGTCTCTCCTTTTTCCAATTAAGCTGCTTTTTAACACTTAGCACATGACATGACCAGGGAATTTCTCTCATCCTAGTCCTATATATTTTGTATTTACACCTAAACTTTGTTCGGTGCATAGTTTTGGCTGTGATAGTAAAGGTATCATAAATTGAGGGAGGTACATTTTCATTGTTTTAGGATTCATCATCATTCAACAATGTTACTGTTGGGTGCTGTTATAAAAGAGAAAGAGTCTTGGCGATCAAGATTCTTATAAATATAAGCTGTCTTGGTGAACTTGTCGCAGCAACATGTCTTCATAAACCTAACTGATATCCTAGATCTTTGAATTTAGTGCGAAACAGTTATACCAGGATAAATAAAATTCCTTCCTGAGAGAAGCAGTGCAGTGGAGGAGTCACTATAACTATAACAAGTGAAATAAAAATTAATAATAATTTAAGCAGATGATCTGGACATGGAAAAAGAAATAGATCTCTTGTCTGGAATACCGTAAAAAAACTGAAAAAAGGCGAAGAAAACACACTTTAAAGTTTAAAGATGCAGAACAGGCAGTGGGGCAGCGAGATGCACATAAAAAAAAAAAAGAAAGAAAGAAAAAGATGCCGAGATCAAGAGGCTTTAATGGTATTGAAAGCTAGGATGAAAAGTGTGCCACCTCCACATGCATAAGGCATGCACTAGAGTCTAGAGACTGCTTAGATTAAACATGGGAAGTGGCACTATTGAGAGAGCCAAACTAGAGGAAGCTATAATTATTCACCTGGAGATGAACAGGGAGTGATAGAGAGTTAGTAATAACTAATAAGAATTACGAGACCTTGAAGCTTAATTAAACGAGAAACGTGACAGAACCAAAATATCGGATATTAACTCACTCAATTTGTTGTATTCTCATTGACTTTGAGATGCAAATGAATGTCTGAATGAACCTCATTTGCAGCATGAAAACTGCCTGAAATTGATACTATCATCTTTGACATGATTATATTTTGAATTTACGCACCCAAGATCACATTTCGTTAGAGATCAATTCTAAAAGATAGAGCTCAATTATTTTTTAAAAAAATGACCCTATAATTAGCACCTTGAAGTTACTTTTAATAAATAAAACACCATGATTTCACAAAAACATCCTTACAATACACTTTAAAAACAATTCATCCTCCAACCGACAAAGCACAACACGCCCCAAGTGAGGGTTGACCCCTTTGACCCGAGAATTTGTTTTTTTTGGGTCTTCTTGTTTTTTTGTTTTGTTTTTTTAGTCTTCGTATAAGTATTACGCCACACAGATATGTCAAATCGGGCCCACCCACACTATCAAGTTGGGCCCAATAATCCAACAAATTGGAATGACGGTCCAATTCGGCCGGGCCCATTTTGGTGTAGTAACGTTTTGACAGGTCACTCGCAACTGTTCATTAGCATTGCCTGGTTATAACGGCCGAACGGGTTGTGGTGACCAGTATTTAAGAATAAATATAAAATAAGCCATAGTCCATGACACGCAGCCTGCCAGCGCTAATGTCAGGCTCCTTGACGTCTCACTGTCTTCAACATCAGGGAAAGGAAACTGAAAAATTGCTGCAATGCCATCAATATAAAATTGGAAAATTAAATTTAAAACAAATAAAAAGTAAAACAGAACTACTTGTACTGATGAAACCGAAGACAAAAAAGAAATTTAATTTAATGTTTTAAAAAATTAACACTGAAATTATTCAAGTCAAATCTTAATTAAATATATATTTATATTTATTTATTTATATTTAATTGATATTAATTTATAAAATTATAATTAAAAGTAATTAATGAATATTAAGAGTGCCAATAACCTAATCTAAAATTAATTTGTTTAACAGATACAAAAAATAAATAAATAAATTAAGAAAGCACTCCATCCGTTTTTTTATTTGCTGTCTTAGAAAAAAATTGTGTTTCATTTTATCTGTTATTTTAAAAAATTAAAAAAAGTATTAATTATTTTTTTAAAATTTTATCCTTAATAGTAATGAAATGAGAGATGATAATTAAAGTGAACAGTAATATTTTGAATATGGATCTTGCTAACCAATACCCTTAAGTATTTAATACTTTTCATTAAATTATTATAATTAATTAAAAAATATATTAAATATTTTTTAAATTTTTAAGATATTAAATACTTATACATTTAATTCAATATTTGCTGTTTTTAATTTGGTAGCTGTTGCCTTAAGGGCTCTTGTTAGCAAATTTCTTTGAGTATTTGATAGCATAATTTTATATTCTCCTAATTTATCTTTTTAATAATTTTTAAAATTATTAAATAAAACAAATATTAAATATTTTTTATATTTTTAAGATATTAAATATTTTATTTTTTATTTAATACTTATTTTATTAAATAATAAGATGATCATTAAAAAAAATTTAGGAAGAAACAATATTACTCATTCTGATAAAAAAAAATAATTTAATCAAATGTAGTTATTTTTTTTTTGTAAACAAAGTTATTACCGACTTTCTTAATTTTTGTGCAAGTACTTTACTAAAAAATAAAAAGTAATAAAAGAAGTAAAAATATTCCATAAATGATACTAAGTCATTTAATGTATTTAACATCAATCATTTATTTATTTAAATGATTCAATGAAAATATTTTATAAAATATAAACTCTTTTTATGTTTTAAGTTGAATATTATTTCTCTTAATACAATTTTTAACACTTAAAATAGAAATCATTTAAAATATCACAAATTTAATCCTAAAATTTTTTTCATCTAGAAAAATTCTACTAAAATTGTTAATAACTTTATCATGCGTACCCAAAGTCTTGTCCTTGTACCGCCTATAAAGCAACGATAGCTTTCAGGATTTTTTTTATTTAATATAATGACGGTATAGAGTTTTATATTTATAACTTTATATAAATTATTCAAACTCCATTTACCATAAAAAAAAAACCTTGTTTAGAGACATGTAAGTGTACTAGTATAGTAAAACTATAGTGGCTTCTAAAAGGCGCTCGTCACGCTGGAATGGAGGATGGTTGCAGTGAAGAAATATTTTACGTATATCACTTTATCCACTTTCACACTAGAGCTACATGCATGGCCTTTGACCTTAATTTGCCATTTTTTGTTTTTATAGTTAAATCACGAATCCCAGGGAAAATTACTGGGTGTGGCAGCCCATTTCCACCATCAGGCCTTGCCTGTTACGTTGCCAATGGGTTCTTCCATTCTGTCCCCAAATTCTTAAAGGCTTTCCGTGATTTATTTAATTTAATATGGAAAAAATATCAGAAAGAGTACTATAACTGTCACATAATCATTTTGTGCAGTTACAAAAGAAAGTGAGTGGCAAAAAAAGAGTTGGCAATGGAATTGATTTAGTAATGCATTTGTTCACCTTAGTTAATACAAAAAATGTTTGAGTTTAAATTTCAAAATTATTTATTTGCAACATCTTTAAATGCAACTAATAAACTTCCTAAGCATAAATTTTGACCTGGCAGTGGCAGCTAGCAGCTTATCTGTCACTATTGGTTGTATAAAAAAATTAAGATTAAAAGAGTTTATTAAAGTCAGAATTTTTGGTATATGACATAGTAAGAATATGATGACAAGAATTTTATTGTGAAGAAAAAAAAAAAACAAGTTTACGGGGTAGTGTTTGAATAGTTTGATTTTTCACAGGGGCAGACAGAAGAGAGGTGATTAATTAGATGAAGTATCCTAAAATACTGGGTCCTGGAGACTATTGAGTTGAGCACTATTTTGTTTTGTCTGGTTACCACTAGTGAGCGTGAATTACTTTACTCTGGGCGCCCCATCCACATGCTGCAGACCGCTAACGAGTTCTATATATACGTTGCATGGATAGGAAAATGATGCAAATAAATTCCCATCAGACAACAAAATTAAAGAGGCAATATTAATATTGCAGAAGAAGCTATATTGAAGATGGCACTCTTTTCCCTGGCTACCAGGACTCGCACCTGCAACCCTATGGTCTTTGCAGCCGCTGCCCCAAGATCTGTCCAAGTATATAATTAATCATTCAGCTTAATTAGTTAATTTGTGTCTTTGATTATATTGGTCCAATATATAAGTGTATTAATTTTGAAGAAAACGGTAGAGGAAAAGAAAAATGAATTGCAAGAGTGACAACACTCACGCAAGTATATTATCTTTCGTCTGAATGAATTATATAGATACGATGTTAATTTGTAGGTACCACCTTCGCATCAAGAGGGCTCCCGTAACTGCTGATGGCATCAAACAAGGGGCAAGTGAAACAGTTAATGTGGGTGACCAAAACCTACAAGACAAGGCTTGCACCTCTAGTGCTGCCCAACATGTAAATGTAACTCTTCATTAAATTAATTATGCTTATTATTTAATTAAGTAATTTGTCGCACTTCAAAAATCTAAATCGATATTAATTTAAGATTATTCAATCAAGCGGATGAGTAACAGGACAAATAATGCGGCTGATCAAATGTCAGCAACAGCACAAAACATGACTGAGAAAGCAAAACGGACGATGCAAGATGCATGGGATTCCATATTTTTGTTTTAAATAATTCCTCTTTCCAATATTTATGTTCTATCTTTTTCAAGAGATTACAGATATATAACACCTTCGTGAATAAGATCTTTTAAAGTGTATAATGTTTTTTTTGGAATATCTTAATTATGACTTTTCCAATATATATATATATATATATATATATGACTGTCATTTTTGTAAAGATGCTTGAAACTTGATTGAAAAAAGATGAAATAAAAGTGATTTGTTATGGGATTTTTAAACGTTAATTTTAATTCTTGCGTCCCATAGCAAATTATTCGGAATACTTTTTTGCCAGGATGGATGTTGTAAATCTCAATACGACATTCAAAGCATTCAAGTGTTTCAATTCTCAATGGCAAAACCCAACAAAATCTTATATATTTTCTTTATCATGAATCATAGAAATAAGTAGAAAAGCAGCCAGGCCAGTAGCATAGTTGTAAGGTATTGTACTTTAAAATAATGCATCCTGGGGTCGATCCTAGTGGAGGATAATCCCAACCCCTTCTCCCATCTCCAAGCCCCCACTTCCGGGACAAAAAAAAAAAAAAGAAATAAGCATAAAATTTTTTGAATTTTATCTTATAAAAATCTTAAAATTCTATTGCACTCTCAAAAGTAAAGTTTAAAGTTTGAAATCTATAAAATAACTTACTTAGTGCTTAATCATTTGTTATAGATATAAAATTTCTGATATTTTTTAATCAAAATAATAAAGTAAACAAGTTGTCCGTATCAATATTGAAAATGTAAGAACTTGATCAAATTTCTCTTTTAAGTGCATCTTTAGGTGAGTGTTTACACTATTCAAAAGACTTTTTGAAAGTTTAAATGAATTTTTATTTATTTTTTTATTTTTTATTTTGACATTTGTATTGTTTTTCACATGTAATTATGGTCTCAAAAGTTTATTTGATTTAAAATAATAGTTACTTTTTACGTTGAATGTGATTTTGTTAAATATAAATTAATTCACTCAAATTTTTTTATGATTGTAAAATTAAATTTATAAAATTAAGCTTATTCAAAATTAGTTTTGCAAAATCCAATCCAAATCAACCATAATTTGCTGGCAAATGTATACAGTATGCACAAAAAGAGAAAGTTTCCCAAACTTGTGTTGATGTAATTGCATCCCTAATTTAACCCAACCAATCCCCCTTTCATTTATACTATCTGGATAACGTGAGCAGTTGTGTGATCACAGGCGAAGAATTTCCAAATCTACGTGATTCTACAAATACCCTTTTTCCCTACTTTTCTCTTAGACAATAGTTGAACTTCAAACAATGAACACAATTTAGATTTTGGTTATACACTTTTGAGATTACAGCTGAGTAATTCTTCCTCCTATAAACGTAGCAGCGCAATGGTAATAGGTCATTAACATATACAAAAATCAGTCAATACCACTTTGATTCTCTTTTTTTTTTAGTTATTAATAAATTACAAATATTTATTATAAAAACTAACAATTAACAAATGTTTGACAATATCAGTATCCAAAAAACAAAAATTAAAATACATAGCAGCTTCCATCAAAACCGTGCCCGCCAAAGAAAGAAGCTAAAGATACAAAGCTAGAGTAGCAGAAGTTAATTAATTAATATAAACATCTTCTAAGCATTAAGAATTGTACATTCGTGACTTTTTTAGTTTTTTTTAATAAAAAATTGTGATTTATTTTGCGTCATTTGAAACCATTATTATTTGCTCATTGATTTATATAGAACTTTTCTCAGGCCCACTGAAAACCTTTCCTGTGATTAAATCAGATTAGACGCATTTAAGAATGAGGGAAAAATGGAACCAATTCATTTTAGGATTCAGATCCTCTCTGAGAAGTGTATTAAATTTAATTCATTTTAATATCATTATAAGGTAAGTTCAACTTTTAAGTTTTAACTTTTGAGTCTTTTGACCTTTACCATCATATTACTCTCCCTTCACACAATAATGGATATGATTAAGATTAAGATAGCAAATCTGGAATTTTCTACACATAAATGGAATAAAAATAAAGAAAAAGAGGCGAGGTGTTGATTTAAATTTAGAAAAATATGTATGAGTGGCATTAATTGGGAAGTTATAAACCGTGGAATTAATTTTTATGCATAATCTGGAGAGAATATATAATAAGCCAAAAGTAACACGCAATTATGAGTTTGCCAATATTTTGACATTAATTGCAGGAAAAATTAAATACATTTATTTAATTATATAATGAATTAATTAATTGCTAAAAGTCTCAGGACTTACTTGCCATAATAGTTGAATATACTTTATTATCTTTTGTCATTCCATATAAGATTGGCAGTGGCACCAAAGAATAGTGAGACACAGAGAGCTTTCATTTTTCGCACACATGAAAGAGGTTCTTATCCCTCTTTCCATATCTCTTTTGCCAAGTCTCCACCTCCATCCGCCACCTTAAGCTACAATTCCTTCACTAATGTGGATGCCGTTTTATATATCCTCCGCCGCTGTCTTAACCTTTTCTCTTCTCCGACCACAAACTATGATAGATATTCCCAAAAAATAAAACCATTTTTATGATCTCTAATTATTTCACGCCATTCATCTTGCTTCCATGTTCATCCATATGTTTAAGTTTTATACTAGTTCTTACATCTCATGTTTAATTTCTTATTTAATTATGTGCAGGCAATGGAGATTTTCTCATTCTGTTAGAAGATTTCCCGCCCAAAGCTATAAGGTCATAGTCTTTTTCTTTTTTCTTTCTTGCTTGGAGTCACGCTATATACATATTTTATTCAACAAGTCTACTTGATTCTCTCCTAATTTTTTTGTAAGCAAAATGATAGTAAAAATAAATTATTTCAAGATTATTGGTCAGAATACCAGCTGTATATTTAGAATTATAGAGGGACAGATAGATTTTCACCAAATGATTACCTTCAAAGATTTTTAATCCCTTAAAGGAGACTATTCAATTAGCCCTTTGGCACCCTGGGATCTCCTTAGAAGACCACTCTTTCCTTTAGATAATAATAAAAGAAAGAGGGAGGAAAAAAAATATGTTCTTGCACTTCACTACAAATGAGAACCCATTTTCTCTTCTGCTTGTATTACATGAGTTCCAAGGGAAAACTCGAATCAGATAAATATGGCTAATGGAGAGGGCAAAACTTTACTTTAGGGTTTTTTTTAGATATGGCTTTTCTCCTCAACTCTCTGAGAACCGATGGATATTTTTTTGGTCATATTTGCAGGTTCAATTCACAAAACGCAGAGATAAACTATATCAGTAAGTTTCAATTCGTCTCCTTTTCAACTTATCTATTCAGTTTCTCATTTGCAAATTCAAGCTTGCAGGCAATACAGTATATCCTTATTCCGCACAATCTTAGAACTGATATGAGTAAAGCAAATATATAATCCCATGTTAGTGTAAATTTCACACTACCTTCACACCCTATGGATCTATTGTGCGTGTTACTTAGACTAGTGCTATACTGACAGAAAAATTTTGATATAATTTAGCTCCAATTTATAAGATTCATGGATGGTTGTTGACAAAGACATAGAAAAATGATCATTAATCCATCCAAGAGCTAATAAGTATATCAATTCATTTCATCAAATATTTTGACAAAAAAAAATTATGACTCAATCTTAAAGTTTTAAATAACTTAAAACTATTCGTCAGTTATAATTTTTCTTGAATTTTTTTATTATACTTAGAATAGATACATTATAATAGTGAAATAATAATTTTTAAAATTATTTTGTCTAAAATTTGAGTGCGAAGACAAAAATAAAAAAAAACATGTGGGCATTTTAAATTATAATGTTAAAGATAAGAAAAGCTAGCGCACGAATTTAGATTAGATTTTTCATCTTATTAAATATAAAAAATAGGAAATAAGGAATAGATAATACATAATTTTTATATTATTCAATGCATTTTATCTAAACTCAATGACGATCAATTAAAAATTGTGAAGTTTGAAGGTATCGCAATTCTTAGAAAGAGGAAATAAAAAAACACTTTATTAATAATCAATATATATAATTAAGCATCTATAATATGTATGTGTTATTAGATAATGATAGTTATAATGATTTGTGAAAAATTAATTTAACATGTTTGTGTATAATAACTTGAATTTTTTTTTTTATGTTGTCATGATGTATGTATATACTCCACTCAACTTGTGCTCATGGCTTTGTGATCAATTGGGCTGCTCAGCAGTCAGGTACGCAGTCTCTTTACAATTTTTTCTTGTTTTTTTTGTTAAAAAAATATTGTATTTACATCAGAGAAACTAGTCCAAGTAATAACGAGTCTCGTTTGAGGAAATGTCACACACATTAATCATATAAATCTCCAATATTCTTGAGACTGAGGCATATGTCTTCTTTTGTTATTACATAAAATGTGCCTGTTTACTTTTCTGATATATGCGCTGCATTTTTTCTTTACTGAGATCAAACATGATGTTTGTCTGTACCAAAAAACATGATGTTTGTAGAAAAAAGCTCAACAGGGCTTAGCTAAGAGATGGTAATTGGATGAATATTTTTATTTGTTTTTAATCACCTTTAATGGAGATTCAGATTACCGCATGAGCAATCTTTGATGGAGATCAACTCAAGTTATAAGCTATTGCTCAAGTGCCATAATTAGATAAATATAAATTTAGGTACATGTTATAAAGTTTAAGTCGTAATAATTACTTTTTTTTTTAAGTACATCTGAATTCTGAAAAGAAGTAGAAGGAGAAAAATATGCTCGTGTAAATGTATTAAACTAAGCAATATATTAACTTCTTGCTAATTTAATCCATATGATTAGGGCTTTCTAGTTTTGTCATATCTTGAGATTAGGTTGACAGAAGTTTTGTTGTGAATTCTCAAGTCCCAGTATAGATAGTTACCGAAGAGATGAGTTAATTGATGTGAACGCAAGTAATCGAGCACTAACTAACTATATAATTCCAATATATATATGGATAGGCTGAGTTTACTGGTTATAAGCTTATTCTGTTTCATAAATTAGTTACTCGTTTCCTATTTCGTTGTCTTTTATTTTCCTTGCTTAATTGCTTTTCTTCGCCCGTTAATTTGAGGGGAAAAAAAAAAAAAGACATGTTTCTCTCTCCTTATATTATTATTGATGCAATTCAGTAAGTTGTTGAAGCTTTCTTCACCAATTTGCTTAATGTAGAGGTTTACGTCTTCCTCAGGAAGACCTCTGGTTCGAACCTCTTCTTGTTCTTCAATTTCATTATATCTTGGAAAAATAAATCACTTATATTCTCTCTGAATGGCTGAATTTTTCTTGATATCGTTGAAAACTCCACGACAAAGTGTTGGAGGCCTTCACCCTCCAGCCTCTGCAGAAATTTTGGGCTAGCTAGTAGTGTTGTGTAGAAGAGAGAAAAGCTTACTTGTTATAGGGAACACACTTTGTTATACTTATTATAAATTGCTCAAGTTACTTTCTTAGATGATCATGCGGAAAAAGTTGATAATGGGTAACAAAAAATGAGGCAAACTACTTGACTGGTCTGATCTCTCTCCCCATAATTTATTTTTCACGTATGACTATATGACAGTATAACTAACAAGATCGATTTAATTTCTTCCAGCATTATTATACACTCGTGCTCAGAAATATAGTCAGCTTGATTGCGGAGTGAAACTAAGTATTTTATTTATGATTTCTGTGCATGTTTAAGGAGTTTTCAGCAGCTTCCTGAGTTCATTATGTCAACAGAAGGAACTAATGCGAGTGAGGTATTACCTTGTTTAGTATGTGTTTGATTAAAAAGACTTGGATGAATGAAGTATTTTGACTTTGATTTTGAGTTTGTGCTAATGTTTAAAACTTATTATTTATTACAATAATTTGAATATATATATATATATATATATATATATATATATATATATATATAGCTGTGGACACTAATTAACATCGGTATCTTCGAATTAAACCCGAAAAACTGATAATAATATTGATTTTTTTTTTTCACTTGAAATCATTATTGGACTTTCACCGTCAAGAAAAGGAAAAAGTAAAGAAGAAAAAGGTAAAAATTATGGTTTGGGGGCACTGGTGAAATGAAACATAGATGTATTATATATATAAATGCATTGGTTCATTTACATGTAAAATATCCGTTGACAATAATATGAAGTTAAATGGTAAAGATTTTGTTTTGGTAGGAACGAAGGATGGAAAAAGGACCAGGAAGATCAACCTCCCCTCGTTCCTCAGATGGAACTAGTGGTCATGGCCTAGATGAAACAAACTCGAACCTTATTTACCCTACAGCATCTTTGGCTAGGAGGTATTGATAGATCTCACATAAAAATTTTATATATATGTGTTACTGTTAGTTGATCGCTCTGCTTATATATCTGATCCTATACATGTATCTGGCAGGCCGCGATCTATATTTGAAATTGATGCTGGGGACTCTGTGCTTATGAATAGCCCTCTACTACACCAACAACAAGCAGGACCTTCAGCTACAGGAATACCACCCATCCTCCCTCCATTTACTGTATGTTTCTTCTGATTATAATCATTCTCACTGTCTAGTATTTTTCTATAACTATATACACACATACACACTTATAGCTCTGATATTCCAAATGCAGTGATTAGTTAACTTGATTATTTTTTTTATACATATGCATGCGTTTCAATTAAAACATGCAGGGAGAAGAGCGAGCTTTTCATCAGGCTCCCAATCCTGTGCCGGAGCCTAGTTTATTCCAGGGCTCTCAAAATAATGCTTTCCACCCTGAACAGTTGTATCAGTAAGTTCTAGATGTTTGTAGGGTTGCTACGTTAATTTGTTTAACAAATGTTTCTATAATAAATTAAATTTATGATCGAGGAACAATGAGAATACAATTTAATTAATGGATATACATAGTAATTATTTTAAAATTAAATTATCAGATTAGGGAATATGGAGATGGGATCAAACTATGGAGGTGCATTCCCTGTTGCTCCCCCAGCTGCGGAAGGCACTGAGGCTAGTTTGGGCAGTGGTTACCATCTCCCAACATCAAACTTGCCACCAGAGCTTCGTTTGGAATCTTCTTCAAGGGTTCAACTTGCCCCCATTCAGCAACCATATCCACATGTACGTATGAAATGAATCATATGCATCCTAGTCCTAGCTAAGCTAGCTATAGCTTTAGCATCCTTCAATTCTGTATTTTTCAATAAAACTCTTGAGAAAAACTAGGCTCTTATTTCTTTCTGCTCACAGTTTTAACTCACCGTTGTGTGTCATTTAGAATCCACTTGGAGCCTCAATTGGTGCACCAAACTTTCCTATGACGACACTGTGGGGCAATAATTCCAATTGGCAGCAGCCACATGCTCAGCTATCCACTGGCACTGGCCTGGGGTAAGGGTAATTAAAATGAGCTTTCATTTTATTTTATTTCATCATTTCTTTTTCCTGCCTTTAAATCATATGTATAAATATACATGAATCATATATGGATCCATGCCGACTCAAACTGTTAACCTTTAAACTAGCAATATATTATGAAGTTAAATAAGTAGTAATTGTGCACTATATATACTTTAAAAAGGACGACCCAGGAGATACAGTTCCAAGGATTGGTGGGTCCAGGAGCGGGAGCAACTAGCTTTTTTCCTGTGGGATGGTTCTCCAGCCAAAGTCAATTCCCAAACACTCAACAGGTGTGTGGCTATTTACTGTCTATTTTCAAGTTCAAAAAAGTTCTTTCAATTTAACAGCTTAATTAAATTTCTATGAAAGCCTATGTTCAGCAACGCATGCTCAACTATATAATAGTCAGTTTGAAAATAGAGTAAATTACTTTATTTCGGTTATGTGTTTAATTATGTGTTTTACGAAGACTTCTTATTTATCATAAAAATAAAATATGCAAAATTTTTATAGTTTTAAAAATATTTAAAATATTATTGATCTAAATTCATTAAATGAATTGTTAGTTTATGCAAATTTTATTTTATAGTCAAATATATATAATTTCTTTTTTTATTTAGTCTTATGTTGAGAAAAATGAAAGAATACATTCATTTGGTGTAATCAATAGAAAAAGGGATCTTTTTTATGTCCAACCATTTGAATTGAAGATCACTACATGTTCTTTCCATTTTCTCAATACATATGATCCAATGGTGATAAGAATGACATTATATTTGATCACAAAACATTCATAAGTTAATAGTTTAGTTAACAAATTTGATAGAATTGATAATATTTTGGATTCAATTGTAGTGTTTTTTTTTTTAAATGGTAAAGAGTATCTTTCGGCTAGTTTGCATGTTAATTGAGATTAAGTTATCTCTTTCCTACATTGTTGCATTATTTTTTTATTATTATAAATACAGTGATTTTTATGTAAGTTTTTATAACAGAGAAAAAGTCTACATAATAAACACAAAATATAATAAAGGGAAAAATGAATAGTTTATTTTAAAAAATATAAGTGCTTCGCTTGATTTATGATTATGACTCCCATGAGAGTTCATACTATGGTATTGTACTACAAGTAAACTAGTTTTTTTTTTTCTTTTTGGAACTATATTTATTTCACAATATTTGTCACAAAATGACTGTCATAAAAGGATTTATGGCAACTAAGTGAATTGTTGTAAATAAATTTTGTCATTTCTTGTAGTAATAATTAGGAATATGAAGTTCTATTGAGTGAAGAACAGTTAATAACAACGTAAGTTTAAATAAAATAGTCAAACAAGGTAAAAAATATCAAATTTTTGCAGCGAATTAAATCAGGAATAGTATGTGGATATTGTCTACCTGCAAGCCCTCTTCATATGTGATCATGCAGTTGAATTACTGCAACACTGTGCTTCTGCCTGTTTTTTACTTTTCTATTTCATTCTGTGCAGCAAAGACTCCCGGGCATTCATCCTAACCCGCATGAAATGGGAGAGTCATCATCGTTGAGGAATGTAAGGGTACGCAATGATACCTGGCTGTTTTTGGTGGCAGTCATTACATATTGATCCTTCATGCTTCAAATTAAGTAATATCATTAATTTCTTTGAATATATATATATATATATAGATGAAAATGACTTTTCAAGACAACAGCCAGCCATTGGCAGAACTTCAGCTGGGTAACTTGCTCAATTCAGCTGGTCAAGGCAGTGGCATCCCTAACCCGCCAAGGTAGAGTGTTGTTAATACTTATTATTATGATTACAGGGACACATTTTGATACTTTCAATATAATATAAAAAGCCAGTATTCCACCCTAGTATGCATTAATTGCTTTCTTTCTGATATACAAAATGAACCTGACATCAAATTAATTAGGCCTATAAGAAACTCAATTTATGATCCAATATATGAGGCAATGGGCTTACCTGTGGATCCCCATTTGAGGATGTTTCTTTCCAGGCGTAACCAAGGTAATGAGTTTTTATTCTAATTAATTATTCTTTGAGATTTTTATAGTATATATATGTACATGGAGTGCAAGGCCTTACTTGATCCGTGTGTTTGTGTTATATATATATATGTATTCATGTCATCAGGTAACTAGCTAGGGCGGGCAGGGTTCGCGTTGACTTCCTCTTGGTAGGAGAGGTGCCATATATGCTGTCCTATATATACATATATATATATATATATATATATGAGCCGTGAAAAATTCAATAATTTTGAGAATTTTCAGAGACTTCAATTAGCTTTTACTAGCTAGTTGGCACTTGGCCATCAATTTGGGACTTTGTACTCTGATGTGATGTATGTATGTTGAGAGAGCTCCTTTTGTATTAAAACTTGTAGACCTATATATCTTGTGGTTTGCTCTTGCTTGATTATTCAATCTATATATTTAGAACCTTAATTATCGTCTGTCAATTTGCTCATTTTATCAAATCCCACCACCGCTGTCTGCCAATATTTTTCAATTTTACTTTTTGGGCGAGGCATCGAAAGAGAAAATCTATTGTAGAGGGTGGTGAAAGTGCCGTATACCTAGTGGTATATGGATAACTTTTCTCTTGTAAATATATTGCTGATGCTTCCACAGAAGTAGTTGGAGGACTTCATTGTGGGATATTGCTCTTCAAAAACTTATCACATGAATTAATTGCCTGTTATGCTCGAGGAATCAAAACCAAACTGAAATGCATTGAGGTCTATGGGAGCATTCAAATATATTTAAAATTTGATCTGCAATCATAAAGATTGATTTTTATTGAAATAAGAAGAAAGTTAGTACTTGTAATGAGAAATTTTTATCTTCTTTTCTTTTAAGAAATTTATTCATATCCTATTAAAAAAATCACAAATACAATTAAAATTAAGAAACAAAATACAACTTATAATTTTTATTAAATTAAGGCTATTCATAAGTTTTAACTAAACTTGAAGAAATAAATTATTAAATCCTATACGAAAACTAAACACTATAAGAAAAACATTGATATTGTATGAAAGAGAAAAAAAGAAAAAGCTATCAGAATATATTATATTAAAATGAAAAAAAATATATAACAAATAGAGAGAGAAACACATTAACTTTTATTTGATGAAACTGTGAGTTGATAATTAAAAATTTTAAGTAACCTCATCAATCTCTACTAAGATTCAAGAAGGAGAAAGAGAACAAGCTTGATAAAATCATATAAATTACAGATAACCTCAATTAAGAAGGGAAAGAGAGAGAAAAAAAAAAGAAAAAAAAAGAGAGTGAAAGAAAAAAGTAGAGTATATGAAATATAAATTTAATATAATAAATTTAAATGAAATCTTTATATCCAATCAAAAATATTAGTGGGTTCACATTTTATCTATTAGAGTAGACACTTTATAAAAAAAAATTATTTTATATATATATTTTTAAGTGAGGGGCTCTGTGGCCACCCTCAGCACTATGTGGCTCCGCCACTTGAAATGGATAAGTGCATAGAGCATTAATTTAAGTTCTCAAGTTAGTCAGCAGGATGGAGGATTAGGGAACCTTAGAAGTAATTAAAGAAATTTGATCAAGACTATACTAATGTCAGGATTTTCCATGCAAGAGTTAATTAATAAGTGCATCCCAAATTGAATGGAAAATTAAGAAGAGATGTGACGTATATATTTGGTTGAGTCCTTGACTTTAAGAATTTGGATATCATTGTATATTGATTTTAATTAGTCATAATGTATTGGGCTATACTCCTAGGACTTCCCTCACTTCATAACACAACAAACCGACCTAAGCCTCTCCATCCACAAGCGAAGCAAATAATCTTTCAGTTTTATTGGTCCACCATCTTGCCTAATATATTACTTTAATCTATTAGAGTTAGATCGAGGCCTCCCTTAAGGTTTGAAAAACCTTGTTGGAGAGATCTTGAACAATAAGTTAAGGCTATAAGCTAAGTTAAAATATTACGCGCTTTTCAAAATTAATTTCATGAAATATAAATAAAAAAATTATTGGATATCTCACGCTTTTCAAATGAATGTGGGTAAGTCCAATTCGAAAATACGAATGGGCCATCACAACGTGCGTTTTCAAGAGATTCAATCTGAAGACGGGGTTTATACCGGTTGACAAGGGAGAGAGGTGAGCACTCCCAGTTTGGCTTTGGGGGTCTGAGTGTGAAGTGACGAGTGCATTAGATTAGTTCGGCATTTATCTGGTTTTGGGTGTTACTTCCATTTCAATCTCTATGGCTGCCCATTTTGCCGTGCTTCATGCTCATTCCCTCACTCCTCTTGCTTCGATTTCCACCCAACGCCAACAGATTCGGATAAATGGACTCAAACCCACAACCTCTTCTTCCTTTCCATGCTCCACAACTCAGTCACAAACCGGATTCCATTCATCACTAATTACGTGCTCCTCTTCAAATGGCACAAACCCTGATTCGGTGGACGATGGCGTCAAGAGCGTGGAACGCCTTCTTGAAGAAAAACGACGTGCTGACTTGTCTGCTCGAATTGCCTCCGGAGAATTTACCGTCCAGCAGTCTGGGTATCCAATCCATCCATGCCTTACAAATCAACATTGCTGAAATCAGAACCACCTTAAAGTTTCATATTGAACCCCCCCCCCCCTTTTTTGTTGTCTTTTTACTAGTTTTCCATCTGTATTGAAGAAGAGCTTGCTAAAACTGGGGGTGCCCGAGGAGGTTCTGGAATTTTTATTTGGTTGGGTTGAAGGGCTTGGTGAATACCCCAGAGTTCCTGAGGCAAAAGGGTCAATCAAAGCCATTCGAAGTGAGCCCTTCTTCATTCCCTTGTATGAACTTTACCTTGCTTACGGTGGAATTTTCAGGTTGACGTTTGGACCAAAGGTTTGTTTTCTCCGCTGAAATGTAGTTTTTGTCTCTTTGAAAACAACGCCTTGTCCGACGCAACTGAGGTTCTCTCTTGGCTGTCATGCAGTCCTTTCTGATAGTATCTGATCCCTCTATTGCAAAACACATCTTGAGAGACAATTCAAAGGCTTATTCGAAGGTAATCAACTCAGTCAACAATGACTGTCACCGCACAATTGCTTTTCTCCCTTGGTCCTTCTCTCACATTGCAGTTGCACATGATTTTGTTACTCCTCCATTTGCAGGGTATCTTGGCTGAGATCCTAGACTTTGTAATGGGGAAAGGGCTCATTCCAGCTGATGGGGAAATATGGCGAGTTAGACGACGTGCTATAGTTCCGGCATTGCATCAGAAGGTTTTCTAGTGTCCTTAGACTGACATATTTGAAGTCCATGTTGAATCATATCCTAGATTTACTAGAGGATTTCTTGGCTGCAAAGGTCATGAATTAAAGGGTTCCCTTCTTTGTTAGGAAAAAACATTACTGCTTTACGTAGATATGAACGGCTATCTCCACTAAGAAAAAACACAAATACATATTGCACTTGGCATAATTGAATTATTTGAGAGTTACTTGAAAGCTGAAACTTTTAGAAGCTTATTAGCAGTGTTACTTAATGGAGAAATATAGTCCATTAATCAATATTCATCATCAGAATGTCATTTATGACATGGAAACGCATAGGGCAGCATCTTTTGATTATTCACTTTATGCAGTCTCAAGATGCTCCAAGCTACTTCTTCACCCTTACTTGTTCTTAGAACTTTGCTACAACTGCCCTATTTTTTTATTCATTTTGTTTCTGATTGTGATTATAGTATGTAGCAGCTATGATTGACCTTTTTGGACAAGCTACTGATAGGCTTTGCAAGAAGCTACATGCTGCTGCATCTGATGGAGAAGATGTTGAGATGGAGTCACTTTTCTCTCGTTTGACCTTGGACATCATTGGCAAGGCAGTATTCAATTATGATTTTGATTCTTTAACAAATGACACCGGTATAGTTGAGGTATAGTTTCGGAAATATTCCCCTTCCCTTCTATCTTTTCATGTTCACTGTTTTAATTTTATAATTTGTCTTGCTCAATCTCAATGTAGTGTACTTTATATTCAAGCTTCATATGTTGTACTTTATCTAATTAGATCAGGCTGTTTATACTGTACTGAGAGAAGCAGAAGATAGAAGTGTTGCTCCAATTCCAGTGTGGGAGATCCCAATATGGAAAGACATATCACCACGTCAAAGGAAGGTTGCTTCAGTTCTCAAATTGATCAATGATACGCTTGATGATCTGATATCAATATGCAAGGTAATGTTGTCATTAGAGCGACACTAGATTTTTCTCTCAAAATAGGTGCAGATGAGATATGTCTGTGTGATGCCACCACAGGAAGGCCCTTTTACATATTTATATGCAGTCTACATTCTTTGCGTATACTATGATTAGTAATTTATATCTGTCATGATCATGCAATTTTTGTACTTTCTTTGAGGCTGTCTCCTAAAGTTTGGTATGAGAGTCTGATTCCTAGTCTTTAAACAAAAGTCAAATTCTATGAGGAAATCCTTTGGTGATTAAAATGACCCTCATTAAAAATGCATTGGCATTTGTCAGACATATCTGATGTCCAAATTGCTAAAAGACCCCCCGAATTTTCAGATTTCTTGTGGGGTATGGAAACAATGCATGAATCGCATGCTAGGACTTATACTTTTCAGCAACTAAGTTTCATGGCCATGAAGTACTCAACATCTTATTAATCTTGCTCCCATTTACTGTTCATTAATTAGATTAGAGGAACTTCTATAATTAGATATTTAGAGTGTAGATCTTGAGTAAATTATCCAGAACATGGAGATGCTTATACATCTTTTTATATACACACTTCTGCACAACTAAGTCTGCATGTCTGATGTAGCATGCAATAGTTTTTCTTTTGGTGATTTTATTTTAGTTAAAACATTGGAAATATAAGATTCATAGTTTGATGTGCATGTTCATAAAATAAATATGAATTTTATAATTTAATAAAATTTTTGTCTGTCTCTATCCAGTTTAAAATGAAGTTCAGTGATTCATCAAATTCCAATCTGGCTCTTCAAAAAGCTACTGCCTGCTAAACTCAGAGTTGGTGTTTCATATATATTTTTCTGTTATCATTTGCAGAGAAGAGTAGACGAAGAAGAGTTACAGTTTCATGAGGAGTACATCAATGAACAAGATCCCAGTATTCTGCACTTCTTGTTGGCATCAGGAGATAATGTATGTTATCTGTCTGTCAAATTATGTTAGTTGATGAAAAAACTGGCTGTAAGCGCAAAATAATTACTCTCTGTCTTTGTAGGTGTCAAGTAAGCAACTCCGTGATGACTTAATGACAATGCTCATAGCTGGACATGAAACATCAGCTGCTGTTTTAACTTGGACATTTTATCTTCTATCCAAGGTAATAGGTGGCTAAGGTTCAATGAAGAAGAGAATTGTGGTTCTTGTCTATGCTACTCATTCTATTCCTTCTTGGCTGACTGCTGCTTAATATGGAGTTGTATACTTGTATTCTATTATTTCTTCTTGTTTCATTGCAGAAGTCTGTTACTTAACCAAGCAGGAAAATTTTGGAAAATAATACTCCTGACTTTTCCTTGATTAATGTAAATGCCAAGATAGATATGTCTGTCTATGTTGATAATACTGATATTATACATCTTAAAGATGTTTTGTGGGATACTCTACTGTGAATTGCAATTGATATATGCAAATCTAACAAAGTAGAAGTCCTATTTGTTTATATATATCACACTTTCTTCCAATAATAGTTATGCTTATGCATGTTGAATAGATCATTGTATTTATTTTCTTAACATCCCCCACAGATAGAAATGGATACAGTTTCTAATGGTTATTTGTTGGTAGTTGGTACTACATATGATGTGTACAACACATTTATCCTGCAGTTTTTGGCTAATACAAGAATATCTTTTTTTCTCTTTTCTCATTGGCTGCAGGAGCCTAGTGTCATGTCCAAGCTCCAAGAAGAGGTATCTTGAGATTCTTAGTTTCCAGATTAGTGTCAGAAGTATCATATTTGGTGTTCCACATCTTGAAAATATGATAATATGTAATTTAAATTATTATGGTCTATTTTTCATAGGTTGACTCTGTACTTGGAGATCGATTTCCAACTATTGAAGACATGAAGAAACTCAAATACACAACTCGAGTGATCAATGAGGTATAAACATGACATATTTGACAAATTGTTTAAATTGACTCTTCTATAGCTAGTAGTAGACTCTTCTAAATATATTCAATTTTCAGTCACTGAGGCTTTACCCACAACCACCTGTGTTAATTCGCCGCTCTCTTGAGGATGATGTGCTTGGAGAGTATCCTATAAAAAGGTAATCCTAATAAATACACAGTCTTTGCTATGTTTGGCTGGTTAAGATACCGTTTTGTGAATGTTTCTTTTCTCTTATAGAATTCTTATTCTTTTTTGTTTCATATTCAAGTTTCTCTTAGTATTACCGAAAGGTGTGAGCTTCTGGTTATAGAGTAAATTACACTAACTTCCCCTAAAGTTTGATTAAATTACACTCAACTTCTCTTTTATTTCAGAAAATACACTGATCTCCCCACTTCTATTTTTCATTAACTAAATACACTGTTTAAATATATTCAGAACACGTATAAGGCATCTATACAGCCTTCCGTGCAGGTGAAAAATCAAAGACAAAGGTTTGTTATTTCTGAAATTCGAGGGGATGTGAGTGTAATTTTGGGAAACCATAAGGGACGTTGATATAATTTTTTTCCTTAATATGCAATGTACCAAGAGTCTTTCTTTTTGATCTATGGTGAATTTATGCCATTGCTTATTTGCAGAGATGAAGATATCTTTATATCTGTCTGGAACCTGCATCGCAGTCCAAAACTGTGGGATGATGCTGATAAGTTTAAACCTGAAAGATGGGCTTTAGATGGACCTAATCCTAATGAGACAAACCAAAACTTCAGGTATATTTTCCGTATTTATTTTATGTCTGTTTTCGACCCCACCCCCTCATGTTAAGGGGGATGCTGTCATACATCAGTCGAAGAGTTTTTCTATGCTATACTGTATTTGCAAGCAATTAATACTGTTAATCTTTCTTCCAGATATCTGCCATTTGGTGGAGGTCCACGAAAATGTGTAGGTGATGTGTTTGCTTCATATGAGGTAATGTCAAATTCAGTTGGAGAACCTTAAGAGTTATATGAATGGATTCAGTTCTTTCATGACTTACGGCTAAGGTTATTGCCCATACTTACTAACGATAATTTTTACCTGTATGCTTTTGTGATGCGTATTGTAAAGATTGTAGTAGCACTTGCATTGCTTGTTAGGCGGTTCAACTTTCACATGGCCTTCGGAGCTCCACCAGTAAGTTTGTTACTTTGTTGTGATATTGTCAAGGTTTGATGAAGTCCCAGGAACTTGTCATTATTTCAATATTGCATAGATTTCCCTTAATTTAAATATTAGTGCAACATAAACTCCTCCTTATTTATCTTTCTGCAATTTCTTCATATCTGAGGGAGTTCTATGTAATTTTGGATTCTTTTTAGCTTTAAAAATTGTTTTTAGCAAAACCTTGAGTTTCAGAATCGTGGTCTTCAATTTGATTGCTTGAAATTTTCTTAGTTAGAGTTTGAGGTTCAATGGTGCTGAAACCGGAAACTAGAAAACTGATACTACAATGTACTAAACAACCCCATTGACATGCGGTAAAGTGACTGGGATCTGACTTACGCATGGTGTTGTCATAGGTGGAGATGACTACTGGAGCAACAATTCATACAAAACAAGGGTTGAAGATGAGTGTGACACACAGAATAAAACCTCCCATTGTGCCCTCATTAGAGAAGTCAACATTGGAAGTGGATCCATCCATCAGCCTTACAGATAAGGATGAAATATGTGAGAAAGGCGAAGTTTATCCGGCTCACTCCTGATTGTTAGTGTAGCATAGCAAAAATCATACAATATAAAATGAGTGGAGGGGAAAAACATACAAGATCTTTCTTTTCTTCCAACTTTGTAAGCTTTAGTGAGTTATTCCCCGAAGAAACACTCAAATTTTATATCTTTCAGATATGTGAAATCAGTTAAACCATCGATTTCCCCTGATTTAGTGAACTACTATTCTATGCCCTCCTGAAATTCACGGATCTTCTATTTTTTTTTATAGTTAATATTTTTTATTACATGTATTTCTTATATTATTCCTTTATACTTCAGACAATATAATTTTAATAATAATTGATTAAAGATAAATAACATTTTTACTAAATAAGTGTTTACAAAATTCATATGTTTTTGTTTTTGAATAATAAAAGTCATCAATATTATAATATATGATTTGTTTATATTTTGAATAAATTTTTTATAAAAATAAAGAGAGAACTGTCAGCAATTTGACAAATGAGAATTATTCAAGTTATGTGTTAAAAGAAAAATTATTCAAATACAAAAAATTAAAGGTAAATTAAAACATAAGACAATAATGTGATATTAGAGACAGTTTTATTAGTAATATATAGTAGATAATATATGTATGGGTTTTCACCCGTTAGTAATATATAGTACTAGACAATGAATGTACGGATTTAAAGCAGAATAAATCAGACCATTAACCCCAATTTTTTAAATTGTCGAGTACATTTACATATGAAAAATAATAGTTACATATATTATGCGAGATGTGTAAAATGTTGACCATTCAAAAAAAATTTAATGGAGTCTAGAGTGTGATCAAATGATTTACAGAAAAATATGTACAGAAATATGAGTAGAGTGTGTCATAGGTATGCCACAACATATGTGTCCCAGTTTGACATCACATTCTGAGAACCACAGGTACCTCCCTTGGCAACTGATGTTTCAAAATACAAGCCAATCCGTCAAAGAACCCACAGCCAGTGGTCCAACTTTTATACAAAGTCCTGTCCATGCCCAAAACTCTTGAACCCATTAGCAGATTTTGTCTCTGAAGTATAGAATCACTTCCCACAGCACAGCAGTGTATAAATGGGTATGTTGTACCAATAAATTGATGATTTTGGTTAAGATAGAAATTTTATCCATACCTGAAGGAAAAGCATATTGTATACACTGACCTATATATTCCCTATGTTTTTCTTGGTGCATAGTGACTGTGACAGGTTAATTCTTGTCCTACATCCACGGTGATATCATATTCGTACTTTTGGATTTGAAGAAGAGCCGAGCTTGTGATTTTAAAGCTTTGATTTTGAGGTTTTTATCTACCTTGACATGTTCCTTTTGACTTGATTCGGTTAGGCGTATGAGAATGTGGTGGAGAGAAGGACCGATGCCGATTTTTTTTTTTTCTGACTAGGAAGACCAATCAACCATGTTAACTTATTATTTATTGTTACGTTCAATGCCACGCATACTAATTTATTTGTGTTTCATGTAATGAAATTCGAAGACTATATATTATGACTCATATTCGGAAACGCAAGACAAAATTGAAATTAAAAAAGTTCTCTGAAAATGGTACAAATTCAAAGAAATGAATTCCTATATGTTATTTGCATACATGTTCTACTTCTAGTTCCACGCGCGTGTGGTATTGCATTTGCAGCGAAGGGAAGGGAAGGGAAGTGCAAACGCCCGGCACTGACTCGCTGTGGCTGGTAAGTCCTATCCTAATAAATGCTCGAGAGAAGGAAAAATAATGGAAAGCAGCAAACAAAACAAAACGAAAGAATGCTACATTGCCAGAAGCATTAGATAGAGAGAGAGTGAGAGGTTTCAGTTGCTCCCCACTTCTACTTCCAGAGGTATTTTCATCTTTCGTAAGCTGTTCTGGATTTTTCTTATTTGTTTGCTTCATTGCTCCGCAAACTCCGATTCTTGCCAACCCCATAACTTCTAGATGAACCCATTCTCCTGTTAGCTCTGCCTCGAAGGAATTTTTTCTCGTGGCCGAGAGGCCAAACTTCAAGATCTTGTTTTTTTTCGAAAGGAAAAAGACTTCAATATGCGGTTTATAGGTGGCATACATAATACATTAATTTAACGCTCTCATGGAGCAGACACAGCGATCTATATTATATCTGCTTGTGTTGCGTACCCAATAATTCCTTAATTAATTCCAATAATAATAATTTAATCATCTGTGATCTATATTATAAAACAAATGATGACCAATAGGCGGATTTGAGAAGGAAGGGAAATAAATTGACTAGGACTAGGAGATTCGTTAGCGAAGAAAGCAAATAAGTCTGCAAGTTTGGTCTGTCTTATTAGCTTATCTTTTTCTTTTTTTTTTTGGTAAAATTATTAGCTTATCTTTCTTTTCGCACAATAAGCAACATTAGCGAGCAGATGTTATGTTTTACAATCTAATTTTACAGTTGATATATATCTAGACGAGATTCTTATGGTACCCACTTTATAATATGGGTATTCATACCCTTATGACGTGGCATAATATTATTGGTAAGTTTTTATTTTAATTTTGTAATAATAAAAAAAATTAAATCTTTTTATTAATATTTATAATTTTATACATAAAAATTCTTTTATTTAAAAAAATCAAGTAAGCAATCGCCTCCTTTAACAAAAATCGATATCCTAAAGAATTTCATAAACAACCAAAAAACCAAAAACCTATTAACAAGATATAAATGGAGAAAATCCAATATTGTTTCACTCCATCTAAAATTAAATTACATGAATTTGAATTTGATGGAGTTTTTGATAGCGTAGATTTATAGTTTCTCTCTCTAACATTCGACAACTGTTTCTAATATTTTTTTATTTTTCTTAATTTTTTTTCGACAACGTATTAAGAATATGCAAATGGAGAAAATCCAATATTATTTCACTCCATCTAAAATTAAATTACATGAATTTGAGCTTGATGGAGTTTTTGAGAGCATACATTTACAGTTTCTCTCTCTAACACTCGACAACTGTTTCTAACTTTTTTTTCATTTTTCGTAATTTTTTTTATAAAAAGTCTTGTTGAAATTTAAAGTTTTATGGTAAAATGTTCAATAAAATATTTTTTTTGAGCAATGATCAATGGATTTGAAATTTGAACTGTTTTATAAATAGATTAAATTTAGAATATGACATAAGAAATACTAATAAATAAATATTATTTCTTGAATAAAAAGATAAATCAGCCATGATTAAAAAATAATATTAACCAATCCATTATATTTTGACACATAGAAAAAGTACCGATACTCTTACAAAGACGAAGAGTATCAGAAAAACCTCCATATATAGATATGATTCTAATATATAGGAAGGTACTAGTGTTTTAATTTTCTGTATTTTTGTAATGATTCAAGTAGGTAACTATTTGCTGATATATGGGATCCTTTTATATTTTTTTTTTCTCGCCATAATATTTTAATTGTTGCATACAAATTTGGCCTACAGAAATCATGCAACAAAAAACATTAGAAGATATGAAGCGATAACAGTTACGCATATTATCAAAATTATAACATAGTTAATAGGAAGATAAAGTTCTTGGAGTATAAAAAGGGTGAAGCAACTTATTTATGAACAAGGCTTATATGATCATATGATAGGAATGCGCACTTCTTATTCATATTCTTATAATTTAATATATTTAACATGAAGCTCATTAAGTCAAGTCTTTTCGTGTCCAGAGATTAAATTTTAACATTTTTTCTTTCAATATTTTTTTAATTATCCATTTTGATTTGAGCTCAATAGAAATTTAATTTACTACTCTGAATGAATAGGACGGGGGAATAATAAGCACTAGATTCAATCTCGTCATTTATTTAATCACCATCATGATATTAATGACTGAAAAAATATGATTCAATTTGATATACAACATTAAATTCAAAATAGTGCAAGTTTCATCTTAGATTTCCTCATATGGAATAGGTATACTCTAAGTATCTTTATACGTCATCCTTGAGACTGGTAGTATGTCCTTATCTTAAAATGGGACAATCTCCTTCCCTTAACTTTTTTATTAAAAAAAAAATAAAACTAAGCCATGCTCTTTATTAGAAAATCAAAGTAGTTTTAGCAAAATGATCGATCAATTTAGACCATAATATAGCAAACTTTGCTGGAAAATGATCTTGCAACTTTTGATTATTTTATTCTTGTAATGTATATCATCAATTAAGAAATCAGAGTTGCATATTGGCGGAGAAAAGATATTAATTTGTTAAGTACGTACAAAAGTTTCTTATATGCAATTAACAAATAAATTAAGTTTCGTATTCTTAGATATGGCTTCAAATTATTTTTTTAAAGAAAAAAAGGCATTTCAAATATGCTACAAATAAGATATGAATTTTTTTCTTTTTCCCTTTTGTATAGGATTTTACTTGATACATAATTAGTGATTGCTGGTTTGAACATATTCTCATATATATATATATATATAGATAAAGTTGACATGAACACATTTTTGACTTGATTGTCATGACATTTGGAGTTATGCCGCATAAAATCAACAGTTTGAATCCAACTTTAATTTAGCAGGTTATCTAGGAACATGAGATTGTTGTACAACTGAGAACATGAGATTAATGATATATAGTTTTTGTTAATAACTTGCTTATAAACCAATTTTATGAAGCACAAACTTGAAAAACTTGAAAAACTATCCATTATGGATTTCTTTTGTCCCTATTTCCTCCTCTTGTATAAATTAATGATAATCTGGAAAGACAATTTTCGGGATAAGCACACTTTAAAAAGAAAATAATTGAATTCTTTTCATATATAATGCAATAGACCGTGCATTGCATGAGGTAAATATTAGTTATCTAAACTAAGAAAGATTTATATTCTTATGATGGTACAATAATTATTTCACTCAATTTTAATAAATAAATTATTTTTAAAATAAGTAAAATAAAATACTAAAATTTATAAAACAGTTACGTAATTTTATAATATAGGAATCTTCTTCGTAATGGGGTGGCTTCACAATTATTCAATGTGTAGCAGGCAACAAATATTGGACGAATTAAGAATAAATAATTAAATATTGGCCTCAATGTTGATGTTACGTTGCCTGCCAATCCTAATCCTTATTGGCTTGTCCGTCCTTACAATACAAAGAAACCAAATGCCACAAATTATATGCATGTGATGCAGACCCCACACATGCGACACCTGCTTTCTTCTTTTAAATATTGAAGTGAACATGACTACTGAATCAACCAAATTAAATTCATTCATTCGTACCTATTTAGTCGCTATTCATTATTCTAACACTTGCTCCGCAGGAATCCTTCTGAATCACATTATACAAATTCTTAGGAACTAGCGAGTAGTAAGTTGCTAGCTGGACACAATTACAATAAATTGGAAAAAGCTCGTCCGAACGGGAGGCTGATCATGATGTGATGGCCAGAAGAAGGAACCTCAAACTAAAACTCATACAATTCCACTTGGTGCCACTACGATGGGGCTTCTCACACCTCCACCGCCTTCAACCCAAACAAGGTCCCCGAATGAGATATTTTCCTTCTTGTACCCCGTATACTTACGATAACAGAGTAGCTCTGCTTCTCATACTTATATCTGAATGCTAATGTCTCAGGCGACACTGTAACCACACAGCCCTTGGGTTGCGTCACTTTGGCTCTGTACGTAGCTGCACTATCTCCAACATTGGCCACAGTCCTCTGAAACTTTTGGACTACTGATCTTGTTTTGTTACCATACAAAGCTATAAAGGAAGGGTAGTTAAGATCGGAGGATGGGTTTGCACAGCTATAGGAGGTTGATCTTGTGATGGTTAAGATTTGCTCCTGGGTGTAGTCCAAAGCGCAAAGGAGGTTAACATAGTCCTGTGGGGTGGCATCATATATCAAACCTGGATCAAGTGCTCTATTGGGATCGATCTCACCGGCTCCCATGGCCAGAGGCGAAGCATATTGAGATGGGTTGCCATTATCCCGAATTGGACTTTGGGTATTATCAAGGGGATTGGCGGTGGTTACCATTGCAGACCTTATAGCAGCAGCACTCCATTCTGGGTGTGCAGCCTTTAGGAGGGCAGCAACCCCGGAAGCGTGAGGACAGGCCATGGATGTCCCAGACAGCAAGTTGTACTCGCTGGATAGAAACACATTTGTCCCAATTCTAGCTGCTGGTCTTTGAGGAACGAAAGCAGCCAGAACATTAGAGCCAGGTGCCATGATATCAGGCTTTAAGACGCCCGGATAGCTGGGTGAAGGACCTCTTCAAGTGTAAAAGGCAGCAGCGGGTCCTGGCTTTATTCCAACAAATGTTTGTTGAAATTTGATGGTGGCAGTGGGCGTCTTGTGACTCTTTGCGTACTTGATCACAGATGGCGCATCCCTTGGGCTTATTACAATACTCGGAGAGGAGACACGTCCCGTTTCAATGAGTTTGGGATCATCAGAGATAAATACTGCCCCTGCCACACTGGCCCCATTAACACAACTGATTTGATTCAAGACAGAGGTTGATTCTGGGGCATCACATAGAATGATTCCTGCTGTGGCGACTTCAGATAAGAGCTCCTCTGAGTTGCATGCTGACAGAGTCTCATTGTAGACAAGTCTATAATTTTCCACAATGGTTTGCCGCAAACAAGGTCCAACCGATAATGGTTTGGCCATTTCCCAGGGTCAAACTGCCAAATGTACGATCTATGGTGCCTGCGGCCACGGTCAGGACCCAGGGGATTCCATTGTGCAAAGTACCAAGATGTGGACCTTCGTTGCCTGCCGAAGATGAAACCAACACCCCCTTCTCCATTGCTGCAAAAGAAGCTATTGCTACAGGGTCCTCATAAAGCGGAACACCATCGAAACCCAGAGAGATGGAAATCACATCAACCCCATCAGCAATGGCTTGGTCCATTCCAGCAAGAACACAGAGGCCTGGCGTCCCTCGTCCCAAAGGACCTTGTACATGGCAAGCCTAGCTCGCGGTGCAATGCCTCTGGCTACCCCTTTGGCGTAGCCAAAAAAAGAGGCGCCATTAACGTAGTTTCCGGCAACTGTGGATGATGTGTGGCTCCCGTACAACTTTATTAATTATTTTTCCTTTTTATAAATACGTATTTACTATTCTCATGAATTCTTTCATTAGGCGAGCTGCTGAGGGGAGCTTTTGCAAACGCACCTGCAAGCCTCTCTGTAAAGAATATATTGAGTGCTCCTGAGAATATATTCTTCGGGAAAAGAGTTAATTATTGTTTTGATGTCTCAGGCCAAGAAATTAGAGAGCTCTAGCTGATTTTTTAAAAAGAAAAAAAAAATTACGAAGCATATGAAATGGGAGATATTAAATAACTATATATTATGTTTTTATGGAAACTAAAATGTGGTAGAAAAGAGAAATTTCTCATTTATTTCCTCTTGAAGGCCAGCTTATTGGGAGATACGGTGACTGCGGTGCCCTTTGACGAGCTCACACTTAGCTGCTGGGCCATCTCCAACGTTGGTCACAGTTCTCCGGGAGTTTCTTACCACTGGCATTTTTCTCGTTGACCTAGAAAGCTATGATAATTCAGGTCATAAGATGGCTATGAGCGATTATCTCATAGCTCTTTGATCTAGTGATGGCTTAGATTTGGGTTTCGGTGAAATTCACGGCGCAAAGGAGGTTGACAGAATACCTGTAAGTGTGAGTGGAGATGAGTTAAGGGAACTACTGGTGGATGAATAGCAGTGGTGAATGGTGATGGGAAGTGAAGACCTCAGGCATATTAGACTTGTCCATAGACTATTATATGAATACCAAAACAGATGCCCTTCAACCAATGCAGACTTGAAAAACTAAAACCTGTATTGAATAAAAGACAGCAATTTATCCCACAACTGGTCACAATAGTTAGAAGCAAATGACACTCGCCAATAACCTATAACATGAATACCTGTGCACTTCTCAAGTCACGCCCTCTGAAAATGCTTTTCCGTTGCAGGTATCCTCACTCTAGTGATCAGTTTCCAGGAGCTTATCACTCCTCTGGAGTAAAAGTACATAAAAGATCAATCAATAAAGGCATGTTTACCAAAAACAACAAAGAAAGGCTTGTGCTACTTCAAGACACTAAGGAAGAATTAAAATTGAATAGCCAGTCTTACCCAAAAAAAAGAAAAAAATTGAATACCCTAACAACCATGGCAGTATTTTAAGGAAGGATGATAAACCAATTTCAACTTGTTTTGGCTAACTTCAAATGACTATGAAATTCTGATACACTCCCACAAGACAGACAACTGGATGAGACAATTTTCTGACAATTAATTACTGAGACAACAGAAAACAGGTCATGCAATCAGCCTGACACCATAACGAGAAAAATTCATGGGAATTATGCCAAAAACTAATGTATCTTTATTCTGCCGCTAAATGGTTAAGAGTACATTTAAATTACAATACAAGCACAACATTCATTCTATTTGCATTCAGAATACCTACAACAGAAAAAATGAAGAGGTAAGTTGCTGAAAGAGATATTTTAACAAGGAAACTAAATTGGTCAAATGGACTGCGTGCATTTCTTTTGAGAATGTCCTAACATATGGTAGCGACCACATTGAACAACTCTTTTGGGACGCTTAAAGTTCTCCATTCGTAGAACCTTCTTTTTAGGCCTTCCAGGTGGTCGGCGAATCTTTGGTGGGCGAATTATGATATCAACCCTTGCACCTCCACCCTCTGCTCCTTCCTCCTGTTCTCTCCATTGACTCTTATCTGGAATAGGATTTATCATCTCTGAATAGGTCATTCTGTAACTTTGTACAGTGAAGCAAGGTTCAGCAAACATATGGGCATTGTGCCCACAAGAAATAAGTGAAGCAGCAGCATGGGCACAAGGTAAACCATACAGCTGCCAACGGCGACAAGAGCACACACGACTTCGTATATCCACAATATTGGTCCTCTCAGTTGACACAATTTCAAACTCGACTTCATTTGCCCGAAGTACAAAATAGCAATGAGCATCAGAAATTACCTCCAAAATCCGCTTCTCAGCAGATGGTACAAGAATTGATGTCCACCTCAAGCCCATATCCTGGCCATCATTCAACCAAGATGTCATCTGCTGCCGGATGTGTTCCATCATACAGGGAGCTCATGACATTCAAGGGCCCAGTTATACAACAATTTCGTTACCCCAAGGGAGAAATGGCCATATCGAACACCATCAAAGTATGCACAGCCCAAAGATGGGGAGGAAAGTGTTGATACCATGATATAACATCCTGTGAAATTTCTATCATCTCAGTAATCTTGCTTTCTAATTCAACGGCTGTAAGGGCATAGACAGCATTCCAAAAGATGTTCACCAACTTCGTATTTTTAAATTTATCACAGAAATTTTCACTAACATAACGCAGACAGAAACCATGAGAAGCATTTGGAAAATGTGTTTCTACCGCCTCCACAATGTCTCTTTGCCTTTCAGATAGTATTGTCAGTCTAGGCATGTTGTCAGTGTTTACTCCAAGAAGCTTTTGCAATTCTGACATGAACAACATCCAGTTTTCATCACTTTCAGCATCAAAAATAGCAATGGCCAAAGGAAACAAAGCATCATCAGCATCAACAGCTGCAGCACAAAGTAATGTACCCAAGTATTTTCCTTTAAGATGTGATTTGTCAAGTTCTAAAAGTGGCCTACAAGCATTTATAAACCCATAAATTGATGCACGGTAAAAAACAAAACAGGTGTTGAAAACAATTTTCTTGTCCAGTGGCAACAACTGTTGCAATGCTCCCAGGGTTGGTTTTCCTTGTTTGCTTGCAGTATGCAGGAAGAAGACGGTAACCTTCTTTAAATGTTCCATGAAGTGCGGCCATGCTGCGCTCCTTCCCACGCCAAGCTTGCATGTAAGAAACAGCAACTCCATGCTGATCACGAATATCTTGCAGTATTTCCCTTGGTTTGTATTGTGGATTATCTCAAATACATGCTTCTACAGATCTTGCAACCCAACCTACTGATGCCTGCTGATGATGAAGGTTGCAAACTCCCTCACAAGTATGCTCTCCAAGTAGGGTTCTTATCGTAAAAGTTGGAACACCAGGACATTTTGCTACATGGACACGCCATGGGCACCCTTCTTTAGAGCATTTTGCTATAAAACGACTGCAATCTGATTTAACTATCCGAAGATCAAAATGCATAGCTATAGCAACATCTTTCAATGTTCTCTTCGGCAGGTTTCCACATCTGGAAACTCTTGCCCAATGACTAATGGATGATCTGCTATATTAACAGAAGCATCAGCTAAAACTAAAGAATGATTAGGCCATATATCCACCAAAACAAGGAAAGGGCAATATCATGTGACTCTAAGGATTTCCATCATATTTATGAATTATTAAGGGCTTCCAAGGATAGGCATTGAAAAATGTCACCATATTAAAACTCCTGCCAATGCCAATTACAGACTCTGCAATACATAGGAGAAAACCAATTAAACAAATGGATATATTGAATTATCATACTAGTAAATAACATAATAAAATCTGTAAATAAAGCAACTGATAATGGGTGTTCAATAATTGGTTTATTCAATTTGAGAAAAATGAAAGCAACTGCAGCGGGGGAAAAAGAGTAACCATCATCAAACTTAGAAAATAAACCGACAAACTTATACACTTATTTATGAGGGGGTTGTTTGTGAATAGGTCATTGCATGTGCATCCTGAATATTATCAGCCCAATAACAAAAGTTTAAGTTAATAGAAGCAGAACATTCACCTCTTCCATAAACTCAATATATTCTTTGGTAAATACTAAATAGAAGTTCAAAAATATTCCACAAGGAACCAAAGAAACATCATCTGGACAGAGAACTTAATTAGCAAGGAAAGCCTATTGCTTTATGTTAAATATAAAACTATTCATGTGGCTTCACCCAACAGCTTAAGCTTTTGGGATAATTGATTCATGACATGGTATCAGAGCTTCCAAGACTAAATAGTCAGGAGTTCAATCCTTGCCACCCCTATTCTTTACAATTACTATGAATTTCAGCACAAGGTATAAGGTGGGCTTGTGCATTGTCCACACTTCAAGCCCATAGGGCTCTTGCGTGAGGGGACGTGTTAAATATAAAACCATTCATGAGGCTTCACCCAATAGCTTAAGCTTTTGAGATAGTTAGTTCATGAAACTTTGTTTAATCTAAATTATCTAATTACAACAACTATGATTTCTCAGTATTGTAAGACTTACTATGTGCAAGTCCCTATAAATTAACCCTAGAAAAGATGACACGAATAAAACAAATTAAAAAGTATCAGGCTCTTGAGACAGGTACCAATTTTATCAGAAGTTGTCCATAGTTCTTCCTCCCTCCAACTTTAATTTATTGTAAAACTTGGAAGCCTACTTACTGATTAAAAAGATTACCCAAATGATAAATTCAGCTGCCAGAGGATGGGGATTAAAATCAAGCAGTACATGGATGGAATAATTGCAGAAGTACACAACCATCAAAGGATTAGTGTAACTTGCTAACTGGTTCTACACAAGATCCAACCACTTGAACTTCTGGGTGAGCCAAGTGGCGATTAGCCTTCTCTTCTTGTCATTTCATTTTCAAATATTCAAAAAAAAAATTGTAATAGAGATAATATACATGGCAAATAATCGACTTATCAAAATAATAAAACTGCTATTTGACCAAATCCACAAGCACTAAGTAAAGTGCCCAAAAGATTTTTGCTAAACTGTTCTGAAATGCCACAATCACCATCCAGAAAATTGCTCAGCCTGATGTAATGGTTGAAGGCAAAGAGCTCTATCCAACCTTATAAAAGGATAATTTTTATCCTTGTCCATTTCTATGAAATTTCTTCAACTATGTTTATATGTAACCTATGTTTATATGTTTAGGTCCCTAGAACTTATCCATCACCATCTACAGATTACAGTTTATGGAAAATCCACATTTTTGAAGAAGATGACTTTGAATAGCCTAGTCAAAACTGCCCAAATGGTTTATTGGCCCCACAGAATTCACACTATTTCTGAGACTAGTACATAAAAAACTTATTATCTGCATAACACTGCTTCATTGTTTGCTTTCTAGGAATAGTTCAAATGTTCAATAGGATCACATTCTCAGGAAATATAGGAGTTGACAGTAATTGAAAGTTCATTGTTGGTACAAGAACCTTCTGGTATCCCAATCAGTATGCCCTTAAAGCAATGAACAAAATTCAGCCTTAGAAATGAAGAATTCTGTTATCTTTCTAATTAGTAGTAGTGACTTCCTGCCTATTTGCATCCAGAAATGAGCTTATCGGGTTTTACTCTCCTCTGGTGTCAGGGTTCTCTTTCCAAAAAGCAAAATAGGATGGTAAGAGGACCAATAGGTCTTGCAGCTCTATGTAAATAACTACAAAAACTACTCGAAAACATGCCAAGGAGGCATAACCCATGTATATCAATCCCTTCAGAATATATTTGAGGCCTTGAAGTTTCAAATCACGAAGAAATTCACAGCACTGGCATGCTATGGTCACATTGTCCTGGCAAATGCTCTCGCAACGCATTTAGGGAACAATGACAATGGTCACCTAGGTCAAAACTCTGCCTTAAAAGAGGCGCTGGCTGGGCACAATAACAGAAATACTCACGGCGGATCCAACATTCGCAATTGGAAATTTCAATTTCTGAATCTAGAATATAAAATTTGCAAAAGATGAGGTGGGATTTTCACCTGGCAAAACAATTTTGAGCCTCTGATGAGCGACTAACGGATTCTATAAAATATATATATATATATATATATATATATATATATATATATATATATATATATATATTTTTTTTTTTTACATAATCAAAATTGAAACATCCGCAAAGTTCTATGTCAAGTTAATTGTGGGTATGGTGGGGAAGAATGCGAAGAAAGGGAAGGAGAAGGAAGGAAGGAAGTTATGTTGAAAATATAGGTAATTGTTCGCAAAAGAGAAAGAGCACCTTGGCTGACCCTTGATACTTTATAGTGCGGTTTCTGCTACTGCTCTTGCTGCTGCTGTTGCTGTTCCTTCCTCCCTCCCTCCCTCCTCCTCCTCCTCCTCCTTATTCTTCAGCTTTCGTTTCTGTACTCTGAGAAGATGGTGGACCGTTGTAAACAAAGTTTTCTTTCTTTCTTTTTTTTTCTCTTCTTTTTTTCTTCTAGTTTTATTTGAAGTTTTTCTCTTTTCTGAGTAACTATACAAATTTGCTTAAATTATGTTTATTTTGACTTAGTATTTTAAATATTATAATTTTTTTAACATTTTAAAAATAATAATACCTCGTGAATTTTAATTCATTTAAAAATATTATGAATAATTTAAATATACGTAAGAAATATATAAATATAAATTTTTGTAAATATTATTTTATTTTAAAATATTATAATTACTTGTAATCCCACTAGAGATTGTTGACGTGGCTCACCTGTTTCTTTAAAAGTTCATTTTGACAAATGAAAAAAATAGGACCATTTTGTTTTATTTATAAGTTTTCTATTTGGCACCTTTGTTCAAAATAACTCATTTTTGTTATTATTTATTAGCATTTGGATAAGTACTATCACGCTTCTGAATTTGCTTTATTTATTTTAAAATATATAATTATTTTTATATTAATTATAAATCAATTAGATAAAATATATTTGAAGATTTTTGTATCTGTAAGAGTGTGATTAATATAAAAGAATATAACTTTCTATATAAGTGAAAAGTTTTTTAAGGAAGTTATAAATAATGGTTATAAAAAAAACTTACATTTACAGTTTTATTTTTTTTTCCTAGTTGTGTTTATTTGATTAACATTGATTTTTTGAGACTAGTAAAATTGAAGATCAAAAGAGGGAGGTTTTATGTAATAGTATAGATTATTTCCATCAACCACCTTTTATTGTTTTGCCGTTAATGGGTGCAAGGGTCAATCATCAATTAAAAAAAATGTAAATTCCACAATATATTTCATACACATGTTTATAAAGTTGATATAACATTTTTAAAATAGTAAATTATATACACTAAAAATTAAAAAGTAGAGGTAACTTAGAATTTATAACTTTTTTTTTTTTGAGATCCACTTAAAACTAGAAGTTATTGTTTAAAATATTAGAAATGGAATAGATGAACCTGAAAAAGCTCATAATCTCTCTCTCTTTTTTCTTACGTTGAAAAAATTTTCAAAAACCATTAGCTAACAACCAATTCAATCTGTGAGGCCTTCAATAATAGCTGATCTAAGCATTACATGTTCAAATTTTAGAGAACGGTTGAAGCCTTCTCAATCTGCAATGGGTCAAGCACCAAATAATAAAACAATGATTCAAGCCAAATTAAGAAAACTGAGTCAGATTGACTTAAGTTGTCCTTTTCTTCATTGGTGAGAAATCTGAAATGGGTAATTTTGGCCAGAAGAAAAGGAAGAGGAAAAAGAGAACATGATTTGGTGCCAGAACGAGATATAAAGTCAGGCCTATGCTATTTGGTGGATCTAAACAAAGATATCTGTTGTATCCCCTTCCAATTAAAGTAAAATGGTTCAAGAGAATGTAGAAGAGCATTTGTTTTTGTTATGTGGTTAATTGGACTGATGTAGTGTAGGGTGTTCACTGGGAGTACTTAAAGTTTGAGTTATTTTGATATATGATGGGGAGAGATGTTGCTGGTTGGGGAGCGTAAGAATGACTATCAATTTGCTATCCATATAGTGTTTATTTTGTGGACATTTTGGAAAGGACGTAATCAAATTATTTTTCAAAATAAACAAAATAGACTCTTTTAATATAAATTTAATTTTGATATTATAATTTTTTTTTATATTATCATTCAATCACTATTACTTATAATTTAGAATTAAGTAAGGACATCAAGATCATATGACGCAACAAAAAATTTTAACATGACGCGATTTAAAGTTTAAACCGTTTAGAGTAATATTTACAGAGGTATCCAATAATTTAATACTCGTGGGGAGAAAGCGTAGCATCATGTGAATATGGTTTGGACTTTGGAGGCCCCACGATGATTCAACCTGTGACGCTGGAAAACCAGAAAAGGGTTCAGATGACTTAGCCTTACCATTGGTTTGATTTTAACTAGGTTACCCAATGCCCATCTCCTGTGAGGGGTATCCTGATCTTGAATAACCTTGACGCTGCCAGGGTTTTGATTTTTCTCTGTATTCTATCTGATATATTCATGACTTCAATTTGCATATCAATTATATATGTCTTATTCACCTACATATAACAAAGTATAAATTTCACGTCAAAAAAAAAAAAAAAACAAAGTAAAAATTTAACTAGGCTGACACATCACTTTAAGATTTTTTACATCTTATTGAATTTGTGTACAAGAATCATTGACCTTTGTTATAATACTAAGACGGAATGCTACAACTGTAAATAAAATGGAAAATTACTCTGCCTAGGTAATAACTCGGGAAAACAGGGTAAGGCACAAAAACAAAAACAAAAACAAAAACAAAACCAAAAAATTATAAAACAACAAGTAATAGCTGAATTTTTTTTTCTTTGGCGGCCAAGTAATAGCTGAATGTTATCGGTTTGTATTAGTACTAAAACATATCACGCACCTAAAATTTTTTTCTTAAAAATAGAAAAACATTCCCACAGGCCACATAAGTGACGTTTCTAGACAGAGGTGCTCTGCCATTGGGACATGGCACCGTTCCGGGATCTCTAGGATTTTATATCCCCTTTGTTTATTTTGGTAAAGATGGTCGATCCCTTTGTTTGTACCGGGGAGAGACAATCAGAATGAACCACAGCAGAACAAGGTCCTTTATAATATATCCACCGGTACCAGTTTCCCCCGCAAGAGCTGACCCGAAACAACCGGTTACCCCACCCAAAATTGTTGTGGTATTCTCGGGACACAGCATCAGCTTCAACAATTTTATTTTATTATCTTTGTAATTGCAGGCAAAAGTACGAGTAGGACATAAATCGACCCGTAAATCATCGGATCCAAACAAAAGATGCTATCAAAGATGACAACAATTTAGTCAACAAAGATTTAAAATGAACCACCATGAAACTCGAATAATTGGCTTAGCTTTTGAAATCCATGTGTTCTTGGAGCTTTTCAAAAGCCAATCCAAACCCACCAAGTACTGTGGAAGCAAAAGAGAAACAGAAGACCACGTTCCACGTACTTATTTAATTATTCAGTTCAGTTTAGGCCTTATTTCCATTCCTTGAACAACAAGGCCACGCTTCCAGTGACCACCCTTGACCTCGTAAACACCCATCTCGAGCTCCTTGTCCTCTCCTCCTTGGTTGAAGAAGTCTCCCAATTCAATCTCCAGCCACCCGTCTGCTCTCTCCTTTGGGTACTGAAGATCAGGATTTTCTGTGGGTGCTTGTGCTTCAACAGCAGCCAGAAAACGAGTGCGATTGAATATCCCAGCACGGCGAGGAACAATCTGGTATCGTAGCCTCCGTCCTCTTTCTGCATCCAAGAAGACTGTTCGCTTCCGAGTATCACCTCCAACAATTCCAACAGAGACTTCAACTGGCTGGTAATCGAACCCGTAGGCTCCAGCAGGGCTTGTCTTAAACACAAGGTAAGCCCCATACAACGTCTCTGGGGACAGCATGCCAGTGCTGATCCAGCCCCGGAGTTCCAGCCAGCAAACACTAGCAAGTTCTGCCACCTCCGAAAACCTAAAATTGGAATTAAACCCACTCCCTGATCAATCATATTCACAAGACAGTACTGTATAATTACAAATGCAATGCAATGATAGTAGAGTAGTAGTGAATCAATTACCTGGCCTCCGGAAGAGAAGTCCACCTCCAATACCTGGGGGTATCTCCCCATACAATCAAGAGAATCCTCGCAGATAGCACGTAGCATTTCTTCCCGTACTCTTTATCCAGTTGAAAGCTCTGATGCCATGCCATTTGGTAACACAACAGAACATTAATCAATTAACGATATTGAATTAAATTAATTAATTTATGCACTTAAAAATAATTAAGTATATCACTAGCATTTTGACATTGAAGCACGGAAATTTGGGTAAGATTACATACAGACTTAAATAGTCTTGATCGTTTTTGTGATCTAACTTTTTATCATATACATATATATGTATTATGAGAGTCATGGTGGCTGATCGAAATTAAAAATCGAATTTTTATGCTTCTTCGCATCTTTTATTTGATCTCTAACACACGAGTTTTTAACACATTTTGAAATCAATTAACTGAAAAAATAATAAAAATTATGACACTACAGAATTTTATTCTTTATAGGGAAAAAAAAAAGGACAATCGAAGTAAACAAGAGGTGTAATTAGATAGAGACTGATAAAAAACCATGTTTGTCGTTTTCAATTTTGGTTGAGGTTGAGGTTAACTTTTTCTAATTTTGGAATTAATGATTAGAGAGGATGTATTTACCTTTTTACCCTGGTCTATGAGGAGTGGATTTCCGCAGAGATAGAGATAGAGGTCCTTCTTGGAAGCGAAAGAAGAGGTAGTAGCGGCGGAGGAGGAGGATTGGGAAATGATGTTGTGATAATCGGACGGCAGAAACCTGTCCCAGACGGCGTCGGAATCGGCGGCGGATCTGAAGGTGGACGAAACCAAAGAGAGCCTGCACGCATCCCGAGGAGTTGTGAAGGAGAGCACATTTGCTATGCAACCTTCGGGTAGATCCTGAAAGCCCACCGCTTCGACGACCATAACCGTAAATACAGGGACGAGACAATTCACAATTGGTTTCTCTGTGTCTTTTGTGAAAATATGGAAAGCGTTCCTGCTCCGGTGGCAAACCAGATTCGCCTGTTACTATTCTGTTTGTGTTTTGTGTCGGGTGTGTGGGTTCCCGTTTATAGTGGTATGGTAGTGGGAGGAGGAGGGGATTCGGTGACAAGGGATGCTTAGCGGTTAAGTCTGGCTCCTCTTGTATCGTGCATATTCGCCACACAAAATCACATGAACTTTCTTTTTCTTTAAAAATAATCTTAGAAAAAAAAGATATTTGGCAGAAGGATCTTTATCTTTATCGGATCTGTACAGGTATGCATGTCAATCTTAACTTTTATATGTATTACAAATTTACAGCTATATATATAAGTTTAATAATGCGTGATGGGATAATTTATAACGTGGCCTCGCCCTTCGGGGGACGTCTCATGCGCAACATTCGCGATATGGTTACACGTGCCAGACCACTATTTTCCCTCCATCTAATATCTATTTTTGGAGAACTCCACAGAAGCTCTGCTAGGGCTTGTCAGGGTCTTTGCAAAGAAAATATGATTTCTTCGTGTGATTTCGCTTCAGGACAGTAAATTTTTTTTTATTATCTTAGATGATGAAGAGAGGACAAAGATGACAAATAAAGATAACAAATACAAAGAGGAAGGCATAGATCCGAACAAGAAAGACGAAGGGGATACAGAGGAAGAGGAGGTAGAGAAGGAAACACTTATCATCTATGATGAGAGGGATGTCGCTGAGGGAGTGGAAGATTGTGAAATCAGCCTAATAGGAAAGGTAATCACCACTAAGTCAATAAACAAAATGGAGCTCCAAATAGTCCTAGGAAACATACGAAATAATCCTAGGGGATTCATAGTGGAGGAAATGGGAAACAAAATATACCAGCTTTTCTTTGAAGAGGAGGCAAAGATGCTCAAAATACTAAAGGGAAGTCCTTGGATACATAGAAATAGTTGGCTAATACTTCATAAATGAGAAAGGGGAAAAGAGCCAAGCACAATGGATTTCAACCATGTTCCATTATGAGTCCAAATGTGAGGTCTCCTACCGCACTGTAGGATGAGTACCAAGTGGAGGTGCCCTCATGGTCCCTCAACTATATAGATATGACTGTGACATATGCATCAAATCTGACCTGGAGAGTTACTGGTTTCTATGGAAATCCAAAAGCTAGCAGAAAACACTTAAGTTGGACCCTGCTATAGGATTTGGGGAAACAATCACAACTTCCTTGGGTATATTTTGGGGACTTCAATCAGGCACTATCTCAGGAGGAAAAATTAGAGAGGAGGGAAGGGGAGGGAGGGGGGGGGGGGGGAGAAATCCTATTACCTTCTCCCAAGTTAAGGGCTTCAGAAACGCCATAAACATTATAGGTCTAGTGGACCTTGTCTTTGAAAGGGACATATACACATGGTTAAATGGGCAAGAGGAGGAAACAACATTAAGGAGAGGCTTGATAGGTGCTTGGCAACCAAGAATTAGATGGACACCTTCCCTGAAGCTTTTGTCTAGCACTTTCATTGGAGCTTCTGTCTAGCACTTTCATTGGTTTGGTTCAGACCATAACCCAATCTAAATTTCTTTCAAGCGGGCTAAAAAGAAAAAAACAGAGAGGACAGAAAATCTTCAGATTTGAGGAAATATGGCTTAGGGAGGAGAATTGCTATAATATCATAAGTTCCTGTTGGTCAAATATATCTGTTCTTATAAAGGACAGAATAAAAATCACGGGCAAATATTGATTCATGGAGCAATGAGGTTTTCGATGACATTCCCAAAAGGATAAAACAAAAGCAAAAGCACCTTGATGAACTACAAAAGGCCACCCCAACAAAAGAAATCTTGGACAGAATCAAAGTCACATAAAAGGAGCTGGATACATTTTTAAAAAGATGAGGAAATATGGTGGGCTCAGAGCTCAAAGGCAGTTTGGCTGAAACACGGAGACCGCAATACCAGCATCTTTCATGGAAAGGCCTCACAACGAAGAAAGAGAAACTGGGTAGATAAAATAAAAGATGATCAGGGAAGATGGTTTGAGGAGAAGGATGAGATTGCAAAGGTGATTACAGGCTTCTTTGACTAGCTCTTCTCCACGGAGGGGACAAAAAACAAGGAAGATATATCAGAAGTGGTTAAAGGCAGGGTGACACAAAAGCTTTTTGCAATCCTAAACCCAGCCTTCACAAAAGAGGAAGTTTATGCAACACTTAAGCAGATGCATCCCCTCAAAGCCCCAAGACCGGATGGAATGCTAGCTCTTTTCTACCAAAGAATGTGGGACACCGTGGGCAAGGAAATGACTGATATTGTTCTAGACATTCTCAACAAAGGTTCAGACCCTAGTCCTTTTAATGACACTTTTATTTACCTTATCCCAAAAGTCAAGAAACGTAAGCATTCAGAGGATTTTAGGCCGATTTTCCTGTGTAACGCTATTTTCAAGCTGGTCACAAAGACAATAGCAAACAGATTAAAAATCATACTGACCAAAATCATCAGTGAACACCAAAGTGCTTTTGTCCCAAATAGACTCATCACTGATAATGCTCTCATAGCTTATGAAGTCTTCTATCATATGAGGAAAAAAAGAAAAAGAAAAACATGTTTTATTGGTTTAAAGCTAGATATGGCAAAAGCTTATGACAGGATAAAGTGGGCTTTCCTCCAAGAGGTGATGACTCAAATAGGCTTTCCCCATCATTGGGTGGAGCTGATTATGAAATGTGTTAACACAGTGACTTTCTCTGTTCTTTTGAATGGCAGCTCATGTAATTCTTTTAAGCCTAGCAGGAGGCTTAGGCAAGGTGACTCTTTATCACCCTACCTATTTATAATGTGTGCAAAAGTCCTATATGGTCTCATATAAAAAAACCAGCAGATGGGTAGATTACATGGTATAAAGGTTGCTAAGAATGCCTTTAAAATTTCTCACTTATTTTTTGCAAATGGTAGTATATTGTTCTTCAGAGCCACAAAAAAGGAAGTCAATTGCATTAAAGAAATTCTCCATAACTACCCATCAGTTTCTGGCCAAAAGATCAACCTAGAGAAGTCTGAAATCTCCTTCAGCCGAAATGTACAAACTCTCAGACAATCAGACATCCAAAAATGGTTGAATGTAAAGGTAGTGGAGAATCATGCTAAGTACTTAGGCCTTCCCACCTTGGTTGGAAGATCTAAGCAACAAGTCTTTGACTTCGTCCAGGAAAGAGTTTAGAAGAAACTGAAAGGTTAGAAGGAGAAATGCCTCTCCAGAACTGGAAAAGAAGTCTTAATCAAATCGGTGGCTCAATCAATACCCACTTACATTATGAGCTACTTCAAACTCCCTAAGAGCCTCTGTGATCACATTGAATCTATGATAAATAGTTTTTGGTGGGGCTCAAAAAATGGGAAGAGGAAAATCCATCTAATAAGATGGTCAAAGTTCTGTGAACCAAAATCTAAAAGGGGGTTGGGATTTAGAAACTTCGAGGCTTTTAACTCAGCATTGCTAACCAAACAGGGGTGGAGGATGATGAAATACCCTGACAAATTGATGGCAAAAGTTCTTCAGGCAAAGTACTTCCCCAGATCAAATTTCCTAAATGTCCAGACAGGATATGTACTTGGAGAAACATCCACTCTACCTAATGGGTGTTGTAGAAGGATGGGTTATGAAGAATTAGAAATAACTCAACAGTTAAAAGCTGGGAAAACAACTGGTTGCCAAACCAGTATGGTTTCAAAGTGTGGAGTCCATGCTCTATGCTAGACCCAAAAGCAACAGTCCAAGAAGTAATTGATACTGATTTGAAGATCTGGAACAGGGAACTTATAAGTAGAGTGTTCTTACCTCTTGAAACTTCTCAGATCGTAGAGATACCCTTGTCTAGCTTCAACAGGGAAGACCAATTCTTCTGAAGCAAGACAAAGACTGGAACCTTCAAGGTGAATTCAGCTTATCACTTTATCAAAGACTTTCCCAATGAAGAAGAGGGCACAAGTGAGCAACAGGCCTAGAGAAAAGTAAACTAGAAGAAATTCTGGAGCCTAAACATCCCCCCCAGATCCCTGAACTTCATGTGGAAAGCCCTAAATGATGCAATTACAACCCGAAAAGTCTTGTTCTCCAAAGGAATAAAATGCACACCCTATGCCCAAGCTGTTTACAGAAGATGGAAACTTTAGCACACGCCCTCAGGGATTGCAAATGGGTAAAGCGTTATTAGTTCTTATCCCCACTTGCCCTTAGAACAAAGGGATTGGAAGATAAACCCATGATAAAGTGTTTTGGAGACTTGTGTAGAGTGGCAGATCAAGAAGCAGTGGAGATGGTCTGTGTGCTACTCTACGCAATCTGGCTTGACAGAAACAACATCTGCTTCCAGAACAAGAGCAGACCACATGTCCAAGTCTTAGAAAAAGCTCTTGACATCTTCCAGGAGTTCCAGAGGTTCCATGAACTACCCAGTAGAAACCAGAAGCATTTAGTCCAGAGGCTTTGTGCCTCGCCAAACTATTGGCAGCCACCTAACCTGCACCAATATAAACTAAATGTTAATGCTGCATTTAGAGCAATTGACAAGTATGGGGCATAAGCAGTTATTAGATATGGTGAAGGAAATATTATGACAACAGCTCATTGGACCCTCCCTAATGGTCTGAACCCAAGTTCAGCAGAGGCTTTTGTAGCCCTCCTCGATATCTCGTTAGCTCAGGACCTCAGCTTCAAGGATGTCATCCTGAAAGGAAACAGTCTAGAAGTCATCAATGCTCTCACAAAGACAAACCAAGACCCAAATTATTTTGGCCTCATTATAGAGGATTGTATCTCTTTATCAAAGATGTTCAGATCTTTTAATGTGTCACATACTAGGAAGAGAGGAAACAAAGTTGCACATGAGCTAGCCCAGCTGGCCTTACCTAATCCTGACTCTATTTGGATAGAGGAGGCTCCTGCGACAATTTGTAATTTAGCTATGTTGGACTTTTGAGTCTTTAATCATTGAAATCTCTCTTCCACGTCAAAAAAAATCTATTTTAGGTAACTTTTACGAATTTTAATTTAGGCAGGTTTGCTACGAGTCTAACAACTTTTCTAGTTTTAATTGAGTAATATGCTCATATACCTTTTTAATTACTCTTTAAATACTTAAATTATATAATTTGTGTAACTATATTTTTTACTTAATATTTTGTCAAATATAACTAATGATTTCATTGTATGTAATATGCAGGTAACTTAATAACTTTTTACTTCTTTAAAATAATTGGTAAACTGAAGAAATGGCGTATATGAAATTTGATTTAGTTATCACTTTTATAAATTATATTAAAAGAAAAGTTTATATATATGTATATGCACCCATATTACATTGAATGAGAAACTTAATTGTTATAAAATTACAAAATTTAAATATTTAATGGTTAATTTTTTGTTGGCAGATGTATATGCAATTCATTGAAAATTAAAAGAGTATTTGTACATTTTATGCTTAAAAGTTTGATGTCATAATAATTGATATTAAAATAATTGTTTGATAAAATAGTCATCTATATTTAAAAAAATTTAAAATTTCTTATAAGATAATTTAATTTATTTAAATAGAGTTAGTATAATTATTTTTAGATGTTAAATTATTTAAAAAAATAAAAATTAAGTTAAAATATAAAAATGCATCCAATCATTATTAAATAGCATTCATATTTCAACTTTGTAAGAATACTTCTCGTTCACACTAAAAAAATAGCATTCATATCTTCTAAAAATATTAGGATTTAAAAAAAATGTAGAGAACAATTAATAAACAAAAAAAAAGATAATATGAATTTTTTTAATCAAGAAAAAATGTATTTCTTCATATACTTTGAGTATGTATGGATGAAGAAGTTTAGAAGAAAAGAGAATGAAGGGTTAGATTTTTCAATTCTAAATTGAAGAAATTGTAAAATGTTTATAAAAATAAAAAAGGGAGAATATGAAAGTTACATAATAATCTCTCATTTTATTTTTTTATTTTAAAAATTTTTCAAATAAAATTTTTTTAATCAAAATAAAAAATTTACCATTTTTTTTTCTCTTCAAATTCTTCCATTCAAATATACCTTAAGGAGAAAATTATAAATTTGATATGTTTTTGACCCTTAGTTTAGTGAGTAGTCTTCACTACTTAATTCTATCCAACAACTCTTTTTTTTAATCTAAATTTTATTGAAAATTTTATTTTTTTTCTATATAACATTACTCATGATAAAAATAGGCTAAATGTTGTGGTGAGATGATGTGTAAAGATGGTATAATTTAAAATTGTGTTATCTAAAAGTTAGTTAATGACTTTAAAAGAAGTACAAAAGTTGTAGAAAAAGCATTTATATAAATAACATGATTTAAAAAAAAATAGTGTGGGACAGCAAAATTTGTTATATTATATGTTATTAACTCTAAGTACTTTATATTGCAAGGATAGTACTGGTGCATCCTATTACAGCAAACTATCACGAAAGCACGGCAAAAAGTAATTGATAATGAGATGGTGCTGCTGACTGCTTACTACTAAGAAAACCCGTCGAGTGGGAGTGGCCGACCGAGCAGTAATGGTGACTTGGCTTCACCTTCATGGGCCTCGCCCTCGCCCTCCACAACGCATCTAGATATTCTTTTGACGTGTTTGGGACTCCTTTCTGATGTGGCCTAAACTTCGGTCAGCATGTGTTCTTTTATTTTTATTTTACTTCAGGCCTACATCACATATACTAGAGAAAAGTATTTTACGATGACTTTAATTTTGTGATAATTAAGGATCTCAACTCTAGAACTTATTAGTTGAAAGATTAAATTTAATAAAAGAATATTTCAGTAATAAATATTAATTAGAAAGAAAAAATTGTATGATCATATATAACTATGTATTTTAGTCATGTTTTAAATTATTTTGATATATAAAGTTAAATATTTTTGTTTTTTTAATAATTTCCAATCAAGAAAAGATTTTTCTGTAAAATTGAATCCCTTAATTAATAATAATAAAAGTTCAATTCTTTAATTAGTTTTATCATAAAAAAAATTTAAATTTTTTAAAATGATACTTCACTCTATACCGTATAATTGTATATTTATATTTAATTTAATTAGAGATTGAGATTATTAGAACAGCGCTGCTACTTGGCCAGAAGAAATTGTCCAAACTTGATCAGCCAGAAAGGCGTGCATGGTTACTTAAAGTGAGGTAGCAAGCCACATAGGTTTCAATTACATGTCATTAATTTTGTGAAACTAATAATTGTTTAAACCAATTAGAAAGGTTAAACGGACGACACAGTATCAACGACAATGCCGGCAAGAAGCAATCCTTTTCGTTTAAAGTTGACGGAGAACAAACTCAGGTGAGCTTTCCATCTTTTTTTCTCTCTTCCTCTTTCATTGCTCTTTGTTCCCCTCTGATCTACCTTAGGCTTCTGTATGTTTTCGTATCTCTCTTCCCATCTTTTGACTCACAAATAAACCCATTTATGTTCCACGGCTTCTTTCACCACTTTTTTTGCCAGTTGGAATAAAATTCGGTACGTGATTCATTGAATGGTTGCCTAAAAGCAATATGAGCTTCAATGTAGTCCATGGTCTATGGCCATCATGGTGCTTCAATATGAGCTTGATGGAGAAAGATATTAAATGTAAAGATTCTGTGTTTTGACAAGATAATGATATCTCATATTATTATACGATGCAAATTTTAAGAATTGACTCCATTGTTGCTTAGGAACCTGACAATCCGTAGCATGAGATTACGAATGTTTAGCCTGAAGCCATCATTGCAGACCAAAAAAAAAGCCTGAAGTCATCATCAGAAGGCTTGTTTGATGAGCACTAATATACATCAACACTTTAAGGGGCAGAGCTCCAAGGAACAGCTTGAAGGTGCACAGTTGCTGGCATTCGTGCCACCCACACCGATGCTTGAGACGGGCTAGAGTTAATGGGGATGCTGCAAATTCTGGTGGCGGAGAAGACCTCGAAGGCACACATGGTTGTGTATTGGCTCAGCTACCAAAGGAGGGTTTGTTGTTGGCATAGGCAGGGTTATTCGAACTTCTGAGAACGAAACAGATTGAGACTTGGGCAGAAAGTATGGAGAAGAGATGGAAAAATATGGAAATTCCACCTCATTCGGGCATTAAAATTTTGACAATATTTCGGGCCATATAACATCTTTCTTATTAGTATTGTAATTGTTTCTTCACTCTGTTTATTAAATATTTTAACTGTAATTTTTTAATCAAATACTGTTTTCATTTATATCAAATTTTAATTAATTATACTATTATTTATATATTAACATCTAATTAAAGTTCATTTAAAAAATTGTAATTAGATATTTCGGGACTCAAAACAAGAGACAACAGATACTGCCGCCCTGCACCAGCAATGGTGGTGTCTCAAGATACTAAACTTTCGCACTACCTATGAGGCCTATGGACCTATGGTGTAAATGCATTTGGCAACCACCCAGTATGACTAGCCATGTAATCCGCTCAAGGCAATTTCTCAAAATTTCTCTTCAGCAAAACCCAGAGTTAAGTTCTCCCTCCCTTCTTCCTTGGGGAGGATAGCCCCTCCAACAAGGAATTGATGCAATCGATCAAAGGTGCCTAGCGATCATGGTTGAGGAGTTCCACATTGAAGAATGGCAAATTAAGAATGCATCCCAATGGAGAGTCGGAATTTCATCCACCAGAGCAGAGAGTCATATCATCATAAATACATTAAAAAGTCAACCCACTTATTGGGATACTGAAATATTATGTACTCATACAGCTTATACCTTATAGCTTCACGAAGAGAGTAACAGTTTAGCACAAAAATACATCACAATCACATAGTAGTGAGTTTCAATGCTTCGGATTGCTCCCCAGACGGCATAACAGTTGAAGCTTTGATCTCCAAGCAGTGATCTGCCATCTAAGACGCAAGACCCATGAATAGTTCTGTGAATAAAATTAAACAAGGAACTTTTGTTGCTTAATTGTCTTCCTTTGGCCTAACTTCTATACCTTGAAGAAAGAGACCGCGCTTCCAATTACCACCCTTCGTCTCCATAACACTCATTTCCACTTCTTCATCTTCTAGGCCTGAATTGAAGAACGCCCCCATCTCAATCTCCAACCACCCATCGCTTCTCTCATTTGGACGTTGCAGTCCCTGGAATCTTAGGTGCAGGTGCCTCTCTCTGACATCTGTACACAAACAGACATTTTTGGTAGAGGTATGGCTTCCAGGTATACGTACTGATAACTCCACAGGACGATAGAGAAATCCACCAGCATCGATCATCTTGAACACAAGATAAGCTGCATACTGAGTATCTGGGGACAATGCATGGGTATTTATCTTCCCACGAATTTCAAGCCAACACACATTAACAAGGGCAGCAACTTCTTGGAATCTGTTCAACAGTTGTAAACAAAGTTGCAACCATAGGAGTAAAGGAATGATGGGTCATGGATCACAGAGATAATAAAACATCCACAGAACAGTAGTAAAACAAAACTCAAGCGTCAAGAGCAAACCTGGACTCCGGTAGAGTTGTCCAGTCCCAATACTGAGGAGTATCACCCCATATAATGCAGAGATCTCTTGCAGCAAGCATGTAACACTTCTTCCCACTCCGTCTGTCCAATTGAAAGCTCTGCATTTCAGTGACAAAATTCATTTCAGATATTGATGAACTGCCAAAGCTTAACATTCTGAACCAAACATGATTATGGATAAACCACACAACATTTAACACGCATTAAAACCAACAGCTTTGGTTCCCACCTCAGAAAAGAAAATGGCTTTGGTTGGGACTGATGACCCAGATATTTAATTCACAAGTTGATTACATAAATAGATAACTCTTACTTATAGCCAACCACTACATGCCTCTCTAAAACCAACCTAACAAGACGCCATGGTGCCATGACCAAAGCTGCATCCAACAAAAATATGTACTAAGATTTTCAAAATATCCAAACATATTTAGCTCCCGCAGGAGGACGCATGGGTAATAACGATATAAGAAAAAAAAAATTTAAAATATAGGGATTATTAGCTATTCACTTGTAGATCCATGAACTTAGCAGAGAATTGGAAAACCAATATAGATCACAATTAATACTGATTACTGAGGATGATTAGGAGTAGCAAAAAGCATAAATTAGGGTGGAAGAAAGAGAAGATTACCTTTTTACCTTGGTCAATGATGATGGGGCGATCAGAGAGAGTGAGGTAGAGGGCCTTCTTGGAAGAAGAGGTGGGGGGAAAAGAAGATGATTGGGAAATGATAGAGTGACAATCGGAGGGGAGAAAACGATCCCAGACAGCGTCGGATTCAGCGGCAGAACAGAAAAGACGGGAAACAAGGGAGAGCCTGCAGGCATCCAGAGGAGTGGTGTGCTTCAGTATCATAGCGATGCATCCTTCCGACAACGCCTCAAAGTCCATCGTGCCAGTCGCTCTCCCTTTTCCCTCCCTTGCCCTTTCTCTTTCCCTTTCCCCTTCCCTTTCCATCTCATGCCTCTGCGACTGCAAACGCCAAGCTTAGTGACGAAGCAAAATTTTCGTTTAATAATTTTTTAGACATTAAAAAAATATTAAATTCATTATTTAAAAAATTTTAAAATAACTCATAAAATATATTACAACGTTTTTTTAAATAAGAAAAAAATTATGCTGCATACTTTACACCCATACATATTACTTTTATTTAATAACGTTAAAATAAAACCGGAGAGTATCAATTTAAGTTTAATCACATCAATTATTTAAATTAATTGATTGAATTAAATAATATTATAAAAATAATTTATATATAATAATTTTTTGATTAAAATTACATATAACAATATAAAATATAATAAATATTTATAAAATATGAAAATATTGAATTTTTAAAAAAATTAGAATAAGCTAATTCAAATAATTTAATTATCTAATTAAAATAATTTTAATTAATTTTATCTTATTTAAATTAATTTAATAATAAATTTAGTTATATAAATAAATCATAAATATTAAATTTATGATTCAACTAATCGAATCATTTAATTTGATTTAATCTACTTGCCTTCGTTCCATGAATTTTAAAGACAATTTCAGATAAAAATTTTAAATTTAATTTTTAGATAACTTACATAATTACATATTATGTAGCAAAAACTTTTACATCGAAGCATAGTTTGCATCGCTGCAAATTAAGATGAGTTGTTACTTTCTTGCATACTCTTTTGAAATAATCAAACTTTGTATTTGTATTATGGTTATTTAATTGTAAAAAAAGTGATTAAAAGAATTGGAAAACAAATTTAATATTATAGAATATATTTTAAAAAAATTTATATGACTCAAATTCCTTATATAATGGCATCCCTACTCGTCAGCTCCTAGCTATAATCGTGGAGTCCCATGCCTGTCTCTCTGTCCTCGCTGCTTGAATAGGGAGGAAATCATGTGCCATGCTCTCTAAGATTGTGAATGGGTCAAGCTTCTTTGGTTCCACTACCCAATGGTGCTAAAACTTAGGAAATAAGGCATTACTCTTTTGTGAAGTGGTTTATGGAGATCTGGCAGAAGGCTAATACAGAAATGGAGTTCTTTTGCACCTTGCTCCATAGTATCTTGCTTGACCGAAACCATGTTTTCACAACGGATCCAAAAGTGATGCCTTGCTAATTGACAAAGCTAGCTTTATCAACTCCTAACTATGTCTGGGTTGAGGAAGCTCCAAACCATATTTGTAACATAGTTTACTTGGACATCCTTTGTCCTCCATGGATGAAATTCTTGATTCCACGTAAGTTTATATATATATATATATATATATATGTATGTATAAAAGCTTGTGCAGATATGAAAAATAATTTATCTTTTTATATGAGACATTTTTAATTTTTATATTAAATATTGGAAGAGACACTTTCCTATAATTTAGAAAATGCAATTACTTCATATTTATATTGTTATGTTATATTACGACTTATGACTTCTTGTATATATTTAACTTTTATTTTATTTGAGACTTTGTATGTCATTTTTTATTAAAATTTATTAAATTATTTATTATGATGTATGAGATTTTTTCATTTTGTATTGATTTTAGCAGGTGAAATTTTTTTCTTCATGTATGTCAGACTTACGGATTCAACCCAACTAAATCCACTCATGTGTAGGTTGGATTGGGTTAGGTTTTAAAAAAAAAAAATTTCCAACTCTGTTCACTGCTTTGATAAAGTTGAATGCAAAAATATCTTAAATATAACCTAACACAACCCAAGAATACCCCTACAAGAGAGTTAGCTTAGTAGTTAAGAAGGTGCACTCCATGTATTGATTACTCAATTTTAAACAATTGCATTAGACCCATAAGGGCGGGAATACGTCTCACCGTATCACATAGATTTGGAAACAAATAAAAAATGAATATACTTTGAGGATTTATAGTTCGAGAAATAATAAATTTCATTGCATCAACTTAAGTCAAAATTCAGATTTTAGAATAGGAATGTGTTCATAACTAAACCAAATCAATTTAAACCAAAAAAATCAAATCAAAAAACCAAAAACTAAACAAAATAAAAGTTAATCAATTTTGTTTGGTTTTCTTTTTATGTAAACTGATTGATTTAGTTCAGTTTTTTATTTTCATTTACAAAATTAAACCAAACCAAACTTATGTAAGTATGCATATATCTTTTTATAATTACATAATTATGTATAATTGGTTTTTAATTTATTATTGTTTATATAAAAATGTTTAGGTCAATTTGTTATTTATATCTATTTGATTATACTTTTATTAACATTTTAAAGCTAATTTGTTGTTAATTGAATTATGAAAAGAAAAAAGTTAAGTTAGATATAATTCTTTTAAAAAAATACTTAACAAAAAATTAATTGGTCCAAGCTGAATCAAACTGATAAAGAACGATTTGATTCAATTTGATTCTCTAATTAAAATAAAGCTGAATATAAAAAAACCAAACTAAATTGATTGATTCAGTTAAGATGATTTTTTTTTCTCAAAATTGAATCAAACCAAATTGTGAGCAACCATATGATTTCAATTTCTATATATTCACTTACATTGATATACCTATATGATCCTTCCATTTTAACATAAAAGAAAAAAAGGCATATTCATGTTATTTATCATATGTGTCGTTACTTTAGTATGTGTCAATATATGTTTCGTTTTGGAATGATATATACATGGGTGAGCGATGGAACTATATGTTTCTTTATGTTATGTTTCAATGAGGGATTAGGGAGAAAAAATGAGACAAAGAAGAGACTTATCATAAATATTTTTCTTATTTTGAAGTTTTATGAAAGAATGGAAAGGAAATGAGAATTTTTAAGTATTCTTTTAAAATCTTCCCTTACTAATTTTTGTGAACATTTTAAGAGTCTCTTAATTTAGAGGATTTTAGAGGATTTAAAACATCCAAACAAAGAGAATGAGAGTTTATTAATAAGCCTTTCATGCTCTTTCCTTTTCTTTCCCTTCATTTTCTTTAAATATTTTCTTTTTCATTCTCCCCAAACTCCCAAACATAGCTTTAAAGACTAACAAGTTAATTACTTCGGAGAAAATCAATGAAAGGACCTATATGTCGCAATTTTATTTTTGTTTGGCTATGAAAATTGTGATATGTAATAGTGAAAATCATTTTGTAACTCTTTTTTTTTTCTTTTTTTCGAGAAACTGTAAATTGTCTCCAAGTGAAAGTTTCAATCTATCTATCTATATAAAATAGATGTAAATTAATCTTAGCTCTTGCAATGCATGTGATTAAAACATGATGTGGAAAGATAACTGTTTACCAGAAGCATATATATGAAAAGAATGGTGCAAGTCAAAATATAATTAACCTTAATTAACCAAAGGAAACGCTGGATGCCATCCATGTATGGCCTGGAAGACAATAATCACATGCAACTGATTTGAATTCCACAATTTTTGGAAGGAATCCATCTAAAACTAAAAGGACACCTCATAATCAAGTCCACTCAAATCTCCCCCTTTTCTCTCCGAGACTTCTGAGGAAACCTCACCATTTTTCTATTGCCCCCAAACATGGCTGGAACCTCTTCTTTTCATCCTTTCCTCTTAATCACCTCGCCATTCTTATAGACTCTGTTGCCCTCCTGCGGGGTCCTTCAATGTTTTTTGAGGGACCCTTCGTCCTTCAGTATTTACCTCACCTTTAATTTTGTCAGTTCTTATTTTTTAATTTAACCAAAGAGTTCATACAGATCTCTTTTCTTTTGCGTTGTTTTTGGATGAAAATATTGTTTAGAACGAGACTTACAGATATATTTTATATGTTTCTTCTTCCAGAAATCCTTCTTGGAGGTTGTTTATTTGATCTTGGATGGTTAGAAGCATGAATTGCTTCCCGTGTTTTTCCTCTCAGAAAAGTAAGAGAAGCCATAGCAAGAGGGAGCATGGCTCTCCCCCACATGAAAACGTCAACGTTGTGGCAAAAACACCGGGTAAGTTCCCTCCCAAATATATGCAATGCATGTACAGTGGTGATTTTGTTTAGGAGAAATTGGTTGGTTTTGTGTGCCATGTATTTGATTAAACTGTATAATTCATCTAAAAATTGAATATATAAATAAATCAAAAGAAGGAGGGACAGGATGGAATTGGCATTTGAAACTCGAAAGGTCGAATTAATTTGATTGACTTATGAATTTCTGTAAGCCATGTGTTGGCAATTTTATTTTTGACTCGTTTCCATGACTTGACATGCAGATGTGAAGAAACAAAAGGCAGATGAACCAAACCAAGTTGACACTGCAAATATTCAAGCATATAATTTCACATTCCGCGAGCTAGCGACGGCAACAAAGAATTTCCGGCAGGAATGCCTCATGACTGAAGGAGGGTTTGGCAGAGTCTACAAGGGGACAATTCCTACAACCGGGCAGGTCATAAGCCTTTCAGTTTTCAAGTGCAGAAAAATAAACTCAATGATTTCTCGCTGTTTCACTTCGTTGTTTTTTTTGGACCTCTCCAGGTGGTAGCCGTGAAGCAACTCGACCGAAATGGGATGCAGGGCAGTAAGGAATTTCTGGCTGAGGTTTTGACGCTAAGTCTCTTGCACCATGAAAATCTGGTCAATCTCGTTGGTTATTGTGCTGATGGGGATCAACGTCTGTTGGTGTATGAATTCGTGCCAGGGCGTACCCTAGAAGACCGTCTTCTCGGTAGTTACCATTTCCTTCTCTTTCGCATAATCCTACATCAAATTTTGATCACATCTAATCTATAACTAACAAATGCTATTAGTTAAGAGAGATTGAACGTTAACTCAATTCAAATCAAGCTATTGTTGTCAGATTCCAATCTCCTAAATTCATCACATGGATCATTAACACAATATTAATGACATGAACCTGTGCATTGTACGAGGATGAAAACTAGTATACACAGTCTTTACCTTGTTCTCTCATATTCTGCGCCAATAACCATTAGATTATTGTGCTTCTTGTGTTTTCTAGTTAGTTTTGGTAGGAGCCTGTCTATTCCCCCTCTTTCAAATATAAAATAAAGCACCTTTGTGGTTTCGGAACAGAGAATAAAGCGGACCTACCTTCATTAGATTGGTTCAGCAGAATGAAAGTAGCAGTTGGTGCTGCGAGAGGACTAGAGTACTTGCACGACATTGCCAATCCCCCGGTCATACACCGGGACTTGAAAGCGTCGAACATCTTGCTGGATAATGATCTTAATGCAAAACTATCTGATTTTGGACTGGCCAAGCTTTCTGGCGGAGATAAGATGAACCCTGCACCTCCAAGAGTTATGGGTACCTATGGTTACAGTGCTCCAGAGTATGTGAGAACAGGTCATCTCACCTTCAAATCAGATGTATACAGTTTTGGAGTTGTCTTGCTTGAGCTCATAACTGGACGACGAGTCATTGACACCACAAAACCACATGAAGAGCAAAACCTAGTTTCATGGGTAAATTATACCAATCTCTTTTCTGGATATTGTTTTCCCCTGTATGTGTGTATGAGGAATGATGATGGCAACGTCCAACAGCTTTGATCCCCTAACATCTGTTTCTATATATTTCCTTGTGTCACTGAGCAGGCACAACCCTTATTCAGAGACCCGAAAAGATTTCCAGATATGGCAGATCCAAATCTTAATAAACATTTCCCAGAAAAGGATCTCAATCAAGCTGTTGCCATAGCAGCCATGTGCTTACAGGAGGAAGCAGAAGCCCGTCCTTTGATGAGTGACGTTGTAACTGCTCTCAGTTTTCTTTCCACGGTTCCTCCTGCAGGGGCTATTCCTTCCTCTCTCCCGCCTGCCACCTCGGCCTCTAAGAAGAGTGCTGCTAGTAAAGGTGAAAGTGAAAGTGAAAGTGCAAGTGAAAGTGAAAGTGAAAGTGAAAGTGCAAGTGAAAGTGAAGCTGAAGCAGAAACCGGTAAGGAGAGCCAGAGGCGAGATATTTCCGACGATGAGGATGGAGAGGGTCCTGGTCATGAAGACAATGAAACTGCTCAAAATCAGGCTGCAGCTAGTGCAAAATATCAACAAAGTGTGGTCTCAGATATTGAAGATGATTATTATGATAATGAAAACCAAAATGGTTTTGATAGCCAAGAAGATAGCATGGAAAGCAAGGAGTTTTACTCCAAATCAAGCCGCAAAAGCAGCTTTAGTTCAGATTCAGAAGATGGAAGCGTTTCTTCCAGCAACAAAGGCAGTAGGAAATCGCATGGTGTCATTGGTACTTTAAGCCAGAAGAGCAGCAGAAAATCTTCTGTCAAAGACAGAGACTTAAGCCAGAAGAGCAGCAAGAAATCATCTGTCAAAGACAGAGATTTAAGCCAGAAGAGCAGCAAGAAATCTTCTGTCAAGGACAGAAATTTAAGCCAGAAGAGCAGCAGAAAATCTTCTGTAAGAGTTTTAAGCCACAAGACTAGCATGGGCATGGGATCGGGATCGGGATCGGAAGGAAGCGTTTCATTTGAGCACAGTGACAGCAAGGCATCCCATGGAAATGCTTCCTTAAGCCGTAATAGCAGCAGTGTGGCGTCAGAGGATGGAGGTGCTATGTTTCAGAGCGGCAGCAGGCTATCACGAGGAAATATATCTTTTGGCCTTACCAGCACTGAGAGTGTTCACTCAGACCACAACAGCAGCAGAAGGACAGAGGAAGAAAGCATACATTTAGACCATGCAAGCAGCAGGGGATCAGATGAGGGAAGTGTTGGCCCTTTCCACCATACTAGCAGCAGCGAATCTGATGAGTGAGGGAAGTGTTCATTCACGATAACATTATCAATATGTGGTTGTGACTTGCGATTATGAACAGGCATGCTCGTTCTTTGACATGAGTGCTTTCTATTTTTCTATCAAAGTCTGGCTGTTCATACATCAGTTTGGTTGAGCGATACAAGTATAAGATAACCATATGTGGAATCCTTCTCAAAATTAAAACTTGAAACTCGAGCATCATTTATATATATTTGTTTTGTTTAGTAGGCTTCATGTATATTTATTTATTCATTTATCTACCTTTGGTTCAAGAACCAGAATGAAGATAACCGTGAATTTCCATAGGGCAACCGTTGACATCATTGGAAGACTGATCCTTATATGTTTTATATCATTATGGCAATTCTGATGTTAAAATGTTGCTACATATATGTATGTGACCCTATTCCTTCCCTTAAAAATTACGTATGAAGAAGTTAAGAAGAATTGGATCTCATATCCATTTTAAGAGACTTTGTTAACTGAACAAATTAAGCTTTTGAGTGAGTTGGTTATCAATTGAAGGGAACAACTGTTGGAAGCACATGTGAGTGTCTGTGTGAGAAGAGATGAAGTGAGAAAAAGTCCCACATTGGTAAAAAAGAGGAAGAAGTGTGGTATATAAAGTTTGGATGGGTCAACTCTTGATCTAGTTTTTGGGTCAAAGTGATTCCATGCCTAAGATGTGTAGTCACAACAAATTCATTCTAGGGGAAGTGTTGGAAACATGTGTGTGAGATGAGATAAAGTGGGAAGAAGTTTCACATTAGATAAAAAAGAAGAAAAAGTGTGGTATATAAAGCTTGGATAGGTCAAGGTTCTTGAACTAACTTTTGGGTCAAAGTAGTTCTATACACAAGATGTGTAGTCACCATGTGTGAGATGAGATAAAGTGAAAAGAAGTCTCACATTGAATAAAAAAGAGAAAAACCTCCACACCAAACACTCTCCCATGCACAAAAAATTCCAACAACTTTATTCCTTGTGATAAGTAATAAAATAAATAAATAAATAGAATTTAGGCATGCCTGGATGAGAATGTTAAATAGATTCAATTTTCCTTAGCCTTCCCCGCACACTGGAGTTGCTAGTTTAATCACGTGTCAAAAAGGGGAAACGTTCTCTTTTAGCAATATAAACGCACCCAATATTGATATTCACTGATATGAATTCCACTGAACAGTCATCCGATTCCAAGATTTTAGCCACTACGGATACCCTATGAATTGTCAACATCCAAAGTAGAACATACCTTTTGGACTGTCATAGAGTTCAGAACAGAGCATCAGCCACACCAAATCCTCCTGAGCCAATGAATGTATAGCGGCTATAGCCTATATACTTTATTACAAGTTTGTTGCAGAACGTGACATGTTACTTTGATTGTCATTACTGATTAATTTCTATCATGTGAGAGGCAAATGGCTCCAGGTGTTATTGCTTCAAGCTGTGAAATGGTTGACAATCAAGTTTTGCATTAAAATGGCAGCATTGCTTGGCTGGCTCTTTTTAACATTATGTAATGGAATGTTTTACTGAATAGGTCAAAAGCTCACCTTGAGCTAAAGAGGGGTATTTGAATACAAGAGTTTTCGTGCAAGTGCCGAAGGGACAAGAGGAAATTACATTTCCTAATTCCTCCGAAAGCAAACAGACAGGAGAACATCTCAAAGTATTTATCCAATTCTGCCTTGTGATGATGCCCTTTGCATCATCCAAAGGACCCTATCCCTCTCTGTCGGCAAAAGCTTGTTTTTTCTCTTGGTCCATTCTATGTAACCATCACACTGTTAATTAATAAACTGAAAACTGAACATTAAGACGGCAATCTTTGACCAAAGCATGTACCTTAAGCTTAAGCCTATTCATTTGCTGCTCTAAGAGAACATTCAGTACTACTACTTACATAAGTAAGATACCGCTATCTCTCAGCACTAGTCCTTAAAGAATGGTTGGCGAGGTAATACTAGTTGCTGTTGATGCCAGTAAAGAAATCAGCGATCATGCAGTGGAATGGGCCTTTCAAAATGTGACCAAGGCTGAGGACTTTTTAATATTGCTTGCTGTTCTTCCTTCGTGTGGACGTCCTACACCAAATTTAAATCGAAGGCGCCGATCTCCAGCATGTTATTTTCTGTGTTGTCGGTTTACACCATTTTATCAGCGTCCATTTTCGTTTTCTCTTTTAGTAATTGACCGTGTAAAGTTCAATGCTATCGATTTCCTTCTTGATGATAGGCCTGTTGAATTTGGGTACGAGGCACAATGCAGGAAACTTTTTTTATCATGTTGGTCAGGTTGATCAAAGTAAAAGGGACATCTCCCGCCATATAAACTCTGTCTGTGTCCATAAGATGCAGCAGCTATGGTTAGCTAACAATCCGATGCAGGTATATCTGTTTAAAATTTCTATTTCTTCACCAGTTAGCATAAAGCAAGTTAGGCTCTTTCAATTTCTAAATATTGCTTCGTCCTAGGTGCACTTCGAAGTGAAAGTTATTCTTGATGGTCACCCGGGTTCAGTTGCCACAAAAGCCCAAGAACTTAAAGTCTCATGGGTGATACTTGATAGGTACTCCGTCACTTACTTTTTTATCTTATTATTGCAGAAGAGTTAGAGCGAGTTCCGTTTTAGCCTGCCAAAAAAGAAGCAGCAGCACTCGAAGACATTAATTGTGTAAATTAATAACACACAATTTTATATTAGAGATTTAGAGCAATATGCCAAAACTAACACGTTTTTAAAATTACAGACTCTTGAAGAAGGAAGCCGATCACTGCATTAAACAACTGAACTGCAATGTTGTACTCATAGATCATGCTATGCCGAGAATTCTTAAAGCAGTAAATCCATTGGCAGGTGAAAGCTTTAGCGAGAGTGGGAGCCAAAGTAAACCAACAGAAAGAGACATGCACGATGTGATTCCAAATATCTGTGACTACGAAAGTGCAACAACTCTAAGCAGTTCTGATATCAAAAGTTCCGCTATCGGAACATATTCGATCTCTTTGTCCGGCTCAGATAAAGAATATCAGTGTAAAACCATCAATAAGTCTCGTGCTTGTCTTTATCTAAACTCCGAGTATTTCAATGAAGATTTTAAATCTCTGGAAACATTCAGCCTTCCACCTTCAGATATTAAATCTAGGCATATAAATAAGATCTCTAGCTGCGATATTGATGAGTTGAATCACAAATCAGCCACAGAAAGCTCCAGTGATCTATTAAGGACTAAAAGCTGTACGAGATTCCTTTCCAAGATGTTATCTTGTCATCAAATTTGCAAACATGGCAATAAATTAATTTTATAATAATTTCTTTGGTAGTCATGAATCATGAGGCAGCTGAGAGCAAGCATCATTTTGAAACAACAGACAAAGCGCCGACTTTAGCCAGAAGATTAACCGGCACGTCATGCTTGTGGCGGGTACCAGATAGCCCAAATCAGCCAAAACTGCCCATAACTAGAAGAGACTCAGTGATTACTTCTAGTAAACATGAATCTGCTACAGTTGACAGAACCTTAAGGATTAGAAAGGCCGTGTCACTTTCCATCACAAGTCCTCCAAACCCTCCTGCTCTTTGCTCCATCTGCAAGCACAAGACACCTATTTTCAGAAATGCGCCAAGGAAGTTTACTTACGGAGAGTTAGGAAAGGCAACTGATGGATTCTCAAATGCCAACTTCTTGGCTGAGGGTGGGTATGGTCGCGTCTACAGAGGGAAATTGCCTGATGGGCAGGTCATCGCAGTGAAGCAGTATAAGAAACTGAAGGCAGTGGAAGCATCAGAATTCTGTTTGGAAGTTGAAAAACTTAGCTGTGCGCAGCACAGGAATCTGCTTATGTTGGTGGGCTACTGCATTGACACAGAATGGCTTTTGATATTCGAATTTGCTTGCAATGGTTCCTTAGATAAGCACCTGTACGGTAAGATTGAAATAGATGTTAGAGATATTAGTACAATCTCGAGGTTCTTTCGCAGTTATGAACATTTTCAAATTTTACATTCCACTTCTTGAAAACCACAACTGTGACTTGATTGGTTGAAAGGACAATTATATTTGTAGGAACAGAAGCAAACCTGGTGATGGCTTGGCATGATAGAATGAAGGTTGCGGTAGGCGCTGCAAGAGGCTTGAGATACCTCAATGAAGATTGCCGAGCGGGTTGCATTGTACACGGAGACTTGACACTTGGCAGCATTCTCCTCACTCATGACTTTGAGCCCATGGTCAGTATTGATCACAATATTCATCCAATTTATCTTCTCATTTCAGAATTTGGACAATCTCAATGTTGCTGAGCAGCTGAAATTAGCGTGAGTATTAATTCAGTGGAGAATCATGATGCTAAAAATTACATGTCATTTCATGAAGATTGGAGATTTTGGTCTTGCAAGATGGCAACTTGATGGACAATTAGCTCAGACTCATCTAATTGGTACCATTGGGTATGAGCAACCTCTAACTCCATCTAATGACAATAAGATTGTCAGTCTATATATGCATGTCTTTGCAGCAATATACGTTATTATGTGAAATTATGAATTTATTAGTGATGTTTATACAGTTACTTAGCTCCTGAATACATACAAACCGGCCATATCACAGAGAAAGCTGATGTCTACGCATTTGGAGTAATTTTATTGGAGTTTTTAAGTGGCTTTAGAGCCATGGAGTTATCAAGAAAAGTAGGCGCAGAGTTTCTGTCAGAATGGGTGAGTTTCCTGCTCCAATGAAAAAAGACAAAGGGTTAGGCGAGGGTGTTTTCAATTTAACTCAAAATACAGGTCACAAATTGGCATAATGTTTGATTGGCCTTTCATGTTGCAGGGCAGTACACTGCTTGAGAAGAAAAAGACTAATGAGCTGATAGATTCTAGATTGAATAATAACTACGTAGAAGGAGAGGTAGAGTGCATGATACAAGCTGCTTATTTATGTATTTCACCTCATCCAGAACAGCGACCGAGGATGTCCCAGGTTCTATATTCTTCGCCAAATTTAGTACATACTTTTTGACTGATTATATCTTGAAAATTTTCCTACCTGATCTTTGTATTTTCCCCCCCGCAACTTCTTATCAGGCTTTATTTGACGAACTGGTATTGAAAATATTAGAAGGAGATTTACCACTCATTGACGGAGCTTCCATTTATCAACGCTCAAAAACATTCAACAATGGGTCAGTTGGCTCAGTCAAACTTACAAAGGATTATCTGAAGCATACTCAGCATAATAAGACAAATTTGCAAGTAAACAGTAACTTAGATTGCCCTTCTGATCCACCGAGATGCTCTAGTGAAAGTGAACAGAATGACATGAATTGGGAATCTGAATCTGCTGTAGAATTTGATAGTTACTTGAGAGGGTCCCTGGCCAAATTTGTTCGAAACTTGAACTGACTTCATCGGGGCAGTAGTATTCTTTTGTATGAAAGCATAGTTCCTATAAAGGTTTGGGATGCGAAGTACAACGCTTCTTTAGATTATTGTTACCTATATTTTTTAGCTAATTAACTTTCTCTCTCCCAATAATGGTTGAATGGATGTTGCTAAGTCAACAGATTCTGTCATTCTCGTGAATGAAAGATTCGATCTACGCCACAAGTTCATGAATAACTGGTTGATCTTGTTTTTTTAATTTTAAAAGAATTTTATCAAATAGCTGGGAGTGAACTATGATTAGGTTTAAATGACAGATTCTCTTGTCATTTTTCTGGTTTGGACTATGTTACAGTTAAAATGCACATCAAACAAGAACTTGAACCAGATTTTTTTTTTAAATTTTTGGGCCCAAAAAAGACAAAGGAACTCAAGAAATACAGGAAGGAAACTACACGCAGCAATATTAGGCCGACACAAGGAGAGAAAGCAGTGTCCCCCGAAAGGGACATAAATTCCCTGATAATCGAGTAATGCTCCAATTTGCGAGCCAATCCGCTCGTGTTGCCGTCCCGGAACGTGTGCCGAAAGATCATGCTCCAATCTTTGTTGCTTCCAATCTTCATTACAAGCGCAACGGATAAATGTTTTGTTGGCAGCCATCAAGCTACAAACGTTGGCAAAACTCAACTTTTTCTTTCGCTCTTTAAATTGTTACATGATTGGTCCTTCAAAAATATTATTTTTCTTAAAAAAAAAACTTTTGATTTTTACTTTGAATCCTCTAATAGAAAAATTCAGTTATGTATGATGACATTTTTTTTAATTTCTCATAATATTTTCTCACTTATTAGGTGAGAGATTAATTTTCAAAAATACTATCAGACACTGAAACGAACTCTTTTCAAAAATATTTACTCCATGTGAAATCGAATCTCTACACTGATATCGATCTTTAAAGAAATTCAAGTCATTTTCGCTAGAATTATCACATGTTGGGTACGATGGTATTGATATTGTAGTTTGATGATTACTTGTTGAAATTTCTAAAATTGTGTTTCTTTTTTGCTTCTAATTGGACTTATGTACCATCTTCTTTTATCAATCAAGACCTAGTAAGAGATTCAAATTTCAGAAAATGAAGGTTTTTAATGCCAGTGACTGGGTTCATATCTATGAGTAATTGTCTTTCTTTCTTCTTCTTTTTTGTACAAACTGTCTTTCTTATTTATTCTAGAAAATTCTAGCTCCTTGCATTTTAGACTATCAGATTAGAACTCCCAAAATAACTATTACGAGGATTCTTAAATATTCATTAACTCCTCAAAGTCTTTCATAAATTGGAAGAAAGAAAGAAAGACCTTCATGTCAAAAAAAACACCTGAATCATATGTTCTCATATCATATACACACCGACATCGCAAACAGAAGATCTGCCTGGCCCACTTTTCTATTTTTCGGATCCTTTTAAGAGAGAAAAGGCGTAGGTGTCCAGTACAGAACAGTACATTCCAGTATCGCCACATGAACATTATTTTCTGGACCCGCTGTTCGCCCGAAAACCTTAACTAGGTCTACGAGCATCCCAAAATCTGCAACTGAGGGAGAGAGAGCACGAGGGAAATATTAGTATCTACGCTGCACTTTTTTTTAACGCTGCTTGGTTTTGAATTACAGTTCTCAACAGCAATTGCGGCGGCTGTTGTCGTTTTCACAATCTCAAAACAACCATAATTACGACTACACTGCATTTTTTTTAATTATTTACAATTTTTATAATTATTGCATAATCACATTTGGAATCACAACTGCAATCATAATTTAAAATTATGAGGGTATGATGAAAATACAATGTATGCAATGTACATCTTCATCTTGTATATAGTTACCAATTACACTACACTTTCAAGATTACATATATAACAAATACCACATTGTATTTTATGTCAAACTGGAGTCAATTCTGAGGATCTAGAGGTGGATGTTGCTGATGTGCAGTCATCCCGCTTTGCCTTCTGCACTCCACCAAAAACAGAGAACTACAGTCAATTTGATAAACCAAAGCTAACAAAAGAACTAACAGGCATATTTCAAAAGCTACTGAATGAGTTTGGTTTAGGAGTAACTGAGCATATATTATCCTCTGAGCGGCAGTGTTCTTCTTATAGACCTTATCCAACTCCTCAAAGACAACCTCAATGGTTGGCCGACCTTTGCTTGACTTGGCAACACACAGGACAGCAATCTGTAAGATGGCTTCAAAGTCCGCCTTATTAACGTTTCCATTTAGCCGTGGGTCTTCAAAATCCGACGGTGGACGCTTTCCCATACTCACATCTCTTGCCTACAGAAGTAATTTCAAAATGATTACTTGCACTTCAAATCCAATTGAATGCATGTCATGTATGCATGAATTGTTTCCCTTTTTCTAACTGCCCAGCAAATACCTTCCTAGTGAGTTGGTCTCTGGCAGCAAGATCCAATTCTTTGACCTGTCCTGATAGAATTTGTAAAGCAACGATACCAAAGCTGTATATATCACTGGCACAGGTTAGCTTTGCATTACTCATGTACTCTGGATCCATGTACCCTCTGGTTCCTCTGACATCAGTAAAAACCTTGCTCTCTTCCATCCCCAACATCCTTGCCAGTCCAAAATCCGACAGTTTGGCTTGGTGATTCTCAGTCAAAAGGATGTTCGTGAGCTACAAATTAAAATCATTATGTAGCATTACAATAGTGCTAAATGAGGACATTTATTTATATACATACATTTTCTCCAAGTGCATCTTAGCAGAGTCCAAATTTGTATGTCATGTACCTTTATATCTCTATGGACAACGCAGCCCTCTGTATGGTGGTGGAGATACTTGAGTGCAAAGGAGCAGTCCCTCAAAATCTTCACTCTTGTTTCCCATGTCAAATGGCTGTCTCTTCCTGAAATAGAGTCATACACATACATCAGCATGCATAAAAACTTTTCCAGAGGAAACCAAAAAAAAAAAAAAAAGAGAGGGCTACAGGTAAAAAGGCATTGCTCAGTTCACTGCTTTTCTCGCCAAGCAAGGTAGCTTAAATTATCTAGCAGCTAAAAGACATGAATTTCATTGGACATAGCAGATCATTGATCAAGAGTCAAGAGCAGAGGACATTACTTAAGAGAAGTTGAGCCAGATTTCCTTTTGCACAACATTCATAGACTAAATATCTGTCCCCATCTTCCATGCAACAGCCAAAGAGGCAAACCAGGTTTGGATGGCGAAGCCTCGAAAGGCCTTCAACCTCCCGGGTGAAAGAGTCAGAGCTGTTGCTCTTACTCAAATGCTTGACGGCCACAACTTGACCGCTGGGCAGAACGCCTTTGTAAACCTGGCCTGCACTCCCACGCCCAAGGCACTTCTCGTTCCCAAGATTTATGGCATTCTCTATTTCAGCTTTGGAGAACCAGTACAGTCCAGACCTGGTGCTGATCTCTTTCATTTGAACCGGCGAAAGGGGCCGCTTCTTGGACACGTATTTTACCAAAATTATGATCAGCGAGATTGCAACGATAGCTAATATCACGTCCAGCAGGAGATTTGCCCAAAGACCTGGGAGGCGAAAAGTAAACACTGTGCTGTCAGTGTCATTTGGTTTTAACTAGATTAATTAAGTTAAGAAATTTGGACCAAGTTAGAAGCCTTTCACTTACGTTGAAAGAAGCCGGGCTGATCTGAAGAGAGAAACAAATAAAACCGCAGAGATCAAAATCATGAATCATCAGAAAAGGCAGTGAGCGTAGAGAATAAAAAAGCAAGGACTATTAGCAGATGGTAGGAAGAGAGAGATCTTACCGTTTTTGCTCAAAGTAGGCAAGCACCGTAGGAACTTGTCAGTGACTGACGGGTCGTCCTGTTTCCCAGCTGCAACAGAAATAACAGCCGCCATCCCGCATATGGCTCTCTCAGTGTCATTGCTGTCCTTCCCAATAGCTCCAACATATAGACTATCTCTCACGCTCAATATTGCAGTGGTGCAATCGGCACAGGACTGATCAAATGGATGGTCGAAGTGGGCGCATTTGTCCAAGACATCTTGGTACTGCTTCAGGCCCTGAACATCCTGCAAAGAGAAGCTGGAGCATTTGGTGCTGCCAAGGTACAAGTTATCAAAGCCACACGAATGCAGTGACATCCCTTGTTGCGGATGAAAGAAACGGCTGCAGCTCTGCCATTGATCTTGGGACACAAACAGTGCCGCTGAGTTACGGGCTTGCGAGGCCAAGGCTTGGGATAAAACCGTCAGAGCATCACGGCAGCACAGAGTGGTTGGGAAGCCATCCCCACCCCACTTGCTCATGTCCTCTTGGACACCGCCGCATTCACCAAATCCCACATATGGGTATGTGCTGAAATTCAACGCACATTTACCTGCACCAATCGGGAAACATAACTGTCAATTCCTTTTTTTTTTCTATATTTTCAATATGATTTTCTTCTTCAATTTCAGTTTTTTTTTTAATTCTAATTCTGTTTTCATTAAATGGTAAGAATAAAATTAAAAAATTTAATTAATACTTTTTTAATATTTTTAAATGACAAATATTTTAAAATAAAAAAAGTCTAAAATAACGTATAAAGGTAAACATAGTACACTATTTGAAAGAAGCAAGCTAATCAAATTAAGTTCTCTGCCAAAAAGAAGCAAATGGTCAATGAAAAAGTGTATAGTATAAGATTAACATCAATTTGAAAGGAAGGGAAACTGATTTAACCTTGTGGATCATTGGGTGCAGGCGAAACGAGGTGGGAAGAGTATGAGAATATTGTAATAATGAAGAAGGTTAAGAAAGGGAGGCCCGGCGAGGGATGTTTTATTTTCATTTCATATCCAATCCCTTTGTACCCGCAAGAGAAATTAAGCCATTGCCATCGGAAAGGTGCGCAGAGCGAGAAGTGATTGGAGAGCAACCAAAATTTTTCTGTGAGACAAATGCAATTGAATATATATAAAGTCATGTTTCCTTGTGAATATCGTACAAAATATGGATATTCTCGCTTGCTCACGGTCCTTAAATTACAGCTTGCACACTAGAACCTTGCAATCACCGGTGCATATATGATATAACCTTTCACATATATTTATTCATTTATTAACAACAATGCTGCTCTTCAGATTCCCCTTTCGCCAGCCCTTCCTTGTTCATGAGTTAATAATTTTGCTCTCTTCAAAGTTCAACCCCAACCTGAATATTCATTTCACTTTATTTTTTTCCATTCAATTTGTCACTTTCTATACGTATTTTGGGGAAAACACTTCCTTAACCGTACAATTTTCATTGCAAGCTAGCTACCATTTTTTTACCTTATCCAATGTATCTATCGTATTTTATTTTGGTTTTTCATTCTCAATGATCCTGCCTCTCTGTGTTGCAGGGTATTACTTTACACATTTTTCTAAGAAAAGAATAATACATCAATTAGATGAGTTGGAGAGTAAATTAACAAAATAGATTTTTAATTATCGTCCAATGACTTATCGATGAATGAAAATGAAAAAAACGGATTTACCAATCAAAAGTCAAAAAATATTGTACACCATCTCAATTGTTTCTTTTGATAATGCCAAACTTTTGCTATTTCGTAAGCAAAGCAACCTTCATTTTGTTTTTGTTTGATCATATTTTATTACAACCAAACGTGAACTGAGCCAAGAAACACTAGTTTGAGCTTTTGAATAAGGGTTTAGAACCGTGGACCAGCATCATAGAGCCCAAAATTCTTTTTTTTTTTCTTTTTTTTTTTGAGTTGAATTCAATTTGCTCTCATGAAAGAGCAAAATCACTTTGCTATCCTATAATTTCAACTTTATTATTTTATTTTCCTATGATTAATTCCTTTAACACTTTATCTCCATGTGATTTTAATCCATTAACTTAAATTATAAATTTATAAATTTTAATTAACATAATTAATATTTCTCTAATTTCTTAACTTCATAAAAAACTCATATAGTACTTTATCTAAATATTATCTAAGGCAAGTGGATAGATGTAGAAATAACTTGAAATTTTAATATTTTGGTAGCAAGTAAGCTTTGTTAAATAAAATAAAATATCAACTATACAAATTAGACATACCTTAATTTATAAACTTATTAATCTAAGTACATGTTTGGTAACGGGTTATTTTTAAGAAAAAATTAATTTTTTTTTCAAAAGCACTTTCAATAAGATTTTGATTATAAATTATTTTAAATACAAAATAAACTTATACAAATATATACTAATAGATTATAACATAAATAAGTACTTTTTTATTTGATAAAATTTAAAATAAACAAGAAGAGTTCTCGAATATGTTGTGTAATCAACGGTAGGGGACAAAGTACTAAACTTACAATAAGGGACAAAGTGATAAAATTGAAAGTTGAAACCACAAGATTTCAAAGTGATTTTGGCCCCAAACCAAAAGGGCAAACTGAATTTAACCCCTTATGTTATGGATTTGTCTCCTCTAAGGTAAAGAATTTACTTTTTAGATAATAAAGTAAAAAATACTAACCGTTGATGAAAAAAATTAAGAGTTGAGATAATGATAAAAAATATATACATGTATAACAAATTATAAAATTATTAAAATTTATATTCTTGATTTTCTCATCAATAAATAATACTCTTCATTTTACCTTCTAATTCACTTGAAAGGAATTAAATTCTTATTTTATTTCCTCCCGTGAAGGTGGCATCATTTCTTGCAGTGGCATGCCACATCAACAACGCCGCAAGGCATGTTTCTAGGCAATTTTCTTATCCCATCAGGAAGATCCCCCACTCCTAACATATGTATTCAACTATTCAACTAACGTTTCACCAAACAGGAAGTGTGGCAGTGCTGAAAATCCCGTCTGCAAACTTGCAACAATAAACCTGATGAGACCAAATGCCAAGTTAGTCTCTAAATTTAGGGACGTGAGACTTGGGGATCAACCGTGCACAAGATCCCCCTCGTCCCGAGGTCTTCTACAATCATGATATTGAAAACCTTCACTATCAAGATGACTGGTAATTTCCTGCAAAGAAGCTTTCTTTTCAATTTTTATTCACCTAAACATATATAGTAATTGGCAAGTATACCCGCGTGAAGCATACCGCCAATGTTGCTATTTAAAATGAAAATTTCTAGAATGAATTCTAAGCGCAGTTTTGCCAGAAGCTATAGTTCCTGAACTTGTCAAATGGCTGAGAATGTGGGAAGAGACTTTAGCAAATTCATCAGAAACAGATAATACTTGTGAGCAAGAGCGGTAAAGAGGAGACCATGGTCAGGGAAGCTGAACAATTAGAAGAGAGGTAGAGAAGGTGATAAAAATAGAGATCACCTTGCTTCAGAAGTTGGCAGAAGAATGTTCAAAGTACTTCAAGATGATTCCGTCTGGAAAAGTTGTTTCTATCACGCAGCCTATGGCAAATGAAAACCACATACGCCAGTGTAGCCCCAAGAGAGTATGGAAGGGAGAGGGGGGGGGGGAGGGAGAATGTTGATACCAAGTACATACATTAACCCAATGTTCATTATTTCTTAACAAGTACACAAAAGGAGAGCAAATGTCCACAACAGTGGTCCAATCAAATGGTGGTCATATCCACTCACTTTTTTTGGGCCATGGCTAGTTCCTACGTGTGTCATCCTTCTCACCAAGGATAGAAATATCCTTTGCAATTGCATCATCCCTCTTATGAGTCTTATCATACAAGCATTAGTTGCTATGAACAAGAGGAAAAGAGAAGTGGGGATGGAATGGAGTATAAGTTTCAAACAAGCCATCATCCTAAAAAGTGCTCACAGTTTAAAAAGTGACCCCATATCAATTTTAAGTTCTCTTCTAGCATCTTTGAAATCAACCCGACATCAACCTTTTGCACCTGTCGGAAAAGGAAAGGCAAGAAATTTAAGTCAAATGTATGAATGCACATGTATCATTCATTCATGCAAAAGTAAAAACTAATCAAGTCTAAAAATGCATTTTAAAACTGATTAGAGGGATTGTTAATGAGGTTCCTGCATGAAATGCTTAGGCCTATACAATAAAATGTTTAAGAGAGAAGAATATGAACTAAATTTACTACCCTAACACATGGTCCGAAGCTCCAATACATGCAGATGATATAATGTTGACAAAAGCAAGTTTCTTAAAATATTATAGAGAATGCAACCAGGTTAGCAGTATCCTGCGATCCTTGGTTGAAGCTTACTGGATCTTTTGTCTTCTTTTACCTATGTTATCTTCCATTTTTTTTCTCATCATCTCATGAGCAAGATAAATAATAATTACCAGTAATGCTGAGACAATTCCTTTCAGCTTCAGGTAAACTTCAGATGCAGATTCACCAGTTGATGTCCGAAAATCAAATCGATCAGCATGTCTCACCTTCAGCCTCAGTGAAGGACTTCTGTAAGCTTTAGTTATAGTGTGCCAGACCCCAACAACAGAAAACCTGTCTCCAGAATATGCTTTCCCTAGGGACCATCTCAAACCACCCTTCACATTTGGATCTAGAACTGCAGATTCAATCAATTTCTGAATGCATTGCATTTCATCATCCTGGAACAGAAATGACATAAGTTCAATTGCATGTCCCTTTCTCAGATTGGCTGCAGATCTATGTGTTTTACCTTTCTTTGAATCTTGTATTTCCTCTCTCATGAATTTCTTATATATAGGAAATGGGTAAAAACTCTGTTTTAAGATTTCAATATGACATTTAAAAACAAAAGAAAAGACATGTATTTCCCCCACTAAGGATTCTCTTTTGCGAAACCTCAATAAAAAATTTAAATATGATCCTCTTGTAATTCTATTACAATTGCTGTGAAATATTGGCAATGGGATGAGCATTTTAAATAAATGATGGATGCAATATAAACTGCTACAAATATGTAAATTTTTCAGCAGTGAATAATAAAAAAAGATACTTACTTTCAGAGCTGTTAAAATCCTTTTGGTACATAGCATTAGCCTCAGATCAAGGTTCTTAGTAAGACATGATATGTCTGTGACCATGTGCCGTACTTGATTTAGTTCAATCTACAATAAGAGTGATGATATTTCAACATAAGCATGAAAAGAGATGAAAAGCATAAAACCTTTAATTTTTTTTTGGTAAAGGGTGGTAGGTGCAAACAATTTTTACTCATTGAATCATATCAGATGCAGATATTTCAAGTAATGATAACGTCATAATGCTTGGAGTCCGATCCAAAGACCTAGAAAGCTATCATCTTAAACTTTGTAGGCCAGAAGCAGTCAACAACACAGCTATTATATAATTAAATAACAAAAACAAACACCATTCATTTAACTTTGTAGGCAAGAAGCAAAAACGTACCTTGTAGAGTTTAAGCTTATTCTGTTCCTTCATTATGCTACACTTGCAAGAAATAGTTGCATTTGGTTGGTTGGCATCAGACAACTAATAATAAAAGAAAGAAGTTGAGGACTTGACAGCCAACTCGATTAAAATTGTGCATCGCATGCCTTGAGCAGAAGCATAGGTCAAAAAGATACCTTGACACGATACAAATCTTTCTCCTCTTCAAAATCAAGTCCAACTTCTAGAGTCTCTCCCTTTGTCATTTTGTCCATATAGGAAGTAGGAATGTTTGTGTAAAATGATCTCTTTAATTGTCTCAACATGGTTCCAGCAGCCAAACTTTTTCCCAGTGCTTCTTGTGTAACTGAAGGTCCCCTGCACAGCACAATATTGATTCAAGCTGTAATACTTACCACCCATGCAAACTACTAATAGGTGAACCTCCTATGTTACTCCAAGGTAAATTAACATGAAAAGGAAGAATTCATGAGTTAATTGTGTAAGTAACTACAGACGGTGGTCCTAGCAACTCAATAATACTGAGAATGCACATGCCAATGCCACAATTTGCAACATGTAATAAGTGGACCCCACAAATTCGATTCTAGAAAATAGTTGTACATAGATTTATATTTTTGTATTGAAGAATGATTGTTTACCCATGAAAGATAATCTTCCCAAATCTGGCAACTAATGTGGGCTTAACTTGATCCAAATTTTGGACCTCCATTTCATTACTCACATCTTCAAAAGAAGAAAGCAAGTCTTGAAGCGCATTCTCCGCAACAACTTCCACGGGGGTTCTTGCATTTCTCCCTGTGATGTCTAGAGACAAGAAGAAACACCTTGGATTTGCAAGTTAATAATGGTCCACCATAATTCAACCAAGAAAGCATGAACATGGAGTACAAATGAAGAGTACATGTATACCTTGAGGTTGAGGTTGAGGTTGAGATTGGTGAGTGTTTACTAAAATGAGAGGTTTTGCTTCGAATTTGCGGTCAACAAACTCCGAAGAGATGGGGTGAAGGTGGACAGAAGGCGGAAGCTGATCATCATCATGATCATCATCATCATGGAAACCAACCGCAAACCATTTATTAATGGCCTTCCTTGCGTATATAATCTTTCCACTTCTGTCTGGATGAGAAGTAGATGACTTCAAACCTGGGTTTTTCTTGAACTGGGGAGGAGGCAGCTCCGGTGACGGCAATGGCCCGTGCTTGCCCTTGGAGTGGCGCTTGTGCGGAGGAACGTAAGCCATATCTCGGACTGAAACTGAAAAGAAAGAACCACCATATAACAATTATTATGACCAAAGATTCAAGATTCAATCTCCTGTTTTGTTTCCTGCCAAGAAAACGAACACAACAACCCAACATAGTTATTTAACTTTGAAATAATGGAAACCAAAATCAGAATTTGGATCCCAAACCTACATCCAAATCAATGCTAATAATTTCTTTTAAATAAAATTACAAGAGGGAAATCTGACAACTTACCAATTACTAATTATACACAGTTGATGATCTTACAAACTAATATTTGTCCTGCTGTGGGAGAATGAAACAGAAAACCCTTTCAAAAGAAGAAGAAGAAAAAGAAATTATAATTTGCGCCTTGTTCACGCTTGATGACGCAAGCAAGGTCCAAGGAGGAGGATCTACCTCTCCAAGTATCAGCAACTGCAAGCTCAAGCTGTCTCCTCGTCTTCACCTTTATTTGTTCCTTTTCTAATTTTGTTTAAACATAAATCTTGGGCTACAAAATGGTAATGGGCTTTGACCTCAGTCCACGCTTATTGCTGATTGGGCTCAGTATTAGACGCGATGACGCAGCATTGAGATGGTGGAACCCAGGGAGCATAAATAAATTAATTGATGTTTTTGGTCATTGCAATTATTTGCAAGTTGAAAAGAAAAGAAGATTTATAACAGCTACCCCAATTAATTGATGCTTATGTCACTCCCTTTCATTATCCATTTTACAAGTCCGCATTGCAATCCAAGAGAAAATGTGGAAACTGGCTTTCCATGACTACTTCCATCATTTGTAACTTTTGAATTACTAAATTAGTTCCAGTTTTCGATATTAAACCTCAAATGTAACAAAATTAACTAGTTTGTCAAAAACCAAAACTAAATAAATAAAAGTACTTGTGACACGATGACTTGTGATCCACTTTATCATTTCACTGTTCGGAAAAGAAAGATTTAACATTGAGGACGAGAAGATGGCACCTGTTATAGTTAAAAGTGTCGTAAATTAATTATTTTAAAAAAATAAAGATATGTATGTCCATCTTATCTTCTACTGAAAACTTAAACTTTTAAATAAAAAACACACATAAATTATTTTAATTTCTAACAAAAAGAGCTACAACATTAAGAGTGACATATTTCACATTCGCTGTTAAAAATAATAACTAGGGCGTTTGGCAATTCACTTGAGGCCCACAAGTTCTTCTAAAGACAATTAAATTCCTCCTTTTTTTATTTAACTATATTTTAGCAAGAATTAATACAGAATAAAAAAAGTCAATCCTGTGAAACTTCATGGAAACGTACTTTTCATTTAACGCCAGGTGATTGTATTTGTGGCATTCATAAGACATGTGCTGCTGACAAATCATCTTTTTTTTTTTTGGCAAAGGACAAGTTTTAACAAAATTAACCCCTAACTTTTCGATTCACACATAAATATTTTGTACATTTTATCTGTGTAAAAATCTCACGTGAGACAATTCCAAATCCAAAGACACACGTTTCTTTATCAATTATATTATTTTTATATTTTAATTTTATATATTTTATATATTTATTTTTTATGATAAAAAAATTAAAAAAATTAACTGTCTCTTTTAATTATTATTATTTAAAATAAATATATAAAAAAATTATAAATTAAGATATAAAAATAATATATTAGTTTCTTTATTGCCAATACATAGACGTAGATCATACATGATCGGACAGGTAATGCTTTTTCCCAGGTCTTTGACCACGTAAGTAGCTTACTAGCAAGTAGCTACCAAGAAAATAGACTGGATCAGAGGGCACTTTACCTTCAAGGTCTTTGCCCTTAGATGCAGCAACAAGCACCTCCATAAGGGCCAGTAACACTATCAATCTCGTTATCCACACCCTCCCCCTGATACTACTGTTTCCTCTCACACCTGATAGGCTGATACCCTCAATTAATTAACGACTTTCAACAAACTATGATCCTCAGCTTTATACTGTCTAAACCATACCATATTGTGTTACTTTGATTTTGATGCCATGGTCTTTCTGTTCTTACAAAAGGTTAACCCTATTATATAATTCAGACAAATTCATTTGACGTTTTATTTTTAAGAATATATAATCATTTGACCTTAATTTATAGACGAAAGGCTCTCCTCCTTCTTGTTTTTGTGTATTTGAAGTTTTGAATAGCCATGGCTTTTCGTTTCTAATTATCTCTTTCCTATAGGGACATACCATCATATTCATACGATTGAAATCAGCGCAAATAGGTCAATAACTTGTATTATTTGTTTGATATTATTGTGTTATTTTTCTTACCATATAAACTATTATTGTTTTTTTGCTTAAATTCTCTTTTTATAAATTCCTTCGGTTTATCGGTTAAAAAAAATGGCCATGAATCTAATACACCATTTTTTTTTCGGTAGAACACCATGTTATTATGTATAAATAAAGATTCTGTGGGGCAAATTAAATTGATTGAACTTTGAAATTTAGAATATGATACTGTAAAAAAAATCAAGACATACTGAGAATTTAAAACCACTTGTATTATTGTTCTAATTTCAGCATTAAATAAAAATTTATTGTCCTTTTTTTTTTGTTGGTTTGGGTGTTGTGGTTTAACTCCCTGATTAATTTAAGCAGAGACTTGTATAGGAATATATTACTCATGACTTGACGCTAACAAATTCACTTTAACGACGATACAAATTGAAACCCTGAATCATGAGTTAATCACATATATATCAGGTGCTAGCCGCATCGTTCTATATGCTTACATATTTCTTCTTCTTCTTCTTCTTCTTCTTCTTTTTATTAGCTGCTTACACATGGTTTCAAAGAAACTGTTAACTGCATCTTAAGCTCTCTCTGTATCCCGCTTGCAGTTCCATAAGTTGCACTACTAACAAATACTAGGAGATGAATATTCACTCGAGGACTCTTAACATGCCATTAGGCATTAGCATAGCCTGATAGCCGTTACTTTTTAAGATTTTCATCCTTAATTTACTGAGATCCACCATCGGCAAGTAAACAACAACTTCAAGTGCGTCATGAAGACATTTTAAGTTTGAAATAAATACACAAAATAATAAGTGACACACGCAGGCATGTAAGTCCAAGCCTCGTGGCCATGATTATGAGTTTGATTTGAACATGAGATCAATAAATATGCCACGCTGATCCGGGTTGGCCATGGATGCACTAATTCGGAGATAAGAATAAATAGGCAAGGCCGCAAGGTCCAGTTCAAAAATGAAACCGGTCCCCTGTTTTATTGTTCTGTTGGTTATGTAAAGTTCTGACATTCAAGCTTTGACCATCTGGCTTCTTCAATGCCACCACGGTAACTTTCATATCAAATCTCTTCAGGAAAACATTTGTGAAGTGAACCCACAACATGAACCATTCTTGGCTTCCAGCTATGCCTTCTCCAGATTAATTATCATGAACACTTGTTGATTTCTCTTCTACCTCTAAGAACAGGACTTGCACTCGCAGCTAGCATCTGCAGCAAAAGCCATTATTACTTGAAAAGGTATTTAAAAAATTATTCCATAATGTTATTTGCAACCAAAATCCTATCTACATTATTTGTATGTCGATTAATTATACATAAATTTGTGATTAAATACATATATCAAATATTTAAATTGATTGATAATTTATTACTAATTAACAGTAATTAATTATTAGTCCATTTAATTACTTAATATATGTATTTAATTATAAATTTACACATGACTAATCAAGTATAAAAATAATGTAGAAATAACAAAATTTAAAATTATTAGAGGGAAATATTCTCAAGATTGAAGAAAAAAGTTAATGGAATGCTGCGCAATTTTAGGTTAAAATTATTAAAAGATGTGAGGTGAAATTTATACTTTTATTTAGTACCACAAAGGAAAAAGAAAAGAATAAATATAACAAAAAAGAAAAAAAAAAGAGAAAAGTGAAAATTTTATTATTTACCTTATTTAATATCATTTAGTGAAAAATAAAAAAGAGAGACTTTCCTTCCTTTATTTAGTTTCATCAAAAAAATAATGAAAATATGTATAAATAAATGTTAAATTATTTTATTTTTTTTCAAAACTCATAATATTATGAGAGCTGCTTTTTATTTTTGTTAACTTTATTTCTCTGATATTTTTTTAGCATGTTTCTTTCTTTCTTAATTTTTTAGATAAGAGAAGGATGCAAAAAATGTAATAATTCATAGAAAGTTTATCATTTAGAATCTCTTATTTTTAATTGTTAAATTAATATCAAATAAGAAATAAATTTAATTTTTAAGTCTCTTTCTTTCTTTTTCTACTCTAAAAACAGATACCAATTAAAGGCTTAAAATCAATCGTGTTATACAGTTAAAATACATGTAAATTTTGTGTTGCTACAGTGGAACATGCAAATGATTTAGTATTAAGTATTCCATCTCACGTTTAAAATTTCATTAAAAAAATGTTAGTCGAAATTTATAAGGTGATAGAAATATAGATTACCACCGACGAGTGTTGACAGGGATTAGATTTCGTATAAAATAAATATTTAAAAAAAAAATCTTTAGTTTAACGTCTGATTATATTTCAAAAAATTAATTTCTAGTACAATGCCAATGCGTGAGTATAGCAACTAAAAGCTGAACCTTCTTAGGCCTCAACTCCGAATTATCCAAGCGTACTGTGAAAACAAATAATAATAATAATAAAACAATGTCAGACACTGAACTGCTGCAGATTGGACATACGCGTGACTATAGCGGGATAAGGTGGTGGGACCCCAAAACTCAACGGGCTTTCATTGCCACGTCATCATTAATGTGATACAACCTCAATGTCAACTAGAAAAAAACAACTTTTTAGTATTTGTAACAAAAAAAAAGAACATTTTAGTACGTTAATTATAGAGTGATTATTTAATATAGTTTAGAAATTGAATTAAATATTATGAATAAACATGTAATTCTTAACTATAATTATACATCTCATAAGTTCCTCATCTGTAAATCTTTTCATAAAAATAATGAGGGTCCGAAAGAAAAAGAGGGGAATAAGGTGAGAGAAGAACCTATCTGTTTTTGTAACTTGTAGAAGTAATATATTTTAAGCATCAAGATATTATTTCATAGTTAATTTGATAATACAAAACGTCGTAATACTCGTAAGGCACATGGAGATGAGGACTTGGAAGAATTTCATTCTCGGATTGGACGGTAGATAATAGTGTCGGTTCCTTTTAAAATAAAAAATACTCCATGGGAAGTAGCAGTATAGTGTCGTATTGTGGAAGCAAAACGAAGAGACTTTGGCCTCATGTGGAGATAATGGGGGTTTGTTGTTGACTTTTGGAGATCACATTGTCATTTGTCAAAGTTAGGCTTTGTTTTGGTATGAAAGGGCCCCTACTTCCACTTGCTACAAATCCTACGTATACTATCGCACAATCCCCACAGCGCACTGGCTCTGCTCACCTGCTGCCATTTCGTATTATTCTAAACTTCGGACAACAAATCACTTGACCAGCCACCATGTCTCGCTTCCACACTGCCCTTGGCACTGCGCTGCGTTCCAAATTCTAACCTACGCCAGCGACCAGAAACACAATTTCTATATACTGCTCCATCCATCATATTCTTCGGCTTTGAAATTATACGCTCCGTGTTGACTCACGCTCCATCCCCTTTGACTATGGCGTCACATGAAATCCGTTTTCTTCGCTGACTGACACTGTCCACTGTCGACCATTTTATGAAAATGAATCATCAATGGGAGAGCACTTCAATTATATTGTAATCAAATGTTAAAATTCAATTCCGGAAGAGTTCAATTTTAAATTTATAAATAATTTATCATGAATTCAAATTCATAATAATACAAAAGGTATTCCTAATTTAACATCACTGTTTTAATTTTATTTAGGAAAAGAAAATTAAAGTTCCCTGAGTGAAATCAAAGTTCCCCATACAAAAAGTTAGCCGACTTTTTTTTTTTGCGAGTTTCGCGCAGGGAGAGACAGAGAGTGGCCTTTTAAGTGCGAAGAGCAGCGGACAGAGTCAACAGTGACAGTTTGGCAGCAGCCATCGACATTCAAATGCCAAGCTTTTTCAGATTGGTCATACTTGCGCACAGTAACACACACCAACTTTTTACTAAATTCCCCAAATCTAGGTACAAGGGCATGAGATAGGAGGGGTCCCTATCCCATCCCTGTCCGTTGCTTATTACTCATTGAATTTTGGTTGGTTGATAAATGATACATCATTAACTGCTACACCAAGACCAAAAGAAAACACGGAAGTAGAAGAACCATCTTCCTATAACCTCCTCCTCCTCTTTCATTCGTTTTTATTATAATCTCTGTTACTACTACTGTTAATATTTTTATTTCTCCACTAATTGTCTGTGTAGAAACTTTATTAAGAGGGAAGAAACCGATGCCTTCTAACGCCAGTGTCCAGGCCCCGTTTTTGTTTGTGCGTCTTTAATAGCTATTAATAGCACCCCTGCTTCTGCTACCATTCCCTGTCATAACTCATAATTAAAACAAGTAAAAAGCTTTAACCCACTCCTCCCCTTGCTTTTGCCTTTTCTGACTCTTTTTCTCTAAATTCTGAGCAAGGCATTTATAGACTGTGTCTGAGGTTTATTGGGGGAAACTCCTCTCCCCGGATCGTGCGTCTTTAACCTTTTCGCTCCCATTCCTACTTTCCTTTGAACTGTAGTCCGAATCCAACCCTACCCATTTGTGTAGGACAAGCAGCGACCTTTTCCTCACCCTGTCCCTGTGGTTCTGGCTTTGATTTCGCACGCCAAAAATGGATGTAAGCTTCTTTTCAACTCCTTTTCTTTTCCTGGGTTCCTTTTTATTTAGTTTTCGGATCGGTAACTAATGATTGGTGTTTGATGGTATATATATACACTCCCATCATATTACATTACATAGGAGTGGAGGCAGATACCGGCGTTTGGGAACTGGGATTTGGCGAATGAGTTGCCAATTACTCAGTATTTCGAGTGTGCCAGACAAGCTGGTTTGGTTCGTTACAGTTCCTCCTCCGGCGAAAGTGATCCTCACATGCGCGGCGATCGCGACCTTTACGCCGTTGATTTTAAGAAACCCGTTCGTAAGATTCCTCCTTCCGCTCTCAAACAGGTGTTGCTTGCTGTCTCTCTTCGTTTTTCCGATACATCTTCCCTCTCATTCTGCTAACTAAAAATCAAGTATCAACATTTCACATTAAAATTTATCAAAATTAAATTCGGGATAAGGAAGCATTTAAGAAGCAAACGTTTCGAGTTTCTGGATTTTTTTGTTAGAATTACTGTATCTCTGCATTTGCAATTAGGTATAGGTGCCGTCATATATGGGTCATGACTCATGATGCGGTGGTTGAAACAGGAAATTATCCGTTTTGTGGTTTATATTTTGTCTCAATATTAAACGAGCAAAGAACTTAAAATGCATTTTGAAAGAGAAACTGTTGGTGGTTGTGGAGTGCAGGGCGCGACGAGGAACAGGGAAAGGCATGCGCATTGTAATGTGAATGTAATGGTTAAGGAGTTAAATGGTACGCATGTGAGAAAGCAAGGGAAAGTGTGCGACGTGACGGAACAGCCAAGGAAGCCAACTAGAAATAGCAAGCAGCTGCATCAACACGACGCCGTACCACGATCTCCGCCGGCTAGACCTCCCAAACCTGTTGACGAAGATCTCTATAAGATCCCTCCCGAACTCCTCCACACAACCAAGCGGGTGGGTCACCAATACTCTATTTTTCTTCAATTTTGTTTATTATAATACCATTTATGTGTTACTAAGTATGTTCATTTTACTCTCTGTTTTTATTTTTTGCCATCTAAATAAAGTTGACACTTTGTTGGCTTTATGAATTTGTAGAAGAAAATGCTGGGTTTCATTTCAAAGTGCCTGGTACCTGCTGCTTGCGTTTCATGAGCAATGCTGAGTTGGAATGCCAATGAGTTTTCGAGAGAGACGTAGGGAGGGAGGGAGGGAGGGAGGGACAGCTCGTGTTTTTTTTTTTTTCTCTTTTTGTAAACTAATGCTGGCTTTGTTGTACCCTTCTCAAAGACTTTCTGGTGGTGAGAATGAGATATTTTTTTCTGGTTACCCTTAATTTCCTTCATTCTAGTCAGTTTCCAATTATTCTATTTGAATGATTCTTTGTAGACAGAGTCATAGTCGTGGCACCTGGAATTGGTGTGGCGGTCAAGTTCCTTGTGATAAATTTTAATGTTTTTTCGGGCCATAAATTATAGTTTGGACGGATAAACCATTGAGCATAGACCACTCAATCTATTGTCTCCTGCTCAGCTCACCTGAAGCAATCTTATAATGAACTTGCACCACTAGTTCAAAGGATAAACATAATGATGGCAAAATACACTCGCTCCGCGAGTACTTGAAGCAGCAAAAATGGAAGCTCAGATAATATTAAGAATCCAAAAACCCCAAAGGAATTAATCTGGAAGATGACAGTGATGTAAATGTCTTCTCCGATGATCAAATGCTAAAATACATGAAATGTGCCAAAAACAGAATAAGAGAATAGAGAGGAAATTAAATTTGATGATTTTCATTTTTGTCTTAATACTGATTATTCTCACTTTATATAACGAGTGTTGCTAACCATCTCATCAATCTAAAATCTTTCTTAGCTTATAAACGAAAAAAAACAGAAATAATAGAAATAAATGGACATAATAAAAAGTAAACCATATTTTCTTATAACGGCACCCAATTCGCCTCACCTTCTATGGGGCGGGCGTTTTACCTATCTTGCACAGTCTGAGGATGAATTAGGTCTGTATTTTTTGGGGAGGTGGGCCGGTTGTAAGTTTGGGACAATTCCTCTTGTCCTTATATTTAAATTTAAAATTTATTATGTTAATTTATTTATTTAATTATAAATAGAAGTAATGAAGTATGTTTCTTTAAACATCTATATCAATTTATAAGAAACAATTGTTGATTTTTAATATTGTAATTGATTATTGTCTAAATTTATTTAAAATATTGATACGTGTAGGATGGATAAACTGTGAATTTTTAATATTTTAATATAAATAAATTCGGCAGGATAAGTAGAGTCAAGTTATGTTATATTTTTAGAGGTACCATGTAAGATCAAATTGAGCTAAAACTTATCCTTTCCGCCTCATTACCATCCCTCTATAAACAAGTGTTTGCTTTTTATATATTATAAAATAAAACTTCAAATTAAAATAAAGTAAAATTGCTTTCTTGTTTTTTTCCCTCTACAGCTTTTTAATTTTTCTGTTTTTATCTCCATCACTTTTCAGCTTTTCTTTTAACTTGGAGACTCAGATTTTCTACTGGAAAACCTAAATCCTTTTATATTGGGGGTCAAGTTACTAGAATGTGGTCACAGCCTAATTTATTATTTATTACATTAGAAGTGAAAAAAACAAACTGAAGTTATTGTTTCGTATGCCATTGTTTGTGCTTGCTTTTTTATCTTTACAATACAACTTAATGTAAAGCTGGGTCATGTAGTTTTGTTATTTTTTCTTAAATTGATTATTGTTGTAGGAAAACATTAAAATATTAATGAAGTTAAACAAAACTACTTATTTATTTTGAAAGACCTGGTTCAATTTATTTTTAAACGTTTTGAATCCTAAGTTGCTGGCCATACTTAATATATTTGGGTGTCGAGTGCTAGGCATGCTTTTAAGCTGAAATTAAGTGGCCTGCCAAGCATGCTTCAAAATAACAAAACTGATAGCTCCAAGAACAAAGACATTTGAGTTCCGTACAATTGGGCTATATGTCTTATCCAGTTAGGGCTTTAAAATCTGATTTTGGGCCGGGGTGACTAATTCTAATATTCTATTACAAAAAACGAAGGCCTAAATTGGGAACGCACTAGGCCTGGCCGTGAGGCCAGTGGTTAACATGGTAAAGGCGTGGGGCCTTTATCAATGGCACTGGGTTCGAATCACTCTTTTTTCTTCTCCCAAATTCTCCTCTCCTGATTAAATAAAAAAAATACTAAGCCTGTATAGTGAGTCAATGATATATATATAAAATTTCTTTCAGTCATATAAGTATCATTATTTTTATTTTTTAAAAAAATTTGATATCAATTTAGACCTTAAATTTTAAAAAAAACATTAAAATCATTCTTTTATATACATATAAAAATTAAATTGATATTAAAATTTTTGAGAAAGTTTAATGTGATGACTTTTGTATTTTTTTTACTAACAATTGTATGTGTGTGTGTGTGTGTGTCTACATATATATATATATTATATATATATATATATATATATATTATATCCTTTTCTTTTTTTAATCACATGCTGTCATGAATAATAAAATTATTTTTTAATAATTTTTTATGTCAACATTATATCATTTTAAAAGATGTATGGAGTGTATTTATAAATTTACTTTTCATTAATTTATTACATTTAAAAACCACCTATAAAGAAAGCTCAAAAAAGAGGGGTGGACTAAAATTTCCAAAAACAATTTTTTTTTTACATTTAAATATGTAATGTCTTGTTTGTTTAGCATTTCCAATGCTCGACAGAAAGAAATAATAAATTTTTACGAAGACAAAAAGTGCTTTAGTTTATGTGCAAACTCTCATTTGCGTTCATGTGCAGCCAAAATAAATAAGCTGTAACTTATTTTTTTAAAGTTTACCAAAAACTTATTTTTTAAAAATACAAATTCTTTGACTCAATTTTTTAAATGTCCTTTAAAAAAAACCTGTCTTTGTGAGAAAAGAAAAAAGAAAAAAATTATTTGGACACTATTATTTTATAAATAATTTAATAATAATAATTTATACTTACATCTACATAAATTTTAATTTTTTTTTTAAGTTGGGAGATACTATTTTAAAAATTATTATAATTTTTTTATGATCTAAATGGTATATGTAACTATCAATTTCTAACATTGCCTATGGCTGAAAGGAAAAACGTGGCCTAAATTTGCATTCGATACAATTCCAACACATCCATTTAAACTGAGATTGACACTCTCGCCCCCTCCCTCGTCCTTGTGTTATGTTTGTTGTTATGTCCTTGGCACTATCCTTCCATCACGAAGATTCCTGCAGACTGCAGTTTCCTTCTTCGGGCTCGGTCTATGACTTCGGCCAACACCCAGCAATAATGATGGTGATCAATGTTTAGTTTCGAACCAGCGGTGGAGCCCATGAAGATGAAGGAATCAAACACTAACATGGCTTTCTGTGAGCAGTGGTTAATTGGCGTTTTATAGTGCCCACGAAAAGGACGTTGCGAATTCCTCTGGATAAGGTTTTGTCTTGTGTGTCACTTGACTTTTCACACCAATTTTGATCCATCCACCTCCACCCTGGGCGTAAATTATAATTGCCCTAAGGCCTGTGAAAATGATATTTTGGATAACCTTAGAAAAGGGGAAGGCATCATCTGAGTCACTATTAATTTCAAATTTTCAATCACTCTTCTTCATTCATAATAATATGACCAAAACAACCAATGTTTCTGTTTCTTATGACGTTTAAGATTGACGGATGGAACAAGTAGCCATCTCTCTATGTAATGAAACACATACCATGGAGTAACGAGTCAGCACATCATCAAGATTCTGAATAGTTAGGTATGACTCTGAGTCGCTTTGAATATTCTAGCTTGTGGGTGGCGGGCTTGTGCACAATCCTCTCAGACCATTTTTTAGTACACTATTTTCATTTACTTTTTATGTAATAATTAGTAACCTATATTTGCTTTGTTGATAATTTGTTATTATATTGATAAATTTTGAAATATATAAAAATTTAATTTTTCAATAAAAAAATTATATACATAAGATAACAAATAATTACTAACAAACAATTGAATCATAAGTTACTGATTGCTACAAAGAAATATAAAAATTGTATAATGAAAAATAGTATGAAAGTATCTATTCATGTCAGGAAGAGAAAGAAAAAAGGCAGAATGGCTTTAATATTAAGATAAATTATAATCTAAAAAAAATTTTAATTTTCATCTGTGCAAAATTGTTAACAAAAATACAGTTTTATAAACAGTTTTGATACAATTTTATATATTTAAATAGATTTAATTGTAAAACCAAAGTGTCTGAAATAAAAATAGCGTAAGTCAAAATACTTATTGGATATCTCAATACTCAGATTAATACTCGTTTAGAAATATTAAGATCATCTCTTTCTAGAGAGTATTTTCTAACAAAATTCAAACTTGAATTAATCTCGTCTTATTGAGACTCAAAACTAAGCATATCTTTGTAAATTGTGAGTATTCTAATAGTAATTTAAAGTTGAAAGCATGTAACACTCGTAATCCTATGGGCAATCACTCGCGGATAATTGGTGCTTCAAAGTTAAACAAAGCAAGTTTGGTAAAGAGGAGGAGTGCGGTGCCAACTGCCGACACTCTTCAAGGGTTGGCTGGGAAAAGAAAAGAAAGGGAGACCCTACAGACCCTCTCACTCTCACTCTCAGTCTCGCGCTTTGATTAGATAGCCCATCTCTACTTAAAGATACCAACAATGAATACCACATACAATCACAATGGCCCCATTAACAAAATACAAACAAACAGATGTCAGTACTCGAAATTGGTTGGCTGTGTGACAAAAAATAGTTACACACTTGAATGTCAAAACAACAATCACGGGCATTAAGGTCATGACTAATGACGTAAATGAAGAAGACCTTAAATGCAACCTTTGGCAAAGAACAAAGCTTTTTGAAAAGGAACAAAAAGTAGAATAGAATAGAAAGAAAGAAAAAAAAGATACTTTGCTCATCCATTCATATGCCTGATTGCTTGTGAAGGTACTGAAAGCAGGCAATGTCCACGATATGTGAACTTCTCTTTCCCTTTTCTAGAGATGGTGGGTACAGATTATAGAACAACACAAGAAATTTATTTACAGAGGTGATTTGTGATTTTCGAGGCTTAATTCTTTTTTTGGTGATGATTTTCGAGGCTTAATTTCACTGAGAATTAGTTTGGTATCCCCTTAAATTTAGAGTTAAAAAATTCAGGGATTTTTCCATATAAATTTTCATACAAAATTCATCCTTAAAATTTTCACCCTCATTTTTAAGGGATACCAAACTGACCCTAGGTAGTATGGGTTAAAGAGGGATATTTGTTGAGCCTCTCAAGAATACCGTTAGCCTTCCTCTTCGCCCTTGAAGTCCCACATTGTGCAAGCTTAGACAGTGTACCATTGCCTTTTTCTTCTTCTCTAATTTCCTTCCACTTTGTTATATCATTGTAAAAGATTGTATATAGGATCGCAACACAATTTTCCTTGCTGCGTTCTGACGTGCTCTCCCTCATAATACCCAGCAAGTAGGGGACAGCACCGAGATCACCCATTTCTTCAACAGCCTTGGGATGGCTAGAGAGAAGTGCCAGGATAGCCAAAAGCTCATCAACTAGAATATGGTCCATGATCTTGTTCAGAATAACCTGGACTGCCCCTTCTCGGACAGTCCTCCCTTTATTTTCATGCACAAGACATAGGTTGAATATGGCTGAAGCGGCATCTTTCATGGCTAATGGATGTCCCTCCTCTAAAAGGTCAACCAAATGTTTGATTGCTCCAGATTTTCCAATGATGTGCTTGTTGGAATCAAGAGCTGATAATGTGAAAATAGCTGCTGCAGCATTACTTCTTGTTTGAATGGTTCCAGATTTCAAAGAATCAATTAGCAGAGAGATGACCATTTGATCCTCTGCAAACACTTTCTTATTATCATCATGAATTGCAAGATTTAGAACAGTTGTGATCAAGTCCTCATGGAGATCAGGATGAATATAAGCCATGCCAGGCGACAATGGACTTAGCAGCTGTGGAATCACTTCACTTGACTCCCCAAAAAGGGTTCGAAATGAAGGCATTCGCTTTGCCAACATCCGAAGCTCTTTTGCAGCTTCTTTCTGATCAGAAACAGACAATGACAACTTATGAAGCAATGAATTTAAATGGTCTCTGTCTGCACCGGTTACTACTTCATCAATGTCCCGAGCAGGCTTTGGCAGCTCAGTTCCATGCTCCTTACACCATTGTGAAATCATGTCTCTGACCAAGTAATTAGGAGTAAGGATAGAGTGAGAGAGGACTTGTTGGGTTTGAGGGCAAGTTCTGTGGCCTTCATTCAACCACCTCTGAATGAATGGCCGATCATAAGTCTGCAGCATTAAGACGTCAATTTAGGAATACACCAATAAATAACGTCATGAGTGTAGTGTAAAGACCCACCCCCCAATCCCCTTGTACTACTTTTTCCATCTTTCACTCCTACTGACCACACCATAAGTGAAAAATCTTTTAGACAGTTAGACAGCATTTATTACATTTAGAAGCTGGGACTAGTAGCAGCATCAACTTCCTATCAAGAAAGCAAACACATTTTCTCTACCAGTGTACCCTTCATCAAAATGAAAAACATGAAACTAAATCTCAATCTCCAAACAAGCAGCATTAGAACTAACTAAGCATGCAGCCAGAGAAAACATGAAGACAGTCACCTTATTTGAACCCACTGATCCATCAAAAGCAAGGGGAAAAAAAGGTTTGGAAAACCTAATCGTCATTAAAGCTGTAATTTAAACCTCTTTGTTCTCTTTACTGTTCTGTTCTATAGATAAAAGGCAAATGAACATGAACTGTATCAGTTGTTCTAATGTTCTCTTTACTGTTCTGTTCTATAGATAAAAGGCAAATGAACATGAACTGTATCAGTTGTTCTAATAAGTTATACAACAGTAAAGATATAGATATTTTAATCCTGATCCATAAAAACATATCCATGTCAAAAAGCAATTCTATTACAGGACAGAACTTTTCATAAGCAATTATAACTTTGTTCAAATCCTCAGCCAAGTCCAACAATCAAGAAATTACATAAATAAATAAAAAAATCAAGAAGGAAGGAAGCCCTCTGAAACTTCAAATTTGAGGCTCCGGTGCATATTCAACACCTGGTTTAAAAAATTGATCTTTATGACACAGATAAACAGGGGAAAGAAGATGTCCAGAAGCTAGAAAGAAGAAATAAAAAGCAAAGTGAATAGTGTGGAACCTGTCCAGTGGCCAAGATAACAGGATCCCTCATTAACTCAGTTGAAATGGGGCATCGAAATTCGGGAGGAACAGCTAAATCATCCAAATTGTCAGACAGAGAGCAGCTGCATTTCAAATCCTTGAGAGCAGAAAGAATTATCATAGCCTCGTCTGCGGCGTGCACCGTATAGTCATCGCCGTCGACGATAATCTTAACCAATTCCCGCAACTTGTCCTTCAAGTCCAATGCCTTGGCAACCATAGTTGCGTCGGTCTCGGAGGCCGATAACCCTCTCTTGGCCATTACCACCACAAGAATTGCGACAGATGACGAAGATGAAGGAGGAAAAACAAAAGGAATTAAACAAGGATCAAGATCAACATTGACCAAGTAAGAGAGATACTGATGGATAAAGAGGAGCAGGTTCACAATTCTGGGCGTGGCATCTTTCTCTGTTCGCTTCAATTTTCCTCTTTGTTCTTCTTTCTTCCCAGAACCAGAAGCAGCAGAATTTTACTTTGTGACTCGTGGAATAGATAATAGAATCAGAAACGCCAATTCGCTTTGTCCGCGTGCTGTGCGGAGTGCAGATATCGCGTAAGGCGAGAACGAGGAGTGTAATAAAGCCACCGGCCCTGACCCTGACCTTCACCCAGTCAGCAACCGAGACCGAGGGTCAGGGTTATTTATGTGCATTCCAGTCCACGCACTTACTTTAGTTATTGTCCTATGAGGCACATCCAAAAAACAATGGGGAGATTTTTTTGGAATATAAAAAGACACCATATTTGGTTGTAAAATTGTAATTATAGACGGATAAATCAATTAAGTTATCAAAAGTAAATGAATACATTAAAGTAAACTAGTGAATGCAATGGGATCATATAAATCTAGGAAAACTACCCATAAAATTTACTATAATTAATGCTATTTTACACGGAAGAATTTTCACGAATTCTCGTGACATGCTGATGATAATAAAATTAGATAAAATAGTGAAACAGTACAAGTTAAATGTATTCAATTTGATTAAATATTTTTTTGTATTGTTCATTTGTCAAGATCTTCGTGTCACGCTTCAATTGAAAAAATTACTCACATTAAGAAAATCTTTTACATCTTAAATTAGTTTCATGCGTCCGTCTAATGTTATGTTTTGATAAAAGGTTATGAAAAAAAAATAAAAAAATTAAGAGATTTATCATTAAATCTCTTATTCAGTTATTTAAAAATTTTATAAAAATAAAATAAAATTTTTTAAATAATTCTTCAAAATCCTTCGTTACTAATTTAAAATTTTTTTAAAAAATTAAATATCTAAATAAAAAAAATTTATTAATTAATTTCTCATTCTCTTTATTTTCCTTCATCTTTCTTTTTCTGTACATCACTTTCCTTCTTATTCTCTCCAAATATGACCCAAGGATTGACTAACGGGCCATGACCCTCAATCTACAAGATTTTCTTCAAAAGTTTGAGTTTTTTTATTCACATAGATATAATTTTATATTTAATTTCTAAAAAAGTAAAAGTATTATCAATTTTCGATTTATTAATTCTTAGTCCTCTAAGATAATATTCTTTAACTCCTCGATTTCTCAATGTAAGATATGAAATGAAGTATGACTTACTAACTTAATAACATTATAACAGATTAAATTTGGATAGGGAGATATTTAGGTAATTTGCATAAAGTTGTTGCCAAGTGTGGTGCTGTGCATGGAAATGGCAATGGCGGGGAATTGCGGTGCAGTTCAGTTTCAGAGTGCAGACGCAGTCATGTATCACGGAACTTTGACTGATAAGTGTTCTTAATCTCATACATGACACATGGCCACATGCCCTCAACCTAAGGCAAGCAAGCTTTGTATTACCATTTTGTGTCTATTCTATCCAGTAACAGTAATGTTAGCGTACGTCGAAATTCTTCATTTAAAACGCCTTTTATCACTCCAATTTGTGGTCGCACAATACACCGGCGACTAAATGCATGTTTAGCAATAATTTATTTAAAAAAAATCAATTTCTTTAAAATTCTTTTAATAAAATTTTAATTATAAATTATTATAAATATAAATAAACTAATTCAAATATACAATAAATCTAATATAATGCTAGTTATACATAATTCCATTTTTAAGATAAAACATAAAAAAAATGATATATCTATAATAATTATAGTATAACATCTTTTAATTTTAGTTCTTGTACAAATTAGACTTTAAAATTTAAAAAGTAAAAACATTCTTGAATTTCACATTTGTTAAAAAAAACACATTTATGTTAAACAAACTATTAAATAATTGATAGAATTATCATGTGACTTGCACTTATCACAACAACAATTGAGGTATTATAATATCTATTAAAAATATACAATTTTTAATGTTTAAATATAAATTCAGAAATATTTTTAACAATATATAAAAATTTTAGTAATTTAAAAATGAAAATTTTTATTATAATATCTATTCTTGTAATTTGCTTCTGTTTGAGTGGTTCCAGATATGAAGGAATTAATTAGCAGGGGGATGACCATTTGATCCTCTGCAGACACTTTCTTATTATCATAAAGAATTGAGACTTACGAAAACTGTGTCCTCATGGAGATCAGGATGAATATAAGCCATGCCGGGTGATAATGGACTGACAGCAACTGTTGTATCACTACACTGGACTCCTCAAAAAGGGCTCGAAATAAAGGCACTCGCTTTGCTAACAGCCGAAGCTCTTTTGCAGCTTCTTTCTGAGCAGAAACATTAACAACTTATGAAGCAATGAATTGAAAAGGTCTCTGTCTGCACCAGTTACTACTTCATCAATGTCCCAAACAGGCTTTGCTAGCTCAATACCGTGCTCCTTAAACCATTGTGAAATCATGTCTCCAACCAAGTAATCAGGAGTTTGGACAGAGTTAGAGAGGACTCGCTGGGTTTGACTTGAGGGCAAGTTCTGTGGCCTTCATTCAACCACCTCTGAATGAATGGCCGATCATAAGTCTGCAGCATTAAGACATCAAACTCAGGAACACTACAGTGACTACCGCCATAAGTGTAAAGACCTACCTGTTCCTCCCCCCCCCCCCCCCCCCCCCCCACACCATAAGTGAAAAATTATTTTAGACACTTGGACACCATCTATTACATTTAGAGGCTGGGAGTCAACTTCCGAGCAAGAATGCAAACACTTTCTCTACCAGTATAACATGAAACTAAATCTCAATCTACAAACAAGCAGCACTCAAAAATACCTAAACATGCAGCCAGAGAAAACATGAAGACAGTCACCTTATTTGAACCCATTGATGCATCAAAAGCAAGGGAAAAAAAGGGTTTTGAACACCTAATCAGCATTAAAGCTGTAATTTAAACCACTCTGTTCTCTTTACCATTCTGCTCCATAGATAAAAGGCAAATGAACATGAACTGTATCAGTTGTTTTAATAAGTTATACAACAATAATGATATTGATATTGTAACCCTGATCCATAAAAACATATCCATGTCAAAAAGCAATTATATCACAGGACAGAACTTTTCATAAGCAATTATATCTCCGTTCAAATATGCAGCCAAGTCCAACAATTAAAAAATTACACAAACAGAAGAAAATCATGAATCTGATACTTCAAATTTGAGGCTCCTGGATGCATGTTCAACACCTGGTTTAAAGAATTGACTTTTATGACATAGATAAACAAGGGAAAGAAGATATCTAGAAGCTACCAAGAAGAAATAAAAGTAAAGAGAATGTGTAACCTGTCCAGTGGCCAATATAACGGATCCCTGCTTTTTTTTAGGGAGAAAAATGTAAGGATAGCGTGCCTGGGATCCTAGAGGGGCAAGGATAAGCCCACCCAGAGGATTGAATACCTCCAAGGATTTAATTTCTCCCTAAAAAGGAGGCTACTCAACAGGATCCCTCATTAACTCTGTTGAGATGGGGCATCAAAATTCAGGAGGAATAGCTAATCATCCAAATTCTCAGACAGAGAGCTCCTGTATTTTCCCTCGAGAGCATAAAGAGTTATGCTAGAATGATAGAATGAGTTTCAATCATTGCTTATTATTGAGACACCAAAAATGATAGAATGTTCAGGTTCCTCTAAAGCTGCTTCACCTTAATACCTAAAGCCTCTAATAAGATATAAGAACCCACATAATTGCTCTCCCAGTCATTAAATGATTCAATATCCAAAATAGAGCATGTTATCCGACCTTCATTTCTCCAAGCATTTACATTAAATAAATTGATTCAAAAAATAAAAAAAAGATTTTTTTAAAAAGTAAAACAATCAGAAAGTGAATTAAAATAAATCTAGTGGTTTAATAGATTTTATTGCTGTTGCCATAATTGGCATATTGTTACTTTTTCTCTTTAGAGGAAAAGTAAGGAACATAATAAACAAAAATCACCCCAAGGAAAGCTTACTTAGATGCGCTTTCACAGTTAAGGATACAAAGGAGGATACATTGATAAAATTGCTGAAGCCTGATAACTTATTACTGCAAAGTAAGGCAAATAAACCATGTCAAAAGTAGAACGTCACATTCAAATTTATATACAAGTACATCTAAATTGGAAATTTTACTAGCATGACTTACCCACTGAAGATGTTGTGCCTTCACAGTTCTGGCCAAGATATTGCTAATGAAGTTCCTTATCGTAAAATTTATCTGGCTTGATGGCATCAGAGGAAATATTATCCTCACAGATATCAAGGGATTCTGAAGGATTATATCTATCTTCAAATGCATTTTTCGGGAAAGAATCTGAAACATGATTCCCATGTGTGTCTGTATCCCTTTGCCACCTATCCCTGGTTCTTGACGAGTGATCATACTTCTTTTTATTTGAATAATCTTGTTTCTTATGATAAATGCTACGCTCATGAGATCGACTATGACTTCTGTGTCTTTCAGGGCTTGTGGAAGCACGCTCTCTATGATATTTTCCTTGACCAGAATCCCATTGATCTTCTACATAATCATGGTTCCTGTAATGTCCTTGTCTGGGTTGTTCATAATCTCTAGAAAACGCATCCTTGACTGCTTTGCTTTTGTCAGAATAGTTAGTGCGTGATTGTTGCTCATAATAACTTGGGTTGCTGAGTGTTGCTGTAGGTGTGTCATTATTGAATTTTCTTGAATTATTAGCTTCAATTGGGATGTCATGGCTAGAAGGAGGTTTTGATGGAAACATCCCAGCCTCTTCAGAAACATTCACAGGGCTCTCAACACCTCCAGCCTGCTTGATTTCCTCCATGTATTCCTCTATCATGTCCCTCATCACCTTCAATAAGGCGTTTGGACTTAAGTATAAAGCTTAGGTAAGAATTAAGAAGTTAAATAAAAAAATCAAAATTCCTCTTTGAAAAATTCATACTGAAATGGTGCTAAAAGATGCATTAACCAAAAAAACTCCACCACTGTTTACCCAAAAAAAAGAAAAAGACTCCATAGTGGCACCAACCAGAAAAACTTTTTGATAATTATTCAACCTCCATATAGAAGGAGCAATTGGAGAAGCAAACCATGATTAAGTAGTTAAAGGCATGCTGGCCCAATAATAGAAGTAGAAAAGTTGTACAACTGCTTCATTACTTCTAACCTGTAAAGTTGATGACTTTATCTTCTTGCCACGATAAGACATTCTCCGACGTTTGTAATCCCTATCTTCAGCTAGCAACTCCTCTCGTGTCTTTTCTCTAGATGTTTCCTACAATTAATAGAAAATTGAAAACATGTTAATTACAGGTAAAAGAAAAGTAAATATTGTATTCAGTTCCATGACTGGGATGCCTTAGATAAATAGGAACTTAGGTTTAGAATGAATTGCTCCCATGTTTTGGACATGCAGAACATGTCAGAAAGAAAAACAGATAGCATGCAGATTCTAGCAGTCCTTTGATGTCATATTAGTTTCATACTCCAACATAATGTAGAAGTAAACTAATTCCCTAATTGGTCATCTGTCAAGTATTTCAGTGCTCTAAACAAAGACAAAAGAGTAAAAACTCATATAGTTAGACAGGTAAAATAATTTAAGCAAATGCAGCATGGGAAATTATGCTGCTAAATTTTACCAGATTAAATTTACCTGATTAGATGATTGCTGCCGATGAAACCAATCGTAATCAATTATAGGCCTATAATTAAGACGCTTTTTCCGCTCTTCATTAGCTCTCTCAGACACATAACAATGCTCAGTAACCCTAGAGAAATAAAGCTCTACATATTTAGAAGAAGCTCTGATATTCACAATAATCTGATTGACAACGATCAAAGACAAAGCAAAAGACATTGCTCATAAGATGGTATCAGTCATATCACTCAATTGTTTAATGACAAATACTACACAGAGAGGAGGTAAAGTGAAAAGAAAAGCAAAATACCCAAATGATGAAACAGAAAAAAATTAAACACGTTAAAAGGATCAACATTAGAAATATGTAATGAACCGACAAACTTTCATCCGTTAGAAGGCAGATTTATTTCAGTCTTGGATAACTAGTTTATGACAGGTAATAAAACAAAGATGATAGGATAATGTTTTTGACACTTTTGGCATTGGTGAAGACTGAAGAATTGAGGGTGCAAGGAGGTGGTGTACTTGTAATCATTGTCCAAATTCTGTATCCAGTTGGAGAGGAGTAGGGAAGTGTGTGAAGTGCGTGAAGGAGGAAACAGATGAGACTCTTCACATTGTCAGTAGCTTGTGTTCTTTTCTAGGTTTCACCAAATAAAGATCAGGTAAAATATACAGAATTAACAGCAACACTTGGACCGTAAATAGCACATACAGCTGATATTTACTTGGCTGCTGAGAAAACCATAATCCCTTAATTCTATGTTCCAGCAAAGATCGCTCATGCAATGCTGCAACAGCTGCTGCAACTTGGGACACGAAAATCTTTCTACTCCAAACAGTTCCATCCGCAATGTTATTCTGTATACAGTTTGTCTTTTCTTCCTGTTGAGTATCAGGTTTTGAAACCTTGACGTCCCCACTGTTAGTATCTGAATACTGGGACTCTTGATTTAAAGCAGGAACTTCAGTAACCTCGTTTTCCCCAAAAGGAAACAATAATAGACCCGATGCACCATACAAAATGCATTTTTTAATGAAATTGAGAACAAAGAACTTTCCGTTTGTTGCACCATACAAGACTGAAAGCTGAGATGCTAACCATGTCAATGCCTGAACCAAAATGGGGCACTCAGAGCTCATACCCGCCGAATCTAACTGCGAATTTTGCTTGTTCGTCAACACGTCCATGGAAGTGAAAGCTTCTCTTAGGATTGACTTCAAGCATAAACAAAATAGCAAAAATATATGTTGCTGCATAGCTACATCAATCACCATGCCATATCGAGGTGAATTTGCTATTATCCATCTCACTAAATCGCGCTCCTTAGAAATTTCCAGACCCGAAATTGCACGAAGAACAGTGTAAGAGTACGTAGAAGGATAATCATTCCAAGCCTCGACTTCACTTGTAATGGCCCAGTACTGAGAAGGAAGAATTGCCGCACGCACTGTCTCAGAATTCTTAATCTCTCTATCAGTGTTCCCTGAAAAATTGGCACATTCAACAGATAAAATAGGGGGCAGCGTAAAGGTTTTGTTGATGGAATCTGCATCGGAGAAAGTAACGACAGCAGGGCAATCGCGGTAGAAAAAGTTGGAAGAGAAGTCGACGTAATCGTCCAAAGAGAGAGAGAGATGGGCACGAGGATCGTGGTTGGATCCATGATCGGAATTGTTGAGGGTTTTGGGGTAAGTCAGAGAGAGGAGGAGGTGGTTGGGATCAGGAAGAGGGCGAGGAGAAGAAGGGCAGCGGAGGTAGTGAGGAAAGAGGGAGTGAGGGGGCATCAGGTGGTGTGGATCGAAAGGGCATTGTATGAGGTTGGCGTTTAGGGTTTGGGGAGGCGGTGGGAGACTGTGCCGTGAGAACCGAACCAGGTTGCTCAGGGATGAGAGCGTGGCCGAGAGCTCATTCATGGCCACAGCGAAGAAGATGCTCTCAAATTCTAATTCCTCAGAAAATGCACCAATTTTTCCTTTGATTTGAATCAGGCTTGCAATTTGTGCAAAACGGAGAACACTCTGGTGTCTGGTCTCTTGAGCATAGAAGATGTACGCCATCATATCCAACAGATGGCCCAACTTTGTTTCAGTCTGTTTTGTTTGGGCCCCAGAACAACCATATTGTCCTAGTCTCTTCTTTCATATGTGTCAAAAACCAAAAAACCTCTATTGACATGGGAATTTATATATTCATCTAAGAAGGAAATTGCAGTTTCTTCTCCTAATTCCAATGTCCACCCTAGTTTCTAGAATGGAGTACATTACACCCTCCACTATTTTGATTGGCCAATTATAATTTTATGGCCTACTATCTCAATTAACATATAACTCATATGGCCATTCTTAAATTGTTTTTCTTTTCTTGAACCATAATTTCCCTCCTCAATATACATCAAAATTTTTGGTAACTGTCAATTAAAAATATTAATTTGCAAGTTTAGACATTGTATTTCACATGTTAATATTACACAAGCACATAATACTAAGATCCAATTCTTAAAATAAGGAGGTACTAGGTTGAATCCCCCATGTATGTGTGAATTCATCGACACCAATATAAAATAAAGATTAATCTTATACTAACTAATAAATTCATATGATATTATTATTTCACGAAATTTATTATTGAATTCAAAATATACACAGCATGTCATGTTCATACAATTTAGTATAATTTTAAAATTGTTTCTTAATCCATCAATATATCTTAAAATTAATATAAAATATGTATTCTAAACAAATGAAAATATTTACCATTTGATGACATACTTGTAGAAGCTTAATATTTTTAAAATCATTCAGTGTGCATAATTGACATAATAACTATATACAACTCAACAGTTTGATTTCTTAAAATCATTTTATAATAGAAGTTATTAGATGAAATAAATGTGTTTATTTATACACTATTATCATTGACCCAACTACACATATCATGTGGATGGAATCAACCGCTACTTGTGTAAGACTTAACACATTCATATCAATAACTTCTTACAAAAAAATATTTTTTTAATAAATCAAACCGTTAAACTATAAGTACTTATCATATTGATCTTCCATGTCAACTTTTTAAAAAACTACAAACACAAACAAATATGTTATCAAATATTTGATATTTTGTTCTTGACAGAATGACATTATCTTTTTTTTTAAAATTTAAATAACAAAAAATATATATTTGCAATTAGATAAAATGAAAATTCATGCCAAATGGACGAATAGGTAAACAAAATTTAAAGCCAAAAAAGAAAAAGAAAAAGAAAAATATGATTGGTTTTGGTTATTAGAGCAACACAAAGTGAGGATAGTGTATTGTGTTATTAGATATCCCACCTTACTCATGTCTGGAGAATGAGAACCTATGACCTCCAAACTAAAATACCAAACGTTTACTACTAACTAGTGGGGTGATATAAATTATGGAAAATGTACACCAACAGCAACGGGTTAGATAGGCGCCATGTGTGTCCAAAAGGATAAGATACAAAGAGGAGGGGAGAGGGCTCGAAAACTATCACAACGATTCCATTGGATATTCCAAGTTTTATAAAACTAACTCGGATTCATAAATTTGAAGTCACTGTCATGGAAAAATTTTAAATACCTACCTTTTAACAACTCTCTCCTTTTCAGTACAAGTCCTACCTTATCATATGCTTTTTTTTCCACATATTTAACATCTTTCTCTGGAAGGAATCATTTGCATCACTATTGAATTCCATCGTTAATTATCTTCAGACACTGGGTCTGTTTTTGAAATCCTTCGGTAGTGCTAGAAAACAAGTTATGATTTCGGATTGCAATCAGAGTCTTTGTTGGCTAGATAAACTTGAATTGGTTTGGTCTTTCTCTTCTTCTTCTTTTTTTTTTCTTTGTGGATATATATTAGTGACGATTGTGGGTTGATTCTTAAATTGCAATTATGTCCATTTGGACCCAACTCCATAGAAAAATTTCCCTCCTGTTGGAAGAGTTCCAAACCGTAACATGCAGCAGTAAAAAAGGCAAGTTTGGAAAAAAAAAAAAACGAAACAATTAATATGTGGTATTAGTCCTAAACATGCTTAGTAAATTTTAGCCCCAGATCTCAAAAACAGAGGCTGGGTCTTGAAACCAACAACTCTGATCTTTAAAATCAGCACTTTTCATTATAAAAGTAATATTTCAAGCAGAAGTAGTGGGTAGAATGCCGATTGGGCAACGAAATACTGATAAATTTGTCATGACGTTGATGTGGAGCATCTTAATCTAATCTTGAATTCTTTTGACAAACCTGCATGTAGTCGTTAAAGAGTGGTTCATCCATCAAATAGAGAACTAGTTCCAGCATAGACAAACTGCAAACCAATTCAGTGGCTCCTTCCTATAAATAGCTAGCTTCCCAGGCAGCACAATTCAGTTCTCACAAGCAATTACACACACTGAATCATTAAAGGGTAGTAGAGAGACTGAGAGAGAGAGACAAAATGAAAGTTGTCTACTTCCTCGTTGCTTTCTTGGCTTTGGCGTCCTCTGTTGCCTCTGCCTATGACCCCAGCCCTCTGCAAGACTTCTGTGTGGCAATCAATGACACCAAAACTGGTGGTATATATCCTCACATAAATTTTTATCAATTGAGTTTTAAGTTTCTTGCTCATTTAGATCACGTCAATAATCATTGTAATGAATTTTTTAAATTGATTTTTTGTCTTTTTAATTTGCAGTATTTGTGAATGGAAAATTTTGCAAAGACCCTAAGCTTGCCAAAGCCGAAGATTTCTTCTTTTCTAGATTGGGACCCGGAAACACTTCAAACCCACTCGGCTCGAAAGTGACTCCTGTCACTGTTAATGAAATATTAGGACTCAACACTCTTGGTATATCCTTGGCTCGATTAGATTTTGCACCCAAGGGTCTAAACCCTCCCCACACTCATCCTCGAGGCACAGAGATTCTTGTAGTTGTGGAAGGTACTCTCTATGTTGGATTCGTCACATCCAATCAAGACAATAATCGTCTCTTCACCAAAGTGCTCAATAAAGGTGACGTGTTTGTATTCCCAATTGGTCTCATTCATTTTCAGTTAAATGTGGGTTATGGCGATGCTGTTGCCATTGCTGGTCTTAGCAGCCAAAATCCTGGAGTTATCACTATTGCAAATGCTGTGTTTGGATCTAAACCACCTATTTCTCCGGAGGTTCTCACCAAAGCTTTTCAAGTGGACAAAAACATAATCGATTATCTTCAGAAACAATTCTGGTACAACAATAGTTAATTAGAGAACGTGAAAAAACATGGAATCATTCTACTTGGATATGTGTGTAATTTCTTAATTTGCCTCTTGCAATTGACGTTGTCAAAAGAATTACTGTAATAGTAAATAAAATGCATGTGGGCTTTATATGTATCATCGGTGTTCTTTTTGGATTTTGATTTGGTTTAATATAATAATATTGCAATGCAAGCTTAACAAATAACCATACTCTACCCCTCTATCCCCCCCCCCCCTCCCCACCACACATATATTAGAAAAATGGTAGTGTTAGTAGGAAATCTCTGTGCTTGAGTAACAATGACTATTAAGTAGGATTATTAGTGCACGCAAGAATTTGAATTTTTGTATATGAAGAATAAAGATGGAAATCGGTGAGGCCAAACTTTACTCTAAACAAACTAAGTTTATTTTGTGAAAATCTTACCTAAACTTGATCTATTATTTAGTATAAACTTTTTTTTTCAGGTCTGACTTGACTTTTTTATAAAAAAATAAAAATTTGGCCTGACCTAAAAACTTATAAAAAAAAAATGGAAGCTTATTTTGAATTCAAGCTTTCAAATTGGCCAAAAAACCAAGACCTTCGGATAGGCCAACAGACTTAAGCATTCAAATAGGCTTTTAAATAAAACAATATGATGTTATCTTATAAAGCTAATATACAAGGTTTTTTTTTTGTCATAATATACAAGATTTTAAATTGAGATTGCAGTCGTCGCAGTCTAATGTGGGCCGCAATTATAATGTGTTACAGTTACAACGATCACCATGATTGAAATTTTGCCACTATATTACAGCGACCGAGATATTACAATCACATCAATTGATGCAATTCACAATTTAAAATCTTACTAATATATTATATAAAAGTTAAATATTTTAATTTTATATAAATATATAATATAATTTTATATATATATATATAGGCTGGTTTGTTAGGCCTAGCAGGCCTTTTTGAAGACTTGCAGCCTAATCTTTTTAATTAAATAAATTTTTTTAAAAATATTAGTTTGGCTTGAATAGTCAAATAGCTAGGTTAAGCCAAGTATAGTGTAAGTCAAGCTCTAAACTTTTGACGGATCTCTTGGTCTATTTCCATCTCTAATAGAGAATGTAAGAATCTTGTCACATCCTTTCAATTCATTGAGTCAACCTATTTTGATTCTCTAGGCCCATATTAATTTATTAATAATCAAATAAAACGATAATATATACTAATTGACAGCAAGTAAGGGGTTAATTTGTTTTTTAATCAAACATTGAGTTTATATTATATAATTATACCAAAATAATTAATGTCTAGTTTTAATATCAAATGACACATTGTACTAATAAATTTATTAGAATAGATTGCAAAGAAAAATTAAATTTAAGATACAGTTAGCAAGTTTTGAATCCATATTTCTACATAACTTCTCAAACTTTGCAGGAATGCTACACAATTAGAAAAAATAGACAGAATTTTGTTATAAAATTTAATTAGATTTAAGAGTGATTATTGAATAGAATAAAATGGTAAAGACCATTCACACAATTGAAAATAAATAAATATATCAAATCATTATATTAAAAATTTTGTAAAAAAAAATTCTGACTGGATTGAGTTCAATGGAGTTAGGTTAGTTAATTTGTTTCGTTAGTAGGAACGAGCAATGCGTGAATGAAGAGCATCAATTAGAACCAAAGTGTTGCTAAATTCAAAAAGTGTGAGTGGCAAGACTCTAGAGGCCTTAATTATCTGTCTGATCCAAAACTAAATTGTATGCCTGATCAAGAAATTGAAAGGAACATCTTCAACTAATCCAAGAGAGTTGCTATAATACTTAAATATTTTTAAAGCATTCATTAGTTATTGAAATCTAATAATAAATATTTAAAATTCATATTTATAATTAACTATTATAAATAATTAATAATTAATTCCGATATCAATAACTAAAAAAATATGGATACCGAACTATGTTATCGGATCGACAATAACAATAGCACGAAGGCAAAGAATGAGAGAGAGGGAGGGTTTATAAAATGTTTTCTCTTTTATTTTTTTGGGTATTGATTTATAAAATGTTTTCAAACCCACTTGTTTTACTATTACAACTACGACAAATGTAAAAACTAATAAATGACTCGTAAGAAGGAATGAACTTGGACATGTATACATAATTATATATGAGTCACGTGTTATGTTTAAACTTCGAACAGAAGTCAACGACTAAATTGAGGATACACGATAGCACAAACAGATAATGACAGTGACACTATTTGATGATATGCACACAGAAGTAAAATTTACATTAGAAAATCATGATTAAAAAATCACATTATTTTATTTTAATTTTGACTACATGTATAAAATTAGAGAAAAGATTATTTGACACTGGTGTAAGAAAAATAAATTTTATACTATCGAATAACTTTTTATTGAATAATATTTTATAAAATTTATTGTTAAAATGAAAATTTTTATCATATAGTTTATATTCATAAAATTTTCACATTAATCAAAAATAGTTTGTTTTGTACTTGGTTGACTTATATTGAGGTCAATGTAATATATATTTTTTAAATATTTTAAAAGATAAACTATTTAATTATTTTATTGATATTCATTTCTTTTAAAATTTGACACAATTAATATGATGAATAATTATAATTTAATAAATAAATAATTATAATTTATAAATAATTATTAAATAGTATAAATATATCAAATATGAGGCCATTGGACTCAATAAAAAGGATCTCTTTGTACTTTATAAATATAAGGAGTCTAGGTCTTAAAATAGAGATAGTCTCATACATTGATACTCAATCGTTAAAGTTTATTTTACGGATCCAACCATCGGTACGATTCAAACGATTATCTCGGACAAAACATAACCAGTAGCTTTAGATAGGTGAAATTAAGCCCCTACAGCAACAGTCATATGGAAATTTGATAAAAGAACATAGAAGAGAAGAAAGTATATCTACCTTTCCTTGTTTGGATATAACATAAACATATCCCTTTCTTTAAGAATATGTTTAAGAGTCAGGAAAAGAAAGAAGTCCAAGGAATAGAAAGAAAATGAATGAAAAGGAAGGGAAGAGAGGGCGAGAATGGGGATTAAGTAATACGTTTTTTTCCTTGTTTCAATATTTAAAATTCTTCAAACTGCATTACACTAGTGGATTATAATTAAATCCAGATTTACTTTTGAAATCTCCATTCCCTTTTAGTTTTTATAAAACTTTCAAATAAGAAATTTACAATAAACCTTATTTTTCCTTTATTTCTTCTTCTAAGGTAAAATGCCAGAAAAAGGAAAATATTTTCGCATTATTTATTTTAGAGGGCAACTTTTTTTCCCAACGGGAGAAATAGCTCCCCTCCGTTCCCCTTCACCTCCTAATTAAAAAGACTTTCAATTTTCAAACAAGTGATTGAATTTCCTTCATTTTCTCTTATCCAAGCATACGATACAAGATAAAATCAAGAACCATCGAATTGTAAGTTCCTCACTGTTACCCTGAAATACCTATTCTCCGTTCCACTTATGCCATAAAATATTTACGGCGTTTCGGCCGAGGCAAACACATAACCAGGGCCAAACTCTGCTACTCTTGGCTAAATATAGGCGTCATCCCCTTTCTTGAACAGTTGCACCCCCACAGGACAAACCAATTTTAAAATAATGTAGTTTAATATCAGGAACCAGCAACCAAAATTATCGTCGTTTACCATTTCCAACAAGAGTCAAACTGTTACAGGAGTCTTCATACTCGTGCTTGGCAGCGCAGATAAAAAAATTCTGATCATACTAAGGGTATATTTGATTGATATATTTCCTTGTTATATTTTCAAATGGAAACACAAGTTTTAAAATGCGCGATATAGAAATACAATCTTTACAAAATGCCTGTAAGAATTAGAAATTGACAACAGTGTCAGCTTTCCAGTTTCAATAAATTAATAGTAAAAGGTTAGAATATTTTGCAGAAAGTACAGTTCAAACCTCTGTACAATTATTGTAAATAAAAAATAAAAAATTTACAGTTATAATATAAGCTATATCAATAAGATATGTCTTCTAAAATTTTAAAAATAAAAAATGAGACTCATTTTTAAGAAAAAAAATAGAAAATAGGGCAGGTACGTACTTTAATTGAGGGACTGGACTACCAATCTGGAGATAAATATATATGAAACACGGGTCCAGATAAGAAAAAAAGGCAGAATTTAAAAAGATATCATTTTCTTTGGTAAATAAGAGTGCGTCACAAATGTTTTGATCTGAATTACTAGGGAATCCATCAACATTTTAAATAAATACTACTTTCTCTTGATTTTCTTATCTACATTCCCGTCTAATTCCTAGATCTATTTAGCACAAGGGCATTCGACATCATTTTCAGTGACCTTAAAATGCTGTGGGCGTTGACCAGAGCAATGCAGATTCCACATTTTAAAATATCCTCTTTCGAGATTCCTCACCTGCAACATTCAGCACAACTGAAGAATACTTCACCGTACAGAAAATGGAAAGAACATTAGAATACATAAAATATCATTTCAAACTCACCCAGCGGGCCGTGTCAAATAGAGGGCAAGTCATTCGTACGGCTTTGAGTTTATTAGTAAGGGCTTCAAGCTTTGGGCGATTCAGAGCCAGTGATACCGCCCTATCTTCATACTCTTTCATGCTACATGGTTTCACAAAACATACAGCTCAAAATTAAACCAATATCTTCTACCAGAAATTAAAACAGGAACACAACAAAAATACATGTCAATATTAGACAACAAATCTTGCAAGTGAAAAGACAATAAAGTAAAGCAAAGAACTTCAAAGCTAAAGCACACTTGACTAACAACTTTATTTTAAACATCAATTTATGCAGACTTGTACACCGATTCTCCCATGTACAAATAAACTCACGTTCATAAAAGACTTGACACGGAGAAATATTCACCCCAAGTGTTTTGTGAAAGTAGTCAATTTGCTGGTGTTGGCAATTATGTCAGGTAATTGCGCTATATCTAATCTTTAAAAGTGGATTACGATTTCCATCTTCAGGAAACTCAGGTAGCACTAGATAAAATCAAATTGAGAAGTGCTAACCTGTTAACAATCATCTCCTCCCCCAGTCCAGTGGCAAGACAGAGTGACCCAGCAACTCTAGTAGCCATTTTCTCAAGAGGCATTGTAACCATCGGCAAACCTGCCCATAATATATCTGTGCCTGTTGTATGTGCATTGCATAAAGGCCTAAATAAAATATAATATAAAAATATTAGAAGTAAAAAAAAAAAGAAGAAAGAAAACTATGTAAGCAGATAACTGCAAGTAAAAACAGGGAAAGGGGGAAGAAACTAAATGAAAACAGCAAACATAAGAAAGTAAGACAAAAAGTAGACATAGGAAATTACGTATCAAGGAATAAGTCTGCTAAAGCACTTCGTCTGATGTGTTCATTCTTCATTGCAACATCTGTGAAAATAATTTGATCTGGCTGTACCCCTTGTGCAGCGGCATCTGAAAGTAGTCCACTAATAAGAAAGGAGGCCCAAAAGAAAAAGACATCTAACCATAATATCACAACACTAAATGGTACAATTATGCAGCAAATGTAAAAAAGGATATTAAAAAGTGCCAAGACTATTGACATGGCCAATGCCCCTTGGAGCATTAACAAAAACGAACCAGACATTGCAATCATATAGAAAGTTATAAAAATGTATCATTAAACAACCAGACGTACATGCTCTCAGTCTCATTTCGCCTGCTGCAGGAAATCTCAGGAGCCAAAGTGCACTGTTGGGTACACGTTTAAGAATATTGCACCTAAATTAACACAAGCATAGGCAGACATCTAAACGTATAAGATGCCAAAATTTGAAATAATAGAAGACATCAAAGGAAAATTATTGAGCAATCTTATATTTAATCTAATCAAGGAACAAAGAGCACCCTGACATTACCATGTACTAAATATTTCAGGATCCATCTTGTACAGTTGATTGAAGCATGCAAATATAAATTTATCCTCAGGCAGACCATAGTCTGATCGTTTGTGCTGGCATTTAGGATCTAACACATCCTGATTTTTCTGAACAAACAAATTATGCAGGACAAAGATGCATTCAGTGCCACGCATCTAAGTACACAAAAATAATATAAACAAACAACGGAATTGAATCCAAGGATCTCCATTACGAGTTCATAAAAATAACCTGTCTATAATCATTTACGAAGTAGCAATGGGGGAGATGGACAAGCTTTTCAGAATAAATATGTGCATACTGTAGTGGTGAAACAAACTGCAAGAAAAAATATAAGAAAAAACATCACAAAAAAAATGTCAGATGAGTTAATAAAAAAGTATGAGTACTCTTATTTGTATGGTCTGGACAACATCCAGTGTCTCACCTCATCAGTGACCAAGTAATCAATGTAAGTAGCCCCTGTCGTTCCGGGGAATCCCATATATGAAACTTGAATTGGGGCAGGTTGCATAGCAAATATCTCATTTCTAGCACCCTGCAACATAACAAGGAGAATTACATCATGCAATCAAATACTTTTGAGACTTGAAAAGGAGTCCTCCTACAGCAATCCAAGCATGAAATTCACCAGCCAGAATCCAATTAAGGTTTCATGCAAGAGAAAAAATAAACCAAAAAATGCTCAGTCATAAATAACGTAAACTAGTAAAAGAAAACCAACAATTTGATACAATAGAAGTTGAATTGATAATGAATTTTGATTTACTTAAAAGATCAAATACGAATTACTCCCAAATAAGGAGCTACCTTTGTATAACCATTAAGGTTGACAAGGATATGTATCTTATCCTCATTGATCATTTTTGCTATCGTATCCGATGACATGGAAGATACATCCATAAAGTGCTCTGCTTCAGACTGAATACGTTGTCTCCATTCCAGTACCATCATTTGGACTCAAAGCATAGCAGAACACCTACATATATAGATTGTCAATTACATACTGAGAACAGATGGACGAACATTTGTAAGACACACATAGGTTGAATAAAACCGAATTAAATAAAAACCTCAACATTCTTCCTGTTGTGCATACCAAAAAACAGATCCCATGAGATGTGACAAGGGGTGATTGCCAAAGTCACTACTCACATACCTGCAACTCAAAAGTTTTCCATACTTAAAAATTAAAAAAAAATACCACAAAAGGTTGGGGGAGAAAAATATGAAGAGATTTAGTGAAGAGATTAGAATATACCCAATCCTTAGTCTCCCGTATCCTCCCTCACACTTGATTGGAATAAGGGCAGGAAGGCTGAATGGAGGAAGAGTAAAACGAGATGCAATTAAGGAGCAGTGTGCAGCATATTTACAGCTGCAAAGAGTGAGAGGAAAGTACATTATAAAATGAAACGAAGGAAAACAAATTATTATAAAACATTACCATTTTCTTTATTGAATATGTCTTTTGCAAAAACTCTAATTATACCTAATTTCCAGAGCAAGCATTGGGTCAAGTGGATATGCTATTGCATGAAAAGGCTGGACACTGGGAAGTACTGACATCTGAAAAACAGAAACTGAAAACAATTGAAGCATAATCAAAACAAACATGTGTGGACCATATCATATTTATTTAATATAAGAAAAGTAATTAGTGTATGGATTGTTCCTGACATTAATCTGCCTCCTGATGATCCCTTCAACTTCGTTGAACATTTTATCACGACCCTCCCAACTGCAGACACACTGCAATATGACAAAAGATTACACTAAGTGATGCCAAATGAAATTATAAACTACACTCCAAAATATGATATTAACTGTACTTAGTTCATGAAATCAGGCAATTAGCAAAGCAAAGCATTGTGGAAACAAGACAAAAGAGTAAACTATATATATAGATGCATTACACAGACCCATGGACACGAGAGATGTATAAACATCTTGTTTCCTTTTTCAGTGCATGGGAAGGGGCATAGTGCTATCAAAGGCAATGCCAAACTAAAAAGGAGGTAACAATGAGAAAGTACCCCAAAAAGGTATCATTTAAATCATGACTTCAACCATAATACTCAATAAGTCTATCCAAAACGAAGATGATGTACAATGCATATTAGTCTGATTAGGTCTAACAGCCAATAAGATATACTTATTGCTTAAGCTTTTAGGAGAGGTGTTTCTTAAATTTAGCATTTATTCCAAGCGCATGACCTAACCAACACCATCTATCTGAAACCTACCAATGCAATGGCCAATTAAATGTATGGACATTGCATTAAGACATATATCTATCAAAAGATGCTCCACCAAAGGCATACTGAAGATAATAAATTTTTTTTATGAATGGACAGTACCTGAAGTGTATGTAGGAGATTGCAAGTTGCTTCAGGAAAGTCTTGACGAAGAATCAATGCCTGTCTATAGCTCTTTACAGCAGCCTCTACATGTCCACTGCAATACATAATTAATTGAGATGAATTTCCAGCTATGATCCAATATCTAGAGATCATATTGCTTACAGAAGTCACTGACAGGTGTTGTGAGGCCAACAAGGCGATATAAAATCTAGACAACACAGGGAGAAACTTAAAACTTCTGATGCAGCTAACAGGAGTAAGAAAGGGACAAGAAAAATAAACCTTTGAAGATATAAGAAATTCTATGGCACAATTTCAATATACTGCAAAAAGATATTATGATTGCTGAGGATGTTCTTAGTTTTCTATAGTTTCTAAAATTAGGGGTATATTATGCAATGGGCTTCACCACTATGAAGCAAAACTAAAAATTAGTATACCTATCTTTATAAGCTGAGGCCAAATTAGCATGGGCTTCAGCCATAGAGGGCCTGACAGCAATTGCACGTATATAATCCTGGATGGCTTCACTAACTCTACCAATCTCCTTATATGTATTGCCCCTGTTTACAAGCCCATCAGCTGCCAAGGGATCAATGCGGAGAACCTCATTGTAGCATGATATGGCATCTGCATAGTTCCCCTAAAATAATTTGTCCCAAAAAAAGAACAAAATAGATCAGTAGTGATATAATTTTATCTACAATTACACCTTTCGTATAAGCTTCTGATCCTCACAGTTCCCCCCATGTCTTGTCAAGCATATATAGACCAAACCCCAACTAGTGCATTAACACTACCTTATAGAAACACCATATGCAAGCATTATATTTCGCATCAGCTGAGATGGAATTGCACTCTGGGTTTTAATACCTGCTGCTTATAGATTATGGCAAGGTTGTTATAAGGAGCAAACAATCCAGTGGTTACACTCAGTGTAGCCTTGTAATATGAAGCAGCAGCCGCTACCATGTTCCTGCATGCCAGTGATTTCAACCAATAAAACTCATTCTACCATGTACCACATTAATTACTATCATTGACATGAAGATACAATGACCATATACCATTCCATGTATATATTTCCAAGATTGGTCAATGCTTGTGGGTGGTTAGGCTGTAATGAAAGGCATTGCTACACACACAAAAAAGCAAATTGAGTAGAATGGAAATAGCATGAAAACATAATGATTAAAAAATATATGTAATGCACCCAAGATAAGAAAAAAGCATACATTGTAGCACTGGATTGCTTCCTCCACTCTGCCAACATCTTTTAGTGCATTACCCTACATGTTGGGAGAAGAAGATCAAAGAAACTATTATGCAATCGCATATATAAAATTTTCACATTCAGGTTATTTTCAAACCGGAGCTGACAAAACAAGAAAACCTGACCAAATTATTGTAAGCTTCCAAGAAATCTGGGGTCACATGCAACAGCTTGCTTATAGTGTAGAATTGCCATGTCCAGTTGACCTTGCTCGTAATATATGCTAGCTAAATTACCTGTACATCATTTGATACACAATACAGTCAATATGATTAGAACAGATTGAGTTCAATATATTGTAAATAGTAAACCAGCATAATTTGCTACAAGAAAAGCATATTTGGATCCATCATAGGGCAGTCGACATCTGGATATAGGACGAATGGCTCTTCACTGTTTTAGTCTTGTAGATTGTTATTGTCCATTCATAGCAAAACTAGTCATGCTAATCAATTTAGGATTCACCATTAGTTCTTCTCTACAGTCAGAAACAGCTGTAATCATATATCTTGAACAAAGAAGGCCATAAGGTAAGCCAACTTAAAGGTTTGAAACTCTTTCTCCAGCATTAATAATGATAAGTTTGTCAAGTAATTAAGAATCATACAAGATGCCAACTTTCTTCTATCAAGATATTAATGTATTTAAATAAGTTAAAGTAAGTCATAACAATAGAATAACATAAAATATTGAAACGCAATTATGTTGTAATATATCAATGCCTATTCATGTCATGTTATCACTATAGTCCATCATTACGAAATACCGTACCACAGTTCTGTAATGGTCTTTCAACTAATTATAACTTTTTTTATTGAGCTGATTATCCATAAGATGTTTATCTTAAACATACAGCAACACCAAAGATACCCTTGAAACCATGGCTACCAATACTCAGAACACCATGGCCAGATTTTTGAAAGAGGGACAACAAAATGAGCTTTAGATGTGTATTAATATCAACCATCCCATATCTTTCCATTAATCTGTTACAAACAAAATAAAACTAGCAGGAAGCAGATAAAGAAACAAAGCAACAGAACTCACCATAAGCCATGGCATAGTTTGGCCGTGTCTTAAAAGCACGTTGATAACATGCAACAGCCTCTTGAGGCATCCCTAAAGCCTGATAAAGGAAAAAAAAAAAAATCATGATTCTGCCAATAGCAATCACGGTACTAGTTGCATCCAACCCATAATGCTTAATTTCAAGCACCATGTTTAACAGCTTACCTTGTACACATTCCCAAGGTTCAGATATGCATCAGGAAAGCATGGTTTGAGTTTCACTGCTTCCTGAAATATTTAAAAAAAAATAAAAGATGTAAAGTCAGAACATGTACCCGACAGCATTGTATGAGCAGCATTAGAGACAAAATAACTCTGATTACATCAGAAGCATGGTAGCAATAAGTACAACATTTAAGGGAGACAAAAACATTCCACCCCACTAGCGTATGATATGGCAAACTATCATTGGATGCTTTAACAGGAATACTTCAATTAATAATAAAAAAAGAAAGATTAGAAGCAAATGTAACAAAATCAAATGGACAATCTGGTGCACCACCCCTTCTGTCAAAAGCTTAAGAATTTTACTAAAGCGTGCAATCCGAGGAGACATACCTTGTAATACTGAAGGGCTCTGTTGAAATCACCGGATTCCATGAACAGACCAGCAAGATTTGACCATGCAATAGCAAAGGTAGGTTGAATGCGCAATGCCTCAAGGTAACAACTGTATGCCTGCACAAAATGTTAGTTTCTGACTATTTGCAGTCTTGGAGATGGAAGTTACAACAAGACCAACCATCATCTGAGCCCTGGCTTGAAGACAACAACTTGATATCTGTATCGAACTGTGAATTGAACACAGTTCCACGCAGGAATTATTTAAATCAGTAACTAAAACGTAAACAAGAGATGTAGGGTATAAAATACTAAGCATTGAAGGAGCCCTCGAGGCTTCCAGGCCAATACACAGACATTATACAGAAAACAGGAGATGAGTATGGCCAGCGGAATGAACAAGGGTACCGCTCATTCCGGGGAATTTAGTAGTGCAATAGCTCAAACTGGAAGCCAAATTAGTGTCAAGAAACTGCATTGGCTCTAACAGCAAGAAGTGGTACACCAAAATTTAGATAACTAGCATTGTGGCAGAAAAGGTCTTAAAAAAAGACTAATTTCCTGATTAAAAAGACTAATCAAACAGGATGTGGTAATGCTCATACTGGGGAATCCAGTAGAGTATCATCTCAGATTGGGAAGCCCAATTACTCTTAAGAGAAACTGTAATGGCTACAGCAGCAGGATTTAGTACAAAATCCAATTTCAGGTATGGTGCACTGTGGCAGAAAACGTCATTAAAAAAAAAAAAAGACTCATCTCCTAAGCTAAAAGATTTAGTTTACCAATTAAAAAAAAAATGTAAATCAAATGTTAGGACTTACTTCTTGCACCAACCCTTGAGCTTTCATTAGATTCCCCAAGTTGCTATGGGCATCAACCTGTTGTACATAGACAAAATCACATAAACAATGATACATATCAAAAGCTAACAAAACCACACAGAAAAAAGCATCGGAGAAGGAAAATAAAAGATTACACCCTACGCCTTCTGAATAACTACTTAACTTGAGCAGCAATTGTTCATCAAACAAAAAGCAAAAGCTAGAATGAAAAAGAATACCATTAGAGGGTTTATAGCAAGTGCTTGATGACAACACTGTGCCGCTTCAGTGAGTCTTCCTTTACGCATGTATGCACTAGCTAGGTTTGACCATGCATCAGCAAAATTGGGACGAAGCTACAACAACAGAACAAAAACAAAGATAAATGAACTAATCAAGGAAGACTCAGCAACATACAAGAAAGGACTTAAGGAAAAAATTGCATCAAATGAGGAAAAAACCACTAACCATGAAAAGAAATACTTATAACAAAAATAAGATTAAAGCATCATTCCCATAAAAAAGAATCGGCACCCAGTAAACTTATGGTGAATCTTATATGGTTGTCTCTAATCAGCAATCTTAAATCCACTGCTCCATAAAAGCTGGATATTCATGACCATAGCAGACTATTTTTGTGTAACATTTACTTTATCATGTGGAAACCCTATGATTTAGGACAGCATACGAGTGATATAGTCAGCACAAATGAAGAAATATATGTGCAGAATTGTAGCTTCAATTGAAGAAATACAAAACTTCATTGGTTTTAACATAATATAGTGAGTGGAATCAATAATAAATAATAAACTTTAGAGGTTTCATCATCGTTCATGTGTCTCTTAATATTATTGGAATCAAATATTAAAAGTGTACTACCAGGAAAACTAAATGAAGTGTATAAACAACAGTAAATATTACATTCAGTCTTAAACACTCCATCCGGAAAAAAGAAAAAGAAACAAAAAGGGACAATTCAAGACCAAAATGAATAGACTACTGAATCTAAACCTGAGAACACCCATTAGTTCTCTTGTAGCCAACTTCCAAAGAACATATTATAATTTATATCAACTATGAGAATGAGATATTTGCACTCTCAAGCAACTATCATTTTTACTGAAAGCAACAAATAAAGAAAAGAAAATGATGATATCCATTTAAAAATAATAAACATAATCAGGTCCATATATAGAATTCAATTTATACAAGATATGTCACCATAAATGTGCTTTTCAGTTCTCATGGGAACTTTCTTTTGGAAACATGGGAACTGAACAACCACATTTTAGGGGAGTAATAATACAAAAAGGAAAAAACTAAACCAAAGCAACAGACCTCTATGGCAATCAAATAGTAGCGAATCGCAAGGTCAATGTTTCCTTTTTCCTGCACAAAGGAAGACTCTATGAATTCTAGTAAATGTATGTAAGTTGCCTACTAAATAAAAAATAGTAGAACAAATTCCATCATAATCATACCAGGTTAGAAGTGGTTAGTCAATACTCACCTTCCATGCATTTGCCATGTTCCCATAACACTCAGCAAAATGTGGGTCAATCCTAAGTGCTTCTTCATTTTTTGCAACACACATATCAAAATCATGCAACTGCAGACAACATGTTTTTAGAATGCAGTACAAAAGAACAAAATTTCAGTGCTAAGCATTACACATAAACTGTCCAACAAATGACAGACGATACGGATAAAAGAAAAAGAAACCTGGTAATAAATTGCACCAAGGAGTAGTAAGTTGTCAGTACGAAGCAGATTTCTCTCATAGACAGTGTTGCTATGTTCTAGGGCTTGCTTATAATTGCCCGTCTTGTACATTTGATGTGCAAGTGATATATGCAAATCTTCATCAACTGCATCAAGGAGAGAGAAAAAATATAAATGATTAGCACAAATTTTGGCATGGGCATTTATATCAGTCCTCTGATTCAATAGCAAACGTGATGGCACCAGTTTCTGTTTCTTAATCCGTTCAAGGTTCACCAATAATTAAAAAAAAACAAACACTAAGAAATAGGCTAGGGCCGCTAGGCTATTCTTGTTCATCAAAAGAGCCTTGATCAGAAATTTCAGATTGAAAAATCAAACAAGAATACTCCCCGATAAAAGTCCCCTATTAAAACCCTAACCATGAGATAAAACGCACCAAAATTTGAATATTAAAGGCAGAACAGAACCTTTACACCAAAGACTATAATTTCCAACAGTAGAATAGTTAAATCAAGATTAAACCAATTTCTAACATTTCAGCGCACAGAAAGGGTAAAACCTCCTGAAGCATGCGCCTCCCAACTGAAATAACGATATCAAGAACAACCAAGACAATGACGCACTGAACTGAAAACATAAGCCAAATTAAAAGGTAGCGCCGGACAAAAAAAAGAGTATATCTAAGCTCGATTTTCGTAATTTCTTCGGTTCACACGGTATGAACACGGTTTCCAAATGAAGAGAGACTAAAACGAACCTTCATTAGAATCATGGCAGCGCAACGGCAGTAGACTGAGCGACGCAGGCTCTGGCTTGACGGAGAATGGTTCGATGCGATCCCCGCTGAACGGCAGCCGAGACGTGTCGGCGGAACCGGGCAGCTGGTGGTGGTGGTGATGGTGGTCGCCCTGCACGGAGATCATGGTGATGATCGAGAGCAAGAGAAAGAAGAGAAGAAAGGATGAGAGCTGATTCAGATGTCGAAGAAGAATAAGATCAAAACGAATGGGATCGGAATCGGATTGCTCGAAGATTGCTCGGAATCCTGCGGCGCCGCAGGAGAAGAACCGGGCAAGGAAGAAGATTGCTCGAAAGATCCAAACCCTATATGAGAAATTTCTCGAGTATTTCTTCTTCTTCTTCTGCTTCTTTTCTTCACAGATTCGGTTAAAATAGGAAAGGGTGGGGAGATTGAGAATCACAAGGCTGTTTTATAGGTGATGAGGATCTCAGGCAAGAGATCTGGACCGTCGATCTGGGCCGTAAAGTAGAAGGAGATTCGTTATTTACTGACACGTAAGTAGTATTTTATGTTTTTTTTTTCTTTTTTGACAATCCCGCGTTCTAAGTGCTTCCTTGTTTTTCTTCCCTACCTACATTTTTTGTTTTTTGAATATCTATTCTCTATCTATATAACTTACGATAATCTAGGATCTGCCCTCACATTATTTTCGCACTTCCCAGTTCCCACCCATGTCCCTTGTTTTTAGCAGTTAGCACTTTCAAAATCAATCTTGTCAATGTCATCAATATGACAATATCCCCTATTTTTTTTCATAGAGTTTAGTTTTTATACTGAAATTAAATTAAAATTAAATTTGGTTGCAATGCTACATTATTTTTTTTTTTGGTATACAATGCTACATTATTTTACATGTAGCTATAAAAAATTTCATCATGAGTTCAATTTTTTTATACTATAACTTATATTTCTTACGTGAAAAATATAAAGTAAAATTAGATGCCTTAATCAGGTAAGAATTGTCATTTTAAATATAAAGTAAGAAAAGATATTCATACGAATAAAGAATTGCACAATTTAGAGATTTTTATTTTATTTGACATAATTTTAAAAACTAAGTAAAAGACAAAGATAGAAAGTGATAACTGATGAATACAATAAATTTCACATTTTATAATCCTTCAAAGTATTTTTTATTATGCTATATTATTAACCAGTGTATACAATTGCTTTCAGCTTATAATATTTTTTTAAGAGTAAAATAAATTTTTAATTTTTTAAAATATATTTTTATTAATTTTATCCCTCAAAAATTAATTGTATTGATTTAATTTTTTTAATTGTAAATTATTTATAAATTTTTTTTTTATTTTTTTTATTTTATTAATTTAATTCCTCAAAAAAACTAAAATATTGTGAATTTAAAATTTAAAAATTAAATTAATAAAATTAATTTATATAAGATAAAATTAATAAATTATATATCTTTTAAAAATTAAAAATAAATTTTATTTCTTTTTATATAAATAGATTAATAGACACATCGTTTTAATTTTGATAAGTAATTTTCTTTATTTTTGAAAAATATTTTAATAATTACTTTTATTTATTTTTTGTTCATTAATTCAATATAATTTTTTTCAATCATATTCAAACCACTTTGACTTAAAGTTACTCAACAACAAATTCAACTATTGATTTTTTATTGTAAAAAGTAAAATATTCTAAAAATGATCCATTTCTATGAGCACAAATTACTAATTAGTCGTTAATAGTTATTAAGTTTTTTTTAATATTAAAATGAAGTTAATCGTTAAAATTGAGAGTTGATATATTTGTTTGTCAAAGTGCAGAAGTTGTTGGGAGGTTTTTACATCTTTTACTATTTTTTAAAGAAAAAAATTATCAGTCTCTATATTTTACCTCAACTCATCGAAACTACCTCTTTATAGTTGCTGTGAATTGTCACTTCTCTTTAACGGAGAGGGAAATGGTTGGTTTCTACCAGAAAAGCGCAAATGTAAACAATTGAACTAAAGAATTATGAACTACCAATTAGCTATTTTCGTTCGTTATGAAGTAGTTCATTTCACCGATAAGATATAAATGAAAACTGTTTTTTTTTTTTACGTAAAAAAAAAACTAAACTAAACATAATTATGAAGTGAAACAACTAATGTAAACTATGCATAAAAAAGTTTTTGCTATATTTATTTTAAACTAACAAGAAAAATAAAGTTGGAAGAGGAGGTTATCTTATTTCAAGTGTCATTAAAAGCTTATAGTACTTACAAATTATCGGAGACTCTAATAGATACACAATTTAATCTACTAATTGAACCAACTTTCATTAGCTTATTTTATTACAACTTACAAAAATTAATTCAGGCACTCAAATCTATGCCTGGTTAACCAAGCTCAATGTACATGTACAGAAACGTAGAGTTAATATTTTCTGATAGCATATTGACATGGAGAGAAGGAGGATTCTGCTTCTCGTTTGCTACAACTCGCAAGCATTGATACAACTTCACGCATAGTTGGGCGGTCATTCGGAGACATCTCGGTACAGAGCACAGCAATTTTTAAGACATCAAAAATTTGGGCGACATCAATTTCATCTAATGGATCCAATCGAGAATCGAAGATGTCTAGTGACAAAGAATGTTGGTGAATATGATTTCTTACCCAAGTCACAAGATCACCCCCATGATCAAAAGGTTCGACTGCCTTCTTGCCAGTTAGTAACTCCAATAGGACAACTCCATAGCTGTAAACATCACATTTTCCTGTGACTTTCATGGTGTATGCATACTCTGTATTAAGATGATTAGAGTTATCACTGTTAGACAATACAATAAAATCTAAAAGGATATATGCCGCAAGGAGGTCAATTATATGAAAAATTTACTCACAAGAGTCAATTTGGTGTCCCTTAAAATTGAGGATAAAAAATTTAAAAATAATTTTTTTGTAATTTTTTTTTTATAAAGTCCATCCTTAAAATTTTTATCTTTGGTGTCCCTTTAAAAATGATGGTGCAAAATATAGAGATTAGGTTTATAACATAACATTTGATACATATAATGATGATTTTATAAAATCAAAATAAAACGAAAATAGAATGAAATAAAATGAAATGGTCCTAATTCACAGTTTAATAACTTTTAGAATGGAATGTCTTTCAAAATTATTTTATTGTTTAGTACATAAAATTAATGTAAAATGAAATTAAAATTGATATAAAGAATATTAATGTCCCTTATAAGAAATTTTTTTTAAACATTAATAAAAATATTTAATTTTAATTTTTTATAATTTAATTACAATAAAAATTGTTATTTTTAAAAGAATAATATTATTATGTCAAGTAAATATTTCACATTTATTTTTATATATAAAAAAATTTTTAAATCAAAGAGAGAACATTTACATCGAGATTAAAAATTATAATAATAAACTAAAATACCATCAATATTAATAAGTAATCAAATATATAAAATTTGATCATAAAAAAATTAGACCGTTGGCAGCAAACAAAAAACATGGTTTTTAAGAATGTTGGCAGCCGACAATAAAAATAGTTACAAGTAAAAAAGAAAAATCAATGAAACAACAATGACAGCAAACAAAAATGTGGGAATGCAACAACCATGGTTAAAAAGGAGCGTTCGGATGATTGCTCACCGGGGGCAATATAGCCGTAAGAACCTAAAACTGCAGACACTGATTTAGACCGTGACATGTCGATCAGCTTTGCCAAGCCAAAATCCCCAACATGAGCTTCAAGTTCATCGTCGAGAAGTATGTTACTGGGCTTTTATATCACGGTGGAGAATACTAGGCTTGCAATCGTGGTGCAGACAAGAGAGCCCCTGTGCAGTTCCAAGGGCAATCCTAAACCCAGCATGCCAATCAAAACTAGAGGATGCTCCATCAAGTAACTCCCCCAAACTGCCCCTTGCCATGTACTCGTACAGTAGCATGTTGGAGCCCTGGTAGTTGCAGAAACCATATAATTTCACAATATTCCGGTGCCGTATTTTTCCCAAAGTTGAGATTTCAGCACGGAAGCTGTCATTTACATTGATGCACTCCCTGCTTGATGTCAGCTTCTTAATAGCAATTGTATGACCAGTTGATAAATCTGCTCTGTACACAGTTCCACTCCCTCCTTTTCCAATTAAATATTTGCAATGTAAATTTTCAGTGGCTTCAACCACGTCTTGGAGAGTTAACTCCTCCTTTGGGAAGAAGTACATGTCTGAAATCGATGGAGAGAGTGGTCTATCTATATCTTGCTGCGGCACAATGGAGTCCACTGGGCGTCTCATGAGATATATAATGACTGCAATCAAAACCAAAGAAACCCCACTAACAGCGGCTGCAGCTATAGCCAGAACTTTCCCCAGTTTATTTGGAGGGGAGGGTGAAACTGATTTAAAGTTGCATTGGCCAAGCCGTCCTCCGTTCCAGAAAAGCAGCTGAGTGTGGCGTTTTGAAAGAGAGGTAAGGAAGGCAAAGGCCCCGTCAGATCATTGTTTGAGAAGTTGCAGACCAGTAAACTTGAAAGTTTCTCAAAGGAGTCCGGAATTTTACCACTCAAATGGTTGTCGTTGAGCAGGAGGGATTCTAGCATCATAAGATTCCCAAGCTCAGGGGGGATCTGACCTGAGAGATTATTGTAACTGAGATTCAATGCAATCTGTAAGGTTGAGAGGGCACCCAACTCAGGTGGTATGCGACCACAAAACGAGTTGCCACTCATTTGAAGCTCAGTCAATCGCAAATGTTTTCCTACCGCCACGGGAATATTCCCAGAAAAATTGTTTTCTGAGAGCCTGAGAAGCTCCAACTGTGAAAGGGTTCCTATCTCACCCGGAAAAGCGCCTACAAAGTTATTATGGCTGAGATCCAGTCGTTGGAGCTTCCTGCAATTGAACAGTTCCGATGGCACTCTACCATAAAGATAATTTGATGAGACGTTGAAGGTGACCAACCGGGAGAGGTTACCAATCTCTTTTGGCAATTCAGACAAAAAATTATTGTTGGAGAGGTGAAGTCTTTGTAAATTTCTGCAGTTACCAATTTGTGGAGGAATAGGGCCGCTAAAGTCATTCTGATCCAACTCCAATGCGGAAAGATTTGCAAGTTTGCACAAATTAGAAGGAAACACGCCTTTAAGGTTGTTATTTAGGAGACGAAGCTGCACCAACGACTTGCAGCTTGTAATTCCATAAGGGATATTTCCCGTGAGCTTGTTTGATCCCAAGTTCAGCAGCGTCAGGTTAGAGTGTTAGCAAAGATGGACTGGAACTCTTCCCACCAAGTCGTTTTCTGATAAATCAACCACCCAGAGTGGCTATTTGCTCCCAGTTCTTGAGGAATGGTACCGCTCAGTGAGTAGTTGAAGAGTCGCGGGATGGTCAAGTTGGTCAAGTCCTGAAATCCAACGGGAATAGGACCGGTGAGATAATAAATAGAGATCGAGCTCAGTAAGGTTTTTCAAGCTGGTGAGCTCATTTGGGATGACGCCAGTTAGCTTGTTTAGGAAGAGATGAAGCAATTGCAGCCCTCTTATTTCAACCAACTCTAGTGGTATCTCTCCCGTCAGTAGGTTCTCTGAAAAATCAATCTCTGTTGCCAGGGAGAGGTTCCCAATCTCTCTCGGAATTTTTCCTGTCAACTCATTCCGGTAAAGGTATAACCTCTTTAGGAGCACAAGGTTTCCCAGCTCCCTGGGAATTACTTCCTCAAGATTATTCTGATACAGAGCAAGCATCTCCAAATTTGTACAGTTCCCAAGCTCTGGGGGTATGGCCCCATAAAGATTATTTTCCCGAAGGACCAAATATCACAAAGTTCTTGAGCAGTCCAAGGCCTTTCGGAATTTCACCAATTATCTGATTTAGACTTAGACCAAGATACACCAAGCTCTGGCATCCACCTATCTCTTCGGGAAGACCTCCTGATATCATATTCTGCCCAGCTCGGAAACGCGTCAATCTTTGAAGCTTCTCAAGAGAACGTGGCAAAGATCCACTGGGATTATTGGTGTATACAACAAGCATTGAGAGTGAAGAAAGGTCACCAATTTGCGGTGGCAAAGGCCCAGAGAGTCTGTTATTGTAAAGATACAATTCTGTTAAATTTGAAAGCCTGCCAATTTCAACAGGAATTCGGCCTTCAAACATATTACCATTGAGACCAAGAACCAGCAAACTTGAACAGTTTCCAATTTGCTTAGTTATAGTCCCTGACAAAGCATTTTGAGACAGATTAAGGCGATGCAAGTGAACCAATCCACCAGTGCTCGGAGACAAAGACCCGGAGAGATTCATTGAATTCAAATCAAGAGACTCCACCACTGGATGGCCGCCAGTGCTGCAGTTGACACCCTTCCACCCACAAGGTGTGGAATCACTGGAATTCCAGTTGTCCAGATGATTGTATTTGTCAACCAATCTTGTTTTTATTTCCAGAAGGTATTCACCCTCTGCGTTGAGCCCTTCAGATGGACGAATGAACAGAGCAGTTGAAAGAGTAGATATCAGTATCACAAGCAATGCAGGTGCTTTCCTATCCAACTGCATCATACAATGGCACAAAAATTTACTGTCCGTCAGGATTTTGAAGACACCCAAGGAACACTTGCACAAGGTTCTAATATAGGTGCTTACTCCTTTCCCTCTAAGAAGAAAAGAGAACTGCAGCACTACAAAATTCACAAAAGCCAGCAATTTTTAAGGAACAAGAACAAAAAGAATGACACTTCCCATGATAAGGGGAAGGTGCATAGGGGTAGGATGCTCTGGATTAAAATTGGTCGCAACTTGCCAAAATGATAACGGTAAAGAATGGATAGCATATTGACAATTGGTGGCCAAATGAATGAAGGATTCAAAGATCCCACTTTCTTTCAATGACGGGTTCATGGGAGAGAGGAAGAGAGCCTCTTGATTTGTTAGGCTTCGTGATGGCCGACAAAGGATGATTAGATTTGGCATTTATTTCCCTACGCTCCGTAATATTATAGGACTTCCTAGTCCAGTGGAGAGTAGTCTTCGCAAACTAACAGAATCTCAAATGCAGCTTCTCTAGGTTTGGTACTTGCTAGTTCCAATCAAAAATCAAGAAGGAAAAAAATATATAATGAGAAAAAAAAAACATAAGAACAAGAAACTTCGTTGACTCTGACTGTTAACAAAACGATTTCTTTGCAATATTTGAACAAACCTTAACTTTTCATGGTATACGAGGACAAAAAATCACTTCACGAAGTTGAACTGGCATTGTACACCAATTAACGTATAGATAAGTGGAATTTTAACTAGCAGTCTAGCACCACATCCACATGGTTGGATTGAATAGTGTTTTCATACAGAAGCATATAATTACTAAAATAATAGTTCAAATATTTTTCGACTTAAATTCTTTTTCAAGTTGGGTACATGATTATTAGGTGAAAGTATTTAAACATCAAATTTTTCATCTTGTTTTATCGGACTGCGCTTCAAATTTCTCCCAAAGTTTTGCTTCACAAATTTTTTCTCTCTTTTTATTATGGCCAAATTTGCCTTCTAGAGTTTATGTTATGGCTTAACAAAAAAAATGTCTTCACATAAAAAGATTTTTTCTTTTTTTGTGTCTTTCCATTATAATTGCTCTAAAGTCGTAAGTTGTTAGTGAAGCAGTTGTATTTAATTTTTCATGCTTAGATTTTAACTGTGAACTAATTAAGAGAGAGAAACACTGTGAACTAATTAAGAGATAGAAATACTGGTTTATTATACATTAAGTGAGGATCTTCGGGCAAAGGCTTGACAATAATATAGTTGTATAACAATAGCAAAATTATATATTAAAATTTTTTTTGTAACTATACCAATACCAATTATATGTAGATTCATATGTTGTACTTAAGGAATTAATTTTAATACACTTACACTATTATTTAATCACATATTATTTAGTGTTTGACCTTTTAGATTATTGTTATTATAGTTAAACTTTTTTAATAATTTAATAACCTTGATTGGATGATAGTGTAAAAGTTTTTACACTGATAGTAAATAAAAATTAAACTCTTTATGTAAAAAATGATATGACTATTCACCTTTTGTTCTTATTTATAGCAAATACATTTTGCTTCACTTTAAATTATCTAGTAAGTATTTGCGATAAAAATGTTCCTATATTTTTTTCCATTTTAATTAAGGTTGTGTTAACATCTAAATTCATTGAGGTGTAGCTTTCTTTAAAATATTGAGGTTGTCCCTTTTCAAAAAATATTTTTTTAATAAGAATTAAACTCTAGACATTGTTATTTATTATGGAGTCATACCTTTGTAGGTTAAACTCTTTGACATTTTGGTGTCTTATCTTGATAAAAGAAATTCTATTTGAAATTTTGCTTATGAACTATAGTTATCATGCAGTTTATAATTATGGTTTATAGGAGTAACTTGTAACTAACATTTAAGTAGCTTATGAAATTAAAAATCGGAATCCAATGAGCGATGTTATTAATAAATTGGCCTATGTAAATGTAGCTTTGTCGTGTAGTCTAGATGCAATGAACCTGTTGAAGACTTTCTATTTACGAAAGACAGGTACTAGATTCAGGAATCTTTGCTCTTAAAATAGTTAAGCATGAGGACTGATAATGCGCGCCAAGAACACATAATAAGTTAATTAGTGCTCAGAGGTTTACTTTCCTCCTTAGAATGAGTGTATGCTCCAAAAGTCGGAACTTAAAATACCCATTCCCGAATCTATACCACACGAGTGGTGATGGATGGGATTAGGGGATTTTTGGTGCTTTTATCGACGAATATTTTGTCTTGGACTCTTTTGTGTTTCCACATAGAGTATCAGAACTACGAAGTGGAGGTTTAGGAAGGGATTTACTTTCGAATATGAGTCCTCCTATTTCATTTTTCAGCCAACTGAGAAAACTGGCCTCAAGTTTTGTTTGGCAAAAGAAACTAACCACAAATAAAGTCAATAAACATAGTGAGCATACCGTGAGCTAGAAGAATTATATGTAAGCCTGTTAGTGGCGTCTGCACTGCACAAGACAATCATGTTGACAATGCCTTGAGGTGGAGGAGGCACAGTGTTACAGTTATACAAACGCAAGGAGTACAACAAAAACGTGTTTCAATCTTCAGGATGTCTAATTAAAGTGGCACGCATGAAGCACTGTTCCAATTGTGACCCGTCAAGAAGAGAGTAGAGAGCATCATTAAGTCGGCCACTTTTTCTTTCACACCCAACCATGGAATCATGTTCCCATATGATTCACAAGGCTGACAATTTTGATCTGCCACGAATCAATGTTTGGCAAGAGAACAAGACAGTTTCGGGAAAACGCACGTATAACATTCGGGAAAATGTATCGCCTTGTATTCCGGTAGCCTTATTTTTTTAAGGATTCCAATACTTTTCAGTGTGTTTTTTTTAAATCAAAAGTATTCTTATAGGATTCTACCAATTTAAACTGTCTCATAAATCTAATCTTATTCGGCTGTGAGTAATAATGATATAACTCTCTCTTTTTAATATATCTTTGATTTATGGGTTTTGTTTACATATGTTAAGAAATAAAAATATTAAATTATCTAAATATGATATGTGTTTTGAATTTTTAAGATATTAAATATTTGTACTTTTTATTTAATAGTTTTTACTTTTAATTTCTTAATATGTATGATATATATTAACAAAATCCTTGATTTATTTATAAGTTATTGAATATTATTAATAAATAAATTTAAGAATAAATTAATATCATTATCTATACAATTATATAAAAAAGATTTTCCCTCTTTAGTATCAAATTTTTAATTTTTTAAAAATTATTAATAACTAACTGAAGACAAATAAAAAAAAGGATAAAATTATAAATATATATTTTTCTTTATAACTTCATTAAGGAATTACCTCTCTTTGGTATCAAATTTTTTTTTCCCAAAAACTATTAACAACCAATTGAATACAAACAGAAAATTAAAATAAAATTATAAACATAAACATTTTTTTCATAATACATGCTACAATTATAACTACTTTTAAATAAAGAGAATCATCTTTTTTTATATATAATGTTATAATTAGCTTCAAATATATTTTATTTTTTCATAAAATTATTTTTAGTTAATTAATTAATTAAAATAATTATAATAAATTGCAATAAATTAATTTATAAAATAATTATATAAGTAAAAATAAAAAAATACAAATTGCTAGTACTGACACGTAAAGAGAGTATGGATATTCATTTAATAAATTAAAATACAGGAAAAATCTCCATAAAAGTATATAAAATAATACATATATAAGTATTATAATCTTAGGTTACTAATTATATTCTAAAAGTAAAACTAAAAATTTTCACATCCTCGACGCTGCACAGTATTAAAATTCTCGCAGCGTCGAGGATGGGGAAAATGCAAACAATTCTGCCTTTTGAAAAGGCAATGTCCTGATATTTCATGAGAAACTTGCGCCCATACACAACTGACTTCAGCTCCCTGTAACTAGACAAAATTTACCTGAGGAAAGATAAACTAAAATTGCTTCATTTCTCTCTCTCCACCTCCACTCGCTACCTTAATTATGACTGACAAATTCCATTGATCAAGCTTGGACTTTGCAAGGATGGGCAGGCGTAATTTTCCTGTGGGCTATAATGCCCTCCTACTATGCAATTTTTTTTAACTGTTTAACTAATTATAATTATATTGTACAAAAAAAATTATATTTATACGTACTATTTTTTCTTTCAGTAATTATGTTATTAACTAGGAAATTTTAGATATGAAAGATGATTAACAAAATCAGCCAATGAAATGGACCAGTTGACATTACATTATCCACCATGAAATCCAAAGTTATTGGTTGGTGTACAGCATTAATTTTCGGTTCGGTGTTTATTTCTTGTTAATGGCAGTGCAAAGAAAAAGGAAAAAAAAATGTTTGTTGCAATGGTGCATTTTTGGACTGCGCTGTTTAAACCCATAATTAAATCCACTAACTGTTCAAAACTTCAGCAATAAGAATTACTTGCGTCCTCTGGACAAACACGGGGCGGTGACAACGATCTTCTACCTCGCAAGCAAACATTCGCAATAGATTGTGGTGGAGTCAAGATGAAAAAATATACAGCGGCAAACGTTGGGAGAGTTGAACAATTCTGCAAAGTGAGTAAAGTCAATGCGTGATGCTATACATTAGGCTCAGCTCAAAATTTGCAGAGTGCAATGCTGACTGATATTAAACCACAACCTCTGGCTCTTCCAGGGCAAAACAGTACAACATGAAGGTATAAGTTTACAATCCTGCATCTAATGTCGCATCGTCGGAAGTATTGTCAATCCTCTGTTTAGCAGAAATCACCCTGTCCAAGGTCTGGTCTGAAACCAAGATCCCCGTTGTCTCCAAGTCTGCAACTACTGCAACAGCAGCATCTAGTTCCCCAAGATCAAGGCAGAGAGATATGATCTCATCATAAAGCGGTCTGCAATATGGAGAGAAAAAGGGAAACCGTAAGCTGAAAAACAACAGGTATGGGACGGCAGAACCAAACATTGCCTTCATTTTGTAGTTCTCAATCATAGTGATAAAAAAGCTGCATAGTTAAATACAACATCTCATTTTTTAACTCAGCAGTAATACACAGAAAGACATTTCCCTCATTTGTTCCAACGTGGAACTATACGGGTACTACCTTACCCAATACAGATAAAATAAGTCCATTTCAAGTGCACACAAGGTCCATTATGCTTTATGCTCCCATAGGAACCATGATTACTAATTATCCCGTCCCACCCTTAAAATCTAAAACCGCAAATAGGAAAAGAGAAAGTTTCTTGAAATGTAAAATTGTCAACTTACACAAATAAAAGCAGAAGAGTAAATTCAAATGGAGTTCAAGAATGTTATATGTAAATGTATGGTCATTAAGTTTCCTAAATGGGACAAAATGCTTTTTTTTACCCAAGGGTTTTACGGACTCCTCTATTGCCTCTGCTGCGTGTATGCTATTTATTGTGCTCTGCAGATGCAACTTGACCTAAGGCTTTATATGGAGTTATGTTTCAGCTGCCCAGGAATTAATGACAGGATGGAAGGAAGAAGCAATACAATAATGTGGTTAGGTTCGCAGTATATGTTTGCAACTGTAAACTATAAAGAATCTAGTATTTAAGAAAGCTTCAGAATCAGAGAACACGTCCATTTATACAGCTTGACATTCCAAAATTTGTTGGGATTTGGAGAGTTGGATATTAATGGTTTTCTTTTTGGCCATTGATATTAATGATTTCAATTGCCAAATTTTGGCAGATAATTCTTCTCTTGGAAACTTTTAGCTTTTCTTTTTCTGGTCAATAACAATTCAGAGAAGCACATAACATGTCAAAACTTTTGTTGGCTGGGTTGGGTAGCCCAGTCTAGAAACTAGAATTACAAGAGTCTTATTATATAATGAAAATAGAATTACCTCCCAAATTTATAACCAAGACTATGAGTTGTCTGCAATATCGTCAAGAAAGCTGAAGGTAGAGGTGCCCTTATGGCTGCACGCAAGATCATGGCACAATCCCCTATAGTTGGCGTCCCTCCCAATTCTATGACCTGTATCATCCAGCCCAGAATCTCATTCAGCTAAGAAGAGCATATTACTGAAAAAGATTGTTTTTAGGTCAATTACATCCAAAAAGACCAAAGTAGCATTGCTAATCAAGAATTTATTGAACATGTTAGCTTCTAAAAACAGAGGGAATTTTAACAATACTGAGGAAGTTTCAGCAATATTTACAACTATGATGGATATATCTTCATTATGTTGCAACATATTGACGCCAAATTTCAAATTTAAATGAAATATTGCATTATGATTTAACAGGAATCTACAAGCAGATAGGTAGACATCAATTTTTTTTTTCTTTTGGCAAAGTGACTTCAATAAAAAGATCACCATTCTGAGTATTTATAGATTCATATTTGATACGCCAAGAATGTTAGTACCCCCTTAAAGGAAGAAATGCACAATCCAACTGAAAAACAAGAGTAACTGATCCCTCTTGTCATTGTAAATGTCAAACAAGTAAAAATAACTTTTCACCAAAAAGACTGCTAAACAGCATGTTCCAGTAAACTACTTTCATAATTGATAAAATGAAAACATAATCTCAAGAGTATCCCTTGAACATTGATTGTACATAGGATACATTTAAGAAGCAACGAATATCAAGGGATATTCTAAATATGCCAGTATCCAATACATATTTGGTAAGGGTGCTTTGATGAATCTTTCTCGAAAACTATTCCATAGAATTTCCCTCAATTTTATTATCTTCATAAAGTGAATGAATAAACTCAGAAATTGGAGGCAGACAATGAAACCAAAAATAATTTACAGATGAAACAACTGCACTCAAACTCTCAAAGTACAGGAACTTCTGGAGACCTTTACTAATAGAAGGGAGAGAAGTTATAACAGCAGAGGATAAGATATTCTCCAAAGGTGGTATCCAAGAAAGAAAGAAGATAGATCAACAAAAGTACATTAAAAGAGAAAAAAAGACCCTCCCTCAAATTGATTTGACTATCCATCAAAAAACCTCATAAGTATAACTACATACCGACGCCAAAATGACATAATTATTCCAAAGATGCAAAAAATTCTTGTTCAATATTCCAGCAATACAAATTAGCAGACACTGAGGAATATACATTTTATTCTGGCATCAGATACACTGAACATTTGTAACCTCACTAACCTGTATGACAATGGAGGTCTTGATAGAATTGCTTATCCATCATGAATACAAGTCAAAATACAAAATCTAATTCCGTTCCGCACAATTTTGGATCAAGTTTTACTCTCAACTGGAGAGTTACAAAGGATAGTTTTCATTTTTTACACATGAAGATGCAGTAATTCTGATCCATGTGTATAAGAAATCAAGTCATCTGACCATTTCAAACCAATTCAACAAGAAGCAAGCTTGAAGTAAAAAAATAATACAGGCTTAGTTACTTGCCTTCTGCATAACTTTGATTGCTAATTCAACTTCCCATTCCTGTGACCACCTACGAGGAGGTTTGTTCTTCAGTTCTCTCTCCCACTTCCAACCCCAAGCATCCGCTAATGTATACATGTCCGATACATCAAACACTTTACGCTTCCTCAGCTCCTTAAACGCCTCAAATATATCCATAGGAAACCAATCATCATCATCATCATCCTGCAAGGAAACCTTTAGATCCTCAAAGAACACCAAAATGTAAAAATGCAATACTGAAACAAAGAATGAAAAATTGCAACATCAACGGTAAATGTAGGCTCAAGGTCCACACATGGCTCTCATGAATGTTCACCCACCCAAAATCTCAGGCTCCTATATCTGTTTTCTGTTGTTACTTTCCAAGATTTTAGGATCTTTTCTACAAAAAAAAAAATCATTGCCTAATTGACTCAATAGGTTGCAGAACCCCACCCCCACCCCAACAAAAAAAAGGAAAAAGAAGAACACCATGGCATTTTCATACCTCAACCTGCAATCGAGTAGATCTTTTTTTAAACTTTTTAGATGTGGTACTATGTTGGTCGGAATCTTTCAACAACTGGACTCCAATCATTTGAAGGGGCTTTTTAGCTTCAACTTCCTTGTCCTTAACCCTGTCTACATCTCGGTTATCTGCTGGTTCTACTTCCTCTTCAGCCTGCTCTGCTTCCTCATCATCATCATCAGCTTCATCATCTTCAACATCTTCTACAGCATCAACATCATCTGGAATTTCCAGGAATTCTGATTTACCAGCATCCATTGCCTTTCCATGATTACTAGTTAAGCCTTCTCCTAGGAAGCGACGTTTCCAGAACTCTGTATTTCCTTCCTGTAGCTTTATACGTGAAATTAATGCATCCAGCTCTTCATCCACCTGGCAAATGAATCACATTTAATTTTAGGCAATATATTGAGGGGGGGGGGGGGGGGAGGCATTTAAATATGACAGATGAAACAACTAACCTCTTCTTCCTCCTCTTCCACAGGGGGAACCCAAAGGGGCCGACTACGAGATCGATTTATTCTCCTTGCTTTCTGTACACGCTGGTAAAGGACATTTCTAGTTCCATCAGTAGGCAAACCCTGTGCTTCTAGTTCTTCCTTCAATTCAGACACAATCATCTTACTAGCAGCCTTAGGCTTTAAAACACTCTGCTCAGGACCCTTTATGATTTTCTTTAACCTCTCCTCCACTCTAATATAATCAGATTCAGATGCACCATCCCCTAAAGCTGTAATTCCTTCATTCTGTAAGGTCTTCAAAAGCTTTCTATGGTACAACTTCAATTCCTCAAGACATCTTTGTTTGAAGGAGGTCTCCATAGGGTTTGAATATATAAAGCCATCAACATCAGGGTCTAGAGGTGTTTTACCTCTTCGAGGCACCCACCGCTTACGCTCTCCAGTAAGGCCACCCTCTGCAACATATCTGTTTCAATTAATAGGAATCAACACATTCACAAAAATAAATCAATATAATAATATTTATTAGATCATTGCTAGTACATGCCTGCATTAAATAGAAAGAAAAGAAACGAGAAAGAAAAATCTAGAAAGTTTTATGACTAGAAAATTTACTGGAGCTTTTACCCCAAAAAACAATTACTGGAGTTTCTTAAGACCATTATTTAGATTTCAATTTGCCTAATTTGCCAACATTGGGTACTACAGGGATTTCAGAATATTAATGGACAGTTTGAGCTGCACACTAACATAAAAGCCATATAAACACAATTTACAATCAAGAGGTAAAATAACATGCAATTGGTAAGCACACTACCCATGGACAGCATAAAAACTATTGAGATGAGACGCCCATACAAGAAAAAGAAGTCAATTCATTAAAATAATTTCAATTTGGGATTCAGTGCCCTAACCAAGAATAAACATATACAAACATAAGATAAATAACTAAAAACAAAATAGTGACAATTGCTGCGGTAGAAACAATACCTAGCAATGTAATCAATCTCATAGCCAAGTTCAGCCTCCTCTTGTAAAGGTTCAATCCATGAGCTCACTAATGTCCGGTATTTTCTGCTCAAGATCATTGCTCGTGGGGGGATTGCCTGGTTATCTTTGGCCATAGCTTCTAGAGCTTCAAGCAACTCAACAATCCTTCCTGAATTTAAAAAATGACTACCAGGCTGAGGCAAAGCATCCGGAGACAGTTCAAAACACAACGTTGAAAAAAATCAGATTAATTTAGCAAATCCTTCAAAATTCATAAATTTCAAATCTGTCCCTCCTCAACAAACCTAAATACTTCAAATTAGGAACTACATAAGTAATATAAATTTAAACAAACACGGGTATGATCCCAATTGTAGAATTGAAGGACATGAAAAATGTTAAGAGTATAGAAGACTCCCAAAGAAAAGTCTTGTGAATTAAGAAAGCATAAAATCAAGGGTGATTCATTAGGGATTGACTCAAGCTTGATTGAGGAGTGATTGATTGACAACTACACAATTGTATACTCTTCCCTCTAGGATAAATCCTTCTAAAAGGACAAGGAAGAAAACAAAGATGGAATGGTCAAAACAATAAACCTCTCTGATTTTTTCAGATGCCTAACAAACTTAAATTAGCAGATCACTAGAAGGATGCCAAAAATGCATCCAGTCCCACTAAAAGATAAAAAGGCAGAAGCTTCTCATTGTAATTTCAAGTGAATCCCTCCAACCAAATGTACCAAATTACTGCAAGCTTTGTGCATCTGCACGAAAAAATACCTTCCTTTTTCCAAACAAACCCCTAAAACGAGTCATCAAAAGCTCCTCCAATTAATGTGGGCAAACCGATGTCACCATAAACAAGAACAAGATTATTAAGAGTCCAAGTAATTGAATTACAAACACAAATGACCAGTAGTTTCTAAACTTTTCAAATGCATGAGATGCACATTTGGTGATAATTTTCTATAAACAATTTTGGACATGATATATGGAACTCCATAGACAATTTTTTTACCATGATGATTATCGTTAGGTACAAAGTTATTGGCCTAACAAGGGCAGCAAAATAAGATAAACAAATAACTTCTAAGGAAACGATCATATCTTGTGGCACCAGATCTACATATAATGGCATGGCAGATTACCCATCAACTACTACTCTGAAAATTATTCTTTGAGCTGAAATTTCATTACAACTGTAGAAAGCATGCCTCAAATCTCCATATTTCATAAAGATAGAATGAAATTTTAAATTCTTTAAGAATAAAGACAATGTCTCTAAGAATGAGAAAACGAAAAACAAATAAACAGTATAAGCATACCTTCCCGACATAAAGCCCGAAGATACAAAGAAAGTGGATCTCCATAGTTCCCTTCATTATGTAGAACTTTTGTACCCCCTTCAAAGTTTTTAAGGGCACGGAAATGCCTAATAGCTTCCCGTACTACACAGTACTTGGTAAAACACTCCACTAGCAGCCTGCAGAGGAAGTACGGGAATAATCAGGCTAAGAGGAAATGCCATGGTGACATAATACAAAATTCATTGCCAGTGAAAAATAACTTATTATTTAAATAAGCTAGCTTAATGAATGCCTATCTGGGCCCCAAAAACTACATGTCATTACTGAGTTTTCCTGATAATCCATGGACCTATCAGAAAATAGAGGAAAACCGTCAAATACAAGCCCCAAAAGGTTATATTGCACTCTTATAATATGTCCAGGATTCAATATAAGGAAGCGTAAGAGATATTTAGTTGTTAGTGCAAACTAAACTCCTTCCAATAGGTAGTGTTACTAAAATCTATATATATTAAACCAGGATTCAAAATGCCTTCTGACCTTGTGAATTTATACTACTGTTATTTTTTTTGCCAAATTTTAGTGGCAGTATGCGGTTTTTGTGGTTCAATGGTGTATTTGGTTGGAGAGGGGTGCCCATATTTTCGAGGTGTCACTTAGCCCATGCAATTGTTATGCTAAAGGATCGTGTTTATGGCTTCTCTTAGGTGCTCTGCTCATGGTTGTTTTAAGGGAATTTTCATTACGATATGCGGACAGCTATATAGCATTTTTGAGCCTCTTTTCTTGCTGTTTTCATATTACTTTTGGTTTAGGAGGAACCTCATCTTCACCCTGTCCCCCAAGTTGTATATTCTCTCTTTTCTCTCCAATAATATTTCTTCTTTCATAGAAACACACACACAATACATAAGCTTCTTTATTGCAATCTGTTGTTGTGATAGACCAATTTCATGGTCCCCCAAGTTTTATATTCCCTCTTTTCTCTTCAATAACATTTCTTCTTTCATATATACAGAAACAATACATAAGCTTCTCTATTGCGATTTGTTGTTTTGTGATAGACCAATTCCATGTTCTCAAACTTCAGTTTATTATTATAACCATGCTGGACAACTTAAAAAAAAAACCAGTTTAAATGATAGACCAATAAATTCAAATAATTTGACATCCAATATGTTACAATGATCAAGTTTAAAAAAGAAAAATAAGAAAATGTGCCTTACGCATGGGTCTTCACATTTGGCTGTATGCGTTTGTGATCTTCAACCATCATGCCAAGTAACTCAGTAACATCTTGTACTCTATATGCCACATAAAAACAAGTTGATGGGATCAGACATAATAATCCAGGTAATATCAATTTAAGAAATGCAAAGGGAGACCTCACAACTATATAAATCAAACTGAAAGAGCCACGAGGAGTGAGAGAAGTCAAAGACAAACTCAAAATGTGGAGAAATGAACACATATAAAAGGGAGAATAGAAGGATCCAACAGTCTTTTATGTCTTAAGAGATATATCAAAGAATTGGAAATGGAAAGCTTTGGTCAGGTCTAATATAATACTTATAAGCAAATTTCCTTATATTTTGTAAACCACAGATTGAAGAACAATTTTAAACCATTAAGAATAAATATTATCATGCAATGATATTGCCTTATGACAATTGTGCACATGCCATGCATACACAACAGACTTACCTGTCATAAGATTCAGCTCTAGTATATGCTTGAATAACCCAATTGTATGTCTCTGTATCAGGCTTCATGTAATCTGTTATACAAAGATAATTCATTTTACATAGAGTTAATAATAGAGAAAGAGGCTTAACCAAACCTATCTAATTTGACAAACTTGAGCTTAATTCACAATAATCATTAGAAGTTCAATTCAGAAAAGGGCACAACCCCCCCCCCACACACACACGCTCGCATGCAGAAAAATAGATATGAAAGGAGGAAAAGACCATAAGAGTTGAAGACATGAGTTTTGACACTAGTAAGACTCTAAGAAACCAAGCTTCTCTTAAAATGGTAACTGAAATCTTTATGAGTAAACAAATAAAAGTGTCAACAAAAGAAGAGAGGGGAAGAAAAAGGAGATATGGAGTGCGAACCTTCTCCGTATTCCATGTTCTCAAATGTTGCAAAAGCTATTTCAGGTATTCCGCAGGTGGCCTAATTAATTTGAAGGAAAAGAACACATTAAGTCTGGTGCAATATTAAAAAATGTAAAACAGCCAGGCCAAGATCAAACAAGCTCATAATTTGCTTTTCCACGGGTAATTGAAATTTGAAACATTAAAAATTTCAGCATTGTTTGTTTAAAACATGTAAAAGTGAAGTAGCATTATGTCATCTTCCTCATTAGTTACAAAGAGAACCATAAACCATGAAGCAAGGATTTGATCGGTGTTTTCAGGATGGAATTTATCTATATAAGATGTAAGACTCATGGCCACTGGAGTCACTGAATAATTAACACCTAAGATTTGCATGCAAAGCTTTCTATATGAGCAGGGTGTAGCTGTATAAGTATTCCTACATCCATTAACTAGTCAATTTGCATATGCACGAAACAGTTTCAGAGCAATAACTACAGTCAGGAAGGTCACCTGCACACTGAGCAGACAATTGAAATGAAATGTTGTTGCCATCCGCCCAGCTGCCTCCATCTCGTAGGCAATTTCTAAGGCATTAGAATGATCACCCACTTTGCAGTCTTCCTCAATTAGAAGATCATAAACCTCATCAGTAGCTCTCAGGCCACCTTTGGCGCCCTTCAAGAACACTTGGTTGGCATCTTCCAAATGGTTGCTCCGAACAAGTTCCTCTAGATGAGATGTCAGGGAACATATATAAATGCCACATCTCCATCCACAATCATAAAATTGGCATTGTGTGACTAAAATAAATGCAATAAATAAGTAGTTCGCAGGGTATCGTACCAATTAGAACTATCCAAGCTTGCCGAATATCATAATTTAGCTTTTCCATGGCTACAAGCATCTCTAAGCCTCTAGTGGCACGCCCCTTAGACCCAAATAACCTAATCAATGCCAGAAATGTTTCATGAACCGGGCGAAGCCCTGCACTCAACTCTCTTCTTAGCGATTCCATCTGCATTTGCGAAAAGATAAAAATAAAAATAAAAATTAGGGCCCGCGTTTGTGTTCAAGCGTTGAATCCACCGTAGGGTTGCGTTCTTTAGAGTTAATTCCAAAAACAGTTGAAATTATCAATTGAAGCAGACGATGTTTTTGACAGAGAACAGCCTCGTCTGAGGTTCGCAGCAATGGAGGAAAATAGAGAAGGAGAAAGTACTACCGCGGCTTGCTCGTTACCGTTGAGGGCGTGAGAGACGACCAAGCCATGAAAGGACCTAGGACCGGGGCTGAGACCAGCGGCAATCATGTCGTAGATAACTTGGGAGACGGCAGCGGAGTCACGGTTCCTGGCGCGGTCCATGAGCTCCTCCATGAAAGTGAAGCGGAGGCCATTCTCAAGTGCAAGTGAATGTGCATGCGCAGAGTCTTCATCCTTCGGCTGCCTCTTCCTTCTTGTTCGCTTATCTGGAGCTGAAACCGCCGCGCGAACGACCACGGTTCGGGGAGATAAGCGATTCAATTTGAACGGCACAAAGACGTGAGGCAAGAGAACAGCGGACATGGGTGGATATGAATATGAAATCAAGATTTGAGAGTGTGTGTGTGCAATGGGTTTCGGGAGTGACCCAGTGAGACTGGGAGAGTCATCGGTAGCGCAGCGAAGCCTGCTCGTGACTCGGGGTGCACTGATGGATAAGGCAAACCACGAATAGTAGAGGTCGCTACGCCAACACCGTGCGCGAATGCGTTGATTCCAAACTATGAATTCGAAAAGCAAAATACAAATAAATAAATTATGTTTACACTTCAATTATATGTCTTTTTTATATACTTATTTTTTATAATAAAAAAATTTTAAAAAAAATAAAAAAATTTAAATTTTTCTCTTTTCTTTATTACTATTTAAAATAAATATATAAAAAAATTAAAATTAAAATTTAAAAATAATATTTTTTATAAATAAATAATTAAGAGAAATGCTAATCCCATCTCAATGTTTTTTTCATAGGTGAATATTAGCAAATTTTCATAATATTCTTTTTTATTTTAAAAATAAAAAATTCATAAATATTTAAAATATTTAAAATATTTTATTTTTTAATCATTATCTCTCTTTTTATCTTTTATTTTTTAATTTATTACTTTTTATTTTTTTTCAATTTACTCTATCTCCTTCTTAATAAAATAAGAAAAAAAGATATAATATTAAGAAAATAGATAAAAAAAATTAATAAAATATCTTAATTTTTTAGTTTTTAAAAATAAAAAATAAAATATTATTATCTAAATAAAAAAATAAAATTTACTAACATTTATTAATATAAAATACAACGAAAGAATGTTAACAATCTCCAATAAATAAAAATTGAAGAAATCAACCAAAACCATTGCCGAATTGGTGAATTCTACCCTAGCCGTAATATACAACTATTTAGAAATGGAGAGGTTAGATATTTTTAGCATATTTGGTCTAAAATAATTCTTTCTTTGTATGTCAATAATAATAACAACTGATAAAATTGACGTGATATAAATTATTAAATTAATTTTTAAAATTTGTTATTAATTTTATATTAATTTTTAAGATATTTTAATTTTATCGTAATTTTTGACAAATCATTTTATTATTTAAGTTAGTCTCTATTTATATATTCATATGACTAACTTTTAGAACTTCTAAAGATTAGGATTAACTTGAATAATAAAATAATTTGTCAGTAACCACAGATAAAATTAAAATTCCTTAACAATTAACATCAAAATGATGAAATCTTTCAAAAATTAATTTAATGATTCAATTTATGCTTAATTCAATATAGTAAATTATTTTTTAATGTAATAAATCCTGCCCAACCCTAAGATATACATGTTAATTGAGGCTTTGATTTGTTTTCTTTATAAATGCAATTGTGAGTGACGAGTAGAAATAAAAGCTACAGTAACATATGTTGTAGGGTGTGTGAGAAATATAAATTATTTATATATTTTTATTTAACAGTTAAATTTTTAAGATAATTAATTTATAATATGATATTAAAATTTTTATGAATAAGTAGTTAAGAGTTTTATCTTGGCCACTTCTATTTTTTATTTTAATAACTCATTTATTATCTACCTTTTAAGTTTAAAAAAAATTTTGTATGAAGAAACTTATTTTAAATATATAAAATTATTTATACTCTTTGTTTCGTAATTTGAACTTTTGACAAATTAATTCATGACAAAGAGTTAATAGCAAAATCATTGACATAAGAGAATCATAAAACCAATATAAAGTGGTCACTATAGCTAAATTTGATCATGTATTTTAAATTAAGAGTTTAAACAAAATAATTAACATATTATATAATTTACTATACCTTCTCTTCTAGTTACTAACAGTGAAAATCTAAATATTTCTACAGCCCTCGTCTTTACGGTTTTTTCTTATTTTTAATTTGTCTATTCTCTCTCACCGACCGCACGCACCCGTCATTAAATGCTATGGACCAACTGCCAAGCCAGGACCAAGTTTTCTGTCGTGTTGAAGCGGTTGAGGTACCCTTGTGAGTTACGAGTCATCTCATGTCTTGCTGCAGTGAAGTGCCAGTTCGAGAAAATAATTTTTTATAAGTACTAGCGCTTCGAAGTGTCCGAAAATTTACACTTTTTTATATTTATGTATATTTTTATATTGACGATATTTTATAATAAATAAATAAATACATCATAATTAAAAAAAAAATTCAGTATGACAATATTTGTTTTGAAGCCAATGTAACAATATTTGACTTTAAAGTGTATTATTAATGGACACCCTAATGTTAATGAAAAGTAGCACATCCTTAATTTTTTTAATGGGATTAAATTGTTAAAATTATTTTTTTAATTTAATTAATTTTTCACTATTATTTTATGTTTTTACCCCGGTCGAAAAACTTTTAAGAAAAGAGGGCGAAAAGAGGGCGAGAGACAAAAAGTAGAAGCAAAAACTTAAAAAGAGGAATTTTTTAAATCTCAAACATGTACTGAGAATTTGAATTGGAAGTATTTAAAGTACATACCATCAAAATAAAACAAATGAAAAGCCTTAATAAGTAGTGGAAAAAATTATGGAGAATGAAATAAAAGAAAGAAAAAGTAAAAGAGAAACAAGGAGAAATTAAAAGGGTTGTATAACATGGGAGAAGTTATTAGGAGAAAGTTAGAGTAAAAAGAAGAATTAATAGCAGTTGGAAGTAAAATGTAGAATGTGTATCACAATTTATTTACACTTTTATCCTTTTTTTTACAATATTATTAAGCAGGTGTAATGACATTTTTGATTAAAAAAGTGAAGATCAAAAGGGGCAATTTCCTTCAGTATAGATAGATATATATTATTTACTTAAGAAATTATATTTAATAATTAATATATATAAAATTTGATAGATTATGTTATACATATATATCATTATTTAAAAAGTTAAAATCATACGTTAATTATTAAATAAAGTGTATAAAATAATTAATGTTTATCCAAAAATTACTAGTACTAATATTGGGTCATATTCATAAATATCTAACTTTACCAATAACGTATCATGCGTGTTAATTAATCAGATCAACTTCTGATACTTGGCCCAGAAAATCGAAAGCAAACTAAAACAACACTTGATGGTCCGTTTCGGCATAATAATTAAGAACGGGACAAAGTCACACATGCAACTCAAAGTGCCCTCCGTATACTATGTGAGTAAATTAAAGAAGCAGGAAACTAAAGAGAAACTACCACATGAAAATATTGAAAAAGAAATTATTGACGACGAAAATAATTCATTTATTCTGCGGTTTTTCTGTTGTTTGTAGAGAGAATCGGAGTGGAGAAAGGTACTCATCCAACCAATACAACATATATATACTAGGATATTAGTAACCACTAATTAACTTGGAGAGTACTTGGGCTCCAAATTAATTTTCAAGACATTCCAACAAACAGAGATCACACAAATCAACAAGTGGGTAGACATTTAGGAAGACACAAAGAGGTGCAGTGCTAAAACGACAGCTCCTAAAAGAGATGCAGCTTTCTTCTTTGCTGCAATTGCAGAGGCCGGAAGACATATGATTGAGATTGATGAGTGAATAGGTCTAGTTTCTGGAATCCAAGGCCAAAATGGTGCTGAGATTCATCGGGTACATGTACTCTGTGGTGCCTGACATGATCTGTTGAACAATCAACCGGTTGGCCTTTTGGGATGGATGGAATGGATCCCAAAACGCGTAAAGGTCGCGGTTTGGGCACAAGTTGGATGCCAACGTGCACAGTCCGATTCCATTATAGGGTCCTTGCCCGCAGCATGCTACTTTTGATGTAACAAATCCTGCGTGCACAATATCAACATCATCAGCGTCACATTTCTTTGTTAGATTTCAGTTAAATGCAGTCGTCTTCTAATTCATTTGTATATAGTACTGTGCGTGACCTTTAGCTATGTCTATATATCTATCTAGATTCATATTTGACCAAAAGCTGTTACAAAACAAGGAAATTTCTTGATAGGTAAGTTTTGCCTTTATTAATTCGTCATTTAATTTCTTCTACTTTCGTCAAAAAAGTGAGTAGGACTGTATACCAGCTATATATGTAACAGGCGAAATGACTTTAGCAATCAAGTATCAACAAATTAAAGCTATTGCCTAGTGGAGCGGTTGCTCATCAATTAATTCATAGTAGAAGTAGAATCTTCAGAGTTCAAACTTCAAACGTCGATTAAGACTTAAAAAGAAGAAATTCCTCCCGAATAGGTAGATCTTAAATTTTTGGCAAACTCGGTGTAGTATGTAAAATGTACAAGACATGCATATATCGATATGGATAATGATAAATGTCACGAAAACTTTTTCCCAAAATGTGTTACGAATAAATGTTACCCATTGATTTTTTTTTTTACTCTCCCCATATTTTCGTTTTATCTAGGCTTTGTTGACTTCAAAACCATTTTCCTCTTATGCCAACTCATTTGTGAAATTTCGTAAAAGAAGTTTCATAATAAATAACAATACTTTATGGATATTTGACATTTTGTCTCAAATTAGGACCAATTATCTATCTCTCTCTCGTAATTTTGCCAATAATAATAGATTTTGAGAAGAATTATGATCTCGAAAGTCTCACATAATTTAGAAATAATTGCTAAAATAAGTGGTTTATAGTATTTAAAGAGTGGTTGATGATTAATCATATATTAAATTTAATTAACTACTTATTTAATTACTTATTCAAATACTAAAATATTTTTAAAAAATTAAATTATAATTCTTCCTAATTTTTTATGTGAAATAATAAACTATTTTAAAAATAAGAGATTAAGGAAATCTCTGAAATGTTTTTAGCAACATTAAGTATTATATTTAATGAAACCACAGGGGGCAGGGTAGGTGTATTTCAGTAAATGCAATAAAAAGCCTTCTTTTACTATAGCAGTCTCTGGCAATGGAAAGTTCAGTTTAATTACCTCTGTCGTATATTTAATTTAATAAATTTATATGTAAAGTTTGTACCCAATATATATATATATATGTAAAGTATAGCCTGCTCGTGTCTCTGTTTTAAAGAAAGAAAGAAAGGAAGAGGGGGTGATGTTCTTCCCCCATGGGTCATGGCCCTATCAGGTGTCATAAACTCCCACAATTTTGTCCCTTCTATGTGGCCACAGGTGGTTGAGTAACTCTTTTATTAATTATTGTATACCTACCCTCCAGTGCTGCTCAATAATGCAAAACATGTGTAGTATATATATATGTTCTATAAAAGAACGTAATAATTTTTCGTATGTGGTCATGGACTATTTTGTAGTGGTAGTGGAAATAGCACGCTTACCATATGCTTGAGGATTATTGACGAAATTATTGTGCATCTGTTGCGTGTTGACTCCAATGAAGACATCAGAACCGACTTGATTATTGAGTTGCCCGAGCATCTGAACAAGCTGAGGGTTGAACAAGGACGCGGCACGCTGTAGCTCAGCTGAGCATTCGCCATTTCTGCCTCGCATTGCCAATTCCGCTGGAACACAACCCAATGGACCAGTTCCCGTCACCAGCACCCTACGTGCTCCAAGATCGTATAGTCTCTGAAATGCCATTTCAATTTCAAACGTAACGCTAACATATCACTATATCAATATACATATAGATTGCCCTACTCATTATTTTTACTCCTCGAGTAATTAATAAAGGTTGAGTTGAAAATCAGAGAAAAAGGGCAAGTTTTCCAATACTAGCGTGAGCTCAACCCGTGTTGTTTGCATGTTATATTAGTGGTCGAGGAAAGTGACAGGGCATGTGAGGTAAAAGACCTAGAAAAAGAAAATTAATAATGATAAGAATGCATTAATAAGTGCCTATACTTACCCGTAGAATTTTCTTGTACTCAGAGATCACATACTTGACATAATCTGGTAAAGCGAACTGGCGGGATCTTGCAGAGTAAGGCACCAAGTAATAGTTGTTCACAAAATCGTTGCCTCCACACGTGATGAGGACCAGTGCTCCATTTACTAATTGCTTAGTCCGCTGTGCTCCAATAAGAGCACTCACCCTTTGCTGGTATTCTTGGAAGTAGTCTAGCTGCCTGAAAATTCTGATAATGTTTACCTGCAATTGCAACAACATATATGTGTAATCGATATCCATTTCAACCAAATGGCACCGAAGCAATATATCTATACTTCACAGTTTCACCTACAAATTGGATCCCAGTGTCATTGAGAACTCCAATGCCAGCAGAAGCAAAGTTGGCACCCACAAGCAATCTTTCCCCGTTGAGCTCAGGACTTAAATATGGCAACGTCGATTCTGACCCAAGTTCTTGACCTGCAAAATCACGTCAACATAATGACGATGAGTAATGAGTTAATTCACACTATATATGCAATGAAGCCAGCAGTTGGCAATGAACAGCTAGCACAGAGCTTGATGCGGGCGAGAAATTAAAAGAGAAGTGAACCCAACTGATAAAGTCAGGAATGTTGAAGCCATTAGAGAAACGGCCAGTGGGTCTGCGACTTGGATAATCAATGCCATAAGGTGGAGCGTCTGCTCGAGCTGTGGTTGCCAAGTAGTTGTTGTTGCCATTGTCCACGAGTGAATCCCCAAACACAAAGAAAGCACGGGCTGCCTCTGCCCCCGTGAAACCGCTTGCTAGTGCCATGACTAGTCCCAAAACAATGTGAGATACGAAAACTAGAGAGCTAGCCATGGATTTGGAACTGGATGAAGAGAACAAAAGGGGAAAGGGGGGTGAATTGTGAGTGGTGGCTACACTACAGAGTACAGGTACAGAGCTGCTCTGAACTCTGCAAATATCAGCTTGATGTGCCAGTGCAAGAAGGGAATTGGTCTTATATATAGTCCGGACTCCGGAGGTTTTCACTTTAGACATGAATGGCCCACACTGCTAAAAGTAAATTAGCACAGGTAGTTGCATATATTGGAAATTAAGGTCACGACTTCTGAGGTCTTATGACTCGTATCCGACCACTGCACTGATTCAGGGCATGATCTGACAAATTCATGCATACAGGTACATATGTAGATTTCAATAATCTCTTTTAGCCGGACCTACATTTAAACCTTTACAATGTTACCAATTAAAAGGAAGCAACGGCAATTTTATGGCCGGACTTTTTACCACTCAAATTAAAGGAAGCACATTGGATGTTTGTGCCATGTTTCATCCTTCGCTTGTTTCAAGGGTAAGGCAAGTTTGGAATTATTTTCAGGAGCAATACTATTTCCACACCTTCGATTCACATTTTTATTTTTTGCACTTCTTTATACTTGTTTGTATATATCGTCAATATATAGATTACCTTTAAAATGCGCTAAAGAGTGAATGCAAAAAATAGTTGTCAAAGTGGAATAAGAAGTTGCCATATTAAGCAAATAAGTAAATTAATTACGAGCTACTATATGCCCTTATAGCTTTTTGAACAATATTTTCTTTAAAAAGTACTTGATGTTAGCTAGGTTTAATTTTAAATGAGTCTCAACATATACTTATACATAACTCGCATTTCCCAATTTCTTCACCATGCCTTATTCTTATACTTCCTCAACTTAAAAAAATGTTATTCACTGCTATAGGGGATGTGTAAAAGATAATGCTAAATTTAGATGCAATAAAATTCGATGCCTTGTGACCATAAAAAAGAAGAAGAAGGAATAAATTACTGTCGTAAAAAAATTAGATGCCTACTATGAGAAGTATTACATAATTAAAGGAATAATGACAAATTGACAATTTTTTTCAATAAACCTGTTAACTGATAATTTTGATGTGATACATGTACTTACCAGAATTTATTAGACAAAAATAATGAAAGCAAAAAATAAAAATAATTGAAATTAATGTTTATAAAAAGCTATATATAAAGGATAAATAAATTAACATAAAATTTCTACTTTTTTTAGTGCTTGTTTGGGAGATATTATTATTTTTAAAAAAATTATTATTTTTTATTTTTAATAATATTTTAATTATAAATTATTTTAATTGTAAAATAAATTAATCTAAACACATACTCATTCCATCATTATTTTTTATTTAATATATATATATATATATATATATATATATATATATGCAAAAATTATAAGTTTAACAAAAAGAAATTACAACTTTTTGTCTTTTCCTCAAAACATTCTACCAAACACATCTTTTACATTTCATTCATAGATTATATAGTATTAAATTTTCATGCAAAATAAAAAATTTATTTTTACCATTATTAATTTGTGTTAGTGAGTCAATTGGAATTCATTCTGATTTTTACCTAATTATGTATTAATTGATCAAATTTCATGTATGGCACTGTTCGGGATATTATCATGAACTCAAATTCATTCGAAAGTCAATCGAATATAAACGCTAGCTGAACCAGTAACGATAAGTATAAGAAGAACTCCTACTTGGTGGATTAATGAAAAGAGTAATATGACCAATGTACACAACTTTATAATGATAACAGCATAATGACTGCATCCAAAGTTAAGTTAATATTTTTTATCAAATTCATATGGAACTGTATGTTTATAGCTATGACAATTGCAACTTTAATAATTATGTAAGAATTACTATTTGAAAAGCATACGGACTTGTACTTAATCAGAATTTTTTTTAAAAAAAAAAGATGCATAAAAAATTATGTATTACTATATCAATTGGAAAAGTATAAAAAATTTTACTTTAATCATACATGAACAATGAGAGCTCCACTCTTTGTTAGATGGAGCTCTCAACCTCACATAAATAAATTAAGGTGTTACTATTAATTTTATGTGGACAATAAAATAAATATTTAATAAATTAATTTAGTATCAATATCTATAAAAAAAAACAATATAAATATTGGAATAATCCCAATAATCAAATTAAGAAGTTGGAAGGCTGGACCATTAGATATATGAAAGAGATCAGGCAGGTTGGAGTTTTGTGTCAGTTGCCAAATATTCTGTAACTTGAATTGTCACTTAATGTGCACTTTTTGACAATTAATGATTACTACTGGTATTGCTTTTAGGTTTAATTCATGATTAATAATTGTTATTCATCCAATAGCTTGACCAGGAGACGTATCATTATAGGGAAGGAAAATAAGATCCAAAACATGATTCCTAAACTTCAATTCACACCCATCATACATAGTTATAGATTGAGGCCAAGTCTCATGTATGGATGCTTGAAAAGTGATTTCAAATTAATTATTATAAATTAAACCATCAGTATATGAAGGTGAATGCCCGAAACCAAAATATTGGTCGTCAATTATTGAAACACACGGAACGGACACTGCTTTCATCGCATTATTTGTGAGACAAGCAAACAATAAGATTTCTTGGAATTAGCTAGCCCTAGCATGATATTCTTCTTTTCCACTTTTATTAATGTAATAAGAGAAAAAGCTTTGCATTCATCACTCATCAGTCACTTAATGGTCCAAAAGAAAAAAGAAGACATAACTCGATTTTAAAACAACTGTATACCCATCAAATGAATGGAAGAAACCCAGAAAAAAAAAATAAAAAACTTTTGCTGCAGGAATTATTAGATTCATAATAATAGACTTATACGGAGACAAATAGGCGCACACACGAAAGACTCCATTGAGTCCTTAGAAGATGAACATTGATGGATCGACTGGAAATCTATATATGGGACCACTCTGTTATGATCGAAGTAGAGTAACAGTATGAGCTGTATGGACTTCATAATACCAACTACTCTACACCTAATTTCCTTGATATAACATAATTTGGCTGGAGAAACGGTTGAACTAACATCCCTTCACCCACGCCCCAAGTGTTGAATTGATCTATAATTGATTCCACTGATCTTTTTCTTCAACCAACTTTTCAGGCTCTTCAATAACAAACAAACTAGATCGTAAACTTGAATTGAAACTCAAGTTAATTACTCACTTCCTCGAACCTGCATTGTGCTACTTACCTAGCTAGCTACCCTCCTCAGTCCAGTAAGAAACTGCATGGCTTGCCTTGGTACAATTGACGCCGCAACTGCCCGCTCTTTATTTAAAAACAAAAATAATTGAGGTTGTTCCTTATTAATTCATGGTTTGCTTGCTTTCATTGCAACGCAGAACATGGATCGAGGTCAGAATTACAAATTAGTGTGTAAATTACTCCACATATGCATTCGCATTTTGATACTAGCTAGATTGGCGAAGAAATATCAGAGAAAAAACGATGTGTATACGTACATGAGAAAATGCAATCAATTGGAGGAAAGTTTGTATTTAAGGATTTTATTTAATAATTAATATATATATATATATATAATTTATTAAATTATATATTATAATATATATTATTTTTTAATAACATATATCAACTGTCGAATAAAATAATTATGAGAGACGATTTCTGTGTTTGAAAATGCAACACATTTGGAGGCCGAGTTAATGCCACCTTGGCCCCTACGTATTTATTCGAGCAATGTTCGTAGGTTGCCACCGCCTAAGTTTGGTTCGCTCTTAAGTGCATTTGGAGAATGTGGACGCACTCACTGTTTTGTTATATTGACTGAGCCTACATGCCCTACGCGCACAGTTGCATACTGTTCACTATTGGATAGTTTTTAATCTTTCTGACATGCCTGTCCAGAACTTCGAAGTGACTGGTAGTTCATCACGTGCATTAATCCACCATCCCCTCCCACCCTCTCTCTCTCTCTCCCTCTCTGAGCAATAATTAATTAGATGATAACCAGCATCTTAAACTCCGCTTCTTGATATTTATAAGTTTGAATCGACTTCAATCAATCACCAATACAAAAACATTTTTCTAAGATGTCCTTAAGCCTTTTCTTGTTTTTACCATCCTCATTGTTGTGATTTCAGGTCTCCCTACTTAACAATATTAGCGCAATCGTCATTAACTCATTGATTCAATTAAATATTCACATTTTTTTCATAAAGCGCATAAAGTAAAAAGTTGCATGCCATAATCACAATTAATCTCCAATATTGTCCAAAAAAGAACAATCTCACACCGATGAAATCAAAGGAATACGACATTTTATTACTGGCAATAGAGCAATCGCAATTTAGGGGACAAACCAGAACATAAACTTAGCACCGGCAGCCACACTAGGTAAGGAATCATCAGAAAAGAAGATGGGCAAAACATGGGGTGGGCATACATATATAGAGAATATGGCTACACGGATATATCATGTATCTTGTGTTGACTGCTTGCGAGAGAAAAGCGAGACCAATCGAAGGCTGTATATGTGCATAAATCAAGTCCTGGAATCCAGGGCCATGATGGTGCTGAGATTCATGGGGTGCATGTACTCAGTGGAGCCCGTTAGGATCTGTTGGACTATGATTCGGCTAGCTTTCTCGGATGGATGGAATGGATCCCAAAATGCGTATAGGTCTCGATTTGGGCACAAGTTTGAAAGGGGTGTGCAGAGTCCAATCCCATTGTACGGACCTTGCCCACAGCAAGCTATCATTGATGTAATAAATCCTGTTGGCCCAAATACCTTGTAAAACTTCAAGATTTGTTGTTGAAAAAGCAAATTAAAACCAAAATTGGCCTTTTTCTGACCCAAAAAGTGAATTGGGCCAAAAACATGATATTAAATTTAGAAGGCTTGGCTGCTGCATATATAGTTTAGTGCATACCATAAGCTTGAGGGTTGGAAACGAAATCCATGTGCATTTGATATGCATTAGCAGCAATGAAGACGTCAGCGCCGATCTCCTGGTTGAGTCCTTGGATCATCTCAACAAGTTGGGGATTGTATAAGGATGCAGCTCTTTGGAGTTCCACATCGCAATCACCATTTCTGCTTCTCATGGCTAATTCTGCCGGAACACACCCCATTGGTCCCGTACCCGTTACAAGAACCCTACGACCTCCCAAGTCATAAAGCCTCTGCATGCATCATATATATTTACCGAATTAGATCGAGGTATATCGGTATATATCTATCTAAGCAAGTTCCAGGTAAGCATATACTTAAGAACCAAATGATTTAATTGATACAGCACTTAGCTGATGAATTGATGAGTTGAGGTTGTAATGAATGCATCTCAGAAACTGCATTGAATAAGATGTCAAAGTGACAAAAACAATTTTGGTATGCCTCACCAACCAAACATATATATATATATATACATGTCTTGTGCATGGACGTATACTCCTTCGCCAACTTGCACATTGCAGGATGGTACAGCCTTTGAAACGTGGCCATGACCATCAATTAGATAGGTCCATTACCCTTTAAAGATCCCTATTTAATTTAATTTCCTTAAAAAACTGCAATCTCTTTTTTTGGTGAGCAGGGGAGGCCAGACGCTGAAGTATAGCAATCTCAAATATCTGGTAATTGAACTATATACAAGATAATTATGAATTAGAGCAGACTTCAAAGATGGTAATTATTGGGAAATTAATACCCTCAGAACTTTGCGGTACTCAGATATGAGATAGCGCACGTAGTCTGGGAGAGAAAATTGGCGAGATCTTGCTGAATAGGGAACCAAGTAGTAATTGTTGACAAAATCGTTGCCTCCAAGAGTGATGAGGACGAGTGCTTTGTTTACTAGTATCCGGGCTCCCTCCGCACCAATGTGTCCACTCAACCTCTGCTGGTAATGTTCGAATAGCTTCAGTTGCTTGTAGATGTGGATGATGTGCAGCTGCCAAAACAATCGTTTATGTTACTACCAGCTTTTGAATGTTGCTATTGCTACAATAATTGATTTATATACTTGCATTATATATGAAGAAACCAATATGCACTCAAAATGCACTCTCTCTGTACTTCAACCGATAAAGCTCCTGCACCTGGATACATATATATAATAAATTGCATTAACAACTAAAACTTACAAACTGAAATCCCGTATCATTGAGAATCCCAATCCCAGCGGATGCAAAATTCGCACCCACTAGGAGCTTCTCTCCGACTAGTAGAGGGCTCAAATATGGCAGCGTAGGCTCTAAGCCAAGCTGCTCACCTGCAATTAACCAGAGTTGCACAACATCGTACCATAGACATTAGCCAAGCCCAGCAGGAAGCCATGCATGCAAATGGTAGAAACAAACAAGGTATATTAAATATTAAACATGTTAGTTAGTTTGAAAATATGCGAGACAAGCTCATACTGATTAAGTCAGGGATGTTTAGGCCATTAGAGAAGCGTCCAGTGGGTCTGTGTGTTGGGAAGTCAATGCCATAGGGAGGCGCGTCTGCACGTGCAGAGGTTGCCAAGAAATCATTGTTGCCACTGTCCACGAGTGAATCACCAAAAACGAAGAAAGCTCGAGTTGGTTGAGCACCTGAAGCAGAAGCAAAACCCAGAACCAGAAACAAGCTTGTTATTATTATACAATGGCCAAACACCAAAGAACTAGCCATGGCCATCTAGTATCTATGAATGTTGCTGCAAGACTTGTGTACTGATTAGTGTTTTCTCATCAGAGTGATAAGTAAATGATGGTTTGCGTCGAGCAATTGGGAATAAGGGCTATATATGCAAGGTCTGAGAGGTTAATCTCCGTAGACCACATTCATAAATGTCGTCTCCTACCACCTCTCCAGATTTAAAGCAACCGCCGAATCAAGAAGAAGAGCAAGTACTTCAAATAATTGCTCTGGTCGATTGTTTAGCAAAGGTGTGACTTTTTCATCGATTCCAAAACTGTCATTCTTCGTATCAAATGAACAGAATATTGGGATCCGCCAACCCCCAGTACTAGTCATTATTTGCCGCTTATCTAGCGCAGTTAAAAAAAAAAAGACAATGATTCGTCATCGAAACCAGAAGCAAATATTGAAATTCAATATTTTTACCACCACCTCTTGGTATATATTGCTCGATTATGCCATTGCCATCTACGTTATAGCCCCGTGTCATGTGTAATTAAAAGGAGATACTATATACTGTGGGAGCGTGCAATTTATCAGAGTTAGCAGCCTTCACAAATTATTAACCATCTCTAAACCGTAAACGTAGGTTAGGAAATGACTGTGAAAGAGTAGCTACATAGGGGTAGATCCAAAGCAGCTGACTTCAATGTGTGTGATGTATTTCATGCAGACCGTGCTCTGCTAGCTTTGGTGTCAAGCTAGTTCTGGAAAATGTTTGTTGCGATATCATTTGAAACTGACCCACTACTGTACGACGTACGCCTCAAGTTCTTGACTTGAATAATCTCGTGATGCTTTCTAATTAATTAATCTCATAAGCACATTCCGGGCTAATTATGATGATCATCAGTTTCAGTGTTGAGTTTACTTCAAGGGGCAAAGTGATTAGAAATGGTCTTGATTTTCATCGGGATATTCAAGTAACACGTATTGATTTGATCAGAAATACCACGACAGCTTATATGACGTGCGGTTTGTTACTTTTCATGCACATAGCAAAATCAGGAAAAATATGTGCCAGAGTCACTGAGATCCATATCTTCAACAGCTGCCCAGTGTTGTATCTGAAAACTCTGTCACTAAGCGGTGTTACGTTAAATCTCTCTGACATGCCTAATGGGAACCACAAGTTCTTTTAATCACCACAAACTTAGGCAGAGATATATAAGATCAAAGGAATTGAGTAAAAACATGCAGAAAGAACATGTAACCCGAGAAAATTACACAAGTCTCTCGAGTCTCGAGTCTCGACAGAATTATTTTTCAGATATTTTAGTTCATATTTATGACTAATCATTGAGGTTTCCATTAAACTGAATTGTCACTCTACTAAACTCAATATCTTAGTTCATTTAGACAAAAAACAAAATCAAATGGTCAATATTCTCTTTTGCACTAAACACTATTTAAAGAAATAGCTTGGTGTTTTTCCTCTATAATAAGGATTTAGTTAAGGGGCGGGGACAAGAGGAAATAGATGTACATGTGAGATCAACATAATTGGAGTGGGTTTCGGTCACAGCTACCCTCCTCCAGCATCACTGGCTCATATCCTTCTTGCCCTGATCCTTGACGACCAGGCTTTTGCTTTCCTTAAACAAAACATCACTTGCCAAGCAGTACTTTGCAAAAAAGATGCATGTGAAACCGCCCTCAAACAAAAGGCTGACGGAATTAATCTTAGAAATACCAATCTGCAAGAGCTTTCCATTTTTACTTTTGATGACAAAATGGATACCGGCAGGACCCTGCTCCCGGAAATACATCGGTATCATAGGACCCTCCATGGTAAGTACAAAAATTTACATTTTACGGAGCTCAGCAATACGCCTCACACAGCATGATCTTTCTTATTCTGTACTTCCATCTGTAATTAAGTGATGATATGTTTTTTATACAATGTGTATATATATTACACTAACATCTATATATCTGGCAGGATTATTTTGCCTGTCATATAATAATGTTGATTTTTCTCAAAGCAAAATCATTAATGAACTAAAACTATAGAGATTAGTAGCTCGCAAAGCCGATCTCTGTCTTGGCTAGGAGTTTTCACATCTTGGCAGGCCCAGCAAAGATTTCATCTACGTGTGGCATTTTGTGCCAGTGGACGAGAGTTCATGTCAAGGTTGTGTTATAATCCTATATATCAACCCATATAGATTGGCCAGACACGATTCATCTATAGATTGGTTTTTGTTAGTCAACCCACTTGACTCATTTTGTAAAATAAATGATGACATGAATCCAAATAACCCGAGTTAACCCGTTTTTATTACTTCACCCAAGTGACACATATATAGCTCAACCTTTTTTATTCCCTAAACTTGGACATTCACTGACACACAGGTGTCTCACTATAGCATACAGGAGGAGAAGACTCCCAATAGGAATAAAGCATTAGATCATAGAATCGAGAGCCATAATGTGGTACTTTGGTTCATGTATTTGTGGATCCGGTAATGAATTGTTGTATAAATAATCCGTTTGCTTTATCGGTTGGATGGAAGGGATTTCAGATCCCTGTGTGGGCATTAAGTTACAAGTCAGAGTGCAGAGTCCAATTCCATTGCGAGCTCCTCCTTGACGACAACATGCGTAACAAACCTTGCGTATAAAGTAAAAGGGTGCAATAAATGTTTCCGAATCAGGACATAGCGATCATGCTTCACGCTGCATGTATCATATTATTGAGCCCCACAAACTGTTAATTGAAAATAGCCCCAAATAAACTGTTGTTAGTGCCAAGAATCAATTATTTTAGAAACTTGAAAAATGAGAACAGTAAAGATTCATGAATTCGTAATCAATTTATGGTAGAGTTCTTGATAAAATGTCAAGAATTAATCATTTAGCCAAGTTTTGTTTTGAATGAAAGAAATTAATCACTTAGCTAATGGAGAAAGATATCTGCTTGTAGATGCACCAATGAGTGACTTCTAATTCATGAAGTCAAAACAGTCATTTAAAAGCAGTTATCCTATTTTTATAAGCTAAATCCCAAATATGGTAGCCAGGGTGAGTAGCATATATACCCAAGTTTCCAGAGGGTGGCCATGCCAAGAAGGCCCAAACGTCTTAAATATGTACTGCATGGTACGCACCTTTTTTTTTTTCAACTATATTATTTTTATGTTTCTATGTACTTCTTGAGATACACTTATTTTTTTATGATAAAAAGTGTAAAAAAAAAGAAATGAAAAAAATTAATTTTCTTTTATTTCTATTAAAGATAAATGTATAAAACAAGATATAAGATCGAAATGTAAAAATAATAATTTTTTTTTTATGTCAACTACTGAGAATGGTTCCTCGAAGCCATTTCCCCATCTTTTAACCTGATCTCAGGAAATGGCTTCATGATCGGTTGCGTTGACGACCACCCCTCTTCGTGACGATGGCTTAAAGACACTAGAATAGAGTGAACTTGATGGAAACTCTGAAAAAAAGCCAATTCATACCAAATATATTGATGTTAGCTATAGGTTTATAGCTTATGAAGTTGTTATAGAATAATTTTCTTTCCTATTTTGTAATTGATATGCAACTATAGTAATTAATATATAAAAAGAAAATTATTTTGTAATTGATATGCAACTCTAGTAATTAATATATAAATATGGAATTGTCAAACTAGCAATAAAAAAATAATTGCTTTAGCTGCATATATCGTATGGATGGATGAGTTATAGGATTTTAAGTTATGGAGTTCACTAACAATATTGGAGTCTTTTCCGGATCGGCGTCCCACAAAGTACACTGCACTGACAACTAAAATTTTGTCTTCAATGTCGAAGAAATATTATTCGAGATTCGATAATAGATAACAAAATCGGTTTCTCATTTTAACCAAATATACTTATTTTAAATTTAATCCACTATATATTGGTATAATAAGAAAGGAAAAAAAAAAGAAATAAGATAATTATAACAATTACAATTTTTTAATAAAAAACTTGTATCTATTTTGAAATAGGTAATATCATATATTCATTAATAGTATAAAAAAATTATAATGATAATAATATAAATACTATTTATAGTGAAATAAAATTCTGAAATTTATACCAAAATGAAAATTCTAAATACATTTTTAAATTATAAGTCACATGAATGACGGTGCGTTTGTAGCGCGCATCTTTGAAGAGCTCTCAGCTCTCAAATCTGATCAACTCTTGAAATCCAGTGACAACTATAGCAGAGAAGCCTCCCCAATACGTGGACTAAAATATTTTCTTACTTCGATTTCGATATCTCAAAGTCCAAACCATGGTTAGAATATATCTCGTGGATAATTCATTTTATATTTTAAATCTTTACGTAATTAATCAAGTAAAAGTTAGCTACGCCTTCAAAAATCAAACCTATCATCAATAGCTAGCTCCATTTGCATGGATATATGGCATGACGGTATATATCTTCAATAATGAATAATTTGTCCTTTTTTTCTCTTTTGAGGAGACTAAGAACAAGTTGGTCAAATTTATATACATGATGAGATGAAGTAATAATTAAAATTGATTGGTATATGGTCATCATGGAGGGGAAAAAATCTACCAGCCAAAGAATTTTTTGTTGTTTAGTCCCACTTTAATATGTTTCTTTGTGTGAATTAGAAATCTAGTATGTTGATATTGACAGATTTTTTATATATGTTGTTAAGGTCGTCAAAAAAAATACAGAGTAATTTAACGTTTATGGTGATGTTTGGAATATGATACGAAGCAGAGCTAATACAAATAATTTTTATTTAATGTAAATTAAAAGTATTCTTACAAGATTCAATTTATTTGAACTGTCCTATAAATTTGATTTTTTCAGGTCAAGAGTAATAAACAGTATAATTTTTTAAATGAGATGCGACTTTTAAAAATTAAATCACAATTCTTTAATCTGAAAACTTAACTTACTTTCGTTATCCTAATATTTAATGAATAACTAATACAAATAGTTGAGTTAGCCAGAACTTTACACATTCATATAGTAATACTATGCCACAAAATTTCACTGTGTTGTAGTTGATTTTTTTTCCTCATATAAATAAAGAGCTAAAAGATAATTAAAAAAAATGTGTAACATTATTGCTCTAGCTGTATAATACTTAAAAACTCACAAATTTTTTTTATACGACTCCTTAGAAAAAGAATAGGCTACATTAAGAGGGTAGCACAGCATAGATCATATGTACATGTCCACATAATTCGGATATACCTACATTTAGGCGGTGATGAAATTGAAAAGTAGGGCAGCCCCACGTGGCAATACCTCTCCGCTAATTAGGTGCCATTTAATTTGTCAGAGTTTTAAAAAAGGTTAAGCAAAGGAATGGAGAGAGAGGAAGAGAAGGGGTGTGGTTTCAAGGAAAATATTAATGGAAAAGTGTATGGTGGCAGATGCACATTGAAGAAGTGCAATAAAAAGGTGGATTATTTCAGCTGGGTTGGTCTGGGTTTTTACAATGCTTTCATTAAGTCTCAACTTTGAAGCCAGCCAGGCCACCGTACCCATCTCTCTTCCTCTTAACTTTTATCTCTTTGCTTCAAGGTTTGTGCAATCCCAAACAACAGCAGAAATCTTTGAACTGCATGTGTAGTGCTTCATCATGCACCTTCAATACATGATTCGAATGCGGGCAATCATGATCTTGATGCTGAAGGTCCAAGAGGGTCTCTGAGCAGCAGCTTAATTCACCTCACCCACCTCCCCCTCCTCACCACTAATATTAGTAAGACGGGTAGAAAGAGAGAAGAGAGAGAGAGTTCCTTCCCCTTACAACAAGTCGTTTTCCAAGGTTTTAGTGTTAATTTGGTATGGTAAATGGAAATGCCCATGAAAACTCAGATTTACTTTGTGCTGTTTGCTTAGCTAGTAATGGTTTTCTAGCTTTATCCATTTTCTTTCTTGGCACTGAAAGAGATATGGATATTGTTGGGAAGAAGAGAAGGTGTTCCTGTTGGGCTCCTCCAAGTCATCATATTCTCCTTCTGGCTTTCTTTTTCGCCGTACTTCTACAAAGGGTTGCGGTTGAATCAAGCACCCTAAATTACACAAGGTATAGGCAAGTCAGCAGCCTGAGACTTGAAAGGATTAATAGGCACTTGGACAAGATTAACAAGCCCCCTCTTCTCACCATTGAGGTAATATTATTACCATATCAATATATACTACATATATATGTATGTGATCAGCGGTTGAGATTTTAATGACCATATAAAAGTTTGCTCTCTTTTCTTGCTTATATATATAATAATGAATCAGTACTTGCTGTTGGATCACATTCCAGAGTCCAGACGGTGATTTCATAGATTGTGTTCACAAAAGAAAACAACCAGCTTTGGATCACCCCCTTTTAAAGAATCACAAGATCCAGGTACAATCCCTTCGTTCAAAATCTCAAATTAATCAAGATCATTTAGACATATAAACCTAATTAATTTCACTACTTTTCTCTTTTCATTTTCGAAGTTGGTTATTATTTGATTTTCCATTCCACTCCTGATCCCAAATAAGGAGAAAGATTAAAAGAAAATGTCCTTAATTTTTGATTTGTTGGGGTAGATCAATGATTTGATTAGGGTTTTGGTTTGTTTGATTAATGTAACGTAAACAGAAAGTGCCAACAAGGATGCCAAGAGGGATGGATGTGAAGAAGGAAAATGTGGAGAGAGATGAGAAAAGTGGTGCTAGTATTAGTAGTATGAAGATGGAGGGGGAAGTGAGGAGGGTAAGAGGCGGCGCATGGCAAATGTGTCACCGCAACGGGACGCGGTGCCCAAAGGGAACGGTTCCCATACGGCGGAGCAGGGTGCATGACGTGTTGAGAGCAAAGTCTTTGTATGACTTTGGTAAGAAACAGCGACGTGTTCCCCTCTCTCGCCTCAGCAATGCCCCCGATGTAGTCAGCGGCAATGGCCATGAGGTGCGTGCCTTCCTATGAATCCTATCTATCTATCTATAATAAGTTAGTACAGTCTAAACATGTTAATTATAAAGATTAAAAACGGCACAAGGCTATTTATCAAAACAGTTAAATTAAGGAGGGTTATTTGTATTGTAGTTAACCCAAAAGTTACAAATATACATACAGATAGATTTCATCCTTTCTAAATAAAAAATATACCTACGTGCAGATGATAAATCTTCGTGAACTAAAAATATACTATGATGTAAACAGGAGAAAAGTCAAATCCTATATAAATTTAGTGTCTCTTCAAAAAAGTTATATATCTATATATATAAAATAAGAAAATTATAGCTTACAAGATTAAAATTATTAATTTTGAATAAATCAAATATTGCAATGTTTATTATGATTATTGTATGTAGCATGCAATCGCATACACGGGATTATCACAAGAGATGTACGGGGCAAAAGCAACAATAAACGTGTGGGATCCGTCCATACAAGTGGTCAACGAATTCAGCCTCTCTCAAATTTGGGTCCTCTCCGGATCCTTCGACGGCTCCGATCTCAACAGCATCGAAGCCGGATGGCAGGTACTCCTTCCAATTCCGTAAAAAGAACTGTGTTGTGCAGTAAGAGAGAAGATAAAATTCCCATGAAAAAAATTCAGAAACAAATTTATGGTATGACGGTAGATTTCAATCTTCATTGATCACATTGAATTTTATTATTATTGTAAACATTGATATTTTAGTGGGTTCCTCGAAGCAACCGAACATTCATGAAATAATTAGATGACATGCGATTGCATTGAATGTGTAGAAAGAGTAACTTCACGAAATGGTCTCTCAAGCTTTGATTATTCTACTAGTCAGGTCAGTCCGGAGCTTTATGGTGACAGCAGACCCAGATTATTCACTTATTGGACGGTCAGCATCTCTTTCTTCCTCTTCCTCTTCCCCTTCATATATATATGTTCTCCATCTTCTCTTACAACGCAAATTAACTTTCAATAAGAACTAAAACAGCTTTGACAAGTCTAAACAGTGTGGACATATCGTCCTTAATTCATAAATTTGTTTAGTTTTCGGGTGATGCAGAGTGACTCGTACCAAGCAACCGGATGCTACAACCTTCTTTGTGCTGGTTTTGTTCAAACAAACAGTAGGATAGCAATCGGAGCTGCCATTTCTCCTATCTCTTCTTATATGCTGGCAACCAGTATGACATTACCATCCTCATTTGGAAGGTCTATATATTTTCCACATATTTATAAATTCATGAAAGTGCATTTCATTTATGCCTAATAAAGGATCCAATCTCAATTTCAATTATATATATATATATTCACATAAAAAAGTTTTCTTCACTTTTTTTTTTTGTGAATATTAATTAGGATCCGAAAGTAGGGAATTGGTGGATGAGTTTTGGTGACAACACATTGGTAGGGTACTGGCCAGCAGAGCTATTCACACACTTAACCAGCCACGCCACCATGGTGGAGTGGGGTGGCGAGGTGGCGAACACACAAGCCAGCGGCCAACACACCTCCACCCAGATGGGCTCGGGCCACTTCCCCAATGACGGCTTTGGAAAAGCAAGCTACTTCCGGAACCTTGAGATCGTGGACTCAGATAACAGTCTTAGCTCGGCGCAGAACATCTTAACTTTGGCCGAGAACACAAACTGTTACGACATCGAGAGCTCCTACAGCAACCAATGGGGCACATACTTCTACTATGGTGGGCCTGGCAAAAATTCGCATTGCCCATGATGATCACATTAATTAACATACATGAATATTCAAATTTTCTGCACTCTTTTTGTCTCAAATCATATCTCTCTCAACAATATACTGATAACTAAAAAACAAAAAAAAAAATCCCCCCCAGATTAGTTGTCAGTATTTTTTAAAAGAGAAACAGGATTAAAAACATGCGGACAGATGATCATGAACACTATATACTACAATTTCAGATCAGTCCACGTCAAAGAAATCTCTTCCTGTCACATTCTTTACTTGTAAGTAATTGCAGACTTACTATTGTGCTATTTCCATTCTTGTTTCTGCCACTTCCACTTTGTTTCCGATGGAAGGAAGGGGAAATTTGTGTTGTAGTCAATAATAAATTAAGGAATTTGAGGATATATGAAAGCATAAACACGATTGGAAACGACAAGATTTGAATGACTTTGATGCATGAAATGTTGTACTTAATTTTTAAATTTTCTTGTTTTTTTTACACTTATTTTTCTTAACATAGTTACTAGTACGTAGAGATGTGAATTATCTTCCGCCGACCATGTAATGAATTCGGTCCTCTACTATGATTGTATCACTCACAAACTTGTAATGTGCATCTACTCCACCATTTACAGGCAGAACTGAGGGAAGGAGCACCAAAAGCTCAATTTTTCTTTGATTTGAGCTGTCTCCCAAGTAGAACGAGTCCCACTGAAGTAAATGCAGACAAGAACGTGGAAGAGTAGAAAAGAGTAAGCAATGCCCCCCTTAAAGACTGCAGTCAAAGATTTACGCATTTTGAGAATCAAAAATCAGTAGTTAACAAAAATAAGTAGGATTGATGAGAGTGAGAAGTTCTTTCAAAGCACCTTGGCAAGCAGCAAAGCATTGTCATTTGCATACTGCAAAGAAGTCTCAGGGATGCTTTGAATTCCCAGAGCTATTTCCCATGAAAGAATCCTATATTCCGGTTTAGATGACAATTAAACAAGAACAAAGTATTCCCAGTCTCAAGCCTCTTTCTTATAAAAGTCAGTTTAACATGAAAAACTTACCCAAAAACAAATCCAATTACAGCCCCAATATTGGCTTTATCTGGTGTTATTTCAACCTGCAATTCTCCAAACTGCAATTGACAACAGCATTACTAATTTGTAGTTTCATAGTAATAGTTTCCTGTTACAGGAAATTTTACATATTCAGAGACAGATTAATTACTGACCTTCAGCATCCTAGTTTCCTCTTTGGGTTGTTCATCTATTGCTGCAGATGTTGTACTAGCAGATAGAGCTCTCCCAGCCGCAATCATTGCTTTTGCAATCTATGATGGTTAAACATTGCCACATATCAGTGTTACTTAGATAAAAACTAATTCCAACATGGTAACATGGATTCTGTGTATTTAATTATTTATATACTTTTCTAGTTATTTTATTTTGTGGATTGCTAACCTGTTCTGTTTTTCCCAGAACTAACAATAGTAATAGCCATTAAAAGCAAAGAGAAAATTGACTTGAATATGTGGATGAATACTAAGAGAAAATTGACTAGCATAGTGTTAGCAATTATTCATTGCGTAAGCATGTTTTCTTTGGCATTTATGGCAGGCAGTGAAAAATGTTTTTATACAAAGGCTAATGCATGAAATAAATAATACGAACTTCAAGTTGACATCACTTTTAGTTATCACATAATGGGCCAAAGCGGCTGGGTAGTAACTGCTAATCCTCATCCGAAGTCAATACACTTCCATGTAAGGATTGTCGTTGATGTTCTGAAACTAATAATCACACTTTAAGCTATGAAGTAAGACACTGACAAAGAAGTGATTGCATAGAAATACTTTATGGTCCACTAACTAAATATACTAGTCCTTGGTTTCCTCTTTTGTTTCCTAATGTTAGCTTGATATCCTAAATTTGTTTCAATACAATATATGTTTTCAAAGAGAAAATTAATTTTTTAAAAGAAATAAGCACATATACATAGAGGGTAAAATGACCTCATAAAGTAACAAGAGAAGATTACATTATGAAAATGGAACACACTAAAAGAGCAGAACCCTTCATTCTAATTGGATACCAGTCAAAGTTATTCCCCAAAAAAATGTCAAACATTTTCTCATATTAACTACATGGGAAACCAGAGAAGAGAACCACCAGCACATGTTGAGTAGTGTAAATACCTTTTGTAGCTCACCTTGGCCATACTGTCCCATCGATTGAAACCTTCTTCCAGCAGATACCAAACGCTTGCCAAGTGCTAAGCAGCAAAGAGAACAAAGTGATCTTAAAGCCACATACCTTTATTTTGGGGGGAGGGGGTTGATTGAAGGAGCTTCCTATTGAATGCACATAGATTGCTTGCTCATCCACTTACCTAATTTGACAGTGCCTGTCAAATTGGCCCCCAGAAGAGGAAGCTTGGTTGCTAAAGAGTGGGAGGTTGATGTGTCAGTAAGTTCCCATGCTCGAGAGAGGTTTAGCAATATCTCTCCCAACTCTTGTCCACACTGAGAAAGTATATTTCCGTGTAAGAAATATATAATCCAGTGGGTTCAAAGAAAATTCATTCTATTAGGGAATGGAAAATATACTAGACACATATACAAGATACATCTAGAGTGTACTTCAGGAGGCCATCAATGGATTACCTTTCAGTTACATGTTAACTTCAAATCCTTCAAGATACCTCTCCATGAATAAATTGATTTTAAAAGGAGAAAAGTTTTTACATGAAACCAATTCTGCAGGGAGGCTAAGAGGGCAAACCATTAACGTCGTAACACTCAAGGTTATTTGGAAGCTGAATTGTGCTTATATCATAACTCTTAAGTACATAGCCTTTTGCTAGCTTTCCTCTCATGACAGGATGCATATAATGGACCTCAGTATTGTTAAGATTGGTTGCGTCTTGATCCCTGAACCGAAATGAAACCCCTAGAATCCCTGAAGAATACATTATCTAATGTGATCCGTGATTGCCACTTAGAGGGGAGAAAAAGGACGTGTACAACGGCTAAGAAAATTTTGAAAGATGTGTCACTGTTGTTTCTAGCACAAATATGAATCATTGTGAGCAGAAGGGAACAGATGGAAAAAATAAATAAATTTCATAGACTCAAAATGGCAATTCCCAAAAAAGCTAATAAGTTTTCCATTAAATAAAAAGCGATAATGAAAAATATCCAATGTGAATCCAGTTGATTCATTAAAACAAATAAGTAGAAGGTGCACATAACTCATAAGTGGGCTTTTCAACTTTCAAGTAGGGGAAAAAAGAAGAAACAAGACATAGAAAGAAGCCAGACTCAAACTAATAGCAGTGTGGGCATCACATAAATAAATAATTATTACCAACCTCATCCAAGATAGGTCCGTTTGAAAGGTCGAAAGCGGCATCGTTTAGCTTCACAAATCACAAACATGATTCCAAACGAACATTTTAATTTGATACCAATTAATAACCGAGACGATTATATGAAAATGCAGAGTATAGACGGCAAAGATTGCAATGCACTTACATCTAATCGAAGATCGCTGGGAAGCTGCGCAAAGTAATCAGAAGGAAGATCAAAACTGTCCTGCAACGCAAACGCACAAATGAATTACTAAATTAAAAAAAAAAAAATTCAGTTGAAAGTTGAAACCCACCCAGATGCAGGGAAACAAAAAAAAGAAAGTGAAATTTGAAGCTTGGGAAAATGAATGGCTTACAGCAATCTGTTGGAGAAGAGCTTGAGGGTCAGGTTCTAAAGATTTGGGCGAGTCCGACTCTGTTAGGGCAAAACGCACCGTGAGAGATTTGGGAAGGAAGATGCTATTGCTAGTAGCAGTAGTAGTAGTGGCGGTGAATCTGAGTGAGGTTAGGGAAGTGATTTGATGGGTATAATGGCGGGATACAGAGGCAATGGAGGAGCAGAATTTAGAGGGAGGCCGAAGGAGATGAAGCGATGCTAAAGCCATCGTTTTCTTACCAAACTGGATTGAAGCTATGCACTATTCACATTCGGTGTCAGCCACTGAAACTCCGACAGAAAATTACAAATGTGCATGTGACTTAACTATTAGATAACGTGTTTTATTTTTTAAAGAAAAAAAATTGAATTTGTTGTGTTTGGGACGTCTTTATTTGACTACCAGAAAAAATGATGTAATCTACACTATCAATTAAAAATATAGAAAGATAATTTTTCACTGTCACCTGTGGTTTTAGAAATTTAAAGAGCTTCCTTATTAGATTTAAATGTTTGCTATATAAATTATTAAAATTATAAGACTATAAAAGTTGATTTAAATTTATCATTATCTCTTGTGTGCAACTTTCTAGTATATTACTAATCAACATTCCCATGTAGGCAATATCCACATAAGCATTAGCATTGCAATTTGTGTCATATGCAAGTCCCACTATATGCAGAGAAAACCCTTGTAATAATAATGTAACGGGCTTAAACCCCTCAGCACAAAAGAGATGTGGTACATATGAGAACCAAACAAAAAAATCCCTTCCATAATCTGCTAGGATAATGTCCAACTATGATTTATGGGGACCCTTAGTTTCCTTTGAAACAAAAAAGATGGCAAGAAAATAAATAAAGAAGAAGAATAAGAAGCAGCAGCAAACGAACGATCAAGCACAACGTCTTAGCACTACGCGGCAACATTGAACTCGAGGAGTGCTTTCGAACGAATACAAAACTAGTCCCATTAGAAGTTGAAAATTAAAGCATGTCTCACGGAATGCCAGTAAACAACATTGGCTGCTTAGATATAATTTCTCATTCTAACGACAAGGCTGGTTAGCAGACTTCTACAGGACCTTTTCAAATAAAAGGGAGAACAGATTGTAGTTTGATGTTTGGTATTCTTGTCAGCTTGCAACCTTGGCAACCTTTCTTTGCTCAATTTGACCCGTTAATGGGCACTGCATCTCTGTCCAACTCACTGGAACCATAGTGGCACCTAAACACACAGAGTATAACAAGTTGAAGTATACGTGGCTTTAACCAGGCATATTCTAGGAAAAGACAAAGGAATATGTAAAAACATCATAGAGAGTGTCATTCACATAAACTTAAATGAAACACTACATTTCAAATATAGATTTAGTTTTGATCCACTGTTAGTGTAAAGTATTTTTACATTATTATCCAATCACATTTTACTAAGTATTTGACTTTTTAGGTAGTTACTAGCTTAGTCAAACTTTTTTAATGATTTGTCAACCTATGATTAGATGATAGTACGATAATATAAAATTTTTTACACTGACAGTGAATCAAAATTAAACGCCTTCAATATTGCCCAGTATCCATGAAAACCCCTACCTGATAATACAATAATTAAATTTTACTTCGGTGCTTGCTATGAATAAGATAAAGCAGCAATAAGCACATGGGGCATAAGAGAACAATCAATGTTATAATGCATGAAAAGCTAACTAAACTTCAAGCTGGTCACCAGACTGGAGTTTAGGTAGGATCTAAAACATTTCCAAGTCCATCTCTAGTTGAATCCTTTCATTCATAACTAATTCAGATTTCCAAAGCAAATCATCAAAACAGTCCAAAGCCCTAATAAGACCAAACCCACCTCTGTCACTAACCTATTCCCACATGCTCACTGATAACTGTTTCTGTGCTACTACTATCTGATAAATTGATGCAAGTTACTCATATCTGGGACACATTGTGGGGAACATCTTAATTATTCTCATCAAATTTAAATGTGCATTTTATTCCCTTGTGCTTCAGCATTATTACACCTATCCTCGAAGATAAAAGATTCCTTCCAAAGAAGTCAATGTCCGAGCAACAGTGTGAGTTGAAAGCATCAGACCTAGAGAGAGCTTTCTCCAACCCCAATTGCACTTGCACTGTTCTTATCATGTCCCTTCCCAAAGATAAACAAGCAGAAGAGAAACCAAAGGCACTAAATAGAAGAAAAAGGGAAACAAAAATAACCGCCACATAAACAACTAGACTTGAGTAATACAGCAACCTACATAAACAAGCAGTCACATAAGTCACTAACATAAACTAGAGGGAACCAACAACCAACTAGCAACAACTAGAACCACTTATGTGGGTGTAACTCCCAAAATACGAGCACAATCTCACCAGCAGTGCTTTCTGCAGAAACAACTCCGAGTTCATTCTTCGCGGTTGACAAAAAGTATGCCCGCGCATCTCCAAGAGAAAGCTGACAAAAACAGATTAAGGTGACCATTCAAGTAGCAACCAATCAATCTAAGAGCAATTTGGAAATTTTGAAATCAACTTATCAAAAAACTTAAAGCAGTCATAATACCACAAGAGCTCTAACAATGTCACCAGGACGAAAAGACAAGTGCATATCTACTTTATCAATCTCTGTTGCTCTAACATCTTGCTGCCTGTCAAAATAAGAACTATGAATACTTGCACATTTTTAAACATAAAATATGATTATCAGAACTCTGAAGGTTAACAACATGAAATACATGATATAGATAAATTCATGCACATATAAAGTAAGTTCAATCAAAAGATGAAGGAACTCTAAGCATACAATATTTATACCAACTACAATTCTTCCAACTCTTTTCTTCCCTTTTTTTCAAGTAATTGCTAAAGTCCCTCTAAAGCTACAAATGATAACTCAGATGGTAGAAAGTATCTATGGAAGAATAGAAATCCAGTTTATAGCAGGCATGAGTTTTGCAAGAAAAAGATGTTAGCACTTAGCAAGTTCATAAGAAGTTCCAATGCCAAAATGTAATACTTGCATGATTTATTTGCATGTCAAAGACAAGGGATGAGAGATACATGAGATTGGCAATCAATCAGGTGAGCTCCCCCCTCAGGTGCGTACACACACACGGATTAAAGTATCAGGAATCAGGGTATCAGCAATTTCTTTCTTTCTTTTTTAAATTAAATAGGTATTAGCATGTTGAGCAAGCAATCAAACATTATATGCACCTTTAGTTGATTTCATGCGAGAGAAGGCCACCTAAGCCCAGATTCCACCACTATGTCCTCCACTTCCAGCCAACCAAAGCCAATGAGACAAGAGGTATTCAAATGGAGGTTTGAGTGGTGAGGCAGCCTTTCTGCATTCAATTACAATAAAGATGCGTACGTGCAGTAAATTGTAAACTAAAATATAAGAAATAAAAAAGAGACAGGTTGCAAGTTGCAACAAATCATTGCATAAAAGTCACTTGTAGTAGAAACTTTCTGAGGACCAGAGCAGTCAATGCAATAAGTGTGAATAAGAACTATAGTTAACAGTAAGTTAAAAATTTTGACTACATTACCACAGCCACATGTTTTCTGTTTTTTTTGGTAGGTTTCTCACATGTTGCTTTCCTTAGCAGTATATTTTAGCACCATAGTAAGTGTACTTGCACATTGGGTGCACCAATGTTTCACAAACTAAAATAATTTTCATAAAACATGTCAGTAACTTTGTAAAATGTGGTAATAATTTTTGCAAAACAAGTCAAAATGCTATTACAATGTTTTGTATAGAAAAGTTATTGAGATACTTTCTAAAAATAACTTCAGTTCCTGAAATGTTTGTGCAAGTTGATTCACTCATCATATAGTATAGCATACAGCATACCTAATGATGCCAGTAAACTTTTCTCGAACTGACTGTGGGCCAACACACATAATATCAGCTGAAGCCGTCCTAGCCATCACTTTGGTGATCTGTCATAGCCCAAAAGACATGTAATTATTTAAACCAGAACCAAAAATAACCCATATATCAGAGAGAGAAAGAGGGAGGGAGGGAAGGACGGAAGGACGGAAGGATCGACACACATAATGCAAGCAGATAGGGAAGAAGTTTTCCCTATCAAAGGTTCAATTAACGATTTATATAAGCATTAGATTATTAGATGATTTTAAAATATAAAAATATATCAGAACCTCAAGAAAAGAGCATGTTGAAATAAATCCAACTCCTACAACCTTCAAATGATTAAACTAGAAAAAAAAAAAAAAAAAAACTAAAACTTCCCTTCAAGACAAACAGTTTAATGAAAAATTGATAAGTATATACTATATATATGTAGAAACCAGACATAAACAATTAAACATAGACATACCCGCGCAATGACAACAGATCCAGGCTCTGGAACAGCTCCATGGGCCTTGTGACCAGTTACTTCTACAATTGGTCTCTGTATATAAGAAACCGTCAGTACCGATAGCAGAAACACCAATGCTGCCAAGATTATTCCAAAAAACTGGGGAAAAAAACTGAAAAGCCACAGAAAACAAAAGTATGTACTTTCGTACTAATGAGTTCAAGAGTTTAGACCTTTGTTACATGATATGAGACTATACGGGCAGATGTAGCATTCAAATTCAAAATAAACAAACCAATTAATTTAGTGCATTCTGCCTTTCATGAAATTGAAAATTACTGCGACAATCAATTAATTGCCATCTGATTCCTTTTGTAAATCCAAAGAATTGAAAACAAAGTCTTCGTTTGCTAGCTAGCAGATAAATATTGGAGGTAAAACAAATAAGCGTTACTCGAACCTTATTACCTATTTTATTTTATCTTAAATTAAAATCATGACTGTAAAATTGGTAAACCTAAAAATTGAGCAACTTAGGCCAAATTTCATTGAAGCATAACCCAACCAAAATATAAGATTTTTCATCCCAAGCGAATCCAACCAAGCTAAAAGGACGAACATGATGTGGAGGAAAAAAAGAAAACCCTAGCAGTAGCAGAGAACCTTGTCAGGAGAGTCCGGGGCGAGAGATCTAGTTCGGCGGAAACCAGTTAGGGAGGCGTAAACGGTGTTGTTGTGAAGCGCCGCGTATGCTCCTCTTCCGGCTTTCACATCCGAGGCTCCACCCAGCACTTCGCCCGGTGTTACCATCACTGCCTCTTCCTCTTCTTCCATCACTCAGCACTCGCTCCCTCACTGAACACTCTCCACCGTCCAAAACCACAAGCCCAAGAGTTTACCAAACACTAGAAGAAAAAATATTCATTTGTAATAACAGTTTTTTTTTTTTTAGAGTAAATCCGTTATATATAAGTGTACACTTTAATCTTTTTTAAAAAAAAATTATTAATTTAATCTCTAAATTAAAAAAGTGATGCTATTTTGATCATTAGAAGAAATTAATTCCAGTTAGTCATTTAATAAATAAAAAAATATCATAAAAAATGTCTCTCAATTATATAAAATTATTATCAATTTAATTTTTTAATCATTAAAATTTTATTAATTTAGTCCTGATCTATACATAAAAGAATAAATTTGATAATACTATTTTAGATTTAAGGATTAAATTGATAACAAAATTTTTGAAAAATTAAAGTGATAGCATTTATATTTTTAAAAGACCAAAAAAAAATTTACTCATTTTTTTTATCACAATTGGGTTATGAGTCACCGAATCCATATTTTTATTTAAATTTTTATAATTATTTTATAAATATATTATAATATAAATTAAGTGTATATTTGATAAATTTTAATTTAAAAAATTAATTTTTAAAAATTTAATTTTAATCTATTCTCAGTATAAAATTTTTTTTACATAATTATCTAATCATATATTACTTAATATTTAACTTTTAAAATAGTTATTATTTTGATCAAACTTCTTTTAATGATTTGACAATACATTATTGTATGATAATATAAAACTTTTTATACTAAATCAAAATTAAACTCATTTTTTTATAAAATCACCCTTAATAAAATTTTGATTATAAATTGTTTGAAATATAAAATAAGTTAATCTAAATATATATCAATTAATTAAATAAGAATAAGTTAAACTAAATATATAAGAACATGTATAAACTTTTGATGAACTAATGTAATAAATGGATTGAAGTAATGTCAACAGTGTCCAAGTAACAGCTTTGCTTTTAGTTGGCAAGGATTCAAATGAGTAAGGGGGAGAGAAGAGGTTGCTAAAGTCTAAAATTATTAGTAACTGTTAAGAGAGTAGGTATAAAAGTATAAATTTATATTTTTTTCATCTGTTTTGATTTTACATTTTTTAATAATAATAATATTTTAAAAAATTAAAAAATAAATGTCAAATCTTATTATAAAAGTTAATGTACCATAATTTTAAGAATATAAATAAAATTTAAATTATAAAGTCGTTATAAATTATAAATTTTTATATTTTTGTTTTTATTTCTGGTAACAAATTTTATTGCTATTTCTTTTCTTTGGCTTAGCCTATTTTTATCTTCTATGAAAATATGGTTAAATTCAGTGATTTTTATCGTTTTGACGGCGAACTCATTTTTAATACTTTTTTTTTTTGCGGGGTCGTTTTTAACACTTTTAAATACAATAAACGTGATCCAACTCAATTCGGACTAAACATCTTTTTAAATCAGGCTTTAAATAATATGATCCAACTCATCATGTTCTTTTAACTGAACGGACTGATCCAACGAGCCAGATCCAATGGCCAAAAAGAACAAAAGCTCGTGACCGCTTGTCTGGGTGGAAGGATCACTAATTGACTATAGTCCATTTTGTTCTTTGCCGTTAAAGATGAATTATAACCAACATGTTGACAATTTCAATCTTAGAACAGTGTGAAGTTATGTCAATGCCAAAACAGCACAGGCCATTAAAGAATTCACTGCTTTTTGAATTTTCCCATCCAGAAGTAATCAAATTCTCACAGGCACACAAACGTGGGTGCCATCATTTTTATGCACCTTGCCTCAAATCCATTCGAGAGGCCACACGGGTAAATAAAAGAGAAGGAAAAGACAAAACGCAACGCATTTCTAAATTCTAGAGACATCATTTTTATACACCTTGCCCCCCATCGTTGAAATTAAAGACACTCTTTTTTATGTTGGCAAAGAACAAATCAAATCAGCTCAAAGACGCATATTGATATTCCCCTCTCATCCCCAGCAACCAAATTATCCGCCCACTACGGCCAAGGGCCGCCCATATATGTAAAATAATGTGTTTTCATTTTCATTCGGTGCAAAAGGGCCAAACGTAGTTGATATCAGTGGTGCAAATTGGCTCAGCTTATCGTTTCGTAAATTTTGAGCATCAATTCGTACTTAATAAAGAAGATACGATGCCACATTGCCACTCAGATATATAGATTTATTTGCACGTCATAAAGCCTGAGATTTTTTAAGGTTGGGGGATTACATATTCACATGCAAAAAGATCCAAATTGAAGAGAAGGCAGGCAAAGGCTGCTTCTTCCATTGCATGAGATAAATTACAGGGGCACAGAATACTAAATAGCCTAAGCTGACCGGTCAAAGCAACATGGAAAAGTGCATGCATCATGAGAAACGCTAGTTGCAAATGCATGCTCCTTCTTTTCCTTTCCTAGCTAGCTGTACATTTTTTAATGAAATACCAAGACAAGAAGAAATTCGAACATTGAACAAGAAATATAGCCCTTACACGCGTTTGAAAATCCATCTCTCCTGCGCAAACGAATCTGCATATATATCATATATTAATTAAACCAGTAGCAAGTAAACTTTTTTTATGAATTTATTTTCCCGATGAATATTAACCATCATACACAATAACAAAAAATCCAAATATTTAGCTCTGATCTCAATCAGTTGGAGCGTGTAGGTGCGGAAGAAGACTCGAATTTGTAATGCTTGTCCACTGCAACAGATACGTCCCATGTGCAACTAAGTCCCTTGGGTATGGTGACAAGGTCGCCGGCACCAAACTCTACAGGCTCAGACGATGAGCCTTTTGGGTAAACCTTCACTCTCCCTCTCAGCAAATAACACGTCTCTTGGGCGTCGAATTTCAGCATGTACTTCCCAGGAGGACAACCCCATCTAAAAAAACAAAAACAAAAATTTCATCGGATCCATCGATTGCTTATATTCACTTTCAATTGTGATCATACATAGTTGATAAGAATCTTCTGTCTGAGAGAGAACCAAAAAAAACAATGATAATAATAAACTTACCCAAAAAAGTAAAAAGAATTGAAAGAGGAGAATTAGTCTACTAATCACAGGAAATCACTCACTTGGGCCACGAATTAATACCCAGCTCTGATAATCGGGATTTTGAAGGATTACTTTCGACTGTGATGGTTAGCTCTGAAGACGACCTTGGTCCTGATGTTGATGCCATGAAATATTATATATTATGTTAAACAGGAAAATGAAAGAAGAAGAAGGAGAAGGAGAAGGAAAGAGGAGTCTGGAGTTAAGCTGGTTAAAGGGGTGGTTGGCCTGCTCAGATTTATAAAAATAAATTCGCTGTGGTCAGAGTAGAGAAATGGGATCTTTATATATATATCTATGATCAGTGTGATATAACCAAAGAAGAATCTTTTGGTCAGCTGTTATAAATAGAGGAGAGCTTTCTGTACAACACTAGTAAATTGAATTGATCCATTATTATTTGAAAGGTAAACAATTTTACTTCTAATAATCAAACTCCAAAAACGTTGTGCTCATGAGCTTCATGATATATAGTTCCCTTGAAGTAATGGAAACACTAGAGCAGAGGGAGAGAAACAGTTGAAAGCGTGCTCCAATCTCCAATATTCTAATATGTATATGAATATTTATATGCGCTAGTGTGCAGTTTTGGGATAGAGATTAAAGAGCATAGCAACTAATAAATTAGGTCAAGGTTTGACTTAACGGAGACAAAACAAGGGTCAGTGACTGAGAAGAATGTTCTGAAATGGGGTTATCACAAACTACAATGGCGACAAAAGATGTACCCACCCGGATGCCTTTTGTCTTGGAGGCTAGCTCCCCTAGTGGCCTCGGATGCCACTCAAATAAATTGCCATGAGGCTAAGAGGTAACAAGTCAGTTTGCATATTGATGGTGGGCATTACCCATACAGGAAACCCCTCATTGGAAAAGAATAATGCAACATATGGTGTGTTTTTCTGTTGTGTACTATGCATATATATAGAAAATATTGATATAATTCTGTTTGAATTTAAAAGCGAATATAGTAATAACAAATAACAAATGCATACATATTGTGTATGAAAGAAATCTCGTCCTTTCATGAGCGTACACGTATTATAGGCAAGATTTACTTATTAAAAGAAAAAGAGGCGTGTGAAAATGTAGAAGAATCAAGAATGGATGAATGGAGATTTATGGTTATGTAGAACACATTTTTTGTCCGTTGAAACGTAGAGAAGAACATAAATGAATCAGAATTAAAACTGTAACGGTACAGAGTCGCAATTCAAATATATCATGATTGATTTTCGTCGTTCACAATCGAGTGAAACACAATTCTTGTAGCCATAAAGCATGCTAGATCTCTATCCACATCGCAGGTACTTTCCTTTTATAGATATTAAGAGTGAAAAAAATTTGAATAACGAGTAATTGGCTGTGACTAAGCTGATTACCATTCAGCGGTCAGTTTTCAAACATCAATATTCCATCTTCTGTATATTTAATTTGGACTATTTCTTCTATTATAGATTCTAATGAAATGATTTTTCTATTATTAATGAAATTACTATCTGAAAGACTATCATATACAAAAATACAAAAGTAAGCCCTAATACGTTGATCGTGGTTACAATGCTTTAAAAACAGCGAGTTCGCTGGGTTTTAAGGCTGATATGATAGGTGCATTGTGCACCATAAGTACATTCACATGCCGTGAATTGTTTATTCACAGGGAGATCAAGGATGTCTTGCTGTTGGTAAAGACTGATATTCTTCCATGCAAATAAGAATGATAAGTGATGATGAACCTATTATTCTGACAGCGCATAGAAAACAAAACTAGAAGACCAGACTAGCAGATATCAGAACAGGAAACAATAACACCAAGACTAATTGAGAAATGGGGTTGACATTTCATCAATCATCCTTCGCATATCTCTTGCTTAAAGATTACAAGCTATGCCACAAGCAAATCGGTCTTCGATTTGATAATAATATACAAGATGGAATTGCAGTACAAACACGGATCCACTTCATATTTTCTATGCAGTAATTCACTGTTCCCACTCTCTGTCTAAAACTTGTGGGTCCAACTTCGATTGAAGCCCAACCATGCCTCTCGACTGCTGATGAGTCAGACGATCCCAACCCATAATGTGTGGCAATGCAAACTGCATCAAAAAGTAAAATTGACCAAAGATAAAAATGTAAAACAAGGCAAGGAAAATTTATATGGAAAAGCAGGAAAAAAAATAACAAGAGAAGATTTGCATGTATGACTGGATCCAGAGTCACTTAGAAAGGGTGCATGGGCTAGGAAGTGTATCTTGACCCAACAAATAAACTTGGGATGAAATACTACTAGCTACTCAAACAAATATTCGGAGTTCAAACTATCTCAAGTAAGAAGTCAACGATCAAAGTTAAAGAGGATTTTTTTTAATGAATAAAAATATAGAAATATCTTTTATCTTTCAATATTCTTTTTGTTGGGGGTTAAATTCTCACACACTTCAGAAAAAATTACAGTGCTTTTGTATTGGATTAACAAATGCAACCTAACAAGACAATGTGAAAAACACACAAACACTTCTTACAAAATATTATCCATTATAAGCAAAAAAATCACAATAGAGAAAATGTCTTGTTCTCACGAGGGTAAGGCCGTGTACAGTTGACCCTCCCCAAACCCCACAATGATGAGAGCCTCATGCACTGGGCTGCCCTTATAAGCAAAAAGCCATAAATCTTATGTGAAAACAAAACAGTGGTTTGCCAACATGACAAGATGTGCAATACCTTTTCAATTATGCTAAAAAATGTTAACAAAAACCTATCTGGCACCTGGAAAATCTAAATTCTGGATCAGAACGCTGCTAAACTTAATGGGCTACAAATGTTGAATTAAGATTCAAGGCATTTTTATAATGCATTGACCAAGGTTTCATGACGAGAACTGTGTTGCTTAATGGAACAATAGGTACATAAAAGGGTAGGATAACTGTTCTATTTATCTCCTCATACGCTAGAAAGAAAACTGTAGATAGAAAGATACTAGATAACCTCTTCATTCTTACATATTGCTAGCAGTAACTCAACAGCCTATAACTTGTGAAAGCTATAACGTAATTGACATTATTAATGTAATCTTATGAAAAGCTAAGCAGAAAAAGGCATACACTGCAAGCTGTCTTCATCACAGCAAACTCAGCAGTTGTGACAGGAACAGTGAAGTATTCTTTGGCATTTAAAAGGTTGTTGACAACAGCTGCCAAAAGGTGACACGTAGTGTGAGCATATGGAATACATTGTGCAACCCAAAATGAGTGGAAAATGGAGAAAAATTAACAACATAAAATCTTACACAAAGACACGAAGTAACCATTGCTGTTCGCATGAGGCTTAATTGATAAGCTCTTCCTTACTTGACCAGCATTACTGCAGCATACGGTGCTTACTAAACCATCACTAATTAACTTTCAAATGGTATAAATTAACGCTACATGTATTTCTAATTCAATCCCATGATAGTTCTCACATAAGATAACTAATTGGCCATAAAAAATTAATACAAGAGACTTGTCATGAAGCCGACCTTGATAACATTGAGGGGTCATGAAAGAATTCACAGGAATCTTGAGGACCCATGGTTATCAGAGAACCGACTTCTGTTGCTGAGAGGGCAAATCTCTACAAAAAGGTTATTACTAATAAGTAGAGAGAGAGAGAGAGAGATAATGGAGCATCAAAAGATTCTATGTTAGTTTTGTCCTGCAAGTATTACTATGGCAACTAAACAGAACATCAGAAACAAGATATTGTGGCAACTTGACAATATGTCTTTTTCTATACAAGGAAAACAAAAATACTTGAAAATATGTTTGTTGAAATTATACGGTTTAGGTAGAGAAAAAGAAGAAAAGAGAATTGATATTAATAAGAGAAAGATGTGATTGATGTATTAAATGTGTTTGATGTGATAGATGTATTAAATGTGTTTGATGTGATACAAAAGAGAAAGTACTAACCCCTATTTATATTCTTAATAATCCTAATGAATTAAGGAAATAACAATCCTAAATAAATAAGAAAATATAGAAAACATAATTAAATTAAGATTCCTTAATTAGAGGACTAATTGATCTATAATATATTCTAAGATCTTCTAAAATAATTCTAAAGATATTTGTAAATATCCTAAAGATATTCTAATAATTCTAACACTCCCCCTCAAGCTAAAGCTTACTAAGCTTTAAGCTTGTTACAATAAATACTTTAATTAAATAATAAATATAAAGTGGACTCTATGGCTGAAACATAACTCAGGATGTTGGGTACGCTAGAAAGATGAACATTGCTGAAAAGATAATTCAGTAAGGAATGATCATCAGCCTGAGGAGTTAGGGTTCTGCTTAACCAGATGGTAGACCCAAACGACGTGAGAAGAAAGGATTCTAAGGTTCTGCTTGACCAGATGGCACACCCAAAAGACTTGAGGATTCTAGGGTTCTGTTTGACTAGACAGCAGACCCAAACGACTCGAGAGATTCTAAGGATTTGTTTGACCAGATGGCAGATCCAGACAACTTGAGTAGAAATACCACTAGTGTGATTCATCAGTGGGAAAGAAGTCACCATCGGAATGATTGTCAATGGAAAGAGAATAACAATCACAAACATAAGTATTGAAAAGATGTCACCACTGATATGAATCATAAGTAGGAAAGAAGTCACCATCGAAATGATCGTCGATGGGAAGAGAATAACATGACAACATTAGTATTGAAGAGATGTCACCACTAGTATGACTCATCAGTGAGAAAGAAGTCACTATTGAAATGATCGTCGATAGAAAGAGAATAATATCACAAACACTAGTATTGAAAGGTCACCATTGATATGACTCATTAGTGGAAAAGAAATCACCATCGGAATAATAATCGGTGGGAAGAGAAATAACATGACAAACACTAGCATTGAAGAGATGTCACCCACTGGTATGATTCATCAGTGGAAAAGAATCACCATCGGAATGATCGTCGATGGGAAGATAACATGACAAACACTAGTATTGAAAAGTCACCACTATCATTATCACTCTCCCTCAATGCTATGCTAGCATTGGAAAAGAGTCAAATAGTAAAAAAACAGAGAAAATAGATGGGAGAATGGGTTGAGAAAACAATAATAGAGAATTTACAAAGGAATTCTATAAAACTCGAAACAATAGAAAGCATGAACACTCTCAAGGTGGATGGTACCGCTCTGATACCATGTTGAAATTATAAAGTTTAGGTAGAGAAAAAAAAAAAGATAATTGATATTAATAAGAGAAAAATGTGTTTGATGTGATACAAAAGAGAAAGTACTAACCCCTATTTATATTCTAGTAATCATAATCAAATAAGGAAATAAATAAGGACATATAATAAAATTATGATACGACTCCTAAAATTGTTTCATCAATTAGTGCACTAATTGATTTTACAATATCTTCTAAAGATCTTCTAAAGATATTCTAAATATATTCTAATAATGTCACAACCTAGAAACTTCTTAACCATGCAAAAGATGTGGTTTGCTGGGCCAAGCTTCAAACAAGAAAGTACACTAAGAAATTAAACGGGATATAAGGGGGAAAACCAATAGAATAAAAAAAAAAAAAACGTACCTGTCTCTTCTCCCAATTATATTTGCGCTCCCCAACAGCAGGCATGAAAACCATCATCATTGAACCACAACGAGCAACTACAACAGCCCCAGACTATGCCAAGTGAAATTGATAAATAAGAAGTGACGGTTAACACCAGAAAAAGAGGTATTTAATAAATTGTGAAAAGGAAACTACGTGCTTACATCCAACTTAGTGAAAGTTGGAAGACAAGGACTTAAAGAGAGTGCAGCTTTGCCCTTGTAAACAGAATAAGGAGCAAATATTCGATCTGAAGCATATCCTGCAAGTTAATAATTGGAAAACAGATGCAGATCCTGGTTCAATGTTTGCAGAAGAAAAAGTAAATCCAAAAAATGTTTTATAAAGCAATGCCTTTGGCAGCATAATTATCTGTAGAGGTAGAAAAGCCAGCCCAATAGGTAGAACCCTGCAGACGCCATGGACAGTCTCTAACATCAGCTACCCTAGATGACAGTGTTTCCAATAACTGATACCTGTTTAGTAATGACAATAGGAAAACCAAATTAATCTATAAAATTCTTGTTGAAAACATTTAGATGTTATTTATCATTACAGGCAAGTATCATTGTGCAAACATTTAGTATAGAGAAATTGCAAAACCTAAAAATATGTTATAATCTTACTAAGCACATTTTACAGTATCAAAAACAACTCTAGTATCGTCCATTGAACGAGGCTCTGTGCCGCAATGTTTATATAAACGCCAACAGTTATATTTTCATGACATAGTAAGCCAGTATGCCATTGTCCAACCAAAATAACCCTGCACTTACTTTAGCCAGGAGAATTAGATTTATTCCGCTAAGTCTAGAACAAAGGTGCGGAACAAAAAAGGATGTTATGATATGTTAGTCATTCTAATTACCTAGCATCAACCTTTAATAGAACTAACATAATTAAAGTATGTGAGTGCAGCATGGAAGTCAGTTACTCAGTGGTAAGCGTATTGCATCTCGAGCTCCAATTCAGGCCATTTACAAGAAATGAAATCATCAGAAACATGCATGTCCAGAACCGATTGAAGGGAAACAACCCAGCTAAAGAAAGGATTATTCCAAATGCTCCCTCCCACTCAGTTTTCCTAGCCTTCAATTATAATCTTGTCTGGGAAGACACCTACTCTAATAGTTAGTGTTTAAACAAACTTGCAGAGCTCAAAGTTTCAAAGAAGCGCATAGTAAGCAGAACCACTTTGAAAAGAAACAATCAGCAGAATCAAAGTGATAAAAAATCCATAGCCAACAGCAGAATTTAATAGCAGAACGATTTCCAGAGGAAACCACGCTGGACTAACGAAACTCAAAGATACTTAAACCTTTTTTCTTTCTATGATAAAAATTAAAAAAAAAAAAAAACTCTCAGCAACCGAGAGGAGGGTCTCTACAAAAGCACAGTGAACCATCCCAAGAACCAAAGTAATAGAATGTTTATTTCGCGTGTCACATTCAATTGTAACTTGTAAGACCCCAAAACTTCAGGTTTTGGTGGCCACAATTTGGGAGTACAGAAAGGAAAAGGGCGAATAAAATGTGAATACAGTTGATAGGTGATACACAACCAGAACACGAGTAACAGATGAGTGAGCTTTGGATTCAACATAGGTCAATACCTGGAACTGGAAGCCAGCACGCGAGATAGGTTCAACATTTTCGAACACCGTCTCTTCTGTCTCACTAATGCAAGCAGGGACCGACTATGTAGGAGGGAGGGGGGGGGGGGGATGGGGGAGGGATTTTTCGGCAAACGACAAGTCATAAATTTTCTTTCAGCTAAAACCTATTTTTTAATTTTTAAATGATATATTATTTATTAATTTTATTTTTTAAAATTTAATTTTATTAATATAATTTTTAAAGTTTAAGTCATTAATAAATTTTATTTTTTTATTAATTTAATTTTAAAAAAAAATAAATTATTATAAATTTAAAATTTTAAAAATTAAATTAATAAAATTAATTTTTAAAATATCAAATTAATAAATAATATATATTTTTAAATACAAGAAATATGTTTTACTCTTTTAATATTTTTTTTGGTCAAGACAAATCATAAATAAATTTAGTTAAAATTAGTGTTAAGTTTCAATTAATATAGTTCGAATCCAAATATAATTTGGCATGGGTTCCAGCTTATAAATAAATTAGACTTGACCTTGCCCATCTCAATCACCAAATTTCATTTATTACTTTTTATTTATAATTCCTTAACTCGTGGAAACATCCATTAATAATTTTTTTTAGTTTAATTTTTTGGTTTTTTAGAATATTTCTTCAGTGAGTAAGAGACTAATATTTCAAAGTACAATCAAGTGTCAAAGTGAAAACTCTTTCTAATAATGTTTGCTCATAATTTGGCATGGCTCCAGCTTATAAATAAATTGGACTTGATCTTGCCCATCTTAGTCATCAAATTTCATTTATTATTTTCTATTTGTAATTCCTTAACTAGTAGAGACACTCATTAATAATTTTTTTTAGTTTATTTTTTTGGTTTCCCAAAGTATCTCTTCAATGGGTGAAAGACTAATACTTCATAGTACAATCAGGTGTCAAAGTAAAGACTATTCTTGAGTATATTTGTTTTATGCGAAATCGAATTTCTACCAGTGAAGTGAATTTTTAAGAAAATTTAAATCCCTGTAACTCAAACTAACACTCGTTGGTAATTTTTTTTTTAGTTTAGTTGATTTTGATCTCAAGTCCTATCAATGTGTTATTTTTTTTCTCTGTTTGCATGTGTTACTTTTTAGATAAAATATAACCTGAACTTAACAAGTCTAATTTGTAACCAGCTATACATGTAACGCATGAATGTTATATCAATAGTAATTTATTAGATTCAGCTTGAATTATTTGAGATTCAACACCATTCATATCCGACTATAATTATATGATTTAAAGTTCGTCAAATGCTACTTTTAAAATCTAGCCCAATTGATATGATAATATTTTTATTTAAAACCTACTTTAAAACCAATATCCACGATCTACATCAAGATTAAAAATATTTTACCATTTACACTTGACTAATTTGAAAGACCTTGAGTTCAAAGCTAACCATGTAATTAGGCAATAGTTTGGCTCAACACAACATTTAAAAAAAATCCTATTTATCTAATAATTTTAGACCCACAACAAAAATTTATATTTCAACCCAAGCGTCATAATTCAATTGACGTCAATTTTTTTAGGAATTACTTTATTCTTTAATTAAAACTTTAATTTGCCATCCCCCTTATGCAGGTTTTGAACTTGATTTGTAATAAAACAATGATATTTCAAGCTCAAGTCCAAATAAAAATTAGATTTGGTCCAACCCAATTAATATACAATAAATATGATTTAATTTTGATATATTCATAGTGTAAAAAGGTTTTATGTTATTATTGAACTATGTATGACACCACATTTTTACAAAGCTGTTAAAATTTAAAAAATGTTGCTGCAAGTGAAAAACCCTAGAGTCTGTTCAGTTTGTGAAAAATATTTTTTTTTAAAATTTGAAAATATTTTGTACTTTTAGATTTTTAAAGTTTAAAAATTACGTTTGATTAATATAATTTTTGTTTTAATTGTTGTTATTGAGATTTCAGCTTCCTATTTTCGAAAATGATAAAAATAACTACTTTTTGTTTTCATATTTGATATAATTTTAAAAAATGTTTCCTAAAAAACATTTTCAATAAAATACAACTAAATATAGATCCATTTTATATTTTTAGTGAAAATAAAATAAAAAAGAGCCAAATAAAACACACTCTTAGCTACTATAATGATAGCAATTGGTTGTTAATAGCCTATAATCTGTTGAGAGTTGTTAGTTGGGTTAATTAGTTAAATGATAAGTGTTATTGAATTTACAGTTATGAGTAGTTAAATTGTGGAATAATAACTTTTTTAAAATAATAAGAGTAAGAATATTCATAAGATCTATCGGAGATTTGAAGCAGAAGTTTTATCATATTTTTAAATTATACATAATTGTTATTGAATTACGGTGATAATAAATTAAAATTAAACTCTAAATATATAATATTTTCTTATATATCTAACTTGTTTTATCAAAACATCTAACTTTGTTTTTAATATAAAAACAGCTCTCTTACTTTTTGGCCATGATATGCTCTTTCTTTTTTTTTGGGTAATAATTGGCCATGATATGCTTGGTGACTTAAATTGTGCATGTTTATAAAAACTACAGCTGCATGCAAAAAAATCTCAACTTTTTAAAAAACTTATTTTTTTAATTTTATATTAATTTTTTAAATTTTGTTTTGGTCGGGCTCGAACCCAGACCCAAGCTCTTTTAAAAAGGCGCAGCCCAGTCGAGCCCAATCTCGACAACACCGGCCGTTCGTGATCACCTCGGCGTTCTCTGTCTCACAAGCAACACGATGGTGTTGGGTGCTTCCGTACTTGGGTGTAGATCTCAGCTGAGCATAGGCTAACTCTGCCATGTCTCTCAAATCTCAGTGCCGACGATTACACCATTAGTGTCTATTTGATGTGATTTTGATGATGCTGATTATTCTAATCCAGCAATAAGACAAGAGGTCTTATTTTCACATCACATTTTCTTGTTTCTCCGTTTTTTAATTTTCGCTGCGAGTTATTTCTGCACAAACAAGATGGCAAGTGTCGCCGGAAGCACAGTGGTATATACTCCATTTACACTTCAACTGGTGTTTGTGAATTGTGATATAATCGATTTCCTTTTCTTTGATCTTCGGGTGATTTTGGTGGTGTGCAGAGCCCCTCTCTCGGTAAAACTAATGATGCGCAAAAGAATGCATTCGATTTGGGAGCATTCGTTGGGGACTTAACCGTCGAAGAGGATCTAAGCAGGTTTTCTATTCTACTACTGCGCTTTCAAATTTAAGATGATTATTCTTGTTATTATTATTTGTTTGTTTCAGTTTGTCCAGCTTTGAACTCGAATCTTACGATAAAAATGATTGCTAGTATTACTATTACTGTTAGTTTTAGATGTGTTGGTTAACTTGTTTTTGCATTTGTAGTGATGATATATCTTTGGAAGGACTGCAACAGGAACTGGAAGAATGTAAGGATGATGATGTAAGTTATTTTTCCTTCATTGTGTAGGAAACTCTGCTATTTTAGATGCTGGTGAAATGAATCAGCACGAGGCAGGATTGGTTTTAGCAGAATGGTTTAAACTTTAAATTCAGTCTGCTATCCTCTCTCGGCATGCCGCTTTTATTGACAATTTTTTTTCTGTAATGTTCCAATGCTTGCTCCTAGTAAATATATACTTAACACAATCACCATTAACTACGTATTTGAGAAATTCTCTGTGTGCCATTGTTATGAAATATTATCCCCCTTGTTAGGCATTTCAATTTAATCAATGACAGAACTAGCTTTTCCTTTTTTGTCTTAGCTAAAGGATCTGGTACATAGGGTAATGATTTTTAAAGAAAAATATTTTTGGAAACACTTTGTAGAGTGCTTCAATGGGAGGCTATTGTATCAGCTAGTTTCATGTTAAGCATGCGAACAGTTTCACACTCTTATCATTTCATTGATGCTGCTGGCATTTTATCCACAATGCTCCTTGCCTTTCAATCATCCTTCTGGTTAGATACGCAAGTTAAGTTATTAACTTGCTTTCTTTTGTATAGGTAGTTGCAAACATACTATCCAAAGGTACAAAACTTCGGGATTATACAAAGGGAGTTGAGAATGATTTGCGCAAAGTTGAATTGGATTCAATTCAGGTTTGTGGTTAATTTTGTGAAATTTTTAATAGCCACTCCGTTTTACAATTATTTGCTTGATTAGTATGAATGTCTGATCACTGTGTGGTTGTAGTACTGATCTTACATGTAGGTGTGGCTTTAGGGATATCATATATCTCAACCCGACATGCTAAGAGAATGATAATGACCTCTTCTACTACTTCTAGGAGAATTATATCTTTTATGATTTTTGGTGACCAAGTAATTATGTAAATATCTTATCATATGGTGTTGCTGGTGCAAGAAATTATTTATGCTTTATATTTTGTATGTGGCCATTGACATAATGAAGTATTCTAAGTAATTGCTTGTGCTTTATAATGAATTTTTTTTATGTCATGCTGAGCCTAGCATCAATCTTGTTTTGTTGTATGGTTGCTGACTTTTTACTAATCAATTAGTTTTCTGACTTTTCCATTTATTGCAGGATTATATTAAAGAAAGTGACAATCTAGTCTCTCTTCATGATCAAATTCGTGATTGCGATAGTATCTTGTCACATATGGAAACTCTTTTAAGTGGATTTCAGGTGTGTTGGCCCTTTGAGCAATTTGAAGATGCTTGCATTTATGAGCATTGATTATCTTTCAAAGCTTGCTGTCTTTATGTTGGATGCATGTCACAAAATCCATTGTTTGAGTATATACAGCTGGTAAACAATTTTTTCACCCACAGGACAAACTTATTAATCCACAGGGATCATCTTTGTTATTATCATCCTTCCATTTCTTTTTTAGATGAAATGATTGCTACATGAAAATTGGATCATAATTTCTCACTTCATGGCTATTTTCTATATAGTTATGGTTTTATAAAAAAAAAAAATGTTCTATATAGTTATGGAAGTTATCTAAAAGTGTTTCTGAGTATATAATGCTAAAGAAGCAATGCAAGTTCCAGGTAGAACTATAGTTAAATTAATGGGCTAAATGCTTGCAAACTATGTTTAGGCTGATAAAGAGCAGAACCAAGCAACCAATTCTTAGTTTATCAGGTTCATTATTTAAAATGATGGTAAAAACATGGTCCTCATTTTCTGATAAGAACAGTAATGCTATGGTATTTTAAAAATTGGAAAAACTATCTTAAAAATTTTTGAAGTAAATTTTATCTTAAAGCTTGAATTTGACACTTCTTCAAACTTGTTTTTATGTTTATAACCTTTGAAAAGTATTCTATTCACACTGCAATAATGAAGTGCTTAAAGCTGTGGGGATCTTTAATAGTCATGGATAAAAAAATATGTTAAATCATAGTAGTCTATTCAATAATTTGAAGGACCTCAACAATTTGAAGTACAGTTTCTATGTGGATATTGTATATTAAATCATGAACTCTTTCTTAAATTTTTTTATCAGACTGAGATTGGTTCCATTAGCTCAGACATAAAGATTCTCCAGGAGAAGTCTATGGATATGGGTTTGAGGCTTAAGAATCGCAAGGTATGACCATTTTATTCAAACAGAAAGATTTCAAAGGTGTTCATAAATTATAACACCCTTTGGCCTTTGCTTAATACAAGAGAGCACGATGACTAGTATTATGTAACCTACTGTCATTTTGATCTGGGAAGCAAACTGCATCAAAAGGCGGTTTACATTTTGACAATTGAATCAATCCATCTCTGACAAGAAATTCTCAGATTGTTAGGTTTCTTTTCATGTTTAGATGTGAGAAAAAATAGTTTCAATATCACTTACTTATTCTCTATTTTTTTCTCTGCTCCCCCTGCCCCAAATCAAGGTAGTTTTTTTTTTTTTTTTCCCCGTCTTTTTGCATCTATACATGTGTTATATATTGTAGATTGGTCTTGTTTCTTCCAACAGGTGGCTGAATCCAAATTGGCTAAGTTTGTGGAAGACATAATAGTCCCTCCAAGGATGGTGGACATTCTTGTTGATGGAGAGGTATTTATGCTTTCTCTGTAATATACTTCTCTCCAGTAATATTGGGTTAGTTGCTTTTGGTGCTGTGCAACATATGTTTAACCTTTTCTAATAGTATTTTTGCATTTATCTTCTACATCTCTATCAGTTTTCTAGGCTTTGAAAACAAGGATCTGATTGAGGATCTCTCATATTTTGTTAGTGACTTTGGTTCTTCAGTTAATGCATGAAAATAGACATGTGATATGTGACAAATATTGAAGCAGCTGGTTTGTGGAAGGTCTGCACATTGCATTATAAACATAGGTCATTTCTTGTCTATCTTGTTGTCATTTATGTGATCAATTGACCATAAAAGGCTCAAGAGCTTTACTAGTTTTGATTATTTTATTGTTTTTGTTTTGTAAACTTGTAGCTTGATTTATTTTATTAGTTTTGACATATCGAGATATTAGTAGCATGCCAACATTTAAAAAATATACAATGATTCTTTTGGATTTGAGAATAATACTCAGAGTGACAATTTTTTGCTGCTGATCAGATGTCTCTTCTAGCTCCTTTGACATTTTAGCCTGGAAATAATTTGATTTAATCATTCAGGTCTATGTTTTGAATTTCATATACATCAGCTGGTACTTGATGTGCATACTGCTCAATGTACATTAAGTGTTATTATTCTCCCTTTTAGTTAGCTTTCTTGTTCTCTTTAAACTTTTTTCCAGGTAAATGAGGAATATATGAGAACTCTTGAGATTCTGAGTAAGAAACTGAAGTTTGTAGAAGTGGACCCAATGGTTAAAGCTTCAAAAGCTCTAAAAGATGTTCAACCCGAGCTTGAAAAACTCCGACAGAAAGCAGTTTCAAAGGTCATTAGCACCTTTAATAATATTAGTATGATTTTTTTTTTTTTATTGATATAATATCTTGCAGAACTTTTTAACTTGATATAAACAAATACCTTTGTCATGGCTATCTATCTGCAGGTCTTTGACTTCATTGTTCAGAAACTCTACGCACTGAGAAAACCCAAAACGAATATCCAAATACTTCAACAAAGTGTCCTTTTAAAGTACAAGTGAGTTTTTTAATTAGTTTCTAGAACATGGCAGTTTACTATGTTTTTTTTTTGGTACATTGGCTGCACGGAGGTTTGAATCTATGACCTTCTGCATACTACCCAAACCCCTCGCCACTAGCCCGCTCCTGGTGGCTTCGGTAGTTTACTACCACTCCTGGTGGCTTTGGTAGTTTACTATGTTGATTGCTTTTGAATAGTGATAATATAATTATTCCATGCTGAAACTCATGTTGCTGAGTTTCTGTATTTGATGGATTTGGTTGTCATTTAAATGAACTAGTTTTATTCTTTGTATTAGCTTTAATATCCTGAATTTAATTGATTTATTTCATAATCAAACATTTCTTTTGCTTCAAAATCTACTTACAACTATTCTTTTTGATAGATAAAGAAATTTTATTAGAGAGAAAAGAAGTGAGTTACAACTAGGGTGAGATAATAAATCCTCCAAAACAGAAAAGATCAAAAACAAAAGAGAACAGGGAAAATTATGAATGTAGTAAAGCTACCCAATCTCTTTGCATAACTGAGATAACAACTCCTTTGAAGCACCCATGAGCAGAACACCAAAGAAAATCCAAAATCGTACCTCTATCCCATATCAAGTTTGGAGGCAAAGAAACACCCTTAAAAGAAGCAAGCGTTCTAGATCAAAAAAGGACTAAATAAATCCATAAAATTTTAGCCTCCTTGATTTTACCAAATGAGTTTGTCAAGATGGATCATTTGAAGGTTAGGAAGTGTGAGCCTAGTTTTCTGTCTCCAACTAGTTTCCTCCTCCCTGAGTAGCACCTCTTCAGACTCATTCCTTGACCTTGACCTCTCCTATTCGTTTGTTTTAAATAAATCACTGCTGGTTTTGGCATTTGGCTGAATGGCTGTTGACATGTTGTATTTTATGTTATGAAGATGCCTTTACTTCATAAGCTACTCTTTCTTAAGACTGTTTCCAAATTCCAATTGATAAGTTCTACTAACCTAAATTGTATCTACTTGATAACAGGCTAAACATGTTTGCTTGTGCCATTTTTTTAATATATTTTTTGAAAATGTTTGAGCTTTATATGGTGTTTACTGGACTCTGGATATTAGGTTTAAATTGATTTTGATTACAATTGTTTGTATTCAGTCTTGCAAGCACAATGGTAGCTAAATCTTCAGAGATTGTGCTTGATGTTGTGGAATGTAGTTACTGAATAAATATTCAACGATTTTTTGTTTTTTGTTTTTTATGTTTTGGTTGCCATGATTTGCGTATTTTTTATTTAGCCTGCCAACAAGAGAAGGATGTGAAATTACCAATCTATACTTCCTTACTTTTGCTACCTTTAAATTGTGATTATTTTGCCTACTTTGGGTTCTCTATAAATCTAACAAATGGAAGTGAAAAAGTGTAGGTATGTTGTTACCTTCCTCAAGGAACATGGCAAGGAAGTATATAATGAAGTTCGTGCAGCATACATTGATACAATGAACAAGGTAACTGTCAAAATCAGAATCTTCCATCAAGATTAATATTGTTTGAAATGTCGGCCTACATATTAATATTGCTATGAGGAGTGGAGAAGATTTGGTAGCTCTTGAGTCTTGACATAATTATGTTTATTTTTATTTTTTGTCTTGGAAGCATCTTTTTCAGAGTAGACTGAATTTTACATCAACATTGCGGTCTGTATGTCATCAGAAAAGTCTTTTGTTTGATAAGTCTACTACTTTAAATGAGCCCAAGCTGCCTATGTACTTGGAACCTATAGACAAAAACCTTTTTATGTATGATTATTTAGTCAACCCAAATGTAGGTTCAATATAGAAGAAAGTCCACTCCAAAAATACGTGATTTCTTTTTTTCTTTAATGGAGTTTAAAATGAAATATGACAGCATCTGAGACTTTAGGTAGCTTTGCTTTGGCCTGACACAGATAACTTCTGTCTGGAAGATGTCACTTTGGTTCTTTGTTGATAACCGAGTGTCTCTGATGATATACCTGGTTATCATATTGCTAACCTTCATACTTATAAATGGTCAATTTGGGTTGTTATAAGCTAAAAGGTCTGATTACTGATCCATGTTACAATTGTGAATTTCTAACAACGACTCCAATATGTATGCATGTAGAGTAAAATTATTTTAAAGTGAAATAGTGAAGTTGAAAATAATTTCAGGAAGTACCCTAATGCTGCTGTATGTTTGCAGGTTCTTAGTGCTCATTTCCGTGCTTACATACAAGCATTGGAGAAACTACAGTTGGATATAGCAACATCTAATGATTTGATTGGTGTAGAGACAAGAAGCAGTGGTCTTTTTACAAGAGCAAGGGAACCACTAAAGAATCGGTCTGCTGTTTTCGCTCTTGGGGATAGGATTAATATATTAAAGGTATAACTCAGTCTAGAAAAAGGGGAAAGCCATGCAGATGATTCTCTTTTTGAATTCTAATTGAATTTACCAAGAAATCCATGTGTTTATTTAATAAAATTATATTGTTGTTGGTGTGAAATTTTCCCTTCAAGGAGTGAAAGTCAGTCAAAAGAAGGATAATAATTTTGTGAAGAGGAAAAAAAAACAGTACTATGTTTCAGGCTCTAGGGACCTGTTACTGGCTTTATAAAGTGATGATTATTAATTATTATCTTACATTTGATTCAAAATAGAAATAAATTTATGATAGAAAGCATTTGCTATATTTTTTCTTGAGCTTTGGTATGGTTAATAGGAATTTATGTCATTGGATGACTCTGATCTGCACAGGTTTTACAGACTTTTGGATAACTGCCTTAGAATTGACAGTATATTAAATGTGACATTGATACCAGGAAATTGATGAACCTGCATTGATTCCTCATATAGCTGAAGCCAGCTCCACTAAATATCCATATGAGGTCCTGTTCAGGAGCTTGCAGAAGCTGCTTATGGACACTGCTACTTCAGAGTACTCTACAGTTCGCTATGCCTGTTAATATTGTCATATAAGATATGCATGTTGACATTATTTTCTTTCATCTGCAGATATAATTTCTGTGATGATTTCTTTGGAGAAGAACCTATATTTTATGAAATTTTTTCAGGTATCTATGATGGAGTTTCTTGATTTTGAGGAGTATTTTCACTTAACTTTTAAACAGTTAGTAAACAGAAGGAGTTGTTCTAGCTTATTGATATATAAGATGAGCTTTGTTGGATTCACTGCCACATTTGCTACTAGGCTTGTATATTATAATTTTTTTGAAATAAGCAAGCATTCTTTGAAACACGGGATTGGGAAACACTAATTACTTGGGGTGCTTGATAAAACATGTCAATGACCAACTATTCCAAAAGCTTATACTGTTAGGTGAAGGCTTGGGAATAGTTTTATATCTCTAACAGGCCCTCTCATGCAAGAGCCTTCTAGGTTTGAAGTATGGACAATGCACAAACATATTTTATCTTGTGCTGAAATTCATTTAATTATGAAGAATGGGGACAACGAATGATCAAATTCCTAACCACTTGGTCATAGAGGCTTTGATAACATGTCGAGGACCAACTATTCTAAAAGCTTATGCTAATGGTGAAGGCTTGGGAATGATTTTATATCCCTAACAAAACTGAACAATTTAGCATGAAAATTCGGTACATAGTTTTTTATGGATGAAAAATTAGTTATTGAATTTGTAGTGTTTCAAATAATGTAATTTTAAGTGCTGCAAGTGTATTCAAGGAAACTATTAGCATTTAATATAATAGTTAAGGTTATGCTAATGAAAATTATTGCCATTTAACGATTTAAATAAGGAAAGGTTTGTTGATGCGTGTTGAGTACATACAGTGACCTCCCCGTGTGCTGAATGTTTTAAGCACTTTTTCATTTAAAACCATTTTTTTCCTTTTTGGTATATAATATTAAACAAACACCACTAGATCATTGTCAATATTGAATCTTATCATTTTGTCTCTGGATTCATTTTTCAAATAGGCCCTTTTATTTTCTTTTTGGCATTTTCAGGTCCATTTGGTGTTATTGATGAGCACTTCAATTCAATACTTCCAAATTGCTATGATGCTATAGGCCTAATGCTTATGATTCGCATAATACACCAGCATCAGGTAATATTCCAACTTGTAAGACTCTGATTTCAGTCTTTGGGCATGAAGGACAACATATCAAGGCAAACATGATAGTGATCCACGCGACAATGTGATGCTGATACTGATGACTGTCTGCTCCTATACTTTTACTGCTCATAATACATGCATACAGAAATCAAGCTTTGTTAGAAATATGTGGTACAGAACATAAGCTATTGCACAGTTAGCATTCAAATAAGTTACACTCTGTACTGCATGTTTCTTCCACAGCATGTTTCAGCTAACACCAAACTGTATTTTCAGTGCCGGCAAAGAATCTTATTGCATTTACAAATGGTTCATTTTTAAGCAATTAATTTGTAACTGACATACTTTCATTTCAGCTCATCATGTCTCGGAGGCGGATTCCATGCTTGGATTCTTATTTAGACAAGGTCAGTTTCCTATGCTATGCTTACGTACTTGTTTAGACAAGATCAGTCTTTTCTTGATAGTGTGTTTATGCTGGGAGACCCTGATAATTTTCCCAGATGAATGGACTTAGTGGTTCACGAGTAGCCCTTGTATTCATTTTGGGTCGTGACTCGTGAGTCTAGCTTCATTTACATTTAAGGTATTGAAGTTACTGGGATGTCAGTTAGAAAACTACTTTAACTGCTTAAGTGGAACTGAAATCTTGTTAAAATAATAAACAAAGGGAAAAAGGAATAAGTGATTCAAATTGCTAGATGAAAGGAAAACTAGAGTATGATAACTTTTTCCTCTGGTTTCAGTGAGATAATGCAGATCAGACTTTTGTATAATATATAGATTGTTTTACCCGTTTGTCTATATCATCTGATAACGATTATGAGGCACACTTCAATGTGTGATTGGATGTGTTTGGATTAGCTTATTTTATGGTTAAAATAATTTATAATCAAAATCTTACTGAGAGAACTTCTGGAAAAAAAAGTAATTTTTTCAAATAAGTTATTCCCAAACACATGCTGAATTTACTGGATGACTGTAAATCTAGAGTCTGACGAGTTTTTTCCAACTTGAATGCAAATCACAATTTTGCATAAAATAGATAGTTTCTGTACTATAATTTATTTGGTAATGATTATGAGGCAGGGTGTGCGGCATGTTCATTTCTTTATTACATTCTTCCAATTGTGTGCTCCCCCCCCCCTCCCCCCCAAAAAAATCTTCATACTTTGTAGTCTTTAACTCTTTATTACCTCATTTATTTATGTACATATTCTTGGTTCTCTTATATTCCTCTCACTTGCAATATATTCAATGTCAGTTATGAACTGCTGATAGTTGGAAGTCACCTTCGGATTTAAATGGACCTTCAATTTTGATGGTTTAAATTGATAAAACTAGCAAGATTGAGTCAATGGGCCTGTGCATCATAGAGTTTACCAATCCATAATTGAAGCTAATTCTTAATTTTGGCAGGTCAATATTTCCCTATGGCCTCGATTTAAGATGGTATTTGACATGCACCTCAACAGCTTGCGTAATGCAAATGTGAAGACATTATGGGAAGATGATGTTCATCCTCACTATGTCGTGAGGCGTTATGCTGAGTTTACAGCCTCACTTATCCACTTAAATGCTGAGTATGGAGAGAGCCAGGTCAGCATGATAAAAATGAGAATCATCAACATTTATTTTGTAAATTTCTAATATAATCTATCTGCTGATTAATTGCAGCTTGAATTGAATTCAGAACGACTTAGAATGGCTGTTGATGACTTACTTATCAAGCTTGCTAAGAACTTCTCAAAACCAAAACTACAGACGGTGTTTCTTATAAACAATTATGATATGACAATTGCTGTTCTGAAGGTGGGAATCTGCAAGCCGACTCTTCATTTTTAGTTGAGCTATATCTGCACCAATCTTAAGGTCAAGGATCTTACATGACAAGAAAATTATTTGGAAAAGACACCACTTCAAATTTGAATGGAAAAAAAAAAAAAGCATAAGCTTCGTTAACCAAATTGCGATGTGGTTCACATAAACTTTGATCTATCATAGCTTCCACTAGCAGTTTGGAATATCCTTGGGCCTTTATTAACTGAAATTTTCTCACATGCTTGATTCCAGGAAGCAGGTCCCGAAGGTGGGAAAATTCAAATGCACTTTGAGGAACTGCTGAAGAGCAATACAACGTTATTTGTGGTAACTGCAGTCATTTCTGTTATACCTGATTTCAATGCAAAGCGAAGTTTGTGTTTTAATCTTGCAAGCAAGAAATATGAGTGCATCAATTTTTTAAGTTACTATATCTTTACATGCATGGTTAACCAAAACATTTCCCCTCAGGATTAGGAATAACACCATCCTAGCTCCAAATTTAGTTTCTTTTTCCATGTGATGTTCATGTCTAAAACCACCCTCTTTTAGAAAATTGTAGTGTGTTCAGTCCTAATGTAAAGAAAATGCTTTCCAAGTCAGACTAACTGGCTGAGTGGTTCCATCTCCAATTAAATGGGGAGAACTCAAGAATCAAGATATTACTTGTGGAGAATGAACTTATCAGAACTATGATCTCCAGCTTTGGGAGAGAACCTACAACAGTTGTGATTTGTGAACTTAATCGGTTTTCAGAGAGAAGAATGAGGAAAGGCTAACTATAGATTATCTAGTGGAGGAGTGTATAACTTAATTTATCCTCTTGTTTTCATTTGCAGTTGTCTTTACAGTTTTTTTTTTTTTTGTTTAATTGCAGGAAGAACTGCTTCAAGAGCATTTTAATGATTTAATCAAGTTTGTAAAGGCCAAAGCCTGTAAGTATCATAAAAATGTCACCATCTTAACATCTTATCTGCGTTCTATATCTTGGAAATATTGGCTTATTGCATGTAATTTATCAGCCGAGGACCCAACATCAAGTCCTGACAAGCCTATAACTGTTGCCGAAGTTGAGCCACTAGTGAAGGATTTTGCAAGTAGGTGGAAGGCTGCAATAGAGCTGATGCACAAAGATGTCATCACTTCTTTCAGCAACTTCTTGTGCGGCATGGAGATCTTAAGGGCCGCATTGACTCAATTGTTGCTTTATTATACCAGACTCTCGGATTGCATCAAGAGGATCGTTGGTGGGTCTGCATTGAACAAGGATCTTGTTTCCATATCATCAATCATGTACGAAATTAGGAAATACTCGAGGACTTTCTAATTTGTTGAGGGTGTCATAGTTGATAGTTATATAATGGATCTAATTCCCAATCCATGATATTCGATTTATATTATGTAAAAAACCTTTCCCTTTTGGATCCTGAAAGTGAGAGATGGTTTTGCCTCTTTCGGATACATTTATATTATGTTTCCTGATTTAGTGCTTTCACACACCGTTGTTGAAGAATGGCGAATGCTTCCGTGCAATAAATAATGAAATCCTTTAATTAATAGAATGTGAAGATGGATGCATACAATAGATTTGTACGACAATAATACACCACTTTCCTCACATTATATGGTGAGGATTCGGATTTACGCCTTGTGATATGTTACTTGTAACTTGGTTAATAGAACTCTCTATGATATTCTTGTCTTTGCCAAAGAAAAAAATATCAGCATCACATATTCTGTTTATTTCTTCAATATACTTATATATACATACTAATGCGGAGAGAAAAAAGCCCTGTGATTATTTTTGAATTGGATTTTTTGTTTAACTTTGTAGCACTCATTGGTTTGGATCTTTGGTAGTCACTCATAACAATAACATTCACAGCAAAAAAAAAAACCACTAATAAGTCAAAACAATAGCATAACTAGTCACTTGTGTGTTGCGATTTGACACGCTTTGCATTACCCTTTCTTTTCTTCAGTTCAATCATAAGATGCGCAAATAAAAAATAAAAATAGAACTTACCAAAAAAAAAATAAAAAAAAATAGAAGTAATATGGAGAAAGGGTCAAAATCAGAGACCAAAACACCAAAATCAAATCCAATCCCACGGTTCAGAACCTGCACTGCTTCTTAAAATAATACCCATATAATAATAATAGTCTTTTCCTTCATAACAAAAAAAATTAAAAAAACTAAAAAAAATTGCTGTGCCTGGCCTCGCAGACTCTCTTCTTCTCCCTCTTTACTAAAAATGGAACCCAATGACAACCAATTCAGCTCCTACTACCACCACCTCCACCACCAACACCAACAGCAGCAGCAGCAGAGCACCACCACCACCACCTCCACCCTCACCGTCACCCCCACAATTACCGCCGCGCCTACGAATGGGCTCTTGCCCAACACGGATGGGTCCCACATGCTCTACCCTCATTCGGTGCCTTCTGCCGTGTCCTCCCAACTGGAGCCGGCAAAGAGGAAGCGAGGGAGGCCCAGGAAGTACGGCACCCCGGAGCAAGCTCTCGCCGCCAAGAAAGCTGCTACGTCGTCGTCTCACTCCTTCTCACCCAGGGACAAGAAGAGCCACGCCTTTGCTGCTCCCTCTGCTTCATCTTCTTACACCTCCTCTTCCAAGAAATCCCACTCCTTTTCTCTAGGTGGGCTTCCTTCCAAACTCTTTGTTATGCGAATTTGGAGGGTTTCTATTATGGGTTTCCTTTCCTTATATGCCTATTCTCCAGTATATAGGTTTTGGGATTTTGGCTCTTGTGTTGGCCTTTTGGGGTGTCACTACTTGTAGAAGGAATTATATCTGAATTGAACTTCTTCTGGGGTATTAATAGTTTCCGGATGCTCTGCAATAAATTTTTAATGTGTATTAAATGTAACTGCCGTTCTAAAATTTAAAATTCTGCTCAAGACTACTTGGACACTCCACAACAGGCACACCACGCTTCCTGCAATCCAGGGTCTTATTCTTTTGGGAAAGTGGAGCGATTATAAGTAAGCTGGTGGACATGCAACCATGTTTCTTGGTGTCTGTAGGAGTGGACATCGCATTTAGTATTTCCTTCGAAGTTGAAAACCAAGTGATTGTAGTTTTGTGTTTGAGGCTTTGAGCCATTAGTACGCATAATATTCAGTAAAATAATAAATATTTTTTCGTATATTGGCAGATACTTCTGCATTTTATTTTTCCATCATCCTTAACTCATTTTTCCCAAGAAATAGAGGGTGCAATTGCTACATTTCTTATTAGTCCAAGATTGTTTTTTTAGTTATATAACTATCATTCGTACTCATCTGTTTCTGTTACCTTATGTTTATGTTTATGACACTGTCTTTACCAACTAACCAGCATGTATCAAGTGCATGATAGAATCCTAGAATTTAATTTGATGCTTCTGCTGCCAACTGGCTGATGTAGGCAATGCAGGACAAGGCTTCACTCCACATGTGATTACTGTTGCTGCTGGTGAGGTATGCATTATTCATGGTCCTTAAATATGGTTTGTTGATTTTAGATATCTGCATCTGCTTGCAGGACCTGGTAAGTTCTTAAAATAGGGAGTATAGTGACCTGTGTTCATGTACCAACAAATTGGAATCCCAAATTTTTAGTTTATACACTTTCAGGCATATCTACTAAGCAGTTCACTTCATGTTCAGGGGCTTGCATCAAAGTCTAAATTTAGTCTAATCTTTATCTAGATATACTGGAGGCCAGTTACAGTTAGTGCTCCTATACTATTTGTCATATTCCATAGAGAGGGTGAAAATATTTTGCCTTTATTGAAGTTTAAATTACTAGATATCATCCTTACATGCTTAGAAATCATTGTTCTGCAATAAGATATCTAATTCATTATATCGTAATGTTTAATTTGATGATAACTTATGGAGCTGATAACTATGTTGTTACATTTGAATGATTTTTATGTATGAGAATTTTTGAAAGGGGACATGTGATGGATCCTATTGTCGTATTGTGAACATCGAAAGCTTAACATTTGGCTCCATGGGTCTGTCCATAGGTTGACAGTCTAACATGTTAGACAATAGTTTTCTCCAATATGTCTAGTGAATACTTTCTTTGAGAGATAGCAACACCAATGGTAGACTGAGTCACCTCAATAACCAAAAAATATTGTAAGGTCACCCAAATCATTGGTCTGAAAATGATGTTGACAAATTCTAGCCTCATCACTGCTTGTAATGACTATAACATCCACACTGCCAAATGCTGACCCGGTGAGGAATGTCAATAGAAAACAGAGTGATCAACCTTATTATGACTGTATAACTCTTGTCAAACTACTGAATAACAGTGCTAAATCTGCCAAACTACATCGTGGAGACCAGGGGTGGCGCCGCTTGTGTCATCAAGGGGGCCTCCCCCCTCCCACTAATTTCTTTTTTTTTTTTTTCAAAACTTGGCCTTTTACAAGCAAATTTTTTTTTGAAAATTTTTGTAAACATGGCCCTCTCAAACAGTGCTATTTTGATGATTTAGCTCCATCCCTGGTGGAGACTGTTTCAGACCATAAAGAGAACGATGCATGCGACAAACTGATCTAGACTCCCCAAGAACAAAACCTTGTTATTACTCTATATACACCTCTTCAGCAAGCTCCTTGTGAAGAAAGGCATTTTTAATGTTGAGCTAGTATAGCAGCCAATGCTGGATGGCAGCTTTAGAGAGCAAAAGACGAACTCAAGGCATTGTAACTATTGCTACTATTTGAGGGTGAACCTTGGTGCAACAGTAAGGTTGCTGCCTTTTGACTTGGTAGTCATGGGTGCTAGTCACAGAAAAAACCTCTCCTCTCAGAAGGGTAAGGATGTGTACATTTGAACATACCTTGACCCACTATGGTGGGAGCCTCATGCACTGGCCGCCCTTTTAACTGTTGCTATTATTTCAACACTAATAAACCCGATGTAGTACAATTAGTACAGGCCTAGCTCAATATGCATTACATACTCTTAACAATATTACTCTCTAATAACCTGCTTAAAGGAGCCGATATTGGTTTCAGGTGAGGTACAAGGGTGTACCTGATAGGGTCAAAGTAATATGTCTTGATTTAATTTCTGCTTCTCCACGTAGAACAATTTTTTTCACTGAAATAAGGACACCTATATGCTAGTGTGTATTTTTCTGAAGTTATCCCTTTTCTTTTGGGAGTTCACCATCAAAATTGTTGAAAGAAGGAAGGATCACATAAACCCTTAGTTTTGAGAGAATGAGTCAGTGAAAATACACTGCCCTCTATATCGGATTTTATAATACTTGTGTACAATAAAAAAAGAAATAATGTAATGATCCTATTACATAATCTACGTGATTCTAACATGATCCTAATTGATTATTTACATATTCTGACAATCCTAATTGATTCTAACGGATTCTTTACATATTCTGATAATTCTAATTGATTCTAACACTCCCCCTCAAGATGGAGCATATAAATCATATGCACCAAGTTTGTTACAAATATAACTAATTCGAGGACCTCTTAGAGACTTTGTGAATACATCTGCTAATTGATCATTTGAATTGACAAAGTTAATGGCGATGCATCCAGATAAAATCTTTTCTTGGATAAAGTGGCAGTTCACTTCTATATGTTTGGTCCTTTCATGAAACACTGGATTTGAGGCAATGTGCAGAGCTGCTTGATTATCACAAATCAGTTGCATTTGCTTAACATCTCCAAATTTTAACTCTTGAAGCAATTGTTTCAGCCATATAAGTTCACATGTTGCCAATGCCATAGCTCGATATTCTGCTTCTGCACTTGACCTTGCAACATCTTGTTTCTTACTTTTCCAAGATATCAAGTTACCTCCAATCATTACGCAATAACCTGTGGTAGAACGTCTATCTGAGGGAGAGCCAGCCCAGTCTGTAGTGATGATGGGAGATCCTGGTATTACAGAACTGAAAATACTCGACTTTCCAGTGAAGGAAGGAGTACCAGAGGTGGACATGATGGGCACAAAACTGCAAGAAACCCAGAAAACACGAACCTGAGTGGAAAGCGGAAGACCCAAGAAAAATTACGACGCGGTCGCGGAGGTGGGGAAGCCAAACACCCACTGGAAGATCACAAACCACGTGGATAGGACTGGATCTGACCGGAAAACACACAGAGAAGTGTTCGGCAGAAACGGAAGCCGGAAAGAGGACTAAACGCGCTCACGCGCGCACGGAAAACAGGGACTGGACGGATTCCGGTGATCGGCGCGTGGCGGCGCGTCGGAGCTCCGATGACGGCACGGCTCCGGGGATGGGACGGGCTCGGAGAGACGCACGGCGTGGTCGGGTTGGTTGCCGGAGAAACACACCTTAGATGCACAGATCTGAGATGGAAACCGCAGGAAGAGAGAGAAAACTGGCGGGAAAAGAGAGAAAAAATAGGGCTGACGGCGCGGAAGCGAAAAAAATTTTTAGGTGTTTGTCCCTAGGCTCTGGAAACCATGTTGAAAGGAGGAAGGATCACAGAAACCCTTAGTTTTGAGAGAATGAGTCAGTGAAAATACATTGCCCTCTATATCGGATTTTATAATACTTGTGTACAATAAAAAAGGAAATAATGTAATGATCCTATTACATAATCTACGTGATTCTAACATGATCCTAATTGATTATTTACATATTCTGACAATCCTAATTGATTCTAACGGATTCTTTACATATTCTGATAATCCTAATTGATTCTAACAAAAATGGTTTTGGATCGTTTCTTCTTTAAATAACTTGAATTTTCCTTCATCTATGATATTTGAATATATTATGTTTGCCATTGGATCATGTTTATAAGTTCAGCTTTCTTTTGTCTATGTGTTGCTTCCATAATTATTTGAGCATGCATTCAATAGGATGTCAGCCAGAAAATTATGTTGTTCATGCAACAAAGTAGGCGTGAGATGTGCATTCTGTCTGCATCTGGTTCCATCTCTAATGCCTCTCTTCAGCAGCCAGCAACCTCGGGAGGCAATATTACATACGAGGTAAAATATTAATAACTTTTTTACATGTCTTTTATGTTTTATTCTGATCCCTATTCTTCCAACAATCTTCAAAAGTAAATGGAAATGTTGTAACCTTTGGTCATAATCTAATCTTATGAGTATCAGAATAACTAAGGCTCATAGTCTTGGTTTTTAAATTTTATCTGTTTAAGATTTTTCTCTTACCCTCAAATAAGGTCATTAAATTTGTCGAATTTGAATTTATCTCTACTATTAATAAATAGACCAAGGTTCCATCTTCATTTTTTTTTTCCATAAAGTTCTAAAATGGTCCTTCCTTTATTCAGATGTTTCTCAAATAAACTAATAAAAAACATAGGATTATTAATGTAAATATGAAAATTGTAATGAATAATATTTTAGAATAATAATTAATTTTATCCCTCCACTTTACTAATTTTTCTCAATCACTTTTTCTGTCTCATCTATTTTCTCTCCATCTCTTTAATTTTATGCATGCACATGTGTGCATGCTCACAGGTCACTGCTATTGTGTATAAGATGCCCTAGTGCACGAGGCTCCCACCATTGTGGGGTCCAGGGAGGGTCAAATGTACTTAGCCTTGCCTCTGTGAGCAGAGTTTGATAGTCAAAAGTTGGAAATAGAACTTAGAGGCTTAAACAAAATAGTGTCTCATTTTCTTTAGATGTCTATTGCACCCCCTTCCTCTGAAATTTTGGTCTTCAGTCTTGAGTCACCTTTAAGAGCACAACAGTAAGAGGAGCCAAAACTGTGTCTAAGAGATTATGACTGCTGACTTAATGTTAGTGCCAAGCAGTAGTAATATCATTTTCATGTGTTATCACAGAATTGATTATTAAGATTAGGAGTTATCGTCTACAACTTCATGAAAACTGGGCTAATTGCTGAAAATAACTGTTGTTAATGTTTATCATCTGGTTTTTCTTTTTTGTTTTTGTGAGTGGGTCTTATGATTAAGCTCTTTTCAAGTTGAGATTTGGCTTAGTCTAATGCTTGTATTGCAGTTGTCACAGTTTAACTATTTATTGCTTTGATATCAGGGTCGGTTTGAGATTATTTCACTTACTGGTTCCTATGTACGTAACGAAGTTGGAGGTCGGACTGGTGGTCTCAGTGTATGCCTATCTAATACCGATGGGCAAATCGTAGGTGGTGGTGTTGGTGGACCCCTTAAAGCCGCTGGTCCAGTTCAGGTAATTTCATAATGAACTTTGGTTGAACTTGAACTTGTAGGTGGGAAATATGAGCTGTGTCCCACATCATACATTGTCCTTGTTGAGAGGTAGCAAACAGATGTGCCAAGGCAGAAGGGGTTGGGCAGAAAGTATAGAAAAAAAAATATTTGCCTTGATGAGCATTGGATGATCCTCTTCTTTGCATGTTCCTTTTTCTTATGCAGTGTGTTATAGACTTTTCTTAGAACAGAAATGCGATTCTACAATTAATACGTAACATCTTTTCCTACAAGAAGAGAGAGAGGGGGGGGGGGTTGGAGCTTACATTTAGACCGACACTCTATCCAAATTTATTGTCAAATTTCACTATTCTATTTTTCACCTTCCTATTTTCACTTCTACCAAGCACAGCCTGATCTAAATTACGACATGAAGTCACTTTTGATTATTAGTTAATTCACACAGGTCATTGCTGGTACATTTTTTATTGACACCAAGAAGGATGCTGGTGCTGGAATAAAAGGTGATGCTTCTGCCAGCAAGTTGCCATCACCAATTGGTGAATCGGTATCTGGTTTAGGTTTCCGCCCAGCAGTTGACTCTTCCAGTGGAAATCCAATCCAGGGAAATGATGAAAATCAAGCTATTGGGGGAAGTCATTTCATGATTCAACAGTGTGGTATGCATGTGACACCGTCCCAGCCTTCAGACTGGGGAGGTCATCCAGATTCAAGAAATGCTGGCTTTGAACTGACAGGTAGGAACTTCTGTGGTTCTGATACCCCCATCCCTGCCTCGTTCTTTTTGTGGTGTGTGTAAAAGTGAGGGAGGAAGAGAGAGAGAGAGAGAGAGAGAGAGAGAGAGATAGACTGAAGTGAGGTTTTCTGTCTGCAGGAAGAACAGGTCATGGAGCACACCAGTCTCCTCAGAATGGGGACTATGAGCAAATTCCTGATTGAGATGGCTTTTGGGTTTTGAAAGCACCGATCTGTGGTAGATAGATGTATGATATCTCTACATACCAGCAGTCTTTGTCACGTGATGCCGTTTATAGTTTTCAGCATCCATTAAGGGTCGTAGCTCCAGAAAATTAATACTCATGCTTGTCCCTGAAACACTGTTTTGCCTCATTTACTCATGGTGTATTTAAAAATCAGTTTTGCGGGCCTTTATACCAGGATAAATACGGTTGATACATGCATCTTTTGCCTCGTTTAGTACACTATATAAAGGATAGATAATATCATATAATTAATATTATTTATTTTTATATAATATTTGAGTAAAATATTATATAATAATTTATTTAGTCAAAATAAATGTATTCAGTCTTTACTATATAAGATTATATAAAATAAAATAATTTAATTTTTATTTGATAAAATTAAATAAAATTATTTTAATAAGATATTATGTTATTTGGTGTTTTGTTTTGAATATTATATAAAGGTAGATAATATTAATTATATTATATTATTAATTCTTTATCTAATATATCAAACGGGGCTTCTTAGATTAGCTCCTTAGCTGAATTTTCCTTTAATTTTTAAGATGCAGTCCAATTGTTAAAAATTTTGTTGCGCATAGATTATTAGAGTTCTTCGTTCAAATAAACTCTCGTGCAAATTAATAAGTCTCCCCTTTTTTTTTTCTCTCCTATGTTTTCGTTTAATTGTGAAGATCCGTGAAAACAGGACGGGTTAGTCCGTTCGGAACCTGAGCTTTAGTGTAGCTGGCTTGATTAAAAATGAGATCACAAAAATGTAGGCCAGTCCGACTTATTTACTGGGTGAAATGGGCTGGCTTCTTGGGCCCAGCCGAATTGCGTTAAGAAAATTGACAGATCCGATTCAGATTGGTTCATTTGGGCACTAGGCGGGGTCAAAACAAAAGATTGAATCCAAAAAATGGGTGGGTCGAATGGGGTAGGTGTCGGGTCGGGTCTAATTTGAAGTGGTACGAATATACCGGTAAGGTGTATGAAAGTATAGGGATGGGATTCAAACCAGACACATAAAACATGATAAACCTGCAACCCAGGCTGAACTCCACTGGTTTTCCGTTCCAAAGGGTAAGAGCAACGAAATTGTGAGGCGACTAACACAATTCAAAACCCTTTTCTTTTTATAAGAAAATCTTTTGACATGAGAAGTAAATCTTTTCGTCATCGAAAAGTAAATTTTGGACACAGAAAACTGAAGGATTAACCAATCGCTGTCCTGTCCCTTTTTTAAAGCGTTGGCACTCTGGTTATTATTCAATTGGGCAATGCCAATGGAACAGAGTGGAGACAACAATGTCTACTCATATATATGTTTAAGTTTCGCCCAAAACGGATTGTAGACTAGTCTATAGTACAATAGGATTTCTCAACCTAATTCCCATATTTCTTACACATAATCTTCATACATTTGTTTATGCTTTTTTTATTTAAAAAACTAAAAAAATTTACTAAAATGTGTGTTTTTTTATTTTATTACTCAAAATAATAGTGTAATGATAGTCTTATAAAAATGACAACGCAAATAACATTGTCGGATTGATATTTCGGATTGGCATCTTATTATAAATAATTTCACTCGATTTTATATTAATACTTTACGATTCTTGAATAAAGTGGCTTTTTGGGCAGAATAAATAACACAGTGAATTCAATAAATAACTAGTTTCTTGTTTCTTTCTTACTATCTGTTTTTGTCTTAATTTCCTTTGTACCAAAAAAAAAATTACAGGGATAGAGTGAAGGTGGATCCGCGTGTAATCAAATTTAATTAATTAAATAAATGAATCGTTCACGGTCATAGTTGGTCGGAGTAGTACATGTTTGACGAGGACGCAGGGAAGAGAACAGTACTAGGGAGTTCGGTTCGGTTCATGTACACGAGAAATCCGAGTGGGTCCCACCACCTCTTTCTTCCCCGTAAACGCTTTCCCGCTGTCGTCTTCATCCTCCCTCTCTCCCCCGTCAAACGCTTCGCTTTTTGTAGCTTTGGGAAGAGAGAGAGGGGCGGCGGAATAGGAAAAGAAATGGGGTTTCTTTTTTTTTCTTTTTTAATGGTTGATTGATTCGTCGTTCATTCACCGGAGCGAAGAGTTCAATGCTGAAACTTGGAAATTGAAACCCGAATGAATTAATGTGTGGGGACTGGGAAGGAAGATCTTAAAAGGATTCAAATCTTGTTCTATGCGCGATCTGCACCACTCTCTATCTCTGATTGGATGTGTGTTTCCTACAGTGAACACGGTGATTTGGGAAGACGATGATCAGGTCTGGTCTGGTGGGTAAAGCTCTGTGTGTTCCCTTCTTGACTTAGATGAGATTTGGGAAGATGATAACTTCTACGGATGGTTTGGAAATCTACTGACTTGGACTTGGTGCGATGGAAAGAGGACTGGCTCCTCTCTTGTTGTTGTTGTTGGTCTCTTATCTTGTTCTCTCTGTTTCTGCCACCGACGTTGAATACGAACAGTGCAACTGTGATGAGGAAGGGCTTTGGGGCATACACAGCATACTAGTTTGCCAAAAAGTCAGTGATTTTTTCATTGCCATAGCATATTTCTCCATCCCCATTGAACTCCTTTACTTCGTTAGCTGCTCCAACGTTCCGTTCAAATTGGTCTTCCTTCAATTTATTGCCTTCATAGTCCTCTGTGGCTTGACGCATCTACTGAATGCCTATTCTTATTACGGGCCTCCCTCATTCCAGTTGTTGCTCTCCCTTACCGTTGCCAAATTCCTCACTGCTCTCGTCTCGTGTGCAACTGCAATCACCCTACCCACTCTGATCCCTCTCCTTCTGAAGATCAAAGTGAGGGAGCTTTTCTTGAGGCAGAACGTGTTGGAATTAGGCCAAGAGGTTGGGATGATGAAAAAACAAAAGGAAGCAAGCTGGCATGTTCGGATGCTGACGCGGGAAATTAGGAAGTCTCTGGATAAGCATACCATCTTGTATACCACCCTTGTTGAGCTTTCAAAGGCGTTGGACTTGCATAATTGTGCAGTTTGGATGCCTGATGAGGGCAGACTAGAAATGCACTTAACCCATGAGTTGAAAACAAGCTCTGCAAACAATTTTCACAATTCTATTCCCATAAACGACCCAGGTGTATTAGAGATTAGAAAAATTAAGGGGGTGAGGATCTTGAGGCCTGAATCTGCACTAGGAGCTGCAAGTAGCGGTGGCCCTGGGGAGTCGGGGGCTATTGCAGCTATTCGCATGCCCATACTACATGTTTCAAATTTCAAAGGAGGGACACCAGAGTTGGTTGAGACATCTTATGCTATACTGGTTTTGGTTCTTCCAATTTCAGACTCTAGGGTTTGGACCTACCATGAGATGGAGATAGTGGAAGTAGTTGCTGACCAGGTGGCTGTAGCCTTGTCTCATGCATCCGTTCTTGAAGAGTCTCAGCTAATGAGACAGAAACTGGCAGAGCAAAACCGAGCATTGCAACAGGCTAAAGAGAATGCAATGATGGCCAGCCAGGCGAGGAAGTCATTTCAGAAAGTGATGAGTCATGGAATGCGGAGGCCTATGCATTCAGTTCTGGGCCTGCTTTCAATGTTTCAAGAGGATAATGTGAGTTCTGAACAGAAGATTATTATTGACACAATGTTGAAAGTTAGCAATGTGCTCTCAAGTTTGATTAATGATGTAATGGAGATTTCGGCAAATGACAAAGGAAGCTTCCAGTTAGAGATGAAACCTTTCCTTCTCCATTCTATGATGAGGGAAGCTGCTTGCATTGCCAAGTGTTTGTGTGTATATAAAGGCTTTGGTTTTGAAATTGATGTCCAGAAATCTTTGCCTGATCAGGTGATAGGTGATGAGGCAAGGGCTTTTCAAGTAATTCTGCATATGATTGGCTATTTATTGAACCTACATGACAGAGGAGGGACTCTTATTTTTCGTGTTTTTCTTGAAAGTGATAGTGGAGATAAGGATGATAAATTTTTTGGAATATGGAGATCAAGTATGCAAAATGAGTATGTGTATATAAAATTTGATTTTCAGATAACTAGTATTAGTTCTCAGTCAGACGAATCAATTTCAACAAAACACTATGCTGGTAGGAGGCTCTACAACAATGAACCTAAGGAGGTCCTGAGCTTCAGCATGTGCAAAAAACTGGTGCAGGTAGGTGCATCATTATCTATATCAAATATATGTATCATCTACTTGATCGTAGTCATATGGATATTTCCAATGGTAATTTTAACTGTTGCTTATAAAGCACTTTTTCTCCCTTGAGAAATTATGCGTTCTTCCTTTCCCACTGTATAAATTGTTGACAGTTAGCTGTAGACCTTAGTATTACATTTTATGCTTAGAGTATGATGCTTGGTTTGGTGAATTTATTGCTAACCCTGATTGTTAGAATTGGTGAATAGGTGAATGAGCCAATGTAAAATTGTTTATGATGTTGGAAATGGATGGTGAAACTATCATAGACATTAGATTGCAGTGGTTGTGTTGTCAGATCAGATTTAATAATAGGAAATAAGTGGGAAAAACCTTCACCGAGAAAGCCTCTATTAAGTTAATGCTGCAACAAATCCCTTGCCGGGTGTTGTTGGGACCAATATGCATACTAGCATGGTTGCTTGCATACGACACATACATAAGCTTGATTTGAGAATTTACTTGCCTCCTTTTAGATTCCTCATTTAACTTTAATGGGGGGAAATTCAGGGGATAGAAGTTGAATACCACTTCTAGAAGGGCTAATGGCATCCATAGTTCCACTTCAATGATTTTGGGTGCCCATGCAACTTGTTTTCTCGATATATGAAATAGAGATTCGTTGCATAAAACATTCAAAGTCAAATATATATATTTCAACTCAGCAAATGACTGTATGCAACATTGGCAGATTCACCTTCTAAATGTCTTCTTAAACTTTTTGGACATCCCCTTGACATTTGGAGGAATTGCCATACATTGCTTTGCATTGAGCTTAATGTGGGATCATATAATGGTGAACAACAGTGGCACCCTAGGCTGCTCATAGGAGGTCTTCCGTTCCAAATTGACCGTGCATTTGTCTGTCACTTTTACAATCACTGTTTTTCATTAAAACTTTAGAAATTAATATGATAGCAAATGTCAAAGTTTTTTTCTAATAGCATTCATTACAATTCAGATACAATCATGATGTGGACAAATTTCCTGATTATATTATGTGATATTCAGAAGCCAATAGGCAATGGCTCACATGGTAATTAGACTCATTTATGGACCTTTATTTTTCTCAGCTTTTGCTAATTGGCAACCTAAGTGAAAGTATGTGTTTCTTGCAACTATTCATTGAGAAAGTCAAATTATGGGTGATCTGTTAGTCCAAAATCACTGATTACCAAAACTTGACACTCAATTTTGCATAGATTCCTCTCCATACAGGCTGCAGCTAAGTGCTGACAAGGCTTTTCTGATATGGCCTAACTCCTATTTTTTTAATTTAAGAACATAGTCATGTTTTCCTTTTGGTTTAACAGCATCGCACAGATGCTATTTTCCACCTATATCCTCTTTTGGGAGCTTATCCTAGTTAGTTGTAAACAAGGCTTTTGACATCACAGGCATTTTTTTTTTGGGGGGGGGGGGGGGGGGATGAAGATTGTAATGGCAGAAAAGAACTGGCAATGATTGTCACGTACTTTTTTTTTTCAAATGTAAGATCATCCAGTTAGAATTCCAACATGAGCTTTACTTAAAAACGTTCTTTCCCTTTGATCAGTTGGATTAGGAGACCAGCAAGCAGGTACATGCATTTTGGGGTTAAGGGGGTGTAAAGAAAGTAAAATATAAAGTGGGATCTTATGTTTCCTTAGAAAACTGGTAAAGTAGGATCTTGCTTTTAATACACGTCAGATTAACTATGTGGGTTGGGTGGGCAGCCTTCAGTGAATAAACCTACTGTAATATGTTTAATTCATCATGGTATGATTGTTTTGTAATTCTGACCTTACAATGTGGAATAATGTGCAGATGATGCAAGGTAATATCTGGATATCACTAAACTCTCTGGGTTTGGCACAAGGCATGACCCTTCTTCTCAAGTTTCAGATAGAACCATCACTAGGAAGATCCACTTTTGCACCTAAAGATTCTTCAAACTCACGGTTTAGAGGCCTTAAGGTTGTGTTAGTTGATGATGATGATGTAAACAGGACTGTGACCAAAAAGCTACTTGAGAAGCTGGGTTGTCAAGTAACTGCTGTTTCATCCGGGTTTGAGTGCCTGGGTGCTATAAGCGGCTCTGGTAACTCATTCAAAATTATCCTGTTGGATCTTCACATGCCTGAAATGGATGGTTTTGAAGTGGCAATGAGGATCCGGAAGTTCTGCAGCCGTAATTGGCCCTTGATTATAGCTTTTACAGCAAGTGCAGAAGAACATGTGAAGGAGAAATGCCTACAGGTGGGAATGAATGGATTGATTCGGAAACCTATCCTCCTTTATGAGATAGCAGATGAACTTAGAAGAGTCCTGCAACGTGCAGGTGAAAAATTGTGATGACAGTTTTAAGTATCTCTAGTTTCTAAAGTTCCCCATTAGTCATGAACCATAACTTCAACGTTCTGTCATAGAAAACTTGGAATTTCTAACATACTAAATACAGTGGGTTCATTTTGCTAACCATTTACGTGATGAGCTTCTTAGTCCCATAATGAATTATGCCGTTCTACGTGGTGTATTTAACCGCTTGCCTCCATCGAACAGAGGAAGATGTAATATAGAAGATTCCGAAAAAGCATATAATCTCTATCAGATATTTGTGGAAAAATGGATCTTTAGCATTTGGAAGGTGTCAGAACTACGAATTAAGAAAGATCCTTTTGAGGCTTTGAGCATATGTTTGCGAAAGTAGTTAATCTTAAACGTACTAAAGTCAATCAAGTTGTAGAACTGATGATATTTCAAGGTATTTCATACATGCTAAATTGCTAAAGTATGAGTACATTTATGCCATCTTGAACTTGTATGTAAATGCTCTGTTTTTTGTAATTTTTTTTCTAGTTAAAAAGGAGGAGTAATACTTTGTTCTCGTGTGGATGTGCCAAAGGCCTTTAATTGTTTTTTTAAAAAATGTTTTTTTAATAAATTTTAATATGTTTGAGTTGTTTTTTTTTTTAAAGTTAAATTAATAAAAAATGTATTTTAAATTAAATTTTTGTGCTTTTAAAAAAAAGACATTTTTTAACATAAAAAAATATTTAAACATAAAAAAATATTTATCAAATATTGCATACAAACATAAAATAGTTCTTACTTTTTATAAAAATATTTTTAAAAAAGTTCATATAAGTTTTGTTTTTTTAAAAGTACACTGCATGCTTGGTAAAGCTTAACTTATAGGAAAAAATTATTTTTTTAAAGGTTTTTCAGTAAAATTTTAATTATAAATTATTTTAAATATAAAATAAGTTAATTTAAATATATAATAAATAAATAAAAGAAAATTGAGATGATAACTTAAAATCAGGCAATATAAAGTGAAATTTAATTTTGAAATCAAATAATCCTTAAAATGACTAGGTGTTGAGGTGTCACTTTGTAATCTTTTGAGGTAATTACATTGAGGACTTGTTAGAATGATATTTTTTTATTTATAAAATTATACTTCTTTATCTTATTTTGTTATTTATAAAAAATAAAAATATAAGAATTGTACATAAAATAAGATAGATAAGCATATATTTTTTAAATAAAAAAAATGTATGATATAAAAATAGTATATAAAGTAATGAATGTAACTATAATTTTTTAAATAAAATGAATGTCTGACATAATAAGCAGTAATTTTTTAAAAAAATAAGTATAATTATCCCTAATCGTTGGATTTTTTTCTAGGTACATTAATCTTTTCAACGTTGAAATACTAGTTATAATAGATCCGTGGGCTCAAGAGTCAAAAGGGAAAACACAAATACATGAAAATAGAAGAAAATATAAACAAATAAATTAAAAATTTAAAGAAGGACTAGTATTGCCAAATGCCCTAAAAAAAAAGTGATAAACGCCGAATGTTGTGGTGTCGTTTTAAAGGAGGGGGGCGAGGGATGAAGAAAGGCGCGGCTGCCAAGTGCGAATGAATCGAGAATGAGTAGCGAAGGCGAAGCAGAAGCAGAATACTTCTGTAAGGATTTCGAGTGGGAAGAACTAAGAGCAGAGGTGGAAGCAAACCCTGGTTTTGGCTACCACTTGCTTCCTTTTGAATCCGATCCCTCCTCTCTCTCTTCGTCTTCTCATTCCACACTCCCACAACCAGAAGCAGACATACAAGCTTGGAAGCAATTTCACATCCGTCACTCCTCCGGAAAGTTCTTCAAAGTTCGTTCTTCACGTTTGCTTTCATTCTTACATACCCAAACTGATTTCGTTGAACTTTTCATTCAGGAGAGACGGTATTTGTTAAAGGAGTTCCCAGAACTAGTTTCCTTTGCCCAAAACTCTAAGCTTTTAGAAGTGGGTTGTGGCAATGGCAGTACTGCTCTTCCAATACTACGGTAATTTCTTTTCTTTCTTTTTTTTATTTTTTTGTTTTTCAGGATAAGTTAATATTCGGATGTCCTTTAGGCTTTTTTTTTATAAATAAATCAGAGTATTTATGTGAGGTTCGATTCATTTAAACTGCTCCATAAACTTAATTTTTTCGAGCCGGGAGTGATAATGGCAAAACTTCTTCTATGAAATGTGACTCTCACGAATCGAAACTCAATCCTCATGCCTGAGAGTGTATATGTCCTTTAGGCTTTAATTAAGTGTTACTTGAAATGTTATCTATTGCTGTTTCAGCTAGGTGTTGGTTTCTGCAAGCATAGTCTTTTAACTGAAAATAAGAATAGGAGTGCATACATAGGCAGTTGACTGGTGTTATAACAGGAGCAACTGTTTTTGTTCCCCATATCCCTAAAAAAAAATCACTTAATACAACATATCCAGAACAATATCCGTGCATTTCTCTATAAAGTTCTTGGTTTTAACATGACTCAGTTATAACAAGACTGCTTATAATAATATTTACTTTCTTTCTGCAACTATTTTCATGCAAATATTAAAAGTCTATTGGGTGTGAGAAGTTAAACTTTTCAGCAAATCTCACACAGTTTCACTGATAAACTTGAATTTCCCCTGTATTCCTGTATCTTCCTTGAGGTAGGATATATATTTATTGTTAATAGGTTAGTTATTCTTCAATTGTTTAGTATCACCATATACTTGACTTTGTGAAAATATGCTTGGTTGAAGCTGGTGGTTAAAAATTGCAAACTAGTGGTTCATTACAACTTTTGAATTAGCAGAGTAAAATAAATGATTTCCTCGTAGTCATTTTGGCTATTTGCTATAGTTTTTCCATTTGCAGTTTTTATTCTTACAAAATTTTCCTGTGTAGGGCCAACAAAGATGTGATTGTTTATGCATGTGACTGCAGTAATGAGACTCTTGAGAGGGCTAAAGAGATTATAGGTGCTACCACCGTTGTCTCTTTTAAGCATCGTTTCCATACATTCTGTTGTGATCTTTCCACTGATGGATTCCCAAACTGGTTGGCATGCAATCCTTGCCAAGATAAATTTTTACGTAAGCAGTCAAACTGCTTGTCACTGTCAGATTTCTCACTACTACTGATTTGTACTATTTTATGTTATTGTTGGCTCCATAGAAGGTTAGACTTAGTGACTTTGTCTCCTAACAGAAGTCAAAGAGGATAATGGACTGCATCTTACCAATTCATATTTAGCGGAAGAATGTGACTGTTGTGTTGGTGGAGTAGATTTTGTAACCTTGGTATGAGCGTTCTCCTTTAAATCATCATAAGCTTAATTGCTTCCAGAGACCTTGAGCATAAGTTTAGGGCAAAATCAGTACCTTGAGTTATTTTAATATTTATTATTTTAAATGTTTCTTTTTACAATTGAAGTACGGATATTTTGGAAGTGGTTTGCGAGCAAATTGCTCCCTCATTATATACATAACTTTCCTTGTCTCTCTACTACATAGTTTTAATTTGAAAGATACATGAATTCATGCTGTATTCTCAATGATCTTTATATTTAATTTTTAAGCTACTTGTGGCTCTTATTTGTCAGTTGCTTTAGTATTTACTATAAATTTCTGATTAGTCTTATGGTTTATGATTGTTTTGCCTTAGTGATGCTTCATATTTCTGTGTCAGCTCTTTGAATTCTTCCACATACACAAGAATTTTGTCTCTAAATATATAAAATAAGTCATAGCTGAATGTTGCAGTTAATAATTAGTGACCTCTAATTTTTTTGGGTGCTTGTTTTAATGTGTAATGTCAGATATTCACTCTGTCAGCAGTACCACTGGAAAGGATGCCAAGGTCCATCAAGGAATGTTTCACTGTGTTAAAGCCAGGAGGCATGGTTTTATTTAGGGACTATGGTTATAAACAAACTTACCATCTTATTATGTCTGGAGTCTTTGGGAAAATAAATGTATAGCTTTGTGGTATTTTAGTAAATCCCTTATATCATAATATGACTGAACTCCATGAAATCAGGCCTCTATGATATGACCATGCTTCGATTTGAGCCAGACAAGAGAGTAGGCTTCAGGGAATACTTGCGATCAGATGGAACACGTTCATATTTCTTTTGTTTAGATACTGTCAGAAACCTATTTGTGGGTGCAGGCTTCACTGAGGTACTTTCTTTTTTAATTTGAAAATAAAAAAGAACTTTTAGGGTATATAATTGATGGATCCTTTATTATTTTCAAATAGAAATGGAAGTTGCATTCTGATTGATATTGAATAGAAAATTATAGATGTGAATTTAGCTTAGTATCTGTTAACCAATATCATGTTTGTTCAACATAACAGATCCTTCCATCTGTCAAGTTCCCTATAATTATTTTTGGGTGTCTCAACTGTCTCTGAAGTGTTTCTGACATAATGTTTTCTGCTACTTCCACTAAATTTGACAGTCTATGAACTTTGCAGCTCGAGCTTGATTATTGTTGTATTAAGTCTGTGAATCGCCGGAAAGGGAAGAGCATGCTAAGGGTGTGGGTTCACGGGAAGTTCCAGAAGCCTGCACTGAGTTAGTTGTCAAGAATCTCTCTTGTAGTGCTATGTGAATTCGGAAGATGTACACTTGTTGCTCGAATTTGTTATTGATTGGTTTCAGTTATACTGAAAATTATAAAAGGAGAGACAGAGGAAAAGGAAAAGTGAACAACTCTATTGCTTCTATTGTTCCTTTATTTCGTATCGTCAATTTTGGTGCACTGAGAATCTGACACGGTTATTATTTGAAAAGAAAATATAGAAAAGTGCTCTCGGGCTGCAGGCCACATTATCTGTTTGAGAACTGGTCTACACTTGTTGAATTGAATGTGAATTCTGGAAGCACCAATCCATCTATTTTTTTGTTACTTTTTTTTTTATTATTTTGTTAATCTGGAGGTTACAGTCAGATTCATGCAAAGTTGCAAACTGTCCCGGTACCAAATTACAAATCAGCAAACACCGGATTTTAAGCAATAGCTGTGTTAGTGTTAGGTGGAGTGAGCGAGCGACGCTAGGTGAGCTGCTGGAAACGCTTGCTAAGAAAGTTCCATGGGATGAGACTTGAGCGTGTGGACCCTGGACAGCACCGCGGGTCTTCAGGGACGAACGCGCTTTCATCGTGCAACGTGCAACGTGCAACGTGCAACCGTCTTGACTCTTGAGCCCATAACCAGTCAATATTTTCTCTTTGTTCACAAATTAAAGTTCAGCACTTGCATTAAGCTTTTTTTTTTTTTTTACGTGGCACTTGCATTAAGCTTTGATTTATAGTTACAAAGAGTTTTTGGATCACAAGAAATTATTAAGTAGATATATATTTACATAAGTATTTAGGTTAACATTTAACGTATGTAAAATTATATGAGTCATGTAAATACATATCTTTCTAAATAATTGATTATATATGTTAAATATTGATTTGAATGTTTATGTAAGAACATGTTTATTTAAAAATTTCTTTTAGTTTAGTTTATTATGTTTTTAAAAAAGTTTTTAATAATTAATTATATATGTTAAATGTTGATTTGAATGTTTATGTAGGTATATGTATATTTAAGAATTTTTTTTGGTTTAGTTTATTACGTGTTTAGAAAAGTTTCTAATTAAAATGTAGAGAGAACTTTTAAGTCTCTTTTTTTTGTAAAAATTAATAAAAACTAACGTGTGCGTACGTTGTCATTTTTTTGAGTCAGCTACTGATGTTGAACCCTAATGTAAACCAGTAAGGCATCCTACTTATGATTGCGAACCTTCCAAAGATTTATGATGCAACAAATTAGCACTCCTGTCAATGTTTAATTAATTTGAGGCTTATTTGTAGAAATTGTATATGAAATTGCGGTGAGCATATATGACTTGGCTGATTATAGGTCTAATAACATTTAGAGCTACGAAGGAGAGGTCACACAAACCTTGAACTGGTGGTTTGTAAACTTATTTTGCTTCAAAATATTCAGCCCGTGATTAAAAAAGTTGAGAGGGCCAGGAGTCAAACATGCTTGATGGTTTGAATAGCAATCAGATATCGCTTGATCAAAGATCAACAATGTCCATATTAGTTGTTTAACTTTCCATATTAAAATAATGATATGCAACTTCGATAGTTCGTTTTCTACCCCCAATTAGGTGAAAGATTTAATAGGCATTCTTCAATATAATGAAAGAGAAAAAATTTTAAAAAAATGGAACATAAGAAAAAGATCATTCTTAATATGAATTATTAACATGTCAACTTTCAAACAAACCCGCTACCTTACACAGTGTATGCAGAAACTCGAGCATTGAATCCGGCTGAAAATTGAAGATTCAATCATAAAATAATAAGTCCATTTCTGAACTTAGCTTTTTGTCGGGCTTTCATAAGGTTTAATAGTGCGTTAAGAGTCACACATTATAATAAATATTATATAGTTAATAATGAGATTAGTCAAGGCCTCACTCTGTGCTGGGATGAAGGGGCGCGAGGTTATTTGTGAGTCTGACTCTCAAGAAGCTGTTGCTTTAGTTCTGCATGGGCTTCTCTGATTTCCACAAGCTTGGTGCTGTAATTGTAGACATCTGATATCTCTTAAATCGCAGGTGGGTGGTTACTCTTCAGCATGTCTGTCGGGAAGCTAACTTCTGTGTGATATTTTATCCCATCTTGCAGCTGATTCAGCTAATGTCAAGTTCTCTAGGGGCTAGTTTTTGTCTTGTTTTCCCTTCGGTACAGGAAAAAAAAAAGTTTCTAATGAGAGATGCGGATGGTTAAAGAAAACGTCCATTTAATTCAAACAGTAATCTTGAGGTGATCACTGTATAATTTAAACAAGCATGAGCAGTAATTAATTCAATGTGCACCACCACCACCACCAGTAATAGAGCACTTTCTTGTTGAAATTTATTGAAAATACTGTGCTCAATTTATCGTTCCGTTTGTTGGACTGGCGCCATCAAGCCAGATGATGAGATAGTATTTTCTTTTACTACAATTTTAAGTAATTCTCTCTCTTGCTTTTTACTTGAAGGTTTCATTAATCATAGTTAAGTAAAGCTTCTATACCTGTTTTTAAAAAAGAAACAAATTATGAGCAGAACTTAATTTAAAATATAACATACAGTTTAGATGAACATATATATAGGAGATTCTTAACTTCATCACGATCCATTAATTGTCCATGAACATATGTAGGACACTTCAATCACAAGTATACTTTTGCCTGCTCTTTCGCAATTAGTTTCAGAGCTTCCTACCACTTAATTTAGTTTTCTATGTATTGTATTCAGTACTGGATTGAACTGTTATAATAATTACCCGGATTTTAAGTTATTCATCAATAAGATTTTGACCTTACAAAATCTTTATTAATTAATTGTGTTACAAACCCTGCAAGCATAACAGTATAGAAGTCATGAAGCATTCACTCAGAAATATTTTGTTTTACTGCAATCAGTCTGGTTGGAGTTGCTCTCTCATGATCCGGAATTCCTTGTAATAATTATATTAGTAAGAAAGCTGGTTTAAGCCAACCCATTTCATTTATAGAATTTGGAGTAATTGTATTGCTCCACTTTTAATCCATTGACAGTACTACCATATTGTCAAACCATGTAGATTCCTTATCCACTAAGTTACGAAATTTCACCAACATGACCACACAGTATATGCACATTGTTAGTTTAGCTGCTCAAATTATTGCCTCTAAAGTATAATATGTGCAGCTTCTGTGCTGGTTTTGCAATACTGTTAAATAGAGTACTTTGTTTCTCTTTGTCCAAGTGTAAATATGCCAAATATACAGTAGATAAACCTTGCTTAGAATTCTAAATAACTTGGATGAGCCTTAATTACTGTCATCAATTGCACAATTGAATTGATTCACTAATGCACCATCTTAGAATCTACTAGAAGTTTTAATTGTTCGTTAGTTTCTCTAAAGATAATGTTCAAGATCAAAACAAAAACTTAGGATACTTAGGGGGGTATTTATGTTCTTCTTTGACAGTTTTTCATTCTGATAATCTCATTCTTATTTATAATTAACGTTTAGATTCACCATAAATTTTAATATTGATCTCACTGAGTGGCAGCTGATGATGATTTGACCATCATCGTGTGGTTAATTTCAAAAAGAATTAGTTGAAGCCAAATCTGCAATTGCTACAATATTGACTTTGGTTTTAGAAAATCCTTTAAGTACCCCTCCGTGGCAAATATGGAACATCTGTGATTGGAAACAGAAATACAACTTTAGGTGCTCTAACAAAAGAAGGATTGCTCTTTTAAAAGCTACTTAGGTTGAGAGCCTAATCCAGCCAGAGCCGTGTACTCCACGGCAGTTCAATCATACTTTTGATAAATTAAAAAGAAAAGTTCAAGCATCGTGTACTTTGACAGTGAACTAAGAACATGCTCTCAATTTTCAATTGCTGACGAATGCCTCTCATTATTGATGTTTATTAAGCACTATCAATTTTTATATTATATCAAATTAAACTTGTCACTCCTGTATGCTCGATCAAGTGGTTCATGCATGTTTTCTTAATGCTTGTTCTATGGATATTCCTATCTAAAGTATTATAGTTAATTGGGTTGTTAGACTTTCAAAGATCACTAGGACTTGCATTGCTAGCAAAATGAAATATTCTTAAGTACAATAGGCGTAAGATAATTTTTTTATACTATATCATTAAATATATGTCATGTTAGTTATATAAGTCACAATTATCTTTCATTTTACATACATTAACAATGATTAACATTAAAAATAATTAGCACACATAACACCTACTCAATATGATACAATATGTTTAAGAGGATTATTTTACACTTCATGTACTTAAGAATTAACTCTCTAACAAACTCCTACCTGAAAAGACAAACGGTGGGGAAAAAAATAGGATAAGGGATTCATTTGATAAGTCTTTATTGAAGTGTTATGTTAGTTAATTATAGCAATTTGAATATCGAACCCTGAGACCTAAGTGGGCTCCAACAGACTACTTTACCATTGGAACGTTGTATGGGATAAGCGATTGAATAATAAATTGGGGTTTTCTGAACATTGACATGTGAATCCGTATGAATTGGGTCCTCCATGTTCGCTTACTCTTGGATCCTCTGAGTGAAGAAAACATCCTTTCAAATTAAGCACACTGATTCCTTATAAAAAAAATAATTAAGCACACTGATTCTGGCCATAAAGTTTTGCGTTTAGCTTCTTTTTTTTCCCAGAAAAATAGAAACAAAAATAAAGTAAGAATGTTAAATAGATTCTTTAACATGTTAACCAAGCTCAAGTTTGTTTTGACTTCTGAAAAGTTTTGCTAGTTTACACTAATGACTTATCAACCCCCGTAGGTACATCTGAAAACTCAGCAATCAACTGTATTGTCCCATGCATGAAGAGGAAGTACTTGCCCCAAAATTATGACTCTGCATATAATACCTATGATCATTATATAGAAAGGCTCACATTTTCACTTTTGTATATATTCTATCCCCTGTGCGTTCTTCTATGCAGATTGAGGAAGTTTGCTGGTGTGACTTTGTTTCAAAGTAATAATTATGCTTTGATAATAATATTTTTATACGGTAAAGGTATTTTTGGGTTAGTATTTGCTTGAATAAATTTCTCTCCAAATAATTTTAAGGATACACCCCAACATTGATATGATATATTTAAAGAATTGATTTTTCTAGGTACTTGCCAAAAGTGGGTGTGATAGTTACAAAAACAGCCTCTGATTTGAACTTTGATATATTCTAGAATCTAGATTTCATGTGTTACTAGTTTTGAATGACTAGTATGTTGAATAGCAATTAGAAGGAGCAGCTGGATGCCTCCCAAATCCCGCGTGATTTTAATTTTTCCTGAAAAGCGTGCTTGGCTTAGCACTAGTAAGTTTGACCCAATTCCCTCTCTACAGCGTCTGCTTGTGAATATATGTACCAAGTCAAGACCAAAGGAAAAAGTAGCAGCTTCGAGACCCTCAAACCAATTTCAATTCATGGAAACACCTTGTGATATATATCCTGGAAGATTGCATTTGAACTTCTCCTTCCTTGACAATATTCCCAAATCCAACGTCCATCTTGGTCGGTCTCTAACTTGCTGTGATGGATTGGATATAATCAGGATTACGACTTAATGCCTTCTTAATTTTCTCGTTTTTTTTTTTCTTTTTTTTTCCATTTTAGTTTTTTCATCCATGATGACATGAATGCAAATATGAATAAGGAATAAATGTATGATTAACGACTAGTAGAGAAAATTAACCCAAAAAACAAAGAGAAATCATATCCATATATTTTCAATCATATACTTTCCTTTTATAATAGATATCAATGAATGAGAGCGATTATCCTCACCGGTCATTGTTTATGTGTATAATTTAATAGTAATTTAATAGATGATACTATATTAATCGAGATGAGATCTGAGGTTCGCTTGAAATTGCTATTATAGAGATAAAATTTTGGACTTTCGAGACTCCAAATAATGCAAGATTGAGAACACGCTTAATTTTGGATCATCGATTATATAAATATAGATGCTATACTGCATTTATGCTAGTTGTATATGTATGATAAAATTAGATGTGAGAGTTTAATATATATATAATGAAAATAGATATTTATTTGCAATTTTATATATAAAAGTATATTTTATATAAAATATAATTATAAGAAACAAAATTAACGAATGATCAACTTCGATATATATATTCTAAAAATTAATCAACATGACAACCAAATTGGTAGTTTAGCAAACAAATTTCAGCTCAAATGGGTATAAATTAAGGATCAAAATTCTTTTCTATTATTGAAATAATAAGATAGTATTTTATTAAAAAATTAAAGACACAAATAATTTAAATATAATTAAAAAATTTATAACTCATTATAATAAGTTTCTACATATAAAAACTTTGTATTTATATTTTTTTAATAAAATATTTAACAGAAGAGAATTCAAATCCATAAATTAATAAACGTACATGGGACTTTAGAGTTAAAGCATTTGTTGTGCACATATTATAATATTTGAACCAGTTAATTAGACAATGAATTAAAAATGCTCATACTAGCTAGCTAGGTCATAATTCAGGAAAAAAAAATACAGCTTCTTATGTTATAATATATATCTTTTCAAAAAATAAAAATGATCAAAAATAGAGAAAAATAAAAAAAAATATTGAATTAAATGGAATCATGAACTAATATTATTAAGTAAGTAGATAGAAACACTTTAATATATGCCTGCCTGAATTTCTCCTTCTTTTGTTGTATGTCCCATTCAGTGTCATCAGTTATAAGAACAAATTAATGTTTAGAACAATATTAAGAGACAGAAAGGAAATAGAGGTATAGAGAGGAAAGTCTTGGGGGCTTGGGACAAGTAAAAGGGGAAAAAAGAGAAGGGATAATAAATTTGAAGAAATACAGTAATTAAGAGAAAGAAGCAGCCCCTTGGGTCAGCAGATCATTGCTTATAAAAGTGAGATGAGATCATAATTAAGTGGTTGCAGTAAATTAAATATACAGATGCAATTAAATTATTCGTCTCTAGTTAACTTACTAAATTCTGTGACAAAAGTTTCAACCAGAGAAGAGAAATTGAGGTTGGTCCTTGTGTATATATATGGTTGCGTTGTTCCTCTCCGCATCTGGCATGTTGCAATGTATTAGTATGGTGGCCTACCGTGACCATGAGCCCAAGGAGAATAAGCTTCATGGTTCAACTGTTGCCCATTTAGAAGAGCCAAATTCGGAGGAAGATTAAAGACCGGAATCGACGACGAAGCCTCTCCGATGGACCCTCCTGGCTGCTGTCCCCCACTGCCACCTATTCCCGGCGGAGAGCCATCCCCGCCGCCGCTGCCACCCGTCACTTGTCCCTGATCTTCATCATCCACGGGTAGTCTCTCGTAGGTTGCATTCGAAAATGTAGCCGCCATTATCATAACCGGTCCTGATGCCACCAGCGGACCCACCACCCCGCCGCCGACCACTTGTCCTTGTCCTCTGGCTAGGTAAATGGTTAGACCTGTAGAGCCCGGCGGGGATGGTCCTGGCAGGATAGAACCGGTCAACGATAGTATATCAAACCGGCCGTGAAGTGCCATGACTGCGCCGGGCGCCGTCGGCTGCCGCAGAGTAACGTTGATGACGGTGCCGCTGCCGCTGAGGATGCAAACACCTCTTTGGCGCCTTCTGGCGAACTGAACCACGCTATCAGCTATGTCGGCTCCGTTTGCTATCTCCATTACGTGGCTTCGGAGTGCGTTAGGGCTGTCCCTGGTCACAAATATCGGCGATTTTGGCTTGTTCTTGGAACCCTGTGGGCGGCCCCTGGGGCGGCGGGTGGTGGCGACTTCAATAGCTCCCTCTCTGGGCTCATCACTGTTTTCTTTCTCCTCTTCTTCGTCCCCAACTCCGCCTCCGTGGTTCCCAGTTGCCACAGTGTCATTCATGGAGAAACCCAGATCCGGCTTTTTCGTGGGGGAAGAGTTGGCAGGGTTGTCAACCCCGCCGAGACCCACAGAGCCGGTCCACCACCGGTTCGCCATAATTGTTGAAGCTGAAGAAAAGTAAACCTTCCCAAAATCAAAACCTAATCCTTATATCCAAAATAATAGTAAAGAAGAAAGTGAGCAGTTCTGGTTTGAAACAGCAAATTGAAGTGTGTGTGTGTATATAGAAAACTTGGATCTATCAAGACACACCCTCTTGATTCAAAAAGAAGATCAAAGAAACACACACTGGATTAGTAAGACTAATTGAACTGTGTTTGCGGGTAGCTAGGATACCGCTGCGGGAGAGCTAAGGGTTCTTGTAAGTTGTGAGTTGACAAAGGAAAAAATTAAAAACGAAGGTAGAAGAAGGAGATCGATGGTGTTGGGAATTAGCTAATTAGGGTTTTGTTTGAATATTATATACATGGGGTGGGATTGAGTGCGGGAGAGAAGATGGGGTGCACGTCCTTGCTCGCGTCCCGACAATAATGACACACGAGAGAGAGAGAGAGAGAGAGAGAGGAGGACTACTTCCTACTTACTCTACTGACTAATACATAACTGGTATCACAACTTGAGTTTGATGTTTGACCATTTTGGCATTTTGATATATCCATCTCTCATAAGGAGGGACTCGTTCAGACCGAAAGTGACAAAATTTTAGGTAATTATAACATATTTTAAATATTTTATTTAATAATTAATATATATAAAATTTAATGAATCATATTATAAATATATATTATTTTTTAAAAAAATTAATAACATATATTAATTATTGAACAATATTATTTAAAAAAATTTCTAGAAACATATGATTAAAGCTTAAAACTATATGCTCTTGGGATCGTAATTGCAATTAACCCAAAATGACCCAATGTTCTGTTTGGGGCTATTTACTTCTTGTTTTTCGAGACAACATACACCTGATGATCAAGATAAGAGTAAGAGTAATGATGGATGTTTAATTTTAATTTACCAGGGAAGGGAATCTTGATTTGATGCTTTAATTAATTGCAACTCAATTGCAATCGATCAGCACAGTTCAGAAACCCATAAGACCTAAAACTGAGTAGAGTAGCAACGATTTATCCTCCTCTTTTAACATGGATTATAACGGAGAAAAAAATGGTGCTGCCGAACCTGTATTATTATTAGCCTCAACTCGAGAGATTAAAAAAAAAAAAAAAAAAAAGCCGGAGAGAAGAAATATAGAGGTCACCCACCTTGTTTCGATTGTTGCGTAGCTGGTTATTTGGGTGCGATTGAGTGTGATTCCCTGCTTTGGGGCTCGCCGGAATTATTAATTAATCAACTCCACCATCTTTTTATTTTCCGGGGCTTCTATTCTGCGTGTCCTCTCTTCAATTTCTACCCTCCCCTGACGTCAACAGCTAGCACAAAAAGAATACGCACTAATTAATATATATTATATAGTTTCATGTTGCTCAGATGAAAAAAAAAAAATGAAAGCCAGGGATTTTGGTTTTTCTGATGCAGGAGGCAAAATCAGTACTATATATACAGTCTGTACATGTTTGTAAAACTTTTGAATTAGCTGAACTTTAATGAGTTTATGATTTTAAGCAAATTCTTATTGAGTCGATTTTATCGGTGAATTTACGAATTTAAATTTATATATAATTTTAACTTTAAATTACATAATTTTGATTGATTTTATTAAATATTTGAGTCGAGTTAATTATATTCTATCATATATGTATTGAGTTATAAAACTGATTTTATGTTTTTATATTTTTTATTATATTTTGACAAATTATATTATAAATTACTGGGTTAGGTGTATAGTATAACAATTAAATTATGTTTTTATTTTATTATTTTATTATTTTATTAAATTTATAATAGAGTTGAAATGTTAAATTTTAATTATAAATATATTATTAAATTATATTTAAGTAAAAAATAAAATTTTTAAATATTATTTTTTAAATATGTAAACTCTTAACACGTTTACAATTTTGATTTTACAATGACTCTACTTTCAAGGCTGACTGACAACCTTGTATATGTGTGTTTATATATGCATAAAGCAGGTGAATCAGATATAACCGAACCTGCAATAGCATGCTGATCGTGATTTCTAGCTATTTCAATTAATTAGAAGACAAAGAAGTATCTATATATATATAAAAGAATTAATTTAATCTTGATATAAATTAAATTTAATCTTATATTATTAAATATTTTTTTATTAAATAATTTTTTTACAATATTTATTATTAAATTTAAAGTTTATATCATATAAATCATACACATAAAATTTTATATTAATCTAAATTTATTTTATATTCTAATAATTTATTTAAAGATTAACATAATATATATTTTTTAAATATAAAAAATATAAACTATTTAATTATGTCTTTATTAATGTTAATTTTTTTTTAAATTTTAATAAGAATAATTAACATAATATAAAAATTTAATTTAATAATTAAATCGATAAAAATTATATTATATAAAAAATTATTAGATAATATAAATAATTAATACAAGTAATAAGTATTAATAAATAAATATATATATACACACACACTCATTTGGTAAAAGCATTTTTCTATATTTACTAAACATTAACTTTCCATGGTTATTCTGTAAGTAAAACATTGTCCATGTACTTATGACTTCAAGGTTTTCTTGCTTAATCTGCAAGCAAATTAATTTGTAATTTTCCATGCCATGCGATCAGTGTATGATGACTTTGAGAGTTCAAAATAGCTGAATTTGACTCAAAATGTGCACAGATCACATCACATCGATATCGATTATAGACAAATAGCCAGTTCAATTGAGGGAGTGGTTGAACCTCTTGCTTTCTTTTGTCTTGCTTCTTTCATTTTCTTATTTTTAGACAGTATGAACTTTCAAGTCTTCCTTTTTCTATGAATTAAATTAAAGACTAACCTCTATATTTCTTAGAATGATCAGTACATTTCATATTTATTCATAAAGACGAGAGAGAGAGAGAGACTGTCGTAGATATTAATCTTTTGATGGCGAGGCCTCTAGAATTATGTTTCTCTTCATGAATGCATGTTCAATTTGTAATTTCTGCTAGCTTGAAGGGAAATTAACTTGAAAACGACTAGGGCTCAAAGTTGCACCTCCCTGAATTCTTATTGGCTGATCAGCCAATAGAATCTTTTTATGGAATTACAAAAAATTCTTGTATTTAATGGAGTCAATCTTTTTAATTTTATTGTATTAGATGTTCGATAAATATATAAAAATGATATTAACACTTAATATTATATATTAATTTATTTTTATATTTATTGTTGTGATATAAAAAAAAGAATTTATTTTAAAAATATATAAAAAATTTTATGAAATTATATACATATTATGCATAAAATTTTTTTTATATAAATATTACCTATTATAATTATTTTATTTAATAATATATATTATTTTTTAAAAAATTAATATTATATATTAATTATTAAATAAAATATCTTTAAATAAGAATATTTCTGGCTTTGCGGGAAAAGCTACTAACTACGCCTGTCCTACGATGAAACTAACTGGCATTTTCTTTGGTACATAGATTTCGATGTACGTGGACTTCCCTAGTCTTGTTTATCTTGGGAGTTGTTCAGCAATCCTTACGCTGTCACTTCTTTTAAGTGCAGGGTATGACAAAAGAACAGAACGCCCATTTCCAAAGAAAACTAAGCTACAACTTCCTTATTCTGGCAATGCCACTTGCTCTTAATAATAATTTCATGCTAACAAAGGTTTTGGTCTCAACCTTTTTTTTTCATCCACGGAGACCAACAAATTATAAATTCCAAAAAAAAAAAGTGCACGCGATTCGGTGCGAAATAATTCTCTTGGTATGTGTGTATATATTTGTGCGCATCTAGCAGTAAACCCTCAACTGTTTAAAGTTAAAATAAACAATATATGACATAATTACATGAATAGTCTCCAATGATTTTTTTTTTTTTTTATAAAAAGAAGCTTATGCAAACCCGAAGCAAGGGACAGAAAAAGGAATGAGACAGGAATTATAGTTATACCCACAACATTAAGCTCATTAACGATGAAATTTATGATCTGTCTTATTTGATTTATTAGTTTATTGGTTAATAAAAACCCAAATTTTATGTTTTTAATTTTATTTTAATGTTCTTTTTTTTTTTTTTTACAAAAGAAGCATAAGATCCCAAACATGTCTAGTGTCACTTGAACTATTATTCTTGAACATTTAAATGTGTATTTTAACTCTAAGATAGATCATACTTCATTGATTTTTATAATATCAAATTTCATTATCAGTCCATGTAACAATTGGGGATTGACTTCACTTAAATAAGACAGAAAGAAAAAAAAAACCACCTAAAGTATGTATAGATGGAGGAGTTTGAAAAAAAAAAGAGTTAATTTTTTAATTTTAAATTGAAAAACTTATAAAATATTTATAAAATAGAAATAAAGGATAAAAAAGTTACTTGATAATATTTTATTTTATACTTTTATTTAAAAAAATAAATAAATAAAGATGATTTTTAATCAAAATAAAAAATTCACCCTTTCTTTTTTTTACTTCCAAATTTTTCGATTAAGCGTACTTTTAGGATTCTTTTAAGCACGTATGCATAATTTGAAAGTATTTTTAATATTGGGGAATCCATCTTCATTATTGAATGTATAATGAATGCTTTAATTTATTTAGTGACACGCTCATATCATTCGAAGTTTTTGAAACTGATCAAAGTGTATAAATCATAATCTCAAGTAACTAAAAGCCTACAAATATTTGATAATGTCTATATATTTTGAGGAAAAACACACAGTAATGCCGTAAAAAAAACTAAATATGTTAACAGTAATTTTCATATGAGAAAGAGAAAAGAAAGAAAAATGTGTTTTGAATATTAATCATTAACTATAATTAATAAGTTAATCTAAAGTATAATTGGTCATTCATAATACTATATAAAAAATTATTATATCATCCATAAATATATATATATATATATATATATATATATAAAGATTAAAAATTAAATTATTTTTTATTATATGACCATATATAGTTTTTAGTTTTTTTGGACCAATCTATTATAGGCTGACGGATAAAGCTAAAGTCTTTACTCTTTATACTAGGGCTCTCATGGTCCCTCCTTATTCCGCCGTTATAGATATCTAGCCACATATTTAAACTAAATTCATAAAATTATTCGATACCAACCTTATAATTTTTACGTCTCACTTTAAATAATATAAAAAATTTAATGTGATATTAAGTCACGAAATATTTTTATTTAATAATTTTTTTTATTATTTACTTAATAAATTAATCTTTTGAGATGAATTCTCTTCGTAGACTTGAGTTTAAATAATTCACTCTCTTATAAAAGTTTTTATTACATAAAGTCTTATTTATAGATTAAATTAATGTGTAATGTGTCCAGATGACCTCTCTTTGTAAGCTTAAGTTTTATACTTGATGATATTTAAATATATCATATATCATATATCATATATATTATAAAGATAATTTTTTATTAGAGATAACTTGAATATAACTCTACGTGAAATCGTTTTATGTCATTTAAGTTAGTTATGTGAATATATGGAAGAGTTTATCTATAATTTAATATGGTTCAAAATGTTATTTGTAAACTTGTATGGGAACTTATTTTAACTTTTTTTTTAACTAATTAGGTTTTTGTGTTTCTAATATCAATTAAATATAATATAAATATATATATTTTAATTTTAATTAATTATTAATATAAAAAATTTTATATTATCATTCAATTATATCTTATTAAATTATTAAAAAAAATTAATTAAAATAATAATTATTTAAAATATCAATTTTTTTAATGATTTAAAAATATATGATTAAATAATAATATAAAAAAATTTATATTAATAATATATTAAAATTAAATCTAATACATATGTATATATGATGCTTTGATTCAACCTATGATGTGTGGAATAATAAAGATTATTTATTTATTAAAAAATTAATAAATATATTAAATTAATGTGTGAAAAATTTTCGTTATATAATATTTTCTTAAATGGATATGTTTTCTTTCTCCGTTTCTCATGAGCCCTGCCTCATTTTACCGCATTACTGTGTCGTTTGCGAATGAAACGACACAAGTTCAGCGTCTCATAATTGGTCAAGGCAGGCAACCCGTAGCATAGAGAGAGAGAGAGAGTGATGGCGGAGAATCTGTTTGAAGGTTTGCCCCCTCCTTCTGCAAACCCTGTTCCTCCTCCTTCGCCTTCCGAACGTGAAGAAGCACCAGAATCACTTGTTGCCTCCAACAACGGAGAATCCTCTGCAGTTCCAGCACCGAAGCCAATTCTCAAGAGTGCCCTCAAGCGCCCCAACCCCAACCCTACTGAATCTGACACCCAAGGTTACTTCTTCTTTTACCTTTTCTCTTCTCTTGAAATCCATGCTTTATTCCGAGCTCTGTTTTATTCCGATTACTTCCTCCTGTTTTTGAAAAGTATAGCACCCTAGGGATGCTCATATACGGTGCCGCACCGAAACAAATAATTATATTGAAGACATAGGGTGGTGTTTCTTCTTTCTTTTCTTGATTCTTCAGCTCTCTTGCTGAGAAACCCTAAGGTAGAAAGTCTTCATTCGTTCTTTCATCTCTTTTTTCCTTTTAAGATTCAGCTCTGAAACAAATTGAGGGGAAGGAGCTGGGGGCGCCACTGAAATTGCAATCACAGGTCTACCTTTGTTGAAATTGAATATTTTAGTAACTCTCGTTCAGCCTTTCACTGACTTTATATGATCATGACTTATGTAAAATGTTAAAGTGATTTGTAACTGAAACGAAAAGAATAAAATTGATAGAGTATTGTATTTTAAAATTTGTAATTGAAAGGAAAGGAATGACTGATTACAAAATGAATATAAAAATAATGGAAATATGGAGTAATTAATTTATAAAAAGCTAAGGGGATTGAAGATATATACACATGGAAGGAACAGAGTGGAGGGGATGTGGACATGGTGAGAAGAATGGAGAAGATGCCCATGTACTATTCAATTGGTTTGCAACAAACATCTACATGGTATAAAATCAGCTACAAGACCCAGCTTCTAGTATATTTATTTATGATTTTCTCTCACCTTTGGCATGAATTTGGCAGTCACAGCATATGGTTCATTTGCCTTAGATATATGAACTGATTTTTTTTTTTGTTTTTTGGAATTCTTTGAAATGTTTATCTGAACAATGAGGACTTAAGTTGATCATGAAAGGTATCTTAATTTAAGAATTCCTGACACTGTTTTATCAAACAACAGAACTCTATATGAGCTTAACTTGGTTTATAGGGTTTCAATAAATAAAAACAAGATAAAAATTTAGCTTACTTTTCTCCTGGTTTTAAGGAATGCTGGTATATTGTGCATTTTTTGCTTTTATATTATTTTCATACCTGTTTCAAATGATGGAGTTTATATTCTTCTGAAATCTGAACCTATATTGTCCATTGTATTTTCAGCTACAGCACCTAAAAAAAGCTTGAAGTTTAAAACCACAACTGATGCTTCTGAAGCACAAGTTATTGAGGCCATGCAGAAGATATCTTCACACATCAAGAACCCTGCAAAGTTCAGCAAGGCTTCGAAGCTTGCTATTCAGCTGATTCAAGCAGGAAGTGTAAAGTCTGGAACTAGTGATTATTTTTTTGCCATATTAGAAGCAGCAATGTCATTATCCATGCCTTGTACAGATCCTTCAGTGCGGGCAGATTATCATACTCTGTTCACAGCTGCACAAAACACTACGGAAGTAAGACTAACATTTTGTTCAAGATATTCATCATTAGCAATGATATTTTCATTAGAGAGAATCCTTTAAGGATTTCTTGACCCCCTTCCTGTCCTTTAATTGTAGCACCTCAATAAGAAGCAAAATAATCAACTGACAACGTGGACAATTAGTGCTGTGGTGGCAAATGATTTATATACAGATGACAGCTTTGTGGTATGATTCTCACTTAACTTTTATGTTGAACTTGCTGACCAAAACTACTGTAATTTTCTTCCTATTTGAGGCAACGACAAACATATTGGAATGATATGCAACAGGTTTTGACATGTAATGCTGTTCCTATCATCACAAAATGAAAGTTTGCTGTAACAAATGTACTGTTCTTTCTTTTTAAGTAATTCATAATATTCGTACACGGTTGTTATTGCTTTCGAGTAACTATCTTTAAAGTTTTCATTTCATATATTCATTAGTTTTCCCTGTAAATGAATTGCGAAGAAAGATGGATCTAAATTTGTCAATAATCTTTTAAAGATTTGATTTTACCGGCAGAAGTCAAGAAAGGTTGGAAAGGAAAATTCTTCTGGAGAGCTACTAAGAATAGTTGCCAAGTGGATGACTGGTTGGCAAGCATCATTATCCCTAATACAGCCATCCACTTTGTGCAACTGTGCCATGCCTTTTTGAGACAGGTGCTTAGTGGGGCAGGGGAATGCATCAGTGGATGACATGTATTACCCCTTGAATCTTGACTTCTGGTAGACTGACCCCAATGGCAAAGCATTTCTGTTTTGGAGGGGTGGAGGAGGTTTGGCTTAGCTGCATATTCTTCTTTAAGTGGTGATAAATTTTTATATGAATTCCTGGCTTGCACTCTGCTAGCTGATACCTGGCTTTGTATGTCTTTGTGGAGACTGTTTATGCATCAAACTCATTGCTGTAAAAAATGTCTGCAGTTGATGTGTCTTGAGTTTATCTATTGCTTAGTGACCGGATTTAGATTTGGGATAGTTACCTATTTTGGTCTTATTCAATTAGCTTCAAATATTTGGACCCATAAAGATTATCTATTTGTTGCTCATACTCTATTTTTCAAATTTTTATACAGTTTTCTAAAGCAGCTGGACGAATCAAGGATGCTATATCTATCCTTCCTGTTGCAACAGAGGATGATGACACAGAGGAAGCAGTGTCTCTGAAAGATAGCATGGTTATGGTGGATGAAGGGGGTCAAACACTTGCCACAGCTAAAGATAATGAGGGGGAGGAAGCTGATCCATTTGGACTTGATGCTCTGATTCCTGGATCCACAAAGAAAGGTGAAAAATTAAAGGCAAAGAATGAGGCAGCTGTGAAGATAAGGAAGGAGGATGAGGATGAAACTAAGAGATTCCTCAAATCACAAAGAGAAGCCTTGATAACTTGTTTAGAGATTGCTGCTCGGCGTTATAAAACTCCATGGTAAATACTGGTACTGTTTTCTGTTGTTTGTCTTTTTACGTATCTTTTGTCATTGACACTTTTATCCTTGTTTGAATTTTATTTATCCAGGTGCCAAACCGTAATTGATATTTTAGTAAGGCATGCCTTTGACAATGTAGCAAGATTTACAGCTCGACAGAGGGATGCCATTCAGAAATTGTGGGCTTCCATACGGGAGCAACATGCTCACCGGAAGCAAGGGAAGTCAGTTAATGGCAAACTTGATGTAAATGCTTTTGAATGGCTTCAACAAAAATATGCTACTGAGAAGATTAGCATTCGACATTCTGTTGGAGCTAGCGGAGAGCGTCGTGCCGAACAATGGCTTGGTTAATTTTTCTTGTGTCCTTTCTGAGAGAGTAATAGACAGGATGATGACAACTTCAAAATCCTCAAAAAGAAGGGGAGAGGATGCGTCCTCGGCACTTCATTGAGAATGTTGGTAGCTTAATAGGTGCTCTGACATCTCTAAGACTCAAATTTTCATAAAACATGTTAGTAACTTTACAAAATGTGTTTGTTTGCAAAGTTATTAGTTTGTTTTGCAAAACATATTATTATCTTTTATAAAGTTACTTACATGTTTTGTTAACTTCAATGTGGGGTTTGAGTCATCCTTTGGTCAAGTAGTCCCACTTGGTGGTCATCATTTCTCATGGAGATCTCTTACAGCCCAGCGGTAGTCTCCTTTTATGGAGACAAAAATATTCTTGAAAGTATTTTTCTGGGTGGGCTGGGCTTTACCTGCTCTTTCTGAGATTCCAGGTACTATTATATTGTTAAAAAAAAAAGTTACTTCAATTTTTGAATTGCTTTTAGACTTTAACTGAGGGTAATTTGGAAAATAATAATCAGAAGTTGTTAGTGAAAAGTAATAGGGAGTGCCAATAGTCTCACCTTAAATTTAGATGCTAAGTGGTTTATATGAAGATGTAAGTACGCCTAATATTGATTATTCTTAATGTGTGATTGAATTATTGATTATTCTTAGTGTGCGTTTGAATTAAATTTTGAAAATTTGATCTTGAATGGATTTAATTTTAAAAGTTTAATTTTAGTTAGAAGTGAGTTTGAGTGAAGAGTGTTGAAATTATAGGGTTTATGTAAGGAGAAAGAAGAAAAGAGAATAGAAAATAATGTGATAGATATATTAGTTATATTGATATGTTACAAAAGACAAAACATTAACCTCTATTTATATTCTAGTAATTTTAATCAAATAAGGAAATAAATGAAGAAATATAATAAAATTATGATATGATTCCTAAATTGTTTTATCAATTAGAGCACTAATTGATTCTACAATATATTCTAAAGATCTTCTAAAGATATTCTAAATATATTTTAACACTCCCCCTCAAGTTAAAGCTTACTAAGCTTTAAGCTTGTTACAAATAAATACTTTAATTAAATAAAATAAATATAAAATAGATTTCATGGCTGAAATACAACTCAGAATGATTGAGACGCCAGATAGATAAACATTAATGGAAAGAAATCACCATAGGAATGATCATCGATGGGAAGATAACATCACAAACACTAGTATAGAAAAGTCACCACTAATATGATTCATCAGTGGAAAAGAAATCATCATCAGAATGATCGTCGATGGAAAGAGAATAACATGGCAAACACTAGTATCCAAGAGATGTCACCACTAATATGATTTATCAGTGGGAAAGAAATCACCATCGGAATGATCGTCGATGGAAAGATAACATCACGAACACTAGTATTGAATAGACACCACTGATATATCAGTGGGAAAGAAATCACCATCGAAATAATCGTCGATGAGAAGATAACATTACGAATACTAGTATTGAAAAATCACCACTATCATTATCACTCTCCCTCAATGCTATGCTAGCATTGGAAAAGAGATAAATAATAAAAAAACAGAGAAAATAGATGAGAGAATGGGTTGATAAAACAATAAAGGAGAATTTACAAAGGAACTCTATAAAACTCGACAAAGTGGAAAGCATGGACACCTTCAAGAAGGATGGTACTGCTCTGAAACCATGTTGAAATTATAGGGTTTATGTAGGGAGAAAGAAGAAAGGAGAATAGAGAATAATGTGATAGATATATTAGTTGTATTGATATGTTACAAAAGACAAAGCATTAACCTCTATTTATATTCTAATAATCCTAATCAAATAAAAAAATAAATCAGGAAATATAATAAAATTATGATATGACTCCTAAATTACTTTATCAATTAGAGCACTAATTGATTCTACAATATATTCTAAAGATCTTCTAAATATATTTTAACAAAGAGATTTATATTTTTTAAAAAAATTATGTTTAATGTTAAAATAAAAATATTTACTTTAAATAAAATAGGTTTTTAAGGTCAAAATTGTATTTAAGAAATAATACTAATATCAAAATAAATTAGAAAGAATATGGGTAAAAATTTGTTTAAACGTTTATAAAACTGTTTGGGTGTTGCAAATGCTCATTCAAATTATGGTCTCAGTTTCTTGCTAAGAATCACAAGGATGTGAGTAGTCTCAGGTGTGGTTGTGGGCATTAAGTGGTAAAAAATGAGTAAATCTTTCACATTAACTTATATATCACTTTTTTAACATTAAAATCTTCTATAGGTACTGGTTGCAATATAGGACTCACACACTTGAGTTACTTGTGGGTTAGACTAATTTTATGTAAATATTGAGTAAAATAATATTTTAATTTCTAAAATTGTATTTCACTCATAATTTAGTATTTGACTTAAATTAAATGTAAATTTTAATTTTTAAGTTATTTAAACCTGTTTCATTTTATCTCTTTTTTTTATCTCTACTTAATTAACTTAAAGGAATAATATGAAACGAGGCATGAAATAAATTGTGGGCGAGTTACATTTGCCACTTGCCCAGCTTTTTTTTCTTTTTATTTGGTTTAAGTTGGAATTAATTAATTGGATAAAAGAGCGGTATGAATTGGGCCGAAGAAAGGCGTACTGTCCAGACTAGGTCCATTTACTAAGATGGCCCAGCTGACAAATATCAAAAACCTAAACCCTGGTTGGCTACGGTGAGACCGAGTCCGAGTGAGTACTATTTAAAGTCATTGGAGCAAAACCCTCGCCGGCTCACCGCTCGGAGAAGCGCCCTTTTCGTTCAACACCAAATCGCGAAACTCAAGCTCGGGATCGTGCCAACTGTCAGGGTATTCTATTCTAGTCAGTACTCACCTCCTCTGTTGCATTTTTGAATCTCTTTGCACATATCGAAGGCTTGCAGGCGCTATATCAAGCCTGTGAGCTCAAAGCTTGTGCCAAATCCTTTGTCATCCACTTCCATCAGATCCTCTTGCTGTGGTTATCCTTTTTTATGCTTGAGGATTTTATGCTGGATGATGAACATTCTCTAACTTATCCAGATCTCTTTTTTTTTGGTTTATGATTTGTTTGGGCTTTCTTTTTCCCCGTTTCTCCATTTGATTTTTGGGGATTCTTTTTCCCCTCACAAGGAACAATCTTTGCCTGTGAAACATGGTCCCTTGATGATTTGTTTAGCACCCACTGTGCTTATGGACGGTCTTGTGCTGATTAGTTCTTACATCAGGACATAACATAAATATAAGCTACAGCTATTGTTGCCACCGTGTCTTTTGGTGTATTCCAATGACTATATGAGAAAAACCCCTACTACAATGTGGCGAACATTGTAATTCTTACCAATATCTTAAGCACAGAAATTTTGAAAAATTGAAGCATTTTCTATTTCAAAGTATATATGTATGGTATTTTTTAATGAAGGTATGCCAATGCCACCAGTTTTCTAGAAATAAATAACCAAGATTGTAATGGTTGCTGTCATACTTGTATCATTATTAATATAATTAAATTTTGCATCTGTGTAGGAAATTTCATTGCGGTCAGAGTTAGAGTAGCAGACTCCTAGCGGTGATCAAGATGTCAAATCCAAAAGTTTTCTTTGACATTGTAATTGGAAAGGTGAAAGCTGGGCGGGTAGTAATGGAAGTGTTTGCAGATGTCACCCCAAAAACAGCCGAAAACTTCCGAGCCCTCTGCACTGGGGAAAAGGGGATTGGAATATCTGGGAAGCCTTTACACTACAAAGGATCCAAATTTCATCGCATTATTCCAGAGTTCATATGTCAGGGAGGAGATTTTACGAGAGGGAATGGGACAGGAGGAGAGTCCATTTACGGCTCGAAATTTTCAGATGAGAATTTCAAGCTGAAGCATACAGGGCCTGGTATTCTTTCCATGGCAAATGCTGGACCAAATACAAATGGTTCTCAGTTCTTTATATGTACCACAAGGACACCATGGCTTGATGGAAAACATGTTGTATTTGGAAAAGTTGTTGATGGCTACAGTGTAGTGAAGGAGATGGAGAAGGTGGGTTCAGAGAGTGGGACGACGTCAGAACCGGTTGTGATCGAAGATTGTGGGCAGATAGCAGAGAATTGATGCTAGAATGTTGGTGGTTATGATAACTTGTATTACTACTCAATGTTAAATCAGGATTTTTGTGCCATTCTTGTATATACTTGAAAGATGATAATATGCTTGTCGATGATTTATGAACTTCACATGACGGGCCACCCGCAAGGTCTTCCCTATGATATTTTGCATTGTGGTGTGGGAAATGTCTTAATTCTCAACTCCTTGGTAACAAGGAATGCGATCTCTAGCTCCAGTTACCTCCTTCCTAATTTGCTTTTTGGGTTGGAGAATATATGTCATGATTTACATTTGGTCAAGCGCGCTAAACGCTATCTTTGATTCACCCTGACCGCCTCACGCATAGGGGGCTTAGTCGGAAAATATGTTCAAGGGGAATTGCTGAAGTGTAGGAAAGCTTGTATGTACTTGTCTGTAGATTGTTGATATACTTTGCAAATCTTAGCATTTACCCCCCACAGTGCCTACAAATTTGGGATTCCCCTCTCCCTGTTAATCTGATGCTACTTAGGATTGTCAAAATGGGTTAGCCACAATAAAAATGTAAGTCAGGTTTTTTAAATTATGATTTGTATAAATGCAGAAATTTTTAGACTGTTCTATTTACTTACGGGCTTTGCCTATTATTTTTGAGAATTATTTTAAGTATATAATTATACTTATAAAATATACTGTATAATCTATTTCTCTAAAATTTTAATACTGACATGGTAATGCATCGATTTTTTATTATTATACTTGTTAATTTGATTTAAATTTTGGATAATATTTAAATTATGTAATGTATTTGTATATTTGGTTTGAATTTTGAATAATATTTAAATTATAATATGTATTTGTAAATGTAGTTTGAATAATATTTAAATTATGTAATTGATTTGACAAGTTTCTTAAATGATTAAGTAGGTTTAAATATTTTTTTTAACTTTTTGGTAAAAAATGAAAATGTAAAAAAGGAAATTACAAGGACCGGCTCGCTTAGGCCCGCGAGTTTAGGCAAGCCAAGTCAGACTGATTTTTTTCAGTCTATTTAAATGAAGGTAATTTTGACTTGACTCATTTAATCGGTTGCTTGTCACAGACGGGTTGGGCAAGCCTGTTTGATAGTCCTAGTTTTACTCTTTGATGCTATGGGAATATTTAGTGTGTGTTTGAATTAATTTATTTTGTAGTTAAAATAGTTTATAATTAAAATATTTTTAAGAGAATTTTTTAAAAAAATAATTGTTTCCTAAAAATTAGTCTCTTCCAATCATGCTATTACTCCCAGACAAGCCACTCTATAGTTTCTTGTTTTTGGGCCTTGGCCCCGTTAATTTACCCCAACAAAAATATAAAACTGTAAAACCTGCCGAAAAGCTTGTATGTTCTTGTTATGCATCCGACGGATAAAATGTTTTTGGGCATCGTAATTTAGTGTATGTTTAGATTATATTTTACAAACTTAATTTTGAGTAAAATTGATTTTACAAACTTAATTATGGTCATAAATAAATTTGTGATGAAGTAATTTATATTTAAGAACTTTTATATGAAAAGCAATTTTGACATAATGAATTTTGTTTGACTTTTATTGTTTAAAATTACTTTTAAATATATAATTATCAAAAATGATACAGTTCTATATTATTTTGTCTCAATTTAATTTATTTTATTATTTTTGCGATATACCTTAAATAAAAGCATGAAAATGTTAACACAATTTTTTTTACTTTGTTGATATTAGAAATTAATAATTTAAAATATATACAATGTATAATTATTATAATAAAATTAAAATTTTTTTTTGGTAAGAAAATTTAAATTGATTTTTTATAGTATTAGTGCTGGCTTGATTTGAACATGAGCTTCCATGTTGGGTTGGCTAGTATGTATTTTTCTGTGCAATACCGAGAAAGTTTGAAAAGAAAGGACACTGAAGAAAAGAAAGGCTATAGTAGTCAGATCATCCATAAAACTTGCCAACCGTGATAACTATCAAGGCAGAAGCAATACAATTTTGCTTCTCTTCAAACGCCAGTTGCAAGACAAAATCCTAATAGGCATATCCAACGCCTATTTTCCCAAACAACAGATTTTGGGCATGAAAGCCTGTTTGATTGAGCAAACGGACGTTTAGACTTGGCAAACACCAAACCAAACACAGTATTAGGAAACTACTTATAGCCCACCTCCTTGAGTAAAAACGCTGATCTTGTACCAAAGACATGCACAAATGCAATACACAGCCTCCTAGATAATTTCAGATTATCTTTCTCGTTTACATAATGACACATTGACTTACCTGTTCCAGTGAATCAATGAACATAGTCAAATATAGAAACTGCTAACACAGAAAGGCCTCAGCATTCTTCAGCAGTTTCATCTCTCCAACTAGTTTTAAGTTGCTGTGATATTTTAAATTATCTACTCCAATCATCAAGGCAAATCCTTATGAAGAAACTCGATAAACACACCAGTAAGGGATGTAGCACTAGAGTGAAGTGGGAAAGGGCGAAGGAGAAACAGCCAAAAGAAACCTCGGCATGAAGAGGCAGGCCTTAGAAAGAAGCGCACTGAAGACGGCTCAGATGGATAAATAGATTACCATAAACGATAGACATTCATTAAACGTTAAGAGGAAAAAATCACAGAATTTAGAAGATTAGTACTGAAATTTTCATACAGACACTTGACAAAAAAGTACCAAACTGAAGTCTTCTGATATAACATAAATCCACAAAAGGGTCTCCATATAATGCAATTGAAAACTTGAAACTGGCAATTCTGCGTGCATCCCTTCTCAAGATCAATTTCTTGTTAAGATGTATATACTTCATGAATTTAGGCTGCCACGGTTTATGGATACTTTTCTGGACCAAAACAAAGATCACTAACATGAACAAATATATATTTGATGTGATCTGCTATATCATTTTTCTTTAACCACACAAAAAATAATGAAGTTCAAGAGAAAACAAAAGAAAATTACAACTAATCCCAAATTAATAGAGAAAGAGAGCCATATTTAGCAGGACTAAAAAGGGCAAGAAGGAGGGCGAGCTAGGGAAAATTTCAGTAGTGCGATTGACCTTCCGAATCGTTATTTTTGAGAACTCCACCATGTCCTGTTCCTGCATCAATCTTCATTAGCAACCCATTACCCTGTGGCCTGCTCCTATGCTTTCATTCCCAGTCTTCGTCACTCAATTGATCATCTGTCTCTTCTTTCGGCGGCCTAACCACCCAAACTACAGTTCCTAAACTCTCCTTGACACCAATTTCCTTCAATGCCAAGCCCCTTTCCACCTTTAAACCCCCACCATCAACCTTCACTAGATAAAAGCCATCATCTGCAGCTACCTCCTTCTTACTCCTGTCAGCCACCACCAATATCGGCTCCTCCTTATAAAACCTATTGGCCTTCCAAGGTAAGACCCTTGCATCCGCAAATGATACAACAACCCCCCCTTTTCCTAGACCCACTACAGGCTCCCATCCAGGCAACACGACCCACCTCCCCCATCCCTTTTCTGCCACCACCACACCAAAACTCGCCCTCACTCCGGCACTCAAAGGGTGCCTCCAAAACCTCCCTATCCCTCTCCTCCGCCCTGCAAACAGGTAAAACAACCACCGAGCTGGCCTCCGCCACCTCACCGATCTTCAGCCTCACAACCGGAACACGGACCCCACTTTCAGTTTCATCGTCTTTATCTTCCTTTCCGCTATCCTCCCCCTTCAATTCCGCTAAAACTGTACGTTTTGCTTTCTCAGTTTCGGCAACCCTCAGTGCCTGCTCTAACGCAGAAGTCCTCTGTTCCGATGGGTTTCTATGTTCCCTACTCTGCCTGTAATACATGTAAGACAGACAATCTCCTGGGAGAGTATAATCAAAGTTCTCCCACCCCTTCTCACCCCGCCTGCGAGGAAAATCCTTCATGGCGCGGGAAAGTTCTTGAGCTCCCTTCCCATCATACCTGTTCTCGATAATGTGACGGGCAGCAGCGGCCCGTTGCGTGGCACTCAGAAGCCGAATTTCGTATAACAATTCAGCTCCCCCAGTGTCAAACGCGGAAAGAATTTCTGGGTCAGCATTGGATTGGACAAGAGAGTCACGCACCTGCGCACCTACTACAAGGCGATTCTGCTCGACCCCGGATATCCCAGTGGCTTCTTCGATAGAAGGAGGCGAAAACCCTTCTCGGATGAGGGAAGTGATGAGTGGGGCGTACTCGTACCAGAGGCCGAGGCGATTGGCTAGTACTTCAATGCGACGCTCGGTGTCAAGGGAGCCGAATTGGGAGGGAAGAGAAGAAGGGGGAGGCCTAAAGGGTTGGTAGAGTTGCTGTTGAAAATTGGAAGGTGGGGGTGAAGAAGGGGTGAGAGTGGCTGAAATGGGTTTAAGGAGACGGCGACGATCGTTGGAGAAGGAGGGTGAGACAAGGTTATTGGGAGTAATGGGGGAGAAGGAGAGGGACTTGAGAGTGTTTACAGTTACGGAGAGGGAGAGCATGGTTGTCTAAACTGGATGGCTCAGCGGAGTGGAGAATGGAGAGAGGGAAGGAGTTGCTGCCTTATCTGATACCCCTGTGGAGATTTTTTGGACGAAGAAGTCAAGAAGATGCCCGCGGTCCGTATCTTCCCTACTTCGGTTGATCTCTTTCCCCTTGCTTTTAAGTGGGGGAAAAATAAATACGAACAAACTTTTTTTCATCGTTTTAATTTTTTTAAAAACATTTATCATTAATTTAGTTTTAATTTAAAAAAAAAGTGACATATCTTTTAAAAAAATTAATTTTAATTTAATCTCTTAATTATTTAAAATATTATTAATTTAATATCTCAATTATATAAAATTATTATTAATTTAATATATTAATTATTAAAATTATATCAATTTAATTCATATTCATACACAACAAGATAATTTTAATGTTATTTTCTAAACTTAAAAACTAATGCCTTGTTTGGTATATAGTATAAGGTCTAATAGTATAAATTTATACCATATGATTTATTTTATCAATTGTTTGGTGTGAATCTGATATGATAAAGTTATCTGATCCATCTATTTTTATTTAATGATTATGAAATAAACTAATCGAATATCAGGTAACCTGATAAGACCTAAGGATTATTTGTATCAAGTCAAATAAAAAAATAATAATCTAATTTCAAATCAATTTTAATCATTGCCCTTGTATTCTCCTTTTATAATCAGGCTTTAATCATCAACCCTTATACTATTAAACTTTATTCTTTATGATGTACTAAATCGGGCTTAAATTGATAAAAAAAAATTTAAATGACTAAAATGATAACATTTATATATTTATAGGAGTAAAAAAAAGTTTATTAAGAAAACTAAAGTAATAACTAATAAAATTGATAATTTAATTTTCACACATTTATATTATTATTTAATTATTGATTTACATTATTAAAAATTTTGATTATGCCGATAACTATTTAAAAACTCACATTTTTAAAATGATATATTACACACATAATTAAATAATAATATATAATATTTTTATATTGATATTAAATTAAAATTAAATTTTTAAACTTTAAACCCAAATTTATATATGTTTACTTTTAATTCATTTTAAGTGTAACTTAGGTAATTGTCATCATTGTTCAATGTTTCAATGTATGTCTTAGACTATTAATGTCCTATTTGTTTTAGCAAACATTTTGCATTTCAAATGAGCATTGTATTGAAGCATCAATTTTTTTAGGGGTGTACAGGGGTCTGGTCAAATCAAGTTGTAAGCAAGAATGAGTCTAAATTGATTTTTTAACTTTAGATTGGGTTAGATTGTGTTTGCAAAAAAATTTCATTCAATCTCGACCCAAACCAAAGGATCATTGGTTATATTTTTTTTCCTTTTTCAACATGGATAATTTTTTTATAAAAAAAAATTATAATTTCCATTCTTCTACAATAATATTTGAAGATGCATATTCAAAAAGTTATTTTTTATCATAAAATCAAACTCAAAATGATAGATAATGCCCTTTTAATGTTCAAAAAATATATTAAAAACCAAAAATGTAATAATAAAAATAATAATCAGTCAGGTAGTCAAGTTATTAAATTACAAAAGGTTAGACTTGTTATCCGAACCAATTAATAACAAGTTTTTCAATTTCTATCCAACTCTACCTGATTATTCGATTCAACCCAAAAATATTTAATTGGATTGTGTTGGGTTGATAGAGTCAATGGGTTGACCAAACCAGTTATCACATCTAAATTTTATACTTTCATGAAAAACTCCTTTCAAATAAAGATTTGCATGCCCTATTATGTTAAGCAAAATATATTCCAAACATGCCATTAGAAGATGATTTAAAATATTTATAAGGATGGATTTAGTAATAAGTAAATTGAAGTCAGAGTAATATGAATTTTATTTATAATATTAAAAACTTAAATCCTCCTACTTGTTGGGTAAGCATATTTTTTATTATCTTAATATTTCAAGTGCAAATACTTCATAAAAAATGAAATATAATTTTAAAAATTTTATTTTTTATTCATCATATAAAATAAGCTAGTATCAGCAATGATTATTATTGTTCTCCTTAAAAACAATGATTTAAAATAATTATACTTTTTATTCATCATAAAGAGATGCTGGTACCAATAATCGTTGTTGTTTTATTTGAGTTGTGAAGAGAAATTTAAGTGAGTTATATTCGAGAATAATAAATTTGTTTGTATCGTGTTGTATTTATTATATTTATATTAAAATTATAAAAAAAATAAAATTTAAAAATAATAATTTTATTTAAAATAAATTAGTATTTGATATATTCATTTAAAAATCATCATAGATAAATATTATTTATTAAATTGAAGTTATTAATTTTATTATATTTATAGATTGATAGAGGGATATTTTTCTCATTTTTATCCATTTAATATATTTTTTTCTTTACTTTGCTTATAAGTAATTCTTTCAATAAAAAAAGATTAAACACCGAAACTTAGATAATGAGTATTTTTTTAATAAAACACAGCGAGCACAATATTGGTTCCTGGATCCTGGTCTTGTTCCTCGATCGTATTAGGGTTTTCCGAGTTCCACTTTGTCTTCATTATTTCACACTCACCCAGCGTCCATGCATACAAACCTCCAATTAATACGCTTTTTCCACTGATTTTTGTTTACCGCGCATCGCAATTCCGCAAACTTGCGAAATCTAAACAGATCGTGCGACACGGTATCATGATTTGTTCCTTCGCTTCAATAGCCAAAGCCAACTGAAATAATACAGAATTTTGAGGCTTTTCCCTCAAATTATTTGAAGACTGTCAGCAAAAAAAAGAAAAAATTATGGCGTTCTTGTGTCTTTGTGAATATTTGGAAATTCACTGCATTAAGCTGTTCATATTATATTCATGTTATTGCTTCATTCATATTTGCTTGTAGGTGTTAGAACAATGGCGGAAGATCTGGTGCTAGATACCGCAATCAGAGACTGGGTGCTGATCCCTCTTTCAGTGGTTATGGTCCTTATTGGTGTGCTCCGCTATTTTGTCTCTAAGCTTATGCGCTCTTCCCAAACCCCTGATGCTAAGATCATTAAAGAGGGGTATTTCCCAAACCTTATACAACCGTTGATTGTGTAGCTAGTTTTTTTTTTTTTTTTTTTTAATTTGATACCAGGGTGATGTTGTGGTGATGATAATCCAGGCAAGTGATTCTTAGAGCTCGGAATTTACGTGCTGGTGCAAATTTTATTCCTTCAAAGGCTTTTCGTGCCCGCAAGATTTATTTTTGTAACGAGGTTTGTTTGCCTAGTGCGAATTTTATTTTTTCAGAAGGGTTTAATATGTGTTTCTTGATTGGGACGAATTTAAGGTTTCATTTAACTGTCTGTTGTTGTGGGTGATGACTTATTTTTGTGGGGAAATTGATTCAGCCATATGCCTTGTGAGGTTTCTTGGCTTGGATCTATTTGCTGGTACTCAACTCAAACCTTGTTTTGTCTGGATCATTTACCTGGATAGTTGATGAAGAAATTTTGAATTTTTTACCAGCAGAAGTCAATAACTAATATGATGAGCTTCATATAGTATCTCAAATGATCATATACCCACCCAGTTTTAAACAGTGAACTAATTGTTTGTCCACTTTTATTGAAGGAAAATGGTCTGTTGTTTGTTCCGAAGGGCCAAGCCCAGAATCCACAAGCACAAATGTTCTCTGATCCAAACATGGCCATGGATATGATGAAGAAAAACCTTTCAATGATCATTCCTCAGGTATTTAAATTAGAGTTTCACGGTACTTTGGCATGATATTTTAGATCATACTCCTTACTTAATGCTGAAGGTTTTTTTGTCAATGATGAGAAGATGCCTTAGTAACTTATGTTGTTTCCCCTTGTTGGACAGTCTCTTACTTTTGCTTGGGTGAACTTTTTCTTTTCTGGATTTGTAGCAGGTGACTTTTTAAACTTGTTTCCCCTCCTTTTTTTTCCCTGTTGATTGGAATATTTTCTTCTCTGTGTGAACTCAATATTTTTCGTAGTGTCTCTGTTTTTACCGATCATTTTAAATGTCAGCTTGCCAGCCTTTTCTGTTAAAAATTGTACAACTGGTCTTTTGTGTGTATAACCACATACATGTCTTGACTTATGTTAGTACCATATGCTGGGCCTGGCCTTAGATTCCCTACCTATATACTTACCTCTCAGAAATTGCTCAAAACTTCCAACTTGTTTTTCCTGCAGCCAAGATACCTTTTCCATTGACACAGAGGTTTAGGTCGATGTTGCAGAATGGAATAGACCTAAGCACAGTAGATGTTAGCTATGTCAGTAGTCGCTCCTGGTAATCTTCTTTTTCGTGGAAGTTACAATTTCCTCTGGATGTATCACTACCTGTTTCATTCTTACTTGGGTTAATTGTCATGACTGCATTTCAGGTACTTCCTCAATCTGTTTGGATTAAGGGGATTGTTTAGTCTCGTATTGGGGGAAGAAAATGGTTAGTGATTATTTGAAAGCCAAACACTTTATATGTACACTGTTAGCTATTTCGTCAATTTCATGAATCTGAATTGTTACTACTTTTCAGTATTTTGTCCATTTTAACTTTAAAGATGGGATTTGGATAGACACTAGTCAGAGTTTGTGATGTGTTGTTTCTGATACAGCTGTAGATGATACACAACGTATGATGCAAATGGGTGGATTTGGATTTGATCCTTCAAAGGTACCTATACTAGTTGCTTACCGTAGGCTTTTTTTGATATATTTGAGGATCAATTTTTGCTCTTTTCTACGTTAAATATGAAAGAAATTATTATTTGACTCCATTACTAATTGGCTAATTTTTCACTAAGGAAGGCAGCCACCATATTGTATCGTTTGAATCCAACTAATTTAGTTAAAAATTCTTATTAGCTGAGGTAACACTTCAGTTTGTTTTTTCCCCTCTCCTTTCCCTCTAAAATCTCTTTTCTGAGGGGGGGAAAAAAAGAACACTTCAGCCTTTTTTGGTAAGGAATAAAGATAGTTTGCTACTTGTTATCTTGCAATACGTACATACCTTCTATCACTTTGCATAGTTTGCTATTACAAGACCATCCTTTGGAAGTTTCCTGGTTTTGGTTACATATGGACTAGTCAAGTCTATTTTACTATATATATAGACTAGTCTTCTCTCGGCTATTGAAAATGCAGACAATATGAAACTTACATGATCATACTGGCTTCTCATGCATATCTTTATGTCCTTATTCAAGCGATACACAATTCTGAGTGGGTCTACCTTGCAATGCTTATACCCCCCACATGGCCACGGGGATCCTTTCACCTTCCCTTCTTAGATATGCCTCACATCAAGGGCATGTTCCATAAAATATGTTTGGGCAATATCTTGATTATATCATCCTTCAATTATGTCCTACGGAACCTTTACATTTACCTAGTAAGGTTTTCTGCCAAAATTTTACATTTCTGCAGAGTATTTAATACCCACCTTATTGGGTGCTGATGAAAGTAATATTTACTCGGTGTGTTTTTTAGCTTAAGCCACTATCAGAAGTTTATATTTATTACTTACCGATGTTCACATACTGTATATCTGGCACAATTTAGATTTTAACATTCAGATACTGTATATAGAAATAATGATCGCATGCTGGCCCTGGCTGATCTGTTATTGGAAATGATTAATAATCTATTTAGACTTGATATGGATATGTGATTTTATATGATTTCGGAGTGGTCCTGGGATCAAGCTCTTGATTCTATTCGTGAAGAATTTGGTCTTTATGGAAGACAGAAAATTATCCCTGTTGTGTAGCTTCTAGGTGAAATTGAGCACACCTCTAGAAAGAAGCCAAGTGCAGGTGCATTCTACAAAGTGTATAAAAAATAACCCGGGGGGGGGGGGGGAGATCATTATTTTTGACTCTGGATTTGGCTAATTTGCAGCGTGATCATTTTTTTTAATGGTAGAAAATGGGAAAATATAGTAAAGATCAGATTCCTCATCTGTTAAATACAGTAGGTATATGTGTAATTGACTCATATCAATCCTAATCCAGTATCTGATAAAGTGACCCCAATCTTACGTGGTTTGTTTTTGATTTTGTTTTCAGGGTCTGAGTGCTGAGAAAGACAATCTTGACATAACGCAGCATGACTGGGCCTTACCAAATTTCGAGCAGCGTGCTGTAGCTGTACTGAAGAAAGTCGCCAGTTGAACATTATTGTTATGGAATGGGAAAGTTTAATTGCTTGCATTAGCTGGATACACCACATATTCACTATTGTTGCTGTTGGAGTTTTACCATCCGCGACAAAAGGTATCGCACTTGATGTCGAGACGATAAGTATAATTTGAAGCTAGACCTCGAGTTTCAAACTTTCATAAAATTATCAGAAAACATTGTGACGTTTTTGTTGAAGAACATAAATTATTCATTCTTGCCTTTTTTTTTGGTCAGCAAATTGTTCATTCTTGCTTGGTGTGGAAGGTGTGGCCCGGCCTGTTTGGGCCATATTCTTCTAGTTGGACGGCCTGGTAAGAGGATGCGATAACAATAATTAGGCCTGGCAATGGATATCTTTGCTTACAGGTTTTTAGGATATGCCATGCAATGTTGGGCCATATTTAAGCTCTTATCCGTACCTAATCTGTTTTTCTGTAGTATAATGCCTATCCGTACCTTATTGATTCCACAAGTCCCACTCCAATACCAACTTCTGTGAGGAATTTACTGCATGCTTGGTTTTTAGTAATGCTTGGGAATATTTTTTTATTTAAATTTTGTTAGTAAAATTTTAATTATAAATTATTTTAATATAAATAAATGAATTTAAACATGCACTTAACTTTGATGCTAATTTTGGACACAAACGAAAAACCGAAGGCATTGTCAATCAATAAAATTTCCCAATAAGAGTAGATAACAAAACGAAACAACGTTTTCACATATTTGCCAACGTGTCGTTATCCAAAACAAAGCTGGTCTCTCACAACTGACTCGAGAACCAGAGGAAAAATTAAACGAAGCGGCACCTGTGAAACTGAAACGCCATCTTTGTAAGTTGAAGATTAAAACAATACTATTACCAAAAGTAAAAAAATAAAACTATTTAGTATACATTTAGTTTTTATTTTTTTAAAAAAAATCACTTTTTTTTAAATTTTTTTAATAAAATTTTAATTATAAGTTGTTTTGAGTAACAAATAAATTAATTTAAATATATTGTGCTTGTTTGGATGTATTTTTTTTTAAAGTATTTTTTTCAAAATATTTTAAAGTGTGTTTGGATGTAATTTTAAAAAAAAGTAAAAGTTAAAAAAAGTTGCTTTATTTGTTTTTAAAAATTAATTATCTTTAACTTTTAAAAAAATAAAAAAAGAAGTAGTTTTTAATATAATATTATGATAAAAATATGATTTATCTTTATTAAAAATTATATTTCATATTCTTTTTTTTTTGTAAACTCTATTCACATAAACTTTTCTAAGTAATTTTGTGAATTACATTTTAAACAACACAACTTTAAGTCATTATTCCTTAATATTTTAATTTGAATTCTGATATCAATAACTATACTACTTAGAGAATGTAAAATATAATAACATCAGCAATATATTGTTAAGCCTTTGGTATATTATTAAACATGTTTTTATTACTTTACATCTCTTTTTTTATGACGTTGTTATAATGATATACTTGAAAATCTTACCGTTCCTATTATACTAGTCTATTTAATCATATCTTACATATCATAACTCATCATATCTTAACATTTATATGTCTTTTTTAGTAATTTTAATATAAATAAAGTGATCCTATTTTTTCTATACAAATAAACTTAAAAATCTTTTTATTTTTTTAAAAATATTTCTTAAATATTGTATCTAAATATAAAATTACTTTTTTTAAAAAAATTATTAAAATAAGATATATAAAAAAATACTTTTTTAAAAAATTTATCCTCCATTATTAATATCTACACACTCCTCATTTTTTTATTATTGGAACTCGCAAAATCAGTCTGAATCACGCTAGAATCCTGATTAAAAATCTAATCTTTTATCTCATCTACCTAAAAAGGTAATCGGGCCATTTAAAGCTTTGTTTTGATTTTAGTTTTGGGTTATCCTATGAAAAATCATGCTGATGCAGGTGGTCAATAAATACTAAATAGAAGTGTCTTTTTTTTATAAGAAAAACAGAAGGAAGTCTTTATTTGTGAATTTAAAACGAATCTTGTTTAAAAGTAAATGGACAATTTTGTGCATTCGTTTCTATTTGTTTAAAAAAAAAAGGTTAAAAGATAATATTTGAACTTAGATGAATTAACTACTATTTTTAATAAAATTATGATTAAGGGACATAATTAAATGAGAAATGGATTTTTCAAACCAAACGCCAAACTGCAATAATGCATTTACCCCAAAAAAAAAAAACTGCTATAATATAATGCAATTGACCATATAGCGGCAATTTGGGCTTTATTGGGAAGGCGATATGCAATGGTTCTGGCCACGATGGAGATGTGACTGGCCATCCTAACATTGTGTCTCTTACACGCTGGAAACATCATTATTATACATTTGAAATATTAAAATAATAATTGATCAAAAAATATAACGAATAAACAGTGCTGGTTAATTATAAGTTCATTTATTATTATACTTCTTTGGAAGACGGAAAATAAAATCTATACCATAATAAAAAGAAGTTTAAGTAGATTTGCATAAATTTAATGTAATTTGGAATGCTATCATTTATCTTCAAATGATGTTCTTATAAGTATAGACAAATATCATACATCACAGAACAAAGAATATAATGTTATAATGCATCATAGGAATCTCTGCCGATCGGAAAATCCATGGGTCGCAAATGTGGTGGACAATTATGGTCCACATCATTAATGTAAAAATGATAATGATTCATCCTGTGCAAAATCAAAATGGGAAAACCCACCAGATTATGATGAATGTGAACTAAAGCAAGTGGATGGGATGATAAAATTAAAGATTCAGACTTCTATTGATAAAATAGTGTAATAATTATTTATAAATTTATGAAAATTAATTTGCTTAATTTTGTCATAAAAAATCATTTATTTTTACAATGAAATTTAGCGGTGTCAAATCTACCTCATATCTGTATTTATTTGTCTCTTCACAGTTTGAGCTAAATATTTGGACATTTGTGTGTTTTTTCATCAATATAGTTGTGGTAAAAACTAGAAATATAAAGAGTTTCTCGATTCTTTTGGGTGCTTTGCACCAATCTAATTTTAATGAAGCAGGGTATTATTTGGAATTAGAGGGGTTTAGCTTCTGTCCAAAATTTGAGTTAATAGGACTGTTGGAACTGTAGTGTAGGTGAGCATTATAGTGGATATGACATCCACCATCATGCTTTATAAGTGCATGAGTCAGCTCCAACAAATAACAAGACGAAAAATGAGAAAAAAAAAAAAAGAGCAAAGAAGACGATGCTAATTTATAGATATGAACTGACGAAAATGTCTTTGTATAATGCTTAATATAATTTAATTTAAATCTTTTGGAATTAAATCATATGTTATAGTTTATACATTTTAAAAATAAAGCCATGTTACTGTTTTTTTTATTTTATTTAGTCTTAACTTACAGTTTGTTCATAGTTTAAATTCTATTAATATATTACTAATACTTAATTTTAGTACATTCAAGAGATATTATTCAATAACAATAGTAATACAAAATGATGATTATTATTATTATTATAAAAACAACAGTACTTGCTTAGATTTGAATTCTAATGATGTCCAAAAATAATAGTCTATTAAGTAATAATTTAATTATACATAATATATAATATTCTCTTAGACATATAGATATATAAAAAAATTTGATTCGATTCACTTTAAAATTTTGAAATAAATTATATACAATTTTAAAAAAAATCAACTTGATTGGTAGATTTTAGCACCCTTTTATTTTATTTTATTTTATTATGTAGATTTTAATTTTAAATTTGAGCTTAGTGTGCGAGAGGTGATATGATTTGACGTGGCACATCCAACGGCTGAAACTGGGTCCCCCTGTGACGTGGAAAGCATGTGCATGTGGAGCCACGTGGATTTCTCATCGTCTTTAATTCTTTAGATATGGGCGGTTCCCAAATGGGCTCTTTCTTTCTCACTCACATAGCAAAGTATGGGCCCCATTTGGACGGTAATGATCGCACTTGCTCATGCGGGTCCCATGCACGCACCGGCCTAAAAACCTTAATCGTCCTTGTCCAATTTTTCAAAATTTTTCTTAGTAAAAGTGACTCCCAGAAACCTTAAAATTGGCAGCCACCTTGACCATAACAGGGAAAAGCACCTAACTTTCAACAATTTGGCATCACGCTTTTGTTTAATCAAGGATTATGTCTGCTTCGTAATATGTTAATAACCTTTTGCCAAAACTGCTATGTTCCCACTACTTTAATTTCGTTCAATTATTATTAACTTTGTAAAAAAGAAAACCTTAATTACGACCATTACCATTAGATTATTTGGCGCAAAGCCTGAATTTGCAGGTACGTATAATACTAATTATCACCAGTGCTGAAATAATGGGATACCGAAATTTTCAATTAAATTTCCATCTAAAGGCTTTTATTAATGAGATGCACCTCATCTGTGTTGTTTTCATTAAGAACTAGTATATTTTAATTCCATTCATTTGTCATTTTTTTAAAATTTATTTTACTATTGTCAGGTGAGTCCACTGCAGAGCACATAACTGGAGGGGAAAATGGGAAATCCCAGAACATGAATACATAAACATAACAGCTGCTGCAAGAAACTCAGCGAAACCCGCTCAAGAGAAGATACGATACTGTATGAAACTGGGTCTCCACCATTTGAGTTTGTAAATATTTAATTTGTATATACACTGCAATTTGCATATAATTGTATTAGTGAGATCTTATCCAAATATTTCTTTTTTTTTTCCCCTAATTATAGATATGGGAAAGAAATAAACAAATGGAAAACATTTACAACTGGACATGCTGATATGTATCTTTTAATTTGTCAGTGACATGAGGTGTCTGCTTGAAAAAGATTCTTCCGAGTGGTCACTCTCTCTCTTCGTATTAATTCTACTATTCATGACACTTGCACCTCTATATATTCGTCTCTCCCTTTGATCAGCTCCTCACCTCAGTCACAAGCACAAGCACATTAAAGCACTCTTTTTCTGTGTCTTTCTTGATTATTCATAGGCCTTTCTCACCTTTCTCTCAGCTCTATTACAATCTCTCTGTTTTCCAAATGGCCAGTGTTGAGGTAACTCTCTTTGTTATAGTCTCTTGTTTTGTACATGAAGCTATTAGTCTTTGTAGTTTAGTCTTCCATGCAGATTTAGAAATGAAAACGTCTGTGCAGAATATTATTATTTCTACTTTTTCTTATTTTGTTTATTTTGATCCATTTAACTTAGAGCTCCATCAACAAATCAGAACGCATTTTATGTTATCTGATGTGCGATCTGCAAAGTTTCATGTCGAAATTGGGCTTGATAATTAATACGTCGTCACACCATATTCTACACTTTATAAACCATCAACATACAAATTGACCACAGTTGCATTTCTAGATCTTTTCCCTCTCTTTTCCTCTTTTTCACTTTTACTCCTCCTCTTTCGGTTTGATCTTAATAACCAAATTTTCTGTATGGATCATCGACTGGTGATAAACGATGATTCACAGCCTTCTGATCATAGACTATGATTAATGAAGCACAGATTTGAATATAAATTTTTTGTGCAGAGTCCACTAATATCTTTCACTCATAATATGATCCAAATCCATAAAACAAGCAATATTTTTCAGTGGATGAATTTTACAGATCACAAAGTGATATTCATTGGTGGAAGTGGATTGCGATCAACAATTTTATGTGGAATCTCTCTTTTTGGGTTAGTTTTGTATACAAAGCACAGATCATTAATTGATCAACAACGTGAACTTCTACCGAGAAATTTACAAAAAAGAAAATAACAAAATAAGTTGAATTTTATTACCATAGTTTGGTGGCAGATCTCTTCCTTGATAAAAGTTAATTAATTCACATTTTTCTCGTAACACATTATGCTAGATTTGATTATGTGATGCGCCATATTACATATTATACATCTCTCCCTTAACTTAGTTATTGGTTTTTCAATAACTTAACCATGTTAAAGTTGGCTTCACGATATCCAATTGAAATAATCATGCAGGTTGCACAAGCACCAACAGCAGTAAAAGAAATTGAAGCAACCGAGGTAACCAAGACCGAGGAAACAGCCCCAGAAGCAGCAGCAACCGAACAACCAAAGCAAGAAACCGCTGAAGAACCGAAAGAAGCAACGGAAACAGAAACCGAAGTGCCAGTTGAAGTGGAGACGAAGGAGGTGGTGGTGACAGAGGAAGCCAAGTCTGCGACAGAGGATGCAGCACCCGAGAAGACAGAGGAAAAGCCTGAAGAAGTGAAGGAAGAGCCAACAGCCGAGGGGGTTAAAGAAACTACTGAAACAGAGTCCGCAGCAGTGGCAGTGGAGGATGAGAAGCCATCTGAGGAGAACAAACCAGCTGAAACAGCCACCCCTGTGGAAAAGACTGAAGCTTAGGCATATGTGGATGTGGTGCGGCGGACAAAGTGAGAGTAACAAGTTTATATGGACTTAATTAGTTGTTGCCATCAGGTCACCCTTTTTGCATGTCAAGTTGAAAGTCTTGTCTCTCTGTTTCTATAGTTATTATTATTATTATTATTGTATACCTATGTGTAAGTACTTGGCTCCACGTCAGTATGCCTGTCAAGTGGTAGAAATGAGAAATTTCATGGTTTACTAGTTGGGGAGGCTTGGCAAGATTGATGTTAGCATCTTCCAGTTGTGATAAATAAAAAAAAAATTTGCAAAAAATATTTTACAATTACGAACATTCAAAATGCCACTTAATTTTATGACTGGCTAATTTTTCCAGTAGCAATGCTCACACATTGATTTAAATTAAATCAGAGTCATATGCTTCATGTAATTATGAACAAAGTTATAACAGTGGGTTTGGTATATCATTATGTGTTTTCCTAGGACCTTTGAATGATAAATGATATTTACTTCTATATTTTGGCTTTTTAAAATGTCTCCATTTTTTAATTTGCTCTTTCTATCCTCCACATCTTTATTATTGCGAGCAATTGTATTTGAGTTTATAAATTAATTGAGCAGTTTAATTCATATTTCTAACTGCACATGGAACAATAGACTGGAGTGAGAAAATTTACGCGAGGACTTTGGGCTTATACGATGCTTGTCAACAGTCTCAGCATGTGGTTCGAATCGCCTGGATCATTCTAGGGGAATGCAATTAGGCAGAAATAATCAACCGATGAAGCATATTCGACAGAGTGAAGCCATGTATTAATTAATTCCTGTTGGGGAAAACTGAGATAAACACCTGAATTCAAGCGGAAGCAATATGTTTTTTCCCAATGCTGATAAATGGACACTATAAAATTCTGCCACAATAAATTAAAAGATTTTATTAACATGTGTCCTTATTTTTCATTAAATTATTTTAAATACTTAAAGATAAGAACAATAAATATGTTTTGATTTTTTAAAATATTAAATTTTTGTACTTTTTATTTAATAGTCTCTATTTTTGATTTCATAACACCCTAAATTAAAATATCAATCACACAAAATAAGTTATTGAATGACTGAAAATCAATATCAAAAACACCCCAATTTAACATGAAAAATCCCTCTATGGAAGGGAAAAATCACGGGAGGTAATCTAACAAAAATTCTATTAATAAATTAATGGAAATGTCACTAGAAATCGTCACAATCAACAATGCATCACTTAAAAAGTAGAAACCATCACAATAACAAGATAAAAACCCATAAAATAGGTATCACAGCCCAGCCAAAAGGGTAGATAAAACAACAATAAAGTGGTATTAAAACGTAGCCTTCAACACTAAAACAATTTATTAAAATTTTATCAGAAATGGATAAAGATTAACCATCTCATCATTTGCGTGAAGAGGCCGGAATATCTTTTCTCCTCTTCTCTCCCCCGGCGCTGCTCTATTTTTTTATTCTCCCTTTGTTTTCGTATCTTTCAAGCCTTTTCAAAGGCTTTTGTTTCTTTTTTAAATTGATACTAGTGGGCCCCACTTGAGAGAGAAACCATGTGACAATTTTGGATTTGAAAATAAAAACATCCAATTATATTATTTTTATATTTTTTATACACTTATTTTTAATAAAAAAATAAAAATAAAAAGAGTTTATCTTTTTTTATTATTATCATTTAAGATAAATATATAAAAAAATGTATAAAATTAAAATATAAGAACAATATTTTTATAAGAGATAATCATAAAACAATTTCTGGAAGTCCGATTGTCAAAAGACGGGCGCAATAGAGTTCTTGGTACAGGAAGGGGCTACTCAGTCTCGAAAAATCCCAGTAGCCATTCCTTACATATTTTTGGAAGAATTTCAATTGATAACATTATTGCCAAAATTTATAACAAAGTACTCGATTTTCTCTTTTATGACTAAACAGTAACATTTTATAGCAAATTAAAATGCCCACGTTGATGTCCCATTCATATATAGTTTCTAATAATTTTTGGCATGACTGATCAAAATTTCCATTATTGACCTGATCGAATAACAAAATCCAATTTAGCACTAATTCCTTTTGGGGGCAGGGAGGGGGCAGCAAGAATTAAGAAACGTTCAAATAAAGTAACTAGACCGATTACTTAACCTTCTGCCGATTGAGTTTTTATTAAAGAAAGTCGAGTTATGTTGCTTCAAATTTGTTACAAGAAGCCAAGAAGGGTATAGCAACCAAGAGAGACAACAAATTCAATAGAAGCATAGCATATCACGAGTGGCACTGGCAAGCAAAATATCTCAGTTCCCTAGCCTCTGGCTTTGTTCTTCTCGTTGGTAATGAAGCCATAGAGCGATTCCATAGTCAACGAAGAAAATGAAGGATAAACACAAAAATCTGGCTCCATTTTCAATATAATATATATCAAGCGGGTTTTCCACAGGTGACGTCATCATCCTCGTGGTTTGTACATAAAATATCTTAGGGGCAACACGCCACGCCATGCCATCCATTCTCTCTAAAAAAAAATCCAAAACAGAAAAGCAGAGGAAGAGCAAAATGGCGGATACACATGATCTAGATCTGCAACAAAAGTCAACCCAGGATGCATTGGGAAGTGATAGGGAACGAGAGCTACAGGCTTTTGATGAAACTAAAGCTGGTGTTAAAGGACTGGTTGATGCTGGGATTTCTAAGATCCCTCGGATTTTCGTTGCATCCTCCACTCATGTGTTCCCTTCCAAAACATCCCCACCCGCTTCAACCCAGGTCCAGATTCCGGTGATAGACCTTAAAGTTGATCAGCACATGCAAGAAAATGGTGCAGTTGGACGCAAAGATATCATTGAGGAGGTTCGGGTAGCCTCTGAAACATGGGGATTTTTTCAGGTTGTGAACCATGGGATCCCCAAAGAAATCCTTGGTGAGATGATTGAAGGAGTTCGTAGATTTCACGAACAGCCACATGATGTGAAAAAGGACTACTACACCCGTGATATCTCAAGGAAAGTGAGATTCGTGAGTAACTTTGATCTGTATCAGTCAAAGGTAGCAAACTGGAGGGATTCTTTGGTTTGTAACATGGCTCCATATTCCGCGAAACCTGAAGAATTACCAACATCTTGCAGGTATGCTCTAATAACATGTTTGTTTTGTAGGCAAACGCCCGTTTGCCAAAAGCTAGACATTGTTGCTGTGAGTATAATTGTGTTGTCAACGCTGATTTACTTTTGCAATAACTAAGCCAAAGAGACTTTAAATTTATGAACTATAATTAATAAAATTAAAGAATAGTAGAATACACTAAAAAAGAAAAGACTGATTCTTTAACCTAATTTTTAACAGGTCCGACTTATACAGGTATTTTTCTTTTTTAATCTCATCTAGTTCTGAGGGTAAGTGATGGATGGACGGATGAACTGAACCGATTAACTATTTTGGTCTAATTTTTTAAACTTTGATCCATGTTTGGTAAAGCTTAATTTTTTGAAATAAATTATTTTTTAAAATTTTTTTTCAATAAACAAATAAATTAATATATTAAAGAGGTGAGCTCAAGCAATAACTCATCTAGTAACCTGATTTTCTATCAAAGATAAAAAATAAGGTTTAAATTTTTCTTTTCCTAGTTAACAATTGCTAATTTCTCATAGACCAAAATAAAAGATAAGTTAAGAGTTAAAACATGTTATGTGAAATTTATTGGAAAATCCATACACTTTTTGTTTTAATTTTATATAATTCACTGTTGCAATGTAGCCGCAATTTTATTTATTTCATTAAACTAAAAGGAGTGAATATCACAAAATTTTCCAAAGGATGTTAATTCATTGCCTAAAACAGAGAAGGAAAGCCCTGTTTTCTCCATACATCAAATGTTAAAATACCAATGGGGGTTAGAAGCAACAAATTGGACGCTGAAGCCACCAAAATTCTGATCCCAGAATTACATTTGTGAGTGGTTCCCAAACATTTTAATAAATTATTAAAACCGTAAGAATTTGGTTCAATTTTAAGCTCTCTAATGTTGTAATTTTCAGCTTTTAGGATTCATTCAAGCAAATTGAATTTGGATTTCCGAGTATCTTTCTGTTAGCCAGAATATTAAACTAATGGAGCCCAAATGTTGTGTTGCAACAGATATCTGACAATTAATTATGATAATTTGGAACATGTAATTTGATTTGTCTGGAAATAGAAGAATAAGCAGTATGTGTTGTTCTTGAGTCTTGACACTCTTACAGGGAGATCATGATTCATTACTCAGAGCATCTTAAGATGCTCGGTGATACCCTATTGGAGTTGCTATCGGAGGCGTTGGGTCTCAAATCAAAACACTTGGAAGAGATGGAATGTGGTAAAGGGCATATTCTGGTCTCTCACTACTACCCAGCATGCCCAGAGTCCGACAGAACTATGGGAACCACAGAACACTCTGATCCTGACTTCTTCACTATCCTTCTTCAAGACCACATTGGTGGCCTGCAAGTGCTTTACCAAAATCAGTGGGTTGATATCAAGCCAGTGGAGGGAGCTTTAGTTATTAATCTCGGGGACCTAATCCAGGTGAGTACCAACTTGTGCCATGCATGGATCCTACATTTTCTGTCCACCAAAAAAGGGTCAATTACATCCTGCAGGTTATGATTTTGAAATTTGAACCACTGCCGCTGATGCGTATTGACAAATTATGAAAATTAGCAAGCTAAATTATAGTCTCTCGTGCAGTCCTAGTATGTTTTCTCAATCAATGTTCAGGTATCAAGATGTTTCAAAGTTAATTTATGCGTGTTTTGGTACTACAGCTTATCTCTAATGACAAATTTAAGAGTGCCAAGCACAGAGTTTTAGCACAACCTGTAGGCCCAAGGATATCGGTGGCCTGCTTCTTCAGCACTCATCTTCAACCATTTAATCGGCTTTATGGTCCCATAGAAGAGTTGTTATCAGATGAGAATCTCCCTCTTTACAAGGAAACAACGGTGAGGGATTATGTTGTCTATTACAATTCAAAAGGGCTTGGCCCCCCTGCACTTCAGCATTTCAGGCGTTGAGGCAGTTGCACATGTTGTATTATGGTTTCTTCAATGGCACCACCATGTTCAGACTACCACAGAAGAATCTTCACTTTGTGTTAAATAAGCACAGTTCTTGTAGAGGGGTTTTTGTTAATGTGTGCCTCAATAAATATTACTGAATAAAAAATAATATTTATTATTTTTTGTTAAATTATTCTAATAGTTTAAAAAATAAAGTATTAAACGTGTCAACACGTGAAATACTTCAACTTGTTGTTTAATGATTCAATCCAACAACTGCATTTCCTACCTCCAATGAAAACAGAAAAGATAACATTTCAAATATCCACCATTTTCTAATATCGTTTTTCAATTTCCCATGAGAACAATTTCTGGGAGTAGTTCTGTTAAAAGACGGGTAAGGAACAGAATTCTTGGGAGAGGAAAGAGCTACATACACAGTTTCGAAAACTCTCAGTTAGTGATTCTTTATAATTATGTTTAGGAGTTTGGAGGGAATAAGAAAAAAAGAAATTTAAAAAAAATAAAAATAAATAAAATAAAGGAAAATAAAAAAAAATTTAAGTAATTTTTTTTTATTTAGATGTTTTAAATTTTTTAAATTAAAATAATTTTAAAATATTTATAAAAGGTAATTTATAAGGATTTTAGAAGATTATTTAAAAAAATTTATTTTTTTTATAAAATTTTTAAATAAAAAATTTTTTATGATAAATCTCTCCCTTTCATTTTTCCTCTCAAATTTTCTCTCTAAATATAGCATACATGTTTTTGGAAGAATTTCAAAGAATAACATTATTGATGCAAATAAAACTTCAACCAAAATTGATAACAAAGTACTCAACTTTCTCTTTTATTACTAGACAGTCACATTTTACAACAAAATAGCCACATTTATGTCCTCATAGTTTTTAATAATTTTCTGACGTCACTGATCAAAATTTCCATTTTTGACCTGATCGAATAACAAATTAAAATCCAATTAGCATAAATTCCTTCTGGGGGGAGAGAGGGGGCAGCAGGAATTAAAAAACGTTTAAATAAAGTTGCTGTGCCGATTACTGAACCTTTTGCCGATTGAATTCTTACTAGTGAAAGTTGAGTTTATGTTGCTTTCAATTTGTTGGAAGAAGGATATAGCAGCCAAGAGAGGCGACAAATTTAATAGAAGCACAGCATATCCCTGGCAAGCAAATATCTCAGTTCACTTGCCTCTAGTTTTGTCGTTCTCACTTTCCGCCAGGCTGTGTTTTCACTTCAGTAGCTATTATAATGGCGATGAACAGCGATTACATAATAAAGGCCATAAATGAAGAAAATGAAGGAAAAACACAAAAATCTGGCTCCATTTTCATTATAATACAGATCAACTGGTTTTCTTCAATATAATATATATCAAGTGGCTTTCCACTTCGTCGGTTTGTACATAAAATAGGTGCACCACGCCGGCACGCCATCCATTCTCTTTTAACAATAATTCCAAAACAAAAAGGCAGCAGAAGAACAAAATGGTGGGTACACAGGATCTAGATCTGCAACAAAAGTCAACCCAGGATGAATTGGAAAGTGTTAGGAAACGAGAGCTAAAGGCTTTTGATGAAACTAAAGCTGGTGTCAAAGGACTGGTTGATGCTGGGATTTCTAAAATTCCTCTGATTTTCATTGCATTCTCCACTAATGTGCTCCCTTGCATAACATCCCCACCCGCTTCAACCCAGATCCAGATTCCGGTGATAGACCTTAAAGTTGAAAACTTGCAAGAAGATGGTGCAGTTGGACGCAAAGATATCATTGAGGAGGTTCGGGTAGCCTCTGAAACATGGGGATTTTTTCAGGTTGTGAACCATGGGATCCCCAAAGAAATACTTAGTGAGATGATTGAAGGAGTTCGTAGATTTCACGAACAGCCACAGGACGTGAAAAAGGACTATTACACCCGAGATGCCTCAAGGAAAGTGAGATTCTCGAGTAACTTTGATCTGTATCAGTCAAAAGCAGCTAACTGGAGAGATACTTTGGCTTGTGCCATGGCTCCAGATTCCCCGAAACCTGAAGAATTACCAACATCTTGCAGGTATGCTCAATTAGCTTTATTGCATGTTTGTTTTATAGTTGCAGGCAAACGCTTTTTGCAAAAGCTAAGAGGATGTTTTGTTTGTTTGTTTTTTTTAATTGATATTTTTTATTGATAATTATAAAAATGTTAAACACCCTCTAAATTTAGTTGCTGTGAGTAAAACTGAGTTGTGAACCCCGGTTTGCATTAGCAAAAACTAAACCATATAAATTTTAAATTATATCATTTGAAATAAAATATATCATTTTATAATTATAAATAAAAATATATCATTTGAAATTGAAAATAAAAAATAAACTAAACACCCTCTAAATTTACTTGCTGTGAGTAAAACTGAGTTGTGAACCCCGGTTTGCATTAGCAAAAACTAAACCATATAAACTTTAAATTATGAAATAAAATTAATAAAATTAAAGACCATACATTTAAAGAATAGTAGAATGCATAAAAAAGAACAAGATTGGCTTTTTAACCTAATTTTTAACGGGTCCGACTTTTACAGTTTTTTTCTTTTTTTTTTAAATCTCATCTAGTTCTCGGGGTGACTGATGGAATATGGACGGTTGAACTGATGGAATTTGTTCTAAACTTCTAATTTTTAGAACTTTGATAGGTTGAGAGTTGCAACAAGGAATAACTCATGTCTCACCCTTAACTCTATCAAAAATAAAGAATTAAGTTCAAATTTCTTCTCTCTTAGTTAGCAATTGATAATTTTTTAAAGACCAAAATAAAAGATAAGTTAAGAACACATGTTATGTGAAATTTATTGAAAAATCTTTACACCTTTTGTTTTAGTTTGTGTATAATTCACTATTCTAATGAAGCCACAGTTTTAATTATTTTGTTAAACTAAAAGGAGTGAATATCACAAAATTTCCCAAACGATGTTAATTCATTGCCTAAAACAGAGAAGGGAAGCCTTGTTTTCTCCAAACATCAAATGTTAAAATAACATTGGGGGCAGAAGCAACAAATTGAACGTTGCAGCCAACAAATTCTGACCCCGGAAGTTCGTTTGAGAGTGGTTCACAAATATTTTAATACCTTACTGGCATAATTACTAACATTTGAGAGCGCTATCATACTTGTCAATTCCTATTTTCTATTTTTATCTTAGTTTATATATATATATATATATTTTTATTATTATTTATTCAAATAAAAATAGTTTTTTTTTATATGAGTGATATGATTTAAACTTTAAGATAATTATTTTAATTAAAAAAATTTCTTTAAATGAAAAAGTTAATGTGAATTTTGTTAATTATCAAGAAGTTAATGAAAAATTTGTAACTGTTATTAAAAAAATTAAAATATGATTGTATAAGATTATATTTATCCTTTTTTTAATAAAACTTTAAATAAGTTATAATGACATTTTTGAAATGTTAAAACTTGAGACCAGATGGGGAAAATTCTCTTTATAATAATATAGATATAGATTAACAACTGTAAGAATTTGGTTTTATTTTAAGCTCACTAATATTGTAAGTTTGCAGCATTTAGGATTCATTCAGGAAAATTGAATTTGGATTTCCAAATCACTTTCTGTATGTTAGAATATTAAACTAATGGAGCCCAAATGCTGTGTTGCAAACAGATATCAGACAATTAATTATGATAATTTGGAACAAGTAATTTGATTTGTCTGGAAATAGAATAAGCAATACGTGTTGTTCTTGAGTCTTGACACTCTTACAGGGAGATCATGATTCGTTACTCGGAGCATCTTAAGATGCTCGGTGATACCCTATTGGAGTTGCTATCGGAGGCTTTGGGTCTCAAACCAAAACACTTGGAAGAGAGATGGAATGTGGTAAAGGACGCATTCTGGTCTCTCACTACTACCCAGCATGCCCGGAGCCCGATAGAGCTATCGGAACCACAGAACACTGTGACCCTGGTTTCTTCACTATCCTTCTTCAAGACCACATCGGTGGCCTCCAAGTGCTTTACCAAAATCAGTGGGTTGATATCAAGCCAGTGGAGGGAGCTTTAATTATTAATCTCGGGGACCTAATCCAGGTGAGTATCAACTCGTAGCATGCATGCATCCTATATTTTCTGTCTACCAAAGAGGTGTCAATCACATCCTGCAGGTTATGATTTTGAACCACTGCCACTGATACTTGTTGACAAACTATGAAAATTAGCAAGCTTAATTAGTCTCTAGTGGAATCCTAGTATCTTTCGCAATCCATGTTCAGGTATATATCGAGATGTTTCAGATAGTTCATTTATGCATGTTTTGGTACTGCAGCTTATCTCTAATGACAAATTTAAGAGTTCCAAGCACAGAGTTTTGGCCCAACCTATAGGCCCAAGGATATCAGTGGCCTGCTTCTTCTTCACTCATCTTCAACCATATAATCGGCTTTATGGTCCCATAGAAGAGTTGTTGTCGGATGAGAATCTACCTCTTTACAGGGAAACAACGGTGAGGGATTATCTTGTTGTCTATAACAATTCAAAAGGGCCTGGTCCCCCTGCACTCCAGCATTTCAGGCGTTGAGGCAGCTGCACATGGTGTATTTTGGTTTCTTCAGTGGCACCACTGTATTCAGAACAACCACAGAAGAATCTTCACTTTGTGTTAAATAAGCACAGTTCTTGTAGATGGTTTGTTTGAAAATGCTTTGATGTCATATTTTTTATTAATGACTCAACCCAACAGAAGCATTTCCTACATCCATTCAAAACAGAAAAGAGAACATATCAAATATCCACCATTTTCTAATATTCTTTTTCAATTTCGTTAGCAATATTAATAAAAACTATTTTTATTCTTAATAATTTAAACTCTTAGGACAATTGATTTCTTCTCAGCTTCTTCCACTGACACTGATCAATAATTCAATACTTGCTACCCATCATCCCAAATTCGCAAAGCATTTCGTGGAATTTTCATTAAAAAAAAATTCCTATATAAAAAAAATTAAAAAGCAAATCATCGTGCAAATTTTGCATGCGTTTCTCTGATGTGCACACATGGTTAAATGACCAACTTCAGAGCATTTTTACTTAAAAAAGAAGAAATTGGAAATTGTTTTCAGCGAACACCGATGCTTTGATCATGGATCCAAAGGAAAGAAACTAACCCATTCGTGCATCAACATCCTGTCACGTTAAACCAGTTGGCAAAATTTATTGTAACGATTGAACATCAACTGTCAAAGCCGTTTACAGGTTCATGCGCCATATCTTCTTTTGTCCTTTGAAATGTGCTTTTTAGTTTTCTGTAGGAAGTCAGCAGAACTGTCTAACGCGCGTCTGCTCTTGCTAGAATTATACTCCTCAGCCGGTTTTCTAGTAAATCCCCTTTTTCATTGTATATTTGTTGGATTATGTGTGTTTCCAAGTTTACAACTCGCAGATACTATTCTAACATTCCCGAAGACAAAAAAGGAACATCGTACCACTCTCGAGCTATTGCCACTCGAAAGAAAAGAAAATGAGTAGCAGGGTACCAATTGCTTCCAAAATGAACACACAAGTTTGATGTCATGCTAATTGCTGAACGAATCCCATCTGACCCTGGCCTGGCCGCCATGCCCCCAAGTCCTTTGAATCACGTGCATCAACCACATCTTTTGAATTTTAGTGCACTTGCAATGCATTCATGAAATCTTACCTTCCTTCCCATCTTTTCTCTATCTTTTATAGAAAAGTACGATAGGTTTGAATAATGTGTTATTTTGCTTTTAGGTTTGAATAATGTGTTATTTTGCTTTGTGGCAGAAAGCCAAATATATATACAAGTAATCAAACAAACTCTTAACAAACTATACAGAGAATAAGGTACAACCATTCTTGATAGATACGAATGTTAACAAACTATACAAATATTAACAAAACTGTTCCTAAAGACTTGGTCTGCATCTGTTGAAGGATAAGATCAAAGGTGATCTTCTCCTAACAGCCCCCCTCAAGTTGGAGCATGTAGTGAAGAAATGCCCAACTTGCTGCGAAGAAAACCGAATTGCTTCAGGCCAAGTGGTTTGGTAAAAATGTCTGCAATCTGCTGATCTGAACGAACGTACGAAGTAGCGATTGTATTTTGTAAAACATGATCTCGTACAAAATGACAATAAATTTCTATATGTTTGGTGCGTTCGTGGAACACTGGATTAGCAGCTATTTGCATAGCAGATTGGTTATCGCAATGTAAACGCATTGGTTGTGAATGTTGAACATCTAGAGATTGTAAAAAATATTTTATCCATAACAACTCGGCTGTAGATGCTGCCATGGCGCGGTATTCAGCCTCTGCGGAGGAGCGTGACACTGTAGGTTGTTTCTTTGTTTTCCAAGAAATTGGAGAAGTCCCTAACACATAATAAAGTAACCTGTAACTGATCGCCAGGTGATGGGACAACTAGCCCAATCTGAGTCAGAGTAAGCTCTAAGAAGAAGGTCATTATCTGATGAAAGTAATAATCCTTGACCTGGGTTACCCTTTATGTATCGCAAAATACGTAAGACAGCTTCATATTGAGATTCGGTGGGATTCTGCATGAATTGCGATAAAACATGTACGGAGTAGCTCAACTCGGGTCTAGTAATAGTTAAATAAACTAGACGTCCAATTAACCTTCGGTAACGTGCTGGATCCGAGTAAGGGGGACTGTTGGTAATAGCAAGTTTATGATTTGTTTCAAGAGGAAAGTCGCAAGGTTTGCATGCAAGGAGGCCAGCATCTTCTAATATGTCGAGAGAGCATACTTACGTTGGCTGAGGAAAAGACTAGACGAACTGTGAGCCATTTCTATGCCAAGAAAATATTTTAGAGTCCCCAAATCTTTTATATGAAAGCATGAGTTGAGGAAAGCCTTGACAGCAGTGCACGCGGCCTCATTATCCCCAGTTAAGATAATGTCATCAACGTATATGAGAAGAGAGCAACGAAGTGGCCATCCTTGTGCAAGGTGAATAGAGTATAATCGGCCTTAGATTGAATAAAGCCGTAGGACTCAATAGAAGATCTTAACTTAGCAAACCAATTCCTGGGGGACTGTCGTAAGCCATAGAGTGATTTATGTCAGCGGCACACTTGATGAGGGTTGTGATGCTAGAAGCCTTGGGGAACTCGCATGTATACTTCCTCTGTAAGATTCCCGTGTAAGAAGGCGTTGGTAACATCCAACTGGTATAATTTCCAGCATTTAGCAACTGCTACTGCTAGAAGTGTCCTGACACTAACCATCTTTGCTACGGGTGCATATGTGTCAAAGTAATCTTTCCCAGCTATTTGATTATTTCTGGCAATCACCAGGCATGCTTTGAAGCGCTCCACAGTACCATCCGAGTTGTATTTAATGCGATAGACCCACTTGCAGGGGATTGCACGTTTACCAGGTGGGAGAGAAGTGAGTTCCCATGTTTTGTTTTGCTCAAGTGCATCAATTTCCTTTCTCATTGCTAAACGCCATCGTTCGTCTTTGACAGCTTCTTTGAATGATTTAGGTTCCACTCCAGAAGAAATGGCAGCAAGAAACTGTTGATGCTTGGGAGAAAATTGAGAGCAAGAAACAAAGTTAGCAATAGGATAAGGAATACCTGAGGATGGACTGGAGGAGGTAGAAGCAACTGCTGGATTATGTGCTATGACATTGGTGCATGTAAAATCCTTGAGATATTGTGGAGGACTCCGAGAACGATGACCACGACCTAAAGTTTCGGATGCAGTAGTTGGTGGTATTAGAGGCTGTTCATGTTGGTCGTCCAGATTGGCTGATGTAGCAGTGGTTGGTATTATTGACTATTCATGGTGTGCACCTAATGGTAAGGATTGTTGGTTAACAGGATGATCAACATCTGCTGGAGTTGCAGGGTCTGGTGCACTTTCGCAATCAACTGATGGAGTTAAATAGGATGGTTCGTGTGCAATAGGAGTTGGTTCTAACTCAACATGATATTGTGGCATTGGGGAGACTTCAATGTTGGTAGGAGTTTATGACTGTGTTTCAAATGGAAATGTGCTTTCTTCAAATACCACATCTTTAGAGACGAATATGGTCTTTGTCTCAAGGTTGTAAAGCCTCCATCCTTTCTTTCCAAAAGGATATCCCAAAAATAAGCATCGAACTGACCTTGCAGCAAATTTATCTAATGATTTGGGACGTGGATGAGCATAACAAAGGCATCTAAAGACACGAACATGATCATAGTTCGGTGTACGATTGAAAAGCCGTTCATATGGAGTGTGTCCTTGAAGAAGAGGTGTAGGTGTCCTGTTGATTAGATGAACAGCTGTTAGAACACACTCTCCCCAAAATTCAATGGGAAGATGGGCTTGAAAACGTAGTGCTCGTGCGACATTCAAAATGTGTCTGTGTTTCCGTTCAACTCGTCCATTTTGCTGCGGTGTGTCAACACATGATGTTTGATGTATAATCCCCATGTCTGAATAAACTTTATGGAGATTATTAGCACAGAACTCTGAACCATTATCAGATCGTATTACCTTAACATTGGCATCAAACTGAGTTCGTACCATCAAGAGAAATTGAGATAAGTATTGGAACGTTTCAGTTTTGGTCTGCATTAAATAAACCCAGACATTTCGGCTAAAATCATCCACAATTGTTAAAAAATATCTTGCACCAGTTAAAGAAGCAGTTTGATAAGGGCCCCATATGTCGCAATGAACAAGATCAAAACAGGAAGTGGTTTTATTAATGCTAATAGGGAATACAGTGCGAGTTTGTTGTGCTCTAAGGCAAATATCGCAAAATGAAGGAGAAATATCCTTATTTTTATTCACTGCAACAAATGGAAGAAATTTCAAGGACTGAAACGACGAATGACCCAAGCGACGATGTCAAATGTCTGCAGTCAGTTACGTTTGAGCAGCACATGCAGTAGAAAAAGGTCTTTTATTGATGGAGTCATGCACATAAACACCAGCTTGCATTCTACCCAGTCCAGTCTTGATCCTCGTTGTGGGGTCCTGCAGTTCACAGTCAGTGTGAGTAAAGGAAATAATGCAATTTGTATCAGCAAGTAATTGAGCAACTGAGATAAGGTTGCATTTTAATTTGGGAACATATAGCACATTCCGAAGAACAATATTGGGTGTCAACTGAAAAATGCCACGTTGAACTGATACAATTTGATCACCATCAGGTAACCCTATGGAAGTAGGTGGAATGGATTCAACATTTGAGATTAAGTGTAGATTTCCAGTCATGTGTTGAGAAGCACCACTATCCACTAACCGGGTGTAATTGGGATTTTGCTTACCAGAAAGGGTTGTAGTATTGGCAGAGGGTGTAGTGGAAGAGACAACCATGTTAGCAATCTGCTGAAGGATCTCAGGAGTCAGATTTGGGACAGTATTCGGGTTGGAGACCATAGGAATAGCAGCTGCGGTTTGTGGTGCAAGAGAACCGATTGTGTTGTGCCTTTTGTCATAGGGTTTGCCACGTCCTCTTCCTCGACCAAAGGGTGGTCTGCCATGAAGTTGATAGCATTTAGAAGCATCATGGTAGAGCTTACCGCAGTGGCTGCATCTAACAGGATCAGCATTGGATGATGGTAGCTTTTGAGTGTCCCTTGTAGCGTAGCTAAGCGCATCAATTTGGGTTTCATGAGTCTGAGCCATATGGAACTGAGTTTCTTCTTGAACTAACGTGGAATACGCTTTGTTCAGAGATGGTAAGGTAGGTTGGTTGAGCAGTTGTGTGCGAATTGTGCCAAACATGGCGTTATCCAGGCCCAAGAGGAATTGATAGACCCGATCATTAGCCATTTCTTTTGTAATATATTGTGTAATAGGACAATTTGCACCATGAGGGCAGTCAGGTAGTGCACGTGCAGCATCAAGTTCGTCCCAAGCACCGCGCAGTTTGGTGTAATATTGACTGACCGAGATGCCCTGTTGTCTGAGCTGGAATAGGTTTGATTTCAGCTGATAAATTTTGGGGGCATTTTGAATGGAGTAGCGTTCCCGTAGATCATCCCAAAGAGCCTTGGCTGTGGGGAAGTAATGAATGTATGGCTTGAGAAGGGGATCAATAGTATTATGGATCCAACTGTTGATCATTGAGTTGCAAAGAGTCTAAGCATGGATTTCATCAGACGCATCATTGGCAGGTTGGGTGATGGAACCGTCTATGAAACCAACCTTATTTTTGGCAAGAAGAGCATTTTTGAATGATTTAGCCCAAACGTCATAATTGGATTCTCCTTTCAACACAACATTTGTGAGGAATAGGCCAAGGCTATCTGATGTAGGCATAAAAAATGGAGATCGAGGGTCAGAAGGTTTGAGGCTAGGTTTAGGTGGTGGTATCTGATGTGGGGTTTGTGGGGTTGTCATCATTGGCAGCGAAAGAATGAGATGCAGCCATGAAAAAATGGATCGTAACTGTTGCTCTGATACCATATAGAAAAGTACGATAGGTTTGAATAATGTGTTATTTTGCTTTGTGGCAGAAAGCCAAATATATATACAAGTAATCAAACAAACTCTTAACAAACTATACAGAGAATAAGGTACAACTATTCTTGATAGATACGAATGTTAACAAACTATACAAATATTAACAAACTGTTCCTAAAGACTTGGTCTGCATCTGTTGAAGGATAAGATCAAAGGTGATCTTCTCCTAACATCTTTCGTGTTCAACTTATTGTGTTTCCTTCCCTCCTTATCCATGGCTATCTAAGCACACCGGGCTATTTTCAGACCACTCGCCTCGAGAACATATCACAACAACCGGAGCTCTAGGCGTTCCATCAATCTTCAAACCCAACAAAATCCATTGTTTTGATTAGGATTTGGGAATGGATTCCTCATTCTTTGTCCCATGCCCAAACTACTTTGAATACCCTTCTGAGTCTTCTTCATTTACATCACATAACCAACCCCTACCCTTCAATGAAAATGACTCCCAAGAAATGCTTCTTTATGAAGCGCTGGCATCTGCTGCAGACTCCTTTGAAGCAACGTCATCATCATCTCATTCAAGAGGTGAAGAGGTAAGCTCCAAAGCTGACCCAAAGGAGCCGGAGCACTCCACGAACATGATGGAAACAGTTTCTTACAGAGGGGTCCGAAGACGGCCATGGGGGAAGTATGCAGCAGAGATAAAGGACTCTAAAAGGAACAGAGCCAGGGTTTGGTTGGGAACCTTTGACACTGCCGAGGATGCTGCTTTGGCTTATGACCAAGCTGCATTAGCAATGCGAGGCTCGACCGCTGTTCTGAACTTCCCAGTTGAAGCGGTTCACCAATCGCTTCAGAAGATGGACTATGGTTTCCACAAAGGGTGCTCTCCAGTTTTGGAATTAAAGAAGAGGCATCCCATGAAGAGGAGGCTGGAGAGCAGGAAGATGAAAAAGAAGCATGAAGAGGTGAGGTTGGAAAATGCGGTGGAGTTGGAGGATTTGGGGGCAGAGTATTCGGATGAGCTTCTTGCGTTGTGCGAGAATGCTAGCTAGTTCTTTTGTCAACTCTGGCTTTTACTTCCTTGACTTCTTCCCTCCACTGCCACTCTCTTCTTCTTCTCAATTTTTATTTTAGGTGAGAAGGTGGATTAGTGGAGTTGCTATGCTCTCCACATTTTTCAACTGGACATATGAGTATATTTTTCAAATACAATCAACGATTAATAAATATTTAATAACTATTCATGATATTGATATCTAGAAGAAATGAGTACTAAAATAATCCGTAGCGTATAGGATGCTGTGAAGAATTGCTTCACAGAAACGCCCAATAGTCGATGCTAATATATCGCAGTTCATGGATAATATTGTTTTTATCATGCCAGAGGTCACTGTGGCGCAAGCTAACAAAGTAACAATGGATTCGACACACTCACACAAGAGAGACACAACATTTTCCAGTTTCCTCCCTAATTAATAATGTAAACTCATCATTTAAATTAACTACAAGTAAAACATTTTATTGCAAATACCGGCAGTGGCAATAGCATGGGTCACGGCAATGGCAGTGATGGAGGAGGAGGGCTAAAGTGATGGGGAATATCAGGAATAGGGGGTGGCGTTGGCGGAATCATGGAGACTCTGTCGGTGCTACCACCGTCTTCACTTTGTAGGAGAAACCATCTATGGGACGCTTTTGCGAGGATAGAGCAGAAACAGCTTCTGAGGCAATGCCCAAGCAGCCAAAATGTAAAGGTAGCAACCCGTTGACGAAGACGAAAGACAGCAAGTATGAATTGGCATCCTTCCTGCCATTTGGGTAACAGCATTCACACCATTGCAAGTTGCAACCTGACATTGCACTGCGCATATTAGACTATTACATATTTTGGAAACAGTCCTAAGCTAACCAAATATCATCGCACGCGCTTCCCCTTATAATCACAAAATGTGTGATTTTTGGGATCAACAGATACAAGTGTGAAGAGATGGATATGGAGATGCCAAGATGTTTTCTAGATAGACGCTATCTAAGATTCTTTTCTAACACCGAGCAGTACGAGTTTATATGATTAAATACAATACCATTACCCCTTATCTACAATCCTTTTGCTACTATAATGATACAAGAAATTCCCCTTATCTACCAATACCATTACCCCTTATCACTAAGGCACCTGGACATAAAATTATATACCACACAGACTCAGTATCAAAATAATTTGATATAGCCATCCACTTCCAAGCTTTTTTTCAGGCTCAAAGTTCCACTTCAACCACCATGTCACACATTCACGCCTAGGCTCCCAGCATACAGACTCCTTCCAAGATCATGGCTTCAGGCTTTTCACCGCCGCAGCAAAAATCTAATAATTATGAGAACAATCACAATTTAGTTGATCTGTTATTGTTATTTTTTCCAGCAGTATATTATTAAAAAAAAAGGTTCAAAAGTAAGCAGAGAAAATGAAAACTGAAATTCAAATGGTGTTATGCTATTCTCATGCATTTTTTTTTATTGCCAATAATAGTACATAAGCAAGTTAAAACAAAGCGAATATGTAAAGAACACCTCACTCATGAAAAGCATGTCCTACAAGCTATCAATTGGTCATCAATTGAGAATGTGGCATATCCTTGAGTTGCTAGAGAAAGTTACCATTTAGACACAGAAAACAGGTAACGGGTGCCAGTGCAAATGACCTGTTTCAGCCTTTCAGTTTGACCGCATCATAACATGAATCGAGATTAGATACACCATTGATGCAAGAAACAGATGGAAGGTGCTGAAAAAGTAACATCATTTGTATGTTGACATGAAGACAGAGCCTTGACAACTTAGATGGCTTAGATGAGGTCAATAATAAAGCCACCACATCTCTCAACATAGATCATCATACTAGTTTTATTAGTTGATGAAAAAATAGATTATTAAATAAACTTTGATAGAATCAGAATCAAGTAACCACAATGTTGAATGCAGATCCCAAGACCCAATTGGCTATAATAAATCAAATACCATAACCAGTATTGATCAGAGCAATCTACTACTGATATAGTCAATAAACCAGTCATGTCAACATTAGCCATAATTTATGTACTTCCCTTTTATATTTATATATATAATGACAATGTACACATATAGCATCTACCTTCGATGGTGGCTGGGGACACTGTCTCAAATCTGCACCAGGAGATAGACTGTGTTTACTGCTTTTCTCTTCGTTGTTTGATGCCAAAGTCCCCTGATCAAATTCCTCATTTTAAAGGGGCTAATATTTACACAAAGAGGACAAAAAAATATATAGTACAACAGAAACTACGTAGGGTCAGAGACAGCAGACCTTAGTATGTGGCTGCAGATGTTGTCTACAATCAGCACTAGAAGATTGATTGTGCCAACTACTTCCCTCATTCTTGTTACAACTGCTTTTCTCTTCAGATTTCTTATTAAACTTAGTAGAAGACATATTATCCTTTTCCATAGATCTGCTTAGTGATCGTAAATTATAAGATCTTGCGATTTCTGTCTCCTCACGATTAGCATTCATTTTATCAGGTGAATTGTTCGGAACAGTACTTTGGGAATTCTGATCCTTCCTTGAGAACCGGGAAGCTGCTGCTCTTGCACCATCTATGGCCAGACTTAGACTTGATGATCTGTCCACTTCAGATGCTTTTAAATTACGAGTAAGTATGGAGATACAACCTGGCTTCAAGGAAAATGGATCTCGTGGATCTGGAAGTGGAAATTTCACTGGCAAAGGACTTTCAACTGGAGACAGACCCCTAACTGCAGCTTCATAGATCTTTAATAAGTAGAAAAGTCAGCTTTAATTCAAAATAAACACTGTGAGGAAGATGGAGATTCGAAACTGTATTACCTTCCTTTCCAAGTTATAAACACCTTGGTATCCTCGCATCTCAAATGGAATCAACAGTTTCTGGATTAAGGATGGTAAAAATCACTTCTTCACCATATTTTCATGTAGTTCTTACAGTTATAGGAATTGCATAGAAATAGCAAGACTTAAACCTGTGGCCGTTCACATAGCCAACAAAAATCAGTTTGTGCTTCCAACCTCACCTGAGGGCAAAAGGGGCCTAATTTAGTCATGAAAGTCTGGATAACTATGAATCATTATCTATTCAACATTAAAACTAAAAGGGATGAGAAGATAAATCAGCTTCCTACCCCTTCAGGGACCATCTCCCAGCAAGCCAGCTCTTCGCGTCCTAAGCAGCCAACCACTTCAACACATCCTGTATCAGTGATGAAAGAATTCAAGTTCCATATTCTAAAGAGGAAGGGGGAAGAAAAGATTAGAATAATGTCCAAAACTTGTTTATCCATGTGCATCGTCATTGTAACACAACACCATAAAGAGAAACTCTAAACTAAAATGGAAACTTGACAACGAAAAGGGCCAAATTCTGGATACCCAAAAGCCTTGAAACAGGATAATGTTCTGGAAACTTTATATCAGTTATTCCATTGACTGCATAAATCTCCTTGTAGAAGTACTCCATTGCTTTGATAGTAGACTCATCTGGAACTTTACTGGCAGCATGAATCCAAAGTCGACCTTAATATAAACAAGAGTCTAAACAATAAGAACCAAATCTTATTAAGAGATCAAGAAACAAAAAGAATAAAACTAATAATAGAAAGTGAGAATGAGATCAGTTTACGGCCAGCAATCCAGAGACAACCATAACAAACAAGAGTCTAAACAAAAAGATAACAGGTGTAAGCAGAGAGATAAGAAAAGGGTCTGGTTGGAATCGGAAAAATAAGAGATAGATACCGGTGATGGGAGAAGGCCATGACCTGCCCTCAACGCGCTTGATCCCATAAACGAGGAGAGAAGCCCAAGGCTGGTGCATAGTTAAACATGGGTTTCGATAATTCCCAGAACTGTTTCCTCTCATCGTTGCTCTTCACCGGAACCTCCAACCGCCTCCGCAGTCGCCTATCGCACTCCAAACTTGCTGGCTGCGCAATCGCCGGAGGAACGATCTCTCGCTTGGTTGGGTTGGGCCCAAAATTATAAGATTGCGGCCTGCTGGTGCTTCTTCTCACTTCTCACTTCTCAGTTTTATTAAGACCTACAAAAAAAAAAAAGTTCTCAGCTTTACCACGTTTTGACCAAAAAATAAAGAGACCTTGATGACCCCTCCCAAAAATATTTAAAATAAAACAAACAAACAGCTCTTCTCACGTTTCTTTTCCTTTTCCTTTTTCTTTTCTTTTATTTTCTACACACGAAAAATTAGTTGGTATGATAACAAGTGATTTGATTAATTAAGTCACGCGACACTAGTTCAATAAGTTGACTAATTAATTAATTGCTAGTCTACAATAAGTTTTACCATATCCAAATACCACTTATTGAAAAGTCATAAGAGGATCAGGCATTTTTTTTTTTTCGGTAGAGAAGAGGATCAGACTTTGGTAGCAGCATTTTGTTATTATTATTACAAAATGATAGTTTCACGTGTTGATACGAGTGGTATTACTAGTATCTCTTGTAAAGGTATTTATAATTAAAGAATAATCAAATTTCTAATTAAATGTCAAATATTAATCAGATAATAGTTTCTTAAAAATAAATAAATAAAATTTCTAAAAATAAAGAAAGATATCAAAACACAAAATTATAATATTAAAAATAACATAATTATCCTAAACTACAACGATGTTTTAAAAAATTTTCTGCACGTTATTATCGGCCTTACACATGTAACAATGGATCCTTATATAGAAGATTTTTTTCTTTCTTATATTTTATAACATGTACGTGTGATTCATTATTTAAGGTAGGCTCAGGGAATATTTCTTAGGGTTGAGATTGGTTCTTTCTTTGGTTTTATAATTGGTTATTGTTTTCATTAAAATATAAATGATAGATGTATTTAGAATATTTGTTGATATTTTTCGATATGAAATGAGAATGTACTTGCAAAAGTACTTCAACGTTTAAATTGAAAAAAGATTTAGCAAGTTTAAGCGTTAAAATAAATTAATTATATTTGAAGAAAGCATATCTATTGTATAGACCAGGATTAGAGATAGTATTCTACTTTTAATAGAATTAATATCTCTTAAGAATATTAATGAGACTTATCATTAAACATAATTTAAATATTAATTTTATTATCTAATGACTTTATCTTTTATGTATAGATAGTTTAGTTATCTTTATCAATTATGAGGTCCAATAATATTCATATAAAACAGTTACTAAGGGTTAGTCTTGTAGATAGATTTCACTCAACGCAACAAATCGTTCTTAAAGTTTTTAGGTTTCGTATTGTTAAGGTGAATAGTATCTAGAACAACGAGGGGTAAAATTGGCCTCCTATTAAACTAAGTTGAATGATGTGCCCTGCACAAAACCTTGCAAGGTTGGATCAAACTATCTGACGGTAAATGCAATCCTTTTGTCCAACTTGGGATTCTTTGCGGCAATAAATTTTATATTCTCAAATACAGTTTTATTTGCCGGCTAACAATGCTCAACGAGTTTACGAGGCTACTAAGTTGAGATACACGGTAACTGAAGGTTGGGATATTTATTCTTTGATTGCAATGTCACAAGGGACAAGCATTTGTGATTTGTCTACATATTGATAAATCTTTTATTCAATTCAATTTTACTAAGCATTGCGTTTGAATGAAGAACTTCTTTTAGAACTTAATCATGGAGTCGAATCTTCTCGCATCCGTCCCAAATTTATCCAACAAATATCCAAGAAAACAGAGGAATTAAATCCGTAGAGATAAAGTATAAGTCCATCTTTGGTATAACTTTTTTTTTTAGAAAAAAATGAATTTTTTTAAAAATTTATTTTAATATAATTTTAACTATAAAATAAATTAATATAAACACACACTAAATAAAATGATCATAAAGATAAGTTCTTTAACTATAGTTTGTAACTTCTTTTTATAAACATGTCTTTTAAATAAAATTATAACTGATATTTAACGAGGATAGTCTCTTATAAAAATTAGATTTAATAAATATTGATATTGATAAAGATTCTTTAAAATGTGATTTGCATAAAATATGATAGTTCAGTTCATATAAAATAAAAGATTAAAACAAAAAGTATTAATTGATGATGAAAAAATTAATAATTAAAATAATAATAAAATATATATATATATATAATAAATTATTAAAATTTTAAATTTTTAAATTTTTTTATTAATAATTAATATTTTTTATTTTATTTTTTAATATAATAGATAAATTTTTAATTTAAAATATCAGTACACAAGCATACACTTGAGTCTTAGAATTTTCAATATTAAACTTAGTCGAATGGTTGAAATAGGGGAGATAGGCCACAAGTTCTGAAGTCTACATGACTATTTATTAATTTATGAAAAAGGACAATGACGTAATAGTTTTTATTTCGCACAAATAATTAAAAACTGACAACATAGGTTTCGAATCAATTGAGAAAATAAACATACACTACCAAGTCAATTAAGAAAAAAGAAAAGAGCACGGGTAGTAATATGACTATAATTGGTGCTATGTAGTGCAATCCTTTGCTTCCAAGCTTTCCATCTTGAACTTCCACTTATAATTTATAAAATGGAAATCGCATTTAACGGTTTTGATTGAAAATAACATTAAATTTATGATTATCAAATACTTTTATTTTACCTTTTCATAAAAAAAATGTTTAATTTACCGTTGACTCTATAACATATACATGAGATATTTGTAATATAAGTTACAGTTACGCCACGAAAAATTTTATTTTGAACACAAATGCATGCCTGTCGCATTAATTATTTCGGTGAAATATCTGGCACAATTTGTTTGAAATTGAACAATCTTGTTTATATATACATACACAGAATAAAAAATGATAAATATTTTTGAAAATATTTCTTTTGGACTCAGGAGACTAGTATTTCTTTTCATTGATTTTTTTTCAATAAGATTTGTCTATTATATATTAATCCTTTGTTGGTGGAAATTTGGAAGTAAAAATAAAAACCAATTTTACCAAATAAATTTTCATACTGGGAAGAGGGAAGTGGGAAGTGGGAAGCAAACCCTATGTCTCTCTTCTCCAAATCCACTTCCTGATCAGAGGAATTGTCCCTTTTCCCTCTTCAGTAAAAGAAACACTCTCTTTCCCTGAAAGGAATGCCTCAAATTCTGTGTGATCCTCAAACGACACCCTGCTGCTAGCAAAACGATTGTGACCCCCTTCTTGAGTTTCACCTAGGCATGTTATTCGCTCACTTCTTCTACTCTTGTTCGTCATCGTCATCTTCTTCTTTTCCTTCGTCATCTTGGGATTTTGGGCCTTTGCATCATCATCATCGTATTCACATCCAATAGAGACGTTGACTTCTCGGTCTCTTGAAGCGAAGAAATGAACCAATCAGATCTTGATGGCATAATCAATCGCCTGCTTGAAGTTCGCGGCCGTCCAGGGAAGCAGGTGCAGCTTTCGGAGTCGGAGATCCGCGAGCTCTGTGTAGCTTCTAGAGAGATTTTCTTGCAGCAGCCTAATTTATTAGAGCTTGAAGCACCCATTAAGATTTGCGGTAATTTTTTCTTTATTTTCTTCTTCATTTCATGGGGGAGAGGGTTATTTTACTCTCTTTTTTTTTTTTTTTGGTGTCTGGGTATTGTTATTCTAGGGAAAAAAAAATTAATTTTGTTGGTTTTTACCTAAGCCTCACTTCCCCCCTCCCCCCATGTCGTAACATGATTTCGCGTTTGAGCATACGAAGATCTGTTGTAGAATATGCCATCTTGCTTGGTCCAAAGCGGAGTGGTTTTGCGTTTGGGGTTTGGATATGATCTGAGTGCTTTTCTTGGATCATTATGGCATTATTAGATGATTCTGTGGTCAGGAGTCTACCAAGACTTCAACTTTCTCCTCTCCTCTCCAAGTAAAATTTTTTGATGAGTTCCTGGTCTGATTTCATTGCTTGCCAGATGATTTTTCTGGATGATTTTGTGAAGTCATGTATGGGTTTTCACTGTTGGTGGTGATTTAACTAAAGTACTATACTGCGTTTGTTCCCAAATTTGCAGTCTGAATTGCATGCTTCATTATGTTTATATGTTTATCTCTTATCTTGTGTACGCTTATTGGTGAGTGTGTTCTAGACTGGATTAATAGTGAAGTTTGTGGAATATACATTTGACTGAAGTTTGTCTACTATCTTTCCATGTCCTTGATAAATCTATGTATGAGAGTGAATTAATTGCTGTCCCAGGAATTACTATCGAACCCACTTGTATGTTCTGTGAGCTTGAGAATTTGCAGTATTATTTAATATTTGTTTCCTAGGTTTGTTGTTGTCTGTGACTTTCTTGGTCTTTTTTTTTTAATTTATGGTGGGCCCTGTTCATCTTGCAACGATTACATGCTTTTTAGTTTGTTCATTTTGATCTTGAACAAAAAGAAAAGTTGATTAATTTATCTCAAGAATGCCAGAACAACTGTTAATTAGCATAATGTATTAGTTATTAATCTTGTGGATGCAATTTACATCATATTGGTTTAGTTAAAATTACAATAGCAAGCGTGGCCAGATAAAGAATTTTGTTTTTTTAACTATTAGCAGCCTGCTAATGCTTGCAAATAAAATTCCTATTCATTAATGGATTTATTCCTAGAAAGAAAACGAAGCAAGTAATATTGTCATATAGGTGAGTTCTGACCGTTTATTCTGGTACCTTCTCCATGCAGTGTCCCATGGAGATTAAAACTTATCGATAGAACTGTTTCAAGTGTCCTTGAAAAGGCAGTCATACCCTTAAAATTTAACAGTTATTTGAAATGAACAATAACAGATGGCATTTAGGTGGCAGTGTTAATGGGCTACAAATGCTAAGAAATTATGAGGGAAAACATATAGAAAAAAGGTTTTAGAAGTGCCTCTAGTATGTTCCTAGATACTGTGAAGTAGGATCTAGCAAACTAGTATGCCAATATAAATTGCTGCATAAGTCTGATGCAGCTCTGTCAAGTCTGGCATGACATTGTTTTGCGCACCAGTTACAAAGATCTTCATGTATGTGGACATAATCCATCTATTGTACTCCTTGATATTTTTCTTTTCGTGAGTTATATTATTATTACTACATAATATTGTATTATTATGTACAGAAAGAAAAAATATCTTGTTTGTGTAATGATTTCTTAATACTCTTATGTTGAATTTTCAGGTGACGTACATGGTCAATATTCTGATCTTTTAAGGCTTTTTGAGTATGGTGGATTACCTCCTAATGCCAACTACTTGTTTTTGGGGGATTATGTGGATCGAGGGAAGCAGAGTTTAGAAACAATATGCCTTCTCCTTGCTTACAAAATAAAATATCCTGAGAACTTTTTCCTGTTGAGGGGAAACCATGAATGTGCTTCTATAAACCGTATATATGGATTTTATGATGAGTGTAAGAGAAGGTTCAATGTAAGGTTATGGAAGACATTTACAGACTGCTTCAATTGCCTGCCTGTGGCAGCCCTCATTGATGAAAAGATTTTGTGTATGCATGGGGGACTTTCTCCTGACTTACATAATTTGGATCAGATTAGAAATCTACCACGGCCCACTGATGTGCCTGATACAGGTTTGCTTTGTGATCTCCTTTGGTCAGACCCAAGCAAAGAAGTTCAAAGTTGGGGAATGAATGACAGGGGAGTTTCATATACATTTGGTGCTGATAAGGTCTCAGAGTTTCTTCAGAAACATGATCTGGATCTTATTTGTCGTGCTCATCAGGTTAAACTTCTGCCTTTGGTGCTCAATGTGTTCCCACGTCTTCAGGATTGAGTTTGTATCCCCATTTCTATGACTAAAAGGACTATGAAATATATGTCCAGCATTCCTAATCTATATCTCAAGATTATGTGCATGTTTGGTAAAGCTTAATTTTTAGGAAAAAATTGCTTTTTTTATTTTTCAAAAGCTCTCAATAAGATTTTGATTATAAGGTTTTTGGAACACAAAATAAGCTAATCCAAACATGCACTATAACAGTTGCTTTATTTTATGTGAACTTGGAATTACCATTTGCCATGTAGTTGTGACACAATTTTATTCATTGAGCCCAAACATCTCCCTTCAAATGACATTCATTAGCTTTTGGTGTATGATGCTTCAATCTGTACATTCCTGTGTTTAGATTGAAGGATAGTAAATCTCAATAAACTATGCTATTAAATTTAAATTGGTTTTGTTTTTAATTATGTTTTGAACAGGTTGTGGAGGATGGATATGAGTTCTTTGCTAACCGGCAGCTTGTAACAATATTTTCGGCACCTAATTATTGTGGGGAGTTTGACAATGCTGGCGCTATGATGAGTGTTGACGAGACACTAATGTGCTCTTTCCAAATATTAAAGCCAGCAGATAAAAAAACAAAGCTCAATTTCGGAAGTACAACCACTGCTAAGCCTGGAACTCTCCGGCAGGTGTAAAGGTAAGAAGATAGATAGTTTAGTATTTGCTGGCACAATACATACACAAAATCAGTAGTTACATATCTTACGATGTGTGGGGGAGATATATATTTTGATATGAGCTTCTTCATGCATGAGTAGATATTTGTGAGTTTCAACCTTCATAGTGAACTGGCAATTTCATGCAGACTGACTGGTTTTTGTATCTGGCCGATACTTGATTTGTGAATGTGATATGGAGAGTTTAGATTAAAATTAAACGAGTGAATGGTCATGCTTCCCAAAAGCTATTTTATTTCTTGCTTCTGCCTTCAAAAAGTAATACTTGAAATAGGTTCTTGTCATGATAACATAAAATTTGGAGATGAGGTTCCTGAGATTAGGTGACTAGCTTGTTGGAGCAGACCTTCGCTGTATTCTATGTTTTTTCATGATAAATCTTTCCCTTGTGTACAATTTGGTAGTTTTGTAGGATTTCCATTGATTCAGCCATTTCTGGCATAATTAGGATAATGGAAATGATCTTATTTTATATGTGCTAATCATGCTAGAAAACATTTGAGGAATTGAATTTAGCAATGGAAAAAGCTATATAGCATGAAACTTTTCGGCTGAAACACACACTGATACAACCAAATCCGTTGGATGACTCAATTGTTTCAAATGGTCGTACTTTCAGTGTGAAAAGTTTGTGCTGAATAGCAGAACTCTTTTGCAATTTCCTAATCTATTACTTTAACTCAGGTGATTATACCACATCACTTAGCATCAGTAGTGTTCGTGCTTTCTATATTTCATTGTTCACAGTTGATGCATTTAGCAATATATTCTAAAAAATTTTCTCACTGCCTTGCAGCCTTTCCTGGTTACAAAAGTATGAAATTAATTTTGTCGAGAAGGGTTGCTGGCAGAACAAGACAGCTTGGTCTTGAAGATGTGATAGTTGCAAGGAAATGAAAGTTCGAGTTCCATTTGGTCTCCTATGATATTTTGGAATTGTAAAAACAAAGGGAAACACCATCATGAACTATTAAACCATTATTTTTTACTGGTGCAAATTTGCATTTCGAGATGGACAGCCATGATCTCCTTCTTGTCTTAGTTGTACTTATAGCTGGTATATGTTGTTCTGAATTGTAAGATTCTCAAGCGTAGATGGATACATCTGCATCTGTTGCTGAAAACCATTTAAAAATGCTCATACGATTGGCTTATGGATGACAGTTGAGGCTGGTAAAACAGGATATGGTGAATCTCCTTTTTGTTTTTTGGTTGTCAATATCTTTTGTTGGAAATCTTATGTTTATTTGGGATCTTCTACGTTTTACTTAAATACCTCCGGAAACCTGAGTTGAGGCATTGGAACTGTGAGATAAAGGTTCTCGCCTTGTAGTTATTTTGTGATATTGCTTTGCTATTTCATAGCATCTCTTGGATCCATGCTCTCAAAGATGTAGTAGAACAGGGGCTCAAAGGAGTAAATTTTAGGCCCTCAAGGGGAGAAAAGGGTGAGACAACAGACTTCGGCTCAGCCCAAATTGCACCCAGAAGCCGAGTCGAATTGCATTGAGAAAATCAAGCTGGTACGACAAAAGGATGTGTTTGAGATAATTGGGCCTGGCTTGCAAAAATGGGCTGGTCCAATTTGACAGGTCTAGTAGAGGAGAATTACATGCTGTTTATATGCTCACCATCAATTAAACATTAACTAGTTAACCAATAGCTTTGTTACTTACTATTAGTATGGGCAGGTGTTGGTGCTTCATAATGTCTACTTTAGGTAAACTGGTGCTACCCCATGAGATGGGGGTATGCTTATTTTCTGTCTCGTGCGGAAGCATATGTAAGATAGTGTCTGTCTTCTATTCCGTGATGGTTGCAGCAAGCTTCTTGTATTTTCATCTCACAGTTTCTACTTGCTAGAAATCCATGTTTACTGTTGAAACAGCATTTGCTTTTAAGACGTGGACCAAGAAGGAGTCTGCATCTTCCGCGAGATCAAATATAAACTTGGACCATTGACAAAGTTAGTTCATGACTTGGTGGAAATTTTGATCTTCAAGGAATGAGATCAAATATAATCCAGTGAGAAATTTTAAAGCATTTTAAGGTTGCGTTACAGAAAATTGAAGTGGATTGCTGGACGTGGTTGCGCGCACTGCAACTTAACGCTGAAGCGAATCAGGGGGTCAACTTGCACATTGCTTGAGACTTGAAATTGCTCTGTGCCCATTGCATTTGGCAATGGGAACTCAAACTGGGTGTCCTCTTTTGACCGGAAGGACTAAATGAAATCAGTCGTAACAGAATAAAGTATTATTTTCTAATCCCATTGACAGACTTTAGATCGGATCTTTTATAATTTTTTTAGTATATTAAGGAGTCGTTAGTATAATTAAAATTTATTTTTATATAAATCTTAATTACTAAAGTTAATTTGTTGCCTCAAAAATGAAGATAAACAATTTAACGATTAACTTCATATAAAATTAATATAAAAAAACTCATTCCAGAATACCAGACTGCCAAAATAATATCTAAGGGTCCACAAGGCACCGGATCACAAAATGATGCATGTGAGCAGGATTTAAGTTTGGATACGTCAAATTATTAATTTATAAAAAAATTAAGAGCAGATGCGCATTCAATGTATATATCATCATAATCCAATTCAAAACGGCGTCCACTTTTATTATATACAAATGCAAATCAAAATACATGTTTTATTCACTGTCTTATTACAATGGAAGAACATCATGCTGCCACGTTTTGGGAAAAAAAAAATGGGCTGTGATATTGAAATCTCTTCCCACAAAAGGAAATAGAAATCCTTGATTTTGAAACCCATGGTTTTAATTGATGCCCAGATACAAATTGAAAATGATCATAGAAGGACGAGCTGTACCTCTTGTTGTTGTACTGGTGCTTTTTGGTGATTCCACATTTTAGGTATGAACGAGATTGGTGGTAAAAGATGAAAATTTGAGTCACCAAGTAACACCATAAACTAGTAATAATCGAAAGCCTAAGCAGTCGTGGCCTTCCTTGTCTCGTCACGAGATGACAGCTGGTGAGACTTACTTCAGTGGCACACCTCGGAGCAACTGCCGGCCAAACCATAAGATGCCATGATTGAATTCTGAGGGACCCTTCTCCTGGGAATATTCAAGCAAACTAACATGGCTCTTAATAATCCTATCCACTTTGGTTGGATAAACTAATAGATGATTGTTGTTTACTGAAAATATCACACTTGGAAGCAATTAGAAGCAATGTGTCACATGGGTAGGACCATGCGTAGAGTGGTTGGGACCATGTGGCGGGTTTAGCATTTGACACTTTGGTACAATTATTGCTGTCAAACTAATCCTTTATTTACTATTAAAGATAACCAGAAGTTGGAATCTTTCTCAGCAGCCCAAAAAAAGAAAGAAAAAAAAGTTGGAATCTTTCTGAGGCCCCCAACGTGGGACTCAGCTAAAGATTGTTTTCAAATCCACAAGGGTGATCGGCACTTGTTTTGGTCTTCCAAATTGAATATTTAATAAATTAACGAGGTTCCCATTACTGTTTCATGGACATTAGAAATTTGAGTTGCGTTGCCTTAGCTTCACAGTAATATATATTCACAATCTCGAGGTTGTTAGTAACAAATACACAGAAATTCCGTCAGATAAAAAAACACTTTTTAACAATATTTCAGTTTAACGTGGAACTTAGAATTCAAAAACTAGTTTCTTGTAGGTTCAAGTTCAAATTCAAAGTGTAATCCAATAGCTAGGGATATAATTAACAAGCATATCTTACGAAAGTTAACATTGACGATAAATGAGTAATCAAATTCAAAGAAAATTATAAGTTAGCTAGTAAAGCATACATATATACAATGTGCTCGTCTGTCATACCAGACCAAATATATTCTCTGCAGGTATCAAATGCCAATGCGTGGATGAATGATGAATGTGGGGCAAGAGCTTTTGCTTTTGATTTCGTGATTCAATAATCATGGATTCCATGTTGTGTTAAAGAAGAAACTCTTGCTGAGGAGTTTGAAGCTCAATTGATATCTTTCTTAGTTTTTAAGACTATGATATGATGATAATATACTCATTTTCTTTTTTTTTGTATGGATTTATTTTTAATCCACTATCACTGTAAAATATTTTTACATTATCATTCAATCATATGTTATTGTATCATTAAAAAAAATATTTGACTTATTAGGTAGTTGTTAGATTAGTCAAATTCTTTTAATAATTTAATAATATATTATTAATAATAGTGTAAAAAAATTTATACTGACAGTAAATTAAAATTAAATTCTAGTTATATTTATATTTTTGATATATAAAAAGATATTTTGTTTGAAAAGTTATAAAATAAAAAATTAATTTAATTTAAATTTTTTTATTTGTCTGCGGTGGGCTCCATTATGTGGCGCAACAGCATTGCTGGCAATCAGGAAAGCCCGGGCTATTATTGGGCTTGGGCGACACTCACGTGGGTACTGCGAACCGTACAGTTTGGTTCAAAACCAGTTGGAATTGACGTATGCACATGGCAAGCATAACATCACTCCCAAAGCCCAGGTGCACCAAACCACGTGATAACTGATAAGGCCTCTGTAGCAAAAGAGAGCTTATCATGTACTAATCCGTCTATCTAAAATTCTAAATTCTGAAGATCACCAAACACACATCAATCGAATCCACGCGCCAAACGCGTCTGATCAGGTTCAGATTGGCAGGTGTATCACAGTTGCAGAGAACAAAATACTGATAGCTGTTAATGAAATTTAAAATAAATTATTATATATTTTTTCTATATTAATTATATTCTATGTTTTATTAATATAGAATGTAATTTTTATAAATAAAAAATTTAATTTAAATATAATTTTAAATTTATTAAAATTTAAATAATTTTTATTTAATATTATAATATATAAATATAATATTTATATTTAATCATATATATATATATATATATATTTTTGAATATTTTATTATTTTTTAATAACTATTAACTTTTAGTCATCAATTTCATCTCTTATTTAATCCACGAGATTGTAGTTAAATAACGGTTAGGGATGACAAAAATTTTCATACTCATAGAGATTTGTAAATACTATCTTCAACAGGACAGAAGACGAGTATTCGTTTAATAAATAAAGACGAAACAAAGGTGCTATTTGCCCTATTGGTACCCATGATATCCATTAATTTTTTTTTATTTTTTTAAATATTTTACACATACTACAATTTTCTCTTTGTCTTTGAGGTAATATGAGAATTTATATTTTTTTGTCATTTTATAATAAATTTTTTTAGTAAATAAGTTCATAATAATAAAATTTATTAAAAAAAATTATATTATTTACATAACAAATAATTATGTGAATTGATTATTATAAAATATAATTAAATTTGATATGTTATTTTGTGATATATTATTTAATTTTATAAGTATTTTAAATTATTAAATAAAATTGTGATATATAATGTCCATTTATATTTTTTAATTTATATTTTAAAATATTATTTTAAATTATTAGACACATGCAAATATTCGTAGAGACTTACTTTCTTGTAAATTGTATAAATAGATACTCACGATAAGAATGGAGGCGAGGGCGAAAAGTGGCCCATAGAGTCCTGTTGACATTCCTAATAATAATACTAAACATTAATTTTATAATTGAAGTAAGACATATTATAAGAGAATAGTTTAATAATAAGTAAGCTATTATTATAATAAGATAAATTTTACTTGTTATATTAAAAGTTTGAATCCCGGTGAAATACTTTTATTCAAGTTGAATTAATGGAACTCTTAAAAATATTGTATTTGAAACACCTTAATTTTAATTTTATATATAATAAAATAATTTATAAATCTTAAAAAAGTTATGAGTTTGAAAATCATGTAAGTTTACACAAAATCATTTATTAACATATAAATTATTTTTATATAAACAAATAACATCATAAATTAATAAGTTAACCAAATTCTGAAGGCTACAAAGTATTAAAAAAGAGGGCTTTCTCTTTCAGTTAAGCAGCATTAGGCGTGGAGGGACACAAGCAGAAACAAATAGTTGATTTCAGCGGTATTACTAGTTAGATAAAAAATGTTCCCAGATGTAAACCAAAGAAAAAAAAAATGTTCCCAGATAGTACTGAATGGGTTAACAAATATAATAAGATTCTAAATAAGTTTTAAGTAAGAAATTAAATATAGTTTATTGTGAGTTAAATAACTTGAATCATGAAGGGCCTATGTAAGTGTTGACTTCGCTTGGGATAAAATATGACGTCACAGATGGATACATTGGCCCCACTCACAATACCTATGAATTAAATTATAGGTAAGCGTTGGGGCAGGGCAACCCTTGTTTCTTGTATTCAAATTCAAAGCCTAATTATTATTGACAATGGCATTTAATGGTGACAAGGACTTTTGTCCTCGTTGCTTGGACAGATTGGAAAGTGATGACAATGACTATAAGATATGCTACGTACTGTGAGCCAATAGTCTTTGGCTTCGTGGCCCTCAAGTATTCCCTAATTTCCGGATAACAAGTAATGATTCCATGTTTAAAATTACCGTTACGTTAACGTGTATTCTAAGGGCACGCTATGGACACAATTAAATAATTAAAAATTAAAATTATTAAATAAAAAATAAAATATTTAATATTTTAAAATTTTAAAATAAATTATTTTTAAATAATTAAAATAACTTTATAAAATATAATAAATATTACTTTTATTCTTTAAATTATATTTTAAGATTATACATTAACAAAAATCTAAAGTTTATTTAGTATAATAAAAAGAAATAAAATGTAATAAGAATAGAAATGATATATTTTTATTTTTATATTTTATAAAAAAATCATATAAAGACAATCATTAAAGAATATCATTCTTTTTATTTTTAAAATAATTATTTTTTTTATTTTTATTTTCATTCTCATTTCATTACATTTCTTTTAATACTAAACATGCACTTAAAACTATTTTTGAAAAAGAGAAGCATGCATCTTTTTTTTTTTGACAATATCAGTAATTTATATTATTTGAGAATAATTTGGAAATAAAATATAAGTGACGGTACTTTGGTAGTAAATTATTTGAGAAGAAAACAACCAAATCAGAAGTTCACTAGATAGCACCTTATTACATCAACTTGTTTATTTTATTACTGTAAATAAAGAATCTTGTTTATTATAACGATGCAACCCTGACTTATATACTGATAATATAAAAAATAAATAAACTCTCAAACTTTTATAACGTATAAGTTGTTAAATTACTAGTGTTTAGCCAAAATAAATGATGGGGGTTAGGTTTTGATTATCAATACTCACGGATCAGGTTGGGTTTTAAGGAAAAAAAAAAAAAGTCTGAACCGTTTAACCTTAATTGGGTTAGGTTAGGTAAATTTTTTAATTTTTTAAAGCAACTCAAACTAATCCAAATTGGCCAATATTAGATTGGATTGGTTTGAGTAATTAAGATATCCATTTTTTTATTTACAAATTGTAAGATAACAAAATCATAATCATAAAAAAAGAAAAATTACATCAATGCATCATACAACTTATCCTAAGTTAACAATTTAAGTTTTAAAGTTATCAAATCAAGTTAAAATAGTATCATATTCATTTGATCTATTATTTTAGAAGTAGTTAAATTTTTAAGTTATCAGTTCAAATAAAATAATGATTTAAAATTACATAATTTAATATTTTCAATTCATAAAATAAAACGTGTAGATTTAGAGAAAGAAGAAAAAGTGTAAAATTACAAAACAAAAAAAAGAAAAAAAACCTAACATTACCAAATAATTTCACAAAAAAAAAGTTAGGTCAATCGGGTAAATCATCTAGTTATCATACCAACTTGTTACTTAAACTAATCATGATTATATTTTACCTTAACAGACTCGATAACCTAACCCAATTCATATTTTTTTTGTTTAGTTTAGATCAATTTAATCAAGCCAACGAATAAAACTAAATCATTAAATACTCGTAATTTTGATGATAAAAATATGATAGCGCTTTGTTTTTTTGTCCATAACATTCCCACACAAACATGTAGTGCGCAGCCGTGGATTTTTTTTTTTCTTACTTTTCAAGTATTTTATCTTGGGTGTGAGATTAAAGGTTTTCCTTTTTTATATAGAGTATTTTTTAACAAAATTTAAATTTTAAATATTATAAATAAAATTTATTATATTAAAATTCTAATTTATTTATTATTAAATTATTTTTTTTATGTATGAATCAGAAATATATATACAATTCAACTCATACTATTGAGTTACATTTTGTTGATCCTGCCCTGTGAATTTGAGTGGGATATACGGGGATGTAAGCCACCAAGCAAGCGTGTCCAATGCATAACCAATTTCTTCTTTGAAAAAAAAAATAAAATTCACCATATATTCCCGTGCCACTATAAAAGGCATATCTATCGTAAATTAATTCCAGAAACTGTGTATATACGTACAAGTTGTGAAAAAGAGCCTGTGTGAATGGCCATAAAGACATGTTATTATCTTGTCGTTCTCCTTTTACTTTGTTGAGATTGTACGGAGGGAATCCCTTATTCCAGAGCCTAGACGCATGCCAGTGGCAGTGGGTGGTGGTGGGCAATGTTGGATTCCTGCTTTATTTTGGGGGGCGTTCTCATTTGTTATCGAGTTGTTTGTGGAACTTGTCCATGGGATTAGGAGCTGAAAAGCAGGATTCGCTTCAGAAAGGAAAAAAGAAATTAAAGGAAAAGGATGCGCTACTCAATACTCATCTCAACAATATTCAATATATATTCATGGAATTTGAGTTCAGTGGAAATCGACTTGGAGTGTGAATGTGTTTCCACCACGTATCCCTCGTCATGGAATCAATATGGCATTTGGCATTAGGCATATGCTGGGGATATATGTGCACACCCGTCGTGACGATAAGGATTAAGGAGTAATACTATATTTTTTAAAAAAAATTAACAACATTTTTATTATTAATATAGTAAATATTAAATAAAAAATATTTAATATATACTTAAATTAATTTATTTTATAATCAATACAGTTTATAATTAATTTTTTAAAAAAAACTTCAAAAAAAATAATTTTTCATAAAATTAAATTATTTTTAAACATACATTTAATATTTTAAAAATATAAAATGTATTTAATACTTATTTTATTTAATAATTAAAAAATAAATTAAAAAATATAAAATTATTTACCCAACCGGGTTGAAGTTTTGTATTATATATGGTGGTTCTCATTTTCTTCATTTGACATTGACACCCAATTCTAAAGTAGACAGACCCGTTTCAAATTTGATTTCAAAGTCAGTTTTAATACTAATACCCAGAAACTAGGACAATGAAGAAGTTGTTACCTTGCTCGTGATAACATATCACATGTCTCGACAAAAACAATTGGGAATCGAACCTATTCATGTGGAAGAGCCAAGAGTTCAAAATTTCAATCTTTCTCGGTTGAATCATCTGCTCATGTTTGAATTTTAGCTTTCCACGCACTTCAGTACAAATTTTGGATGACGTCATTGTACGCGGGATTGTTCCCCACGAAACCCAAACTGCACGCATTCCGCAATATTTCAAGCAGACTTACTATTGAGTATTGACACTGGACCCAGTCTTCTCATACACGTTTTATGGGAGTAAAAGTCTTAAATATTTTGAATATTTTAATAATATTCTCTATTTTGAATATATTTATTGATATCAAAAGTACAGTTCAAAATAATTAATTTTTTTATAACAAAGATAAAACTAAAAATGTTATAAGCAAAAAATAAAAAATGTCTATCAAATAAGATAATAATATATGATAAAATAATTAAAATAAATTATTATATTCATTTAAATAAAAATTGAACCATGGAACATGTTACATTTATGATTTAAAAGTTAATATGCGTAATAATTTTTTAATATGAGAACTGATGCTCACTTTAAAATTGTTATATTGTATATGTGCATAATTTTATATATAAAAAATTGATATAATTTACAAACAAAAAAATCTAATAAATAATAGCATGTAACTTTTATTAGTAAAAAGCATGGGCTCATAGTAAAAAAGGATGAATGGTCGCAACGTGAACAAGTGGTGGGTGGTCCCTACTCCGTACTGACATGAGACCACTGAGGGGTTTGATAAGGGCAGCAACATAGCGATGCAGTGGCTTATCGCAGTTGAACGAAACTCTTCTCTCTTCTGTGCCATTTGACATCACTGCATACGCCTCTGAATCCTCAAAAGCACATTACTCCCCTTCAAATTCTGACACGTGCCTCCCTAAAGTTTTGTACAACTGCATTCAGTGGATCTGGTAACCTTTGTGAGTATTCAAATTCTGACGTAGATATAATATAAGATAATCTTTTATATTATGTAATGTTATGTTAGGTTTGCAAGTTATTATTCATTTGATTATTTATACATTAATAATGATTAATATTAAAAATAATTGACAATGTACAAATTTAATAATATAATATAAAAAAATTATTTTATACTGAATACATTTAAAATTTTTTGAATAAATACTGACTCAATTAATAAAATCAATATGCGTTGATACAAAAGTTTTAGATACAATTTTTAATTATGATTTCTCATAGATAGGCATTTATTGATTGCAATGCGTAATACTTTTTTTGGTACAAAAAATTAAATATTCACTTTAATTATATGAGTAATACTTTAATTATATAACAACTTATTCACTTTTTTAAAAAAAATTGTGAGTATTAGTACTTTAATAAGTTATTAAATATTGATTAATTGTTGATTTATATAATAAATATGATAATTTTAAATCCTTCTAACAAATTATATGTGATAATCTTCTTAATTACACAAAAAATAAAATATTAAATGCTTTTAACTTTTCATTTAATACTTTATATTTTTGATAAATAAAAAAATATAACACTACTCAATAAATATTTGACGTTGAGCAAGTTCAATAAATCTATGCAGAATTATGCCCAACCAAAATTCAAGTTTTCAACCTATCAACACTTAAGATAACTACTAAGATCATATTTATTGATGTTTATAGGTTAGGTTAGGTTTGATGTGTTTTTATATTTAACTCATTTAGTCAATGTAGGTTAGCTTAATTAATTAAAGAGATCTAAATAAGAATCAATATTTTTTATTTAGTCTCATTTGATGATCATTCCTTTTCAAAGAAATTTTTTGATGCTTATGAACTAGTTGAGTAGCTTTCTTTTAAAGAGAAAATGTTTAAAAAAAAAAAGTTCTTGAAAGTAATTGTATAATGAGTCCTTGTTTGCTCTTTTAAAAATTTTAAACATGTCATTGATACTCTGATAATCTATGGAGTAACCATTCTTACCATCATTTTTTTTTAAAAAAAAAATCTTTCTTTACTCTTTTTAAATTTTAAACATGTCATTAATATTCTGACCGGTAATCTATGGATAATCATTCTTACCATCATTTTTTGAAAAATACTTAACCCATTCGTGAAGCATTAGGTTGAGTTGGTTTAAGAAGAGAACAAAAATTATCAACTCAAAGGATTGACGAAAACTTAAGCGAAGCGACATCATTCCATTTAACAAGGCCAAATTAGAATATAAAGTTAAGGGAAGGACATATTTTTTAAAGATTTGATCTCAACATAGTTTTACTACGGATTAAAAAGGTTAAAAAAAAAAGGTATGAATGTACGGGTTAGTGTGGTTCTTATACAAGTTGAGAGTGTTAATGTACCCAAAAAAAAAATACAAGCTGAGAGTGTCAAAATTACAAATCAACTAATGGCTTGTGAATTGGGTGGTTTCAGACTCTACCCAACTTCAAAACTTATCTAATCCATTATTTGTGGATTAAATTTAGGTCGTTTCACATGAATTCATGATTCATCCGAACCCCAAAAGGGCCTTGGCCTTGTGCATCATTCATAATTTTGAATTTTGAAAGGAATGAGTAAAATAAGATAAATCATACCACCAAGCAAATTATTTATTTGAATTTTGAAAGGAATACTAGATATAATAATAGATAATATATTACAAACTTTGTTATATAATATAATATAATATAATACCATTTTATTGTTGTCTCTCTTGTCTGCAAGCAAAGTCAGGATAGCATGACAGGGAACAATTAGTCAATTACCCCGAGGCCTGAACACCTAGTGTTTATTTCACAAGGTCAAATAAAGAAAACAGAATAAAATAAAAACTATTGTGAAATTGTTGCAGTGGAGAGAATATTCCTGAAAATAAAATGAACGGGAACAAAATATACCGCATTACTTGTATAAACCGAAATGTCATAAGTAGTAGTGCTTTTCCACCAAGTTATACACTACCTCTTATTTTAACGAAATGGACAAAATGAAAGATATCATATCCCTGCTTTTTGTTTATTTATATCTCTATTTCTTCCTGCAAGTCACTGACACTCACACAACTTGCAGATAATAAAGAGAGAAAAACACAATAACGCCTCTGCTTTTTACTTGGAACTGACAGGTAATTTAAATCCCAAATAAAGAGTTTATTAATAGCAGAGAGATGGGCAGGCCACATGGTGGGGGTTACTTGTCGCACGCATTCTTCAAATAAAGGGGAAGGGCAAAGGCAAAGCACCCCTTTTCTGCATAATTCGTGGTAAAAGTAAATATTTTTCATTATAAAACAGATAGCAATTACCCCATTTGCTTTTGTCTTTTGTGCTAAATAATGTGCCATACAAGTGTTGAAAATTGACCAAGTTGTACGTGACAGTAGGTAAATTTATTTGTTAATTTTAATATTTAATTTTTAAATATTTCGATAACTAATCTTGTCCTCATAGAGAATAGTTATATTTTTTCTATAGATTTTGAATTTTGAGTATGAGTATATTACATATTCACTAGAAACCAAAGGGTAAATTGGTAGTAATTAACATATTTGGAGTAGAGAATGACAGCAAAATTGAATTAACTAACAAAAATGACTAAAAACAGCTATCAAAATAAGTATAGGATACCCTCCTCCCATGATATGAACATTCATTAGAATTGGGACTTGACTTCCATCTTTATTCTAATTGATAATTTCAAGCCTAATTCTAAAACTTAATGCCACATAATTCCCCAATGGCGACGACACGATATTCAACCTTTATTTCAAAGTCTAGCGGGGTGATGTCTATATTACCGGTCCTGATCTTCTGGAATGAAAAGTGCTCTTCATATCATATATTTTAGATCATATCTCGCATTTTACCTTATTGTTCGTGCTAAAAATAATACACAATTAAAAAAACAGAGATGCAAGTGGAAAATCACAAAATTATACTATGAACAACATTTACATTCAAAACTAATCTATTTACAAAAGCTAAACAGATAGCTTCAAGCTCCTCTATTTATTAGAAGGAAGTTTGGGTATTCACATATTGCTTTCTCACTCTCTAGATGCTTTTTACATGAGGAAAAACAAAAAGAAAATAACTGAGAAAGACAAAATTTTTAACTCAATATATCCAGAGTCTTGGAATCTAGAACAAAGAAAAAGAAAATCTACTTGCAACGTCAGAATTTACAGGACTGTGCTCTTTCCTTCCTCCGCCTCCGGCAGACTTTATTCCTATTAGCATAGTAGACAGCATCGGCAACAGAGAAGTAACGGATAGGGGCAAAATTGACCTTGCCAGTCATAAACAAGTAGCATAGGCCATCTCTTCTTTGAACTCTTGATTTTTTCAAGCCAGATGAGCTGACTCACTCGCACTCAGGATCCATGGGTGTCCTGCAATAATCAAAACAGAGCACAACAACCATTTAATACCAAAGTGAAAGAGTCTTAAACCTCCATCGAATTACGTATCTAATTATGTAACAAAACAATTCAGATTGAAAACTCAAAAACCCCATCTCCAAACGAAAAGGGGAAGGAAAAAAAAGTTTGAATCAAAATTCACAAATCTTACAAGATAGATAGTAATTAATGAACATTTTAATCAAGAAAAAAAGAAAAAGAGAAGGGAGAAACTTACTCAAGGCTTGCTCTGCAGATAATCGCCTTGATGCATCCCTGCAAATCATCTTCCTCAAGAGATCTTTAGCAGAAGGCGACACAGACCTGAAAATCCTCGAAGGAAATCTCAGATTGGCCCTGACGACAGCCTCAAAAATCTCTGCGGCGGAGTCACCGTAAAAGGGCGGAATCCCAGCCAACATTGTGTACAGAATCACTCCGCAACTCCAAATATCCACTTTCTCACAGTACTCTCTCCCCATCAGAACCTCCGGCGCCACATAGTACGGCGTGCCCACCACCCCACTCATGCTCCTTCCGTCACCAAACCACTCCGCGGACCCAAAGTCGGCGACTTTAAGGTTATTCCTCGAATCAAACAAAAGATTGTCCGGCTTGATGTCTCGGTGGGCTACGCCGAGCCGGTGGCAATGCACCACGGCTTCAAGAAGTTGCTTCATGAGAGAAGCCGCTTCGATCTCCGGCAAGGGGCCGTTGATGATGCGGTCCAAGAGGGTAGCGGGTTCGCAAAGCTCGACGACCATGGACAAGAAATCGTCGTTTTCGAAGACATCGAAGATTTGAAGGATATTGGGGTGCGGAGAAAGCAGGGTCATGTATTTGGGCTCGTTCTCAAGGCACTCGCGGTCGGTGGAATCGGTGAGGAGGCGCTTGTCGATGACTTTGCAGGCATAAAAGTCGTTGGAAATCGGCTGAAAGCAGCGGAAGATGGTGCCGAATCGTCCCCTTCCGATCTCCTCGCACAGCTGGTACTGCGTCTTCAAGGCTTCGCACATTCTCTCTCTCTCTCTCGCTGTATCTCTGTGTAGCTGTGTTTCTTTCTGGTTGTGGGTTTGTTTCGGTTACTCTATTTTTATAGAAAAAAACGAGAGAGAGAGAGAGAGAGAGACCAATTGGGTTTAGGTCTGCTCATGCCACTGCTGCGGAAGGAATACCACGAGAATATTCGTTCGCTGGGTACGGCCACAAAACGGAGGTTCTCTTCCCTCTGTTATGATTTATGACTTATGGGGAGGAGGCGTTATACGCAGCATGTTATATCACAAAATTGACCCTTGTGTGTGTGTGTGTGTGTGTGTGTGTGTGTGTGTGTGTGTGTGTGTTTTTTTTTTTCTTTTCAGATATAATAACAATTTTTATTTATTACTAATGTAGAAAATCTTACATTATTAGTATATTATTTAATGTCAATCTTTATTCGAAGTAAAATATTATTATTATTATTATTTTATTAATGTACTATATTCTTATCTATTGATAATGTATGCAACTTTGTATTATCATTAAATTAGATTTAATATATTTATTTTATTACCTTTGTTTTTTTAAAAGATATAAAAATCTATTTGAATATACTAATAGGTGACTATTTAGTTTAAAATTTTAATATTTTCATTCTAAAGACCACACACTATATATGCAATCATTAAGTACGAACAATCATAAAATTATATTAGTCCTTAAATTTGATAAATTTTAATTTTGTCATCTCCAAATTTAATTCTTTTCTATTTTTTTTCCCTCGTGGTTAATTTGCTACCGTCTATCTTTTTCTTTTCTTTTTTAAAGGAGAATTCTTTTTATGTCCTTTCTTGGCAGCTGAACATGAGGAGTAAAAGAATTGGAATAAGGAGAGGCTTGATGCTTAGAATATACCAGGAAAGCCAAGCAACGAAATCTCTTTTAAGTGATCCCAAAATTCGCAGTACATTGTATTTCTTGAATGCTAATAAGCACATGTCAGTAAAGGGAACCACATATCTAGCACTAAATTATTTTCAGACAGAAAGTATTCATATCATGGACACGTTCATGATCATCCTTAAGTTGGATTAAGTAATTCATTTCAACTTTATTGCTTACCTACATATAATAGAGTTTTATTACAAAGTGACAACCTACCTTCTCTACTATATGATATGGTATCATCTTTCTTCTCGATGTATATTATGAACTTATTCTTAAAATGATGGTGAAGTTCCTATATAATCTAACTAAGTTCTAAAAAAAGGGGAATGAAATACTCTCAAGTCTATATAAGTCCAACTTACAACCATCCACATAAATTAAAATTTCCTTTTGAGAAATTATTTGCATGAGATTTCTTTAAAAAAATTGAGAAATTGAGGATTGGCGCCTTGGTGGGGTACTTGCCACTTGGTAAGTGTTCTCTCCACCATGGCAAACTTTTATATTTTAAGGTTGGGTATAACTTAGATCGAATTTGGCCTCATATTTTGAAAAGTTATTTTTTGTTTGTTCAAATTCGACCTTAAATTTAAGTAAACTTAATTATGTTTAGGCTTGTATGTAATTCAAATAGAATTAGGTCAGTATCGAATTATCTTAAGATTTAAACAAAATTTATATTTTAACATATCTAATTAATAAATTCAGTTATAAAATTTTAATCTTTAAAAAAAATAAAATTAAAATAATTTTTTTAATATTTAAGTGATAATATGATAATATTTATATAAATACTAATAATAAATAAGAGATGATCTTTTTAAAAAATAAATATTATTAAGTAACATCGGATGAAGTTGGATCAACTTAAAACAACAACTCAATTTCGACCTAAATATGAGTGTAAGTCTAATTTTATAAGCTAAAATCCGATCTGATTTTTCTGTTGAAACCTAATGTTACCTAAACGCAATCGGGGGGCTAGAGGACCCCAAAATCCAAGTGTCCAACAGCCTCTTTCTCGAGTCATGGTGCAATTTTATTTTTTTTAAAATAAACTAAACAAAAGCTATTTTACGTTGGGTCCAACAGAAATCATGATAAGGATATGGACCTAAACTTTTCCGGATATGGAGGCATATAGAAAGGAGCACCTTAAAAGAAGGGATTAAGATTATTTCCTTTTCTCAAATGTTTGGTACTCCATCTCCATGACTTGCCGGACGGTGTAAGGTACAAGACTAGGACAATCACTTGTTTCAGATATTTATAGAGACGAGTACTATAGCAACATGTTGCATGCCTTTATGGTGTACGGCTACCCAATCCTCCTCTTTCTACAAAAACAACTTTAGATGAGAGAATAACTGAATAAGATATCAAATTCTATGGTGGAAGTGGCTTGTTTCCAGCCAAATTCCAACTTTAAATCCACAGAAAACAACTTTAGATGAGGTCGGTTACACTTAAAAAATATTTTTATGTCAAATTTAATTTCTTTACTAAATTCATATTTAATCCAATAATTTAAGAGTATGATAAAGAACAAAAATAGAAACATAATTATAAAAAAAAAAGACATTTGCAAACATATGTTTGAGGGATTGGGGCTATTAGCACTCTAGTATGCCTATCTACACTTCAATATGACTCATTTATCTGTTACTCTTCTTTTATATTGAGAAGTGTTTATAGACATATTAAAATGTCAATAGCCACACTCATGTTTGAGTACTTAATTGTAAGTAATTAGAAATCAATTTTTGAGAATTAATATTTTTATCAAGGCTCAAAATAAAATATTATTCTAGTATCTACTCATTCTTTTTTTTTTTTTCAATCACAAAATTAAATTTTTTCTCCAATTCTCAGAACAATATTCCATTCGTCATTTTAGATCAATTACAGTGTGTGCCCACGTGTTTCTATATATATGCGTAAAAAGTTTACTGTTTGAGAATAACAAAAAATTATTTAGTAAAATTATAAAAAGATTAAGTTTTAAAATGAAATTAATTTCTTACGATGTATAAAATAACACAAATACATGCCTACAATTAACTTTTTCATTCCCCTCAAAATCACTCAACCGAAACTGATCAATTGACTTCTAAAGAGGTTATATATTTTCTAAGTATGAGATGCATTTGCAGTCAAGAATCCAATTGATAAGATAAATAAAAATAATAATAATTTAGTTAACAAAACTTGTCCTCAAGATTCACATTTCCATAAAATCATCTTTTACTCAAATTCACATTTCTAGTAATTGATTGAATTAATTTTTCACACAAATCCCATACTGAAAAAATTCATCCTCTTAAATATCGGTCTCTCTAAAATTACCCAGATAATTGACTTAGTCACCTACTTATAAACTCCATCTGGACTTAATATCCGTATGCAAGTTGGACATCACGGACACTGGAGATTACTAAAGCTTTCTTTAAGGAAAAAACTAGACACATACTAGACGATAAAAAAGCATATTCAATGTACAAAGCCATTGAATTCTGTGTATTCATGCAGAATAGCGTTGATACAACCCTGCTTATATCTAGAAAGATAAATCCAAGTGCGCATAAAAAATGTGACATTTTATGTGTGGCATTACTCTTTAATTCTTCAATTGGCCTAAAAGAAAAATTAATTTCAGCAAAAGACAACAACTAGAGGCATAGATGACAAAATGTTCTCTTCGACAGATCCGGGGCGAAAGTGACTCGACCATTGAAGCAAACTACTAAAAGATCCAACCATGAGAAAATCTTGCTAATTATGTTTTTTTAACAACTTAGGTGCCCCCAAATAACAAGCATACACAATGATATCAATATAATTCAACCTGAACCTGGCTAATCACCTCTCAGCAAACGTACGTCCTCACTTTGCATGGACATTGGTACAAGGCAACAAAACATCCACGATAATGGCCCCAATGTATGTCACTACCAGCAGAAGATTTGAATACTGTTGTTGCTTTCCCATCAAAAACACATTCCACAGAGAAGCTCGAAATTCCCACTCTTTGGAGCAAAGTTGGCACAATCCACTTAAAAGCTGATCCTGAGTCCAGTGTCTCTGAACAACGGCCTGTCCATCAGTTCTGGGGCGTTAGTTTCTTTTCATCCCCTGTATTGATATATACTGCACAAAATAAGAGAAACTTAGAAAAGAGTTACAGGTAACAAAATATTTTTTCAAAAATGAAGAAAAGAATAGGAATACACACTACAGAGTACGAAGGAAGTAAGGAACAAAGACATCAACTTTCTGAATTCATCTTGCGAGTGTTAAGTAACATAAATAGGACTAACATAAATAGGACTTCTGAGCATGTACCACGCTCAGAAGAGAGCCATCCTCATTTCAACTTAAGCACTTACATAAAAGATCTCAGTAGGGAGCCTCTAGTGATTCATCCCAGACTTCTGCACTTCCGTTGGAGGCATCTTCTACGTCTTCTTCCATTGAAAGCCTAATATATTCTCTATGAGCAAAGCGATCCCACTCTGTCAATGTTGGATTCTCACGTTCCTACTCACACAAGACATACACGAAGGCAGTCACCAACAATGGCCAAGCATACTAACTCTACAGTGCAATAACTTTTATCAGATAATTCATGCACCTGACGAATCAAAAATGGGTCACGAGTTTCAAAGGCCATGAACTTATTTAGATTGAACAGGATATTGAAAACACTTCCTGAGAGTTTACTGCCTTTCAAGTCGCACAGATTTATATAGCTCTCATTCTGCAGAGTGAAGAATTTTAATTTAAAATTAAAAAAAAAAATCTGTCAGATAATGAACAAGTAAAGGAGGGACTAAATAAAACAAGTTGCGGATATGCCCTATTCCAGGACAAAACACAACTTATAAACTTTTACTAGATTTTCACTGATTTTTCCAGCTAATGTTACTTCCCAACAGCACAATGAAAGTAAGACCAAATAATCAGTAGAAGAAAGATGGAAAGGCAAACCTCAGGTCCAATCATGTCAATTATCTGGCACAATATATCCTCAAAAAGCACAGGCTCTTGGGCCATGCACTCCATCCGATGCAATTGCTCCTCATAAAAAAATTGCAGTTCATTCCGTGTCAGAACTCCATTTCCATCCAAATCTATGCACTTGAACCTAAACGTTATATTTAAAGTCAGCTCACACAGGTGATTTTCAAAAATCAGAAGCAAGTCAACCACAAGGTCAAATTTCCAAAGTTTGCCCAAGGGTGTGTTTAATAGGGAAGGGAAAGTGGACAACGGAGAGGGAAGTGAAGATGAAAAGCATTTCATTTTCACTCCTCTGTACTTGGTAAAAGGGATCAAAAATGTTCTAAGACAAAACTAAAAATCAGAGCATCTCATTATCAATTTTCCTTCATTTTTTCATACAACACAGCCCAAATTTTCAGTCAGTCAGTCCAGTTTCCACTGTCCTATTTTCAGATGTACAAAGCAGCCCTTGGTAACTCTCCATTACTCTAAAATGGTAAAAACTATTGTTGACACTACTACTCTTGATCAGAATAGAAACCAGTTACACAAAGTATACAATAACATATCCATGCTCTCTAAAACACGTGTGAATTGGCACAAGGACTGGGTCCAGATTTCTCCACTCTGAACTATTCTCTTTTGCACCTTGCTTTAAATTACTTAGATAAAGTTTCAGTAACAGATAAATTATATAGCTTACACCCCTCCATCCCTGCCCCTTTCTCTGAGACATAACCATGGACACAAGCACAAGCATGTGTGCAGTTCAAAATCCAAATCAAATAAAGCCTGCTATAAGCATGCCTCATTTCACAATCCACCATCCTCATATTTGCTACTGCATAGAAACTAATATGATGACCTCTTACAGAAAAAGAAACTAATAAATTAAATGGATAATAAATGGGAAATAATACCAATACTCAAGACTCGGCTCAGATGATTTATCTTCTTCTGACAGTATGAAGTAAACAAAATCTTCATATCCCATCTTTCCCTCAACCTTACTAGTAAACTTTCTTGGAACCTGAGATTATATTGAAGCAAGTCAAAAACTGCATCTTCAACAAATGATATGATAAATCATATAAACAAAAGCGGAGGGGCAGTGAACGAAACACTTCTTGTATTAGGAGGGGAAGGGGAGGAGGGTTTGATGCTGAAGACAGAAATAGTTAAGTCTCAAAACAATAGGAGGGGGAGAGGGTGGAGGGATTGTTGCTGAAGACAGAAACAGTTAAGTCTCAAGACCCAAAAGCAACATGTAATCCACACAAACCTGAGAAAATATTCTATCGACAATTCGATAGGTAAGCGCATGGTTACCATATCTGATAAGATTCTCTTTGTCTATCAAGAAATCATGATCTGTATCCAGCTCCCAAAACTTGCAGTATATAACATAAAAATGCTCATAAGAGAAGTACCTGCAGAAAAATTTTTGAAAAGCTAAAAAAATATTAATGCATTTTAATATAAATATATTTGGCTGAAAAAACATAAGGTCATTGTGTGAAGTAAATGGTATTGACATTTCACACAATATATCTACCTCAAAACCTTGTTGATGTCTTCTTCTTCATCAGCATGCTGCATTGCATCAATTATGTTTCCACGCTTCAGCTCCCTCAGGGTAAGATGACCATTTCCAGATCTATTAATGTAATAATATATTCTGTATATTACAGTTTCAGCTGGGCCATTGGAAAAACAAGAAGTTATGAATATTGCACCCAAGACCAAAAAAATAGCATTACACCAGAAACTAAGTCCAGTGACACCACTATATGCCTAGATTTCACCAATCAACTTTGATTGAATTGAAGAAGTCTTCCCAAAACTCAGATACATGAAAGTGTTACTCTTCAATAAAATATATCTAATATATTATAACTGCAATTATCTTCAAAAATCCCAAAATAAAAATATCGACAAAATGAAACAACCATGAACAAATATTCATCACATAATTATATTTGTTGTCTAGTAATTCATTGAAAACTTTAACTTAAACAATGGAATTTAAAAAAAAAAATAGAAAGAAGGAAAAGAGGCATTGTGTATTTTCTTTGATGTGAGGCACTCCAGTATAAACTGGTTGCAGCTATGAACATTAGGCTGAATCATGTCGATGCAAGATAAGAAACAAAGCTATTCTAAGGCAAGACTGATTTCAATTGAGTATGATTGGAGAAGTTTTGTCATGTAAACAAAGCATGGGGCATAATTTTGGCTTCATGTGTGGGAGAAAACTAAAGAATATCTAATACACATCGATTAATGTTGAAGTGAGGCATTCACGAGGACACAGATTTAAACGGGAACAAGAGGAAAAAACCATTTGGCCAACCCAATTGTGAGAAGCATCCATGCAGCTGCAGCCAATACCTACTACTTTCAGTTGTTGGAATAACTAGTTATATTTTGCAGGAAAAAAATTGGATCAAATACTCATGAAAGAACCCAACAGAGTGCTGAAATCAAAGAATGTGCTTTGTGCAAGAAACTCTTGAAAGTTAAAACTTAAGCAAGAAAATCACTGATCGATCCCACAAATTGTGTTCAAAAGCCCATTATACAACATTATGCACTGGTTTAGGACCATCAACAAGTACTTTAGGGTAGAGGGACACACCCAGAGCTCCTTGATAAATCTGAGAGGATTGTTTCAAAGGAAATCAGCCCCCTTACAGCATCAGGAGAACAAGAGGTGTGAAATAGTATCCCTCTCCCAAAAAGTATTTTTTTACCGCCACCCAAAAAATAATTTGTTGTGAACAAATATGCAACAAGTTTTTTGTTCTGATCCTGTTAAATTCCATTCTCTAAATGAAAGACTTGACCTTAAATGAAGCTTTGGACTTCCAAAAGGGTTTGTCAAGAAGGAACCTTTTAAGGTTAGGAGTGTGAGTAGGAAAATGAAAGAATGATTTTCAAGAGAACTACAACCCTAGTTTTCATTGAGGGTAAAAAATGGCATGTGTAAGCACCAGTTTAAGAAATTCTTTGGTACAATAAACCCACCTTATTATTCCACTCCTCTACAGTGCACTCTACAAAGAATTGCAGGGTTACAGGAAACCTACAAAATATACCCTAAAGCCCCAAGGATATCATTAAATTATCAAATCTACTTAATTTTTGTGCAACCATGGAACCACCTTAGATCAATGAGATGCACCTCCAAATCCAATCTCACAATCGTTTTTAATCACTGACACAGGATGCCGAAAATAAGATAAAAAATGCTTACTTTTGGATATCATTTATCCCATTATCTTAAATTAAACATTGTTTCTTCTACTTTAGATAAACTTATGCTTCATATATATGATCTTAGTCCTACTTATGCAGCCATCAGTTTTTGCCTTATTTCTAAACATAGAATAAACTTCTGATCTACTCTCAACAACTAGGAATGTACGTGAAGATACAATCTAGAATCGCAAAGGCACCACATCCTAGGTATGTCTTCTAAGGAAATTCATGATCAGCAAGTGAAATATAAATTTCTCAGGGAAATTGCAAGAATCTCAAACTCATTGGCTGATACCTACATTTAATGAACCTATAAATGCAAGGTTATAACCAAGACTGAATACAAACCATATCTCTCTTGAAACTCAGGTGTGCTCTGCAGGAACTCCAGACCTGGATGAGTTGCTAAAAGCTCACGAAGGACAGGTTTAAAATCATCCTGACATATAGTAGAATATTGTTTTAAAATAAGAAAGATGGATAGGAATATAATATCTAAGCCAGCGAAATCAATAAGGAGGACCGCTAAAAAAATAAATCATCCTAGTATCAAAATGAAATTGAATAAATGTCATTCAGATAAACATCATGTCTTGACTGAATGTACCTTTTGGAGGAGTAAAACAAAATTAAATGAAAATGAAAAGCAGAAAAAAAGAAATAAAACAAAAGAAACCTGAGTAAGGTACTTGAGCTGTGGTTGCTTTAAAATTGTGTATATTTGTGTTGCTATATCCATCGTCAACATGTTGCCATTAATCCAATAATCAATAAATGCTTTCCTATAGGAACATTAAATCAAGGATTTAAGCATAAATATATAGGAAATAATAATTACAGGGCACATTGATATATTTCTGACTTTAGCACATGTCGCAACTGATATATCATTGTAATTACTTTCAGCATCATTGCTAACTTTCCAAACTTCTTAATGATATATTGCAACTGATTTAAAATTCTAAAAACTAAACTAGTAGGGGAGATATTTAAAAGGATTTAATTTTGAACCACTAACAACGTAAAGAGTTTTATGCTATTACTGAACTATATAGTGCCTTTACACTGACAATAGATCAAATTTAAACCCTATTTAAAATCTCAACTAAGTTGGGGACAAGGCCACAGATAAATGGATTATGACATTTGCATGTTGCATGTATAAATAACTAGAATTAGACAAAAGGGATGAAAGTGGTCCATTAATAGCATGTAACCTTACACAAAAGCCCATTGAGCTTGAAATGTGAATCATGGATAGATTCACCACTACCTATAGTCCTATACCAAATTTATTTATAAAAAAATCTAAAAAAATTGAACTCTGGTCTCTGGACTACGTAGTCAAGATGTTTCTAATGTGTCAAAGAATTACATAATCTAAAGCTCATGCTTTTGGAGCTTTTAGGTAATGGCCCAATAAGAATGCCTATGTCTCTAACAACACATTATTTGGGAAAGTGAACTAAAGGTTAACACATCCTTGAAGTGGGGCAGTGAGTGAATAAGGGTGTACATGACAATGAGATGTCGAGGAACTCATAGGCTGGTAACAACCATGATGCTAATAACTCCCGCAAACACAAATCTAGTTGTAAGTTCAGAAATTAAGAAAAAAAAGAAGAACAAGCAGGAAGGGAATGGACAATGCAGATAGCAAGCCAACACTTCCAGTTTGATTAGCCAGTGAAAGAAAGTTTAAAAAAAAAAATCCTTTTACAAAGATAAATAATACAATAATCTGGAACACAGCTGTTATATATTCTCAAAAGCTCTTTCTCTTTCTGAATAATCACTCACAATAATTATGATGCTACTTCTGCATCTAGACAACAATCTTTTAAGTGTCCAACAGCTCAAAACAGAACCATCATCCATGGCACAAAAAAGTACAAAAGTTGTGTCAAGAAAAATAAAGTACAAACCTTGTCACAATGCCAGTTCCGTTGTCAATCTTTCTGAAAAGAGACGTGGAAAAGAAAGATGGCAGCTTGCATATTTCCTTAGTAACTGATTTGAATTCTGACATACCAAAGAAACAAGTAAAACAGTTCTCAGAGCTGAGTTTTACAACTCTTTGTCACGTTAGAAAGTGATTTTTATACAGATAATCACTTTTCGAATTTTAGCAACATTTAAAAGAAATGACGTTTACTCAACTTCAAGAGGGGAGAGTGTGATTACTTAAAAAGCTAGAATGTGACACTTATTTAAAATCATTTTTTCCCAGTTGGCTATCATTTACTTATATGTGTGACATCTTACCATGCATCTGCAGCCCATCCAAGTGACCATGGAATAACTGATCAACTCTAAACAAGCATTGTTCTTTCAATTCATTTGGCGGTGGACGTCCATATTGGAAGTAGAACTGGAAGCACGCAAGTATTTCTGTTATGAGCATTAACATAGCAGGAAATGGGGGACAAAAAAAAAAGAAAACACACACACTTAGCAGATCAGGCACAAAAGAAAAGTATCACCAAGTAAAGATATTAAGATAATTGGGCATCTGTACTTAATAGGATTAATAATTTAATACAAATGACTTGTTGCAAGTTCATAGGGTTTTTGGTGATTATTGGGTGTGTCCTACTTTGAAACAGATTTTGATGATCATGTACACAGAATTCAGAAAAAAAACAAGGCAAAAATTTGTAGCAATGGGCAGTTTATGCTATCATTTGCTGCATTTGCTTGGAACGGAATGCTAGCATATTTAAGGGTATCTCTCAGTCCCTCAACTTGCTATGGATACTATTTGTGTATAGCGTCTCTTTGGTGTTCAGATAATAGTTATTTCAAGGAAGTTGCCATTTCATATATGCAAAGAGATTGGGCAGCTTGGCTGCATTTTTTTTCTTCTTCTCTGATGTATTTTTGCTTTTTCCATCTTGGAGGATATCTTATCCTCCTTTTAGATGTACTTTTCCTACCCTTTTTTCTCCAATAAATTTTCTTTTACTTAGAAAAAAGATATTAAGAAAACAATCTTAGACTTGCCTAACCTGAGGTATCAATTCTTTAAGTGGCTCACTGACAACTTTCAAAGGAGAACCCAAATTAGAGGGGCCAGCTCTCTGTTTCATTATGCGAGGGGAACCAGATGTACTTCTTGGTGAAAGAGGAGGAGCAGTGCCGGCAGGAAACATGGAAGGCAAAGAATTACTTGCAGCATTTGGACTAGAGCAGTTCCCAGGGACATTCAAGGGAACACCTAACTTTGCTTCGTTGAGCAATGATGTTACCTACACATATTAGCAAGTGAGACACGAGAACAATAACACAAATGCATATAGCATATTCTGTAGAGTGATCAAAGAAAATAACTAAACCCTATCAGAAAACCCAAAAGTAAAATACACAAAGGTATCTTGTTGTTAACCAGCTTTTATATATTTCAAGTATCACCACGAGCTTATTTAATTGGCTTGGGAGTAGGTAGGGTTTATAAGAATTGGGTATGGTAATAGGTGATTCCTCTGATTAGAGAAGATAGAGACGTAACAGATGAAGTTGATTAATACTAAATATGATGAGGACAAAAGCACATGGGCATCTAGGAAAAGTCATAATTCTCATGAGTTAGGTGTGTGAAATGCTATAAAAACCCGTGGCTATCTTTATTTACATAAACTTTGAAGTTGAAATGGCTGCAGTATTCCCTTTTTGGCAATATGTTAACTATTTAAACTTAACGTTAGAATGATGCATCTTTCCCAAAAACCTTGTGGATTTTACCATTATTATCTAGATGATCATTGTCTGACAGCAAGTATTCCTATCTCTCTCCCCTTTTAGCACCACCACTGGTTTCACATCACTTCATTCTTCATGCACATGTATATATATCAAGAAATTTTTTTTTCTAACGAATAGAATAAAAGCAAGCAAACGAGACTCTTGAAATACGCAATGTAGCAATGTGCTGATTTTTAAATTGAGGAACATCGAAATGGAGCCTACCAGGCGATTACTTTCGGGAAGCGACAACCACTGCTCGAAGAGCTTCTCGACAAAATTGAGGTTAGACTTGAGGGCCAAAGCGGAAAACTCTGGGAGCTGCAACAATTCGATGTCCAACGACGCCGCATCACTGACGACTTCCATGTTCATCTAAGAGTCCCGTATCTCTCATTCACAAACCAAATCAGTAAGCATGAAGATCAAAACGAATCCTGGATTAGTTTTTGAGACAGAAGCAAGTTGAATTTCAATGCCGTCGAATCGAAGCCGTGTATATCAATTAGATTCTGTATCGAAACGTAACAAATGCATTTGAGATAGCCAGATTGGGAGCTGCGGATTCAGCCGGAACCCTAGATCTTTCTGGTATTAGATCAATTACCAAATGGTGATGGTGATCTGACAAGGGATGCCGATAGAAAATGCATGAACGTGAGAGAAAATTTGTGGGAAAATTCTGCAGAGATCCACGCGATTTTGGAGGGAGAAAGAAGAAATAATCCCGCAGGTACTGGAAAAATAAAAAGAGCGAGATATTTGTTACTTTGTATTTTTATTTTGCAATGAAAATATGGTAGCACCAGAAAAATAGAATTTCGCAGGACGACCCCAAAATTGACACGTGCCCAGCTCAGCGTAGGGGAAAATCGGTTTTCGGAAATTTTCGGCCATCGCATGCTGGAGGATTTTGCGTTGTAGAGTATATTCATTCAACGACACTTCTATTGTTCAATTGTTTTAAATATTTATCAACTAATATAAAGTTGATATTGATATAAAAATAAATAAATTATACAATATACTTCATATACTCTTAAAATAATATAGAATTTTAAAAAATAAACTCTATAATATATCCCTATAGACATCCTGACAGTGACATACACAAAATTAAATTTTATTATTTGGGGATGGACATAAAAAGAGTGGCACATGATATAAGTCACCGTATTCTCCCTCTTTAATTTTGGGATGGTGGCTTCTATGGTAAGCAACAATGGCATGGTTATACCTCTTTAAAATTACTAGTAAGTCATCACAACACTTCTTATGTCTTCAAGATTGAGAATTAAATGGTTGTATTATTATTTATGATTTTCAATGGTCAGCCATGCAACTAGAGTGTACCAACTATAGTGTACCATGTATGTCACATTTTGGGATTGATAAAAGAGAATATTAACTCTATTATTGTTATTATTAGATGAGTTTCGCTCCTATATTTTGCATATGTGGAGTATATGTATCGGTTATAGTTTGGAGCCCCAATGTGAAAATGAAAATAATACAGTAATAAAACAGGAACAAAATGTCAACATTTTTTACAACAAAGATAGACATCAACAATAATTGAAGGTGATAAGCGAATGACAATAATTGTAGGAGTAGTAGCGGAGATGAATGCAATAATAATAATAGTGGTGAGTGACAACGGAGATGATGAAAACAATGGTGGTGCTGGTGATAGGACTATTAAGTAACGGTGGTTGTAGTGACCATGGTTGAAGTTGAGGACGTGAAGTGCTGGTAACAACGATGGGATAACAATGGCAATGACGATAACAATAGCCCATCATTGGTGTTTGGCCCATTTTTTAAGAGCTTCAGAAATGCTAGTGGTGACTGGCCCATCATTAATTCTTGTCTTTTTTTGGTACAAGGCCCATCATTAATTCTTGTCTTTTTTTGGTACAAGGCCCATCATTAATTCTTTCATCTTTTACCAAAAAAAGAATGAAGGTGTGTCAGGTTATTGTCAGTTTTAGAATCCTAACAGTTTTAACACATATTATTTGCATTTTGATTCATTAACCCTCCTTTATCTTTATACATGGATAATGGGTGGTAATTAAATTTATCAATTTATTATTTATCAAATTTATTTATATTTAAATTTAATTCAATTCATTCAATTATAATAATAAATTAAATAGATTATATTAATTTTAATTAATAAATAGTTAATAGATCAATCAATCCATATGATTTGAAAAATATAATTTATTTAAACATAAAAAGAGTTTACATGCATCTAATTAAAGATAAATAGATTGAATATTCATATATTAAAATGAATTAATAAATGAATTGGATATATACCAATTAAAATAAGTCATAAATTGATTGAATACTTTTAATAATTTTTTAATTAATCTAAATGAATTATTAATTTATTTTTTATCCATTCATTAATAATCTAATTCAAAATTAATTCAATATACTCATTTGTCACTGTTAGCCTTAATAGACCTCATAACAAAGTCATCAATGATGAGCATTCTTTTTACTCAATCAAACGTTACGAAGTCATACTTCATCCAGAGTATAAATTACTTGATATTTCAAACGAATTCCACGAGCCTAATTCATACTACAACCACCAGATTAGTGAGGATTTTGGCTAGTCTGCAAGATGTTATTGATTTAATTATCTGTATCATCATTATAGAAAAAATACTTATTAAGCTCTATCTTTTCAAAACAAAAAAAAATACTTATAGTATTGAACACAAAGGAAACATTAAAAAATAAATAAAAAAGTATATGCTTAATAGAAAAAATATTTTAATATATATTTAAATTAACTTATTAATTTATAATTAAATTTTTTATAAAAAAACTTTAAAAAAATAATTTATTTTCTTAAAGAAAGCATTGCAACGTGCACTTTATTTTTGTAAACGAGGAGAGAAGTGAAATCCAGCGTATGAATCGAAGTGGCAAATTACAATTAAGAAAAAAACAGGCAGATAGGAGAATCTGGATTTTGTTTGGTTGTAGGTCGTATGGTAGGACTGGGATAGGATAAAGTAAAATTCAAGGTTTCAGGAAAAATAATAATAATAAAATAATAATTAGGGTCTCCATTCATTTGTGATATCCAACTTGATGCAGCATGCAACCCCTTATCCACAGCTCATGTCGTGAAAACCACCGAGCAAATGACGGGGAAGGAAAGCTGTCCCAAACCGATTTGCAGGTAGTTTCTTCATCTTGTGTGGCTCTGTCCTCGTAGATCTCTTTCTGCACACTGTTTGTCCATGAGGACTGAAGCCTGCAAGCAACATCATCATCATCAATGACAACAGTTTCCACCGAATTCCTACCCCGGACCCTCCCATTCAGAACCCACCTGAGGCGCACTTTGCATTCAAATCCCGACACTGTTGTTAGCTGCAGAATCCCACTTCTGAATGAAGGAAGCAAGCGCAGGAACCCCACAGATGTCAGGGTTTCTTCTGAAACAAGGCCAAGACTTGCCCAAAATTACGACTTTAAAGATGCCCATCTAATGAAAGCCCTCAACAGATCCTGCAAAGCGGGCAAATACAACGAGTCGCTGTACTTTCTTCAGCACATGGTCAACAAGGGTTACAAACCCGACGTTATTCTGTGCACGAAACTAATCAAAGGGTTATTCAATTCCAGGAAAATCGAGAAAGCGATTCGGGCCATGGAGATATTGGAAAAGCACGGTGAACCTGATGTTTTCGCTTATAATGCAGTGATTAGTGGATTCTGCAAGGCTGATCGAATTGATTCCGCCAACAAAGTGCTTGACCGAATGAAGAAAAGGGCGTTTTCGCCTGATGTTGTTACCTACAACATACTGATTGGGAGTCTTTGTGGCAGGGGAAAGCTTGAGTTGGCTTTGAAGGTCATGGATCAGTTATTGAGAGACAACTGCAAGCCCACTGTGATCACTTACACAATCTTGATAGAAGCAACCATTCTTGAGGGTGGTATTGATGAAGCCATGAAGCTTTTGGATGAGATGCTGTCAAAAGGGCTTCAACCTGACATGTACACCTACAATGCAATTGTCAGGGGTATGTGCAAAGAAGGGCTGGTGGATCGAGCCTTTGAGTTTGTTAGCAGTATAAGCACTAAGGGTTGCGCCCCAGATGTGATTTCGTACAATATTCTGCTACGGGGACTTCTGAATGATGGCAAATGGGAAGCTGGAGAGAAACTGATGTCTGATATGTTTTTAAAAGGTTGTGAGCCAAACGTTGTGACCTACAGCATTTTAATTAGTTCGCTCTGTCGTGATGGCAAAGTTGAGGAGGCGGTGAATGTATTGAAGGTTATGAAGGAAAAGGGGTTAACTCCTGATGCTTATAGCTATGATCCATTGATTTCTGCATTCTGCAAAGAAGGCAGAGTAGATTTGGCAATAGAGTTCTTAGATACTATGATCTGTGATGGTTGCTTGCCAGATATCGTGAACTACAATACAATCTTGGCCTCTCTGTGCAAGAATGGAAAAGCTGATGAGGCTCTGAACATCTTTGAGAAGCTTGGCGAAGTGGGTTGTCCTCCAAATGTAAGTTCTTATAACACAATGTTCAGTGCACTCTGGAGCAGTGGGGACAAAATTAGAGCATTGGGGATGATTTTAGAGATGTTAAGCAACGGTATTGATCCTGACGGGATCACCTACAATTCGCTTATATCTTGCTTGTGCAGAGATGGAATGGTGGATCAGGCCATTGGATTGTTAGTGGATATGGAAAATAGTAAGTGTCAGCCTTCAGTGATTAGTTACAACATTGTTCTTCTTGGACTGTGCAAAGTGCACAGGATCAGCGATGCCATTGAGGTGCTAGCTGCGATGGTCGACAAAGGATGTCGACCAAATGAAACCACGTACACAATATTGATTGAAGGGATTGGTTTTGCTGGATGGCGAAATGACGCGATGGAGCTGGCTAATTCCCTTGTTAGTATGGATGCTATTTCTGACCATTCATTCAAACGTTTGTACAAAACCTTTCCTATGCTCGATGTGTACAAAGAGCTTACTTTATCAGATTAAATCAAATTCTTGCGCATGAACTGATTTATCCAGGTCTTCTCAGTGGGCTTTTGTTCTGTTCAATTTAATGATTTCTTTGGCCAATTATAGCTTTCTGTTTACAGCTTATGGCACTGATAATAACAAACTGACAGCCATTGCTTCTGATGATGGTGATGATATCGAGTCTCTATTTGTTTCGCTTTCTAGATATCAAAATACGTTGAATGCTGAAAAATCAATATTTTATAAGGGCATCATGCAGCTAAATCAGTTATACTACTGAAAAGTTGTACCATTCTGAATCAATAATACCGGTAGGGAACATTGATTTCAATGATAATTTGAAAATATTCTTTCACGATGATTGAATTGATAATTTTGATATTCAAGATGCTAATATATAATATTAATCATAGATCGATCAATACATGCCTTAATACTGCCTTCTCCAAACTTTCCGAGATTGTTATAGTTGTTTGTATGAATGTTTGCAATTACCATTATAAAACTTTTTGGTAAAACAAAATCTCCTCCTGGGGAGGTTGGGGACTTCATGTTATTAGACTGATTAATGATACTCTCAAACGCATTCTCACACATACTTACATTATTTAAAAAGCAAATGTTTGCATAAAGTCGTGGGAAGTTTGTATTTAATAGTTATTTAAAGACTTATAGAGAAGATTGTCAACAGTGCGTGAGTAATTTTATCGTGCAAATGTCATTACTCCACTTTGAAACATATAATTAGAATTTGTGCAATTATTTAAAAAACAAAATGAGTTAGAAAGTGACGAAATTATGAAGAGTGTATAAACGAAAATATGAGAGTATCATTATCCTACTACCTTACTCATCTATCATTTTTTTTTGGTCAACCCTTACTCATCTATCTAATATTTAGGATTAAGGCGTCACAAACCAGCCCAATACCAATTTTGAACCAATTGCCCAACCTCGCATTCATGCTTCTACACAAACTTCACACCTTAGGCTGACCAAAAAAACAAACTTCACACCTTAGGCTGACCAAAAAAAAACCTTCACACCTTTGAACAAACATCTTTAAGACCAAAAAAACAAGGGGAACACCTTGTAAGTTAAATTGTATGTATGCAGCATATAACTGACTTCAATCACTTCAGGATGGTAAACAATGCTGATATATACTGCCAACAGCAACGAACCTAAAACTGCCAAAACAAACAAAAGGATCGCAACATACTGTTTATCCTGATCGAGTTATCTAAATACACAACATAAGTCGTCAACAAATTCAAAATCTATTCATGTGAAGATTAGATTGACATAAAAAACTTGACACCAAGACAAGTTAATGACAACTCCAGAAATTTCATTTCGTGCTGAGTGACTGAAGTATTAGCCGATACCATTGGACTGCGCAGTTCCCATGTGAGTATCTGTCAACACTTCCTAACAAGTTTTCCTGGCATTGACAAATGCACACAGTAAAATTGGCAGGTCTTAGACATGCAAGGTACAGTGTAACTTCCAGTTATCAAAGAGGATACAAAAAAAATTAGAGTGAACAATATTCGTTACATAAAACTGCCACTGGAACAAATTCTATCCTTGAATAACACCATGGTAGGAATGTGACAAAATATAAATCCAGTCCTTCCTACTTACATGAATGTTCTTTGAGATCAATACATTGATCAATGAATAAATATATAATCAAGTCGGGGATACACAACATACAGAGGCAGAGGAGGCTATCTAGATGAATCTCAAGAGGTAAGATGGCACCAGAGAATGAAATTAGAATTTAAGCAAATGACTACAAGGAACTCAGTTCTCTGAAAGCATCATGCTACACATACCATGGACATGTAATTCTTTTAATGTTGAAAAAATCCTTACCACGCACCATAATTTCAGATTAAGGTCAGTAGTAGCAAAATATAATAATACTGAAGATGATTAAGTATCATCACTGTAGCCATGCAAGGAACAAGGTAACTTACAAGCTAGCCGAAAAAAGGAAGGGAGTGGGGGAGGGGGAATGCACTTAAACCATGTAACATGGTAACATATATCTTTTTGTTAGAATGATTATAATGGCTCCTGCACAAAATAAATATGGCATGAACTGGAAGCACAAAACTTACGGAGGTAGCCATCATAACATTCAACAAATGATTGAACAACAAGGACCCAGAATGTCTTCTGTTCGAGGGAAGATCTGTTCCCCTGCCAAGTTCTCTCTATCTCTCTCCACCATGGAGAGAGAGAGAGAGAGAACTTGGGGAACATGACACCCCTCCAAACAGGATTGGATTCAAATCCCACAAACAAATAGGATTAAAAGAATCACCTGATAGGAATGTATCATCTGTACATGGCCAGAAGAAGTATTCTTGGGCCAATCTACGTACAAACTCCAACTAACTCCAAATGGTTTCCTTTTTTAGAATCTTCCATTCGATCAACCTCTGATACAAATCATTAGCCTCATTTATCATACCCCCATCAGCAACAGCTTTAATTATAGCAGAATATATCCTCTCATCTGGCTTGCGTTGACTTTTTATCATCAAATTTAGAACTTGAATTGCAATATCAACTTTCCTTTGTTTACATAATCCAAGGATTACATATCTATAAGCATTATTTCCAATTTTGTGGTCTTTCTTATACATCTCCTTTAATGTCTCCACAGCTTCCTCAACTTGGTCCACCCGGCAAAATCCCCAAGTCAAAGAACGGTGAGTAATTTCATCAGGAATGATACCTTTTTCCACCATTTCATCATACAATTTTTTTGCTGACTCCATCAATCCCATTTTACCCAACCCATCAATTACAGTATTATAGGTGACCAAACCAGGAGAACAGCTAGTACCTACCAAGAAGTAAAGCAACTGGATGCCCTCGTCTACAAACCCCTCTTTACACAAAGCACCTAGAAGAGTATTGTAAGTTACAATGTCTGGTGAACAGTTTTCAGAAACCATTGTGCTATAGAAGCCTATGGCACGATCCAGAAGTCCACGTTTACACAAACCATTAATCAGAATATTGAATGTAACAACTGTTGGAGGGCTGGAAGTGTCATTCATAATCTTCAGAATCTCATCAACGTCATCCCAATACCCATGGCTACAAAGAGAGTGGAGAATAGTATTGTATGTCACAGCATTGGGCGGCATCCCATGGGATAGAAGATTATATATAACCAAAGCAGTATCCTCATACTTACCTTGTTTAGAAGTAAAATTTACAAGAGAGTTGTACGTTATGATATCTGGATAACAGCCTTCCATTGCAATATCTTCCAGTACTTCTAGGGCTCGAGCAGCCCCACAATATCTGCAGACCAACTCAATAAGCACTGTATAAGTGATCAGATAAGGAGGGCACCCTTGTCTCAATTGGTCCTTCCAGAAACTAACAGCCTGGTCGAAATTTCCGTTATCAAACATGCAGCGAATTATTGTATTATAAGTAATCGCATCTGGGGAGCAGCCACTCAAGCTCATATCTTCTACCAGATCAACAGCAGACCTTAAATGACCTCTTTTACACAGGCCACCAATAATCATGTTGTATGTAATTGTATCAGGAACACCACCAGACATGACCATAACATTCATGCTTTTGCAAGCTTTATCTAACTGACCAATGTTGATCAAGCCTCGAATTAAATTTGTGCAAGAAGGGAAGTGGGGTATTTGGCTTTTACGTGCCATAACATCAATCAACCTTGCTGCAGCCATTAACCGACCCTTACTGCAGAGATTCTGAAGAATTTTATTGTTGGTCTCCTCATCATTTCTGACAAATGGTCCCTCTGGTGACAAAAGTGGAGAGCTTATAGACTTGTTTGAATCCAGCAGTTCTCTGGATTTTCTCCTGTCATCAACATAATCACTTTCGAAGTCCCAATCTTCATGTTCAACTTCATTAACTCTATCAATTAAAACACTTCTCTGCAAACTTCTACGCTGCAATCCTCTCCATCGTAAACAATACTTAGTTGTACTACAGTAATGGCTAAAACAGTTTAGGTGAAGGGAAGATGATTTTCTTCTAAAACAATGATCAAAAGCAGAACTAGCAGTAGAACTACAACTCTCTTGTTTGTTACACCCATGCAAACCATTCAAAGAATGGAAGCTGAAAATATTATTCTGTAGAGTAACTATATATCCCATCTTTGTTGTTCAGGTATATTGATTGGACTCTCTCAAGCCACAAAGATCCAAGTGGTGTACCTTTAGCTACTTAAACCTTCTTTCTCAGTCAAGTCCAATAACATCAGTTTTGGAAGAAATCATTGTGCTTGGCTCAGATTGATAAAATCCACGTAGACAGTAATACGTTCACTTTCTACTCTTCCGCTTGATATGGAAAAACCAGGCTGCGAAAGTTCAACACAATAAGAAGTATCTTTGTTACAATAAATTTACATGAGAAGTACCATACAACAGGTAGCATTAGCATAAACGCAGAAGTTTGGTTTAGTCCTATATGACCAAACATCTCACTCTCCGAGCACAGCACCTTAGAATTCACGATACAAATTAGGACACCTAAAAGATGAAAGAGAGAGAAATCCTGTCATCTACTAAACACAGACAAACATGTTTTACTCCAAAATTCAAAAAGCTCCAAAAACTGCCGCTATAGACACCATATGTGCAAAATACAATTCAACAATTAATGGCACACAAATTTTCACAACAGAAAAAGCATTATCAGGGCATGAAATGAAGAGGTAATTGTGAGAAATAAAAGATTGAAAAGTAGAAAAGGAGCCTCAACACTCAACAGAAGAGCTCATTATTTTAACATCATCAGATAAGATGCATAAATAAAGAGAAAAAAAGACGTACCGTCGGGTTATGGTGTCCGCAATCCGAAAGATATTCATTCAGATAGAGTAACAACTAACAAACAAGGACATTCGCAGGCGAGTCTCTGCTCCTTTTGAACCAAGTAGACGAAGGAAGGAGAGCGTTACACACACTTGGACATACTAGGGTTGCCGTCAGTTAACGTTGATTTCTTGTTGCTCTCACCGCCGAGTGCTAAGGGCGTGGGCGTAGAATTAGAGAGGTTTTTTTTTATTTTTTTTTGGTCTACAAGTAGAGAGGTTCATTATGCTATTTCCGATCTTCCACGCGCGCAATCCCGCTCAATACTCAAGCCCAACCCGTTTTTCGCCCTCATCAATTGAATGGGGCCGTACTGGCCCATTTTCCTTTCCTTCTAGGGACGATAATGGGTCCAATCTGAACCAGACCAAAACAACATGTAATCACCTGCTTGTTGACCCAAAAAATTAAAAATCCTAACTCATGCTTAAAACATTGGACTACTCGTTTACTTAGTGCATGTTTAGTTAACTTACTAGTGTGCCACACTGAATGAAAAAAAAAAAAAAATAGTGTGTCACACTGTGAATTTCCCAGGATTTTTTTTTATTTTTTCATTAATATTTGATTTTTTTTATTCTTTCTTTGTATTTCTGTTATTATAATTTGTTAACATGTACTCTAAAGATACATATTGAGGAATAAAAAATAAAAGTTATTAAAGAAAACATAGAAGTATTTAACATCTTAAAATTTTAAAATACATTTAATACTTTTTTCTTTAAATACTTAGAATAGTTTAATAAAAAAATAAATATTATTTTTATTCCTTAACATGTGCTTTAAGAACACATATTAATAAAATCCTAATTATAATGTGATCTTTTATACATATCTGTATAATCTATTTGTTAGATAGTATCGTGTTTGGAACAAAATCTTAAAGTAATAATAAAAATGCATAACTAAGTTACCCAAATCTATATATATAAAAACATCTAATATTCATTAAACATATTATGTGAAAATATCCAAACCTAAAAATATTAACTAATTATAAAAATATCAATATAAATTGTTACTCAAATTATTAAATTAATATTGATATAAAATATAAATCAATCTTTCGAGCGCGAAATAATGTTCTAAATACTAATATTATTACTAACAACCTTATTTTAAATAATTACAAATTACTAACAACCTTGTTTCATCTGTTTACCACTTTGGATGCTTTCTTATTGATAGATATGTTTATTTTGATAAGTGTTGGGACATACAAGGGACTAAATTCCAATTTATCTTAAAAATAATGATTATGTTCACATGCTCTCAACAACCTTCATCTTTTACAGTATTCAGTACTCTATCAGCAGTAAATGTCAATGTTACCTGAGTATCTTGAACTTTTGATATCTTGTGCAGAATTTATGGCATGAACTAGCGACTGCATTTTCCGTTGAAAAGACTTTGTTCTTGTTGGACCCTGCTCATCAGGTAAAAAATTTATCAACTTTCACACAGCTACTTTGTTGCCAAGGGTTGTCTGAGTGCCATTGGTTTCTTCCTTCAGCGATCACTTGCACAAACACTAGTTCATTCAGCTTTGGGCATGAGAAATTCAGAAGCATCAAATCAGTGAGTCTTAACTTCAATTTTTCTTTTCCTTAAAATTTCTAAAAAACTTTCTGATGCTGTGTAATATTTTGTCTTTTTTTTTATAGAAAGGTACGTAAGGAATCTCATGGGTCATATTGCATCATATATAGTGGAGATCTCCAGCAAGAGTAATTTTAAAAGTATTGCCCAAAGGGCACAAGCATATAGTTCATTCTTATGTTTATATGAAAATAGTTCCTCAATATCATCATTGATATCCTGTAGGTCAGCTGCTTGTTAGAACGACTACGCGGAGCTGCAAGTGCTTCTGAACCTCGAATACAGAAGGCAATCTATGAGCCCGGATTCTCTGTAATGAATTCCATCCTAGTTCTTCTTGAAGTTTATAAACATGAGGTAGCATTCACATTCATTGGTATCTTGACAGAATTTAATTTCCTCAGTGTTATCAATACAAGTTTGATTTCTTTGACATTATAATTCTTTGATGAACATTGTCACATTATCTTTACAAAAATTTCCATTTTCTAAAGTAATTTTATGCCTTGAAATCCACTTTACTTTTTGCAATTCGACAAATGTTGCTAAACTTCAAAGTTTCTCCCATCTTTTTGTTCTGTGCTCATCTATAATTCTAACTATTGCAGCTTGTGATTGTACTTATAATTTGTGGCTAAGACCTATATCCGTATACTAATTTTAAAGGATGCAGATGTGGTTAGTAAATGTCTGAGAGCTCCGCAAGCTCTTGCTTCTTACCATTACAAGGAGACTGGTCATGGTAATATAGGCTTGGGTGCATATGCCATGGGTCTTAGAGATTCAAGTGGGAATTTTCACGAAGGCCTTTTGGGCTGGTTCCTGCGTTCGTTGCTGCAGTTACTTCTTTCTGAGGCGTACAGGCGAAACTGTGAAAGTATAAATGAGTTTCTTTTTCTCTATTTTTCTACCCAACCCCAACCCCTTGAAACGGTTATGATTAGGAAGTCCTCTCAAACAAGTATTTTTTTAAAAATTAAACTTTGGTTCTTTTTTTAAAAGTGTAGTTCACTTACCATTATACCCAACACTTGTTGATTTTATTTGTTTTGTATGCAACATGATAGAGGCATATAACTTAAAATGATCAACGACTGGATACACTTCAGCTCTCTTTCCTTGTCTCCCTCCCTCTCTCTCTCTCTCTCTCTCTCTCTCTCTCTCTCACACACACACACACAAATATATGGTGCAAGGAAGATGCATGCAGTTTTGAAGGTCTAGTCAAGACAAGTGAGGATGTTTTATTTATTTATTTAGCATATGCCAGGCAAAGTTTTTATTGTTAAGGCTTTCTCCTATTTATTTTCTATCCAATTATAGCATTGTTCCAAGTGACATTCAGAGTAAAGAGGCTATTTATTGTCATTTTTTTCTTTTGGTGGGAGGTTGATTGCATTTGATTCTCAGGAAAACTTTCAAATGTATTTGTCTATAAATACTGCGATCTTCGAGCACATGAACATACTGTTTATCAGTATCTCATATGTATTAATTATATCTAATGTACACTTTGGACTTGCACACACGTTTCCTCACAAGTACCTTGTTTTCCAGTTTTAAGCTAACAAAAAGAAATATATCATGTCTTAGTTAACGCACTAAATCACATTCTAATAGACTGATAGTAATTAGTTTGTTATTTCAGTTCTGATCTAATCAGCGTTGCAGCTGACGCTTTCCTTCCATTAATTCTTTGTGAGCAAGGCCTATATCAGGTATGTCTCTCAAACTGACAAGCATGCTTACTTGAATCATCTTCAGATAACATGCACGAATTAGTATAAAAAAATAATTATAAATGAACTTACGTTGTTTTTTCTCTTCAATGAAGAACATGCAAGTTAATTTTCATATCAGGATTATGTTTTCTCCATTTTTTTTTCGTTTCAGAGTAAATATAAAATTCCTTTCAAACTAGCATATATTCCTCAAATTGCTCTGTTATTAGTGAAGAACATTATTTCAAGTTAGTATATCTATTGTCTTTTGGGGTTTGCTAAATACTTTTCAAAAAAGAAACATCCATTATGGGTCACTACTTTTCGAATATTCCTAAATTTGTTTTCGGTATTGTCCCGATATAAGTTCTTATAAGCTCGCCACTAGTCACTATACATTACTGTGCAGCATATCCAAGTATTCCTACTATGATTTTTCCCCCTCCATTTAATGAAAGATTTCTGAGAGGTCTTGGGTAAATTTCTTTACAGAGATTTGGTAATGATTTATAGAGAGACAGATAAATCCAACACTCAGATTAAGGCATTGCACACACTAACAAGTGCAAATCAGCTTTCTTCCTCCCTTGATCGAATAAATTACCAAAGATTTTGGAAAAATGTTAATAGCTTCCTAGTCGAAGTTCGTGGCTTTCTGAGATCAACCATGTGTGTGCTCTGTTGCATAAAGCTTCTAAGGTAGAGTTGACATCACTACTTGAAACAACAGCCGGAGGAGAAAATATTGGACAAACATCGTTCTTGTTAGTCAGATCACTTGGGTTGTTTCCGAAAGTAAATGTGTACTTTTATGTTGTTAAGAGGCTATCAAGAAATCATAAAATCTATCTTAAGATCTGCCATCAATTCCGAGTAACAATTCATTGACAAAACCGTTCTCCAGTCACATCTTTTTTGGCGAATTACATTGTTGTGTAGATATGTTACTATCATTTCAAGATTAGTTTGACATGAGTTGATCTCTCTCCACACACAATCTATTCAAATCAATACCAGATGAGTAACGTTCACACGACTTTTGCAATTACACTGTTTTCTCTATTAAATCATATTTCATATGAAACAATGTGCAGTTATATATATTTATGCAATTGTTGTGTAAGAATTATTCACGCATTATAATTTTAGGGGGCAGAAAATACTCTATAAGAGGTATACCTTCTTCGCTATCTGTGGCTTTCTTTCCCGCAAGCTTCGTTTTGGGTAAAATAGGGGGCGGGGAAGGGGCCGTTGGGAGAACTATTCTTGGTCCAGGCGCTCCAATGAGAAGAAAAGCTCCAATTTAACGGAGGTATCCAACTGGATGAAGTAGGATTTGATGTACTGCGTTCCAATGCACCCTTATTTTTTGCCCCAGTTATCAGTGCTGAAACTACTTGAAAGAGCTGTTATAATTCCAGATCTGTATAATAGAAGGTTCACATGAAATTTCTTTATGCTTCTATAATTATTAAGTTTAAAAATATCAGATTTAGAGAGGTGGAAACAACCTTCGCTGGGCTCCTCAAGAAGGCCTGGGTGTCGATTTAAAAGAAAAATTTAAGGGTCCCAAATCCAGAAATTGAAAATAAAATTTGGAGGAACGGCATGCAGCACAATCTTGGATAGATTTACCCTTACATTCGGTTACGTTTATACTACGGCAACTGACGTTCGATAAGTTAATAACTACTTAAATTCACTTTTATCCATACAAGACTATTCCTCGGAGATGCCATATTTTCAAACGCTGTAACCTTGAATACTTACTCCTAGATCACGTAAGAGTAACGGGATTTCATATCAACCCATGTTTTTTTACAAATTAAAATGGCACTCCACCATCCGCTCTTTAGCATAGAAATTCAAGATTCATTATCCTCTTCAAGTACGTTTTCTAAGACCTGTCAAAACATACTCACCAAGATAAGTATAAAAGCTAAACAGTTTTACGTAAATTCAACATATAAATGACAAGTCATATTTCTTTCACTTTCTCTGTTTTTCTCATCCTGTTTTAACATAACCATAAATTCCTAGGTCATAATTATCGGAAATAAGGTAAAGCTTTTTTCTTTCTTTCTTTGGGTAAATTGAAGATACATTTTAGAAAAAAAATAGCATGCTGAAAATAGAGTTCTACTTAGTTCAGATTGCAACCTGATTTACAGATTCTGGACAAAGTCACTTGTGCAGAACACCCTTCCTTGGCAGTTTCGTTTTCTTCTGAGTTTGGTTCTGGCATGCAAGCAATAAAAGAACTCAGTTGGACATATAAGAGGAGGCATAAATTGTACAATTTCAAATAATTGACAAAGTAAATTGCTACCTTCTGTTTTTCCAGGGCCTCGTAATCTGTCCTCTCCTTCCACTTACTCTTGTGTAGTTTTATTGGTCGATTTCCGACATATTTACCTGAAATCAGGACATCAAAGTCAGCATAGATTTGTCAATGCATTTGCCACAACATTCTCAGCCTACATATACAGGATTCTATGAAAGAAATGGCATAAATTCATTCATGCATAAAAGAAAAAATATTCCCTGTACCCAAGAAAAAAAGAAACATTATTCCATCATAGTAAAGATTAAGGATTGTACAAAATTTTAGCTTATACTCGTGTAGGTGCATGGGTATGCATTTTGTATAGGATTTTCATACTTAAATATTTCAAAGTATACAATTCCAAACCCTGCGGTTGATTTCAGCAAACCTATATACCCTAACTCACATTAGTCACTATTATCTGGCATCAAAATATTTATACGTATCAAAGAATATATACTTAGGCATCATATGAAATAATAATACTTACAGCAGGCCTTGCATGGATTTCATAAAGGGGTCACCCATATAAAAGAAAGCAACACAATACAAAACAGAAAGGGAGAGAAGACAGGCATAGCAGTAGTCGGCAACTTACTGACCATTCATTTCTTTAAGAGCAGCAGCGAGGTCAGAGGGATTGGCAAAGCTTACAAATCCATAACCCTTTGTTTTTCCAGTTCGCTTATCTCTAACAACCTAGGATATGATCAAACATACGTTAATCCTTAATTACAACAACGAATTACATGGAAAATACATGCACCACAAACATGTAATGTAAATAATACATGTCAAGTTTGTTTAGAGGCAAGCACAATGAGACAATTACAAACTACAAAGAGACTACCAAAAACCTAAAGTTCATTAGATGGCAATTAAAGATATCTCTTCTATCTAATAACCTGCCATCTTGTTTCCAGTGGCCAAACTTCGAAAAAAAAAAAAAAATTCTGTCACAATGAGAGCTAACAAAAAAATTTCTCAGTCACAATGAGAGCTGCGAAACACATCTTCAATTTTTTTAAAACAAAATCAATGGACACAGCATGCATAATGCAAGCCAGTAAGTGGGTTCTGATTTAGCTTCTAATTTCCACTGACTTAATATACTGTACATAGTATTCACAGAAAATTCTACTAGACAATGAGTGGACTTGACCCAATAACCATTATTTTATTCTAATTTTTCAGTGCATGTTTTCAATAACCATTATTTAACAACCTAAGTGAATTCCAAGTGCATCTGTACCTCTGGCTGACATTATGCAAAACTTATAGCATTTCCTAGCACATTAATTTCATATACGTCTAAACTTCTATACATATATTGATGATAGAACTCCATGCTAGCAGCATATTAATCTGGGGCATCTTCTTTACCATTTTTTATTTTTTGGTACAAGAAAGAAATAAGTCTAGTCACAACAGAGTATCTTTCCTCAAGGAATCAGGAGAATTAGAAAGCTACTTGGGTTAAGAAGTTGAATGACAGGAAAGCAACTCTTCCAAATTTAAACTGGCTATAACTCAAAGTACTCCAAAAGTCGAATAGAATCTAACCAATTGAATATCCAGATGTTGACCTTAACTGTCCATACCCAATATTCAGAGGTCAACCTAACTCCGACTGACTTCTGAGATCTCATAACAAAAGAAGTGGCCAAAAGAACTCTAAAGTAGAAAGCAAAAGTCAAAATACTAATTTTAAATGAATTGACTAAGCAAATTCAGGTGCATTAAACTATGTCACCGATCTACAATTTCAATTACCCTTGATTTGTGAATATTGTGAATAATGAGTAACGAGGAGGGAACACCTGAGATGACAAAATAATGCATCAATTTAATCATAAAAAATGTCTAACGGAATTTAAATTATGAATCAAGGCCTACCTTAAAATACACAAATCATTAACAACTCTGTCCCTTCAAACAAAAATCTGAAGAGGAAATAGAAAATGTTTACACTGACCCATCTTTACTAAAATTAAAAGAATTGGAGTTAGATGAGAGGTCCACTTACTCGTGCCATGTTAAAGGAAGGAAATCGTGAAAATGCTTTTGAAAGAACATCATCATTCACTTCATTACCAAGATCACCACAAAAAAGCCGATAATCATCTGAAAATCAAAGAAAAGAAGACTATTCATTTCGTATATACTAATCCATCTTTTGTGTGTGTGTGTGAGAGAGAGAGATGCTAGATATCTACACGACAAAGATAAGGAGCAATTCCTAAAAAGGAAAGCCCATCACTGCATGAAGTCATACACATAATAAAAATTGGTAAGGACCAAGGCATATGTTACATTACTATTCGAGTAGCCAGGGCCAATCCGCATGTATGTGTTACAAGAAAAATGGTAATGATGAGCTTTAAAGAGAGAGGAAATAAAAGAACAAGGAGCCAATTTCCAACACAAATACTGCCTAAATACAAGAAACACTCGGACGGTCCAAATTGTGGTGTGTCTGGTTCTGGTGTACTTGCAGAAACTACAAGTTCCTATATTCCACCTCAAAATACATACTCAATGACAACTAGAGCTAAAGTAAACATATTCAAGCCTAAAATCTTCTCAGCAGCACTAGATTCTGATTCAGCAGCTCTAGAGCCTAACTCAATAGCTGAAGCATTGTCGCAGTCACATTGGAAACAGGCAATGAACACAGAATATGAAGCTCTTATGAAAAATGGAACCTGGTCATTAGTCCCATTACCTCCAGGCAGAAATGCAATTGGATGTAAGTGGGTTTTCAAAGTCAAAGAAAACCCTATGGCACCATCCAAAAGGACAAAGCAAGGTTAGTTGCAAAAGGGTTTCAACAGATGGAGGGATTCGACTTCTCTGAAACTTTTAGTCCAGTAGTCAAGCCAGCTTCATTAAGAGTAGTTCTCGCCCTTGCTCTCTCCAAAAACTAGACAATCCACCAGCTAGACATAAATAATGCATTCCGTAATGGAGATTTACAAGAGAAGGTCTACATGACTCAACCTCAAGAATACACAAAAGGAGATGGAGGTCTGGTTTGTAAACTACACAAAGCCCTTTATGGGCTGAAACAGGTACCAAGGGCCTGGTTTGAAACTATGCAGTTTTGGTTTTCAGCCTGCTAAATGAAATACTTCATTGTTCATGAGGATCAATACTCATTCAACAACACTGATTCTACTGTATGTTGACGACATACTCATTACAAGAAGTTCAGCAACTGATATTACAGATCTAATCAGAAGATTAAACACTGCATTTGCTCTAAAAGACCTTGGACAACTGCACTATTTCCTAGAAACCTCTGAGGGATGTATTTATCTGTCACAGACCAACTATATTACAAATCTATTAGCAAAAGCAAAGATGTTTCAAGCCAAACTTATGAGTACTCCAATGACAGCAGGCCTCAAACTGTCAGCACTTGGTACAAATCCTATTCAAGATCCTAAGCTATACAGGTCTATTGTTCGGGCACTGCAGTATGTAACCATTACCAGACCTGAGATAGTATTTATTCTCAATAAAGTTTGTTAATATATGCACAATCCAATGGAATCCCATTGGAAGGCTGTGAAGAGAATATTGAGGTACCTGAATGGGACACTCTCATATGGAATACACTTGAGAAAATCATCTCAGTTAGACCTATTGGCATTTTGTGACATGGACTGGGGTTCGAATACTGATGATAGGCATTCCACTTCAGGCATGTGTGTTTCTTGGATCCAATCTCGTCTATTGGACATCCAAGAAACAACATGAAGTCTCATGGTCAAGTACTGAGGCAGAGTATAGAAGTTTGGCAGCGGTGATAGCAAAGATCACATGGTTAAAATAACCACTGAGGGAACTTCAAATATCAATTACCAACATTCCAACCATCTATTGCGACAATCTCAGTACAGTGATGCTTTTTCTGCTAATCCTATAAATCATTCTAGGACCAAGCATTTTGAGCTTGACTTGTATTTTGTCTGGGAGAAAGTTCAGCAAAAACAAGTCCCAGGATTGCAGATTTGTTAACAAAAGCTGTATCAAAATTTCATTTGCTGAGACACAAACTCAGAGTTGAAGATTTTCACGCTCTGAAGGGGCTGTGAAGAGAATAGATTAGTTATGATTCAGTTATCTGTTGTCATTAGTTAGTTAGAATTCTGTTGTAAGCTACCTTATGTATCAGAGGCTATAAATAGCCTACACATGTACTCTGTGATCAATTCAAGCAAATCTCTTCACTCATGATACTTATTCTCTCATATTTTAGCTTTTATTCTTCTTCTTATCTCTGGCTTGATACCTTTCACAAGTAAACAGAACAATCCATATAATGATCCCTACTATAAGTTCAGTATTTCACAACATCTCAGATATTTTGTCATCAAAATCATGAATGCCATTTCCGCATAGGCCAACACACGCATAGGAGAAAAAGGAAAACACAGTCCAAATCATTTTGACAAAATTTAAAAAAGGAACAAGAGACTATGTTTCATGAGCAAACTTTCTATACTTAAATTTATGAATCAGTAAATAGCAATGGCTAAAAACATCATACCTTCTGGCCACTCCGCAAGAACAGGATCCTCCCATGTTTGTCCAGCAGCTTTGCGAGGAACCGCTTTCTTCTTGGTGTCCGCTTTGTGCTCAATCTCACTGTTCGCAATGGCTGCCTTGACACTCTCGAGAGCCTCCGGCATTATTGTCTGTGCATCCCTCTCGAACAACTGCTGCGCCTATTCAAACGCATTCATTCCATCAATTCACACGCATTCTTTCTTCCTTATTCCTCATATTCTAAACGCAAACGAGAAAACCACACCAACCTGATACTGCGGCACAGAGTATACGCCGGCAACCGGCGCCGGAGCAACGGGACAGATGACCTGAGGGGCCGGAATTTGCACCGCCGGCGTAGCCCCCACATACGGTGCGGCGTACTGCGCGAGCGCGGGTTGCTGAAGGTGAAAGGGCAAAGGGAAGTACAAGGCGTTGGAATAGGTGAAATCTGAGGAAGAGGGCGTCGCCATCAAATTCAAATTGAATCGCAATTCCAATACCAATAGCGATGGCAATAGCAATCGCGGAGCACTGTGACATGAATCAAACGTGGCTTTGGATATGAAATTGTAGGGCTTCATTCTTTCTCGTTTGTCCGTCGAGAATCGAGATGTCTCCACAAATTTCTTGCGCCTCCTGGGACCGGACGTGGGGCTTGGGCCAACCCAAACACACAAAAATGGATTTATGGTATTTGACGCTCTTACCAATTTCTTTCTCCATCACAAAAAAAAAAAGAACAAAAGAATGAAGAAACACGTATTAAAAAACAATGTTAATAATTTCATTTATTATAGATAAAATAAATAAATTGATAAAAATAAATTCTCTGATTTAAATAATTAAAATTAAAATCAAGTTAGATTTACTCAAGTTCAATTATATTTGTATAGATTTTTATATGTGTACAAATAAAAGTAATAGAGTTTCAAAATTAAATTAACTTTTTATATTATAATTTATCAAACAAAAATATTATTAATAAAATCAAATTAATTTTCAAAATTTCTTATTTCAAATATACTGTTAACGTGTTTTTTTTTTAATTCTATTTTGGATTGTAGTCACTTCTGTTTTATCACCTTATTTTTATTTGTGGGTTTATCTAGTTACGTATCAATAAAAAATGAAATTAACATATTCAAGAGTATATATGTGTGTGTGCCTTCCTATTTTACTAATATTTCGTCACATGCAATTGTGGATTTGGATTCAACTAAAATAAATAAATTTGTTTCTTTAATTTTACTTTGCTTATAAAAATTTCATAAAACTACCAATAGTCTTGTAACCAAATGGCAGCTAGACCTAGGTTTGTGTGCTTGTTCCTTGGTAAAGGAATGAACAATTAATACGAAGATCATTTGAGCATGAGATTGGATTCTTTTGAGAGCTGAGATAAATAAGAAAGTAGTAATAAACTGGTTTGATAATACTATGATGGTGCGCTTAGCTGGAGGTCAGCCCTAGCTACCACATCCAATTTAAGAATTTGGATCTAAATATCCCTCTGCCCAATGAAATTGGCGGTGGCAAGTGGCGACTTTCAATTATTTTACGAAGAATTTTATTATATCTTTTAATTTTTTTTAATAATTTTCTTAATATTTTATAAATTGAGTATTAAATACAAAAATAAAATATTTAATATTTTGAAAACATAAAAAATATTTAATATTTATATCATTAAATAATTAAAAAATTATTAAAAAGATGATGTAGAATGATGTAAGTATTCTTTAAGGAAAGAATGAACAAAGACTCATCGTGAAAACCAAGGTTAATTACATCAATTTTTGAACCAGTTTTAGCTATTGATTTTGATAACAAATAACACTCATTCCAGCAAGGAGATGGATTGTTTTTGAAGGGGGGTAGTCAGGATCGGAAATGTATGATCAACAAGGATGTATAGACAATATTTGAATGAATTACACATGTTTATTCCTAATTAATGTTTGCATGGTTGATACTTATACAAAACATATCTTCATGTTTTTCCTTGCCCACCATCTTTCTGTACTTTCACATCCCTACAATTTAGTTTATTATATTAATGCTATCGTGTTTGAGAAATGTAAAGAATGGTGGATATGGTGTGAGACGATAAATAAATAATTAAGGGTAGTAATTAATGAATATTCAAAACAAGAAATCCACGCTTAAAGAAAATCTATTTTTTTTCCCTGTAATGTTTTTTTGTTCAACTTTTTTTTTTCTTCTAAGTTAAGCGGGTAAGCTGAACAAAGAACACCGACACATCGATCTGGAATAACTTTTGGGCTTAGACAATTTTGATTGGCTTCTCCTCTTGGGCTTTTTTGGTGGAATATCACCCCAGAGAATTTTAGCTCTAGAGTTTTTATTTGTAATTTTTCAAAACTCCGTGTACCATCTTATTCCTAGCGCAAGTGCGCAACCAATGGGGTTAATTTGTACTTTTATTTGTTAGAATCGAAAGCCAGGAGTTTACGTACTCGATGCTGTTAATAAAGTTAATTTTTATTGATAATTTTACAGTAATTCTAATAATTTAATATCTTTATCTAGTTAATAAAATTATTTTTGTCAAATGTCAATTAAAATTCAAATTTTAATAATAAAAATATATGAATACAACAAAAAAATGGAAAACGTGTACAAAATTATAAGTGTAATACTCTTATGCATAATTATAAGAATTAGACGGGCTATAATCAATCGGACCGAAAAGTTAACAACCTAATTATTTAACCGGTTCAATCGAAGAGTGTTTTTTGATTACATTAGGTGACTCATTTAAAAGATTTTTTAAATTTTTTAAATATTTATTTATTTATTTATTATTAAATTAAGTGTGTATTTATAATAGATTTTATAAATTTAATTTTAATTAAGTTTAATTTGATAAACTTAATTTTAATTAAAATAAGTTTAAATAAAATTATTTATATTTAAAAAAATTACGTTTAATATAAAAATAAAAAATAATTAATTTAAACTAAATTAATTTTTAAATTTATAATCAAATTTAAGAAATTATATAAAGATCAAAATAAAAAAAATAAAAATTAAATAAAAGCCTACAATATAAACATAGATTTAACTCTTTTAAAATAAAAAATTTATTTAAAAAAATAAAAATTATAATTATTAATAATAAAATTAATAATTAAGATTATAATAAAATATTTATATTTATATAATAAATTATAAAATTATTAAAATATATTTTTGTAATATTTTATTAAAAATTATAACTTTTCTTTTTTTTAAATAAAAAGTTCACTTTTGATGAATCAAATCGTACAAAACACTCGGTCAATCATGTCCTAAATCATGAATCAAACACGGGCCATCCTAATCGTAATCTTTCAACTATTCTCTTGTGTAATTTTATTCTTTCATATTAAAAAGAAAAAGAAAATAATGGCCAAAAAAAAATCTAAAAAGGAAAAGACAATAATAGAGAAAGAAAGTGGTCCCCCACTACATGTATAGAAAATGGAAATATGAAAATATGCTCCACTAGACCAAAACGGCAAAATTGGCTACGGCCAGAGATGGAAAATGAAAGCACAGCAATAGCACAATGCACAATCCCCGTTTCCGTTTTGATTTTGGTTTTTGGAGGAGGAGGGCTCGATCCTCGATGAACGCTGTTGCCGACAGGTAGTACATTTGTCCACGAGGGAGCACGCGGCTCGTGGGGACCACACGATATGCACGTGTCGTGCATCTGGTTTGAGCGTAGATTGCGGGGTCTTTGTACGGTGCTCATAGTGTGTCGAGCCAAACACTACTTTTCCTTTGGTAGCCCTATACCAAAAAACAGCATAGGAATCGGTGGAAGGGGAATGGATTGGGCTTAAGTTGGAACGTGGACTTCCAAAGTTAAATCATGAACGATTTAAAAATTAATTCATCTGAATCAAATTATTATTTAGCAGCGTAGTTTCGTTTTCAATCATGATGATTTATTCATATTTAATTTTGATTTTATGTTATCGATGCTTCATTTTTGTGTGCTCGTGTTGTTTGCTTTAGATTTTGAGACCTCCAAATTTAATTCTTACAATACTTATATTTGTTTGGTTAAGAATTTTAGAAATAATTTCTACTGTATAAATTAATTATAATAGTAACACGGAAATGATTTTTGTAGTGAAAAAAATCAATTTTAAGATGGCACTCAGTTTTTCTAAAAGAATCACATAATATTATAAAATTCATTTAAACAAGTAGGTTCAATAATTTTTAAAATGATTTTTATGATTATATTTTATAAAAACTCAGAAAATTATATATTTTAAAAAAAATTTACTATCTTATTTTGGACAGAATCTGAGATGTTGGATCATACTTGAATGAGATTGGACTTTGTTTCATGATATTAAAATCTAAGGATGGATAGAGAGAGTACCTACAAAAGATACTCCGAGAATCAAGTTAGAAAAATACTTAATAGACTTTGGTATTAGAATTGAGTGATTATACCTAAAGGATATACCCCTTTTATATAGGTAAGAATTTAGAGTGATAACCCTAACTGAATAGGATTAAGACTCCGGCACCACAACCTTTTAGGTTCGATGCTCTATTGACAAATATCTTCCAGGTACAGCTGGGTTCATCAGGCTTCATCATATCAAAAATAAAGTCAGTCAGGGCTTGAGCTTTGATCGCATTCTGAGATTCGAATGATATGTCAAATTCTGACAACTCGATGGACCAGGCAAGCATTCTTCTGACTAATTCAAGTTTATGCATCATTTGTCAAATTGGTTGATCGGTCCAGACTACAATCTTGTGACTTTGAAAGTACTATCTTAGTCTTCTTATAGAGGTGAGAAGTGCGTAAGTAACTTTTTTAATCTTCTGACACCTCAACTCGGGGCCTTAAAGTGCCTTGCTGGGGAAATATGTGGGTTGCTGTCCCTCTGGAGTTTCTTTCACCAACGCTGAACTAACAGCCTCATCGTTGACTGAGAAATACAAATAAAGAGTTTCTCCTAAAGAGAGGTGCTCGAGAATAGGTAGGGACACTAAGAAAGCCTTTAATTGTTGGAAAGCTTCTTCACATTGCTGGTTCCTTTAGAAATCATTATCTTTCCGCAAGGTTCAGAAAAAAGGGATTTGTAAGATGACTTGGCCATGAAACGCGTGAGGGCTGCACTCCGTCCAATTAGTTGTTGAAATTTCTTAACAGATGTAGGGCTCTTCATCTAGATAATGGCCTGGCATTTTTCAGACTTTGCTTATATTCCTGGAACCTACGAGCAAATCATCGAAATTGGCTGGTTCTTTCTTGGCCAACGAGGACACGAAAGGACCCGACCTGAGTCTGAGAAGGAAATACTCCATCGTTGAGGTCTTGTTTAAATCTCTTACTTGTAGTGCTTTCTTAGTAAACTGGGCAATATAACCACGGAGGGGTACTTCGAGATTTTGCTTCAAATTCAATAGAGTAATTAATGATTTTGGTTGACTTTTGCTTACCGTAAAATTGTTGAGGAAATGAGTTACTAACTTAGGGAACTTGTGGACGGAAGATGGGGCTAATGAGCAAAACCACTTTACTATTGTTTTTTTCAAGGTAGTCGGGAAGACCAGACATAGTATAGCATCGGCCCCACCGACTTTAGTAGCAAGCATTAAAGTGTAATACATCTCGAGGTGTTCCTCTGGGTCTGTAGTACAGTCGTAAGGTTCCACATTCCTCGAAACCTGAAAGTGGTGGGAAATTCTACCCTCATTATGAAGTCTGAGAAGGGATGACGGTATGACCATTCCTCTTTGCGTTGCTGAAGTACAAGAGACGAGTCTGATTTTTCTTTTCGGTTCATCTCCAACTTGGAAAGGAGAAGACTTTCGGATTCCCGTTCTACTACACGATCACGGTCCACCAGTATGCAATAAATCTCATCAATGCAGTGATTGTGCTCCTTAAGTCATTGGTTTTGATCTGCAATTATATTGAGGAAGGTAGCCATATCTGCGGTTGGGTCTGGACGGTGCGAGTGACCGTCGATGAGTTCTCCTGGAGGAGCTAGTTGGTTAGTCATTGGATCCTAATCATGTGCGGGATCCCCTGGTTTTATTGGTTGACTAGCAAAAACCTCGGCTCCCTTGTCATTTTGGGTTGAGTTTTGAGCATGTCTTCTGGTATTGGCCATGGCAATGTGGTTAGGAGTAGGAGTTTACCTTGTTCCAACAGATGGCGCCAATGTTTTGGATAAAATCCGAGATGTTGGATTAACCTGGGATGAGATAGAACTTTGCTCCATGATATTGGAATCCGAGGATGGATGGAGGGAGTACCTACAAAAGACACTCCAACGATCAAGTTAGAAGAGTGCTTAACAAGCTTTATCTTTAGAATTGAGTGATTATACTTAAGGGGTGTGTCTCATTTATATAAGTAAAGATTTATAATAATAAGCTTAACTGAATAAGATTATGACTCTTTAATGATATAGATAAATTTTATTATTTAAGTTTAATTTGAATATCAAACCTATCTCTTTAGGGCCTTATCCATATTTGCTTATAGGCTGAACTTCAACAAGGTACAATATAATTTGTACCAAACCAATCTAATATAAAAAGAGTGACTCCTCAATATGTATAATGCAATAATAATTATAATTATAATGAAAAGTACATGACTTAATATCCAAATTTTACATTATTCAATATTAATAATAAATTAAATCATAGTAAAAAATGATAATTTAACAGTAAATATAAATTTATAATGTAAATATTATATGTAAAATATGTAATAAATAATTTAATTCAATTTAATTCATATTAAATTTAGATCCAATGGTACAAATTTTTGTTGTATATAAACCAAATTAAATTGTATAGTAAAAGCATGGAACTGAACTGTTTTTTTTTTTATTCAATTGAACTATTTTTTAATTTTTTGTTTTATTTTAATTAAATTTTTTATGACCAAATAAATATGGTGGTTTTTTTTTCGCAAAAAAAATCAACAAAGATATGCTGCTTAAAAATTATCGGCATAGATGCCAATAATATGTATTTCAAATGATAGATAGAGATTCACTTATAAGATTATTCTTAAGATTTAAGTTTTCTTTAAAAAAAATGTTACTTAATTATTTTACAGCATTAAGAGAATCTCTTTAAAAAGAATAATTACCCAAGCGATTCATAAGTGGTTAATCATAATAATTAATGCATAACAATTCCTAAAATATAGACAAAATGCAAATTATCAAATTACCATTTAATCCTAAAGAACGGCAACTTATTTGCACCCTTTTGTTATATTAAAAAAAATAAGAGTTTTTGTTAATATTGGTTAAGAATTAAAAAATAATATTTTTTATTTTATATTAAATAATTTTAATTATTTAAAAAATATATTAAATATATTTTAAAATTTTAAAACATTAAATACTTATACTTCTCATTAAATAATTTGTATTTGTCATTCCTTTAAGAAACCCAATTATCAGCAAGCGAGGGACTACTCGCGAACTTGCACTTGAAACAATAGTCTTTTCCGAATCTCAAGTTGAGCAACGAGGGTTGGTTAGTAACAAGTAGTAGATTGCAGTATTGTCACTGGGCGCTTGTCCTTCTCTACTCGCTCCCATTGGTTTCTCGTCCGATCAATTTAACGCTAATTAGTGTTCGACCACTGTAGTGATCACTAGAGAGAGGGCATTCCATGTGCTTGTGCCCCCAAACCATAGGCAATAGGTTCTTACACTGAAAGCGCTGGACTCCGGTAATTATGCCAAATTAATGCAGGTGCCTTGACTCACGGGATGTCTAGACTGAGTAGTTACATTTTACGGAATAAAGTGTGAGTATATAATTATTAATAAAAAAATCAGATAATTATAATAATTTTTTTAGATTAATATTTATTATATTTCTTTTTTCTACATTTTATATATTATGTAAGAGAATTTTTTTATTTAAAAATATTTATTATTATTTTTGTTTACTTTTATCTTTTATTTAAGAAAATTTTTTTATTTAAAAATATATATCATTTGAAAATATTAATAAAATATTAATTAATTTTTTAATTTTATCTTTATCTTTTAATAAAAAAAATTAGTAGAGTAAATAAAATTAAAAAAAAATATTAATAAATTGAGAAAAATGATAATTTAATTATATTAAACTATATTTTTTGTCAATTGAAATTATAACTTTTTTAATTTTTATACAAAAACTTTAAACAATAAATAAAAGTAGACATGTAAGTATTTGAAAATATTAAAGAAACATTAATAAATTTTTCATAATTTTACATTTACTTTTAATGAAGAGAATTAGTGAGCTTTTTATATACATATTGTTAATTTTTTTTTATTTACCATTATGAGTTATATGGAGATTATCTACCAAAATATACTTAAATTTGTAAAAGTTAAAAATCGCCCTAACTTAAGATAACTTCTAACCTCAAAATATAATTTAAAAAAAAAAACTAGTTAAAAAGTCACTATAAATCGTGACAACTTTCTAATTAGTTTTAAAAGAAAAATTAACTACCTAGCCAATAAAGTGACTTCCCAACTATAACTCAAATTCAATTTTTTCTTTTTTAACCTTATTAGAGTTCAACAAATGATTCATGTTTGTTTGTTTTATTATTTTTTTCTTTTTAGGAGGGATTAACACCCTATGAATGAATATTTACATGAAAATTTTCAATATATATAATCACATGGGCACTTTTTACATAAACTCGTAAGCAATATAATAATTTCTCATTATAATTTTGGACATTTTTATCTTATTATTTATCTATTATTTTTTATTTATATATTTCACATAAAATAACACGGTTTCACCATACGCATATTATACCTGTATTATATACAGCTTTGGGTTTGTGCTGTAGCTAGCGGCCAATGACCGTGTAAGATTCTCAGTTCAAACTTTATCTGGTTGATAATTAAAATCATATAGAATATGTCTGTTTTTATAAAATAAAAAAAAAGTTTTTATTGCTGTGCATGCACTGCATGAATTTTTCTCATTCATATTTGTTAACTTTTAGTATATTTATTTTAAAAAATAAATTGAAAGAGTAAAATATAAAATTAGTAATTTTATTAGAAAATTTAAAAAATTAAATATAATAATAATAATTTTATTTAAATTGAGTTAATATTTAATTTAAGTATGTGTTTAGATAAATTTATTTTATGACAAAATAAATTATAATCAAAATTTTATTGAAATTTTTTTTTAAAAAAGTAATTTTTTTTAAAAATGATTTATTCTTAAACAAGCACTAACTTATCTAATAATATTTATTAAATTTAAATTAATTTTATCGCATATATAAATGTTTATAATGAAATCCTCTTTTAAATTTTATATATAAAATTTCTATAACTTATTAATGGTTTTTGAAAAAAAAAAAATATATGCAATCGTGGATATCTATCACGTGCAAGTTCATAGTGACTTCCAAAACCAAAATTCATGAATTGAGCTTGATTTCAAGCAGCACTATCATCGATTTTAGTAAAACAGTTTTTTTTTTAAATGACATTATAAAAACAAATACAGGGCAATAGTCCTGTGTTTGCATTCTTAAACATTGCGACTGAAAGACACCTGGACATTATCGGAGATTTGAGCACCTGATTAAATACTTGAACTCTCAACCAACACAGGTCGGCGTGGTGGTAATCAAGCAATGCTTTTTAAAGAAAGATTAAAATTCGAATTTTAGAGATGAATTACGACCGTGCTCAAAATATTAATCTTATAGCAATATATACTTATGGAGATATCTAAAAAAAAATACCCTTTTTTTTGGTCAACTAAACAAAATATTTGAACGCCCTTGAGGGAGGAAGACATTACACAGATGCAAATAAGGATCGAATTTAGGCTTCATGATTTGTTCTGACCAAAACAAGCAAAGAAAACTAGAAAAAAGAAAAGAAAAGAAAAGAAAAATTGTCTTCCTCTACCTCAAGCTCCTTTGCATGTCATCATGGATGCAGCTCTGAAGTGATTCTTGTTCCTTCTCACTCAATTATTGCTTACACATCATTACTGGAATTTCACATGCAACTATGTTTGCTTATGACAAAGTAAGTACCGAGAAATATCTACAGATTACTCAAATGAGACCATAAGAGAGGGTCAAATTTTAAGAATCAAATCTCCTGTAATATTTTCATTGCTTTATTGTATGCTTTTAAATTAAAAGTTTTAGATCAGAACTACTGGTTTTACTCTCGTTTCTATGGCACCAATTTCTGCTTAGCATAAATCTTTCTTAGAAATGGATTAATATGTGTGTTCGTAGCAGAGTTTCTCGAGAATGCTCTATTAATTCCTTGTTAAGATTACAGAAGAGGATTATGCGTAGATGAACAAACAACACAGAGAGACGCCTTACACATGATAAACTTACACTACGTTAATCATGAAGAAATTATGATAACAATCACGCTCGGAACATGTATACGTCTCTTCGGGTTGATAAATTTTTGCCCAAATATCTGTCTTATTTAAAAATTTTCCTTCCACCAAATTTAATAGTATGTCATCAAGAAAATTATTATTTCAGGTCATTTTGTCTACCGCATATCGGTTTGGAGCCACATTCATTTTTTAAAAGAATACCTTGCAAATTACTACTCTCCACAACAAAAGAATCACAGACCAAAAAATAAACATAATTCTTCTATTTTTTTTTTAAGAAAGTCGAGGCAGAATAAATATCAACAAAAAAATAATTCTTCACAGCAAAATAACTATACTCTTTCTTTTTGGTTATAATGTTACGAAAAGTGATTATTAAAAAATATTTGTGAGAAAAAGAGTGATATGCCATATTAGACACCAAATTAAAAAACAATGGTACCTAATTCAATACCTAACTATAATTCTCCGCATTTCTTATATAGAACTGAATTAACTTCGGACAAGACACTCATGTCAACAGAAAAAAAAAAAGAAAAAAGCAAGCACGCATTCAAACATAGGATTTTTCTTTTCTTGCAAGTTATAATTCTGGACTACTGACGTTGCCCCTCTCTTCAAAATATTCTTCATTAGCAAGATTTAAATTCTTAATATTACAAGTAAAATTTATTTTACAATGACTCTAACTTACTTACTACTTAATCAAACCCATGTAGATAATCAATCAAGAATATATATAATATGATGTTTAGTGCATGAGTTGCTGTATTACTCCTTGCAGCTAGCTAATTAATTATGACTGATCCCTGTGATTTAGACTATGCAACTAAATCCAAGAATTAGAAAATATAACTATACGTCTATAACTGAAAGAAAATATAGATTAACCGTTTCCTAGTTTTCAAAAGAGGAATATATAATTGTCATTTGTTTTTTTTCCCTTCAAACATGACAATTTTATGCATATAAAGTTTATGGTTAGAGAGTTTCTTACCCCCAAAAAAAAATTGAGGTTAGAGAGTTAAATTATCAGTTATGTATAAAACGTAATAACTTGAAGTAAATTCCAATATAAAAATGCTGCAACGCTAATTAGTAATGCAACTCATTTTATAAATCAAAATTAATTATGCAAATTTTTCAATGCATAGGAAAGACAGGAAAGTCGAGGCCTAGATTGCTTTGGATAAAAATGGTGAAGTCACCATATATTAATTGTACTCTCTAGTTAAAAACTCGTGTCACAGCCATTTAGACGCATATAAACACTTGCAAGGAAGTGCAAAGTAATAAACCCAAATACGTTATAGATAAAAGTCAGGAAATAATTTTCAAAGTAGACGTCCCACTTTCTTTGTTTTTAAATGTTCTGTAGAAACATTGAAAGGGACAATAATAATCATCATTAGTCAAGCTCTCCCCATTTCAAAGCGTAATTAAATCAACTTTTTCTGATTCTAACAAGAAGCCTTTTTTTTTTCCGGCAAGTGATTCTACCAAAAAGCTAACATACAATATCTTGCGTTTTGATATTTTAAGATGATTGAGTAAAGGGTCTCTCTTTTAACCAAGATGACCTAACCAGATATTCCCATAAGGAGACAGTCCATCATCAGCCTACCATAGAGAACCACTTTTCACCAAATTAAAGGGGTTCTTGTCGAAGCTTAAGGGGCGTGTTAGGCAAATAGCTAGCTTTCCCTGCATGTCAATGCTCCAAAAAATTAAACTTCCATGGCCATATCCAATCACTTTTCACATGTCCATTTTTAGCTGGCATCTATAATAGAGAAGACAATCAAGGTTTTGTCTTATTGTCTAACACAGATTTTGCTAGATCATCTTTAATTAACTAATATACTGGATTTGACCAATTATATCAGGCTCGTGAGTTATCTACTGAATCAATGCTTCCTTTCAATAATAGAATGATTATTTTAGCTAGCTAATTATTATTTCTGCTAGTATACGTGCATCCTCTAGATTTTAATATTACTATATTACTATCACTATTTTGAGCTCGAGTTATACCCTCAACAAACAGGTACCTAACAATTAAACATTTAAATTTCTCTCCCTTTGGATGTGCATGAATGCAGAGAAAGATAGTCACGCAGAAAGAGTATTTGTGAGTGCTTGAGTAAGAAAAAGAAAACCATTCTGTAACTATACTAGCTAAAACTGCTTCGTCTCAATGAAGCAATATAGAAGAAAACATACCCAGCAACTAGCAAAGTCTTACCTTAACAGTGGAATCATCGATATATTTTTAATTGACTCGATATCTAGTTTCCCTGCAGCAGCATATAAATAATTAATGGAAGACACACATGAATACCGGCTTATCCACACCCAATTAATCCCGTGTAAATATTAATAATTTTCAATAAGCTCTCACAGGAGAGGGTAGAGATTTAAGTGCATGTCTCACAAATTAATACACTATTAGATGCATATGTCATATCAATTTCAATACAAAGCAATCATCATTTCTTCTACGACTAGCTAGTTCAGAATGCACTACTTGGCAGAGAGCTCTTGTGGTACGTTCCACTGTCTACTTCCCCCAACTCAAGAACTCACAACAATTTCAAGTGGCATCTCAACAATCTAGTGGACGAACACACGTCTTCGTAGAGACAAACGCACCTTAAAATTGCTAAAAAAAAAAAAGCACCACAAAACAGCCCGCAACTTGCTATTCCAAATCGATAAAGATCGAGATATAGAAGGAAAAAAACAAAAAAAAAAAACCCATATACCACATATATGATCGATGCCGGTGGTGGAATATTTCTCTTGCTCCTTTCAATCTTCAGCACGATCACTAAGAAGCAGTGGCAGTGGCAGAAGCATTAGTCATCTTTGGCTTTGGCCTCTTCCTCTTCTTTTCATAGCTGACTCCTCTAGCCTTCGCCTGAAAATCACGAACATCCCGCAAGTAAATCCTCACGGCTCGAGCACCGAAGGGGTTGGACTCGGGCCTGCCACCGTTCTCTTCGTAGGCGGCGCGGAGGCGGCCGATGAGGGCGTCAAGGCTGCCCCACGCCTGGCGGAGAGGGCAGGGGCAAGGGGCTGGTGGGTTCGGGAGGCCGAAGAAAGGGCACGCATGGTTGTGGACTTTGGTCTTGCCGAACTGGTCCAGGTAGTGAAGGAATTCGAGCACGTGAGCGCCGCTGCACAGGGCGAGAGAGAGGGGTGGCCGGTGGTTTCTGAGATACTGGCAGAAAGTGTTCCAGTCTCGCCGCTTTTGGTTCTCGTAGCGGCTCGGAGTGCTGCCACTGTTAACGTTGGTGGCCGAAGACGGAGAGGATAAGGCTGCGGTTGGAGTGCTGGTCGGATTGGTGGTCGGGGTCACCGGGCTCTCAATCTCGTAGCTGGGGTTTGTTGATTCAGAAACCAAATCCATGGGAAGGAAGGAAGATCTGAAAAGCTCTTTTCTTTAAAGCCTTGTTGCCTTGGATTTGCTTAGATCTTGCAGAGGGTGATATTAGTTTTCGTTGAAGTTGATGATGGCATGTATGTAGAACGATCACCCCACCCACTTAGCTTGTTGGTCTTCTTCTGATCGAGGATGACTAGGGTTTTTCTTATATATATGAGACTATATTGCTGCCTTCCTGTGATATTAATTAGAAAAGTGAAAAGAGTATATCATGCAGAGAAAGAAAGATTGCCTGTAACTTGGGTGTTGCTGGAAAGGGGAGACAATAGCAACCTGCTCAGTGACAGATGAAAGCTGGAACAGTGCGTGGTTTCCATTGTTTTGTATTTCTATGTCAGAGAGAGAGAGAGAGAGAGAGAGGGTGAGAGCAAGGAGGACTATTTTAATGGGGGAGTAGTGAGATAGTTTGGCGAAAGGAATTGAAGAGAGGGAGGAACTGGAATTGACTACGTTTTGTTGGGCTTAATGTGCTAAATGCTACGCAGTTTCGTAAGAAATCCTAAAGAGTGAGCAGTAATTGGTGGAGATGGAATGATTCCTTAGTAAAAGCTTAAAGGGAGGATCAGGTAATCAGATTTTCCTTTCCAGAAAAGCGCAACCAACTGAGAGTTATACTGTACCACAAGTGAGAGAAAGGGAAGTGGCCAGGAGTCACTAGAGGGTCAAGGGTTTTCCGAATGCCGACTGCTGAAGGACCAAGGGTTAAATGCAAGGAGAGAAGAGAGAAGTAGAGTGTGTTATCCCGAAACAGGACAAAGTTTGGCAGTGAGAAGTGATGATGGTGACCAAAGATGAGCCGACATATGAAATTATGAATATTCGTCACTCTAGTTTTAAGCGCGTGAAAATACATGCATTTCCCTTTTCATGTATATATAAAATTTGAATCTCTCGTCGCTTTTTATTTTTATTTAAAAATATTTATAATAATGAATGTCGCATAAATATTTATATCAAATTCACCCAGTTAAGAAAAATTTTAGAACATAGTCCCTCTGCATACTTCTGTTCCTAATTAACTGTACGAATCCAAATCGTAGTGTTTCCTACATAAGTACATATACGGTATATTTATTTAATAGTAAGAAATTTAAACTCTCGTTTTGTTTATTTTCCATTTCAAGTATTTACACCTCGTTACATTAAAAACAAAATGAAGTAAACTATATATATATATATATATATATATATACACTCCTAATGCATGGTGGAAACTTGAAAAACCACGACAGTATATTTTGCTTTTGATTATTTTCAACTTAATTTAACGATCGATGCTTAATAATTTGGTTTTTAATAAAAATTCTGTATAGCTCACAGGATTAGGAGTCACATTTAGAAGCTCGAAGTTGCTGATACTGACATTCTTTCGATTAATTTATATTTTTAATAAGAAGGTAAAAGTTTATTTATAGAATAAAAGGTGTAAATAAGGTATGTCTATAAATACTCAAAATCACTAGTATAAGAAAAGGTGTAAAAGTAAAAGAGGTGAGAAAAAAATGTAAATATAATATTATTCTAAAAAAATTAGAATAATGGTTGTCTCTCATCTAATAACAAATTATATTCAATCTATAATATTTCAAATTTCAAGTAATTTTTATTTATTATTTAATGACTACAAAATGTGTGTTAAGAGTGGGTAAATTTTGAGTATAAAAATATCAAAACGAACAACAATAAAAGAAAGTGCTAAGACATATATACCCACATTTACAATTATTTTTTTTGGGTACAGACACACATTTACAATTTACTATTCAATAAAAAATTAAAGAGTGAGAAAAAAAATATAAATGCAGTATTATTGAAAAAATAGTAATACATAATAGCGTTTGGGACTTGACTGACTTGTCAACTTTTCACCGGCTATCGATCAACTTAGTAGGGGCCATATACTCTCGCGATACGGAGAGACGCCGTAGTATTCTAATAATAAAGGTTATAAAAATTGAATCGGTTATTGAATCGATTGAAATACTGATTTAAGATTTAATGATCGAATTGTGGTCGAACCGTGGTCGAATCGAAGTATAATTAAATATATATTTATATTTATATATAAATATATATAATTATTTATATAGTACTAAAAAATAAAAATTATAAAAATACAATATAAATCAATAGTAAAATTATTTGAAACATAAAAAAATAATATCATAGATCAAAAAAATATTACATTCATATAGGCAAAATCTAATACTGAACCAACCTAAAAATACCAACTGTCAACATCAATTACGCAATTCTAGTTGCAGTGTCTTTGAAGCATTTTATCAAATACTACATGCGCAACTAAACAACACTTATAGAAACAAAAATGCTACAACCCACATAATATACACGGCACAAACAACAATCAAAACCATCTGCAAGATCAAATCAAGTACATAATCTTTCACATTCTCGGCATCCAGATTCCAGTACAAAAACTTAAAAACCTCAGAAAATAAAAATAAAAATGTGCAGAGGTGTATCCGTGTATACCTTGAGGATCTCTGATAGCGAAGGTTTCTAACGGTAAGAAACCGGAGTCGAGAACGCACCGACGCAGACGGACGCACGTGGGTTTCGACTTCCACTTCTGCAGCGAGGGTTTCCGCTTCCGCTGCGAAGTCTTCGTTTTCTGACGGTAAGAGACGAGCAGTCGACGACACAGGCGCACGCAGCGAGGTTCCGCTTCCGTTGCGAGTCAGCGAGGGTTTCGGTGAGAGACGATCGAACGGTGAGACGTGAGAGACGACGTTGAGCAGCAAGCCAACGAAGGCGAGGGTTTCGGTTTTCATTCAAACTGAAATGACGTCGTCGCATTTTTTTTTTGAAAAATATATATTAAAACGACGTCGTTTTGATGTAAATATTCAAAAAAAAAAAAGAAGAGCAGAACCGGGCAACCGTACGGATCGGCGCCAATTTTCCTGGTTTGACCGATTTGAGACCGGTTCACCGGTTTTTGATCGCAACGGTTTTGGAAGATGACCCGGACCGGTTAGGGAACCGGTTCCCGGTCCGACTGGTCGAACCGGCCGGTCCGGTCCAGTTTTCAGAACATTACTAATAATACGTATGCGCAAGGAAATATACAATGTTGTTTTTCTTTTTCGCAATATATATATATGGGTTTGTTTATATGGTATAATGGTACTTTCGAAAGATTGAATTTGTTTTTAAATTATATATAAAGAACATTTTATGGCCATATTTATAAATAAAGACGGAATAATTATCCAATATATTGATTCAATTCATATTTTTAAATGTAATAACCATATTACAAATATTATATATTTAATTATTATTTATATATCATTATGTTAGATACTTTTTTCGCACAGTTCTTCCTTTTTTTATATGTATACTTGCATACGTGTGTGCGTTATGACAGTAGTTGCAAATTAATTTAAGTCAGTCATCTAAACTTACAAAAAAATATATTACTTTTATATTTTGCAGAATAATTTTTATATATAAAGTCACATAAATTTTTAAATTAATTATTATTATATTTACTTATTAATTTATGTAAGTCTATATTAATACTTTTAAAATAAATTTAATTAATTTACATATTAATTACTTATATATTAAAGAGTGTAATTTAATTTGAGGGGTTGTTCATCTAATATATATTATTTTATTTTTGTAGGTTGGTGAATGATAAACCAGTGTTATAAATGGTAAAGTATTGAGAAGTGTTGTGTTCCACTTAGAGTAAGAAACAGAATTCCTGCATTTAGAATCTCAAAACCTACAAATGGGGGCAGGGCTGCATGGGTGATTTTGGACTCCCCCAATAGGCCATAGTGGTTGTGTTTGGAACCAATGAATGGATAGATATATTTCTTGTAGTTAGAGTAAACTGGTACTGTGCCAAAAATGGAAAGAATAGACAATCCAAAAAGAAAAGATAATGGAAAGAATACAACATTTAAATACGTACCCATATAGATTACTCTAGTTCTTTGGTCCCTGCATTCGTCCCTTGGGCTCTCAAGTATGGTATCCTTTTGTTTCATATTGTTGCTACATTTGCTTTGAAGGGTGGCAAAAAATAATGGTGTCTCATCGTATCCAAGCATAAACTCTCCCCGTCTCTCAAAAAAATCCGTGTGTATATATATATATATATATATATATATATGTATGAGATTGTTAACATCTTATATAATTTTATATTGGTAAATGTTAGTAAATTTTATAATTTTATTTAAATAATAATATCTTATTTTTTATTTTTAAAAAATATAAAATTAAAGATATTTAAAAATTTTGTTAATATTTCTTTTTTTTAAATATTATTTATTTCTTCAACTTACTAAAAAAAAAAGAAGAAAAGAATAAATTATGGAAGAATGTTTTGTATATATTTATATATGGTGTGCCATAGACAGCTGTTAAGCGCGTGCAAAATCCTCGAGGTAAAGGAGAAAAAGGCAAACAAAAATTGAAATTAAATAAGGAAACCTGATACAAAATTCCAATGAAGTTTATCGCATTGCATGAGGACCCATGTAGTCATGTCATGCACACACACAAAAAAAAAGTCATGAAAATGACCGTTGATCGGAGTGTCTAAATTAAATTGAACCTCAAACGGCGATGGATTGATGAGAAAACAGAAGTGGTTTAAGGATGGCATTTAAAATCAAAATCATTGCACCACGGATTCAAGGAGGGTTGGTTTAGGTGTACTAATGGCACCGCTGCAGCTTTGTGTTTTGTGTCAGTGGGATAAGGAGGGCATGACAAATCCTCGGCGGGACCCGCACCTTCAGATGGGACACTGCACTCCTCCATGCAATGGGTCCCTTTATATATGTATCAAATTAATTACTTCATTTTTTCTTTTTGAGTATTTGTGGTTCTTTTTTTCGGTACCATACATATATTTGGTACAGTTAGAGTATTTGTGATGTGCATGTAATTTTTATTTATAAAATATTATTTTTTAAAAATTTAAACAAGTTATATTTTTATAAAATATTTGTGTTTTATAAAGTTTATTAACAGAATTAAAGGAGTATTAGTCAACTATTTGAAATATAAATTTTTTTGAGTGAAAAGAGTATAATTTATTCTTTTTAACTAGTTATTAGTTTTAGGCAATGTATGAGTTTTTATATATTTTAAATTATTTAAAAAATTATATTAAATAGTTTTAAATTTTCATTAAAAAATTTTAATTATTTTAAGAATAATTATTTTATTTAAATTATATTAATATTTAATATATTTATTTTAAAATTATAAAAAAATTAAAATAATAAAATTTAATAATAATAATTTTATCTCAATTGAACTAATATTTCATTATATTTTATTTAATAGTGTTTATAATATTCAAGCCAATTTTATGAATAGATATAGTAATGTTTGTACATTTCGGCTTAGCAGTAAGTAGTTGGAATTTGTGGTTTGAGAAGGATTGGTTGGGTCGCAAAGAGAGCCGTAGCTTTTGAGTGCCCATCTAGATCTAGTAATCACTCCAGACCTGGAAAACTAGAGACATGGTGATCTAGTAATCCTATGTGTTAGTGCCTTGTCTGGAGTTGTTTTACGAGGATTTACTCTTTCATGGAATCTCAAATTTGTAATGCCTGATATACTGATGTGCTGTTTGAGAAATCTGTCGTGTATTTTACGACTTCAAGTCCTCAAATTGGTTCATTTCTTTTATATTAACACTAAATAATCAGCAATTGCTCGATTCTCTAAGTCCTGTAATGTTTTAAGATATCTTTCAAACAAAATTTTGCCAAAAATATAACTTTTAAATGAAAAATTCTCTCAATTTTTTTTTTTTCTGAATATTTATGTAAAAAAATATTTTTAAATGGTCAAAATTTCCGGCAAAGTTTGCCTGAAATTCCCCCCCAAAATTCAGATGTTGTTTCCAACAAGCATTATTCAGGATATATATATATATATATATATATATAACAAAAGACTACTTTTTCTAGAGCCGCTAAAATGGTCTCAGCCTTGCCTTATTCGAGTCAGATTTGGTTTGCTCGTTTAGGCTGACTCGTATGCCACTTTAAACAGACCTTCTAGAATCGTAAATTAAATAGACCAACATATATACCAACCAACCAAGAAATAAAAAACATTTCCAAACAATGCAACAAAAAAAAAGAAAAAAGAAAACTATACGAAAAGCTGATAACAAAATCCTAATCACATATTAATTAGCACAGTTCTTGAGTTTCTTGAGTTCAAAAAATAGAATCAGCTCAAACACCTAAATAAAACGTTAACTGCCCTCACTCATAACTTTATCAAGAAATGTTCATCGAGTGCAGGTGTAGCAGACTGCTTACTGATACAAAATATATCTATACATGTGATTGGAAATTTTATTACTTTCTCACGGTCAAATAGACAATGATTTCCTATTCCCGGTCAAGTGTCTGCATTTTGGTTGCGTTCTATGACCTGACTTAAAACATTATGCATTTGTTAACCTCAAGAAAGTGAAATACAGATCTTATTGTGGAAGCTTGCTAGGTACCAGCCACCAACACCAAAGAACAAAAACAAAATCTACAATAGTTGAAAACCGTCACCTGAGCCAGGATGCATGAGGTTAGAGACTCGAAGAGGTAAAACCGAAGCAAATGAAATGAAGAGAATGAGAGACATTCAACTTGACCAATAAAAAACAGAAAATGATTCGGAACAGTCCACAAATTAAACGTGATTACCGCCACAGAGACGCCACCATGCTTCACTGGAGACTGGAGCCCATTTGTCTATTCAGCGACCAGATGACAATGAGTCACGGGAGAGGGACGAGATCGAGATTGATGGGGGAAAACCAGAGAGAAAGAGAAACTGAAAAGGCTTCAAATTCAAGCCACAGTACTAGTCAACCCTGCGCATAACAGGAGTTCTGAGTTCTAAATTTATTTATCAATTTTATTATAAAAAATTAATTATATCGATTTAATTTTTTAAAGTTTAAATAATTCATAAATTTATTTTTTCTCTTTAATATTCTTAATTTAATCTCTTTAAAAAATTATTATAAATTTAAATTTTAAAAAATTAAATTAATAAAATTAATTATTAACAAAATTAAGAAATAATATATTTTTAAAAAATTAAAAGTAAATTTTATTCTTCTAAAATCTAGTAAGCAGCATGAACTTGATAATAGCAGTCTCCAGATAAAATGGGTAGTGGATTTGTGTCTTGCTTGGACACAGACTGGACAATTAGAAGAACAATAAGATGAGCTAGCCTAAGATAATAGCTCAGTTAATTAATATTAATCATTTACCATGTATGCATAACTAAAAAAATACTGATAAACAAGTGACACTCTCAAATAATGGATTAGAGTAAATATTTGTTGGAAAAGCATTTAGTTGCAATAATATTTAAGAAATTAATCTCATAGTAACATTTAAGAAAAAGCACTGATAAAAATTAAAAATATTTTCATAAGTCTGAGTAGGCCAATCACAGAGAGTTTGATTAATTTAGAGGAGTAAATAACTTTAATATTTGTACTCTGATTGTTTAAAAAATAAAACATTTTTATTTTCTGTGTTTCGAGTTTTCAAATCCACGTCTGCAATAACTTCGGAAGCAACAGTACAAATAGTAATGTATATATTTTCTGGTTTAAATTATAGTCTTTTTTTTAAATACATAAAAGCAAAGGCACCCTTTTATCATTTTTAAAAATTTAATATAATAATATACATTTGACATTATATTAAAAAGAAGGTTGGTGTAATTTTATAAACAAAAATCAATTTATGTAATTTTATTAGTATAAGTGTAAATTATTTTCAAATAAATTGTTATTTTTTATGAAATTTGATGAAATCATATTAAGATAATGTTTAAATGAATGATAAATAATAAAAAAAAATGATACGATAAATATAATAAAATATATATTTAAAAATTATTTAAAAAAAATGAATAGAATGATTTTTGAGTGATTTTAATACTTCACGTTATTACTTAAACTTTAAATTTATTATTTTTTTAAATTAAGAAATTAATGAAATAATTGCATGATATGAGTAAAAAATTATTATTAAAATTTAATTAAGTTATTGTTTTATTTTTTTTAATAATTACTTATTTGATATGAAAATAAAATTAAAAAATAAAATTTATAAAATCTGTTTATTTTATCTTCTACATTATAACTTGTAAGTAAGAGTAAGAGAACTTACTTCTCTTTATTTATTAAATAATTAAATAATATTTTTTTTATTTTACTTATTATATTTTCAGTTTATTTTATTATTAATCATTTTTTTATTATCTTTAAATTTCCCAAACTTAACTTAAAATGTTTATGTAGTTAAAGTGTAACTTCATTTGATTTTTTTTCTCTCTCTGTATTTCTTTATTTAAAAAAAAGAAAATAAGAAAGTTAAGCACGTGAGCCCACACGTCTTGTAAGTTGTAACATCATCAATGCTTTTTTTGAAATGACTTAAAAGTAATTTATGCAATTTCATTTCGTAGTTCAAGATGACAACTTGGCGTTGGGAATGCCTCCGGTGAAAATCGCACATGAACGGTAATCTTGAAGTTACTCACGGTTGATATCTCAATGATCCTATGCGCATTGATTAAAATTAAGTGCTATTTCTGGTTAAATTTTAAAGAATTTATTTTATAATAATTATTTGTAAATAAATTAACTACAAAAGAATTGATTTGTAAACAAGATAAATTTATATATTGTAAAAATATTGTATTTAATTGTGTTAAAATATCAAAATGTATATGTATAGTAGTATCTTATAGTATTTTGGATAGGGAAAGCAAAAATCTTTTCACTTCCTCCTAAATGTGATCTTCATAGTAAAGAACCAATTGTGATTCATTTTTCTAAAAGTAACCAAACATCATATATATTAAAAACAATTCTAAAACAACTTTCAAAATTTAAAACAAACATATTCATTTCTAAAACTTCTAAAGAATAAACTTACTTCTATATTTGGTATTGTCAAAAACAAATTTTGTTGGCCGGGTTAACCTATCGAACTCATGATTAAGGCCAAGTTAAGATAAGTCATATGTATCTAGTCAATCTAACTTCGGCCGGTGGTGGTGGGCTTAACCCAAGGTACATCGGCCAGCTGACCAGACTTTTTTTTTTAAATATAATATTAATTTTTAAAAATTCATTAGCTTCTTTTAATAAATAGATATGAAATGGATTGCAGCAATTATTTCCATTAACATATTGAGCATATTTGGTGGTGGAATAAGGACTCCAATGTTAGTAAGTGTTCTTTTCATAAGGTAAAATATAATTTAAATTTCTTTTATTGATTAATTATTTGGATATAAAATTTTAAAATAAATATCATAAAACAGTACAATATTTACTTATTAATAAAAGTTTTTAGATAAATGAAACCATTGTTACAGTAAAAATATGTCAGCAGCAAAATGAATGTGAGTAAGAGAGAATTTTAAATAGCTTAAGTTGTTACTTTTAGTCTTTTACTAACTTTTGATATTTTTTTATTTTTTAAAAAAATTTGCCATTTTTAAATAAGTCATAGTTTGTTAATTACATAGTTACTGACTTATTGTTATATATTTTTTAATAAATAAAATTAACTAGATTTAACACATGTTTATAAAAAAAATTAAGTAGATCACATTTAAATTTTAAAGGTGTGTATTTAAACCTAAAATCATTACATGTCATTGAAATTATAAAATATCAGTGGGTGCCTGGGCACACCTTGGTCAATATATGGCTTCTCCGCTGAGTATAGTGAAAAGAAAAACTTAATCATTCAATTGTTCTATGATAATATTGGACATGCAAAATTATGTAGTCAAGTAGTTTGAATATTCTATGATCTATCCCTATATTTGATAATGTTATCCCTAAGGGTGATCATTTGTTATACACTGGCTTCCTAGGCTCATGTCGCTGAAATTGACTTGAAAGCTGAAACTTGAAATAGACTGGGTTCCCTCTCTTGGAATGCAACCAATGTCTCACGTATAACTTGTACACATTGCTTGGATGAGTAGAAAAGAGGGTAGAGAGAAAATGGGAGTGAAGAAAATTTTCTCGCCCAGTTAAAAAAAAAAAGGCAAGGAGAAAAAAAAAAACGATAGTGGGGCCTCAAACTTTTCCCTCCACATATGGGGAGAAAATTGCAAACCGCAAAGATTCACTCAAGTGGGGGTGTGGGACCCACTAACTTTTCAAAACATTTTATTATTATATAATTAAATTGTCATTTTTATTCTTAAATTTTGTGATGTTTTACCAAGGTTCTAAAAATTGAACCGGTCATTGAACCGGTCGAGGTACTGATTCAAGGTTCAATGATCGAATTGTGGTCGAACAGTGGTCGAACCGTGGTGAAACCGGAGTATAATTAAATATATATTTATATTTATATATAAATATATATAATTATTTATATAGTACTAAAATAAATAAAATTTATAAAAAATACAATATAAATTAATAATAAAATTATTTGAAAAACAAAAAAATAATATCATAGATCAAAAAAATATTACATTCATATAATCAACACAACAAAAAATATATTATAAAGTAAAAAAATATTACATTCATATAAATAACATAAGTTTAACAAAATTTCATCAAAAGTAATCATAAAAAATTTCACAAATTATACAGGATCATCATAATTAGCATTAAATTGTTAAACATTTTCATTAAAAAGATCTTGTTCATCTCTATCATCATAATCATCATCAATAAAGGAGACAATTACAATCACTCAAGGAGCTAATCACTAGTTAATTGACTGCAATCAAATAAAAACAGTTGACTAAATACAAATATTCTATCACTCCTCATCAAGCTAAAGGTTACAAGCTCTTAACTTGTTACAAATAAGTAAGAAAACAAATTAAAAATATGATGGGCATAATAAACTGGCTGGAGAGACAACACAGACACTGCTGAAGAGACAACACAGCAAAATGATGGCTGGAATGATAAAAAATCAGAAAAGCAGTGGATAGCTGCTGAAATGGTGCACAGCCAGATGAGCAGTAAATGGCTGGAATGATGCACAACGAGAACACAAATGGGAAAAAACGCAAAACAGAGGCATGAAACAAGCCAAACAGCAGGTGCGGTGGCGCTGCTGGCTGGGCTACACCGAAGTTGCGGTGCGGAGACGAAGCTGACTGTGCTGGCTGGCTGAGTATGCGACGTTAGAATGGAGGCTGCGGTGCGCGAGACGGAAGCTGCTGCGGCTGGGGTTTCGATCGCGGAGGGAGGAAGGGGTTTCGATCCAGAAGAGACGGATCTGCTGCGGCTGGGGTTTCGATCGCTGAGGGAGGAAGGGGTTTCGATCGCAGGGAGACGGAAGCTGCTACGGCTGGGTTGCGGAGAGAGACGGAAGCTGGGTTTCGAACTTTCGATCGTCGCGGACGGAAGCTGGTGCGCGGACGGAAGCTGCTGCTGCGCGGATGGAAGCTGGTGCGCAGACGGAAGCTGCTGCGCGAACCGGTAATCGTCCGGACCGGTAATCGTCCGGACCGGTACTAGTTTGACACCAGTTCACCGGTTCATGACCGGTTTTTGACCCTTCCGGTTCTGGGACATAACCCGAACCGGAGAGGGAACCGGTTCCCGGTCCGACCGGTCGAACCGGCCGGTCCGGTCCGGTTTTCAGAACATTGTGTTTTACTTTCACTCAAAGTTTATTATGTAATTTTTATTTTTTAATTAATTTTTTCTTTTATTTCTCTTCATTCAAGCAACATAAAAAAATATTTTATTTTCATTTTTTTCTCTCATTTAATTTTCTTTTACAATCCAAGCAAAGAAATAAGGAATGTCCATGCGCCTCGCATTCTTCCTATATTAGTTTGAAAAACATAATGTTTTTTACACACTTTTTATTTATACTATTTTATTATATTTTTTTATTTAAGAAAAAATATAAAAAGTATGAAATAATATTTTTTTTATTTCTTTATTTAAAAAATAATGTAAAAAATTAAGAATAATATTAAAAAATTATGTAAAAAAATAATACACAAATAACATTATTAATTTGAAAATCTGTAATACTTAAAAAGATAAGAATATTGTCAGCACCAAAGTAACTTAGAACTACGAGTCATGTTAACATTCCAAATCTCCTTACTTTATTTCCTTCCTGAAACTGGCAACAAAATACTGATCGAAGAGTTAAAAATATTCCCCCACGGTCTTCATGTTTGTTTTTTTTTCCTTTTTTCTCTGTTCATTTTTGTCCTTTCTTTCCTTAACTGTCCCCACAGGTAGTGTTAATTATCATATGCTTTCTAATGGGTATCAATTACATATTACGTATGTTATGCATATATATTTTTTCATTTTTATATAAAATTATATATCACACTTGTACGTATCTTTAATCGTATACAGTTACGGTATCATATAATAATAATAATAATAATAATAACATTATTATTATTATTATGAGCGGACCCTCTGATATCGATTTCAGCGAACTTTGTGAACCGATGTGACTCCTTGCTTTTGCTTTACTGTTTTTTCTCTGCAAATTAGTAAACCCAAGGAAAGGAACAAGCACATTTTGCTCAACTATACGGAAAACAACTCTGAGAAAAGACTGCATGTAAAAGGACTTCTAACGCTGCAATCATGCCTAGAAAACTTTGGACTGCAATCACATGACATACTCGCCAGCTTCTGTTTGATCAAGGTTACGTATACCATGACAATTTTTTTTTTGTTTTTGATTCGCTCAGTATAAATTTTTTTTTATATTATTATTTAATTATATATTATTTTAAATGTTTAATTTTTAAATAATTATTATTTTAATTAATTTTTTAATAATTTAATAATTTATGATTAGATGATAATTTAATATTTTTTATATTAATAATAAATTAAAATTAAATTTTAAAAATACATTATGTATATATTAGATTTCAATTACTCACTAAATTTTTAATTTATTATATATTGATTGGATACAAGTTACAACCTCGGTGAATCAGCAGTGTTCGCTGAAAAAGCCTTTTAACAAAAAGGGGTTGAGTCAAAGGAATTTGGTCGTCTTAAATTAAATAATTTTTTTAATGTGAGAAACAGGAAATATCCTATTAACAAGAAGTCTAACAGAACCCACAACACATCATTAAAGTTTCAGATTTAAGGTATATTTAATTTTTGCGTAAATAAGAATATTTCTACAAAATTTAGACTATTTGAATTATTTTATAAGTCTAATATTTCTAAGCTGAAAATAAAAATATATCTAGTTTGAAAATAAAAAAGAATACATTTTAAACGGGCAAAAATTTTTTTTCATCTTCTCTTCGAATAATAGTTCTACTCCCTCAGTCTCTTTCTCTTCTATTATCATTCGTTTAAATTAAGGTAAAATTTCAGTCTAAGCTTAATTTTAGTTTTGCATTTGAATATGAATCATGTCAGTAATCAGAACCAATGACGTAGTGATAATACTACCTATTCAATTACACAAACCTCAAATTTTCACATAATAATGGTTTATTCTCAGATCCTACGTGTACCACTTTTTACATCAAAATTAATGGCTCATACTAATGATGTCAGAGTGACGTAGAAAATATGGTATATATGAAACAATAATTACCCTCCTCCTAATGATGGGGCAGTAACAATGACCCATAATGCAGTTTATGCTCAAGTAGCAGGGGAGTGGTGGTTAAAATTAAAATAATAATTCATAATAGGGAACATCAGAGAAAAATTTCTAGTGTGTTCTTTAGGGGACATCTAAAGAAAGTAAAATAAACAAAGACAATTGACTAGTCTTCAGTTTCAAAGGTCCATATATCTATTCACAACCGAATGGAATTCACCTTTTGACAGTAATGTGGCAGCAAACTCAAATTCTTCCACTAGTTGCCATTTTCGTTTTGTGCTCCCTTAACAGCTTGCTGCAACATTCAACAAAAAAGTGAGTTTCATCTTCTAACATTCAGTGTAAAATATATGTCAGTAAAAGGAAAAGAACAAAGCGTATTGTATAACATTAAACAAGAAGAGGTTAATCGATTTCTAGTCATCACCTGAAAGCATGACAAGGCATACTGCACATCACTTGTCGATATTTGGTGGTGGAGGACGATTCTCAATCTGGAATAAGCAAACACTGTCATCAGCCTCTTGCCTATTAGAATATTACCATTCATTCTAAGCAAATGTTACTCCTATTTTCATGCCCTCATTTTGGCCACCAAAAATGTTATCCGGTACAATCTTATTACCTTTTCTAGTTAAATCTATAATATCACCATTATAATTATAAGTTCATTCAGCTGATATGATAAAATAAGGAAAATACAAAATACACACACTGTCACAATTGAAAACTCCGTAATATTCAAGTGAATTCTAGGCTTAGGAAAAAGGTACACATACAATAAATTATATAAAACTTATGCAAATCTAGGTTTCTTTAACATTTACACAGTTCTCAGATGTATTAAACATTGCCACATTCATAGAAGAAATTCTGTTGATTAAAAAAAATTAGAGAAGGTCGGCATGCTCATGAACTTCTGACATTTTGACACACAACTAAGGAGATACTAATAAACAAACATAGCAACTAAAACTTGATTTTAAAAGGATGCGTGGTTCATGGGCTAATTACAATAATTACTATAAGTGCATTCAACCTCAGTGAAACAAATAGTATTAGCACTGGCCCTGGCTTCATTATAAAGTTAATAATTATTTCAATTATTAGTAACTGACTGAATATTTTTGGGGGCAAATAACACCTGGATGAGCTCTCTGGCATCAGAAGGATACCACGTTCTTCCAAGACCTTGTATAGCTTTCCTGCTGTAGTTCGTGAGCCCTCTTCAATTTCAATATATATCTGGTATCAGAGAGAAAGAACTTACTTGTTAGATAAATATATATACAAAATTTTCATTTATAGCTCTTTCAAGCTAATATAGTTATTAAGGATATACACAAAGCTCTGCTCAAGGGATAGCCTGAAATCACAAGTACTTATTGAGCATCCAAGTTATTGACCTTATAGGCAAATGGAAACAGAATTAATCACAGAAATAATGCAGTTGCACTAGCAAGAACAAGTTACACTCAACAAAATACTCACAATATTGGTCTCCACAGATGAGGCATCCACTCTCAGTCCTTTAATTTCATTCAATCCATCTGAAATGAAGGGAAGATTTTTTATCAGAAAAGCAAGTACAATTTAAAAGAAAAATGTTTATGAGTTTACAAAATCGTAATTCTTCAAACAGACTGGGATTGCTTGTGGCATCAGTTAAAATTGTATGACATTTACCAGCCAAAAATCTAGCTTTCTTATGATCACTTTCCAGCTTTCCAACATTTTCCTGTAAGGCAACAAGTGCAGCAGCACAAAGGATGCCAACCTGTCTCATTCCACCACCTAAGGTTTTTCGGAGTCGCCTAGCCTAAGAAAACAGATAGCCTAGACTTAAATATCAAGTTCTTTTAGGAAGAATATAGCTGCTATTAATACTCCCCACAAAAATTTTTGAGCTACCTTGGTGATAAAGCTATCGGAACCAACAATAACAGATCCAACTGGAGCACCTAGACCTTTTGACAGGCAAACCTAATTCATATATTCAAAGGAATCATAAGTTGGTTAGCTCAATACATATTCAATAAGGTATAGAAGTAACTAAGTATAAGTTTGATTTGCATTAGGTAATACAGTAGTCTTCTGATACTTTTTCTTGAATAAGATAGATAAACTTGTCAATACCAAGAAGCCATGCTAAACTTTATGAAAAAACAAAAAGGGACAAAAAAGCATACTGAAACTGAATCGGCTGCTTGGACAAGCCTATCCACAGGAACACCAAGTGCCTGAAAAACAAAAATTTTTTGTTAATTGATTCCTTAGTTGTTTGTGTATGTTAGCAGGAAGGGGAAACAAAAAAGCAATAGAACAGAAACCAAAAAACTGAAAGCTAGATATATAATAAAGTATTGACATGTAATCATTCAAATGGTAAGTAACTTTCTTCTTTCAACTTTGCCTGATTATAATTCTCATTATAATATTCACACTATATATGAAAGCAATTATGCACACAAATAAACTATAGCCAAGTACTGGGATGACAGAGTTCTCCATGGGACTACGAGCCCATTTTATGTTCTGTCATCTCAGCTTATATTGTGGTTTTTAATTGGTAGATCAGTGGTAAAGAGAATTGCTGTAGAGCATGTTGTTTGGGATATTGGCAACCAACAGATTTCACTTTCAGTATTACAATGCTCCATGTATATACAAGGAGCTAAACTTTGATCATTATGACATTGTAGAAGTAGACATTTTTACAAGTATTGCCGTTAAATAGGTTTCTTTAAGTTATGTTTAAAAAAAGTTTGCATTTCCAAGCAGTTCTTTTTTTGCATGAACAGGCATTAGGACTAGCTGGTAAGATATACATTTAATGAAAATATAACAACCAAGATCAGGACACAAACAGGAGAAAAATTACTCCCATGACATCAACGAAAAGCAAGTAACTCCATTGGTCATTTCCAAAATTCCAGGTGATCCATATCAAATTATTATTGTAGCTCACAAAGTGTCCCAGATGTGTAAATAAACCTAATAATTTCCCTGATATCTTCATGCCAGCAAAATGCCTTTCCTTATTTATGTTGGCATTGAACATTTCATCACAGTTAACATAGCCAGATCAAGACGTCTGATTCTGTCCATTCTATTATTTCATTATTGGAGATCTTTTACTGACAGATATCATTTACACAAAATGTATGTATTCACTACGTAGATAATGATCTATCTTTCCAGTAACTTTAGTATACAGCTTTTAAACAAATCATAAGTAAAAAAACAAATTTACTTACAACCGATGCATTAAAAATACGAGCTCCATCAATGTGAAGCTTCAGTCCGTGCTTCTTAGCAACCTCTCCAACTCTGTCTGTGTATTCAACTGAAAGGCATCTACCTCCAGAGCTGCATTCAGGACAAAAATCAGTCATAATGCTTCAGTAATAGGATATTTGAATCAATATTAAAGGGGGATGAACCTTTAAAACCCAAAGACATTTTAATGAACTGCATGAGCATGAAATCTTTCTCATGTCTGTGTGATACTGATTACCAACAACAATAAATAGAGCAATGAAGTGATTTCACTGCATGAAGAAAACAGAGCACCATTCCCTGACTGACACTGCAGGAGATCAGGATCCAGGCACTTCTAAAACCAGAAGACTAACCCAAGAGGTGTTGGTGCAGTAAAAGTGAGCTACACCCTCAGGTATGAGGACTGCGGTTCGATTCCTAGAAGTCGCATTTCATAGGAGGGCCATACCATTATCATTCCCGGCCCAAGCAGATTAATCCTATGAGGCGGTTCAAATGGACCGAACCCTATGGGGATATTCCTAGTTTATACCAAAAAACCAGAAGACTAGCATACTGCATGGACGGCCATTTAGGTGGCCAACTATTGGAGTACTGGAAAGACAAATTACATCTCCTAAAGCAACCACTGAAGGATATATAATTTTACATTATCAGAGAGGTAGCATTTCTGACCCAACAATTCATTATAAAATGTAAACTATGGCAGTATTAAGATCACTATGAGAGTAAAGCTAAATGAAAAATATTTAACAAAAGAATTGCTTACTTTGCATGAGTATTTTCCAAGCATATAAGCCTTGTGGTTGGATACACTAGCTCCCCCCTAGGATCTCTGATGGCAGCCTCAATCAAATCAATATCCATGGTTCCATCGTCTTTATTTTTCACTGTTCTTGGATGCACCCCACCAATAGTTGCAATGCCTCCATTCTCATAGATATGGATATGGGAATTGTCTCCAAGAATAACTTCACTTCCCCTAATATCACAATGGACAAGCACACTTATAAGGTTCCCCATAGTGCCTGATGGAACAAAAAGAGCTGCTTCCTTGCCCATTATCTTTGCCATCTCTGTTTCTAAGCGAAAAGCAGTTGGGTCATAACCTAGAACATCGTCATCAACATCAGCACTCGCCATAGCAGCTCGCATTGCTTCAGTTGGCTTTGTGACTGTATCTGACCGAAGATCCACTGTCCTAGTTACCATTTTCTCTGGAACTAAAACAAGCCAAAAGTAAAAGTTATATGCCACTCTCAACATTTGGCATACAAACACTTCCAAAAGAATCAAATCAAATCAGCAATTTTACACTAACATATACTTACATTGACATTTCTCTGCAACCATTGTTGGATTCAAATTCAATAATTAAGAGGCACTTGTAAATTATGGGGGAAAAAAGAAAGAAAAGAAAAAACCTAAGTTTCCTGAGGTACAAATGATCAGTATATTCGATCAAAATCTTCGCTTCCACAAAAATCTATAAATTAAAAAAATAGAGACGGAAGCACAGTTGCTATATACCAGTAGTCTCCGCAATCCACGCTCGAAAAATAAAAAAAAAGAAATTGAAAAAAACTAAGTAAATTCCCAATCAATCAGATGCTCAATGGAACAATTCAGCCACAAATCCTACTGAGAAAAAGTGTGGAAAAATGAACAAGTCATCTAACCTTTCCATTAAAATAGGGGGAGGGGCGATCTTGAAATATTCTCCATGAAATTCAAGGTATAAAAAACATATTAATAAAAAAGAGAAAAAAAAAATGAAAATAGTGCTTTACATGATCAAGCCCTTCTCTGACTTCAAGGTTGGACCAGAATTCGCTAAAACCAAAATCTTTTCTCAAGACAAGGCAGAACTGGAATGTTCAGCTAAATATCTGGAGCGAAATTATTGCCCACTTTCCTATTTTCAGAAAACAAATTCAGAAGATCATTAGCAGCTGCGATTCCACACAGTAATAGATAAGCTAATTACTCTCAAGTAAAATTAACACCCATAACAAATCACGGGAAAAGAGACACTAACATATGCAGGGCAGCCCGTCAATTACTTAGGGCTGGTTTGGATAAGTTATAAAAAAATATTTTTTTATATCTTATTTTAATAATTTTTTTAAAAAAAGTAATTTTATATTTAAATATAATATTTAAAAATACTTTTAAATAATAATAAAAATTTAAGTTTATTTAAATAAAAAAATAGAAATACTTAATTTATATCAAAATTATTAAAAAAGATATTTAAATATAAGATATGATAATTATGATATGTAAGACATGATTAAATAGGCTAACATAATAGGGCAGTGAGATTTTTAAGTATGTCATGGTAACAGCGTCATAGAAAACGAGACATAAGATAATAATAATATATTTAATTGTACACCCAAAAGCTTAACAATATGTTGCTAATATTGTTTTATTTTATTTTTTCTAAGTGATATAGTCATTGAAATCAGATTCAATTTAAGATATTATGAAACAATGACTTAAAGTTGTGTTATTTAAAATATAATTCATAAAATTATTTAGGGAGATTTATGTAAATGAGGTTTATAAGAAAGAAAAAGAGAGAATATAAATTATAATTTTTAATAAAAATAAAGTATATTTTATCATAAAATTATATTAAAAATTATTTTTTTTATTTTTTTCAAAAATAAGATCTCATGGGCTTTTAAAAAAATAAGTTAATTAATTTTTTTTAACTTTTATTTTTTAAAAAGTTACATTTAAATACACTTAAAAATATGTTAAAAATACTTTTTTTTTAAAAAAAAAATATTTTTTCTAAAAAAAAATATATCCAAACGACTCTGAAATCAAGTTTTTGGTTTTAAGAATTTTTGTTCTCTAGTTGTATTATAAGTAAGAGCTTGCAGAACCCAACCCAAGCATCATTTTTGGTAATCATATAAGGTAAAAAATTGGATTTAAAAGAAAGCCCAGAATGAAGCAAAGTTAATGCTCTTTTTTGGGGCTTCATCATACACTCAACAGTCATACAGAAAAGGTCGTGTCATGACTCACAAAATTTTAAGAGGAATTTGATTAGCAGATACTCTAACAGATTGCAAGTAACCCAATTCTGATCCTCAAGTCTGGTTGAGCTACATCTGTAGCGCACTCAAGCACCCCGCTTTGGACAGAACTGCATGCGATGCGTCATGCAGAGAATGGAAACAATCACTGAAGAAAGAATCACGAGTTTACGACAACATATATATAGGGAAGAAGAAAAAAGGGCAATACGGCCAGGGAATCCTAGCGCTCTGTAGCCACAATAACATGACAACAAAAAAACAGGTTAGGCAACAACTGATGAGTGATGGGGTTGCTATAAGTTTCTCTTTTTATTATTATTATCATTTTTACTTTTTCCTGGTATTTGCATGTGAAGCTGTAAGTAATGATAGTGCAGTTTCCATGAATATCACCAACCAGTGGTATGACTTTATCCGTTTTGTCCTTTTTTTCTTTTTGAGAAAGCTCGTCTTAAAATTTAAAAAAGAAAAAAATCTTGTGGTCCAATTTTTTTTTTGTGTTTACTGGACTTGTGGTTCAATGTTTGGTTGGTACTGGCATTGGTAGATACCACTCCAAAACAATGTTTCCTTTTTTAATTAAGAAGATAAACGTAAGCTTTTTGGGTTTCCATTTAATGGGAAGTTTGGGAACAAACAAGATTAATAGCAGCCGAGTACAGGTCATAAAAAATGACAAATATGATCTCAAAAGGATCTGCATCGGCCACTCATTAGTCACATTAGTGTAAAGATGCAACACTGATGTGGCGGAGGCACTGTGGTGACGATTTTGCTAGAGCTTGACACAATGATCATATACAGCAGAAAGTAACTAGATGCCGCAGCGAGCTTATCATCTTGGCAGATTATTTATCCCACAATTTGTTTGTTTTATGACTTAATTTTTTGGTGCTAATTTTATAACTTTATTTAAGGACGTGCCACGTAGGATAAGTACACAAAACACATAAAATAGAACAAGTGGATCGGCAACGTTTATTTCTATTACTACGCACCCAAAAAAAAATGTTCGTGTCTATTACTATTAGCATGGATTATATACAGTAAAAAATTATACTTGTACACTACAAATGTATATATATTCAAATCTTGTTCAAAGATTACTTCAACGCAAATTTCTAATTGGTCTCTTCTGTCCATAACCTCCCCTATGCATGAACTTGTCTTGGTCATTTTATTTTCTTTTTGCTATCTTATCTCGGTCAATATAAGTGTGCTTGAACTTATATTGGTCAATTTAAGTGTGCCTGAATTTCTCTTGCTTAATTTAGGTAATGAGGCTCCTTCAAAAGAAAAAAAAAAAAGGTAATGAGGTTGCAGAATTCCTTTTAGCCTTCTCGGCTCGTCCAGATTGTTATATGGAAATTAAAATGATCCTTAGAAGTGCCAGACTACTGATAAGAGATTAGACCGACCATGGCCTCTTCTTAGTTCCCTTACGTTCAAAGGGCAATCAATCTTAAGGACCCTCGCACACTCGTGCAAAACTAAAGTAAAAATGCCTAAACTCATGGCAAAGGACCAAAAACACTACAACAAATAATCCAATATGAAAAAGAAACCCAGTCTTGTCAAGAGAAACAATTGGTATTTACCCAATCCAATAAACGTTCATAGAGGGCATGGCGGACTAAAATCTAATTCATTGACAAAATCCTGTGTTCTTTCTCAAACGTAAAAGAGAACATTACCAACATCCACTTAGTGGAAGGCAAGAAGGGCAAGAAATGAGAGCAATACAGGTAACCATGTCAACATGCTCATACATTTTGTCGGTTCATCATATGTTACAAACATTAACTGATGAACTCCACATCACAAAATCTCAGTATCAACCCAACCCTTCTCGAGATACCTTTCAGTAAACAAGGACTCACTCTCCATGCAATTTATTTAGTTAAACACCCATTGAAATCTGCATTGAGAAACTCCCCAACCTGATGTCCCCAAACTTAAATATCAGAACTGGCTGCAGTCTCCAGCCTAATTTACCTCCTCTCCTTTGCCATCAACAAGTTGCATCTTATCCCCCTCATCAAGAGCAGTGGTTTCTTCTATGTTGTTATCGTGTGAGTTTACAGCTTCCACAACCTTCATTGGATTCTCAACATCTTGATTATCCCTATTTCCCTCAATACTACTGATTTCCACAGCAGCACCCATGTCTAGTGTGGTCTCTCTGTTGTCAATATAACTGTCAGTGTTGGTACCTTCCACTTTTGCACCATCTTCCTCTGCAGCAGATGTAGCATCTGGCAATTTAACATCAGTGTTATGAGTCATTTGCTCTTTAACAGAATCCACATCCATATCATTTTTGGGGCTAGAAGTGGCCTGGTCTGGCACAATGTCTACTTGCTGGTCAGCAGTTCCATCATTAGATGGATCAACTGCTATAGCACTTCCATGCTCTACTAAGTGAGGTAGAGCTTTACAATTTTCTGTACCCTGTACATTAGTTTCATCAGCTTCGGTCTGAGTTAACTCAAGAGCACGATTCTTTGCTTCAATTTCTTCTTCTTGTTGTGCTTGCACCCTGTATTGGTCCATGATATTTTGTATCTTCTCCAGCTCTTCCACAAGATTCCCATACTTCTTTTGTAAAGTTTTCTCAAGTACCTTCTGCTTCTGCACTTCAGCCCATAGATTGTTTATCCTGTGTGATGCTGCTAATTGCTCCTGCTTTTGCAATGCTTGGAAGCACTCTAATTCTGTTGCAGCTATGTCCATCTGCTTGAAAGTGGCCTCAATTTGCGGCCAAAGACTTTTTTTTGCTCTCACCTGAAAATTGTAATAGCCAAAGTATAATATTCAAGATTGAGTACGGGCAAGTAATCAGGTAACATAAAGACGAGATCCATGATTCTACTTTCCAATATGCTAAGCCCCTTTGGGGGAAAAATAGCAACTTCATGGAATAGATTGTGTGAGAACACAAAAAAGGTACTTCCAATTGCACATAAATAATCTAAACTGTACCACTGTAGGTATGTACAAACAATTTTTTTCTCACAGAAGGCATGAAATAAATTTGAAGATCATGCTAGCTAAAAATAAAATAACTTCTATACAACAAACATTTCGTACAAATGGAGCTCTCCTTCTATCTTGGAAGACTGCACTCAAAATTCTCTATGCGAATATGTGTGCATGCACATGCACATTTATGGATGAGAGAGTCTGCATGCACTTGCATAAGTCTATCTTTCCTTTCTTTTTGGAGGCACCTACAGTACTCTAGCATGGTTATTGTTCTTTAATATTTATATACTGTAATACATTATACATATACGGTAACAGCACTGTTTTATATTTTATTTCTGCTTTTAGCTTCTTTTTGCTTAAGTTAACCTAGACGAGTAGGATTAAATTTATTTTACGGGTTAGGATTTGTTATTTAGGGTTCATCCTATATAAAGGAGTTTTTGAAGGCTGTAAGAGGGATTATCTATCAGTTTTTGACAAAAAATTTCTTCAATTTTTCTTGGTTGCTAATCAGAAAACCAGTACTTTTTTGGCTATGTTTGAGATCTCTTTTCCGCATTCTTTCCTGTCTCAATATCTCTTAAGAACTACAGATTTTATCCTAGGGCTTTTATTCAGCATCACATAGCGTAAAAAAATTACAATGTCAATCTCTATTTTTTTAAAAAGAAGTTTACAAAGAGAAATTATATTTTAAGCAAATACCTAGAATTACAAAGGAAATATCTATTTCGCCGAACGGCGAAACCAAACCGAAGGAAATCTGTGTGTATTCCTCATCACTTGATGTGTGAGTGCCACTGCTTGCTACTCATCAATTGATTTCAAACTATTTTTCAGTTTGGTTTATTTCGTGGGAAAAACAGCATTGTTCAATTACAGAACCAACTTAATAGAGGGCATTCAAGCAACACAAAGAATCTCGAATCTCAAATAGAGTTAATGCAAACCAGCTCTTAAACAAGACCAGGCAAGAGACCATCAGCATCCAAGGAACTATACGCCTAAAACTAGTGACACTAGCCATGATCAAAGGGGATACTGCAACAAACAGAAACGTAGCATTTTGCATACGGGATACCAATAACATACCTCATAGCCTTGCGTGAGAACTATCACCTTCTTCTCAAGCCGTACTACCTTCTCCTTACCATCATCCAACATGTTCCTGACATTCTCAAATTCATTCTGCAAAGTTGCTAGCTTTTCCATGTTTCCAGCAACACTTGAGAGACCATAGGCATTACGAGTGGGAAAGTACATAAGATCATTAAGGCAGGTTCTATGTGCTTCAATAAATTCATCAAGGGGTTCACTTTCATGCCCCATCGCTACACGAAGATACTGGGCCTCTTCCTTTATCAACTGATCAGCCTAGCAAAAGCAACATATAAATAAATAGAATGGAAAAAAAGTATCATCAACCCTGCTTACAAGGTCATCTCCAATGATACCATAATCAAGATTGAAGAGGAACAAGATAATTAGCAGCTACCTAGATATAAAAGTTTGTATTATCATCATGATAAATGAACATAAATACAGAATATGTATTATAATTTATAATTGACGAACCACTTGTCAAAAAAAAATGTAAGAAGGGCAGAACTTGGGCAATTACATCTGGCTCAACAGAGAAACATGAACACCAGAAAGTTCAGAGAAAAGCACACCCAATTCAACTTAATTAAAGGATTATAACTCAAAACTGTGAGCACCTCAGATCCAATTCATACCACCACAACATTGAAGAATCAATTAGTAAAGGAGATGGCAAAGCTTAAAGTCATAAACAACAAGAGCAGCTAAATGTATCAAGAACCTTCAAAACCAAAAATAGCTAATTCTACACAAACTTGTAAAACCAGAGGAGTCTAGTGTAAAATGGCTAGTTTCATAACATTCACCGAGAATTCATATGATTTGGTTTTCAAAAACTACATGTTTGATTAAAAACCCTTAGCCACTCAGCATTGATAAAAAAAAATTCTGAAAAAAGAACTCATTGAGAAAGTACGGAAATATAGAATAGGAGTTCAAGGGAAATCCCCTAAAAGAAAGGAAAACCAGCAAAAGGAACTACGAAAAATACGTTGATAAAAAAATTAAATTAAAAAGATGTTATGGAATATTGACAAATCCAAATTCTTTCAATTTCACTATTATGTAAATGCTTCTTAAAGTGTTTCTTTTAGGGGGTGGGGTGGAAGGGGTAATATAACTAAAAAGAAAATTCTGAGGAATAAATGGATAAGGTAGTCATAGTCTTAAAGTCTTCACAAAAAAGGAAGTGTATCCTCTACAAGGGAAATAAAGTTACTTGTGTAGCAAAGGGTCAGAGTGGCCAAGCTACCTACCAACAAGCGAAGAAAATGTGAGGGAAAAGGCATCATAAAGGAAATTAAAGAAAGAAACTCAGTGGGCAGATACATTAATAAACACATACATCTTTCATCTCATCTTCCTGAAAATCTTCTATCACAGGGACAGAAGACCCATTTACTGCACGCTTGGCACCTTTCTTTCTATCCTTATTCACTTTCTCATCAAGTGGATACTTAGCATTGTCATGCTCCAGTAAAGTTAGAAGCTCCCTTCTTATCATCTCATCAGCTAGCTCAATAGAGGTTGGGGGAACAAAGGAACTCTTGTCTCCATCAGCTCTCATCAAGGAATTTCTTATAAGCTCCAATGATCCAGCAGGAGGCCTAGGAAGTTCCCTTTGAAGGACTTTTGATCGTTTTCTAAGTAATGCCTGTTGCCGTGCCTCTTCTTCCGCCTTTTCTCTAGCTATTCTATCAGACATATCCTCTTCAATCTTCTCCTCAGGTTCTTCAGCATCTTCTGGAACTGGTTGCATCACTATCTGGTACTCATTTTTGGGCTGTGGAAGGCTGCCTAAACCAGAGTACAAACTTCTTCTCAGATCAGCTTGTCTCTGTAGCCCAAGTTTTGCGCTGTCATGCATATCCATGTCCTCATTAATATGCAGCTCATCCCTGAGAGGAGTTCCCTTTGGAGTCATGCTAAAAGAAAAACCATCCCTTGCCGGTGTCATACCAATTCTGGGAGTGAGACCTGCACCTCCAGGAGTTGCAGAGGGAGTCAGCATTGGATTTGGAGTCTGAATCTCCTTTTTCTTAGGAGTGACCCCAGAAAAATCTGAAGGATGCAACTCCGGGTTCTCTCCTCCTAACAATGGTGTCTGAGACTCCCTCAACCTGGCCAGATTTTCAGCTTCCATCATGATAGCATCTCCTTTACCAGCTGGTGTTCTCTGAGGGGTTCGTAAAGGAGTCATTCCTTGGCTGGGTGTTTGTGCATAATTAGCCAGAAGAGCATGTGTTGCACCACTACCTTCTGCAAGTTCCTCATTCCCTGCAAGGTCACTGGCATAACCCAACTTTGCAATTTCATCCAATTCATGGTCAGAAATCTGGGGTGGCGGAAGCATCAGTTTTGACCGCTTTCTAACTGTTTCAGGGTCATTCAGCTTGTTGGCATGTAGTATAGCAGATGGGGTATCTTGCCTTTGTGCAATTTTATTCTTTGCAATGTCTTGCTTTCTTAACTGTGCTTCAACATCAACCCTTCTTTTTCCCTCAAGTTCTTCAATTGTAGTAGGGAACTTGGGCTGTTCCACTGTCCTATCTTCATCAGTAACATCAAAAAACCCTGGAGGAGGCCTTTTCTCAAAGGGAATTTCTGCATTGTAATCTATTCCTTTCCTTTTCCTCTTCCGCCGCCTGATATCAATTCCGGCAGCTTTCAGTTCTCTCTTTTTTTGTAAAGAAGCAAGCCTCCTGGCTTCCTCAAGCTGTTTCTCCCTGGCTTTCCTTTTTGCCTTCTTGCCTTTAGTGTTGGCTAACCGGGCTCGTGCTTCAGACAGCATCTCCTTCTCATCCTCGTCCATATCAACAGGATCTGGGCGTGCAGGTTTTGACTCAGGGTTTGGATCAATCTCCCCAGGACGCAATTTCCGGGGATCATCACCAGGTTCATAGTTCTCGTCCTTTACACAGGCTGCATCAAGGAGTTTCTCATACCGCTCAAGGCACTGGGAAGGGGTACGGCCTACAATTGGAGCAATTGTTCTCCACTGGGTGGGCATAAGCTTAGCAAGATGAAGTAGTTTCTCATCCTCTTCTCTTGTCCACTCAGTCTATAGAAAAGCATAAAAATTAAAAGATCACTCCATATGGGCAGAAAGCCTGGTAGTTAACAAGTCCAACATAACAGAAGTTATAATGTTTAGAAACAATATAAAAATCACGTGTAATATAAGAAAAACTAGAAAGTGGAAGATAGCATCTTGCAAGGGGAAAATGTTCTTCAACAAGTTATAACTGATGACATAATGGCATTAGGGTAGTGACACTCACATTCAACAATGAAAATAAAAAAGCACACACCCCCTATGCGGGTCAATAACTACAAATCTAGCAGGAGCATCAAGAAAAGGTACCTTTTTAATGGAAGGATCGAGCCACTCATACCAGCGAGCCTTACATTGCTTGGCGGATTTGCGAACGAGAAGCGAAGAGATTCTGGCCCACTGGTTTTTACCATACTTCATAACAGCGGCTTTGAGGATTTCATCCTCGGTGTTTTTCCAAACACCACCCTTTATCATAATCCTCATCTTGGCCCCTTTTTGGTCGCTCCCTCAACCTCGGATCGTAGGGTTTTCCAAGTTCAAGCAGAAAACTAAGAAGGTGATTCCAGAAATACAAGGCTTGTATATGTCGGTGTGAGCGAGTATTTGTTTCCCACTAGGTGCTGCAAGGGCACAGTGCAACCCACCCTTCCCCCACTCCTGCTGCTCTTCAGCTATGGCTATGGCCAATTGCCTATGCCTATCATCGCATTCACATGCTCCCCTTCCGAGTCTTATCTACTAACAAAATCGACCCCTGTCGGAAGTCGGATCGGTCTAGTGTCTGTGTTTGTTTTATTTTCTTTGGTCAAATTAAGGTTACGGGTTCAGGTTCTCTTGGATTGGGCCTTTTGCCCAACCCATGTATTATTAAACCCATTATCGGAGTGAGATCAGAAGAGCCCAATATGATCCAGCCCATAAAACAATACCCAACCTTGTCAGTGTTAGGCCCATCATATGACAGCCGAATAAACACGTGGTCTTTGGCAGCAAGACGTGAGGAAGCTATTTTGAAAAGATTGACCCAAAAATAATTATAAATAAATGAATAGAAAGATATAATAGAAATGCCTAACAGACGAGTTCGCGTGGCCTAATGGATAAGGCGCTCGCCTCCGGAGCGGGAGATTGTGGGTTCGAGTCCCACCGTGAACGAACTTGTTTGGTTTCTGTTTTTCCGTTATTCTGTTTCTGTAATGAATATACCATTAGTAGTGTTAGAGAATGTGACGAAAACAAAGATAAATGTTCGTGAAATGGTGCTACGATGCAATATCGGGTTATACGTTTTATTTTATAATTTCTATCAGCTTATAAAAAATCAGATTAGTTATCTAAACTGATTAATATAAGATTTGTTGAAAATCAATTTTATTCAACTTAAATACTCGATTCAAATAAAAAATTTATTATTAGATCAAGTCAGATTGATTGGGTTCGCTAGTTAATCTAAACATGTGATCATCCTTATTATTTAATGCAAGCATGATTGGTGTCGTAGCTAATTTTTTATTTTTTAAAAATACACGACTCACAAACCTAGGATATAAAAATGAAGTTTTACAATACTCATAACGTGACAATTAATTAAAATCATCCCACAAACACAAGTCAAGCTAATTTGTGACTCTATGTATTTTAAGTTCTTAACAAGGTTCTGAAAATCGGATTGGACCGGCCGGTTCAATCGGTGGACCGGGAACCGGTTCCTTTACCGGTTCGGGTTATCTTCCAAAATCGGTGTGGTCAAAAATCGGTGAACCGGTTTCAAATCGGTGAAATCGGTCAAACCGGCGCCGGTCAGTAAGGTTTCCCGGTTCTGATTTTTTTTTTTTAACCTTTTATGTTAAAACGACGTCGTTTTGCACCGGATTTTACAAAAAAAAAAGTGCAAAACGTTGTCGGTGCCGCGCTGCTTCGCTCGAGGGAAGCCGGAAACAACCGCGTTCGAGTTTCAACCGGCGAATCAGGCCCATCCCCGGCGGAGTGGGAGAATCGCGCAAATCGACCATCGGAGAACGGCGATTGGGGTGTGGCTTGGATCTTAATCTAGGTTGAAGGAAAAAGAAAGGGGAAGAGACAGAGAGGAGCGCCGAGACGAAAAACGAAAGAGGAAATCAGGAAAGGACCGAAAGGTACCTGCGGAAGCGCGTCAAAACTCGAAAGTCGACGAGCCGTTCAGTGAAAGTTGGTTCCCTGCCTGCTGGAATCCCTGAGCAGCAACAACTGGGCGGCGAGAAAGGCTACTGCAGAGGCATTGGTGACATTGCAAACGTGGTGTCCCTGGTACACATTGAACCATGTGAAAGTTTGTGGGGGCAAGGAAGGGCACAGTAAATTTTAATATTTTATTCAAGTTGCTTATCCTTCGCCGTTGCTTTATTTTTTATATGTCTAATAAACTCTGGACCCTAACCTTCCTCTTTTCTAATTTCACCTTAATAAAGATTGATTTCTTTTTCATAAATATAAAGTTGTTATTTTAGTTAATTTATATGTTATATTGTTATATGGATTAATATTGTGTTATTTATACGAATGTAAGATTTTTTTAATTTATGACATTATTTTTTTTTATATTTTAAATAATTTTATTATTAATTTATATTGTATTTTTATAATTTTTATTTATTTTATTAGTATATAAATAATTATATATATATATATATATATATAAATCTATTTATATTTATATATAAATATAAATATATATTTTAATTATATTCCGGTTCGACTACGGTTGGACCATTAAACCTTAAATCAGTACCTCGATCGGTTCAATGACCGGTTCGGTTTTCAGAACCTTAGTTCTTAACTACTTAAGCTTCTTCAGCCTTCATTACATTTTTTTTCCACTCATCTTTCTTTTTCCTTTGCCAATTTGTACCATCAAAATAAACTTAAATTTTGTACACAAACACAGCTGAACCCAAGATTGTCTCTTACATAAAAAAGGCTAGATGCATAGACAAATTTTTAAATAGATATTATTTATTTTAAACACTATTAAATAGTTAACATGTGTAAAACTTAAAAAGTCATGCAATATGTCCTAAATTTCCATGCCCTTGTGATGGCTGTCCTGCTTTGACGAATAGATTGTACCAAAATTCCATTTCTTCACCGATCTTATCGGAATCATTACAGTGCATTGTTTCTCCTGAAACATCAGAAACTGCACTGTAAAATCCTAGACCTACAATGGGTGGATTGCTCCTCGAGGGTAGACCATCATTGGCAATCAATACTTTCCCAGTGACACTAGATGTAGAACTTGATGCATCCACTGCTACTCGTGGCAGAGCCCCTGAACTAGAAGTTACTTGTGCCTCTAGCAAGGGATATGAGGAGGTATTGACACTGTGCACTTCACTTCTCTCAAGCCTCCTCTTCTTCAATTGGGTGTGCCAAAAATTCTTTATTTCATTGTCTGATCGTCCTGGTAATCTTGCCGCAATAGCAGACCATCTGAGCATAAAGGGTTAGCTAAGAAATTACTTTCATCATTTAGTTACTTCAGCAAACTCAATCACAACAATCTTATAATATATACTACATATGATATCTCCTCTGAAAACTGTATGATCGATGGGACTCATAGCAGTTATATGGCATCTTTGTAACTCGATACACACGAGATATCATTTACTTGGGGTGCTTTTCCCCGTACAAAATCACTAGGAACTCATAACTAATGCACGTAGAAACAGTGAGATAGAGGTAGAAGACAGCAGGGTCAACATGTTATGTACCCACCTATTTCCAAGAATTCCATGCAGTTTGAGGATGGTCTCTTCTTCTTCCTTGCTGAATTTCCCTCGTTTAATATCTGGTCTCAAGTAATTTATCCAACGAAGCCTACAACTCTTACCACACCTCAACAAACCTAAACAATCATGATTTAGATAATTCATCTATCTAAAAAAAAAAAAAATTAGCATTTGTTTCCTTCTCGCTGGTTTGCAGAAAATGTTAGTCTTAATTAGACTCATCAATTAACGATTTAGGACATGAAATAAACCCAGTTGGGAAAAGGAGTTTAATATGCACACACCAGCTTGTTTTGGAAGGGCACGCCAGTTCCCATGGCCATAACGTTGAATATGAGAAATCAATATCTGATCTTCTTCAGGTGTCCACGGTCCTTTCTTCAATCCCATCTCATCACAACAAGGAGTCCTCACCATCGTCCCTGCTGTGCTGCACTGCACAGCACTGCACAATATCGGGTCTCTATTTCTCTGTAGTCTGTACTAACTTGGTAGCTCGATCACTTTCAGGGTAGCCAATTGGTTCTGCTCCTCTCCACTGGTGAAAATGCAGGTGCGGTCCAAATAAACTGCATGGTTTTCAAAAACAAAAAGTACTTGAGACTACTCCTCTTATGGGTTTTCCAATTCCTGTTGTCTTTCTCAAAAGCAGTAGCACGCACGTTTGAAATTGAAGATATGGTGATCTGATCACAAATTCACAATAGAGATGGGCCACCAGAAGAAACCTGTAGACCATAATTTTTTATGCAACAAGAATGACTTATAGTTTTAATCGTTTCGTCGCTGGGAGGCTCCTACTCACCTTCTTGGTTGCTTCTCTTTAAAGCTTGGGCTTCTGCAAACCCTAAAGAAATCATTCATTTTGGTCCACAAGTCAAAAGTAGCATGCGTCACGGGCAAAATGGACTCATTCATGTCTTAGTACTGTTCCGCCGCCTCTTTCCATTATCCTCGTGAAGTCCTACCATGTTCGGTCTTATATGGTTCTAATTCTAAACTAATTAAGTATATTCTTTTTGATAGTTTCACTTGTCAGTTAATTAATTAATTAATTACAAAAAGGTGCTTAGGAATTTAATTTCTGTTATATTTACTTTGCTTTTATAATTTGATTTCATTTGGACTCCTTGTGAACGCTTGCTTCTATCTTGATGATGTATACTTGATTGAGAAAGAACATGAAAGGCTGCAGACTACAGTGTTCAAGCAGGGGGGAGCATGTCTTTGATCTTTGTTAGCATTAAAGGATCCAAAGATAACTCCAGGCAACAAATGAGCATTTTTTTTGTAGCAAAAATAGATCACGCAGTTGAAATTTCAAGTAAGACAAAAGAGAATTGTGGGGAAAGAAATTTTGCAAAAGCAAAAAAGTCCAACAAGATCACTTGTCGAAAAGGCGCAGCAAGGCAAAGAAACCTCGTGCATGATGTGTATTTTTTTCCAAACCAAGTGGTTGAATAGAGTGACAAATAACCCATAATCTGCTCACATGTAAGAGTGTGTCGGCATGTCAAACTAGTGAAAGTGAAAGGAGGTGGTTTTACAGAGTGGGATGCTGGAAAATTAAGAGCACTGCGAGATTTCTTAGAATGATCTCTCTCTCCGTATCTTGGGCTGATTTCAGCCAAGGTCAAACCATCATAACCAAAGTTGAATCTGGTGTGCCGAAGGATCCTCTTCTTTACTTTGATGATTATGCCTTCAAACAGTATAATGCTATAGTTGATTAATGAACCAGAAAGTCTATGCATATCCCAATTTGTGACTTTCACAAACATTGAATTTGACTACAGTTGCAAAACTCGAAAGCAATCACATTAATCAGGAGACAGAAAAATTAGCACCTGATTAAAAGTATAGTATTGGGACTATTTTGGCGCCAAGGTATGGGAAACTTCATAGAAGTAATCGAATTTTGGTGCAAGTTAGTAAGGAAAATGCATTGCATTGTAATCTTCAATAATTTTGGCAAAGACAAAATCATCAACATAAAAAGATTTTCAGCTGAGCTCAATGTATGTCCTGTACTCTATATTAATTCCGGGTGTCACAAAACTAGCCAACCTTAAAGTAGGCCATCAATGATTGAACAAAAGATGTAACCTATTATGTGCTTCGATGTCAATTCCACTGAAGAGCTGACTTCAGTAAGAAGAGACACCCTTGGCCCTGTTTATCTGATTGCAGGTTGTCTTCTTCAGGATAATATTTTACCTCAATAAGTTCTGGACTTCTGGGGAAAATGATGGCATGTAACAGTTGTTCTTGTTCCATGGTTGTTCACTTCAAGTTGTTTCCTTTCATCTATTAATGCAGTTGGTTTATAGCACAAATGGTCAAGGACAAGAAGCACTATCATTCTTCTAAAGCAGCACCAGCAGAAACGGGAAAGCTTGTGATAACAATGCCCTGTCAACAAAGGAGATTCTTTCTAAGAGAAAGCTCACCCATTCGCCTATACTGTCAGCTTTGAAACAAGGAAGTTGAGTCAGTTGAGCATCTTCTTCTACGGTGCGATTGGACGCATACAGTGTGGTTTGGTAATGGGCTCCCATAGTCGTGTGGGATGTAAGATCCCATGAAAGCAGGCTTGATATGTGGATGCAGAAAAGACCATAATGGGTCAGAAGATCTGCTAATTAATGGGGTAGCACACACATAAAGCATTTTTCTTTATTTTCTGATGCTGAAATCTTTGCTCTCCCAGCTGTTTCCTCTTATCACAGTCCGCTAGTCCTTAATCTTCGTATTCTCTTCTGCCTACTCTTTTTTTATAGTCTCTGCTGACTCTTCGTGTTTGTTTTTTGTTGTTTAGTTGGTGGAATGGGCCTTGATTTTTTCTGTCCATTTTTTGGACCCCACTGCTTTCCCCAACGTTTTTCGTAGCCAGAACTTTGGACCAAACAATGTATCTAGCTTTTTCAAGTAAAGGGCCTATAATTTCCCCTTTACATACACCTGATAATAATGGGCTTTTATTGACATAGCGAAATTGTAAAAAATCTCTAATATAAAAAAAAAGAAAAAAAATGTATGCAGATTCTTCAATTTTGAATGGTTTATAAATAACAATGATAAATTATAAAATTATTTTACTAAGTTTCTAAACTCAATGATTTATCATAATAAATTCTTTCATTTAATTTCAGTCAAATTTTTAACGATAAATTTTTTCATGTGACTAGCATATGTCTTTAATTTTATATTAATAATTTTTAAATTATTTTAAAATTTTTATTTTTAAAAATTTCAATAAAAATAAAAATTTTGTCAAAAAATATCTGAAAATAAAAAATAACTTTAAAATTTTTAATTTAAATTTATAAATATGTGCTAGTCATGTGCGAGAAATTATCATTAAAAACTTAATTGATATTGAATGAAAATATCTGTTATAACAAATTATTAAATTTAGAAACTTAATACAAAAATTTTATAGTTTATGATAACTATTTACTTATTATTTAAAGTTTAAAGAGTTTGTATGTATTTTTTATATATTAAAAAAATGAATTAAGAGTTATCATAATAGTAGGAATTTTTTTTTGGTACGAGGGTTATAATAATAATGATAATAAGAGTTTAATCTTATTTACTTGTTAATGTAAAACTTTTTGTATTATCATTTAACTAAGATCCAAGGACCAACATGTTATTTTCTTTAAGCCAAAACAAAAAAAAAAACACACACACACACACACATGTAAGCAAATGCAAACAAGTCATCTTCCCACATAGGGTACGACCAAATGTTGGGAGATTAATCTTTCACTTTTTGAGTGAACGATACTCTGAGCATCCCAAAAAAATGCAAACTAGTAGATAGCAAGTAGTATGATATCACATACATATAATTTGAACAACTCAATCATTACAATATCAAATACAACTCTGTAATTGGAAAGTTAATTATATGGAAACCGATAATCAATAATTTGCATAAGCCTTTTGTTGAGTTTTACAAGTATTATATATATATTTTTACAAGTATTATACTTGCTATTTATACGAGAGATAACACTTTTTCATTCTTTAAAACGAGATTACTCAACATGTCCCTGAATATTAAAAAAAATATTTGAAAAGGAATGATTACCAAATAAAATTACTACTCAAAAACAAAGTTTGACCCATTATTTATAAAGAATGAAAGAGTTTTATTAAAATCCCTTAAACCAATTAAGTCAATGCATAAGAATTTGGTAGATCCCAGTAAGAAATTTTTTTTTTCCGCGACAATGCTTATTATAGGCATTGCATACCAAGAATGTCTCCCTATTCAGTGGCACCCTTAGCAAATTTGACCACCTTAATTTAAAACAAATTTACGTTGTGAGGGATTTTTTTTTTAATGATTTTTCCTTTGTCAAATTATATTCTACTTAAAAAAAAAAGATAGTTATCTTTGTTGATTAGTTTGAATTAGTATCTTGATTGAAAATGTCAATTGACTCAACGAATCAAATTTTCTACAAATGACACAAAGATTTTTTGAAAGATTGAATTTGGCCTTCATCGGAAAAGAATATATAGCGCTACCTATCACTATCCAACCCAAACTCATTATAAAATAAAATTATAGTAAGTTGGGTATACTCTTTAAAATGAGGGTGAAAAATGAAGAGATTAGTTTTTCATATATATTTTTTGTATAAATCTTATTTTTAAATTTTTAATTCATATTTTTAAGAATATACTAAATCGATCTAGGATATTAAAATAGAAAAAAAGACTAGAACTTTGTTTTTAAACTTTAACTTATAAAGATAAATATAGAGGTTTCTACGTACCTCTAATTGATAGCATCCCTCTTCGGCTGAAGTATTATGAATGTTTAGATTTTTATATCAAAATTGAAGAGGGATTGCGGTATATATTAGTCAACATAACTCGTCTATACTAAGTAATTAAAAGATTGTCATGTCAAGTGAATAAGATTTAAAATTAGTAAAAAAAATTGTAGGCAGGACTAATTATATTTTAATGCCTACGAAATTTATATGAATCTTAAGTTTTCTATTTATCTTCAAATACAACTAGTCAATGTATTTTTTTTAATCAAATTCAAATTTAATTTATTTGATATGATAGGTTATACTAATTAGTTAAGTGTATAAAATAATTATTTAATGTAAAACAAGTGATAATTATTCCAAACAACTAAGTAATGAGTTTGTAATTTAATCGTGACTAATCTTAATATTTAAAATTAAGCTATTTATATTATTATAAAGGAAATTTTTTTTTAATTTTAAATTTTCAATTTCTTAAAAATTATTTATAATTAATTAAACACAAATAAAAAAAGAATGAAATCATAAACACACATATAATTTTTTTTTCAAAAGCTCACTTGAAAATATTTTAATTATAACTTATTTAAAATATAAAATAAGTTAATATAAACACACATTTGATCTCTTCTGAGACATTTTATAAAATTGGAAGGATATATAAATAATTGTTCCTTTCATTTCTTAATAAATCAAGGCATTGTTATTTTCAGATCTCCATATAGATTTCCATTTGTCCTAATAATGTAAATGGGACATGGCTGCGACAGTTAAAAAAAGGGAGCAGCGATGTAGAAAGTAGAAAGTAGAAACGGAGAAGGTGCCTGAAAAATGATGACTGAGGGTAAATGCCAATAAATAGAGACTGAAGGAGGTATCCCAAGTAGCAAGCAGAACCAAAACTTTAACAAACACACACCCATCTGAATCTGAAACTGATCCGTCCAACACAGCAAATCAAAGCAAGTGGGAAGTAGGAAAAGTAGGAAGGAACTGCTCATAAGAAATAACTCCATTTATGTTACCATGTATGCCTGCCGAGCACTTTTAGCCTAAAAGTAAATCAAGCGCTGATTCTATATTTCATTCACTTGCTTTAGTTTCCTCCTATTCTAATATCAATAATAATATCCTATTCCAAACTCTGCAACTCAACGCAAAGATCACCAACTTATTTATTATTATTTATTAATTATTAGTTCTTACTCTTTTTTCTCTATTTCTTTAGTGTCTTAAACCACCAAATCCAAAGCACTCTCACACAACACAAAGAAAGACTTAGCAAGCAAATAATATACCCAGAATCTAATAATAAGTACTGAGTCCGAGTGTGTTTTTTTTTGGTAAGTACTGAGTCTGAGTCCGAGTCAGTCCGATTCCGCTTCATGTCCTCTTTTAGTTGTGTAGTCAGCGTTTAGATCCCATTTCTCTGTAATTCCATTCCAACACTTTTCCTCTCTCTCTTCTTCGCTCAGCAACCCTAGATTGCAGGAGCTTCCAGCTACAGCCACACTGAAACGGATCGCTATCTTGCAATTCAATTTTTGGATTCTTTGCCGTTGCTTTCTCAGGTACTTTCTTGATACTTCTTTCGTTTGTTCGGAAATTGATGCAAGTAAAAGACAGAAATAATCGTGGATCTTCTATTCTTTTGCTTCGATGAGACAGATTAAACTTTATGGAATGCAAATTTGCTGGTTAGTCTTGCTTGGGTTTGTGAAATTTTCGATTTTTTTTTTTTTTTGCTTTCTTTATATCATTGTTCATCAAGTCTATAATTTAAATTTAGTCTTTTAGAAAATTGTTCTCAGCGGTTAGAATTCGGAACATGCTAACAAGCGCGTAATGGGTCTAATAAATCTTAGTGCTTGATGAGCAAATCTTTGTCTGGTACTGCTCCTTTGAGGTGATTTCGACCCACTTTAGCGGAAGGCTTGCTTTGTTTACAGATTTGATTTGAGCTCCGAGCTACCTTCAATACGCTGACATGGAACTCAATATCAGCTTATATACTTGGATTTCGGAGTCTAAGCTCAATATATGGGAGAAGAACCTGAAATGTTGAAAGTATTTGGAACCAAAAGGGGGTCCCATCTTTATTTTCGTTCTGGTTTCTAACTCATTTTCGCAGGTTGAAGTAATCTCTGGCAGTTTAATAGGGAGGTTCATTGTGGCAGGGGAGGGCTGAAAATTGAACAACAATAAACATAAATTTCGCATTTTGGTGGTTTTCCCTCGTCATTGGAACCATGGAAATTGCTTGCAGTCCTTGAACCTTGAAAGAAAAGGTATGAGTGAAGTCTGTGCTATTTCTGCTTGATAACGCAAGATTTACCAACCATGCAAGCAAATGGAATCACTCAAGATAATAGCCTAGTGAGAAGGGAAAAGAGAGAGGTAGGAGAAAAATCAATGGAAGATTTATCTAAATACGCACACAGTCCTGCTCACCTGGCAGTTGCCAGGTGTGACCATGCTGCCCTACAGCATGTTGTTTCGGCCCTACCCCGACTTGCGAAGGCTGGTGAGGTCAACACAGAAGCTGAATCTCTTGCTGCTGAGCTTCGGGCAGATGAGGTCTCAGCTGTTATTGATCGCCGTGATGTTCCTGGTAGGGAGACCCCTCTTCACCTTGCAGTACGTCTCAGGGATCCAGTCTCTGCTGAGATTTTGATGGCTGCTGGTGCGGATTGGAGTCTACAGAATGAGAATGGTTGGAGTGCTCTCCAGGAAGCGGTGTGTACTAGAGAGGAAGCGATTGCTGTGATTATTGCACGCCACTATCAATCTCTGGCCTGGGCTAAATGGTGTCGCAGACTTCCCCGCATTGTTGCTTCTGCAGCTCGTATTCGTGATTTTTACATGGAGATAAGTTTCCATTTTGAGAGCTCTGTCATTCCTTTCATTGGACGCATAGCCCCTTCAGATACTTATCGCATTTGGAAGCGTGGTTCTAATCTCCGTGCTGATATGACCCTCGCTGGTTTTGATGGATTCCGCATCCAACGGTCAGACCAAACATTTTTGTTCCTTGGAGAGGGCTATACTTCAGAGGATGGTAATTTAACTCTGCCACCGGGTTCTTTGGTTGTTCTTGATCATAAGGAGAAGGAAATCACCAATGCTTTGGAAGGAGCTGGTACTCAACCAACAGAAGCTGAAGTTACTCATGAAGTATCCTTGATGTCTCAGACAAATATGTATAGACCAGGTATTGATGTTACTCAGGCTGAGCTTGTTCCCCATTTAAATTGGAGGCGCCAAGAGAAGAATGAGATGATCGGGAATTGGAAGGCAAAAGTTTATGACATGGTTCATGTGATGGTCAGTGTGAAGTCAAGACGGGTTCCAGGTGCTATGACAGATGAACAACTTTTTGCCGTGGATGATGGAGAAAATATGATAAATGGAGAAAACAATGATGAATATGATGATGTATTGACTGCTGAGGAAAGAATGCAATTGGATTCGGCTCTGCGTATGGGGAACTCTGATGGTATTTGTGAGGATGAGGAACATGTTGATGGTCAAGAAAATGGTTCAGCAGCTTCCTATGAGAATTGTGAAGCCAATGGCATGGTTAAGGAGAAGAAGAGCTGGTTTAGTTGGAACAAGAAAAACTTGAAGAGCAGCAGTGATGAACCTGAGGATTCAAAAACTTTGAAGAAAATTTCAAAGTTGGGCCCAGAAGGTAGCAACCAGAGATCAGGTGATCAGCAAAAGTCAACATCTGAGATTATGAAGGAGGATCCTGGTGACACGAAGAAGGGAAAGGATAAAAACAATAAAAAGAAAAAGAAGAAAGTAGCAATTGGTGAGACTAAGAATGAGAGTGAATATAAAAAGGGTTTAAGACCTGTCTTGTGGTTGACACCAGACTTCCCTTTGAAAACAGATGAGCTTCTGCCTCTACTTGACATCTTAGCGAACAAGGTTAAGGCTGTTAGGAGACTCAGAGAGCTTTTGACAACCAAACTTCCTCATGGAACTTTTCCTGTCAAGGTAACTCAAAAACCATATCCTTCAGCACTTGATTTTTTATGCACTGTTGCTCTGCACTCTTCTGGTTACAAGGTGCTCATATTACCTGTAGCTACTTTTCTGATAAGTCTAGTTGTTAGATATCATATACATATCCTGTTTTATGCATAAGGCTAGTTATCAGTCTTTTTTTGATTTTTTTTTTTTTGTCTAAGTTAATGTTGTCAAGCTCTTCAGTATTATTTATTTTTTTAATAATTGCAGTTTGTGTACATTCTTTCTCCTTGAAGGTTCTTTCTTGTTTTTGGTTCACGGGGCAGGGTTATCTTTGGTTTAGCAGGAGTAACAGTTTCTTTTTCTACTCTAACAAGTGGCTTAAAAGTTAAAAGTCAACAATTTTATGTTAGCCATGGGAACATTACACCAAAAGGTGTAATCTTCTGCCAAATAGGGTGTTAGAGAAGCTGGTTAAATTTTGTAACATCTATCAAGGGTTAAATATCTAACGTATGGAATTTGAAAAAAAGCATCAATAATGAAAGCACCCCTGATGTTTTGTCAAACTTACCTCTAGGGCATATTTTCACTTGCACGCTTTTGTGGCACAGAGTGAGCTAAGTCTTTATTTCTTAGTATATATATCCTTGATGAATATTTGAATTTTCTCTGAGGTTGACAAGTTACTTAGTATCACAACTTTGACGAGATTCTGATTGACATCACTCTGTCTATTATCCTGTCTTTTATGTACTGATATTAGTGCATGACTAGATCAGAAGTGTCAAAATGAAGATTATCACACTTAGACTTGTCGCACCATGGATTAGGTATATGACTGGGTTGTCTGGTTTAGACCATCAGTCAGGTTAACTTATCTTTAAATATAATAAATTAATAATTAAATTGTGTTTAGTGGTAGGTGCAATAACATTGCATTGATTTCCACCTTTCTGGGTCCAAATGTTGATGGTTAATTGTTGCTGATAGAGATTGATGTATAAAATGATTATTCTCTCTGGAGATATACAATTATCATTCTATTGTCAAATATGTGATTTGAACTTCATAGCATCATTAATGAAGATATTGATGGTTTTTAGATTTTTTTTTTTCCTCTTTGGATCTTTGTCCTAAGTAACACTTGCATTAGAGTTGTATTAAATGAATGAGCTGTTTCCCAAGCCCCTGGCTTAAACCCTGCTTTCTTTAGGCTGACACTCTGAATTATTCTTCTGCAGATTAATTTAGGAAGATATTTAGTTCTTAATCATTTATGCAGAAATATATGCTACAATGCAAATTCCATATTGTTGCCTTAATTCATTGCAACTGCAGTTGTTTCTTTCCTATTATTCGTTCCAGATTTTGCTTCTAGATATGAAAATACTAGCATTTCAAGAAAGGGATGGTATTGGTGTTCCAAAAGTACATGTAATGGACATCAAGTCATCAATACTCAGATCAGAACGATACTTTTAAGTACAATATTCCTACTTATATTATTGGAATGAAAAAGTTGGAACGTAACTGTCTTATCTTTTTTTAACATTTTTAGACATGTTTGAACATGTCAGATGTATTTTCATATGTTGATTAATATTTCATACATGTCTTTTGTATTGTATAATATTTCATATACTTAATTAATATTTTCTATAAATTGTATTATGCATGTCTATTCCCAACTGTGTTCTTAACGAAATTTGTTGTGTCGCTATATCTATGTTGTGGCATATTCTACATCCATGCATGTACTTCATAGGCTCTGGTTTTTATGATAGTGATCTCTCGTGCTCCTGCTATGCAGGTAGCTATCCCTATAGTCCCTACTATACGGGTCCTTGTCACTTTTACTAAATTTGAGGAGCTTCAGCCAGCAGAGGAGTTTTCAACTCCACTCTCCAGCCCAGCACACTTCCAGGATGCCAAATCCAAGGAACCAGAGGGATCTTCTTCGTGGATTTCATGGATGAAAGGAAGTCGTGGCGGGCAGTCCAGCGACTCTGATAGTCAGAGATATAAGGACGAAGTTGACCCTTTCAATATACCTTCAGACTACAAATGGGTGGATGCCAACGAGAAGAAGCGCCGTATGAAGGTAAAGAGAGCCAAAAGTAGGAAACATAAGAAGCAGACAGTGGCAAAAGGTGGAGATGGAATGCATCAGGGGAGTGAGGATGTGGAAGAATAATAATAACATGGTTTCTTTGGGTAACTGCTGCTTTGATAATCATTTCCAGAGAGAAAGAGAAAGAGTCTTTGTGGCAGAGCTGACTTTATTTTTCACATTGGATGATTTCGCCAATAATTTACTGGAAATTTTTTGGGCGACCAATTGTTACTCGTTAAGAAAAGGTGCCTCTTATGTTTTTCCTCTTTCGAGATATTGGATTAAGAAGAAAGCCTTTATCATCTGGAAATTTTTATATTGTCATGTGAAGTGAAACTGAAGGGAAAGAGTCTATGGCGCCTTCAATTGCTTGCCTTCATTCTAATTTTCCTAAGATAGCAATATTGTATCTACATCATATCGATGATTATTGATTTTTCATTTTTGTGAGTGTTATTCTCTTCAGTAACTGTTCGTTCATCAAGATTTGACTATTCTTTCAAACTATCTTTGCCCTAGTAAAATTTGTTGAAATTTTGTACCTAAATTATTGAAATTACAAATTTTTTTTTATACATATAACCCAAGTTATCCATTATTTTATGGCATTGTAGCAGATCAAGAAAAATGTTCCAAACTTTGGTGCCAAAAGGCAAGCTGTGGCATCTAAGCTTTGCTCATGGTTGAAGATGGTTAGGTAGCAATTTCTACTCATATGCAGAAAACATAACCAGACAAATTGCTCTCATTAGTTATTGGCAAAGGCTTAATGAAGCCTTGGACGAGTTACCAACGAACTCCCCAGGAACTAGGACAAAATACACGGAATCGTAGACAAAGAAAATGGAACAAGGTCAAAATATTTTGATTCATCACTTTCATTAGATATCGTGGGGTACTATTTTTGGTATATACAATAATTATACACACACAGAATCAAGACCTGTCATGGAGCAACAAAAAAAAAAAAATTACTGTCAAATTGGACTTGGCCCGGGCCAACTTTTGTGATTCCGTTCTTAATCGACCTTATATATTTAAAGCACATAATTTGAACGGGTTGACCCATTTTAACAGCTCTTAGACAATTTATTTGTTGACGAATAATCTAATTTACAGACATAAACCTACCAAAATCTGTCCTTGTTGACACTCAAGTACCCAGCCATTACCTTCCCCCCAGTATTTCTCATTCCATCTATAAGGAAGCACCAAGTTGAACCCAATGCTCCCACGAAAAAATCAGAGTCAGCAGCCATCAAGAAATTAACCAGTGGATAATTAGTGCTGGTCTCCCTACCCAGGCTGGCTTCATAGTCGGCCATTGACACATTAGTCCTAACTTGGCGTCTTACCTTTGTATAGTGAAAGTTCCAATGAGAATATTCTTGGGTTTTGTCAATGACTTCCTGAATCATATTAGATATTCTTGATAAATGTCAGACTAGAAAACAAACTATCATCTAAAAGATGACTCAAAATACGTTAAGAATAAGAATGCTAAAAGTCCACAACAACTGCAGTACCTGCATCTCAGTGGAGAGCCAAATGCTATTAAGGTTTGGGAAGTGCCCCCTAATCCGATCAGCAAGCTGCATGTATTCTTCAAATTCAACCACCTTCATTTCACATGCTTTGTCTCCCATCCTTACGTGCATGCTTAGAAGAGGCCTAGGAACCCATGGCTTGTGATTGGACCACACATATTCATCAATATCATACCTTGGGTTGTTACTAATCTCCTGAGGCAAAGGAGGAAAGGGAAGTAATTTTCATGAACACAAGTTCAAGACCAATTTATATGAAAAATCTCATACTAACTGTCGAGTTTATCAAACAATCGGAGCAACCATCTTGAAAGAAAAATTAGGTATTTTCTAACTAGGACCCATTTTCATTCTTCACATGCGTATGTAGATGCAAAGCATGGTTACGTATATTCTTCTACTCTTTGGTCTTTTATGTCCAATAAGAAAAATAGTGCAAAGATAGCAACAACCTTTGGCCAGTCTCCAGCAAGACTTTGAAGAACCATTTTTGCAGCTAATTTTCCAAAGGCAGCATGGCGGGCCTCATTCAATAAATCGCATGTGTATTCAGTTGGGAACCTCATTAAGTAGCGTACAGCCTGAAAACAATATTTACGGCAAGAACATTAAATCATGAACTGTTCAATATTCATCCATGATGGTAGGTACAACTTGCAATAAGCATCAGTAAAGACCTGATGATGAATGTTACATGTATAAAACGAAAATAATGTATTCTGATAAAATCAGTTATAAATTCATTCATCACAGGCACAGCACCGGAAGTATTGATATCCTACCCTCTTCAACATGTTATCTTATCCTAGTCTAAAAAATGTGTTATAGAAAAAAGAAGACAGGCTAAAACTTATCAGTTGATTCATCATTCATTTTATGCAACTGCTACACTGCACCCAAATTCTGGAGACAGATCATGAGAAAACTCTCAACCTTACCAGAATGTGACAAGTAAAATGGATAGTGAACATAGGACTCGTCTTGCAACATCAACGATATTGGTGATCCATCAACAGAAATAAGAGCGGAGGAGGTTATTGAAGGAAATTGCTAAAATGAGGATATGACTTATTTCTGCATGTCTAACGAGTACCTGTGCTCTCCACCACCGTCTATCCATTTTTCTATGAGAAGCCACAAGACTGCCATTTATATCAGTTGTAGGTTGCAAATAGTTCCATGGATCGCCCCATATCCTGCAGCATATATTGACAATAGAAGACTATATGTTAAAATAAATAATTAGTTCATATAGTTTCACCCAATTTAAATTTTATTTTATATAATTTTTTTTTTGAATATCGGTCCTCATAATTTCACTTATTTGAATTTTCGTTCTTACCGTTAAAGAATCGGTCATTATATTTTTCATTCATTTGAGTTTTGGTCCTTATAATTTTTATTCATTATGGTATCAGTCCCTATTTTTAATGAAGAATTGGTCCCTATAATTTTTAATTATTAAAATATTAAAGATCAAAATTTAAATTGAGTGAAACTATAAAAATTAATTATTTATTTTAACCAAAAATAAAACATCTATATGTTCAGGTTCTCACTATGGAAGCAATAATAAATATATGGTTGCAGTTGTGAGAGCTTACCTAGGAGTTGGTCCAGCCCATATATGCTTCGATGTATAATTTTCTTTTGTAGTCACAATTCCTTTACTCCACGCCTCTTCACTTTTCATAAGTTCAAATGCACGCTGACGGCATTCCAGGGATGTTTCAGGAAAGAAGTAACAACTCCAACTAGACCGGGAAGACCCTGCACATAAAAGAGTGCCCACTTACAGTACTGTCAAATTCATATTGGTTTTTTTTGGTAAGATAAATCATATTATTTGAAGATTCTTGTCGACAGCAGATGCTCACATTGTACATAAATTGTTAAAATGAATTGAACACAAACCACAAGAAGTAAAGCCACGGTACAGCTCTAAATTAAATATTTAGTTTTTATAATTTACACTTATTTTTAATTTGATTTCTAGCTATATTTTTTCTTTCTAACTAAGTCCTCATAATTATAAACGTTTTCAATTTGGTCCCCTCCATTAAGTTATGCATATGTGGCATAACATATGCTGATGTGCATGTTGACGTGGCTAATTATTTATTTGCCACATATGTACAAGTTGACGGCATCATAATACCAAATAACAAAGAAAGATCAAATTGAAAATGTTTAAAACTATGAGAACTCATTTGAAAAGAAAAAAATTATAGGAACCAAATAAAAAATAAACGTAAATTATATGGACCAAATATATAATTTAACCAAAATTATACCTTCGCAACCATCATGGTCAGCCCTATTATAATAGTTAGCAACAAGGATTCTTCCTTCGTTCATTGCAATAGCAAGAAGTCCACACATCCCAGCAATCTGAGCCCCAATACCAAATCCTGGTAATCTCTCCCAGTCAGCTACAAGGAACTTGACATTCGGGTCGCTACAGTTTAAGGGATGCTGATGGATCCATATGTCACGTTGCACTTTTCTAGTCAAGGGATAGTTTTCTTCATCAGATCCTGAAATCTGCAAAAGCTTCTATATGAACAAACTGGCCAGTAATGACAACATTCCATCTTATTTCTTAGTCATGAACATTGTAACTTTGTAAGTGTCATTTTTATGTTACAATGAAGTTAAAAAATCTTCCTCAAGCATCTACATGCTGTTCTTTAGTTAATAACTACATCCTAAATGTTCGATTCATGCATTAGAAAAAAGAATTAGTTTTTAACTAGATAATAATATCTAATGAAGAACATATATACTACCGATAGTTAGCTGTGTTCAGAAAAAAGATATGAGTTTAAGAAGCAAATAACCACACAAACAAATATTGGTTGTGAAAAGGTGATTGTTATGGAAACTAATGCCACTTCATTAGCATATTTGGAGGTAGTGATAAACCAAATATTGGTACTAACAAGTAAATATAAAGTATAAACAAGTCATGTTTGTGAGAAAAATAATAATTTATGGTGAGTCCAAAATATAGTAGAAATAATTAAGAAACATACCCAGGGTGGATAAGCACCCTCAGATAAAGCCTGATTCCTGGAGTTTTTTATCTGCTCATTGGTTGCAGCAACAGGGTGCGTGTCTAAGAATCCCTTCCAACTTGTCCATGGCGGGAAGATCTGGTTTCCTGTATGCTTATCAAGACGGCCATATAGCTGCGTTTTCACCTTGCAGTTTTCCAAATGCGGCCCACTAATTCCATGTTTCTGCAAGTACTCATTTTTCCCAGTGCTAGTAGATTTTGTTAACACAGCACTCCAAGCCGAATAAAGCAAAGAGACTCTGTCATCGTTATCTCCCTCTCCAGTGCTATTCAAATCCGTTAATCTCGCTGTTTCCTTAGGTTTAAAATTGCAGTCCGTACGTGTAACCATATCTAAGAAAAAGAAAGAAAACACATTCCGCTGTTAATTTAATTTGATCTACCTATAATAATCAAATTGATTATAAGCAGTCGGTGACCACAAGAATGTTGTAAATCATGTAATATTGATTATGCAAAACAATGTACATACTCTCTCTTCCCCCTAATACTATCCTCTAGCAAGTGCAGTCAGAGTCAAAAAGAATGGTTATTAGAGTATGCTTAACGTAAAGAAAGCAATTAAAGTATAATTTTAAGTTGCTTCATGCACAAGCCTTAACTCATTCGCATCAAGTTTGCTTCATGGATAAACGTCCTTGGGCTAGAATACACCAAACTTTGGAAAACGGTAGGAATTCATTATGAAGTCGGTTCTTTTTCTTCAAGAAAAGAGGGGAAAAAAAAGAAAGAGAGAGAGAGAGAGAGAGAGAAATGGTTCGCCCCTGTTTTTCTTCTGCAAACTTTTTAGTTTAAAAATGGTTTAGTTATTCATAAACCAGTTACAAAGTTTCTTGAATTGACCATGTTCTATCAATGACGCAAAATTCAAATGGCAACAGAGGAAGAAGTAACCTGTATCCACAAATCCACTTCCACAAAACAAAATTAAAATAAACGAATGAACAAGAAATGCTTGAAACTTGAAACGAAGCATAAGGAAATTTACTTACTGGTGTTCCTATCGGAAGTTGAATTAGCCATTGACATGGTTGAAAATGAAATCCCAGCAAACTGAAAGGTGCCAAAAGAAGTCAAAGCAGCCAAAAACAACGAGGTAAGGCAGACTCCGCAAAGAAATCCCACCACACAAAATTTGACATGGAAATGAGCTTCCCATCTGCAGGGCTCTCTGCGAAAGCACTCTCTCAATAGACTTGTGACTCAGGGACCCCATCTCCCTTCTCTTAACGATGAATTTTTAGTCAAAAAGCTTCTGGAGCCTTTCCCTCGAAAATTTCCATGGACTAGGCTCGTGCCTGATCCACAAAGCTTCAACTCGTGCTTCCTCCAGCTACTCCAAGGAAAGAGAAACCTAAAAAATCACACAATTATTGGCCCCTGTCATCTTGAACACTTTTGTGGGCCATCCGTGTCATCCTTCCAACTGTAAAATAAACGTCAAGTTTCCATCAGAATTTATCAAAGCTACACTCATACAGAGAGTAAGGGAGGGGCAGAGGGTGCGTAGAAAGAACATCTGAGAGATAAAAGTGTGAGAGATGCTCTTCCAGCAAGAAAAGTATGATAAAGGTTGCATAAAGTTAGGAGGAAGGAAACGGCAATTCACATATTTTCTTGACAATAGCACAATCTTCATAACGATATTAATAATAGTAAAAAAGAGATACAGTGTCAGCAGTGGAGTAGTCAATTCAGTTGGGAGTTGCCGAATGATCAGAAGCTAATCACCCAAAAAAACAAAAAAAAAATTGGAAATTTTGAAAATTATTTGAAAAGAGTAAAAGCCATATCAAGGAAAGGGAAGCCATGAGCACGACCTTGATGACTGGTTTTGAGAAGGCGAATGATCTTACAGTTGCAAGGTAGAAAGCAAAAGCAGCGAGAGAGGGACTCACGCCATGAGAAGACAAAAGATATAATCCGCGAAGAAGATAAGAATCTGCGAGTGCGAGAAGTAGCTTCACCAGAACCACCCTCTGACCCTTTCGTTGTATATATTTTGTTTTTAATTTTGAAATGGTAAATAAATTTGAAAGAGGGGTAAAAGGATAGGACATTTGGCTAACGCATAAAGTGAAGGAAATAGTTTAGTACCTTTTGCGTTCAGAAACGGAACAAAGCAGGGACATTCATGGGGTGCTCAATAACCAAGCAATGTGTGCAGTCAATTACCAAACGCAGAGGAGGATCATCTGGTGCAGTTACCGACTTACCACTATATTCTCTTCTCTTCTCTATCCATGGTCATTGGTCCCCTCTTTTTTCATTATCATTCCCAGCTGTCCTTGAAACAAAATCCAAAAAAAATCTTGTCTCAACTGTTTTTATTTTTTTATTTCAAGTGGAAATTTTCAATTTTCACTACCAAAAATAAAGGAAATTGTCCACCTGTTGTGATTTGTAAATTGTGATCGTGAGGATGGAAAGAACATGCCAGAGAAAACTTTCCATACAATGTAATATAGCATTCGTATTATATATTTAAAATAGTACGAGAAAAATGCACTTAACAAGTAAGGTATTTCAAAAAATGAAAACGTGAACTAAACAAGATGCATCTATTTGATTGGTTCTAAAAAAGCTTTGCTTCCTGAAGCGGGTTGCAGTGAAGCAAAGCTTTGAGTACCACTCCAATTTTTATTGATGGCATGGGATGCCAGGAAAGGACATGTTAATAATACGCGCAATCGTGGTGAGTGAAGGACTCGTGCAAATAATTGGCATTGTATGGTGGACACGTGGCCCAATGATAAAGTGAGTGTTTGGGAAGCAGGATCGGGTAGAGGGAGGCGTCTTGCGGCGCTTAGATGGAACTATCATTGGAGGTTTGGTTTTTTGTTATAGGGAAATGGGCATGAATGAGAAGGGCTCAATGTCAATGTCAATGTGCATGGAGTTGGAGATGCCTAGTTGGAGTACTAATTTATATTTGTTCCCCCCTTTTTTTGGCTGATTTGGGGAATAAGCAAATGGCCCTCGTCCTCCACAATGAAGTTGAAGCTGTATTGAACACGTTCTTCTTCACTTAATGAAGTTGTATGTTGACCACTTGTTCTACACGATGTATATAACATGATAGCCGTTCGTCAAACCTTTGATCTGATAGAAGAAATTAAAGTGTATCGGATGGATGTGGACGAAGGGGGCGCTTCAACTGCAGGACTTTCCCTTTCCCAAGCTTGATCTTGGACGGACTCTTGGTCTTGTTATTTAACTGTTAACCGAGATTCGGCAAACCCCATGTACGGTATATTATATGTAACGTTTTTAGTTTTATTCAGGGAACAAATTTTAAAAATAAGGATAAAATACATATTATTCCTATGAAGTATAAAGTTCTTTCAACTTATTTCTTAAAGTTAATTTTATATCATTTAATCATTAATTTTGAATCATACTGAAAACGTTACTTTATCTATTAACTCAAACAAAATATATGTTACGTGTACATCACATGATCTTACCTTGACAAATAAAAAAGTATTTTTTATTACATAACCCTCCTAAAGTATAAATTTTTATCGCATAATATCCATAAAGTTTGAATTGTTGTTACATAACTCCCTTGTAGTTTGGTTTTAAATGTATCATTTTCAATTTAGCCTAGGAGATTTAAATGATATAAAATAAACAAGGTAAAATATATTTTACTCTCAATATAAGCAAAAGAAAATTTAATTACTATTTTTTCAAAATTTCTCTCAATAAAACTTGTTTGATCTGAGATAAATATTTTATATTTTTTTCATTCTAACATGATTTTTTTAAAATATAAATTAATTTTTTTAAAAATAAATCACTTCATCACAAATTTATTTTTAAAAAAATTTAATTTATAAAATCAAATTTATCTAAAATTAAATTTACAAAATTTAATCTGAACACATTTTAAGTAAAAGCCAAGAACTTTATACTGAGACACAGGCTGACACAATTAACATGGGGAGTAACATCCGCAGTGTGCACTGTGGTCCGCTTAATTACAAAAATGGGAAATGGACTCACACCTACCGATTGGGAGTAACATCCGCAGTGTGCATTGCCGTCAGCTTAATTACAAAAATGGGAAATGTACTTGCACCTACCTCATTCGGTAGTTATATATACTGAAAATTTCAGGTTACTGCAAGAACACCATATGTATACACACACATAGTCATATACATAAGCCATGCCTAAAGGCCTACGTAGCAGGTTTTGCAACAGTAAGAAAATTGTCACGGCCATGGAGACAATTAGACAGATAGGCCATTCAGCGTTTCTGCCGACACACCCGAGTTAACATCTGCATTTCGGTTCATGCTTGCGCCAGTTTCTGTTAACTTTCCTTCAGCTCATGCTGAAACCGTCCTGTGCCTACGCCACAACGACCGTCGTGTCCAATTGAAGTCGCTAATTTACAGTAAGTTCAATAAGTAACTAAGAGCAAGGGCAACTATAAATAGGACACTATCAACACTTTCTATTTACATCAAACTTGAACACTCCAGCAATATAGGAAAAAGACACTTTTAATACTCCACACAAAGGATGCATGGAAAGATTATCTAAACTTCATGCGGCAGTCAGTAAACCTAATAAAAAATTCTAAGCATCTAGTCAAAACATCCCTGGATCCAAAAATATTTCTACAAGTCCTCGTGTCTAAATATTCCAAAAACAAGAATATACAACAAATCTCTGGAGTAAAATTTCCCACTGCAAAATTTACCCCATGTCAAGGACAATCGAAATGAATCACTAATTAATGAAGCTAGAGTCATAGTCTCATAGCTGCTATGCAAGTTGAGTAAATCATTATGATATGCAGAAAGGGAAATTCCAGGATGTTTTTCCTAGAAGCAGCAATACTACAAGCCTTTAAAAGTTAGAGAATAATTCTGCATTCGTCAACTCTTCACCCGTTTTGTGGGTGGAGCAGCAGACTGATCATCTCCCAGCTCATGTTCATCAGTAACTTTAGCTTCATCTACCGTTTTCTTTGTGCTTGCATCCTGGGAACTCTCTTCAGGCATGGTTTTTGGAATGCTACTGTTGATTCCAAATTTGTCATGATCCTCATTTGAGGTTTCTACATTGTCAATTGGAGGAGAAGGTAGCACCGTGTTTGAAAGTGGAGCAGAAGCCTCGTCCAATAAGGAGGAGGACCCCTTAAGTCTGCTGTCATTGATCTCTCTCTGTTTCTCAAACATCATCTGAAGATGCTTCCCTTGGTTTTCAATTTGAATCTGCAACGTCCTTTGAATCTGCATTAACAGTTGTAATATCATAACATGCCAAAACTTAAAGCTTTCCTGTGGTCGTCTTTCCAACAAAAAAGGGGAAAACAACCAGAACTCCTCCACCTCAGGATTACAGGATACAGACACAGTGAAACTTAAGTACTAATAAAGTACCTCAAGTTGCTCATGAAGCCGCTTCTGGAGTTCCATCTGCAACCGCAATGCTTCAGTGATCCCCTTACTCCTGCAAAATCCAAAGTACGATTCTGAAAATTAGTTGATCATTTTAATGCAATTAAATCATATGGAACAACTGTTTATCTTGGAAATGAGAACAATAAGTATCATAGCAATAATGAAAATTCAACCTGTCTGGACCATTTTCTTGTACATATCTTAGGTTATATCTTAAATTCAAATAGATGATAATTAGAGGAAAGTTACATTGAGTGAACATTACACTCTGCTCAATGCATGCACCAAGCAAATGATCCACGCCAGATTGAAAAAAAAGATCAGCCAACAAATGTGTCAATGCAATAGGTAAAAATTCTACATAGAGGGAAAAAAAAACTCACGTTTTCAAGTCTAGAGATTTCATTTCTTCAATTGAAGTCAACTTTTTCTCAGAATTTCCTGCAGATAGGGAAGAGAAGCTCATTGACACTGTTATTCTCATATTGACAACCAAAAAAAAGCATCTCTATGTGCTTATCATGCGTACTGAAACCCTAAAGAAATGGTACTATTGAGTTATATAGAAAATAGGATAAAAGAACATTGAACACACAACAAAGCATGAAGAGGATAATGCATTTTATTTCACAAACAAAACATCTTTCCTGAAACTTTAGGGGTGAGGAAGCCCAAAGAATCAGAAATATACTTAAAAGCAAAGCTGGCTATATGAACAATAGAACTGCTATGTAAACTTACACATACCTTCTGATGACTCAGGTTTGTATCTGGCAGTTCTATACTTCTGAAATTAAGAGATCGAATAATTCATTAAAAACCTTTGATTAAATAACACAAACACACACAAGAGCTATTTAGCATAGCAGTTTATACAATGACAAGCTAGTTAAAAAGAAGAAAAATCACAAATGTACCTGTAGGTGGCTTTTCACATGATAGATGGTAAGGCCCTCAACTTTCATCAGGTTCAGAACACCCTTTGGAGTAGCCTCTGCATGTTAACATCATGAGATGACAAGAAACGAAAACCTGAAATATCTCTGCTAGTGAGAAGATCAAGAAGTACGAAATTACGGAGAAGTAAACATACTCTCACTACCACCAAGTTGATTGACTGCTTCCACGAAGGCCTCATGAAGTTCTGGGGTCCAACGCATTCTTGGCTTAGTTTGTGGTGCAGTCGACACTGAGTTGGGAAGATCATTAACTTCTCTAGATGGTACATGCTGCTGCTGTGAAACCTGGGTCTCCTGCATCAAGAGAGGATACATTTCTGCACCTTATACATTAAAATAAATAAATAAAAGAAATCATGGAGAAAATGTTAAGGTACATGATAACAGTAATTTTCAAACTGTTAAGAACCAGATATACAGGGGGAAAGGGCAGAGGGAATTAAATATATACACAAACTCGCTTGTATATGGTGATGAAACAAATTATGAAAAGAAGGAAGCACCTAAATGCACCAAAACAGATCATAATGCAGCATGGCAGATGAAAGGGGAAAATAAGATAAAGAGAACTGTGATTTACGATTATGTCCATAACTGGATTGTTACAGAGAGTTATATACACATACCACTTGACTTGATTTTCATCTGCGTCAGTAACTAGTTCATGCATGCAAACCATGGTCCATAGACAACATAGAGGCATCCAAGTATGACATGCCACCTACACGCTCTATTCAACTTCACAGGTAACAACAAGCATTCTAAGACCTTGAAGTACTATATTAAAATCAGCTTGAGAAACAAACCTTTGATTTTGGTTCTGCTACATTATCATCACCAAGAAGCTGACTCCAATTTGGGGGAAGAGAATCATCAACTGACATTAACTGATCAACCCACTCCCCAAAATCAGTTTTTTTGGCATTGTCACCAGATATGTCACAACTACTATTTTCCACCTGAACATTCTGGACAGAAACATTATCAGGGAAATTAAGAATATCCTCAAAATCTGGTTCCCAGGAAATATCATCACTTTCTTGAGGGTGAGAAATGAATGTTGTAGAATGTATTTCTGAATGGAGAGAATGTGTAGGTGGGAAAGACACGTTGTCACTTAATGTCTGAGAAATGAAGGGAGAGTCTCGACACTGCCTATCATGCTGTGAAACAGAGGAAAAAGGGATGTCATCAGGGCATTCAGCAGCAGTTGAAAACATGTGTCCAACACTTCTGATGTTGGAATTTAATGATGTAGACTGCACTGAGGAAGGATTTTCAGTCAGATCTTGGACACTCGAGAGCTGAAAAGAATCTGGGGGTTTCATATACTTGTTTCCCAGAGGAGTGGGAAGAAAAGATGAAGGCATAGCTCTGGAAGCTCCCAAGTGAATCAGCTTTGTCTGACCTGATTTCAATATGAAAATAAGGTTGTATGTCAACTACTCAACTGCTTATAAAAATTATCTGTGCCCCTCACATAATTGGACAGAATATACAGTAATTCCATAGGCCCATTTTTTTCTTATCTCACCAGTCAAGAGTATAAGCTTGGGGTGCCTCTGAGAAGAAAATATTTAAGTTACAAAAGCACCAGAAAACGGATAGAAGTAATGCTGGTTAGCAGAACATATTCATAACACTTGGGATAACATGCCAAAATATGCAATGACTGCACCAGCATGAAAATAAGGTTTTTAAACCGTTCACATTTCTTTAAATAGACATAAAACAGGAATACATGTAAAGTTTTCACTTAACTATGAAAGTCTTTGCTCCTAGAAGATCAACCATTCCTTAAGTAGCAATATAATATCTTAATGCACCACTCATTACCCAATACCCAAATACATCATAATTTTCATAGATATTGTTGAAGGAATGGAAAAAGTTAAAATAAAAAAAGTAAAGGTTTCAAGAACAAACTAATCAACACAAGCTCAGAAGAAATGTAATTGGAATCACAATATTTAGAGCACAAAAGGAAAATCTGTGGCAACTTCACACAATATGTACAATAGTTAAGCCTTGAAGCTCACTCTTGAGACTAAATTACAGGTTCTAATTGTGGAGGTAAATAAAATGAAATAAGAAACGTAACATACGGGGTGAAAGTTCTACTTTTCTACCGTCAGTCTATAATCTGATACAATAGAAATCAGATTTATCAGTAATAAGACAGCATGGATGAAACTGAAGACATCCGACCCAAAATCCTTTTCTTGGGAGGGGGGGGGGGGGGAACTGTTCCATTTCAAGAAACCAACCATAGTCCCATGAACAAAAACAGATACGTCGCAATTATGAGTTACTACTGAAAACTATGTCACTCGGAGATTAAACTAGAAAATAACAATAGGCAGTAACTCCCGGGGTGTATTATTTGATCACCACTGTCTTCCATATAAATTGTAAAATTGAAATTAGTTCAAGTTACAAAAAAGTCCACTTCAAGCATCAGCTTTGACAAAGATGGGCACTGAAACGGAGTCAGTGCAAAACTGCAAATAGAAATTAGTGAGTGAAAGCCAGAAGGGAGGGTGTTGGGGTAGAGAAGAGAAGAGGATACGCTGACCAATTTCACGAGTGCCATTGAATTGGAATTCAGTGCACAATCACCATCCACAACAGCAGCCAGTGGGAAGAAGGTATACCCACAATCCACCCCCTCCAACTCCCCTTCCCAAATTAAAACAAAAACAAAAACAAAAAAGAAAAGAAAAACATCGACAGTGTCGCCGTGTCATAAAACCATCAGAACCAGAAGACCATATTCTCTTCAATCGCGAGTTAAAGAGAACGCACCACACAAGATAATTTTTTTTCTAGCTTACACCCATAAATATAATCGTTTGTTGAGGCGACTCAATTAGTAGAACAGAACAGATTAAAACCCAATTGCAGAACTTCAAAAAATTAAAAAAAATTATATAAATTTCAAAATTTAACATGGAGTAGAACATGAGACAAAATTGCTTACGATACATTAAAAAAAAGCCTCAAATCAATTTATTTCATCAAAAACAAAAAAGACAGCTTACCTATAAACTACAATCGAATTGAGAAAAACCGAACAGAAACAGTAATCGAATCAGAAGATGAAGAGCAATAGCAGCAGCGGTTTGAATGCCTGCGTTCTACTGAAAGAGACAATCTCTCAGCTCAGAACCCCCAATGCCGTCCGTCCCATACGAAGGACAGCAGATACGTATGAAAATAGACTAACCAACCTTTTTTTTAAGTACGATAGGTAGTTTATATCGCCCCAAATATTTTATTTTATTTAGTTTTAAAAAAATTAAGAATGTATTAATTATTTTTAAAAAATATTTTTAATATTAACAACGAGAGAATATTAGTTGAGTGAATAATATTTCTTCCCATTCATTTTTTATTTTATCTTACATAAAAGTTAAGACATTAAATAGCTTCATTGGCAAAATAAATAAATGTACATGATTAAATTATTTTTTTATTTATGTGTAAAATTAATAAATATAGAATAAAATTCACTTTACTTTTTTTAAGTATAATTCTTTTTTAACTTATTTTTTAAAAATTATTTTATATTACTTAATTTCATTGACGTTTAAATTAAATAAAAAACGTTACTTTTTTCTATTTCAATAAGTAATTGATATATTTAGAATGAAACTTTAAAATGATATGTGATAAAAATTTAAAGTTCATAGAAATTATGTGATAAAAATTCATATTTTAAGGAGATATGTGAGATATGTGATAAAAAAACTTTATTTTTTTATAAAGATAAAGTCATTTAATGTGTATATATCATATATTCTATTTGAATTAACTATCAAAGTAATATTTTCAATTCAGTTCAAACGTTAAAAACTAAGTAAATAAAATAAATTTTAAGTTGAGAGACTCCTATATTTTAAGAGATAATATATATTTTATCTATAAATATGTAATAAGTTATGTAAATATATATTTATTATATAGATATTATACTTTTAAATACTATATATAATAAATAAATATATCAGTATAGTAAGTTAGGTAAATTTTTTTAAAATTTTAATCTATATAATAAATTAGATAATTTTTTGAGGGCATAATAAATAAGTCAAATTTATTAAGATAAAAGACAAACAAAATTATGGGTTTCCCGCTCCAGATATGGGACAAGGACTTTTTTTTTTAATTTACTCTTGTGATAACTGATCAGTTGGTAATTCTCTTATTAAGCGAGGGAAAAAGGAAAATGCTGTTGTGTACCTCACTCACTGTTCATTTTGGGCCGTCCGATTCGGAACGATGCTGAGTGGTGATGGGGTTTCCGTGATCATTATTTGTTGCAATTTGTTGGTTTTTTTTTTTTAACATAAAAATTTAGGCCATCTCAGAGTTAGGACAAGCTCCTGGTTCAACCAACACTTACAGGACCACTAGGCCGGAGCATGCAATTCACTGGTTTTATGTAATACAAAACTTTACGTAAAAAAAACGTTTTATGTAAATTTAAAATTTTTTGTATATTAGTGGTGAGAATAGCATTGGAGTCAGCCACCAGTTCGTGATGATCAGTCATTAAATTTAAATCGATAGTTCGTGATTCTGGAATTAAAAAAACAAAGAAGAAAAAAATCAGCCACACAAGCAAATTTAAAGAAATAAAAATCTAAAAAACCAGTTAAATTTTCGCTTTTTATTAGTTCAAATCGACCCATTCTTTAATTTTTATCCAAACCACCGATTTTGATTGAAAAAAACCATCAAACTTTTCATCAGCAATTTTTTATCCGATGGCTGAGTCAGTCTGATTCATATCGTGTGTATATCTTCTTTTATATGTTCTAAGCATAGTTCATGTACAGCATTACAAAATTACGTGTTGGCTGCTTTTGTTTGTGAAATGCTGCTAATGCAATGAAATGATTATGAAATTGGACGCTAGTCCAAAATGGTCTAATCATTGTTTTTTTAATGTGAAACCGATTATTTTTGTAAAATTTAGTTTATTTAAATAGTTTTATAAATTTAATTTTTTTAGATTAAGGGTAATAATAATATAATCATTTTCATGAAATAAGACTATTTAAAATCAAAACATAATTTTTATATAAAAAAACATAACTTACTTTTATTATATAACACATCATAAGTAATCTAATCATTGTCTATCTTAACTTTGGAGAAGATTATGGTAGCGTTCTTTACAAATTGATTGAAAATAAGGTTTTTCATGTTTTTAAAAATATTGATATATTTTCACAATTAATAGTTAATATTTAATTATGTGTATCATTTAATTAAAATATAATATTGTATTTATATTTTAATAATTATATTTTAATTAAGTATGATGTGTGACTATATAATAGAGATATTAGTAGCCTTATTAAAATCTCCTAAAAATAGATATGATAAATGGATGAATTTTAAATTGAATCAATAATTAATGAATAAGAAATAAACTAATAATCTATTTATGATTTATTAAAAAATTATTAAAAATATTCAATCCATCTATGACGTATTTTAATGAAAGAATATCTAATTCATTTATTATATATCCAACCTATCATTCTTAAGTTAAATCCATCTAAATTCCTCTTATGTTTAAATATATTTTATTTTTTAAACTATATATATATATAATCCATTTGAATTCAATAAATATTTTAATTATTTTATTAACTATCCATTAACTAAAAGTAAGATTGACAATTAGATTCATGAATTTATAACCCGTCTAATTTATCTATATCTAAATCAAATTAAATCATCTAATTATTATAATAAATTTAATAAATTAGATTAATTTTAATTAATAGATCAATAAAAATATTTATCAAATTTAATAAATATATATTCAAATTTCGTGATAATAACAAGTCTCAATAAAATTTATTTATTATTACTTGTTAATATCTAACATTTTTGGATAAAAAAAATTTAGCATATGTTTAGATTGAAATAAAATAAAAGAAAAAAAAGACTTATTTTTAAATTTTAAATTTTAAATATTTAAAATAAATATTTCCTTTTTTCTTTCCTTTGTCTTTATTCTCTTCAATTCAATAAGAATACAGGAAAGTTTGGTGTTAGCAGATTTTTGGGAGGCTTATGGACGTCCCTGCTGCTCCTCGCCCAAGATATTGGAGTAATTGGTGTTCAAACCATTATTAAAAGACATTGGGATGTTTGAATTACGCACGCAATGCGCGAATGCTACTGTTGGAGTAATAATGATGGTTGTTTGTTCAAGTCAAAAACAAAATAATGGTGGTTTTTGTTCGATGGACTTCTCCCCCGCCGGCGATGTGTCCAGCTCTACTTGTTGATGCTTTAGGCGCGGTCTTCCAGAGGATTTAGTTTTCTTCTTCTTTTGTTTCCTTTCCTATGTACAAACAAAGATTAAAAAAAATATTTAAAATGTATGAAAATATAGACAAAAAGAATAAAATTTGACATTAAAATCTAAAAAAAATATTTATAAGTTTAAACATAATAATACAAAATTTTACTATCTAATAAAATAATTGAATATAACAAGTAAATAAGGAGTGTTGAACAAGTCAAATAATAAGCGTTGTCATGACCCGCAGGTTTGCTTGTATACTTTGCTATATATATGGGAAAAAACTGTCTTTGGACCAATATCATCTCTCTTTGTTTTTTTTTTTTGAAAAAAAATTAGAAAGAGAAGAGGCTATCACAAATCACCTATCAATAAAAAAACTGCAAACAGTTTAATTCTACTAGTTGAATTAGTTTTAATTAACTTTATCTCCCTTTCACTGTTAAACAATTCAATCACTTTTAGATCAAAATGGAATAATTTGTTGGGAGAGACTTTCACATTAATTTACTATATTAATGCCTTTATAAATGTTTGCTTATGGCTTATAATTAACAAACTAAACATGTTATCAAAAATAATTTGATTATTCTGAATTTTTTAAGATTAAAAAAATCAAAATTTTCATAATCAATACTAGAAATAGAATCATGATTTTTTCTTTATAAATATTATATTAAGTTTTATACATATTATCTTTTGTAATGATATTTTAAATATTTATATTTACATATATTTATAAGTAAAAATTCTTTTATAGATATTTTTTATACATAATACATAAATTTATAATAGATTTATGAAAATCTAGCCAATACTAAAAATAGAATAATTATCTTATTTTTTATTTTACTAAAGTAAGAAGTTATCATCCCATTCATTGCCACGAATCCGTGTGTCAAAATCAGAACAATACGGTGCGGAAGGAGGAACCACGCGAGTCACTTGGAATCTGTTGAGCGTATCTCCTTCCCTTTTTCTCCTTCTGGCAAGGCTTTCCCTATCATTAAGCATCTAAAAGGGCCAAAGAAAGTAACTTCTCCAAAAGTCACAACCAAGAAAAAAAAAAGCAAGTAACTTGGCTAAGCAATCACTGATACGAGACAGTGATGGCAGCAGTAGAAACATCCCACGAAGCCATGACAACGGTGGCCGAGAAGGCACCAATAACTGCTGAGAGGAAGGTCCCTGCAGACTTGGAGACCAAGCTTCCCAAACCATGTAATATATTTTCTCATCGATCCTCGTTTATATTTCCTTCCAAGTCCACTTTTTTTTATTTAAATTGATGAAGACATCTTAAGAGATAATAATTAAGGACCCAAAAGGAGAATTTTTCTTAATGGGGTTCCATCAAATTTGACTATTGCACTTCTGGGCTGAGTATTATTTTTGTTCAGATGTGCCTCGAGCCTTGACTGCCCCTGATACAGAGAATGTGAATGGCACGTGGGGCCACGAACATAATAACATGTCTGTGCTTCAGCAGCATGCAGCCTTCTTCGACCTTGACAATGATGGCATCATTTACCCATGGGAGACATATAGAGGTACTGTACGTAAATTATGGATGATGAATACTGAATCTTGCGTATTGTTTGAATTTGTCAATTATGAACGATTGATGTCTATGCCCTTTGGCTTGGATTGTGTTTAATTACTACAACATTTTGCTCACATGGCTCGGGATGAATTAATGAATTATCAAGTGTAGATACTAATTTGATCATTGTGTACAGTTATCTAATGGGAAGGAAATTCCTTTGATTATTGTTTTCATCATTTTGCAGGATTCCGCACAATCGATTTCAATGTTATTTCTTCCTTCGTATTTATGATTCTTATCCATGCAGCTATGAGTTATTCTACTCTTCCTGTAAGCCTGCTTTTTTTGTTTTAACATAAAACTAGCCTATATGTACTGCTCTAATTCAAATATGGCACAATTGCTTCCACTTACTTGTACATGTTCTGACTTCTAACACAGACATGGCTACCTTCACCCTTTTTCCCAATTTACATACAAAACATACACAGGGCAAAGCATGGAGGTGACACAGGGAGCTATGACACAGAAGGAAGGTTAGCAAGATTAAGAAGCATGGCTGCCCTATTGATGTCTGCTTTTGTGCACGGTGACATCAAGTGCTTTCGCTAAAACTGGGACCATTTATGTCTTCTGTTATTTTAAATACTGCAGGTTCATCCCAGCAAATTTGGAGATCATGTTCAGCAAGTATGCCCGCAAAGTCCCTGATAAATTGACACTAAGGGAGCTGTGGCACATGACTCAAGCAAACAGTGTTGCATATGATTTCTTTGGCTGGTCCTTTCTCTTGCTCTTTCTTCATGTTGCATACACAATTATCCAGCATATAGAAATCGAGGATTATAAGTAGTGGAATTTCTTTGAACCAATTGCAGGGCTGCGAGTAAAGTGGAGTGGGGAGTTTTGTATCTTCTAGCAAGAGACGAAGAAGGTTTTCTGACAAAAGAAGCTGTGAGGCGTTGTTTTGACGGGAGCTTATTTGAGTATTGTGCTAAAGTGCGCAAGGGTACCGCTGGAAAGATGGCTTGACATCTTCATTAGCAAACGTTCATCCCCTTATGTTAGGATTAGAGTGTATCAAGCATTATTATTCCTAACTTAGTACTTCTTTGCTGTACTTCAAGTTCATCTAAGTGTTTGTGCTTCCAGGTATCACAGCTTGAGCAAGTAAAAGAGCAACAAATAAAATTAGCTAAAAAAAAAAAAGTGTACGCATTCCCCTCCAATGGTCACATGTCTTGTTACCTTTGCAGCATGTATGGATCATGTTTTAAAAGTTAATAACTTCGTTAGTCATTCAAAACTCAAGGTATACATTGTACCACACATAATTCATTATTGAATGGATCATCGAGTTTATTTAATTTCAAAGCAAAGTGGTTTACTCTACCCAGCACAAACTAGGTCAGAACACCATTATACGGTTATTCTCCAATATATCACTTTGTACATAAAGCCCAGCAAAACAATAGATAGTAAATGAAGATTTTGGTTAAAAAGAAAATTCATAGAATTGATCATGCAAGTTACTGCATTTATACAATCAGAGTTATAAAATATATAAAGGTTAAAATAATTTAATCCCGAAATTCTGAGACGGCTGAGTTTCACATGTAGAACTTTTTACTTCCATTTCTTTGGTTCAATACCTAGATAAAAAGTGCACATGCAAACTTTCTGTGGCATTCGCTGCACTTGCAATTCTTGGCCACAGTTCACATTCCTTCCCAATGGGTCCAGTGATGGCAGAACCTACAAAAAAGGTAAAATCTAAATAACAGTATTGATGATCGCTCGTTGGAAAGTCCTGGTCCTTTAGGTTTTGGAGGCTTGATCAGAGGTAACTATGGTCAATGGACTTGTGGGTTCTCAGCTCACATTGTGAAGTCTGGTATTCTTCAGGCTGAGCCTTTAGCCGTTCATGCTGGTCTTGAGCTTTGTTGGGAAGAGGGTTTCCGCAATGTTATCCTGCAGTCTGACTCTTCCGATGCTTGTCACTTAATCTGGGATAATTTCATAGCAATTGTAAGTCTTCTTTTAGGGCTCTTCAGCAAATGTTGTAACTTAAATGATAATTTTTTCGTAAAATTTCAAGATTTAACCTTCTAGTTTTTAAATCTCTGAATTTTAAAGGAAATTTTATTGTCATTCTAATCCGCTTATGTTAAAGTTTCTACTTAGATTTTTTTTTCTCGTCCACCTTTATTTTCTTGGCAAAACAACGATTTCATCTTCCAAATTTAGAGGCCTCATAAGCAATTATCAGCTGCTTTGCCCTTTTGCTAAGAAATGTTAGGATTACAAACCGTGATACTAAATCTACAAAATCCATTTAAACCTCAAAATAAAATAAAAAAGGGTTTCTGCTCGTGCATTTAACATGTAAATAACGCCAGATAAATTCAAATACTCCTAACATTATTCTCCATGCTCAATACTTTGCTAAAAGTGCTTTTCCAGAAGTTGAGATAATACCAGAAGAATAACCCATGTTCGCATAATAAATTTGTCACAGAAATCTCATCTATATGACTGCCATACGTGTTACTGCAACAGCAAGGATAATGAACCGCTCGAAAATGATTTATTTCCAAGTCTCTGCAAACAAATGCTGACTGACAAAAATTAACAACAAAAATCTCCATGTATATTCTGTGCATCTAGACACCTGATTTTTTTAGTTTCCCGTAATCTAGTTCCTCCTCCAAAAATGAATAGTATGTAAGCAACAAAAATAATCTTCTGGGGCACGTAAATAATTCTTAAATAAAGGTAGAAAGCCAAGAGAAATTGGAGACTGCTTAGCAAAAGACATCATTGAAAGAGAAGATGTCAGGACTATCATACCTATTTTTTTTAATAATTTGTACTAACAAAATGTATACGATGAGGCTTCGCTGAATGAAACGATTGGAGGTGGAACTAGAGACATCATGGAAATAAATGTGGGAAAAGAAAGGAAAAAACAATACCTCGAGAAATTGTTTGGCTCCACCTACTCTAATGGTCGCTGGATTGCCTCACTTCAATTGGTTCAGACTTCAGACATTTCTCTTTTTACTCGAACCCGATTTTCTATTTTTCTTTTTCCCTACAAAATGAAATTATGAAACATTACAAATGCAATGCGTGGAATCAAAAATTTTATTCTTATATTGGTTCAATCAACAATAAAGTCAAAACAAAGTCTTCTTGAACATTAGTTAACACATAGAAAGTAATATACAAGTAGAACAGGACAATTATGGGGAAGCCTGACAAACAACTCAAAGCAGGCTTTGCCTGTTTCTCCAAGAGTTGTTCACATATCATATCCCTATTTTCAAATTAAAATCTGTTACTAGAACATTTTCTCTTAACTACCTCGCCACTGATTCAAGTTTCGTGAAGTTATGTGTTTCATTGACAAATTACAAGTCTTCTAGAGTCTATAACACGATATTGCTGCAGGAAAAATAAATAAAAGAGAATGGCGTTTTTTTTGTAAACGAGGAAATTATTAAGAAAGAAGAATGCAGAACAAGAAGGATCAGGAACTCTACAGCAACAAGCAAAAAATTTTTAGGCAAAGAAGAAGAATTAGCACTAATGGGCTCTCTAACCCTTTTGCAAATCTGAAAAAGAAACCTTTATATGGAAACGACGAGCGTAAAACCACATAGAAGCCAGGAAAACTATTATATCCAAAGAAGGTTGGTAGAAACCACTGGCTAAAAATTCTTGCCTAAACAAATGCACTAACATGCCAGCACAAAAACACAACTCCACGACACCTTAACCTCCTTCCTTCTCCTAAAGTCCCAAAAGACAGGCTGAGAAGAAAATCTCGAGAATGGAAGGACAAATCCGTTGCTCACCAAATATCCCAAAGAACCTACCCCACAAGTGCCTAGCAATCTCACAATGCAGAAGAACTTATTTATAATTCTTAGTTATTATCATATAAAAGTTTTCATTCATCATGCAAGTTTGATAAGGAAAGAAGTAATGGACAATAAATATTGAATTTATATCCAAATCCAATGATATGAAACTTTAATTCTCGTGGGGCTAAAATCTAAAAACAACTAAAATGTACTATGAGAAAAATTTGATGTATAATAATTACAATTTTAAAACCATACCACTAACCACTTCAGTAAAAACAAGAATAACAAGAAAAAGCATTAAACAAAGCAGGTCAAGGAAGAAAGTTCAATTCTGGCATGAGATAGCCTGACTAAGACCAAATTATCTAGCTGACCTTTTTGTTTCTTATCACGGCAGAAGGCGCTTCCACAACCACATCGAAATGCTTCAATAGGATGGTCATGATCATCAAAGTCAATACCATAATCCTGCAAATAAATTCTCACATATCTTATCCATGAGGAAACTCTAACAACTTCATATAAACTTTTGATAAGTGTAAAGTTCAACTTAGGTATTTGGTACACTGTAATCTTGATCAAGGCATTATAGGATTTGAGTATCTTAGATATTGAGTTAGATGCCAGTATTTGGTATATATGTATAGGATTACAACACTAACATCTAAGATGCCTACAGGCATATGATTCCCTCTCAATTGCAGGTATTTCATATATCTCCCAGAAGATGGGAGAATTTGACAAACTCGGGTAAAGGCTTTAATTACTGACATTAACAAATTACCAGTTATATCATTTCTTTGATAATTTTTACTATATATATCAAACATGGGGATCATCCATGTATCCCTTTTTCAGTTGGGCCATTTTTACCCACGTGTCCAAGATACCTGCGAATACCAAACACCTTCAAAGACTTTTTATGGCAGAATATTAAGGACTCAACACTAGAAAACCATGTTTTGTTACAAAAATACACAAACAAAAGCATGCTTATATTTGTCACCAATTGAAAGCAACCATTTTGAAGTAATGTTTGCCGATAAAATATCTGAAAAGCAAAATGTCTTGTATTGGTCCAACCCACTTACCCATGTCAACTCCTCATATGCGCTCACTTTCCTGTTAGTAAAGAGGGCAAGCTGTAGACAAGAAATGAAAGACAAACTCTCAATATATTCCTAAAAGTTAATTTTCAATGTCTTCCACTTAATAAAGAAATTTTTAATTTCTTAAAAAGGAAATATATGAATATAAAATCAACTAAGTTCTTACATGATAATAGTGGCGATCAGGAGTCTCTACTTCAACAGGAATGTCTATCAGATTTGCATCGGAGCATCTGGAATGATGAACACAAACCATATGAGGAAAATTTAGATGAAAAGGAAAGAAAAAGAGCAAATAAAAGAACATCTGTAATGATGAGCACTGACGTCATATTTAAAAAAAAAAAGATGAAAAGGAAACAAAAGGAGAAAAGAGAACAAAAAACGCTGCACTATAATGGGATCTGACAAAAAAAAGCAACAACACAGTCTATCCCGAGGAAAAACACACAAGAAATTTCATAATTCACTCTCTGATCATCTTCAATCTCACCATATATTGAGCTTGAAATTATCAGTAATGGTTACTCTGACTTAATCATTTAAAAGAAAAAGATAAAAAAGCAGATAGTAGATAATGACACATAAAAACTGAACATGTTAGACCATCAAAGATGTTGTCAAGAACCAACTATCCCAAAAACTTAAGCTATTGGGTGAAGATACATGAATAATTTTATATCTCTAACACGCCCCCTTCCGCAAGAGCTCTTTGGACTTGAAACAAAGACAATGCACAGGTCCACTTTGCCTTGTGCTTAATTCAACTTAATTGTGAAGAATGAGGGCAGTAAGGATCGAACTCTTGACCACTTGGTTATAGAGGCTCTGATTTCATGTCAAGAACCAACTATCCCAAAAGCTTAAGCTATTGGGTGAAGATACATGAATAGTTTTATATCTTTAACAGATGTGAAATTGTAGCTATTTGTTCATGCAAAGAGGTTTATTTTACTTGGAAGATGTGGTCATTGAATTTCGTAAAGTGCTATTTTTTTGCACATGGAAGCATTTAAACACGTATAAACATCACCTATGATTGATAAACCTTGCAACATTTCCATTATATGTTGCATCTAAGCATAGTGCCTCCTCATCCTTTAACACCCCTTCCGAGCCCCAATCTGCATCAAGGGTTACAGGATATGTATGTCTGTCATTGCCAGTATTCTGCACAGTCCTTTCATATAATTCTGTATTAGTTAATATTTCCCCAGCATATTCACATACAAAGGATCCCTTGGGCAAATCTTCTAGTGTTCTAACGCCCCAGCCCTTTCCTTCATGAGTCAAGAACACCTGAAGAAAAAAGGATGACAACGTACCCTTGTACCCTTCATATATCAAATACATGAAATGTAGCAATAACAACTGGTACTAAAATAAATGTAACATAAACATTTTGCAGGATTTGTTAAATAAAATGAGGGCACTTGCAGCTAGGTCAGTAAATTGACAATTGGCACTTCAGCAGAAACTAATTAATGTAGTGATCTAAACAAAACAACTATGACATTAATACAACAAGATGATGAACTCCAGAAAGTTAAATTTTTCTGATTCTAATTAGTTTGACTTTCAAACAGCAAAAGATGACATCTTCAGTGCATCAAGAGAAAAGTCCCGATTAAGATATCTTCATTACCATATAAAGGTTTCAAAGAAAGAAATGAAGAAAGAGTCAAAGTCACAAATAACATGACATCACGACTTCCTCCCCTAAACATATTGCAATTCTGACTAGCCATAACTTTATATAACTGTCATAACCAAACAAAAATTAAAGAAGGGAAATGAAATTGTCATCAAATAAATTGTAAGAGTACACAAAGAATAGCTTACCTGCAATTTGCTTCTTAAACCTCGTTGCACAACCCGATTTCCACATTGCATGTCACATCCACATTTGCTCCAACATTCCTTTATAAACTTCCTAACCAGATGCCCCTTGCATGGTTCGGACATGTGTTCATTCTTAGACCTTTCCAGTGGGCACTCTTGGCAGTAAACAAAATGATGATCTTGAGGTTCCTTTTTCATAGACATGCAAGCTGTTAGAAGTTCTTCGTTCAACAAACCTTGTGGAGTGTAAGCAAACTCTCCACCAGTTTCTTGAGCACATGCACATGGAAATGATAAGGAAAGACAGTTGCCTGAACAATCAGAACAGCAATCCTCATCCGCAATCCGAGCAAGTGAAATATTTACATTAGCACTTTGGTATATTACATTATATGGTATGTAATTAAACTTCGGCAAATCCTCACCACCAATTTCATCTAATAATGATATTTTCACATTTTCTGAACCTTTTGTTATGTCACTGAGAAAGTGAAAGGAATTATTTTCATCTTGAGCAACAGCTTGCTGCGGCAAACATGCCAAGTTGTGTGAATTGGCATGCTTGGGATTTGACCCCTTTGGATTTAAATTCATGCCCAGCTTCAGAAAACTCCCACATAAATCATCTAATAACTTCACCATAGAAAATTGGGGCCCAACAGTCTTGCAAGACCTCAGGTACTTCTCCTCCATGAATTTCATAACAGCATCCAAATTAGGAATATGGAAGTTTGGTTGTCCCAAGGCAGTATCACAGTTTAAAGAAATTTTAACTTCTCCCAAAGGTGAAGAAGCAATATCAATATTACCCTTACAGGTTGCAGTGTGATTATTGCATGTTGAGCTATCATCTTTATTGATCATATCCTGATACTGAGTTGATAGAGGCTTGATACAATGATTTCCATTTGAAGCCTCAGATGTGCCTAGAGAAAATTGGCAAGAAATTAACTAAACAGCATGTTCTTATCAAAAAAATTTCAACCAGGATCAACATGTGCATCATGATAAAATTTTCAAGGCCTGTATCGTTCTTTATGATGACACTTGAATCAGCATAAATTTACCCAAGGGTAGGTTAAATGGAAAATAAGAATTCATGAACCACCCTAAATTGCTTGAATCACGGGCATGAATTGGTCAGTTATTTTAGTCATCAACTATTATATATGTATTCTGCAAGATCAATGCTACAAATAATAGGATATACCAGAACTTAGTTGTTAAAAACCATTAAAGATTAATCAAAAAAGTCCAAGCATGTTGTTGGAATGTTGCTAAACGTTCTTAATAATCAAAATAATAACAATTAACATAAAAGAGGCAATTCCAAGATGATAGAATATAATCCAGTTATGATGTGTAAGACATTTACAACATCCCATTTTTTCAGCCTTATTTTTTCTTTATATTGGTAGAAATATAGGAAACATTGATACTACAAATCAATAGTTTTCAGAATACTCGACTCATATCTTTTACACAGGAAAAATTAGATGAAAGAAGGCACATCATTCATGACTCAAACTGAAATAAACTTGGATCATGGTTAAAAATTTTAGAAAATTGGTGAAAAAAGAAGAAGAAGAGAGAGACATGTAATCAGAAAGGCTGGCATGATTACCTCTGTAACTCGTTGAAACAGGTCCAAGATGTAACTTAGGTTTCTCAGTTCTTGGCGTCATAAGCTTTTTCTTATGAGGATCGCCTGGCATATTTTTCCTTTGGATATGAGTACATTCATTAATTGGATCTTCACAGTTCCCTGCAGATGATGCTTTCTCAGGATATGATTTTCTATCTCGGGCTGCTATGCCAGGTGAACTGGGGATCCTTTCCACCTCACTCAACCTTCTATGCAATCCTTGTGAACTGGTTGAGGGCTTCATATCTCCCATAGAAGTTAGGGATGGCTCAACGGTTTCCTGTTCAAAAGTCTTCGGAGGTATTTCATTGTCTTCTACAGACAACACTTGGATTGAGTTGTCCATGGTTGATAAAACAATGTCATATTCATCTACCAAGTGCTGTTTCTGTGTTGGTCTTTCTCCATCATGATAACTGATGGGAGCTTTTCTCTTACCTTCTGCTTGCTATTTGCAAGAATATAACAAGGTATCAACTATAAAATATAGACACAGAAAATAAAAACCAAAAACTGAGAAGGAAAGAAGATGCTCGATGTAGATTCAAATGAAGCAATCGCAAATATTGGCAAATTAATAACACTCAGTTTACTTGTTAACTCTCATCTTCCCTATAGGCAGATAGGCACAAAAGAAGTGACTGGTCAATATATATAGAACACTTACAAGGATAGTTCATAAAATAGATATAAACAAACAAAAGATGTTTAGAGCAACCTTATCTTCTTTAAACTCAAAGTATGCATCTACAAGTGTCCGATAATTGTCTTCTTCAATAAGTTCCCACTTTCTATCATACACTCTTAACAGCTCTTTCAACACCGGCTTCACCTCTTCAACAGAAATACCTATGGCCTTCATAGCACTAAAGGCCTTAATAACCCTTGGATTGGGAGCCATTATAGTTCCAAAAGGAAATTGTCACCCAATTCAACACTAACACAGGAGCCACTAGTATGCAAAGACTTTGTGCTCTTCCAAATGGCTTTTTACCAATCTTACTATCAACTTGAACTTTATATGCCCCAATAATTAAACCCTTTTCCTGCATATCGCAAATTGGGATCAGAGTTAAACACCTTAGAGAGGTTGAATGCATTGAAAAGAAAGTTATTGTAGGACAAATTAAAGCAAAAGAATTATTATCGGAATTTTAAAAGGGAACTTTGAAGGAAAATAAAAATCAAAGAAACATCAAAGATTCAGAATCAGGGACTAATGTAAGAAGCTGGGTGACATCATTCTCAATATTCTACACATATGATATCACAGATAATGCAAATTTAAGGTGTTATTACAGTGAATAGACAGATCTTGATCCAACATAAATGCATTGAAATATCCTGATGTCAGTACCCTCCTCCCTAAACACTGCATAACAATTAATATAAGAGAATTAAAAGAAAAAAGAGGGTTGGCCATTTTAGGATGAACGTGTGTCTAAGTTTGTTGGCAGCCAAAATTCAAATGAAGAGATGAAGGAAAAATACACATATTTACAGCAGTGTATTTAGGGCTCAATGTACCGATGCCATACAGGAAATTAACAGTGTGGTTTAAGACAAAGGAGGAGGAAGAAGAAGAAAAAAAGAGAAACAGTCAGAAGCAAACTTACAATAAGTGAAGAAATGATCAAGAGAAACCAGTTGACAATGCTTGCTAGTTACTACACCCATCAGATCTACAAGAGAGCTATACCTCTAGCAAAAAAGTCGATAAGCACAATGCAATTTGATTTAGACATGTTAACACAATAAATACAAGGAAAGAAACATGAGCAACATTTTTCTTTCATGTTATTTACAAATATGTCATTCGAGATTCAGCGCAGAAATCTGTAGTCAAGTCTGTCAATACATTATAAGGAAACAAACACCTAAACTTTAAGCCAAAACAATAAAATGTTTCCAATTAAAGAATTATTAAATAAACTGGCATATTGGTCCCTGAAATTGTATCTCGTTTGCAATTTAGTCCCCAATTTAAATTAAGAGTATGATTTAGTTCTTAAATTATTCAAACTCATTTCGTGTTACTCCTTCTTGTATCACTTTTAAGGACTAATGTAAAACAAGTTTGAATAATTTAAGGACTGAATCATACACTTAATTTAAATTGCAAGCGATTAAATACTACTCCTTCTTAAATTGCAAGCGAGGTACATTTTCAAGGATCAATATGCCATTTTACTCAAGAATTACTACACCTTTCACTTATGCTGCCTTTTTCTTTTCCAACCAAAACCAGAATAGCTAACCTAGGTTTAAGGTGTATCTCCAGGATTATTTCTGATTCCCTAAGAAATATCTGATAATAAATGTTTGGAAAGAATCCAATTGTAACAAAAAAGTAACCGTCTTAGATCTTATATGTTTGAGTTGTTGTGCAGCAAACTCACCAAACAGGAAATACTTTGCATTTCAACCTTTGTACAATGTGATTAATCAGGCTATGTTCATGGGATGGGAACTCAATAGAAAATTGTGAAGGCTCACCAATATTTTGTTTTCTGTAATTCATTTTTTACTTCATCTTGTATGGAACTATCTTTGTTTTCTTTTATTTTTCTTCCACTGGCTTGACAGTAAAGAACAAGCTATCTCATATAACATCTGACAAGGATTATTTAGGCAATGAGATCCCATTCAGTATTTGCATTGTCTACCAAAAGGTGGAGGAATACACAACATTGCCTCATAGTGGAATTCCTTGAATAGGGTTGAAGGTTACAGGCACATTCAGATACAATCATCATATAGGTAATGGAAAAGAGTTGGCCTCCAGCATAAAAATACAGACGAACATTTGCATAAACATAGCATTCATTGACTTGAACATTATACTAAACAAATGAGATTAACTTCTCTCCCAATTCTTTAAGTCCTCTCATTGAACATTAATTTTTTGTTGGTTTCACCCACCAAAAAAAAAGTAAAGAACTCATCTTAAAAGAAGCCTTTATGCAACAAGCAAACTAAAATACACCTACAATAATGCATATATGTGTACCTTCAGAAATCAAATTTGTGAAATGCGGTTATCTCTTTGCTCCTCTGAAACAAAATTTTTAAGCAAATTCTGCATTAAAACAGGGGAAGAGTGGTGCCAAAGTGATATATTGCAGTAAGCTCCAAAAAAAAGTTTTTAGAATATGGATTCCGAACTCCAGGAACCAATATATACTAAGATTTAGTAAATGTGTATATTAATGTGAATAACGAATCCCACAATGCCACTTTGCAGCTTACTTTCTCCCTCTCCCTACATATGGTCTTAGACCTGCTCTGTAACAAAAATTCTTCCCCTTTTCAAACAATGACAACAAAACACTAAGCTACTTGTAACCGTAAATTGCTTTCTTTGATTTGGATGCCTAGAAAATCTAGTAAAAAAACCTAAACTTGTCAGAAAATTAAGAAAGTCAATCTTAACAATCTCATATTTTGTTATATATATACATGTATTTTACAATGATTTCAACCATTTTTTCATCTAATATTTATAACTTCTCACTTTTTCTTTAAAGCAAAACCCTGTTTTAGAGTAGCCAAATCTAAATCCAAAATTATTAAAGCTACCTATTTGATGTTTTGCCGGTAGCCCGAAAAAATCAGCACAATGCATACAATTACAAACCTATCTAACAGTTAAAAAATGGAAAAACGAATTTGGTTTAAACCATCATTATCGCGGTTTAATCTCTTTGGATAACGGAATAGTTAGAGATAATAATAAAAAAGAGGTTTTACATACAGATTGAAGTGAACCAAGGGAAACGAGAAGGCAGTTGGTAGCTGAAGAGCCTTTTCGTGAAGGAGAATCTTTGGAAGAAAGCAACAATATCCCTCTGAAAACTTCAAACAAGAGAAGAGCCGCGAAGGGCTATATAGCAAGTTAAATCCCTTCCCTTGAACTGAACTCTACGGAAAGTTAACGAGTTATTTTCCCGAGAAAAAGGAAACGAAACGAATTCTGGTCATGCAAGGTAGCTTCAGAGCGTCACAGCCTCGAGTCCTAAACCCTCCTCACAAACAGAGGCTTACAAAGTCAGGAAGCTGAGCGTGAGGGCTGCGAATGTCGGTTTGGCTGCCAAGAAAATCTCTCGGGAACTGAGAGAAAATACATGCGTGACTGCGCGCGTATATGTAGGAGAAGCAGCAGAGTCGGCGAGTCCATTGGGTTGTGTTTGTTATAGAATATATCAAGAACGGTCGGCTACAGAGAAATACCATGTACCTGGTGACACATGTTGTACCTCTATTGGCTTATGTTTCATAAGTTATTGACTTTTCGTTTTGACTCACGGAGACTCTGAACTTGTTTCGAAGAAATACCTTGCAGCGGAAGAAATGCTCTTTTGTTTTTTGTCATTGATGACAGGGATACGGGATATAAGTCTTTTTTTCACAGAGAATATTTATTCAACACAGAAAAAGTACGAGGCCCACAAGCGGAAGGGCCTAATTTGGTGTTATTATATAAAATTTGACTCGCACGGGGCCATAAGCAGAAGTGCTTAATTTGGAGTTTTTTTATTTAAATATAGAAAAAAAATTATTTATCATAATCTACTTTTAAAAGATTATTTACTGTTAAAAGTTATAAAAATTAAAAATTGTCTGGATTCATTGAATATTTTTTTTTATAAATAGTTCAGAAATTACTATGGGTTATGGTAACTTTCGTTAATTTGGAGCTTTTTTATTTAAATGTAGAAAAAAAATTTATTTATCATAATATACTTTTTAAAGATTATTTATTGCTAAAAGTTATAAAAATCAGAAATTACCTTAACTCATCAAATATTTTTTTTTATAAATAATTCAGAAGTTGCCATGAGTTATGGCAATTTTTGAATTTGTTATAAAAAAAAATAAAATAAAAAATTTCTAACTAAGTTGGGATTCCAACAAGATTATCAAATTTTTTTTATAATCAATTGAAAAGTCACTCTGTACTAGGCAGCTTCTGAATTAATAATAAAAAAATTATTTATTACAGGTCATAAGTCGTTTTAGGTCAGGACGACTTCTTACCTTTATAATTTTTATCATATTTTAGTAAATAATTTTAGAAAAGTATATTATGATAAATAAAAAAAATTTATATTTATATAAAAAATCCTTAATTTGGTGTTATTTATTGTAATATTTAAAAAAATAAGATTGCAAACGTCCTTTTAATCATTTTTATGTTAGTGGATGTTAATAAGTTTTATTTTTTATTTAGATAATAATATCTTATTTTTTTAAAATAAAAAATTTAAAAATATTTACGATATTTTATTAATTTATCTTTTTTCGCAAATGCTATCTTTCTTATCTTTTTTTTTTCTTAACTTATTAAAAAAGAGAGAGAGTTAGTTGAAAAAAAAATAAAAAGTTAATAAATTAAAAAAAAAATAAAAAGAAAGAAATAATTATAAAAAAGAATAAAAATATATATTAATAAAATATTTTAAATACTTCTGAATTTTTTATTTTTAAAAATTAAAAATAAAATATTATTATCCAAATAAAAAAAGTCAAGCTTATGAACTTCTACTAATATAGAAATCAATGAGAAAATGTTAGCAATCCCCTTAAAAAAATAGTAGTTTGACTTTATTATATAAAATTTGACTTTGTCAAGTTAAAAAAAACTTTAATAAATAATGATGATGTACATTGTCTTGGATAGTTGATAGGACATGATTTTAAATTTTTTTTAAAATAAATATATTTATTATTTCATGTAATTGATAAAGTCATAACATTTATTGCAATGATAATGAAGTATTTATTGTATTAATATTTTGAATTGAAAATAGAAATAATTGATTGTGATGTGATATAGTATTTACTATATCATTGCCAATTCAATTATTATCTTAGATTTTAACTCATCATATTTTAATTTATTTATTTAAAATCATATTTTGTTTAATAAAAAAATTAATTTTCTCATAAATTAACATAAAGTTTTAAAAATAGATGTATCTAGATTTTATTTTGTCCAAATAAATTTTATTATCTATTTTTACACATCCTTCAACTAGTTAGATACGTCCAGACTCTTTTATTATCTAAACATATTTTATTATTTACATTTATATTTTTTTTAACTTAATATATTTAAACTCTTATTATATCTAAATATATTTTATTTTTAATATTCATAGAAGATTTTAGTTGATCTGTTAATAATCAATTAACATAAATTAATTCAATCCATTCAATCTATCATTATAATTGTAAATTTATAGTTGTTTTGTCCTAAAAAGCTGCTTGTAAAAATTTGAAGCATTCTGTTTGAGGATCTCTAGTGTCTTTTCCTACGAATGATCGTTTGAGCATGGAAAAAAAAGATGTACTTTTTTATCTTTCAATTTCTCCCACTTCACTCAGACTTCTAATACCATAGTAATTAACTCTTCTTGATGAAGGATGACATTGTACTCTTTCTGGAGCTCCCATGTGAGATTAACTAACACACAGCAATTATTAGAACAAATATGAACAATCAAGTTTCTTTTGTATACCTCTCAATCTGGCTTCAATATGACACTTCTTACTAAATACATCATCAAAGACTTCATTACTAAAGATTTGTGAATCCTGCTCAACAGCTAGCATTTAAACTAGAGAAAATATCAAGCCTACTTCTGTTCCAAGCCTGATGAACCAGATTAAATGTGTGTTTGATTTGAATTTTGAAAAGTCCTAAATCATAGTTTAAGTAAAAACTTGTATGTTTTAGCTTTTACTCAAACTACGGTTTTAGATTCAAAAAACCAAATCAAATACACACTAAGATAAACATCATGTAAAGATCAAGCTGCTTTGAACCGAAAGGGCCTGGGGCTGTAAAAACTTGAAACTAAGCTTATTTTGTTTTGGTTCATCCACATAGTTTTGTATAGGATAACTATATATATTTTCTCTAATTGAGTATTCATATTTTATAACGAGATAATTGAGAATAAAAATAGTGATGATTTTATTCAAACTAAATCAAAATTTACTTATTCCTTAAATTATTAGTAAAAATTTTGCTTAATTATCCCCTCAACTAAATTGTTATTCAAACTAAATATATTAGTTTCAACAAATGTCGTGTACGCAATTATTACATGTATATGTATCAAAAGAGAATCATTCTATAGTGATATATCATATATAAAATATCATAGTGATTTCGGCTGACATAAAAATTGATTTAAAAGTATTTTTATCATTAAAAAAAATCTCAAATATGAGGAAAGGGAAAAAGACAACAAACAATAGATAAATTGGTCATATATATACTTGACTTCAAGTTGGAAAGTTTTTTTTTTTTAATATAATAGTGATATAGAAATTTAAATCTACAATCTCTTACAAACTATCTAAATCTCTCACCACTAATATACTTTTAGTGCCTTCAAGTTGTAAAGTTTGTTGGTATTATTAGTTGCAATTGCTATAATTATCAATTCAATTCACTTTGTGACTATGTATGCATAGTGTGTATGTGTGGTGCAATTAATCGACCTAGTGTTTGCTCTTCCCAATTCCCATAATCGATATATGTAAATAGCATTGTTTGTATTGTAAGACATCTTATCCCCTGATTAATAAAGAAAAATCAATTAAAGCGAAGAAGAATGAAGATTAGCAAATTAGCATACAGGCAAAAGCATCCTATTAATACACGAAACCAGTGCAGTAGTTCACACTATTCATAGTCGCCTTTCTTAAATCGAGAGTTGAGCAAAGCAGAGAAAAGAAGCCCAAAGCACAGAGCTGCAGCCCCTCCAACAATTATTGCTGCCAACCTTACGGTGCTGTTGTTATTGTTTGCCCCTGTATTCATAAATTTTATATATAAGTAAGCATGTAGAAAGGAAAGGAAAATTATTTTTATATATTATTTTATATTTAGGTTTTTGCTTTTATGGAGGAATTTTTTTTTAAAAGTAATTACAAAGCTCAGACTAGAGATATAGAAGTTACAAATTTTAGCACATTGCACTTTTACATAAATCTAAATACAAGAAAAAGTCCTTGGGGGAAGTCACCTTGTTGCATCATTTTTTTTAAATTTTTTTTACATCAAAATCATTTTCATATAAATTAGATTTTCTGTAGGTCTCATGACTCTCATATATACCTGTGGATTCTATAAAGATTGGACTTTTGTAAAAAAATTAAAATAATGTTAAAGTAATATAATTCAATATTATGTTAAAAAATTCATAAATTAAGGGTGGAGAAATTTCAACCCACAAAAATAAATGAAATCATATATCTATGTAAATATTTATTAAATAAATTAATCAGCTCAACAAAGTTCCGAGTATATATAATTTAAAAATTAACATAAAAATAATTGTATGACATTTTACTATTCTCGCATGTCCATTTAAATTTTTTATTTTGAATGACTTATATTTTTCAAATCCTAATTTATTAAATAAATAGAAAATAAAAAAACTTCATAAAGTATTTAAGTATGTTGAAATTATAGAGTTTAGGTAGGGAGAAAAAAAAAGGAGAATAGAAAATAATGTAATAAATATATTAGATGTGTTGATATGTTACAAAAGATAAAATATTAATATTTATTTATATTATAATAACCATAATCAAATAAGGAAATAAATCAATAAATATAATAAAATTATAATATGACTCCTAAATTACTTCATCAATTAGAGCATTAATTGATTCCACAATATATTCTAAAAATATTTTAAATATATTCTAACATTTTTTCTCAAGTTAAAACTTACTAAGCTTTAAGCTTATTATAAATAACAAACTTATAAGCAAAAAATAAAGACAAATCACGGCGCTACAAAAAGCTCCAGAAACCAACCTATAAGCCTTCGATTATAATTGGATGACGCAACAAGTTATTGTTGTGGAACTTCTTGCAAATCTTGAAACGAAGGAGAAAATCATTGGAGAAATCCAAAAAATGACAATGCCAGAGAAGTTTTAGTGTAATGAAACCATCAGAGAGCCATCGCACTAGCATCAAAGAATTGATGCATAAGTTTTAGTGTAATGAAACCATCAGAGAGCCATCGCACTAGCATCAAAGAATTGATGCATACACGACCTGGGACCTATTCATAATAAAATGAGCCAAACAATAGGAGCAAAGAGCAAAGTTTGGAACCGAGCCAAACTGTGGGAATGAAAACTATAGTTTGAAACGGAATCAAACATCGAGAACGAAAACTAGAGTTTGGAACAAAACCAAACAACGGAAATGGAGACTCGAGTTTGGAATGGAGCCAAACAACGGGAACAAAGACTAGAGTTTGGAACGGAGCCAAATAATTGGAACAGAAACTAGAGTTTGAAATTATGAGGTTGAAAAAATAATAAAGGAAAATTTACAAATGAGTTCTATAGAACTCGATACAGCGAAAAACATAGACACCTTCAAGGCGGATGGTATTGCTCTGATACCATGTTGAACTTATAGAGTTTAAGTAAGGAGAAAGAAAAAAAGAGAATAAAAAATAATGTGATAAATATATCAGATGTGTTGATATGTTACAAAAGATAAAGCACTAATATATAGTTATATTTTAGTAACCCTAATCAAATAAGGAAATAAATAAAGAAATATAATAAAATTATGATATGACTCATAAATTACTTCGTCAATTAAAGTACTAATTGATTTCACAATATATTTTAAAAATATTATAAATATATTCTAACAAAGTATAATAAAATTTAAACAGAATGGAAAAAGCTTATCAGTTTGGTTCTTGAATTAATAATTACCTTTGCCTTCCGGGTGGTACATGTAGCTCACAAAACACTTGTCGAGATATATTTGTGCAGAAAGCGAGCCACCGCATTGTTCTCGAGCAACTTGTACAGCATCACCTACGCATTCACTACATTTACAAGCGTCTGAATCACCTTCACACTGCGCCATCAACTGCACCGATTTGTAATTCGTTCTGCAGTACCCATTACTGTTCACAATTTCACTTTCCAAAGCCACAAATGCAGCGTCTATAAGCTCTCTAAACTTGGCGTACTCCACAGTGGGTTCCCCACACTCCTTGTGAATTAGCAGACCGCTACTCTCAGGTTCACCACTAGTTTCTGGAAGCTCATCGGTCTCGTATTGAATGTAGCAACCGTCGAGTTGCACCCTTGCTGATTCGGCGTCGCTGCACAAGGTGTTTGACATCTGCGGAAGCAAATTCACGCAGCTGAAACAATCTTCTCTGCTGATATCGTTTCTGCATTGAAAAAGGCCTGAGATGGCTGTCTCATCGTTTCCAACTTCCGTGGTTTTGAAGAACTTGGACTGCGAGGATTGCGCGGCGAGTTGTTGGAAAAGAGAAGTTAGTGTTTGAGAATAAGATTGAGACAATCGATCAACGAAGGTTTGGCTTGCGCAGGTTTTGTACACTAACGTGCTATAATCGGAAACTGGTTTGGAAGATGGTAGGAAGAGCAAGAAAGCGAGGATGAGGAGAATGGCGGAATGGAACGGGAAGGAAACATCCATTTGGGAGATGGTTTCGGTTCAACGCTAGCATTTGGTGGTTTGGAGGCATTGGTTTGGGGAAGCCATGTATGCGGTTTTATTGGTTGGGCTGATAGATGTAACTTTTGGAAATGGTGGCTTTGGGGAGTTGGGTTTTTGGTTTGTTTTTCATTCCTAATCCTATCTACCGAATGAACTAGAATATAGTAACACGTCAAAGTAAGCAAAAAAAACACGAATTCAGTTGTACGTGGGGTGGGGTGTTAGTGAAGAAATCTCACGCTGCAAAAAAATGAACAAAATGAGAAATATATATATATATATATATATATATATATAGTGGAAGCTGGATCCATTACAACCTAATGCCGATGATATAGTTTTTCCGAATCTTTTAATGGACTTAACCGAAAAAACTTTAAAAGATCTGTATTTTTACTATTTTAGACCCTCTCTCATGGCCCAACAGCGGGCCTCGCTTCATACAATCATATTCCAACGTCAAACTTATGCGCCTGCTATTCAAAGGTTAATAATATTTTGTACAGAGGTATGAGACTTTATGTAAGAAAAGCGACGATAAGTCTAAATTGCAAACAAAATGATAGGATGAAATTCGATTCCAAAATCATGTGGTCCTAAAAAAGAATTTTCGTACCACTAAATTGGCTAAAGCTTTTGGGCAAAGATTATTAATAGTCAAACAAATTAAGCCTTTGCTGATTTAGTTTTAACTAGAGGTGGTAATTCATGTCATTTAGTTTGCATGGTATGGAATTTATAATCTCTAGCTTAATTTTAAGGTTATGTCCAAAAATTAAAGATATGGACCTGGCTCCATCTAACTTATTTCTCTCTCTTCGGCTGTATTGGGACTCCCAAATTTGGACTTCCCAGCAACTTTTTTTTTTTAAATTAAGAGTTTCTTAATAAAATTTAATTCATTTAAACTGTTTTATTGATCTAATTTTTTTGAATCAAAATAATAATAGTATAGTCCTTTTATGATAATCATAATCTTCATGTCTGAGTATAGCACACTTTTATTACACAACATTTCTTGTAAACACTCTTCATAGATATGAGAATAAAATCTTCAACAACATACAGTTAATGTTGTACAGTGTACATCGCACATAACCACATATATAGTCATAATTACAAGTTCACAACTTGTAAATTTGTTTCTATAGTTAATTTCCCACCCCATTAAGATGCTATTGTTTAAACAAGAACAAATGACATGGCATTGGCAAACTTGTTTCAACAAGAACCACCTCTCAATCTCAAGTAATAATAATCAGAAAAAGACAACCAAATGACATGGCATTGGCCAACTTGTTTCAATCCCATCTCTCTTGCTTGAATCCTGACACATGGCCGCAGGTATGACCCAGCATAAAAGGTTCCATCCTTTTTGCTTTGCAATAGAATGAATCAAATGTGCCGGTGAACGTAGAAACCATAGGGAGTTACCTTTTCATTTGGCGTTCGCGGTGGGCGAGTGGTCTGAAACACCACGATCGCATTCTGCCACCGTCGCCAATTGTCATTCTCTTTTCTATTACCAAACCAATAGCTCTATAGCTGAGGAAAATATATACAATGTCTATGATTGCGGCCCCATTTCAGCTCCTAGAAGTCAATCTCATATCTGCCCAAGATCTCGAACCCGTGTCCAAGTCCGTTCGAGCCTATGCGGTGGCTTGGCTCAACCCAGAACGCAAATTGACCACCCAACCAGACCCAAGCGGCCACACCAGCCCCACGTGGAACGAGAAGTTCGTGTTCCGCGTGGACGATGAGTTCCTCTGTTCCGAGGACTCCGCCATCATGATCGAGATCTACGCATCGGCGTGGCTCCGAGACGTTCTCATCGGCACCGTCGGCGTGCTCGTCAGCAACCTCCTGCCCCGGTCGGCGAGGTCGTGCAATCGCAAATCGAAGCTGCGATTCGTCGCGTTGCAGGTTCGGCGACCCTCGGGTCGCCCGCAGGGGATCCTCAATATCGGGGTTAACCTGGTTGACGCCACCATGCGGAGCATGCCAATGTATTCGGAGCTCAGCGTCTCCGCCGTTGGGTATTGGGATCTAATGGACGCCAAGAAGCAGAAACCAAATCAGGCACCAAACCAGCAATTCACCAACGCCAAGGAATCAGAAAATCACGTTTACCCACCTATTGATTCCAAGCTCTTCACGCTACAACGCTCCCAAAGCGAGAAAAACGAATCCACCATCAATGATTATACATACACCCCCCCTGCTGCTGGGAAACAAGGTTCCATGTGTAACAGTTATGTGCTTGATGACCACGGGGGCTCTGAACTCGGGGTCGGGGTGCCGAAACCACCAAAGGGGAAAGTTGTAAACGCAAACGGGTCACTCTGCTCTGACGTGGGGCCGTCGCCGTCGGTGGTGGCGGCGGCAATAGCGAAGGGGCTGTATCCTGTGCCAATGCCGGCACCACCGCGCAGGGCGGGAAGCTTGGTGTTTGAGGAGTGGCCGGAGAAGGACAACGGGGAAGGGCTGAAGACGAAGATCGAGAGGTGGAGGACGGAGCTGCCGCCGATATACGATCACCTGGGCCAGAACCAAAAGAAGATAAAGCAAAGCCCAAAGGTTAGTGCTCAGGCGCAGAGACGGCCCGGTCGCGGCAACGGGTTGTTTTCGTGCTTTGGCGCCGCGTATGGGATTGAGTTCTCGATTACTTGCGGTGGGGGTAACCGTAAAAAGAAGTACGACAGTGGCAAGGCTCATCTTACAGCATCTGAGATCACTTACGATGAATCCTATATTTGAGATTGAGAAATTAAGGAACAATTAAGAGACAGGAAATTTGGGGTGCTGTAAATTAAATTGCAATGGACCTTCCTATATAGTTTGGATGTAGAAGTAGAAGGAGTGCTCCATTGGAGGATCTCAGGATGCTAGGAGTGTTGTCACAACAAAGCAGAGCCTCCTGTCTCCTCGTCCTCCTCCTCCACTTCATCTCTTTTTATTTTTTTGAAATTTTTTTCTTAACTTTTATCTGAAGACAATGTATTTTGACATTGAATGATTTGATGAAAACTTCTATGGGGCTACTTAATTTGGTCTGCTGTAATCACCCTATGAATGGAATATGAGAGAGATAAGTGAGTGTACTAACTGTTTTATTTCTTCAACATTGGACTTACAGAAAGAATAGAGTCTTTGCATCCCTTTGTTAAGCTCGAAAAAAATAAAATAAAATAAACACTTTTAAAAAATATATTATTTTTATATAAAAAAAAAGAAAATATATAATAAGAAGCGTCTAAGCAAGTTACACTGCAATGAATTAGGTATACCGTACACGCCACATCTATACATAGGCCAATTCTACCGTACACCATTGATCAGCAAGCGAAAGGCTGTTATTATTTGGTTAAAACTGAAAACAACAACAAACGCTTCTTTGAAACTGAAAGACTACAAAGAAAGGAACCTGTTATACGTTTGGACTTTCGAGTCAACTTAATTTTAGTGTTTTGGTGCAAAGTTATTGTTAAATTAAGAATCTTCGTTTTTGGTGGGCTACGCATGAACGATAGTTAATGGGCTTGAGACTTGAGTACAACCAATTCCCAATGGTCTTGGCTAAAAAATAAGCCCAATTCACATGCACAGCTCCCTATATTCTCCTATGGCTTGGGTTGGCTCCGACACCTATCATGCCCAAGATTGAATCTGTGTACATGCATTCCTGTGTGGTTGGGCCTTTGGGCCCCTCCTTGTTTGCGTTCCTCGGAACAGATGACCCAAAAAGACAGACAATCCAAAGCGAAACGCACGGTGCAAAGTGGAAAAAATACAGATCGAATGTTGTTACGTATTGCTATCCAAAAAAAAAAAAAACAGAATGGTGTTACGTATTCGTTTTTTTTTTTCAACAAACAATGGTATATATTTATCATTAAGTCTATGGATAGTAGAGGTAAATTACATATCATCCCTTTTTTGCCAATTGCCATAATTAAATCCATTAAATATCATCTTACTAAGCAAAAACCGAACTAAAGCAGTTAAATCACAGTAATCTCTTGATCAAACTAATAAGAATAATAAAGCTTTTAAATTTTTTAAAATACAGTTTCATTCATTTTTTATAATTTAAGTTCTCATTTTAATATAATTAAGTCTCTATTTTCATTTTTCAGCATCACATCACATGTCTCCTTTTTCCATCTTCTACACGCTGCTCGTAAGATGTTCAGTTTTGATTAGTTCACGCTCTTCGTTGTGACAATCAGCAGCTTGGGCTTCATATACCTGTGGTCCATCAGTTCCACTCTCGAAGTGGAACTTCCACATACTTTGGTTGAGACTTGAGACTCTGGCATAGCCAAAAGAAAAATTTGAGACCCTGTCAAACTGCTTGGCATACAGAAATATAAGGAGAGACAAAGAGATGAAAGAGTGCAGAATAATAAAAAGTTATTCAACTCAGATTGAACTATACCAACACCACAAAATAAAGTTATCCCAGACATTCACATGTGTACAATGCATCACAGTTACTGTTTATCATGTGCGGTGAAAGTAAATTAACCACACCCATTCAATATGCTCCAATTTTATGCTTGGTCAATTGGACAAATAGAAGAGGGGGAATGAAGAAAGCCATTTGCTAGTAAATTTGAGGCATGCTGATATAGTTCACTCTTTAATTAATTACTATGTATCTTACAATTATAAAAAGATATAACTCAAAAAGTTGAAGCATTCATATGTGAAAATGATGGCAAAAAGAAGTTTTGTAAAACAAGAGTTTAATTTTAAATACCAAGCTTTACAGGACATCTGAATCCTATCTTGGAAGTTTGTTGTTGATGCAACCAACTGCACCTTCTTTTAATTCCCTTTTTGATGGAATGCGGGTGGCGATCTGAGAAACGTGTTCAAAAGTGGAGCATTTTTTTTTTTGGGCCTTACAGTGCTCATATAGGCAAGTTTCCTTTCTGCCTTAGTAACTGACGCAGGAGGTGGTTCGAGTGAACGAGAGGAGAACTGCTAGTTCTGTTTGTGAGTATTTGATAGAGAGACTATCAATTTGAGGCTTTGAGTTGTTTTTAGGTTGTCGGGTCGAAGGTTTTTCTTGCTATATATCATGGTTAAAGTCGTAGGTAAACTCAGAAAGACATGGAGATAAGTATGATTTAAGATGCTTTGAGGGACAAGACATACAAGAGTTGTTCTATTTCCATTTTTGTGGGGAGGAGTCTATATTCTAGCTTTAAATGGGTTCTTGGGCAATCTGTGGTCTCTGATTTCAGCATGTTATTGCAAGCTTTTTGGTTGACAAGGGTGTTGTGGTAGTTGTGTTAGATGGAAGCTTCGGCAGCTTGTGACTTTCATTTGAGCATGCACTATGCAATTTTAGCCTAGTAGGTATATGAGGGTATTTGTTGTGCAATGCACTAGTTCCTGTTTCACTGTTTGGTTAGTTGTTTTTCTTTTCCACGGTTGTTGCTGTCTTTTTCTCAGTTTCTGCTTGCTTTCCTTACCTTCATAGAGTTCTGGTAAGTTGAACGCATGGCATATGGAGAAAGAGATAGAAAGGAAAAAAAAAAAACTCTTCAATCAAAATTAAATTAAAAAAAAAGATTTACACAGAAAATACATCAAAATTAAACTAAAAAAATAAATAATATGGGTTAAGAGAAACTAAAATGTTATTTGCACACTGAAAATTTTATTTACACTAATTAATTATGTATAAATTTATGATTAATACAAATATCAAGTAATTAAACAAATTAATAATTAATAATTATTTATTTATTTACTAATTACTCGATACATGTTTTTAATTATAAATTTATTCATAATTAATCAGAATAAAAATAACATGTAAAAAGAAATTAGCATGTGTCATGTAGTTCATTATTATATAAAATTATCTGGGTGGACTTGGCTGTTGTAACAAAGTTTTCTTATTTAAAGTGGAATATTCTATATTTTTATGCCTATTTGGTTTCACGTGGAATGGATGGAATTTGACATTTCTTCAAGTCTAATGGGGCGGCAGGCGGCTATGATTTTTTTTTTGCTCTATTTCTGTGAATCAAAAGGACTCAGAAGGATCATTTTGGACAGTGACAATTCATGACATTCATGGATACACTCGTAGGAAGACCAAAAAAAAAGGGGTTACATTCGTAGGAGCCATTGACAATCATATCCATCCGAAATGATACGAACATGACAAGGATGACCATTCAACCACCGAAACACATAAATTGCTTCTTCTGGTTTCACCTTTCGGCTTGCTCTTCCTCATCTAATGTTTTGGACCCATTACAATGAAGTTTGGTCCATGTTGGTTAGGAAATTGTCGTTGTCCTCATTTTTTAGTTTAACTATATTTTTTTTATTTTTTTTTAATAATTTTCTTAGTACTTAATAAAATTAGTGTAAATAAAAAAATAAAATATTTAATAACTTAAAAATATAAAAAAATATTTAATATTTATTTTATTTAATAATTAAAAAATTATTAAAAAAATAAGTTAAAAAAATTTAAAATGATTCTTTACAAAAAAGTGAAAGCAATTTAGGATTAAAATACATTTATCTACACAAGGAATATTATAAAACCTACGACCGCGTGTCAATATTCAATGCACAATTATTGATCCCAAACGTTTTTGGTGGACCATTCGGGCAGCCATAGCACAAAAGAAATTATTCCATGTTTTTAAAATATAATTAAATACATATTTTAAAAAATATTTTTATTATTAATTTTAAGTTATTAACATAAATTTTATATAAATTTTATTAAAATTAATAATAAATTATTTTTTTGAGTATCTATTTATTGTACTTCATAAATATGTAATAATTTTTTCACAATACAAAAGATGTGATTAGTGCATAATTTATCTATTTTATATATAAAAGTAACTAAATAATTTGACTTTATTATGTGTCATTTTGATGATGTCATTTGATATTTTTATTTTGACTTTTGACTTTAATAAATAATTAGTGTAATACTTGTGTGATGCATGAAAAAATTTAAAAAAATAAAATTAAAAGATAATAATATATTATTTAAAAATTATAATATAATATAATATTTAATTAAAAATAAAAAATTATTTATAATAATTTTAAAAGAAATATTTAATAAATCATTATCATTTTTAATTTTACATAATTTAAAGTTGTATATTCATTATTTATTTTAATATTTGTTAATATTTAATATTTTTTTTTATTTAAAATTTTTTAATAATAATTATTGATTAATTCAGACAATTAAAAAAAGAATTGAAATTTTAAATTTAATTCATAAAAAATTAAAAAGTAAGAGAAGAAGATTATTAAATAAAAAGAAGAAAAAAATAATAAAAAAAGAAAGGATTTTAAAAATTTTGATTTATGATTTTTTTTAGGATTTATAATTATGACTTATCAACTATTACTATAAATATATTATAATATTCAAGATTCACATCTCATATAAATATTATTTATTAGAACTAAATGTTAAAACAAGAATGCTAAATGACATGATCAAAATGACACGTGACAAAGTTAAACTGTTTACTTCTTTTTTATATATAGAATAAATAAATGCTTATATAAAATATAGATTTTGAATATTATAATATATTTATTATAATAATTAATAAATTATAATTTTAAATTTTTAAAAAAAAGTTTATGAGTCAAATCTTTTCGAATTTTTTTTAATTTTATTATTATTATTTTATTTATTTTTATTTAATAATATTTTTCTTTCATTTTTAAATTTTTTTATGGATTAAATTTAAATTTTAATTCTTTTTTTACCAGTTTGAATTGCAGCAATTATTATTAATTTTTTTGAATAAAAAAATATTAAATATTAAAATACTAACAAATATTAAAATAAACTTAAAATAAACAATGAATATATAATTTTAAATTTTATAAAATTAAAAAAAATAATAATTTATTAAATATCTTTTTAAAAATTATTATAAGTGATTTTTGGTTTTTAATTAAATATTAGATTATAATTTTAAAATAATATATTATTATTTTTTAATTTTATTTTTCTTTTAAATTTTTCCCGTGCGTTGCACGGATATTACGCTAGTTTTACAGTTACGGGGAAATCGTTTTCTTGCATATAAAGGACCCAGAAAGCAGAATGAGAAGTGCCCGTTAATCATTTTTCTATTTGCAAATGCCATACTATGGAATAGTCATTTCTTACATTCCAAGTTTGAACTTTCAACTTCAAGTGGTGAAAAATTAAATGGCAAACACTAATAAGAGAAAAAAAAAAATGGGAGACGCCTTCCAAGTTCCAATATTTTGGACTGTGTTCGACTAAATTTGCTTTTTTTTTTTTTTGGGGTGTAGACTAATTTGCTCTTTACTCACAAATAACGAGATTTTAAATGAAATGTTTTGAGGGGCGTGACTCAGCCGCTTGTGTCCCCCAACTTGATGATCTTTGTGCTTATCTCCTTTTAAACGTGTTCTTATCTTTTTAAGGACTTATAAAAGGATAACTTACTTTTAAGCTGCTCAATGTGCTCATCGATATTTTTTCCGTAACAATTTTAAATATTTTTATTCAATTATTTTCTTGATTTCTATATTTTCATTAAATTTTTAAATTAATTCATATAATTTAAAATTTTGTAGTTAAACCCTTAAGACTTATCAAGTGTTTTTTAATTGGATCCCCCATTGTGATTTAATGTCACCAATTCATATGGAGATGGCAAGCGGTGAGGCTAGGTGACAATTCATTTTGCATGCGTGTATCAAAGTGTGGTCAAATCAGCCAATTTTTGTCTCATCAAACTATTTTTAATTTCAAATATAATTTATTCTAATGAACATTAGGAACGATTTTTTCTTGTGTGTTGATTTGTGCCTATAAATGAAATGAAATTTTCTAATTTTATATTTATCCTTAATCTAAATTTTCTAATTACATCATAACAATATTTTAGTAAAAAACTTATCATTTTAATACATACAACTTTAACAACTTATCTCTATATCATGTCCTATTCATAAGAGGTTATGATTTAATGATTCACGAGTGGAATGAAGGAAAAGACTTATGGAAGATGAGGGAGAACCAGTCGAGTGCAACTTTTTACCTGCAAACTAAAAGAAATAATATCATCGTATTGTTACTAAAGTAATAAATAAGTTCAAGTTAAGCAAGTCTCCGCATTTATAATGTCAAAAGTTTAAAAAAAAAAATCAAAAGGAACAGAGAAATATGTCACAAATCTGAATCAACAGCAACAAAGCCAATAATTGAAGGGTTGAAAGCGTGTTTGAAACCCCCACAAGATGGCGCGAGTGAAGGCTTTTACGCAAGTTGGAACAAAAAGTAAGAGACAAACAAAAAAGCTGGAACAAGCAAGCGAACCTCCAAATCCTATGCTTTCGGGTTTGTTCCACTTATATATTCATTCATTTGTTGTTCTCAGCACTCCACTCAACAAGAGCAGAGCAGAGGAGAGAATAGGGGAGGGAGGAGAAACTGGGAGACTTTTTCTTTATTGGTAGCACTCTCCTTCTCTCTCTCTTCTTGAAATCCTTTCAAGGCAAGGAAACCACTTTCTCTCTCTCTTTCACTGCTTGTATTGCAAGAGTATAATTATAAAGAAGAGGGACCCCGAAGAGTGAATAATACATCCTCTTTAGCTCTTTCTCTGCTGCTTTGTGGCTAATACCAGGGATGTTTGGTTGCGAGCGTTTTTACTGGAATTGTGTCCCTGAATTCTATGAGCCTGAGCCTGAGCCTGAACCAGAACCAGAGCAGTTCTCTCTGCCTTCCCCTCTTCCACGATGGCCACAAGGTCTGTCTTAAACCATTGAAACAATAATGGTTTTGGATTCTTTTTCTGCTGTTATTTAATGGGTCTTCCTTGTTTTTTCGTTTCTTAGAACTGGTAATGAGAATTGGCTTTTTATGCAAATACATTGCAGGGATTGATTCAATATCTATGGGATTGCATAGTTACTTTGTTCGTTTTAGGATGATTAATTTATATTTCGAATTCTTTATTGCCCCTTTTTTTTTTTGCGACCGCTCTTCGGGATGATTGTTCCTTGACAATTACTAATTATGCACCGTTCTTTTTTCCTGTTGTTTTCAGCTATCAAACAGGCACATGTATGCAATTTTAGTTGATCAGCTTTGAAAGTCGTTTTTGGTGTAAAATTTTGGTAGAGATATTCATGAACCACAGTTTCCAGAAGGTGCAAAATTTGATTAAACTACATAGATCAGAATTCAGATTTGTTACTATTTTTTATGGTGCAAAGATTTGTTACTATTTTGTACCCTTTTCTTTTCTCATTCACATTGTCTTTAATTAATTTCCTGATGAAAATGGATATGTTGTGTTCATTGTGATACTAACTTACGAAGCCCTGGGGCTGATACACTGATACTGGTTGTCGGGTATATTGTTTTGCTGGGGTTACCAATTTACTTTGTCACTACTCTCTGGCAGCAGAAAATAACACGGCTCTTGTTTTGTGTTATTGTCTCTGATTTCACATATTGTCTCACAAATCAATGCAGAGAAGAAGAACTTTTCTTGTTTTTTTTTTAATTTTTTAATGTAAAGTTGTGGCAACAGCATTAATCAATGGCAATGCTCTTCCATAAAAAATCATATAGATCTCACTAGAATTTCTTAAATGGACTGAAGTGCTCCGTTGACTTTCTTATGATTATTGCTTTGATTAGTTCCATGGTTCTCTCATTTACTACCCCTCATTATGAATTAATTTGCTTCAACAGATGGTTAGAAAAACTTGTTTTTTAACAGAAAGCAAGACAATTCATGACTTATTTATTCTTACACTCCAACTGGAATTTCTTATCTTGACTTCACATGCCAAATGTCTTGTCAATTAATGTGCAGTTTGTGCTTCATGATGCGTTTGATGGATGTTTCTTTGCCCTTGAGAGTTGAGCAATGTAATTCATTAATGCAGAACTCTGTAGAACTTACAATCATTCAAATTCTCTATCACATGATGCTAGGCTTAGTTTCTACTTTTGTTTGATATGTAAGCATCAACTAATGCATCTTTATTGCAAATTGGCTGGTGTAATGTATGACGGAGGTCTTATTACAGACATCAAAGTTGAACTCTTGATATCAATAAATCCTTTAATTCTGTTGGGTCCTATGGATTTTCTGTGGCTGTGGTATCAAATATTTGTGGCTTAACTATATTATTTATCTAAACTCGTGAATGATCTGGTCAGGTAGCGGTTTTGCTAGTGGAAGAATATGCCTTGGAAAAATAGAAGTTTTAAAAATAACCAAGTTTGAGAGAGTTTGGAGCTGCACACATCTGCGTGGGAAAACACAGGGTTTCACATTTTATAGACCTTTGGAGATTCCAGATGGCTTTTTCTGCCTTGGTCACTACTGCCAGTCCAATGACCAGCCATTGAGAGGATATGTTCTTTTGGCCCGTGAAATTACTTCTGAATCTGAAGCTGATTATTCCCATGGCTCCATGCTAGCATCTCCAGCTCTAAAAAAGCCACTCAATTACTCTTTGATATGGAGCATGGATTCACCACATGATGAATGTGGTTACTTTTGGTTGCCAAGCCCTCCAATGGGTTATAAAGCCATGGGCATAGTAGTTACTAGCAAGCCAAATGAACCTGAAGTTGAAGAAGTTAGATGCGTGCGAGCAGATCTAACAGAAACTTGTGAGACTCGTGATCTGTTAGTAACGATAAAGTCAAAATTTTCAAAAAATTCACTTCAGGTTTGGAACACACGACCCTGTGAAAGAGGGATGTTGGGTAGAGGTGTATCAGTTGGGACATTCTTTTGCAGCACCTATTTTGATTCTGAACTAGTGGATATTGTGTGCTTGAAGAATCTTGATTCCACCTTGCATGCAATGCCAAATCTGAGCCAGATTCATGCACTTATTGAGCATTATGGTCCCACTGTATACTTCCATCCTGATGAGATATACTTGCCATCATCAGTGCAATGGTTTTTTTAAAAATGGAGCAGTTTTGTATTCAGAAGGCAGTGAGAAGGGTAAAGCTATAGATTATCAGGGCTCAAACTTACCTAGTGGAGGATCAAATGATGGTGCTTATTGGATAGATTTGCCTAGTGATGATGATGCAAGAATTTATCTAAAGAAGGGAAACGTAGAGAGTGCAGAACTCTATGTTCATGTAAAACCAGCGGTGGGAGGAACCTGTACTGATATTGCAATGTGGGTTTTTTGTCCCTTCAATGGACCTGCCACCCTTAAAGTGGCATTGGTGAACATTGAGATGAGTAAAATAGGGCAACATGTGGGTGACTGGGAGCACTTCACCCTTCGTGTAAGCAACTTCACTGGAGAGCTATGGTCTGTGTTCTTCTCTCAGCATAGTGGAGGTGAATGGGTAAACGCATTCAATCTGGAGTTTATTGAGGGTAATAGACCAATTGTTTATTCATCAAAACATGGCCATGCTAGCTTCCCTCATCCTGGGACTTACCTTCAGGGATCATCCGTACTTGGAATAGGAGTACGGAATGATGCAGCTCGAAGCAAACATGTTGTGGATTCAAGCATCAAATATCAGATTGTTGCCGCCGAGTATCTTGGCGATGGAGCCATTGCAGAACCATGTTGGTTGCAATATATATGAGAGAGTGGGGTCCTACCATTGTGTATGATTCACGTTCTGAAATAGAAAAGTTAATAGATCTGCTTCCGATGTTTGTTAGACTTTCTGTGGAGAACTTATTTGAATTGTTTCCAACAGAGCTTTATGGGGAACAGGGGCCAACCGGTCCAAAGGAGAAGGCCAATTGGGTAGGAGATGAAATATGCTAGTCCCGAGGACACCATGGATCAATTGTAAAGGAGGTATGCCTCAGATAGTAGTAAGTTATGTCATTCTTGGTGGCTTGAAAAACAATAGCGCTCTGATGTTCGAGTTACTTGAAAGAATATTCACAATTAAATGAAAATATGAACATGTACAAGCGATAGTTATTGGTTGTAGACATTTCTGGTGTCTTCGTAAGATGACCATGGCGCCAGTGTGTGGAGAGGAACATAAAATTTTTTTGGGTTCCAAGTATTGCTGGGCATGGAGCAAGAACGTCTGTGATTCATTCAGTGTAGTTGTATTACTTCATTCACTTGTTGGTTTACTTGGAATTTTTGCTTATCATGTTCTGCCTTGGAAAGTTGACGTGTGAACCCTTGAGGTGGGGCAAGCACCCAATAGGGCAATGCATAACTTCAATACAAAACAATTGCCTTTTTTTCTTTTGGGTCTTAAAACAATTTCCTGAAGACAAGACAATCTGCTCAGTGAGTTTCTAACTGTCTGACCATATCCCTACGCCATAAAATAGATTACAATATTAAAAAAACATGAAATAATGCACCAAGAAGAATTTAGAATTGAATCGTTTGTCTCTGGTAAAGCTAGAAAGGAATCCTGCGCTCTCTGAACAAATACCAGAGGAAGAGAAGAAAAGGAACTAGAAGCACTTGGGGTTTGGGTTAACAAAAAAGGGTGCTCGTGAATTTTAAAAAGATGTTTAACCATTATTTTAATATGAAGACTATCAATAATTCCTCTCATCTAATTTTTTTGGGTGAACTTCTAGCTGCTCCTTTAGACCCAAGCACGTGTTATGATTAATGATTAATCTTATGCAAGTGTTAGAAGCGATATAAAGAAACGTAAAAATATACGCTACTCAAAATAGGGGCATTTTTCTGTGGATAAGTTGGCATTTAATAGCTCAAAAATGTGAGGAAAAAACCACTTCTAATTTTTTTTACACACAGAAAAGAAATAAAATATTTTTAACAAGCTAAAACTTTCAGCTCCTTTCCAAAGTAATTTTTTTTACAAGAAAATACTTTTTCACCAAAAAAATGAAAAATAAACTACTCCAGAAGGGCAGAAAAAAAATTTTAGTTACATTTTTAAACACCTTAAATTACCTTAATTTTGACAATTTCTTTTTTTTTTTAACAATAGTGATATAAATATTTAAATTTATGACCTCCTGTAAATTACCTAAACTATCCACTACCAACTCATTAGCAGTGGCTTCCTTGATTTTGACATATGCCAATAGAGCACATTGTTGAAAATCTTCTGATCCTGACTTAAATTTGTTTTAATACATGGCATATAGTTAGAATTCGTATATTCCAATTTACAGTTAATACATGGCATCATTAGAGTTTATCTGGAAAATAAGTAATATTTTTCTTTTTAATATTGTATTGTTGCTGACTATTACTAAGATGCATACACAATGCTATATCCCTAGAATATTATTTTCTGTCATTCTCTTCCTTCAGCTGGGGAAGTTGTTGGGTCCCCAGACAAACACCTGATATCCATGAAGCTTAATAAAATGGGACAGAGAAGAAAATGTCCCCCTGTGCCGAAGGAACAGAAGCTTAACAAATTTCATTACACCGAACAGTATTAATATTTACATAGGCATGACCAAGCCCAAAATAGGTTACACTCAAGACTCCCCTGCAATTTGCTCCTCTCAATCCCTCCCCCCTCTGAAACAGAAAAGGCGTTTACAGTTCACAGCACAAAGGAAAGATTTCTATTTCATCAAAAAATATTTTGAACATGGGGGCACAATTCATTTACAACAATAATAATAAAAAATGGATTAATTAAACCATATATGAACACTTCAGATTATGTCATCCTTCATCTTGCAACCGTTCCATTTCTATTCTTCAAGTCTTCCCACCTTATCTCCTGGGCACATTCCCCACAGACTGTACTGCAACCAAATTTTGTGCCCTGACTTCTAAGCGTCAGCAAGTGCGCAAGGTTGGTGCATTTTCGCATCACAAAACGATTCCTTACCTTACTTGGTGAGATGCTGCGGGCTTCTGATACATGGGGTGCTGCATTTGGCATTTCTGGCTTTCGATCAGGTATAGACTGAGACTCAACAAGTGGTACTCTCTGCACTTCTTTCCATTCCAGTGATTTCCGATACACCTCCCAGGCCATATCTTGCTCCTCTTTTGATAGCTTTTCCTCCTCATTTTCTTGCAACAGGGATTCATGTTCATGATAATTGGCAATCCACCTGGTAATAAAATATTACATCAGATGATGCAGATACATAATAGTTATTCTAATAAAATAGAGAAAACTAAATAAAAGCATCTGGGTTTTAGACAACTGTAGTAAAAAATCTCAAGTCTATGTACTTGATTAAAGAAATCTTTATTGATGTATACTACTGCCACTAGGAAAGCCAGAAGTCTAGCCACTCAAACAATCTGAGCTCAACTAGTGTCCTAACTCCTAAGCATAAACTCAAGATCCAGACAGCACTTGTGACCTGGCTTCATCCACAGAAATATGCCCGCATAAATATAATTCAGATTAAATGTGTAAGTTATCCATTCAAGAACAACTGACACAGCCACAACTTGGATTTGCTCATGCATAGGCCCATCAGCAACAATGGACTCTCACGGAAACTTTTTTTGAATGGACTTCCAATCGCAACATAAAATTATTAAACTTGGGCTTAAATGTCCATCTCTACTGATATGACCCAATAACTAGACTACTTAGAGATTGTTTTCACCGGAGAATATGACAGAATAATGGGCCAGGAATACTAACTAGAGTTTTGGATTTGCAGAAAAATAAATTGTAAACAGAGGAATGACAAAGGCTACCAAATAGGAGGATTCAGCAGGATCACTGACCCAACTCCACTAAATCCAACTTCTAGATACTCTATTAAATGACAAAGCTGTAACTTCCAGCAAAATATATGTCTTTGCAGTGAGATTCTGAGTTAACTAAGTGATGTATGGCGCAACTTCCAAGATAAACACTTTTTAACACATTCTAGTTTACCTTGAAAGAATTGCACAACACCATGAGAAGAAAGGGAGAATTAATGAAGCATTAACAGTCCTTAAAATTAACTAAAGACCAGTGATGAATCCAGAAAATTTGATTAGTGAGGGCAATATATAAAAAAACAATTTTATATTATATTTGACCTAAATTTTTTGTATAAAGGAGATTCTTTTTTTTTTTTTGGTCAATCATTTAGATGATAGTAATTTTATTTTTACCATAGTCTAATATCTACTAGAAAACAAGCAGAGAGATATGAAAGCATAAAAGAAACTGTGACTTTAAATAAGTTTGTGCCTTTTATGTTGTCGAAGACAACATAAAAATAAATGCAACTCAAAAAACTGTGGGATACTAGAGTCCTAAATAGGAAATGGTTTTCTCTATATCTTTCTAGAGTTCATAGAAAATAATTTGATAAATTTTTTCCTTATTTAATTTTACATATGTATGTGCCTTATAGTACTTAGTCTATTAAATATAGAATAGGATAATGTCTTTCATTTTTGTTACCAATGAATAAGTATGCGGACAAAAGAACCATTCTATCATACACTTCATAGAAAATTTTGTCAGTGGCAATTGCCCCACTTTTTTATACGTAGATCTGCCACTAACCAAGACAAAAATGGAAAAGAAATTTGGGATCATCAGATACGAGGATACTTTAAAAGTTGAACCGAGTAGGACATCTTAATCATGAAAAGAGACTCAGTGAAACAATTGCTATAAGTCAAGACTCAAGAGAACCTACCTCGGATGATGCTTGCTAAGTAAGCTTTCCATTAACTTATCAGAATAACTGCTTCCATTTGAATGTGGTACTGTATCTTTCAGGGAACGGCCAACCAAAATTGGGTTATTTTGATCACAAGCATGCCCATTTTCTTGACTCAGTTCAGCCAAAGTCTCAGGGTTTTCATCGTCACCAAATTCAAATAGATGTAACATCTCTTCTTTAGATATTGTCCTATGCACCTGTTGTCTATCAACCACTCTAGCAGCGAGGCCCTCCTTTGTTACCTATTGAAACCAGTTCTCTTCGTTAGAACAATTTGAAAAATGAACCATAGAAGCACATCATGTTGTATTACCTGCCGCTTATATATTTTCTCTTCCATGGTTCCATGAGCCAGTAATCGGTAAGCAAACACAGGCTTTGTCTGGCCATACCTGCAAACATGATAATGTTTTTAACTTTAAGAACATCCTTTGTCAATTGATGCAAATTCAATAACATGGAAATGATCAAATAAAAAATGTGTATCTTTTTAAAGATATCTTTCCAGAATGAAAACATACAAACTACTCCAAACCAAGTGAAGATTTCTTATTTTTGGTTAATAAAAAGTTTAGGGTGAGAGGAGGCTCTCCCCATTCCAAGGCTAGGGCAAACCATCAATCTCAGCGAGGATTTACAGTGGGATTATAGATCACCACCAACAGAAGACCCTTGGATTCAAACCCAAGTCATGCAGCTGTTATGAACGGAAGGTCGACTCGACGAGTCAACCCCCATTGGCAACCAACTAACCAAGTGAAGATTTTGATTTGCAAATATTGTGGTGGTATCAGTAGTATGTATGACTTTACCACTAAAGCAACCAATTTCAAATAATGTGAGCAAATGCTTTTGCAAGAATTAAAAAAATATAGGTTACCATAATTCAAAGAAGAAGTCTCAACTTTCAGACTATTTTGTAATTGCTTAGCATTAATTATAGGATAAGTAGCCTATTTCGCACTTAGCGTTTTGTTAATTTTGCTCCCAGGAATAAACCATTAAAAGGTGAACATCACATCCAATTGGATACTCTTCATTTGCCCACATTTCTTCAAAATTTTATTTCTACTCTGAGTGTTCGACTGATGGTACCAAAGTATACTTTATAACTAATACTTCCACCAGAAGAAAGCTCATTTTGATTGAGGGAAAAAAAATAACTGGAGCTTACCTCCAAGCTCGATAGATAGCCTGGAGATCATATGTTGGATTCCAAGAACCATCAACTATAACAACACGGTTAGCTGCATGAAGATTAATACCCAAAGAGCCCGCTCTGGTTGAAATCAGAGTGCATTTCACCCTCCTATTCAAAGGCTCATTAAACCTCTCAACAAGCTTCTGCCTTTCAGAGCTCTCTGTCCTTCCATCCAGCCTGAAGGTTAAATCACATCAGAAAATATTGAATAAAAAAAACTATTAACAACAGGATCCATCTAAATTTCTAAGTCCTAACCTTAGATAATTGAAAGTTTCAACATAAAGTATCATATGCGCAGATATAGATGAAACCAATACAAGTGAGAAGAAAAATATGAAATAGTAAAAAGTGTCCAGAAGTCTTAATTAGACAGAAAACAAAAACTTATAAATTGGTAAATATTAAATGACTAGAAGAAACAAAAATTCTATTCGTGCAAAGAACATTTGATCAAAAATCCCCACAGAATGCTTTTATAATACATTAAATCCAATAACTAGTTCATACTTTCATTTGGATAAAAAAGGAGTCTATGAACCTTCTCACTATTTTTGTGTAGAAGCTGATCAGTAATAAAATGTATTTCATAAATTATTTTACTGAACTACAAACCAACTTCTGCATATATATATCAGAATTTCCACCGAAAAAAACATGGCATCTCTCTGAAAGACTACTAAAACCTGCTTGAAATTAAAGAAAAACCTGAGAAAATTTGCAAACCGTCAAGAATAATTTGGACATGCAAATAGAAAGATTAATACAGAAGGATGTTAAATACAGAATATTAATCCTAAATAATTCAGAAAATCTAAGCAGCAGTTAACACAGAGGGAAAGAGACAGATCATCCCCAGACTTTACAACAGCAATGCCTGCAGACGAGAGCATTTGAAGGAAGAAAGCAGACATTCCCAACCATAAAATAGAAGTTCAAAAAAATGTTACCAAATGATCAGTAAAATAAAAAAACAAATCAAAAGATTGACAAGAGTAGCAGCAAGTTGGAGTGTCAAACAGGTTTTAACAATCTGAACCCACCTGTACCAATCTTTTCTCTTCTTCCAAAACTTTCCATGTTTGCCACGTCGAGGTAACCTTGAGAGATAAAGTTCTATGAGGTCTAAGGTTGGTATGCTCTGACTAAAAACTAACACCTTATCGCCCACATCAGAACTCATGGTTAGTATGTCTATCAACAAAACCATTTTGCCACTGTAATCAAGCTCTTTATAAATTTTTTCATGAAGAAGATCATTCCACCAACCCTGGAAAGTGGAAAGTGACAAGAAAGAGGAAGCATATCACTAAAAGCAAGGTTGTTAAAAAGCATAATACCAGGGGATGGCAACCAAAACAGCCAACAATGAATCTCATTTCTCAAAATTCTAATTTAAATGGAAAGGAATAACTAAAGAGTTAAAATACCATGTATCAATTTAGTTTTTTTTCTTTTCATACACTTAAGACTAATTTGTGAATGGCTTGAGGAAAAATCTCTCAGCCCATGGATTTATATTTATAGATTACAAACATAGATCCCTTGATGTTAGGGATTGACGAGATTATTTACAGCAAGAGAATCAACTATTTCCTATTCTATCTATACAAGATATCTACTAATTATTAACTAAATTAAAGAATATCAACAACTAAATCAAAGAATATCAGCACTTCCCCTCTAGCTGGTATATATATATCATATGCATCAAGCTTGTTACATATATATGTTACCCTCGGGCCCCAAACAGACTTGGTGAAAATATCAGCTAGTTGATCACTAAAATTCACAAACGAGGTAGTTATTTCTCCGGAGAGAATCTTTTCACGAATGAAATGGCAATCAATTTCTATATGTTTAGTTCGCTCATGAAAGACTGAATTTGAAGCAATGTGCATGGCTACTTGATTATCACAAATGAGTTTCATGAGCCCTATTTTGCAAAGCTTCAATTCTTGAATCAGTTGTTTCAACCATATAAGTTCACACGTAGCGAGTGCCATGGCTCAATATTTTGCTTCTGCACTTGATCTAGCAACTACATTCTTCTTTTTACTTTTCCATGAGATAATGTTGCCTCCAATAAGAACACAATACCCAGAAGTCGACCGTCTGTCACTAGGAGATCCCGCCCAATCTGCATTTGTATATGCAACAATGTCTGTATGGCCTCTATTCTCATAGATCAACCCCTTCCCAAGAGAACCCTTAATATATCTCAAAATTTGAACTACTACATCCCAATGACTGTCACAGGGAAAGTTAAGAAATTGACTTACAACACTAACCGCAAAAGATATATCTAGTCTAGTCGTGGTGAGATAGTTTAATTTTTCCACCAGTCTTCGATACCTTCCCGGGTCTGAATAAGGCTCCTCCTGATCTGGTAGAAGTTTAACATTCGGATCCATAGGAGTATCAATTGGTTTACAATCTAGCATTCCAATCTCTTCCATAATATCAAAAGTATACTTCCTTTGAGAGATAGCAATGCCAGTTTTTGATTGGGCCACTTCAATCCTAAAGAAGTACCGCAATCAGCCCAAGTCCTTAGTTTGGAAGTGTTGAAACAGGTGTTGTTTTAGGCCCTTGATGCCATCATGATCATCTCCTATAATGACAATATCATCTACATAGACCACAAGATAGATGCATTGATTAGAGGATGAGTGTTTACAGAACACATAGTGGTCTACTTCACTACGGACCATGCCAAATTGCTGTATGACTTTACTAAATCATCCGAACCACGCCCGTGGAGACTATTTAAGGCCATATAGATATTTATGTAACCTACAAACAAGACTTGACTCTCCCTGAGCAACAAACCCAGGTGGTTGTTCCATATAAACTTCCTCCTCCAGGTTATCATGCAGAAATGCATTCTTGATATCCAATTGATAGAGAGAAAGGTGGTTCATAGCAGCCATCGATACGAATAAGCAAACAAAGGCCATTTTAGCAACAGGGGAGAATGTATCTCCATAATCAAGGCCGAATATTTAAGTATAGCCCTTAGCCACAAGGTGTGCTTTCAAACGGTCCACCTATCCATTAGGGCCCACCTTGATAGTAAAGACCCATCGACAAACAACTATAGATTTTTCGGGAGGGGAAGGAACAAGAGTCCAGTATAATTGGAATCCAAAGCTGTCATCTCGTCAATCATGGCGTGACGCCATCCTGGATGGGAAAGTGCTTCCTGGACAGCTTCAGGAATAGAAATGGACAACAAAGCAGAAACGAATGCAAAATGGGATGAAGATAAACGATGATAGCTTAGGAAATTATAGATAAGATGAGGATTGCGAGTAGAACGTATACTTTACGAAGAGCGATGGGCAAGTCAGCGGAAGCTTCAGATAGGCCCAAGGCAGGTGGAGACATTGGAGCAGGATATGAATTGCCTGAGTCTGGAGTGAGAACAGCCTCTGGAACAACAGGACAAGGTCGACACTGAAAAGTGATAAGCGGGTGCGATGAAGAATGTGTCTGCAGACTAGGAGGTGCAGGCACTTGAAAACTGGAGGATCAGAAATAGGCAAATCAAGACAGGAAATTGGTAGGAGCTAAGAGATGGAGTTAGGCTCGACTGGTGAGGTGAAGTAAGGAGTGTCCTCAAAAAAGGTAACATCTGCAAATATGTAAAAACGATTTGTGGAAGAAGAGTAACATCGATAGCCTTTTTGAACCCGAGAATAACCAAGGAAAATGCACTTAATAGAACGAGTAGACAATTTATCAAGAACTGGAATAAGATCATGCACAGAACAGGTAGAACAAAAAACGTGAGAGGAGACAGTATAAAGATGGTCCTTAGGAAACAAAAGAGAGTAAGGAACTTCATTTTGTAAAACAGAGGATGGCATGCGATTGATTAAAGAACCAATGGTGAGAACAGCATCACCCCAAAATTTTAAGGGTGCTAGCATGCAACAAAAGAGTTCGAGCAATCTCAATAATGTGATGATGTTTTCTCTCTGCTATACCATTTTGTTGTGGAGTGTGCGGACAAGTTGACTGATGAAGCATGCCATGAGATACCATAAAGGAATTGAAAGGAGCAGAAAAATACTCTTTTGCATTATCACTGCGCAATATGCTAATAGAGTGCCCAAACTGAGTTTGAATTTCATTGCAAAGTTTTGAAAAATAGTGAATAACTCTGAACGATCTTTCATCAAAAATATCCAAGTACATCCAGAAAAATCATCAATGAAAGTAACAAAGTACCTATACCCCAAAATAGAACTGACACGACTAAGACCCCAAAATATCAGTGTGAACAATATCAAAAGGAGACTTTGCTCGATTATTGAAGTTGCTTGGAAAGGATGCACGAACATGTTTTCCAAGCTAACATGACTCACACTCTAAAGAATGCAAATAAGAGAGATGGGGAACCATCTTTTTTAGCTTATTTAGACTCGAATGACCCAGACGACGATGAAAGGAGACTAGGAGACTCGGTGGCAGCATACATATGGTAGAAGATGGAGGCTGGAGATAATAGAGTCCACATGATTCAGATCCTACGCCAATCGTCTATCCCGTACTCTGGTCCTAGATGAGAGAAAAGAATTAGTAGTGAAGATTATGGAGCAGTTAAGAGTGCGGGTCAGTTGACTAATAGAAATTAAATTAAAGGGGCAGCAAGGAATAAACAGAACATAATTCAAAGATAAAGATGGGAGAGGCGTAGCTTGACTAATGCCAGTGGCTTTAGTCTTAGAACCATCAGTGAGGGTGATGTGGTGTGGTGTCTCAGAGGATGATAATTTTAAGAAAAAAGAAGGATTACCAGCTATGTGATCGGAAGCACCAAAATCCAAAATCCAGGATCCAACAGAAGAAGAATAAGAGAGGCAAACTGTAGAATTACCAGTATGAGCTAGTGGCTGAAGATGAAGCTTGTTGGGATGCTTTAAGCTGAAGATACTCCTTATACTCATTGTCTGACAGTATGTTCTGGTTGTCAATCCTAGACTCGTTCTTTTCTCAATACCAGGTGACTGAGATTGTGTCATACTAGCGGATTTCTCAGGAAAACCATGCAGGGAATAGCAATGGTCTTGAGTATGGCCCAAGCATTTACAGTAGGAGTATTAAGGACGACCACCAGAACCACAGCCACCTCTACCACCACCACGACCATGACCACGACCACGACCTCCACGATCAGCAGAGACAAAGGCTGAGGACTCTGAACCTGTTTGGGAACTAATTCCAGATGTTGCATCCAGAGAAGGAACTCGCAACAATTGATTAATGAGATCCTCCACCGTAGAAATATTTGAGTTTGTTAGTATTTGATTCCGAACATATTCAAAATCTTTATGAAAACCATGGAGAACAAAAACCATATACATGTTGTCACGCTTATCTAACATCTTCTGAAGGTTGTCACTAGTCAGTATCAACTTGATTTCTTCAATTGTGGACTATGTCTTATTTAGATATGAAGGCAGGTCATGATCTGTCATGTGGAGCGTTGCCAGATTATGAACACAATCGTACAGACTTTGGATATCATTAAAGTAGATGCTCCGAGCCTTTTTCCATATATCATGACAAGTTTTATAGGAACAAAAAATGCACTAACAGTTTTGGATCAATGGACTGCCACAGTAAGGACACCAACTGATAGTCAGCCTTCTTCCATTGGTCCCTCTCATCAGCAGGGATGTCCTCCGCCTTCTTGGTTAGATGCTCAGAGAGTCCCTGACCTAAAAACTAAATATCAACAGCAGCATACCAATCTAAATAGTTCTTACCATTGAGTTTTTCTGACATTATGGTGGGGCTGCCAGAGAAGGAAAAGGAAATAAGGCCCTTCTTTGAGGATTCAGAGGTAACACAAGACAAATCAGATGCAGAAGCCATGAATGGGGAAGAAAACGTGAGAGCCCAAGACAAAAAAAAAACGTGAGATTTTGTGATAGTTTGATGCTGGACGTGAAAGCCCAGGACAAGAGATAGTTCAACTAGACTTCTGACCTCTAAAACAGGACCAGGGGGCGTCGACGAGCTGAACGGCACCGGCAGCAAGACGATCGAAGGTCGGGAAGATGGCGCGTGGCTTACACGTGCCGATAGCTTCTACTGCGCATACGAGGGCGTGACGGTGCCTCCGGCGACGGTGCTTGGAGGGATGACCGGCTGGCGGTTTTTGAGACTATCCGTGCCTTCACCTTGCTGGTTGAGGGTGTCAAGACCAAAGATCCAAGCTGGACAGTGGCTGGAATAGCGTGATTCTTAGGGTTTGGGCCCCAAGATCGTGCAAGCTTTGAGACCAACTTGAGAATGATTTGTGAATGGCTAGAGGAAAAATCTCTCAGCCCATGGATTTATATTTACATATTACAAACAGAGATCCCTTGATGTTAGGGATTGACGAGATTATTTACAGCAAGAGAATCAGTTATTTCCTATTCTATCTATACAAGATATCAACTAATTATTAACTAAATCAAAGAATATCAACACATACCTTTACGAAAAAGCCATTATCATCTTTCCCTTGTAGCAAATCATTTGCATACCTTATCTTCTCTGTAAGGTAATGAGTTGTCAATTGATACAGTAAAGAATCATATTCAAGATAATATGAAGAACAAATGATAACATAAGAATAAAGAAAAGCAAACAACCAAAATTCAAAACAGTCAATGGATTATGCATTACAAGAAAGGTGAAATATGTTTTATTAGTAGAAAGGCTATATATGTTGTACTACCTTATCATTGAACAAACAAGCAAAATTCATTGTCTTTTCTTTTTTCCACCCTAAATTCTGAGGCCAAAAATTATATTTCTAGTTAGGACCAAGTAAGAGGATATACAAACAGAATGAACATTCATCATGCTATTCAGCCATTTTAGAATAGCTTTAGGGAAACGTATAGACTAAGCTTAAGCACCAAAATTTTATGGTTCACATACTCCTATTGATGTATATCTCATAAATTAATAATTATAAATTACAGAATTCTATAGATAAAGTAACTGAAATTTAACTTATTAGAAAATTCCAAGGAATCCTATATAATGCCACTGGAACTATTTTTTCTAAAAACCTTTCAAGTGGCCTGTACTACTCAAAAACCCAATCATAAAATGACAAAGGTAGTAAAATCATGAAATTTGAAAAGCAGAAAAGAAACTAATTAACTGTAGAGCTTATAATTTATATACATTGATGGTAAATTCAAAGGCAAGCATTTAAATATCACTATGAAACATGTAGGAAGAACACAGGGTCACCATATCCCTAGCTCCTCACACACTAAGCACACAAAAGAGGTGCACCAAATGAGTTCATTTATTTGACAGGCCAGCTAATCTAGAAAGACCCATATATACAACTGTTCATTGTAGACAAACATTTTCTAGAAATTCCTGTTAAGATATAAACTCTGTACTTTATATTTCCTTTTCTTCCCTATTTGTACCTCCTAGAGAATTTTTAAAACAAAGTTGGTCATTCATCAGAAAAGAAGTTTGACCAATGCTGATTGTGCCTCCAAAACAGAGAGAACATATTTGTTCCACTTGCATCATAAAAGTTAAGGTCATTAAAGACATCTGAACTATGTTCACATGTTTCAGAACCAGTAGTTTCCTCAACATAAGCCGCTGCAAAGTGTAGTACCTCAATAGTTATGCAGAAAGAGATGTAGAAGGAACCAGTAACAGCTTTCAGTTTCCAGCACATACAAGAAAACAAATATGCAAAGCAGTTTAATTAGTGCATGTTTGGATTAGCTTATTTTGCTTTCAGAAAAACTTATAATCAAAATGCTCTAGAGAGAACTTTTGGCTGAAAAGCTTTTTTTGAGTGTAAAATCATCAAAACCAAACATGCACTTAATCTTATTTCTACTTAAGATGTCATAAAACATGGAAAGCAAGTTTCTAGAGATTCAGAGATAGAAATAACGAACTAGTAATATTTGATGATGCAAATACAAACATGCATACAAAAAACCACTCCATGCATATAGAGGAAGCCTTCAATCAATTAACAATTATTGTTATCAATAACTAAAATTGGAAGCAGGAAACAAGTGTAGGCCCCTATATGTCCATATACACGAAGACTACCTCCAGCAAGCACATTATAATCAGAATTTTCGTCACTGGAGCTGTCATCCACAAGAAAATTCTCAACAGCATCTTCATGTCTTACGTAGCCCTTGTCTTCTTTTGTCAATTGCAAGATCCCAGGGTGGTTCCATATCTACTACAGACAATAAATTTCTTTATCACCATGATACACAAAAACAAGATAGGAAGCAACCACAATTTAACAAATGCACAAGACTTGTCGTTAATCTGTACTATTATAGGAAGAAGATTCCACCATTTGGTGTCCATTTTTAACTTTCCTAAAAACTCTTAACTATAACTGAAAAGTGAGGAGAAAATCGTTATTTCATATTAATCAAAAGGCTCACCACTTACACAGAGTTCCCACTTTTAAAGAACTTTTTTCAAACATACTGCAGTTTTCGAAGTCAGTTTTTGAATTTGAAAACATAAAAACTGTCATGTCATCATAACATATAATCAAATAAAATTGAACTTTTTTACACTTGCACTGCGGGTATCTCTTCTAGTATATAAGAAAGCTGGTTTTAGAAGAAGGCTGCATTTGGCAAAAATATGTTAATTGTTAAATGTGATTTACGTACCTTTACACGGTAGAGAATAGCATACTTTTCATATAACATCAAATTACTTAATTTATTAGTATCATTTCAATGAATTTTGTAAGACTAATAAATAATGAATGATAAATGGAAATAGGAATGGATTTCAAAAGAAACCCTTAACATCCATTTAGAAGAACCAAAAAAAAAGAAAGAAAGAAAGAATCAGCAGTTTTTAGAAAATAGTTGCTTATGAGTTTACAAACATCAAAAGCTGCAGCTTGAAAATAATATATGCTGAAGCACCAATTGATAATTAATAGGAGATTTACCCAAATTAGATAATGGGTAAAATAGAGGAAATGCATAACCAATGCAATAATGCATACATTTATACTTATCCATTTTTTCACCGCAAATCAACAACTCTTAACAATTTTTTACCCCAAACTTACCTTCAACAGCTACCAAAAAAAAAAAAAACCTTACCTTCGTTAACTACCACTCTTTCCCTCTTATCAAATCCCTCCCACTTCCTGTAACCACCTTTTTTTTTCCCTTCAGGTTATTATATATACTAAACTTTCTAAGACAAATAGATTGAGTACCAAGTTCTCCAAAGATATACTTACCTGAGCTAATGCCTGGTAGCCAGCAAAAAAACTTCTCTTTCTTAACTTTTCATGAGGCGCCCTGTCATTGGTGAACCCATGCACATCAAGGAATCTCTTGTACAATTTTCTCTGTAAGGGAGAAAGCTTGACAGTTATCACAAAGACAGTTTTTGGTGGCAGATCCTTCTTCACCACATTCATGTCCATTCTTTGGACAAAGCCTTTCAACTCTTCATAGAGGATATGAGACCTTTGGTTCATAATTTTTACATCAACCAGAGTTGAATTAGTATGTTGACCATTCTCTATAGGATTTTGGAAGCTGCACATACAGGAAAATATTTTGTAAGAAACATATATATAATAAATCACAATAAGAACCAGAATAATGAGGGTAACGAAAGCCTTGCCGGTTCCTAAATTCATGGCTGCTTCCAAGAAAACCTTCTCTTACAAAATCAACCATCTGTTTCAGATAAAAAGCTTAAGAGTCAAACATTGAGAACAATAACTTAATAGTTATCCAACTTTTAACTTCTATCAAAACTTACACAATAATATTCCATGAGATTGTTTTGAAGGGGTGATCCAGTCAGCGCAATTCTTCTCTGGCATTTTACTTGTTTCAAGGCTTGAGTTATGTCAGCCTTTGTATTTTTAATCATATGAGCTTCATCACAAACAAGAATGTCTGGTCCGTCCTGTGGTAAGTGGTAACATGTCAACAATGTCAAAGGAATGCAATTGCAAATGACATGCGTTAGAACATCAGGGTTATTCAAATGTTAGGAGTCTTGTTATGTGAATAGTCTTTGGGCTGGGCTTGTACTAGTTGTAATACACTAGTACTTGACTGAGTACTACACCAGCAGTCATCCAGTGTTTGGGATGCCTTACTTTGCTATGTTGTATCTCCAATAATGCTATGTGGATTATGGAGCCCTCAGCCCATTATTACTCTTTAAGTGTCCTATATGAGTAGCAAGCTTGGTTCATATGATCTATATGCACTAACTTGAGAGGGAGTATTAGAATACTAATCTAGATTCATTAGCATAGTAGTCTAGGTTCATTAGCATATTTAGAACATGTTGGAATACTTGTCAACTATAGTTATGACTGTAGTTAAGCTGTTAATCAGCTCTATAATTAGTCCTTGATTAGTTCCTGTACTTATTGCACTCATAGGGCTGGTTTGGCTGAGCTTCTAAAAAAAATCTTTTTTATATGAGCTTTTTTTAAAAGGTCTTTTATAAAAAGTAAAAACTACTTTTTTTGTTTGGATGCAATACTTGAAATATATTTAAGCACAAAAATCTAGCTAAAAAAAATCCATCCAAGCACACTAAAATGTGAAAAAGGTCTTTTCCTTTTTATCAAGAAAAGCACATCCAAAGGAGCACATAGTATAAATAAGATGGATTGTGTGTAAGCTACACACACAATTTCTCTCAAACACTATTTCAACATAAGTAATGTACATAAAGATTTACACAACGCTTAGACTTCCTAAGTAATATTAAGATAGTTGGCAACAGTGCCCAAGGATGTGCAACTATCAATTACAAAGTAGCCGGATCGACAGCAACAGAATATCATCTAAAAATATGAAGAGATGCTATTTCAAGAATTTTACCTGCAAAGCATGGCAAATTTCTCTAGCCATGTGCCGACCTTTCACATTCTTTCCGAAAGACAAATTTCGGAAAGCGGTATAGCCAATCAAAAAGACACCACCTTTAGCTCTCCACTTTGCAAGCAATTCCGCTCTTCTATCTCTGCAAAAAGGAAATTATATTAGCAACAAGATGACTATGTAAGTTGTTGAATTGAAAATATGAAAAAGTGAAGGGGGCTCTGGCAGCATGGCTCTTTCTTCCAATTGCGCTGTTGCAATTACAGGTTGGATGTCTAATTATCCTACTTAATCTCATGAAATAGTAAAATGATGAATCTCTTCATATCTTTTTCTTTTTTGACAAAAGAAGAATTCATTAAGAGAAAGAGAAATCCAAAAAAGGAGGATAAGAAATCGGCGTAGAGTAACCAAAAAAGAAAATCCCAAACTATGGAGCCAAATGCCACAGATATAATAAGACATCTACTTTCTCCCATCCTGCAAATCATAGAGAATTTCCTCGGAAAATAATTATATGAATATGCATCCAGCCCTATAGTACAATTCATATAAATCATAAACTCACTAAATTTGTTGACTGGTCCTAAAAACAAACACAATTGAAAGATTCTTCACTGAGAATCTACCCCAACAAAAGGAACTAGTTGATTTTAGTGAGACAATTATACTTTATAACCAGACAATATGTCACGGTCGGACAGTTCACCTGACTAGGACTTGGGTGCTTGCTCACTCACCCGAGAGGAACAAGCTAGCCAAATATCAATCCAAACCACTAAAGGGCCAAACATAACTAGCAACAACGCATCACAGCACGACAATAGCACCATCCATACAAAGGCATGAGAATGAACGCAAGAAGGCACAACAATATAGAACATGAACAAGAAAATAACAAGGCACAAAGTTCCCAACACAATGGGTTATTCTCATTGAAGAACCTTCAGTACATTTGCAAGGCTATGACATGGCAACATGTATGGGGCCAAGTAAGCAACACAGTCCCAATCCACATTATACAACCGCCCATTCCTTGGTCACCACCCAAATGCTAAGTTGTGAATGGGCACAAACACAGCTATGTGCTACACATTTGCATTGGACAAGTGCAGCCCATTACACCAGATCAACTCCCCAAATTTCTCACCTCCTAACCTTTAATCAAATTCTTTTATCTATAGAAAATTAAAGAATTGAGGCTGTTTCCACAAGTATGCAAAATTCCAAACTGAAGTAGTGGATGAAATAACATCAGCCAGATTAGCCGAAGGACAGGATTACGTGGAGTGGTGCTTATCAATATTAAAAATGTGAGGCAGTCACTGGATCAGTTTTATATGATTTTCTTTATTATAGTTTGAAGTGTATATGGTAATATCTAGTTACGGGTCAAATGTTGTAATTGGGCTTCTCTTGTATGTTGTTACAGGTCTGATGGATACCATATCATGTCAAAATAATAAGCAAACCTTGATACATCTTCCAGCATGAAGACCTTGAGCGGCTTTAATTCTGAAGGTCTCCACTTGATGAACTCCTGCCGCCAATTATGCAACACATTGACAGGTGTGACTACAAGTGCAGTTCTTAACCCCAAATCAACACTTCTCATTGCAGCGTACAAGAAAGCTATCACCTAAAAATTTCAGCATAACCAGTAAATCAGAAAAAATCCATCAAACAGCAAAGGAAATAGAACCAACCAAAAAATGGTGTAAATTGTTCCCAACTGAATATACAGAACTAGAATGAACAGTTATAAGATCATGGGTCAATAAGTTATGGAAACAAAACCAGGTCATGAATAAAGAATTACTAGCATACTACAGTGTTGTCAATGGCAGCACCCATGGCTGCCATGGCAGAAAAGGGGTTCCTGCCATAAAACCCCCATGGCATTTTGGCGCTGTGGCACCCACCATCTGCATAGGGGCTGTGAAAATGGCAGCCATGGAGTCCACAATAAAGAAGATGGAAGATGGATGGCAATATCTCTACTCAATTCACATTTTTTTCCTGCATCTAGCAGCCACAGGACTTCTTAGTTTTAGATGCAAATTTATATTTTGGTTCTCTGTCTGTCAAAATATACCAGCAAATTAGAAGAAAAACACTACAGAAAACTCACTCAACACAGGGATCTCCATTGAGGTTCCTCCTTACTGAAATCATCACAGTCTTGGCCAAAATCCTCAGTCATATAATTTTCGTCTGTGTTTTTTCCTCTAATCTCTCTTTTCCCAGGATTTCTTGACTGCCAACAGACCTCTTCTCTTCCTCTATCTCTTTTTTTTATTTCAGTTTCTTCTGTAATAACTAATAATGGAATGTATTTTATTTACCTTTGATTGATGGTATTCACTCTTGGTATGTCTGCTTAATATATTGTTTTTTTTTTAAATGGCAGCCACACCATCCACCATGTTTTGGGGCTTGCCACCATATGGCATTAGTGTTGACTATTGTACTACAGGGGTATTTTAGTATTTTCCTGTATCTCACCTCACCCTGTGAAAATGTATATAAATGCACACACTTAGGTTAGGGCTTCTCTATCTCTCTTTACAAAAATAAGGAAAGCTGGCCATTATAATTAGAAGAAAGAAATAAGTGTTAGAATCTAAAAAGGAATGAGGGTAGAAAAGAAACAAGCAAAACAACAGCTAATAATTAAAGATTAACAATCCAGTCAAAGACTACAAATCACACCTACGACATAATCAACAGGCGTCACATTGTTGGGTCATATTTATTCCATTTGATGTAAATTTCAATTCAGAAAAGAGTAGATTATCTTGTACAGATACAACTTGAGAAAGCAAAATCACATTGCAATAGGCTAATAATGATAATCTTTAAAAAATAGAACAAAAGAAAGAAGAAGAAAAAAGCATGTAAAGGTGTACTCAAGCAAGCGCAGTATAGTAGCACCATTTTCACAGAAAAGGCATTGATCTGTCACATGTATTTCCAACAAAACAGAATTCACTCTTTTAATTATATTTACATATAAAAAAACTCCAGAATGAGTAGAATACCTGAAAAGTTTTACCAAGGCCCATGGTATGAGCTAGAATACAACCAAGACCTTTATCCCCAGACTTCACTTTTCTGATTGACTGTATTATATTTTCCCACATAAATCTTATTCCTGCAATCTGCAAATACGAAACAAATCAAATTGTAGTGAAAAAAAAATCCAAAAAGACCAATGAAAATCCGTGCAAAACTTCAAAGATGCTCAAAAGAGGTGGCAATAAAAAAATTCAAATGAACAAATGGAAGACATAAGGTTGGTGAAGAGTGAGAGTCATTCCTACTGCTTACTCCTATGGTACACAAGTTTGCTCTTTTAGCCATTAAACCTCCCTTACTCTAGTAATCAATGAAGGCATATCAGCTCCCAAGATGGAAAGTGTCCATATGGTCTGACTATCATTGCTTGGCATGGTGCCAATCAAAATTGAGTTCAAACAGATATTCAGAGCAGCCTAGAATCCTCCAGTCAGAAGATCAGACAAAAAGACACCAATCTGACATACAGAGATGCCAACTGACATACAACATATATGATATACCTATATTATTTTTCATTATCTTCCATCGATATGCAATAAGTGAATAACATTGAAAACATGTGCACCTCTTCATACTAATAATGTTTGTTAGCCCCAAAAAAAAAGGAAAACGGGGATAATCTTGGTAAGAATGGACATAAGCTAAATGAAGAACTAAGTACATTGCAAGTAGCGAGCAGGAAAGAGAAGTTATATACAAAGAAAGATATCAAGGGGAACAGGAAGTGCAAATGCCCAAAAAATTAAAAATTAAAAACCTGATGGGCCTTCAGTTTAGCTGAGATGCTGGGAGGTATTCTGATCGCTTCTTCACCTTTCTCCCTCACAACATTCACTATGTAACCTCTTACCGCATCACCTAGAACTTCAATACTTGCACCTTCAGATAAATTCCCATTACATCCAGCAGAGCTCATCACATTTGATGAGGCAGAAAACTGTACTCGCAAAGACTTCAGGCGTTCCTGACGTTCCTACAAATGTAGGGAGAAATGAACAATCTGGACCAGTAAAACCAGCTTTTTCATTACAAACCTATATGGCTATATATGAAAGTGACACCTTTTCAATTGCTATTTTCCTTTTTGTTTCTTCTCCTAATTCAGCATCATCAAGTATCCTCCGAATCTTCTTTTTGCGCCTGCGCTTAGAGCTGGAAAAAAAAAATGACAAGATATGATAATGAGCATATCTGCAACTCAACTACAGAGATTGTTAGTAACTTGTTCTAAAGCCTATGCAAGAGTGAGCTAGATTAGCACAGAAAAAAAATGCATGTAAACCTGAGTGTCTCATGCGCATGATTTAATTTCAAATGAGATAGCTACATGAATTTCTATTAGGAAAGACTAGAAAAAAGATCCAGGATGAAACAAAAGAAAACACAAGAATATTCAAGATAAAGAGAATACTCACAAGAATCATCAAATAAATTTGTCAAATGGAAATATAAATTCCTAAAATCAAGATAAGACAGAAAGCAACACTCCAGTTAAGGGTGAAGAATAAAATGCTTTTCAAGCCACATTTATTTTCATAACCATAATCAGAACATATCAATACAAGAATGGCCATAGAGATAAGCTTGTAAACAGAAGTAAGCATCAATAGCTCTCAGCCAATGGAATTAATTGCTAAGTCTCAACTAAAATATAAAAATATATAATTATAAGAATGTCAAGATTTAGAGCTTATAAGCATACTTGATAGAAAAATCAGAAAATTGGACATAGCCTTGGCATTGGAGGACATCAAATAATTATGTGCAGCTCAAAGAAACCATGACAGATTTGCATTTATAAATTTATATTAGGCTTATGTTATTCACATTTCGCCATCAGCAACCTCATGACTGAGAAGTCTGAGCATGAGGTTTACATCTTGATTGCAAATCTGATTGGAAAATATCAAGAAGTTACATCCACGCCACAGGGATTTGAATCAAAAGAGCACATTGAATGCTGTCCATAAATTAAATCTATAACAATCACTTCACCTGATTGTAACATTAATCTCTGCATCTGAATTATCTGAATCACTACCAGAGCTGGAAACTAGTATATCCACAGATCCCATAGCTTTCTCTAGTTGCAATGACAGTCTTTGCAGGAGATTTGGGCGGCAACAACAACAATGCCAGCCAGTGGCCTGAGCTTCAGCAAGGAATTCTACACCAAGATTCTTCTTTATACAGTTGGTGCAGAATAATATCTTGCATGATTTACAACTAACTAACTTATTGCTTCCTCCACACCATGCACAGTAACACTCGGAACAATCATGACCCAGATCCTGTGACAACTAATTAGCTTCCAATTAAAATGCAACTGAAGGAAATAAGAAAAAACAAATATGTAAAATTGTCTGCAGCTATGTCAGTAACACAATTAACATGCATGACTGAGCTAGCTATACCACAATTAAGTATATTAGCAGTCTTTCTACATTCACTTAATCATAAATAAAAGCATTCCAAGTTATTAGTTTTTCCTTCGAACTAAAGTTTTCAAACCCAGCTAGCCTCAACCTCTAACCTAAAGAGATCAACTAATATCTTCAATCCAGACGCATCACTGGTGGGGGTCTCTCAGACAAAGGATAAACAAATCATCCTAAAAGTGCCAAAGAACAAGAAAGACAAGAAGAAACTACATTAGCTCAAAAAAGCTTTCAAAGTCCTCTGTGTATAGAAACACCCCCGAAAGAAAACATCTGCAGAAACCCAAGGGTGCCAATAGTACAATCATATTGTAACCTAAAAAAGATGCAAGGGTAGGAATCTTGAGTTAAATCATTATGGTACCTTTATGTTCTAAATTCTAACTTTTAACCAAATACAGGCAAATAAGTACACTTCCACAGAGCCTTACACTCCTTTCTTCTCCCAAACCTTGAAAACGAGAGGAAAGAGAGTCCTATAAAGGGTATCCACTGTCAATCACAAATATCAAATAGCTTATTCCAAAAAGGCCAATCAATTCTAGAATTACGTAACATGTGTCAGAAGATGAAGCCTCATGTTTCCTTCACACCTATGACATACCATTTGTGTTGATCCTATCAAGTAATACAGTCCAAACAAAAGCTTTAACCATTGAATCTGAATCAAGTATTTTGTAAAATAGATTTACAAGTAACAGAAGCAGAAGAATTCAAGGACCAAACTCTTTGGTCATGACTCAAGATTGGTAGAACAATTAAAAGAATCCAGCAGGTCAGCAACAAAGCCAGATTTGAAGCTTCCCTATCATCAAGGTTACAAAACAAATGTATATTCTAATTAGAACTTGTAATGGCTGCTTCTAATGGCTTTTGTTTATTATATAGAAGATATTATTAGCAGAAGAGATGATACAAAGTGAAAGAATAAGATATCCTCTATAAACAGCCAAAGAGAAGGAAAGGAAAAACAAACTGGAAGAAAGAAAAACTACATCTGCTCAGAAAAGCTTTACAAACTCAATGAGCACTACCAAACTTTGTCCATGGCAAGAATATTTTCCATCCCTCTAAACAAACCAATCCCAATGCAAACTAACCTCTGGTAAAGCAAACAGTTTGAAGCAGTATGCCGGATTACTCTTACAAGGTGCAGGGCATGAAGAATTCCTTTATAGTCATTATAAAATTACACAAAAACTAGAAATATTAAAAAGGAAAGTACCTTCACACCCCTAAAACAGTTTAGATAATAGATAAAAATGCTGGATACATTAGGCTCACTGCATATTGCTCATATCATGTCCCATGAGTCACAAGCAGAAGAGGGAATGAAGGCATCACTTTTTTCCTTTTACTTTGGGGCAAATGATAATTACATTCCAAACTCCTGTTCAAAGTATCTACTTACTAGAATAACTTAGCATTTGAATTAAGTTGTGAGACTCCTCACATGGACATAGAAATATTTTAACAGAACTTGAGACTGAGGCTGTGTGAAAAATCAACCTACCCCAATGAGGGTAAGGTCTCCAGTCATCTATCAATATAATACACATTATTCATAACAAAATTTGGAGGTTGCTTAAATGAACAACTACCTCCTCCTTGATACTAAACTCAAACAACATCTTTACCAATATATATAATTGAAAATAAATAAATATATAAATTTTCTCTTGCCTAAAACATAAGCTTGTCCTGGAAAAGGATGGCCAAGACATCATGGATTCGGACAAATAAAAGAAAAAAAAAACTGTTATTAAATTTTTTTTAACACTAAATGCTAGTTTTATCTATAGAGTCCAACGGTATCATTTGATCCATGTAGCCAACCCTACCTAGTCGGAAAAGAGCTTGGTTTTTGTGGTTGTAAATGCTACTAATATACTAAAACTGAAATATGCACCAAAATATCACTAAGAATTTTAAAATCAATTTGCACGCAAATACATTAATAGCTTTATGTCCATACCTTTGCATGTACCTTTTCTTCCATTAAGCAATTGCATTCCCCACAAATAATCACTTTCAAAAGAGGGTGTGGGTGCACTTCAAGAACCACTTTATCACAAATGGTGCAGCAAAATTTCTCATCCAGACACTCTGAAGGAAGAGAATCAGCACTACAGTTATGTATACCTTCTTTTATCTTGGATTGATCCTCTAGGGTATTCATATTGCAATCTAAATCTTCAATGGCATCAGCTTGATCATCACTGTTGATAACAACAGTCCGGCACTTTTTATTATCAGCATCAAGTTCACCATCATTTAGACGCTTGGTTCCTCTCTGTTCAATAACATCTGCCAATGAAGATTTGGGGGGATCTGACAAAGCGCCATTACTCATAGGCTTTTCTTTGTCAAGATGATAATTAGAATCATCACTTTCAACTTTATCGGTCTTAATATTCAGACATGCAATCTTGTCTTTGTCAGACACAATTTTCCCATCATCACAAGTTCCTTCCTTCATAACAGGGTTAAAATGATCAACAGATGAAGGCTTCTGTTCGTGGTTCTCCATCACCACGTCAGCTGGGCACATTTCTCGCTGAATTACATTCAGATTCAGTAACAGGATATGATAATGTCAAAGGAGCAAAACCAAATCAAATTCAATTATCAATAAGCCACATGGCTTCCTACTATTAGGCACCAATACCAAATAATGATACCAAGAGCCACTTTTATTTACCTATACAGAAGATCATTAATTTGGGTAAGTGATACCCAAATATCATTTGCATGTGAGATCTAAATAAAAACTACAAATAATAACATATTCTTAACAAAGACATAAAAGTAATGTTAGCCAGTTTCTGGGTCAAGCAAATGAGAAAGGAGTATCAAAATCATAAAATTCACCTGTTTATTTTTCTTTTGATACCTCCTACATTTCAAACGGATTTGAAGCTTCTTATCAACATTTGCATCATCCTCTTCTTTGACCTGTCAAAAATAAACGCAAGAAAATGTAACCAACTACCTAAACACAGGCAAACAAACTGACATGACAAATTAAAAAGATATATGGATATGCACAACATTCATTAGTATGGAATGCCTCTCCATGCACTGAAGAATCTTACCCTGAACAAGATACATGTTTGCATACGAGTGTGTGCTTGTGCACATCTGTTGTGACTATATATGATTATTCAGAAGGTTAAATGTCAAAAACCATAACCAATTTGATAATGAAGAGGTAAGTACACGAATATATGACAATTTTGAAGTCATAGCCCGCAGCATAAAGACAATTCTGAGAGTATAAGGAGGACCTGAAGCAATAATAAGAATGGACATTTTTTTTTTCATAAAAGATTATATTAAGAAAGAATAGAAATACAGAGCAGGAGTATTAGGAATCCTCCTGAAAAAGGAAAATGGAATCACAAATACCAACCTGAAACAGAACAAGTGAACCAAACAAAGTTATTGATATAAAACTCAAAAATTAGTTCATTCCAAATAGGAAATATTCAAAAGAGAAAAGAATAATACCCAAAAAAATTCCCAGGCATTTCAGTAAGTAGCAAGTTCAAAAGAACTCAAGACAATTACAAAAGGTGTCTAAGATGAAAAGAAAGCAAAGAGTTTAAATTCATAAATGAAATCTCAAGTGGAAGTATTCAAGGAATATGTTTCGAATAAATAGATAAAAAACAGAAACTTAACCAAGACATTACCATGCAGAGTCTATGGCTAATAAAGTTGGATTCTTCAGTTATTGGCATATCAAAAAATATATAGCTGGCTTATCTGTTATACCCTTCTTCAGGATGAAAAGCTTTTCATGTAGATGTAGGTTTACTATATTAAATACAATGGACAACGGATATTGGATATCCTACTTTTCGCTCCCCTTTCCATTATTAAACATAGAACAAGTTTATCAGACATATTTAACACATAATGAAGAAATTGTAAAACAAATAAAGAAACACTAACATGGCTGTCAAACAATATATCGAAAAGAAATATCTTAGTTTCAGAAACATCAGTCACCAATAAATAACTGACAGTCAATGCAACAATTACAGACCTTTTTAAATTGTCTCCTTTGCTCATCAGAAAGATCTAGTTCTCTTTCATTTGCAATGGCAGCTGCAATAAATGGATCGGTAGAACTGCCATCAACATCATCAATCTCCTCCACCTAAAAAACAAAAAATAAAAGGGAAATTAAGATAGAAAACATGCATCACTTATAGTAAGTGTCTAGCAAAAGAACTTGTTATAGGCAACAGCTGCCATTATGCATTAAAACACGTACAAGACCAGAATTTAACTGATAGTCATTAATATTACCCTAGTCAATTAGTGAAGTCTATCCATATGTATTTCTACTACACTACATACAGTCCAAATCATTAACAATCTAAAATTCGAGGGAACTCAGATTTAAGGAAGGGGAAAAAGGAAAGATAAAAAGAATAAACCAGTAAGATCAGCTAGATCCAGTAATTATTCCTTCTTTCCCTTGCTTTAATTCCTTTGACATGTGCATCCAATAAAAAAAAAAGCAGTAAACACAAGTAAAAGTATATTTGCCACCTCATTAACTCCAGGAAATTTGAGTCCCATCAGTGCAGCTTGCTGTGGAGTGCTGGCCAAATAAACAGTAGCCCAATGCTTACTTCCAAATGAAGCATCAGCACCACTCCCATCAGATAATATTTTATTGAACAGACCCCAATCCCCCTCCGTTTCTTTCTTTACAGGCTCCCTGGTTTCATCACAAAGTTTCTTTTGGAGAAAGCCACTAGCACCCTCTTCCAATAATTTACCATGCCGCCTGAACCAATGCCACAAACCTCATATGAGATCATATTTGAATGTGGCCACATCCAAAATTCCATATAAGAACCATACCTTCTAACAGGTCTGTTTACTTGTAGATACTTCTCTGCATCAGCAATTGACTCAGCAATCTCAGCAGTTGCCTGAGACCCTACCCAATGATTCCTTCTTTTCCATGCTTCAGTGCAGCAACCATTAGGAGCTTCTCTTTCAATCCACTTATAAAGGCTTGGAAGCTCAATTCCAGCCCCATCAAGTTGTTCCTACTCAGAATCACATCAATGAACAGCAGAAGAAAAACATGAGCACATTTCAAAATAAAGGCAGAATTATAACAGCTCCAAGAAAACTGCCAAATGCCAATACATATCAACCAAGCAAAAATCCTAACAATTGTAACATCAAGCTGTAGCATAATAATAATAATAAAAGAACAATAACATTAAATAATGATGGTGATGAATGAACTTCAACATGTATTATGTCAATTAATCTAAAAAATACAGAAGGTGCAAAGAGTTCACAAAAAGAGCAGGGTGAACTCAAAGTCACTGACTCTTATCAGTAACTAAACCATTCCACACTGCTGAACTCTTCAAACTCTTAGGTTTATTCATACTTCAATCACATGTTGAAACAGTATTTATATGCAAAATTACAAAGCAGTAGATGCTCAAATCACTAGCATTTACAAATCTTTTAAGCACCCACCATCCCCAGCTCAAATAAAAAGGTGAAGATGGCAGGTTTAAGATCACAGCTCAGGCTGCCAGTGTGCCACCAGTAATCTGGGTTATTTTGCAGGTTTAGAGACATGTTTATATTAAGCTTGGCTTGAATTTGTTTTCAAGGGCTACTTTATCTTTTAAGTATCATAGCCAAAAAGAACTGAATAACAAGAGCCAAATCAGCATACTAAGAAGGAGAATGAGACAGAAAAGAAGACCAATTTCTAAATACTGATAACACCTTATAACAGCAGGAAGAGACATGCAATTTTTAAAGTATTATAACCAAAATATTAACTGAAAATTGAAGATGGGATCAGACCAGTAAGTGGGCACTTTCAGTTTCAAGGTTATCCAGGACAGCTTCCCACTCTTCTCTAAAAGTAGTCATCTCATCAGCAACGGTAGTTTCCAACTAAAGACAAGTAAACACAAACAAGTCATAAATAAAAACAGAAAGATCAAATCAGCCAGGGACAAAAAGAGAAACTAACATCATCCCCTTGAAGAATTTGCTTCAATTCATGTCTAACTTCACTCTCCACTTTGGCAAGAGCCTCCTCTTCCAGAGCTTCTTGGGCCTCTGCAGCCTAAAAAAACACATTAGATAACCTCCATTTTCACCTTTTAATGCACGCGCAGAATAAAAACATATATGATTTATTGCAGGTTTACATACCACACAAAACAATCTCCTAATATTTGAGTTATATGGTTTTCAGATAGCCACTTATTCTTATACTTTCCAGCTATTAGATTTTCTCTTTTTCAGATAAAAAGCTGCTAGATATTTTGGTATTAACTCTTACGCATGTTTGTGAAAGATTTGTGAGCTTTGCTTAGTTCATGTGTCTTTCTCCCTTCATCATCAGGTATGAGATTTTTTGTTTCTTTTAGGAGGATATCTTATCCTCTGAAGCTGTATTTCACTACTTTCCTTCTCCATAAAATTTCTTCTTAGATTAAAAAAAAAAAATTTCAAAAAAGAACTCATGGTAAAAAATTTTCCTGTTTAGAAACAATTGACCTCTCAACTGGTTAGTGATGTTCAAAGAGTGGCTAATGAGTAACTACTCAACTGATTAATTGTTCCTAAACTGAAAACATTTTTACCAAGAATTCTGTTTTATGCAATCTTCCCTAAAAGAATTAAAAATACCAAAAATAAATTCAAGAAGCTGGCAGTTATTCATACAACGGGAAAAAAATCATAATAAAATTGTATTTGAACATTAAGAGAAGATACAATTTAGGAAGCAGAATAATATCCAAAAGGAGATCACGAAAAGCTATATATATATATATATATATAGAGCGTGATTCAGTAAATTATCTATTTACCATTATTGCATGTTTTTGAGATGTTTAAGTAGATTAATGAATTATAATACCTTACTTTCCACTTCTAACAACTCAGAAATAAGGTCTTCTACTTCCTCCTCAGTCAAAGTTTCCTGCATAATACACATGAAAAATGGAAAAGAAGGCACAGTAAAATTTCAAAGGATTTACATGAGGAAAGCAAACATAGACAGGTAGGTTTTTATATGAGAACAAAATTTTATCATCAAAAAGTTTAGAAACAAAGAGAAAAGCGAGAAAGAAAACATATAGATGACTAACCTCAAGATGCACTCTGTCATCCATTTCAGAAGGTGAAGATCCATCATCGTCTGAATCGTCATTGAAAGAAGCACTAGAAGCACTCCCGATATCTTCCACATCGTCCTCAGTTTTTCCTTCCATCTCTAGCAAAAGTTACATCAAGAGGACAAACAAACATACAAGACTGAATGTTAAATTGAATCAACTATACATGTGATGTACAACCTTCCCAGAGAATAACAAAGAGACCAACTAAAATGTGGAGAAAAAGTGCAGCAGTGGCAATTACTAGAATAACAAACAGTATTCAAAAGAGTTTGAAATAATACCGTCATGGCCAAAGGTAACGGTTTCCCTTCCCCTGATTGATAAGACAGATACATTCACCCATGGGTTTTTAACCCATTAATTTCACCTAATATCCATGTTCTTTAAAAAGGACAAGGTTAAAGTCACAATTCATTGGCATGTCCACAAACAACAATGCCAAAATTATTCTTCCTATGACCTTTTTGACACATAAAAAGTATTTCTATAATTCTATTTACTTATTTTGATTTACACAGTCAAAAATGGAAAAACAATGTTCAAGCACAACTATACTACCAACATTAAAGTAGTATACTATTTCCACTAATGAGCTTCCAAGAAGAATCTAGACACTGTGTCTAGTTCATCTAGCCCTACAAACCTGATATTGCTACAAAAGCATTTTAAAAAAGAAAAGAACCAAATATTGCTTAACTAACCATTCAAGTGTGTAGCAGTAAGTTTCAAGTCATCTTGACCATCTAATTATTAGCATTTCATATAAAAATTATTGAAATTCATCAAGCTACCTCTAAATTTTCTGAAATACAGAATTAGCATGTGCAGTTTCTATCTCCTTTGTCTGAGATAGGAACCATAAATACGAACTCGCTAACACAGAAAAGATGGGAACCTCTAATAAATAGCACAGCCTTGTTTTCAAGAATCAATTTCTTTCAATGTTTTATGCTAAATTAGCAAAATTGACACACAGCTTTTCTAAAAGCCAACAGAAAATTGAAACAAAATAGAATCATATCAAATTTGAGTAAAAGTACGGTCAAATGAGCAGTACACCAATAGGGGCCAAGGTATACATTAAGGATGACCCTACAACAGATGAATTAGAGTCAGAGTACTAGAAAGACTAACTGGAAACCATTGATTCTAAATTTTTAAAATTAATATAATGTGATCAGCACAAGTATGCATTCAAAATACCCAAGCAAGTCCAAGTTTAAAAACAAATAGTCAAATACATCAGATCTTGGGATAAATAGACAAGCTACAAGTCTATCAACTCTGTTTAATTCACAAAATCATGAAATTAGGATGAAAAATATTCAAGAACCTGTAATACGTTAAACTGCACAAAATCATCATCTTATTTTAGGAATTAAACTACAGAGCCAAGAAAAGATCCTATAACACCGAAATCAATATTCTGAAGAGCAAAGCATAGAAACCTAAGCTCCATGATGCAATCTCATCAAAACTCACCACTAAATTCTAGGGAATAGAATGAAAGGCTCTCCACTAGTAAAAGAAAGACAATTATTGATAATTAAGACATGCAAGAAATAGCTGTTTTACAGATCAGGAGTAAAAAAGTAAGACATGTGACTGACAATTATGAGCTCGATTATGGTTTGATTACATCATTCATTTGGATGCACTCTAGACAGTACTTATCCCCTTGACCTGGTCAATACTACAAAGCAAAACTGAAGCAATGGGCAAGTGATAAAATCTAGTCACTATAATATAACCTACTTTATTTAATTCACCTACTCTCTCAGTAAGTAAAAAATTTCATTTTAAACAGTCAACCAGATATAAAGCTCAGAGACAAGCATAAATACTTAACAACTAGAGGCTACAAAAATCAGAATGTTCATGAATGACTCTGGTGAATAAAACCCAGTCATAAAAAATTTGAAAATAATATGATGAACACACCTGTTGCCTGGATTCGTTCATGTGGGAGGAAGAAAACCCGCCCTATTAACCTCTTTCTTGTCCCTTTTTGTTTTCTTTTTATTTGTTGGTGTGTCAAAGATGGTTGTCCTAACAGTATCAAAATGCCTTTATTTTGGAAATTTTTGCAATGTCATTGCCAAATATTCTTACACATAAAAAGTTCTACATAACCAGATAAGGATTGTTCACTTGTCTTCATTTAATGCTCCACTCAACTATTAAATAATAATGTCACTAATTTAGTTCAAGCTTCATTAAACTTGAAAACCAATGTAAATTTGTAAGGCAGTGGTTAGGAAAATGAGCAAAAATGTTGACAATTGTCAAGATCCAAATAAACCTAGAAGTTCAAGACATTAGGTGTCGGCATGCGCCCTCACACAAAAACCCCCATGGGTTTGAAGGGTGGACAAAGCATTCCATCATTGCCTTGACCTAAAATTCAATTTAATTTAATTCTAAGGATAGGTTGGCAAAGGATCACACGGGTTCTGATACCAGGTCAAGGAACCAGTCAGCACAAAAGCTAAACATGTTAGGTGCAATGCTAGCAATAGGTTTGATTATCCAACTTTGCAATCACTATTGATTTATTCCAAGAAGTAAAGAGAATGCTACATAAGACTTAGAAGCAAAAGGTGAAAATTCCATGAAAATGAACTTCTAAACTACTGCACGAGTTGATTTTCATAATTTTAGTTTAGGCAAGTAACTAGCAACATTGAATCTTCACTAGTGCATTGACACAAACAACATTTCCTGCCTATTCAATCTGGCTCGTGATGCAATTCCTTAAATAAAAGCAACGATTCTTAATGAAGCTAATTTCGAAGCCGTATTACCTTAATCGCTCAAGTAAATACCGGTGCGGATGCGGTTCCGGTAATGGCTTCTGGAGCTCTAGGTTTGCGTAGAAAGTGGGAAAGAAGAAGAAGAAGCAGAAGCAACCGTTTCTCTCTTGTTTTGATTTGATCTTTCACATAACTGAAGAAATAATTTATATATCTGCGCTATGCTGTGCGCTCGCGCTGTTTCACTCTTTCTAGTTCGGGAATTTGAAGTGGTGTCGTGACCGCCGGCGCTGACCGGTGAGGAGCGGAAGGAGGGAGGCTCAAAAAGTTACAAAACTTCTTTCCTTTTTTAAAAACTTGCTGTTTTCCAGGAATTGAAATCAGCTACGACTTCCGACTCTCCATATTCCATTCACCAAGATGTAGATATTTTTTTCACTCATAAATTCGATCCATTGCATTTTTGAATGATAATATTTTTGATGATAAAAGTTATAATAAATTTAATGCGAACGCGACTATGTCATTTTCAAAATATTTATTCTATTCTCTAATTTATTTTTCTAAATTCAAAATATCAACCTCTTATTTGTTATCATATTGAATAACTTTGTTTTACTTATTTAATTTTTTATTTATGATCGTCAAATAATAAAAATAAATAAATCACCAATGGTCCAAATTATATAATAAAGTATAATTTTATTATGTTCTTACAAGACATTATTACCTCACTTGAGGTATTAACAATTAAAATTATCTTTTTTGAATGTTTTTTTATTAAAATTTAAACTTCTAACATTATATGTAAAAAATTATCTTACTAAAATTATAACTTACTTATTATTTAATTATGCCTTTATAGATAATAAAGTATAATTTTAATTTTGTATTAAAACAATTAATGGGATTATATTTAAATATTTTTCTATGATAGGATAATGTTTTGATTATTATTTTTATAGAGCCCGTGAAACATATTCACAATCTCTACTTGTTTTTTTAAGAATAAAAAATTAAATATTTTATTAAAATATTGAATTCTTTATTTTCTATTATGAATTTGCCAAACCATGACAAAGTTTAAAATATAATCTGTCTCTAAATAAAAATAAATTGATCAAATTTGTATAAGTTTTACATTAAAAATATATATATCATTAAATATTTTATTTTAAGAAAATATTTTTTAAGAAATTTTATATTTATAAAGAATTCCTTTTTATAGAAATTCATTTTTTTTATTAAACAAAAATTTTCTTACAATAATATTATGAAACTTTATTAAAAAAATAGTGAACATATATATCAGTCTTTAAATTTTTAATCACAAGTATTTTCTGTTAAATATCAGCCAAATATTTTTATAACTTTAAATATTTTCGCTTGAGCATTAAGTATACATAATTCTCATAACAATTTGGTCACTTTTCATATCATGGTATAACAAAAAATTTTTTGTAGTGCCTTTGATATTCCTGATATATTATTAAAATATTAACAATATAATTCATTCCCATAATTATAGTATAAAATATTAAAATTATATATATGAACAAAAATAAATGTAAATACTGAATATATACTTATGTCATAAACATATATTTAACTTAAGATGCCAGAATCATGTGATAAAATATATCAATTTAAAAATTAAATGATGTAACTCCAGCTCATAAATAGTATTACATATAATAATTTCATGGTATAAATCATAATAAGATCATTATCATAAACTTTGAAGATAATTAAATTAAATAAAAGTGATGCTAGGGTAGTAACCTAATAGCATTCTAAGTATTTATTAGTATACAAAAAGGAGACTATACTGAATTAGCATTTATTTATTTCTCTATCACTTACAGAAACTTTTGTTACTTCCACTTTTCTACCTCCGAATGAAACTCTATAATTTATAGAGGCTTCTGAACTTATGCGTAATAAAATTATGACTTTTGATTGATTTCTTCACTGACCTGTTACAATAGGCTAAATAAAATTTTACTCTCTTCGCGACTTATTTACTTATATTTTTATTTGTGCAAGTTTCTTCCGTCATTTCATTTTTACTTTTGATGAATCAAAATGGTTGGCACTTTGTCAATAAATTTATAAATGCCATGGTAACTTTTGTGAAAAAGTTACATTTTTTCTTCGCAAAATTTATTATATGAAGACTTTTGTTTTATTATAGTTACTATGTAGAGAAACACTTTTGTAACAATTTACCATTCTTATATGAGACTTATAAATTTTAAAATTTTATATAAATCAATCATTTTATGTATATATTTTAATAGATTGATTCTGACGATTAAGTTGATATCCATTAAATTTTAAATTTATTGGTAATTAATATTAAAATTCGTGTATAGCTAAAAGAAAATTAATATCAAACAAACTTTATAGTTACAATGACGTTCTTTATGGTTTTCGTAATGAAAACTCTAGTGCATAATGGCCATAATCCAAATCCTATTGTTGCAAACACAATATAATATTAATCAATCTTGTTGCTCCATAAGCTTCACAACGTAGCAAATTAAATAATCAATGTTGATCTCTAAAAAAAATAATCAATCTTGTTGTATAGTGGCTTCACATAACGAAGGAGAATCCTTTTATTTTTATATGATAAAGATATATTTGAGTTTTTTTCTTTTTTTTTTTGCATCAAGTGAGACTAATTTCATTTTTGAATAAACTTTCTAGTGCATTGAAAAAGAAGCTTTGCACACACATAAGAAATAAGGAAGTTTCAAATTTCAAAAAACGAAGGAGTTTTGTTGCATTTCCCTTCAATTTTTGTTATTGGCTTTCATCAACTGTTCACTCCCCTACGCATTTTTTGTTGATGGGAAGATACGAATCTCAAATGTCTTTCTATCACGCGAATTGTAAATTGACATCAAATTATTTTCGCAATCAAAGGCAAAAATTAATAAAAATCCCTATGGCATTGAAGGTGAAAATCAATAGAATTACCAAAGCATATAAGTTTTACTCAGAGAAAAGATGACAATCAATTTGATTGACTATAATAACCTGTTTGGTTTAAATTACTTCCAACGTTAAAGGACGTTGATTAGAATTCTCCTTTTTAACAACTTTTGAAAAATGAGTATTTTTAACGTTCTTTAACGTCCATTTAAACTTAAAATAAATATACTATAAGTTTATCAAGCTGCAAATTTTAAAATAAAATAACACGATTTGGCATCATAATTTTTTTTTGGTAGAAGCATCATATAGTCTTAAATTTACAAGTCTTTAAAGAAAAAAATTAATTTTCACGGCAAAAAAAAATCAGTAACACATGTTTTTATGCCTTTATGGATATTTATTTTCTAATTTTTAAAATACTGGCATTATAATATTTTATTACAATATTCTCGTTTTTTGAAAGATTTATTTTGAGTATATCTCTTTTTTGTCTTTAAAACATATATACATATTTGGTATGAAGAAAAAAAAAATAATGAGAATGGAAAATTTTTTATACTTTAATTTTAAATATTTTGTATGTTTCATTTTATTTTAATTTTTTTTTGCCATCAAACCAAATATACATCATTTTGATCTTCAAATAATTTTGATATCAATTTAATTTATGAATTGAAAAAGTGATATCAAAATTATTTTTCTATATACGGATAATGACTAAATTCACAAAATTTTAATAATTGAGAAACTAGATTAATAATAATTTTATATAATTGACAGATTAAATTGATAATAATTTTTTATCATTGAAAGATTAAATTAATTTTTTTTAAATAATTAAAATAATATTATTTTATAAATTCAAAAACTAAATTCATAACAAAATTTTTTAAAAAATTAAGATGATAATATTTATATTTTTAGACAAAAAAAAGTACTCGATTTATTTTTTATTTGTTTACACACCGAGTCTCGGTCTCCTGATGATCTCCGCTAAACCCATTTCCTCGCGTCTTATCTTGCTCTTGCAGTTGCAGGCCTATTTATTTAAGAATTTTATATATTTTGGTAAATAATGTTAAGGTTAGTATATCTTAAAAATAAAAAATAAAAAAACACATATTTTTAGGGAAAAAATCACAATAATTTTATCCTAGGCCTCCCCCGAGTCTCTTGCGTTCGTCTCCGCTAAACCCACGCGTAGGGGCTTGCTCTTGCAGTGGCAGGCCCGAAGGATAACGGGGCTACAGTTGCTACCTACAATGTCTGTCACTTCCTCGCACATTCATGTTCTTTGAACTCTATCCCTCACCCATGGACGCCATTCTCGCTTCTCCTCCTTTCCATGGTTCCTACGCCCTCCAATCGCAACCGCCACTTGGATTTTCATCACGCCTACCTTTCGCTTCGTTTCGCCGCATTCCAAATCAAAGATTCAAACCAAAGTCCCTCAGAAGACCGCGAAGTCTCATCTCACTCGGCTCTAGCATTCGACCAATCGGTTTCGCTGGAAAATCCACATCCAACCGTTCAGAAGAAGGGGAAGAGTCAGTAGTAGTGTCTACTAGCTCTTGGCTGTTGAAAGAAGAAGAAGAGGGCGTTTTAGACTTAGCCACTACGGTTGTAAATTGTGAAAAAGAGGAGGGAAGCATATCCAAATGCTTGTTGAAACAACTTCGTCATGCGCTGTTTTGTTTTGCTATTGGTTTTTCTGCCATTGGAGCATTCCGATTTCCTGCAATTGCAGCCCCGGTGGCGAGTGAGGTTATTTTGGAAAAGAAAGGTGACAAGAAAGAGAAAGTGAAGAACTCAAAGGGCCACGAGTATGCTGAATGCACAGAGAGGTTGCTGGAGACAGTGTCGGGTCTATTGAGGAGCATAGAAGAGGTTAGGAAAGGAAATGGGGATGTGAACGAGGTGCAGGTGGCGATGAAGGCTGTAAAACTGAAGAAGGAAGAATTGCAAAAAGAGATTATGGGCAGGCTCTACGCGGAGCTAACCGAGTTGAGGAGAGACAAGGGGGACTTGGTGAAACGGGCAGGGGAGATTGTTGACGAGGTAGTGAAAGTGAAGAGAGAATATGATAAATTAAAGGTGAAGGTTGTTAACGAGAAAGAGAAGGCAAGGATGGAGAGATTGGAGCAGAGAATGGGAGAGCTGGAGCGGGACTACAATGGGATATGGGAGAGAGTTAGTGAAATTGAGGACTGGATTTTGAGGAGGGAAACGGTTGCATTAAGTTACGGGGTAAGGGAAATCACTTTCATTGAGAGGGAATGTGAGCAGCTGGTGGAGAGGTTTAAACAAGAAATGAAACAGAAGGACATCAAGAGGTCACATGCCTTGTTAACTTGAATGCATTCTTATATTATGTATTCATTAATTTTGAATGCAATTTTATCTTATAGTTTTGTTCATGTAGTAACATGGATATGGTGATCAGGGTAGGATTGCACGTGTGCAGGGTTTTTTGTGTGGCCTCAGTCAAGCTTTATTTAAGGATGCATATTAGAATTTTTAGATTACTATTTATTTTTGTAGTCTAGTCAATGTAGTCATACTCCTTCGATCATTCCACTTCTTACTGTTGTTTATTTTGTCTGTGAATTTTTCTGATCAAGGGACTCAATAGAGAAGGGAAGTTGCCTTTAAAATTTCACTGTGATGGGATCTTGTCTCTTAAGCTAACAGTGATGGAATTTGTTGTCAATTTTGTATGCAACAGCTTTATCAGTTGCATAATGTTCTGTCATTGGCATCAATATCCCTGCTTGTCTTGCATACTAGTTTTGATATAATACCTTTGAAACTGTATTTCATTATGCGAACATTTGCTATGTGATTGCAGTTCGCCTACAAGCTCAATTACCAAGCTTTCAAAATTTGTTATTCAGAAAGACTTGGAAACTGTGCAAAGAAAACATTTAGAACAAATAATTCTTCCTAGCATTTTGAAAGTTGAAGATCTTGGGTCATTCTTTCATCAAGACTCTATTGACTTTGCTCAACGTTTACAAAAAAGTCTTAAAGACTCAAGGGAGCTGCAAAGGAATGTAGAGGCTCAGATACGGAAAAAAATGAAGAAGTTTGGCGAGGAAAAGCGCTGTATTATTTACTCACCAGAAGAAGAGGTGGTGAAGGGTTTTCCTGAAGTTGAGCTGAAGTGGATGTTTGGAAATAAGGAGGTTGTGGTTCCTAAAGCTATTAGTCTCCATTTGTACCATGGTTGGAAGAAATGGCGCGAAGAAGTTAAGGCAGACTTAAAACGGAATTTAATAGAAGATGCTGAATTTGGCAGAAGATATGTGGCTGAAAGACAGGTTCCATTTTACTTTTTCATTGCAGTTTTAGTGATGCATAAACTGTATTTTATATGTTTAATTAATCATAAACTATTTTTATATTTTTATAACTTAGATAGCAAAGGACATTATCATGGGTCTGAACTTCATATCATTGGGTTGCTTATATTAACATATCTTGTTCAGTTTCCCCAAGGATAGTGAGTAATATTGGCATTAAATCATGACTAAGGGAGCACAACCAAGTGTTGTTCCAGTGATTATGTTTGACAAACTGAATTAACCTTCACATGCACAAAATACAACTAATTATTTTTCTTTATTTTATGACTGCTAGGCATAAGGCACCTTGATTTTGTCTTTTTCTTTAAATGATTGTTAAGTGTAAATATGGAATTGAAGAAACACAAATTGTGTCATATATACTGCTAACTCATGAGGATAGGGATTGAATAGGTCAAATTGAGATGTAATTTATTCCTTTCTTTATTAATCTGTCTCTTGTTAAATGAATATCATGTACATTGCATTTGATTTATGTTATGCACACTATGCTTTTCTTTTCCACACATCAATGGAGTGCCATAGATCAGAGGTTTTTTTTGACCGTGTTCCTTTCACTACTCACTACTTGTCCGTTGCAGGAAAGAATTCTTTTGGACCGAGACAGAGTAGTGTCAAGGACTTGGTACAATGAAGAGAAAAATAGGTGGGAGATGGATCCCGTGGCTGTTCCTTATGCTGTCTCCAAAAGGCTGATAGAGCATGCCCGTATTAGACATGATTGGGGTGCCATGTATATTGCATTAAAGGGGGAGGAGAAAGAATTTTATGTTGACATAAAGGTTATAGATTTATATATTCTATTTCTTATAGAGAGATCTCTTGTGTTTAATTTCTTGTCTGATGATTATTAGTATGGTTTCTTATTTCAGGAATTTGAAGTGCTTTTTGAAGCTTTTGGGGGATTTGATGGGCTGTATATGAAAATGCTTGCCTGTGGTATTCCAACAGCTGTTCATCTAATGTGGATTCCTTACTCAGAGTTGGATTTCCGTCAACAGTTTCTCTTGACATTAAGGCTGTCTCATAGGTTTTTGAGTGCGTTGTGGAATTCCGGAGTTGTCTTGTATGCGAGAAATTGGGTCTTTAAGAAAATTAAGAACATAACTGATGACATAATGATGATGATAGTGTTTCCTATTGTGGAGTTTTTAGTCCCTTACCCGGTATCCTTGAGCTCAGAACTTGCCATTTGTTAATTTAGGTGATTTGTTTTTTATAATGATTTCTTTAAACCTTTGTTGTCATTGTGTTACAGGTGAGGATACAGTTGGGGATGGCTTGGCCAGAGGAAATATATCAGACAGTTGACTCAACATGGTACTTAAAATGGCAATCAGAGGCAGAATTGAATTTTAAATCCAGAAAAACAGATGATGTTCAATGGTTTATTTGGTTTTTCATCAGAGCTGCTATATTTGGGTTTGTTTTGTTCCAAGTGTACCAATTTATGATGAGAAGAATTCCAACTTTTTTTGGTTATGGTCCTTGGCGAAGAGACCCAAATGTGCAGAAGTTGCGACGAGTGGTATTACTTCGTTCTTTTGTATCTAGCGTATGTTTTTTATTATATATATTTATGCCTAAATTTCTGATTGTTATCATGGTTTGGAGAATTCCTACTCCAATTTTCGTTGTCTACCAGTTATTTCTAGTTTGATGTTGTATTGTGGTATTATATTGTGATACACTAGTATTATGCTTAAGTTAAACTGATTGCTTACAGTTGAAGTTAAAAAGTATTAAGAAGTACTGCAGAAGCCACAATTTTTTGAAGGCTATTCCAATTTAGCTTCATTGAACTGATTGAAAAATTTGTCTTTATTCAAATTTAGTTGGGTTTAGGTTTTAAAGAAAGCCATCTAAAATGCAATATGAAAAGCCTACTGACTTAATATTGATAAGAATGTGGATTTTACTTTTGGTGGTGATACATCATAGGATCCTTGAATTAAGTTAATTCTGAAATGTTCAATAAGTCTTGTATACATCGCTAGTTTGGGTTGATTGCAACATTTGCTTCATTATGTAATGCATTTTTTTGTCAGTCTTCATTTACTTGGTAGTCATCAAGCTGGAAAAAAAAAAAGGAACAGAAAAGAAGGGAATAACAATGGGTGCAACGTTAATGAGTTAACTCCTTAATGTTGCTATGAGGTTGAATGCATCTGAAGACTATTCGTCATTTTCAAACTCATGTTTTCAATTGCATTGTCAATCAAGCAAGGAGTTTGATTGATTTTGTTAGATAAGTGTAAATAGTTACTGATAGTTATATAGGTTTAGTTACTTGTTACTAGATGATTGACTTGATGGCTTGTGTATAAATCTTTTGATACCATGGTGCAGCTTTTAATCGGCATTATTACTTTCTATGCTATCTTGCAGAAGTCATACATTAATCAGAAAATTAGAAGAATCAAGCATAAGAGAAAGGCTGGCATTGATCCTATAAAGACGGCTTTTGAACAAATGAAGGTTAAACTTAGCAATTTATTCTTTTCTGTTTTGATACTATATACTATTCTCATCTAAGAAAAAAAATGTATGATTTATAGCTGTTCTGCAGAGGGTGAAGAAACCACCAATACCGTTGAAGAACTTTGCTAGCATTGAGTCTATGAGAGAGGAAATCAATGAAGTTGTCACATTTTTGCAAAATCCTAGAGCTTTTCAAGAAATGGGTGCGCGGGCACCTCGGGTATGTTATTAGCATGAAGATTTTTCAACATGACAAGACGTTGTTTTCTTTTTTATTCTTTTAATACACTGTTGCAGAATTGTGACATAAGCATTTTCTCTATTTTCCCCATCAAATTTTTAGATTCTTTCCTTGTGATTTGATGCACAAAGAGTTTTTTATTTTCAATCAAAGAAACCTTGAAATTACTGAAAAACACTTGAACCAAACCCAATTTGTATGGTTCAATTACAGGTAGGAAAAGCTATGGAATTTTAGGCTACTAAGTCTTCTTAATTATCTTTCACCTTCCAACTCTCCTCTCCTCTGATTAAAAAAATGAAATTTTTTTGAGGCACCTTCTTCCATCCTTTCCTGTATGCTTCATGTGCACAGTGTCATTTTCTTGTGTTTTCCAATTAATTCCATGAATTCATCATTTATTGTTCATAGTAGCTAAAAACAGAAGACAAAAACAACAACAGATTGGTATCATAATCTTTAAAGGCTCCCTGCTTTCCTTTACTTCCACTAAGCTGTTCACTTGTGTCCTTCATTTAATATATGTTTACCTGCTTTCGTGAGATTCCCAGCTGGTTTGATGACACTAAACCAAATATCTTAAGGTAATTTGCAAGCTTCTGCTTTGCTAGATGTAGTTAGTATTAAATGTCACAACAATAACCTATCTTTGAGCTCCAAATATAGTGCTACATTTTGACACAAAAGTGGCATTTCATCTTCCTATAGACACTTGAAATCTCTGGTTTTTGTTTAGCTTGTCCTACCCAAAGGAAAAGAAAACCTATTGTGCCTTTCAAATGAGGGAGCTGCTACTTTTACTGCTCTATAGCATGTTGTTGGATTCTTTATAACCAATCTATAATTACCTGCATATCTGTCTTACTAGGTGTCATTGATATAATATTTGGAATACTTCTAGTTTATTTGGATAATACCCCTGTTAGTCAATTAGTCATTTCTTTTTATTTTCTTTAAGAAAAGGATAATCTTCAGGAAGTCAGTAACTTACCCCTCTACCCTAGTATTAGTGTGGAAGCTTTTGATGAGATTGACCTTTCGTTGTTTTATAATTGCTGTAAACAAATTTTGCCCATCTATCGATGGAAGAAAGAGTTATCCATACTTTTCTGGGTCACATAGATGCACATGTTTAATGAATACAAGTAACATTGTGCACTCAACTTTTTTTCTGGAGGTAACAAAATTGTAGACCTGTAGTTAAATGGCTTCCCAAAGTTCTACTGGCCCATTCATCTCATAACAATGTAAACTTGTAGACTGTAGTTGAATGGCTTTCCAAAGTTCTGCTGACCCATTCATCACACAACAGTTGCAGGCACTATATGGTTTGAAAAACTACTATATCATCTGCTAAGATCAGCTCCTGGGAATTGTTTTCTATATTGCAGGGAGTGCTTATTGTAGGTGAGAGGGGTACAGGCAAGTCATCTCTAGCATTGGCTATAGCTGCAGAGGCTAAGGTGCCTGTTGTTGAAATTAAGGCCCAACAACTGGAGGCTGGACTGTGGGTTGGACAAAGTGCATCCAATGTTCGTGAATTGTTTCAAACAGCAAGAGATTTGGTTATCCCCTTTAAGCCTCCTTAATATTTAGTTATTTTCTTTCTTTTAAACTTCACTATTGAGATTTTCTATAATTATTTGAGTCATATAGGTTATTAGTCCAAAGCAAATGTATAGTTCACAACTTCACAAGGAAAAAAATTAGTCTGAATATCTAATAATATGAACTTCACATGGCCAAGTTTGATTTGGCTTTTGTTGTTACCCTGCATTGATCTAATGTATTCAATCAATTTATTATATTATTCATTTATTCTGATAGTTATATTAGTCAAATTATTATTTATATGTATATTTGAATGTGTTTTAGCCTTTTAGGAACAGGACCGGAATGGCTGGTCCAACTGTCAACTGGCCCCACTTCTGGTCTGGTTACCTCCCAAAACACGGACTTGGCGTCAAACTCGGTAAAAAACCAGAAATAATAAAAATACATATTTTTTTTTAATTCTAACTCAAATCATGTATGTAATGTTTATTTCCTCTTTAAAATTATGAATTTGAGATTAAGAATAATTTAACATTGTTAAAAATATTTATCTTGCTATTTTACAGTTTAATGGTAATGTTTTGTTACTTAATCTATTTTTCATTATTTTAATAATTTTCTGGTTGGACTGGTGCTCAAACCAGTTTGACGTCTGGTCTGGTTTTTAAAACATTGGTTTGTATGTATGCATGCTGTATAGTAAGCTGGTAGCATAAGTTTGCTAATCTTTGATAGGAATATATGTGATTTGAGTAGTAGATTATCTATATCCTCTTTTCCAAATTTGTCTGCCTCCATTTGCAGGCTCCTGTGATAATATTTGTGGAGGATTTTGACCTGTTTGCTGGTGTACGTGGCAAGTTTATCCATACCAAAAATCAAGATCATGAGTCTTTCATTAATCAACTACTTGTGGAACTCGATGGGTAATTTACATTCTTGGGCTCTTTTGACTGTCTAAGAAAGAAGATATGCTCATATGTCAGTAATAGCTGAGCACTGTGCAGTTTCCCTAATTCTGATTGTTGTTATACTTTGCAGATTTGAGAAACAAGATGGGGTTGTTTTGATGGCTACTACAAGAAATCTCCAGCAAATTGATGAGGCCTTGCAGAGGCCAGGTCGCATGGATAGAATATTTCATCTTCAAAGACCGACTCAAGCAGAGAGAGAAAAAATATTGTACTTGGCTGCAAAGGAAACCATGGATGATCAGCTCATTGATTATGTAGCCTGGAAAAAGGTTTATCCTAAATTCACTTTATTAGGAGAAAAAGAAATTTTATTAGAGAGACAGAAAGTACAATTAAGGGATGATAAGATATCCTCCAAAACAGGAAAGTCAAGATACAACAAAGAACAATAACAAATCTAGAATGCAGCAAGGCTGCCTAGTCTTTATGCATGTTGGAAATAGCAATTCATTGAAACAGCCATCAGTTGAGCACCAAAGAGAAGCCATAAACAAAACCCTATGCCATCGCTGGTGTAAGGTTAAAGGGTCACCTTTGAAAATGCGAGCATTTTTGTCCAACTCATTACACCAAAGAGCTGCATAAACTACACACTGCCACCACATTTTAGCCTTTTTATTTTTACCAAAAACCTTTATGACGAACCATTAAAAACTGCTCCAAAGTAGAGGGACACACTCATTGCTCATCAAGAAACCCAAAATTTTTTTCCATAAGAAAGTAGCTGCCTTACAATGCAAAAATAAGTGGTCTGCTATTTCTAACTTGAACCACGCAGAAACACTTTGGGAGAATGTGTGAGGCCTATGAATTTGCAACAAGTCATTTGTATTAATCCTAATAAGTACTGCTGTAGTGCTGTCCAAACAAAAGACTTCACCTTAGAGGGGACTTTGGCCTTCCAGAAAGGTATGTCAAGAGGAAATCTTTGATGATTAAGAGAGTGAGTTGGAAACTAAAAGGATTTTCAAGAAAACATACCAGAAGAATCCAAACTTATTATAATAGGTTATTTACATCTAGTTTAATTTTTTGTTTTCTTTTATCAGTAAAAGTGAGCTCTTGCTTGTATGACCTCCTTTGATGCCTAGGATTTTTTTGGTGTTTAGTGTTGCTGTAGCAACTTTTTTTCCTCTTTCTATAAAATAAGACTTTATTAAGAGAATAGAAGAATAAAAGAGTGGTGGATCAGCATTTCTGATAAAGCAAAGAAAGCATGGGTAGAAGGCCAGAAAATAGCTTATAGAATGAGAATATTGCACTTGAGCAACGATGATGAGAATGGAAAAAATAACTGATATCATAACTGATAACCATAGTTCTAATAGCTTAAGCTGATAGAAAATAAATTAGTCCAACAATATCTAATCCTGTTCTTAAATGATGTTTACTAGTTTCTTAGTCCTTGGTTTTGACCAATGTTTGTTCCTTACCTTTGGACTCAAAAAGTTGTTCATTTTCAGGTTGCTGAGAAGACAGCTCTTTTACGGCCTATTGAATTACAACTTGTTCCTGTGGCTTTAGAAGAAAGTGCCTTCCGGAGCAAAGTTCTTGACACAGATGAATTAATGAGCTATTGTAGTTTCTTTGCAGTAAGAATTTCCTGATTATGATACTTTTTTCCAATAACTTATAGATGAAAATTCTACTTTTTTTTGGTTCATGAGTGTGGGTTAAACAACAGGAGGTAACCCTCTCCCTTCCCTAAAACCCTCCTCTCCCTACTGAAGCTGGGATATGATTCTAGGTCCTTGTGCCAGCTGCAAAGGACTTTACCAATGAAGCCAACTGACACCTTATTTAATGAGGATGAACATTGCTAATATTTGTTTATATATTCTTTATGCTTTGAAAAACATATTTAACCTAGAATCTGTGCTTGGTGACCCACCTTAAATAAACAAAAATTTTTTTTTGAAAGACTTCCCCTGAAACTCCTCCAGTTAAAAGAAGTGATTCTTAAGTTTCTTTATAGCAATGAGCCAATGGCTAATATGTTTCATCTGGCATGTCAGTGTTTCTGTTATTTTTGCAAGTTTTAAATGTTTCTTTTTTATTTTATTTTTAAGTTTTCCTTCAATTTATTGCTTGTTTAAATTTTATCAAGAATTGTAATGAAAAAGCAGATTGTCATAGATATGTTTTTACAACCATGTTTTGTATGTTTTTGTTTCATATACTTTGTCCTGTAGGAAATGGAATATATTTATAGCTTTTGCTTAGACTTTCAGTTCTATGATCCCCCCATGGGTGCGGAAGACCAAAGTTGTCAAGAAGTTAAGTGAAGTCTTGGTGAATCATCTTGGACTAAAACTGTCAAAAGAAGATCTGCAGAATGTTGTTGATTTGATGGAACCATATGGCCAGATAAGCAATGGGATAGAGCTTTTGAGCCCTCCACTTGATGTAAGAAACTATCTTGTCTAGAAAGCTTATTATGTGGCCAACTCACAGCTTCTACAATATCCTGTTATGTATCATCGCTGAGTTTCTTCATTCATTTTAAATTTGAACATAGTAGACGAGTTTTCTCCGTTTGGAAGTTGAAATTTAATTTATTCTGTTAACTATAAGAAATAAGCAGCTTTTTTTTTTTTTTCAGTGGACAAGGGAAACCAAGTTTCCACATGCTGTCTGGGCAGCTGGTCGTGGTCTTATTGCTCTTCTATTACCAAATTTTGATGTTGTTGATAATTTATGGCTTGAACCTCTATCCTGGCAGGTTAATCATACTCATCTTTGGTCTGCTTTTGATTGTTGGTGCCTGGGTTAATTGTATGTTTGAAAAGACACTTGTTACATAACCTTGCAATCTTGCTCTGCTTCCTGCAGAACGAGATATGCAATAGCTTTCAGTGACTTTAAATATCTCTTGTAAATTGAGTCCCTAACCTCTAAGCAGGATTATCATTTGATGTTTTGTGCTACTATAAAAGAAAGAGTTTAAATTTGATCCACTATCAGTGTTTGAGTTTTTACACTATCATTCAATTATATGTTGTCATGTCATTAAAAATGTTGACTTTTCTGATAGTTTTCATTATAGTCAAAGACTTTTAATAATATGCCAACTTCTAATCACATGATATTATAAAAAAAATTTATACTGATAATGTAGCAAAATTAAATCCTAAAAGAAAATGGATGTGTTTTTCACAACTGAAATTCTTAACAGCTGAAATTTAGTTCCAAAGTTTTAGTGATGAAAAACAATTCAGCACTGAATTTGTGATGTTTGATTGAAAAAAATTTGGGAGAATACAATTTAGGAATTCCAATAAAAAAATTTCCAGTTTAGACACATTGAACCAAACAAGTGGTTAATGGATTACCCATACTGTTGGAGAATAATATATCATCAAGATAGTGCATCCTATCTTCCTTCTCTCTCCTTTCTATAGATTTCTACAGTTATTAAACTGATTTTACTGGAAATTCCTTAATTGTAGTTATCCCAAAATTTTTCATTATAAGTGCTAAATGTGTATTAAAGGAAGGTATTGACCTTCAATAAAGAAATGAGGCTATACTAAAGGAAATTATTTGTTATCCAAAAAAAAACTGAAAGAAACTTTGCTATTTAATAATTTAAAGGAGGAAGGGGTGGCTATTGAATACATTCAGTGACCTCCCATGTGCTGAATGTTTTTGTTAGGAACCTGCTTCTGCTATCTAAAACTGGAAATAGACTCCTGGACTTACAGACAGTATAATCGGAAAACTGGAAAGAAAAAAACATTACACAGAAGAACAGAATGATATCCTAAGCTTTTGAGAGGCTTGGGTCTCTCCCACTCTCAACCGAATCCTTTCCCAAAGATATCCTCCCCCCCCTTTCTCCTCTCTCCTTTCCTCTTATTTCCTTCCCACTACCCCATTCTGTCCCTTAGCCCAACCTGCCACATCAGCAGGTTGTTACAATGCAAAACCACCCATGCCCCACCTTTCCCACATGCCCACTCACGTCCCCATTTCTCTGTGGCCATTTCCTTCTTTCCCCCATGGTACACCTTAGTTATAGAACAGTATCTATCAATACTCCCCCCAAAAAAATTCACCTTGTCCTCAAGGTGAAGGTGTCCACCGGGGTCCCATTGTTTCAAGCATAAAGGCCAAGTTATGCTTAACGCATAGGAACTTCCACTTGGGTCCCATTGAACTCCTCGAGTTACCACAGCAACGAATATCAAAGAGGTCAACCCATTTCTTGCCCTAATATTATACTCCACATAGGTTGGTTGGATGCAAACAACATGAAACTTGTTTGGGAGTGATGAAAACCCAAGAGCAGTTATACTTAATTGGTTCTTGTCAATATCCACCACAAACTGTAGTACAAACTCCTCTAAACCTCCATTTGCAATGACCCATGGTTGCAACTGGCAAGAATAGCACTCTAAAAGCTGAACTGTAGTTTTAGAAGACCATGGAAGCAAGAATGTGATAACCTGAATCATAGTCTCATCATACCAGCACACTTGAACATTTTGAAAACTTTGCATATGCATAGATGAACTCAATATCCATCTTGGGTGCTTCAATCTACTGCCTCGCTCTGAGAATATATTTTACCAAGTCATGGATGCAACTGCTGCTATCAGAACAGCAACAAAGTTCAAGAACCAATAACCATCTAACCAGCCCCAACAGACATCTGACCTCCCAAAGTGCATCAAAAATCTGTTGGTTGTCTAGCTCCCATCCAGACTTCCATCTCATGTTCCCAAATGCTGCTACTCATACTTGATGGTAATCCCACCTGGAAGCCATCAATTTCAATATTAAAATAACATGCTACTTCATCTAAATTGTTTTCAATTGTCATTGTTACCATATGCCTCGTTTCACCTGTGATGCTTGGTTGCACTAATGCCCCTTAAGAATAGATGAAGAATAGATGACTCAACTGCTTTCTAAATTGCTTTTAACTATGTTACTGCTATCATCTTCGGAAGCAGCAGCCAAGTTATTGGCAGCAGAATAGTCTATGCTCCAACCATGGACCCAATCACTGCCCCGTGAAGGAAACTGATTATTAGATGCATCTTGTTTCTCTGGTTGAGGACTTTGACTGTGGGATAGTCCACCTAAATCACCAGTGATTGTGCTTTTAAGGCTATCCACTTCATGTGTACTGGACATATCATGCTGCTTCAGTATATATGCTCTCTGAAGTAGTAGAAGAGCCATCAAATCCAACAGCTGAATCTACATACTCTTCATTTAACCCTGCTTCTCCATCAAGTGAAGAAGATCGAGGGAGCTCTTTAGATTCTCTTTTGAATTTCACTCTCGCATTGACCTTATTTGTATGATTATTTGACATTCTGATCAGGAGATGACTGTTTACTATCGGCAGATTCATCAGGAGTACCTTGGTCAGAGGTTGTCTGTAGACCCCTCTCTCTGAGTTCCCTCTGCTGCTCAAACTCTCTGAAACCAGTTTTAGAAGTGAGCAGCTGCACTGTGACATGTAGTGTCGTTCCAGCCTCACATACCATTAAGAGGCAAAGCGACAGCTGTAGGTATCAAGGCATCAACAAAATCAGCCAGATTGATGTTGGCGTCCACAAGGATGCTAGATCGTGAAGAACCCATCCCCACAACAATTTTGTAAAGCTTCTCATCGTATTGTCTTGTTTTAATGTCTTGGAGGAGTCTTGTAGTTTCATAGATGGGATCTGCCCACTTGCAGGTTCCATTTCCTCACATTTGCTTTAGTTGTCTTTGATGTAGCCTTCCCATAGTCAGCGGCGATGAAAGATATAAACAGTTCGTCCAACCCAGATTGCGAAATCTTGTCTGTCCCCCATTCTTCAAAGGCTTTGTGAAGAACCTGACCCAGTACATCCAGTGGCTCCATTTCCTTGTCTCTCTCCTGCATATGTCTCTGTTCAGTACTGGAATGCAAAGGTTTTATCCAACTTCAGTATATATGTTGGGCCATGACCCAAAAATAGATTTAAAGGGTCTAGCCACTGTAGAGTGATGTTCTTCCCTTTGGTCTGAGCCTATATCTCCTTTATTAATCAGTTGGGCTTGGCCCATTAGGTCAGGAAAGAACTCCAAAAACCAAAATTTCCATTCTATCCCTTCTCCTTCCTCCCACTTCACACAGCCACCAAATAAGGGCTTCTCAACGGCAAAGCAAAAGGGATCAGCGTCTGTTGTCTCTGGCGACTCCGCTGGCTTCGTCGGCCGCCGGTGATTCTCGTCCGGTGGCTCAGGTGGTGGCGGTTGGATAGCCGGACCACTCGAGATCCATAGTTCATCTCTTCCTGCTCGTGGTTCAGCCAGCTTCTCAGCCACAAATGACCCATCTACCTCGCAGGATCCATCCATAACTGATTGCTCATCTTCTTCCCCCCTGTTTCCGTCCAACTCGACCCCCACTCGCACCAAGGAGCGAATCTGGTGGCTCAAGTGGTTCCGGTGGTGGTGGGGGATTTGTTGGTTTGAGGGAGACCCAGAACTCCCTGGCTACTGCGAGCTCCTCTTCCCTTCCGCTTCCTCGTCGTACAACCCCTTCTGCTAGGACGTAAGTCCCGTTTCTCCCATTCCGGTAGTTCCGGCGGTGGCAGGGCAGTGGCCAGACCGGTCATGACGCGCCGTTCTGCGGCGCCCCGACCCAGTTCTCCTGCATCTGTTCACTCCTTTCCCTCCTTCATCCCAACTCAGCCGTTTGACCTCCTCTATGCCACCACATCCTGCACCTTCCTTCCCGATCTCATCCACGACCTCCATTTCCTCTTCTTTCTTCTCTAGTTTCACAGTCTCTGGTTCCTCCGCCTCTGACGTTGCCTCCTCCGACCCACTGTGTGATTCCGTTTCCTCCTCAACTACCTTTGGCGTAACCTTGATCGGATCAGCAGTTCTGCTTCGGGTGAGATGCAGAATCTCTTGCTGGGTTTCTACCATTTTAGCCCAACGAATTTTCCACATCTCCCTGTCCTGCCTTGCCTCCACCCTTTCTTGCTGTGTTTCCGCCCTCAACCGGTCCAGTTCATGTCTCAATTGCTCCATTCCCTTCTCCAACGTCTCCACCCAATTTTTCATTTTTGGCTTCACCATCCACAGCTCCCAGGATCGGGAGCTCTGATACCAATTTGTTAGGAACCTGCTTCTGCTATCTAAAACTAGAAATAGACTCCTGGACTTACAGACAGTATAATCGGAAAACTGGAAAGAAAAACATTACACAGAAGAACAGAATGATATCCCAAGCTTTCGAGAGGCTTGGGTTCTCTCCCACTCTCAACCGAATCCTTTCCCAAAAATATCCTCCCCCCCTTTCTCCTCTCTCCTTTCCTCTTATTTCCTTCCCACTACCCCATTCTGTCCCTTAGCCCAACCTACCACATCAGCAGGTTGTTACAATGCAAAACCACCATGCCCACCTTTCCCACATGCCCACTCACGTCCCCATTTCTCTGTGGCCATTTTCCTTCTTTTCCCCCATGGTACACCTTAGTTATAGAATAGTATCTATCAGTTTTCAACACTTCTTCGATTAAATTCATTTTTGTTAGGCATTTAAGAAACGCCTCTAAATCATTTTCTCTGAATTAAGTTATCAAGCAGGCCATCAGTATAGAAAAGAATTAGTGGCGCCAAATGAGAGGGAACGCTAGAAATATGGTAACTTCCTAAAAGTAGTACAGAGAATATGCATTATGCCAGAGGAATAAACAAAATACAATAAGTTTGACACTCGTAGAAAAGAGGCAGAAGCAAAATAATGAAGTGATTATTTATTGAATGAAGTGTGCAAGAAAGATAAACTTTGTAGCAAACATTTCTACTCCTGTAATTGCAAGGCTTTCTTGTTTTCATACTTTGGCTTCTATCATCTGCAATTGCTCAAAATTAGGTGATGAAGACAAATATGCATAGGCCATGAGATCTACATTATATATGAATAATGTGGAGAGAAACTAACCAACGCTCTTGGTTCCTCTGAATGTAAATATTCAGCAATAAATATGTAACCATGATTGAAAATACAGAAAAGAGTAAAGCTTAAGTGGCATTTGAGGGAAATGAAGAGCTTCTGGTAAGAGCTGGTTTTTGTATTCCAAAAAATTAGACAGATTCCCAAGACATGTTAAAGACTCCAAAAGGGAACATTATGTCATATTTTTCTTATTCCATGATTACTTACATTCCTTTTATGCTTCTTTAACCAGGGGCGGCACATAGACCCTAAATTTTTTTTTAACACTTAAGTTTTGCACATATTTTTTTATAAAATAAATGTATTTTTGTTTTTTAAATTTGGCCCCCCCCAAATAAAATGTTCTCATTATGGCCCCTTACCATTTTTCTCTAGCCCTGCCTGTCTTTAGCATTGCTTATTTGTGTTTATTTTAAAATACGGTATCTCTGCCTCTTGTCTATATTTGCTTTCACCTGTCTAGCCTACCTTTTGTTGCTAGGAGTGGTCTATCCCTTTTCAAGTCTTAAATCTTGAGTGTGCTGTGTGACATAATATATACTGCAGAAACCTGATTTTTAGCTAAGTGGTTCTCTATATGAGGCTGTGTTCTCCATACTTGCTTTGTAACCTTGGTAGTTACAGTCCTGTTAGTCTGGGCCAATAGAGGATATTATAAAAGACTGATCATATCCATTTGAATAATGATAGATTCTCAACCGTTTTTATGCAGGGAATTGGATGCACAAAAATCACGAAAGCTAGAAATGAAGGTTCCATTAATGGGAATTCGGAATCAAGATCATATCTTGAAAAGAAACTTGTGTTTTGTTTTGGATCATATGTTGCATCCCAAATGTTACTTCCTTTTGGGGAAGAAAACCTACTGTCTTCGTCTGAGATACAGCAGGCACAAGAGGTTGGCATCATATTTTTCTTGAAGCAGCTAAAATATGTGCTTGTTTTCATGTTATAATTTCTTTGCAAAAGAAAATTACTTATCAAAAAAATGTTGAGAATAAAAAATCTGATCATATATAATTTTTTTTTTATATTTACAACAGATAGCTACACGAATGGTTATTCAGTATGGGTGGGGACCTGATGACAGTCCTGCAATTTATTACCATAGTAATGCGGTATACACTTTCTTACATGCATTTCAACTGTTTTTGGTGAAGTGATGGGTTTTTACTGCTACACCGCATGACATTTATGAGTTAGATTGAAGCATCTGCCAGACCGTTGCTTGAATCTTACTTTTAACATAACATGAATATGTCTGTCTCTCTTTCTCAAATAGCATTAAATATATTTCAATATGGTTTAGAAGAGACTTTCTTTTTAAAATGACTGAATTGCTAATTGAGCAACTACTCTCCGAGTTAAAATGGAAGATTAGACAATCTCCCAAAAGAACCTGGTGAGTGTTATTCTGTTTAATTTTGTTCTGCTCCAATAAGATCAATGTCTGGAACTTGATGGTTGCAATGTCACTATGTCAATGGCTCAATGTTAGCTGGTGATAGTGGTTAAGTACTGGTAAAAAGAAAAGTTAACCCCTGAAAAAAAATTGTAAAAGTTGATTGCAGTTATATAGGTGGATTGTGATATAATTTCTGACATAGAAGATAATTGACTTGATCAGTAGAGAGTCTAGAGACCATTGTTCTGAAAGTCTAATGCACCCCTTCATGTGAAAGCCCTTTGGGCTTGAAGCGTGAAGAAATCACAAGCCCACTATACTTGTGCTAAAATTTAATTTAATTATGAAAAATGGGACATTAAGGATCAATCTTCTAACCCCTTATTTATAGAGGCTCTGATACCATGTTTAGAACCAATTGTGATGGGTTTTTGATTAATGAACTAGTGGAGCGTTTCTGTGGCATTTGCATGAGAAAGGCAAAACCTTTGTTGTGATGGACTTTTTAAATGTTGGTATACTGTAGACCATTTCTTATGTTTTTTTTCTGACATAGGTTACAGCATTAAGCATGGGGGATGACCATGAGTATGTGATGGCAGCTAAAGTTGAAAAGGTAGCCATATTTTAGTACAAATTTCACTTCTTGTATGAAAAAGCATCTAATATAATCTTTTGTGATATTTCTAGATGTTTGATTTGGCATATCTCAAATCAAGAGAAATGCTGCAGAAAAATCGCCTGGTACTAGAAAAGATTGTGGAGGAATTACTTGAGTTCGAAATTCTGACTGGAAAGGTAAACGGTTATTAGTGCATCTGAGGTGCTGTATTTAGTACTTTGTCTACTTGCTTTGAGACTTGTCTTGAACATTTAGGTGTAAATGTCATACAAAGTCTTTTGATATCTAAGGGGACATGAGTACATTTCTTCCAATATTCTGTTGAAGTTACCCATTTTTTGTTGTAAATTCAGTATACATTGTTTCCACTTACGAAGAATTTAGTGGCTTATTTATTTATCATAAATTGAGATTCATTCTGACCCCTTAATATGAAGGTCTTGTGAATTTAGGGAACCATACCAATCCAAAAGCCTAATCTTTTGATCTTACATTGTTTTTTGCAATCTCTTATTCTCTCTCTAAATCTATTTATAGGGCGCCTGCAAATATGATACTGTACTTGAAGTTTGATTTTATGCTTGCTGAATCCAATTTGTTTATATTTTGGTAGAAGTATTGTCCAACTTCTGTATTACTAATAAGAGATATCCTTCTTTATCACATCTAAGTATTTTCAATTAATCACACAAAATACTTATATATTCATTCAATAAATTCCAGCTGGACCCGTTTGGATAGTTATTCTCAAATTTCACTGTATCTTTTGATTATAAAAGTTCATTTAGTATTCATGATGTTCTTGTACTTGAAAGACTATAGTAACAGTAGCATATCTGTATCTAATTCCCAGTCTTATATTGAAGTGCCAGTGCAGTGAGCTCATTTGGCGTTTGTTTAATTCCTTATATATGCCCCCTGCTACTTTCCCCACCATTTGATTTTCCTTTTGAAGTAACGAAAATTATTCTTCTGTTGTTAATAACATAATTACTCACCTTCAAGCAGGATTTGGAAAGAATTGTTGAAGATAATGGTGGAATCGGGGAGAAAGAACCGTTTTCCCTTATTGAAGTTCAAGCTAGAGAGGTATATAATTATTATCTCTGAATGTGAGTTGGGAGAATTTATTCTTTTAGAGAGAATAAAATCTTAAAATTCATTTTCAAGGATTTTATTCTGAAAACACTGGATCTTCCAATTATTCTGGCAATCTTCTTGGGGTGCATGCTTCTTTTTAAAATCTTTACCTCTTGTCACTTTTTGTAAAAGAGAACCAATTATAATTTTCCCAACAATTTGGCTGGTAGCTTTTGGTTTTATTGGTTGTTAGCTTTGGGTTGTTCATCTGATCAATATTAGTGTTATCCTGGATTGTATTGCATATCAACCTGAGTTTGCAAACTGACTTCCACATAAATAAATGATATTTGATTTTCGTCGGCAACATGTATATTGTTTGTAAAGGGTGGTGTTGCATGAAGAAGTTAAGTCAACATCCCAATCGCCCGGTATAACTATCTATGCATCAGTCTCACTGTTTCCTCCACTTTTTTCCAGCCAGCATCTGGCAGCTTCCTTGAAGGAGGAAATGCATCAGGAAGTGCCCTACTAGCAGCCTAGATCAGTGGGATATTGTTGGGTATGGTACAGTTTGAGGTGACACTCCCGTTCATTATTGACTTTTTTTGTTTGGTCAGACTGTCCATATGTACTTGGATAAGCATGAATAGTTTACAATGCAACATGCTCTGCTATTATCGTGTCCAGTGTTAATTGGGATGAGAAGAGATGTCAGTTTTCCTTCTCAGCCCGCATTTCTTGATGTCAGCAGGATCCTAATAGCTTTTCTTTAGCATTGTAATATAAATCGTTTGATCTAATGTTTGATGACATTTTATCCGAAAGTCCAGCTTTAAGCTTGATTAACATTTAACCATTTGTTTGAATAACATATCTGAGGAACTACCTGTTAAAATTTTTAGTTCTTGGAAGAACAGAGGTTCTGATTGCATTTTCTTCCGTATTCCTTGGATTAGCTTGGAATATCTATAAGGGCGTATTCAGTCTGAAAAAATTTCTAAAAGACCAAAAAGTGAAATAATTTTAAATTTGTTTTCTATATTTAGAAAATTTTCTACAATTCCAAACTGAACGCAGCTAGATTGACATGGGAGGCATCAAAGCCCTTCGTCCTCCTGTGTATTTACTGTGCGACAGTTAAAATAGTAAAGGAAGAAGGCATAACTAGAAAGAACTATTGATGAGCGAATTCCAAGTTGAGAAATCAACAAGATAACCGTGAAAAATTGAGTTTGTGTGGCCAGAAAAAAAGTGTGAATGCTAAATCTGTCTTTCCTGATATGCGAAATAGTAATTAAAATGACTTATCTTGATAATCAATATACAATCTTTATGCATATTTCAGCTACTTTTGATGTTGATATGTGAGGATCAATTGTGGTTCTGGAAATCTCCGCTCCTTTTTTCTTCAATTGAAAAAAAAAGGCACAACCTTGTCGAGATACATGCGTCTGCCGAACTCCGAGGCAGGGGGGAATACACAATATTAACCTAACAACCTGTTGCTACAAAAGGCTTACTGCTGTGGTGGCGGTAAAGATAGGCTTTTCCATGCTACTGTCGAGTCCGCCATTATGGCAAACGCTTTTCCTTCTCGGCTTTGCCTCTCCAAGCATTGTGATGATGTCCCTCATGGATGGCCTTTCCTTTGGAAGCTTTGCAGTACATAGAAGTGCGATACGGAGTACAAGCAGCATCTCTTCTTGGACATGTTTGCACTGTCCAGCTATGGCCGGGTCTAGTGCTTCTTCCGAGGCTCTGTTGCTTCTCTTCTTCCGTATCCATTGGACTATGTCCCCAGATTCTCCAAACGCGGGATCTAAAGGCATTTTGCCAGTTAGGAGCTCCAGAAGTACCACACCATAACTGTATATGTCAATCTTCTCGTCAACCTTCAGAGTGTATCCATATTCTAAAACCAAAAAGAAAGCTCGATCATTTATGTACCTTCACTTTCACTCCTTTGAGCTAGAAAGTCAAGAAAAATCATTTAATTTTGACCTATGGTTAATGTAAAACTTTTTCATATTATCATCGACATGTTGTTGCATTATCAAAGGAGTTTGATTTTTTAAATAATTATTATTATAATTAAATTCTTTTAATAATATGTTAGCATATGATTAATTGAATGATAATATAATTAACAGTGAATTAAAATTAAATGTTAACAAAAATGGTACATAGATTGCTTGACTAATAGGCTTCTGCCTACCATGCAGTTGTATATCATGGCGAATGCGCAAATAAACATCTGAATAGTGAGTACTAACCTGGTGCGATGTATCCATAAGATCCAGACACCATTGAAACTGTCTCATTCTTTTGGATCATCATTCTTGCCAACCCGAAATCAGCTATTCTTGCCTCCAAATTTGCGTCAAGGAGTATGTTGTTGGACTTGATATCCCTGTGAATAACTGGCGGGTGACAATCATGGTGGAGGTAGTTCAGCCCCTGGGCAACTCCAAGAGCTATGTTGTACCTTGAGACCCAGTCCACAAGCAACCTTCCAGATTGTTCACCGTGTAGTGCTGTCCCAAGATTCCCGTTAGGCATGTACTCGTAAATCATTATCACATCCCTTTCATTGTGAACATACCCCAATAGCCTTACAATGTTCCTATGCCTAAGTCTCCCTAGGAGATCCACTTCTCTTAATACATCATTGCCATCTTCTATGTCAGTTCCTGACCTCCATAGTTTCTTCACTGCTACGGTTACATGAGGTCTATGGATTTCGGCTTTGTAAACAATACCAGTGCCACCCATGCCTATGACATTTGATTCCTTGATGCAAGTTAGGATCTCACTACTAGTGAAACTGATCCTTTGGAATGCTACTAACCTCCAGGGCCAATCTTCATTGCTCTGTTTGAACCAATCACGGATGAAATTGTTATACAAGTACCATCTCTTGTATAACCATCTGCCACCAAAATATGCCACACCAAGAGATAAAATCACTGCAATGCCAGTCATAAAACCAAAAATGATGTGCCTGATGTGTGAGCTCCTTCGCTGGCTTGTGACAGAAAAATTCTGAGAACATGGAGGGAGAATGCCTCCGCAAAGACCAGCATTTCCGATAAGATCATTAGGATTTATGGTCACCAGAATCCCATTTGAGGGTACAGGGCCCTCAAGCTTATTGTAGGACAGGTTCAGCATTTCCAGAGCCGGGGAGCTGCCAAAGTTTTCTGGTATCCGACCAGTCAGTGAATTGTTGGACAGATCAAGAACGGCTAAGGTGGGCATGTTTATGATTGATTTCGGGATTTCCCCTGTCAACTGGTTGTTTCGAAGATTAAGGTTGACCAATTTTTGACAAGAAGCAATGCTTTCTGGAATTTTCCCAGAGATATAGGTGTTTGAAAGATCCAGCACAGAGAGAGATGGACAGTCCTGGAACTCATCTGGGATATCGCCTCCAAAGTTGTTGTTAGAGGCAATGAAGGTTTGAAGGGTTGGAATAGAAAGAATTAGTGAAGGTAGAGATGACTCAAGGTGGTTCCAAGATACATCAATGAAAGAGAGTGATGTGGATGAGGCAATATCTATAGGAATTTGCCCAGTGAGGTTGTTCTTTGCCAACTCTAGCCGTTGAAGGCCCGGGAGGTTACCGAAGCCAACTGGCATGGTCCCAGAAATAAGATTGTTCTGAATCCGAACACGTACCAAAGACAAACAATTTGAAAGTCCACTTGGAATGGAACCAGAGAAGGAATTGTTGAAGAGGATTAGTTTAGTGAGATTGCCCGTAGTACACAAACCTGGAGGAATCTGACCAGATAATGAGTTAGATGACACATCCAACCACTGCAAAGGAGAGTTCTGTCCAAGATTTGCTGGCAAAGGACCTTCTAAGGAATTTTTCCATAGCTCAAGGACCTGTAAATTTTTCAACTCACCAAGCTTCTCCGGTACAGGACCAGTTAGTTTGTTGGTCATCAAATTGAAGAGCTGCAGGTTTTTCAATTTGGCAAGTTCCACAGGAATCTTCCCTGAGATCTGATTGTCAGAGAAGTCCAAAAATGCTAGTGACGTAATGTTGCCAAGTTGAGGTGGAATTTTTCCAGTGAAGTTGTTATGGTATAAGTAAATTGTAGTGAGTTTTTTCAGCTTACCCAATTCTGGTGGAATTTGTCCACTGAGACTGCCTACAGCCAAGTCGAGGTATTGCAGATTGGTAAGGTTGCCAAACTCTGCAGGGATCTCACCTTCAAACTCATTGTATCCTAGAATCAATGTCTCCAGAGAAGTAAGTTCCCCCAGATCTCCTGGAATCCTCCCTGTGAAGTTATTGCCCGAGAGGCCAAGAAATGTGAGCTTCTGCAAATTCTTAAAACTCCTGGGGATTGAACCTAAGAAGTAACTCCCTCGAAAATCGAAGCTCTCAAGCAATGTTGCATTTCCAAGATCCTCAGGAAGAAAACCAGCAAAATCATTGCTTGACGCGTTAATTGATCTCAATCCTGCAGCTCTTCCAAGACCAGTGGGAAAGCTGCCAGTGAAGTAGTTCTGGCTCACGTCAATGCTCTTCAGAGAGGTGAGGTTGGACAGTGATTTGGGCAATGACGAAGCAAAATTGTTACAACTTATGTTGAAAGAAGACAGACTTGAAAGGGATTCTATGTGGTCTGAAACATGGCCGCTAAGGTTCATGTTGGAGAGGTCAAGCCTCTCTACGAAGCATTTAGAGTTGCACCATACTCCAGTCCAGTTACAATGAGGTGAACGTCGGTTTGTCACATTGCTTGGATGTTGCCAATCCTTCAGATGATTCATTGGATCAATGAGACTGGATTTGATTGAGAGCAGAGTTGACAATTCATCACCTGCTGCAGCTTGAGATCCCTCAGCAAAAACAAGAGAGAGGGCAATGTAACAGTAGAAGAGCAGCTGGTAAGTCTGCATTTTGGTGGTTGTTCTCTTTTGCGTTCGTTCCTCTTAATTTTGTTGCATTTTTCAGAGCAGGGAACAAAGAATTAAGGGAGAGGCAAGGGAAAGTTATAAGAAGTTCTGAGAGACAATTTAGTTTATAGTTAAGCTAATTGATGATAGAGAACTGATCAGCAAGAGGAGGATTAGTTTATTGGATATACGTGGGTTCTTGGAATCTGGACCAGCTAATCATGTGCAACTGATGACCGTGAATCTTTGGACTCATTTGAAACCTCTTAGACATTATAACATGCACAGAATGTGTTCCAGAACTGCTTATAATAAGGTCAACCCAAGTGAGTAATTCTTATCCCTTTTATTTTGGCATGCTCATGGAAGTTACGCAGAACAACTTTGCATGTTCTGTAATATTGAAGCAGAAACAGCACTACAGAGAAAAAAAAGAAGGTACAATTTATGTCCTCCACGTTGTTTCGTTTTTTTCTTCTGTAAGATACCATCAGACAGAGCGTTCAATTGTAGGCAGTAAGCACAGCACATTAATCTGTTTAAACCCCGTACGCACTCTCTCTCTCACGCAGATAAAGATGCTAAACCAAATGTTGATTGAATTTTAAATGATCCACTGTCCTAATTTATTCTTCAAAATATATCTGCTGAAGTAGTTTCTTCGTGTTACTATGAAGATAGGGTGCTAAATAAGAATTATTGTATTCATACCATCTCGCACTTTAACTAAAGCTATGTATAAGGCTGGATTGAAAGATATAGTTTTAACCAAACTTATGTTCAACTTAACCAAATGGTAGCCTACTTTAACATGTTAACAATAAGTAGTTTTTCTTTTTTTGGTTTTTTACGGAGTTAACATATAATATGAAACCTATTTAAGAATTAAGATATTAATTGTGTGTTAGACTTCACTGTATAGAAGTAGTGAAATTTGAGTACTTTTTCACTACTTAATATAAGTGATTAGCATAAAATAAAGGTGACTAATTCAATTAATAATGGTTAATTTTAATTTTTTTTTAAAATATTTCTTTAGCTATTTATCAATTGAACTAATTACTAATGTAAAACAATTAGACTAATGTATAGTAAATTACCCCCTAAATTTTATTAAAATGAATACTATTAATACCTCATATGATATGTTAAGTTCACCGTGAAAACAAAAGACAGTTTGGAACTTTCTCATAGTGTGTAACGAAAAAAGTGAGATGGTATACTTTAGGAGAATGTGTTTTGTAATGATTATTTTCTGTACCTACCAACCCCATTCCATTGTGTCCTATTTTCTGGCCACCACATGGGCATATCTGGCTCTATGCAATTATTGGGAGCTATAACATGAAACGATATAGTATGATACATTTTCTTTCCAATCAAAGGTTAATAATTGGACCCATAGACAATTAAAGGGGAAGGGCTGGAAGCCATGTGAAATGGGGCATGTTCCTGAGGGGAAGTGGAATGGTACTTGATTCGTCATTATTGGAAGTGATTTAATCAAAAAGGAAAGGAAGCTGCTTATTGCCAAGTGCTTACAACTAAGTCTCATGCTATTATTTTTCTGCCCTTTAGGGAATCAATAGAAGGATGAAATCATAGTGCCCCACATGGCTTTAGCCAAAGAGTTAGGCCCACCACCGCCATTCATCATTTCCTCACTGCAGAATGAGAAAAAAAAGAATAAAAGAGATGAAAACAAGAAAATATAAAAAAAAATTTCTTCTATCTTGCAGTCTTGATTATTTGAATGTTATTACATAAATAAATGGAATAAAAATGAGAGAAATTAGCCTCATTACCCTTGAGAACTGAGATATTTATTATTCAAAGGTTGGGGATTTTTCAAACTTTTGGTATCAAATTCTAAATGATAGTTCTACATATTGTCCCTTTCTCATTAGTTCAGACAACTGAACATGAAGAAAAAAAACAAAAGAGCCAAGCACCAGACTTGCCGTATGTATGCTTTGCCACTATATTTTACTTGCCTTGGCCATTTCACTTAGTTATGACCATAGATGGCAAGCATTCAGTGAAAGACGTAAGACAGGTATCCAATGATCACAATGGATGGTATTTCTCCTTTGAGCATCACTGAAAGATGTCTCTAATCAACCTTAGAACTCAGATGTCATCGGGGCTTCTTCCTATTCATATTTTGTGAAATTAAGTTCTAACTTCTAATAACGTTTCACAGAGAAATATCTGAGAAGGAGAAAAGCGAAAACAGAAGAGGGCAAAATTTTGAAAGTTCAAAAGTTTTTTAGCTAACAAAAGCAGAGGTGAGAAAAGGAAAGGAAATTGAATGAACTAATTTCCCTTTATTTAAAATTTAAAGTTAAAGTAAGGAAAACAATAAGTTATAAAATTAAATTTTTTACATAATTCTCAAGTTGTAATCTTATTGCACATGTTTAAGGGTGTATATGTAATTTAATAAATATTTAATTTAAAATAATTTTGGGCCCACTTCTTGCCCCTTAATTGTAGGAAGAAAAATTTGGAAAAAGATGAAGAATACATCTATCTCTCTTTCTCTTTTTTTGTTCACTTTTTCCCTTTATTACTTTTTCTTCTCATTCTGTATTCTTCATCTAAACATAGCATTAGTAATAATATTAGTATATGACTAAGTCCATCCTAGGAAATCTTTTATCACCACATAATTTTAATCGTTTTGCAAAAAAGTATTGGTGATTCTTATTACAAACTAAGATTACTAAAGAAGTATTCTTATATGCTATTTGTGTTTAAGACTAGCAATAGTCAATGAATTAGAATTTATTTAATAATAAATTACACGATACATCGATTTTCTTTTTTTGATGAGAAAAATTCTTGAGTCCATGTAACTATAAATAATAAACATTAACAACACAAATAACAAATATTTTTAATTAAATAAATTATTTAAACATTTTTTTTGTGTTGACTTTATTGATATTTTACAACTTATTTGCTCTCATACTCTTGCATCAACCTTCGAATAATATCACACAAATAAAAGTTAGACATTTTACTATCATTTATATTAGATTCAAACTTTGAACCAGTACTCAAGATAAATTCTCTTAAGTATATATTTGATATAAAAATAAAAATAAATGTAAATTTTTATGAGATGAGTTTTTTTATATAAAATTATTATAAAAAACTTATCTTATAAAAATTTATTTCTATTTCTGCTCTATACTAAAAAAATCTTAAATTAAAATAGTTAATGTAAAAGATGCATTTTTAAGATTATTTAGAGAGAATTTTAATTTCAATTAACACCAAATCTAGTAAGAGAATATCATTATCAGACAATTAAAAAAAATTAAAGTATTACGTCAAAAAAATTATTTTTTAATTATTTTTCTTAACAAATGTATTTATAATTTTTCCCATGAGTAAGATTTTTTTTATTGACATTAAATTTAGTCTTTATTTATTATTATTTATTTTAAATTAAACAATCATCCGAGTATTTATATTTTGTATTGTACATTATTTTTTTTTTTTTGGGTGTGTGCGGCCATGGTGCAAGTCTTCGTTTAATCTTTTCGCATCCCGAAAATCATAGTGGAGGACGCAGCGTTTTCGTGTAGAACCCGCTTCACAGGATCAGAGAGGACGACGCGACAGGGAAAAGCTATAAAATTCAAATCGCTTCGGTTTGTACGGTATTCAACTTGCAACAATCGACAGCGTCCCGGGGAAAAGGCATTTTTCTCGAGAAAGACTAAATTTTCTCGAGAAAAATTTGACCTTTGGAATCGGGTTACAATGAAACCAAATATATGGTTATGTTTCATGATTTTGTTTGTTTCTGTTCAATCGCAAGCTTCTTTGGGATCCCAGAGGACGGATGTGGCATATGTCACTCTTTTGTATGGAGATGAGTTCTTGCTAGGCGTTCGAGTTCTTGGGAAATCGATACGGGACACTGGATCGAAGAAGGATATGGTGGTATTAGTCTCAGATGGGGTCTCTGATTATGCCAATAACCTTCTCCGGGTAAACTCGTCTTTTTACTCTGCTTTATCTTACGCCTCCTCTTGTTTTTGTTTGCATTGATGTTATATTTTCGAACCAGAAATGAAATTTGCTGCTCAAAGGGTTTTGCTTATATATATATATACTTTTATTCATTTAAATTTTGATACTTAAAGAATTTGAAAATTACAGAGATCGATACTTTAATAAATAAAAATTATAAAATTAAAATCTAAATGAGTAAAAATTATAAGATTAAAATCTAAATGAGTGCAAAATATAAAAGCTGATACCTTAACACTAAGGACCAAAATTCAACTAAGTAAAACTATAAAGACTAATATTTAAAAAAAAATTGTGGGACCAAAATCTAAATTGGGTGAAATTATAAGGATTAACTGTTTATTTTAACCCTTTCTTTTTTTTGGTTTGTGGGTATCATGGTATACGGCTTGTTTGAGATTAATGGGAAGTTAATTAATTAAATAGAGGTTGCCTGCAACTTTGGATTCTTGAGATTGCAACTATATATTGAAAGTTTGAAATTAAAATTCTGAACGTTATGTTTCTGTTGACATGAATCCCAAATTTTTGTGTAGGCTGACGGCTGGATAGTTGAGAAGATTAGTTTACTGGCAAATCCTAATCAAATGCGTCCAAAGAGATTTTGGGGTGTCTACACAAAACTGAAAATATTTAACATGACTGACTACAAGAAAGGTTATAATGTTTATGATTTTGTATTGTTTATTGTATCTGGTTATAGAAATGATGTAGGACACTTTAAACTTTCCTTTTAGGTTGTTGCCTTTGAAATGGAATGTAATTCCTCATATTCCTCCGCCTCCCCTCTTGAAAGTGGAAGTCTTTTCTAATTTCTAAGCAGTTTAGTTATCTTAAAGGTTTTCCTTTTATTCCCCAATTATAATTTGTTGTTAGTTGCTTTTGAATCAAGTCAAGCTGGAGGTAACAATTTAAGTAGTGGGTTTTCATCTCTCTCTTATAGTGATACAGAGTATAATTTATTGGCTGTTTGTGTCTTGAATATATATGTGCAGTTGTTTTCCTTGATGCGGACACTATTGTTGTTAAAAATATTGAAGATCTTTTCAAATGTGGAAAATTCTGTGCTAATTTAAAGCATTCTGAGAGGTTAAATTCGGGAGTCATGGTGGTGGAGCCATCTGAAACTGTTTTTAGTGACATGATGAGCAAAGTAAAAACTCTGCCATCTTACACTGGAGGTATAACAATTTTTGGCTACTAATTTAAATTCTATTATTCATTTGAATTTCCTTGTTTTAAGCATCATGCAGCAGATGTGGATTTAAACCTGATAGGTTTGCACAATTGTCTTCATCCGTCTTCCCCTTTCGCAGGAGATCAGGGATTTCTCAATTCATATTACCCTGGATTTCCCAATGCACATGTTTTTGAGCCAAATTTGACCCCAGCAATGTTGAATTCTAGACAAGTTCCTGAAATGGAGCGACTTTCCACAGTTTATAATGCTGATGTTGGTCTTTACATGCTCGCTAACAAGGTACTGGAATATAGGTAATAGGAGGATGGTTCTTTCCTTTCAAGTAATTAGGAGCAGTAAGGCATGAGAGATATATCCCCTGTTTTGTTCCTCCCCTCTTTAACTATGTTTGATCTGCTTATTTGATTTTTGAGTTCAGATGGATGTATATTAGATCCAGTTGCCTTATTTGATGAATGCCTAAGTTGTCTGGATGGATCCTACACTTTCATGTATCTTATGTTTAATTTATGTAGTATTGTAATGTCTTTTCAATAGATATTCTTTTGTGATCTTTGGAGTAAAATATTATTATTTTAGATGGAAGTGTTAAAAAATTATTGGCACAAGTCTTTAGAAAGCCTTCCTGAATAACTTAAATGAAGAATTGATTAAATCTTTTTCAACTATTGCATGTAGTTTGATGGAATAACTGAGGTTGAAACTGCTCCCAGTAAAATGATAGAAGATTTTCGCTTGTGTTGAGATTGATTTATTTTGTTGGTTTGGGAGTTTATGGTAGAAATTAGAGTAAGTGCTAAAGCAGCTCTTTAGTAGTTATGGCATTGCAGTGACCTATATTAGTAATGACAAAGGAATTATTTGGTGCTGCTATTGAATTCAAATTTACTGCTGGCAACGTGGCTGGCAATTGTAGCAGTTAAAGCCAACACTTGTTAATCTGGCTATCTAGACAGGTCAAGTGATGATGCAGGAAAGCTTCATATTTTTCATCACCTTAGCATTTTCATCTTGCTTTACTTCCTGCTAGAAACTGGGGTTTTTTGGCATGAATGCTCTGTAGGAACCTTTGCTTTTCAATCAATTCGAAATGTTCTTGCTGTTTCTTAGAATGGTAGGAGGTGGATGAACATGATTTCATTAAGAATTGAGCAGCTCAGAATTCAGATTCTTGTGAGGATTTTTTTTTTTCTAATCACCTCCTGTTTTAGGACACTTAGCCTGAATTGGCTGTCTAACTGCTGCAACCACTTCATGCAGGTTTACCTTAAATTAATATTAATTTTGAATAATGAATATCATATAGAAGGTTTCATAGACACTTTCACACTCATACCAAATATATGGAGTTGTCTGAGTGTTTCTTTATGTTGCATCTTTCAGTTCAATTATCTAACTTGATGCGGGTTTATCCAGTGGATGGTAGATGAGAATGAACTCCATGTAATTCACTATACGCTCGGGCCTCTTAAGCCTTGGGACTGGTGGACATCTTGGCTTTTGAAACCTGTTGATGTCTGGCAGGTATTTGTGTAACTTATTATCCTACTTTGGCTGTATTGCTTAGGTAATCATGTCTACCTAGCTGAAGTTTGTGACAAAAGTATGCTGACTTATTTGTTCTTACCTTCTTGGGGCTGCAGAATGTAAGGGAACAGCTTGAGGAATCTCTTCCTGGAACAGGAGGGGGCCGAAATCCTAAAGATGATTTTCTTGTGAAGTTTCTTTGTCTGCTACCATTTTGTGCTTTACTTTTCTTCTGCTATCGTTCATTTCTAAAGGTAAGCTATCATGGATTGATATTATTCTCCAAGTAGGGATTCACATAAATCTCAGGGTATTGTATTTTCTGCAGAATCAAGGGTACATTGGTTCCTTTTGTAGAAGCTCACTATGTGATAATGTCAGACACCTTTATTATAGGATTAGATCAGGTGGACCATCATATGCTAGCATTTCTACATCAACAATCAATGCCACCCACCAGGTCAGTTTTCTCTTCTCTATCTTCTAGTTGGGGATTTGGGTCCTCTCATGTGAGGTCCTCATATGACTGAGTCATTTGACAAGAGAGGTGGACTAATGCCCTGTGTAGAGGTGCAGAAAATTCCTGAGTTGTATGTTTCTCGCTCATCAAATGACCAGGTCCTGTGATGACCTCACAAGAGGATCCAAATCCTTTAGTTGGATATGCATACTGCTTATATTTATGTATTTTTAAAGTACTAAAATTCTTCTTTATGGTGTTAAACAGCTCTCAAATGGTGCTCAGTGCAAAGTGCCTGCTTATTTGGGTGGCCTTTCTGTTTGTGTCAGTTTCATGGCTGCGGTGGCGTCTCTTGGACTAGCTCTCTTGATTGTACCTCGGCAAGTGACTCCATGGACTGGTTTGCTTTTGATGTACGAATGGATATTCACAATCTTCTTTATATTATTTGGAGGCTATCTCCATTTGATTTGTCAATGGGGAAAGATCATGGCATCACAAGCAGCTTCCTCCTTGTCTCATCCTGGATCTTCTGATTATGATTCAGAAAAATGTATGTTCACCTGGAGTAAAGCTTATTTGGTGGTTTCGTCTTTCATTTAACTGTGACCTCAATATTCTTATTCTTTTTATTTTTTTTATTGTCATTGTCAATTTTATGTTATCTGTATTCACAGGCCATCAGCGTCAGATGTCATCTTGTGATGCTGCCACATGGTACTATGGATTAGGGATGGCCTTCTTGGCCATTGCTGCTCCATCTTTGCCTTGTCTTTTTGGAATTACTGCTTTGTTCTTAAGGTAATTTGTATTAGAATTTATTAGTAAAGAGCTTGTATTGCAGCATGCATAGTTGTCATCACGATAGGTCTAGTTAAAAGTGCTTTCAATTTATTTTAGGTGAAATTTCACTTTCCATCTGTGTGGTTAAAAGTAGCTCTTTGTTCCCAGTGGTATTTTTTGTTATCATTGACTATTAGTTAATTATTAAATGTCAAAATTCAATTTTAAAAGAACCTACAATCTCAGCTAAACCTCTGTTATCTCATTTGATTGGGATCTTGTACTCACGTGCATCTGATGGGCTTCAACCTGTGATGTCATCCATTACCCTTGTTAAGAAATGGGAGGAGCAACCATCAACTCAGAGGTTATTGACCATTTAATTGGTAGTTCTTTGCTTACTTTTGGCTCACATCTTTCTTAATTCAGTCCTTCTACCACTTTCATCTAAAGTAGGGGTTTGGAAACAATCAGGGGCTTTAATAGTTGTGTTGCTGTTGTTTTCTTGCATTTTATTTGGTGGAAGGAGAAAAGAAATTACTAAACAGATGGTATATGTCTTTGGAAACAGGGCAACATATTTGTGTCAGCAGGGCTTTTACTTTGTCTGTCTTCTATTGTAGTTTGGTGTTTTTTGGTGCTTATGTACACTGGATAGAATTCCAGCACTAGTCTGCATGAAATTGAATGAAACCTACTAAATAATCTTCCTTTGTTTTGATATACGTTCAGCTTGATGTCGCAACCATGTTCCTGTCCTGTAATTCTAAGTAGCTTTCTTTTTAAAAAATCAGCATTGTTCTCAAATCTTTCTCTTCAAATTTACACTTATATTTTGATTTCTATTTTCAACAGGTTAGGTTTGATGGTTGTTGGAGCCCTAATAATGTCATCTTTCATGACATATTCCTCTGAACATCTTGCTATCAGATCATTTCTGAAAGGCATTGAAGAGTGGGATATTACACGAAATAGGAGCTTCTCTTGCTTATGTTGATTGAATTTTTGGAAGTGGTAGTGTAAACCATAGTAGATTATTGTTATATTTTCCTTCCTTTTTTCAACTAACATATGTATATCCATGTTAGAAAGATCAGGATAAAGTTTTACGTTGGCGATTGACTGCACCCAACACATCCCTCCTCTTTTATCCAGGCCTGGGACTGACTATGCAAAAGATTGGCAGCCAAACACAACATAGGCAGAATTGTTGGGGCCGAAAAGAACTTTTAAGAGAAAATATTTAAAAAGACTTTACCCTAGATGAATTTATTTAAAGTTTTGTTTTTTTATAGAGCTTAATGGGGTCGTTTGGTACATGTTGCCGTTTGGTACATGTTGCCAATCCTACTTAGTGGGACAAGGCTTGCTTGTTCTTGTATTCAACGAGCATATGTAGTGTTGCTCTACTGGCTAATGTAATTCAAAAAATTTTGTCAATCAAGCACTGTATTTTTTGGAGTTCTGTCGTAATATTCTTACTATTATTCTTTCAAAAGATGACGTTGTTCCATTGAAATTACAGTTGTCTCAAATCAGCTATACGTGGTTAGACTTACAAGTTCTACTAATGTGCTTGGTTGATTGATGTGGCATGTCTGTCTGGGTTGTGACTGCAAGCAGGCACAAGAAATATGTAATACTCGTGTGTGAGAACAATGAAGAGAATGCCACTTGCACAATTACCACAATACAAGTTGTGCAGTACTGCTCATGTAGTTGGTTGCATTTGAGTAATGTTACTTACCCATACTTTTTCAATTTAAAACTCGAATGCAGTTACATCAGTATCTCTGTAACTGTTAAGGGGTGGTACTGGGACAGGATGTGACAGGATGTATTATGTAGAAGCAGCATATTTTTCAGCAATAATAAGTTTTGGTTTCTCTGATCACGACTGAAAGACAATTTCGTTGTTAAAACTTAAAATGAATGTGCATTAGAAGATGCCAGTTGAGAAGTGAGGCTCTAATGCAGTGATCAAGTCATTTTGAGCATGACAAAACCAGTTCACTGCACAAAATGCCATGGTATTACTATTATCTAATGATGGCTTTAAGCCTTGACCAGCCACCAGGCAATGAGTGGTGCACGCTGGTGACAAGTTACAACCCTGAACCTCTATATTCAAAAAACAGGAAGAGATATAAAGTTCATCTTTTGTTTTCCCCTTCCTTTTTATCTCTGCTTTTCTCACAAAAAAGGGTTGATTTGTTTCTTACCTTTGACTTCTCTTTTGGTCCATGTTTTTAGTATAGGATCCATATGCGATAAGGAAAATTACTCGCATAATGCGGGAGTCATCAGGCATTTGAGAATTAGTACTATTTTTGTGTAAACTTTGTTAAATGTAAATCTCTTTTTTGTTTCAGATTGAAGTTTCTGTCCGTGTTTTGTGATAGTGTACCTACGAATTTCTTGAAACCCTCCCCCCAAAAAAAAGAAAAAGGAGAAAAAAAAAACCCTGCCCTACTGAAAAAAAAAAAAAAGCAATGCTTGGCAAAAATAGTAACTCTGAGGTAATCCATTTTCACTCCTACAAAACACAGCCTAACTCAAGACTAACTTCTATGCAAGTTTCATAGCTTTCTTGACTTTGCTATACATGGACCAATTGATAGTAGAACTCACAAGAAAACCATGAAATGACCTAATTGATAGAAAACTTTTCTTCTTAAATTCTGGCGTGACAAGCGATAATATTTATTTATTAGTAGTGATACTTTTCAACCACCCACAATTGTTGAAATTAACAAGTTGAAAATCGTGCAAGCAAGACAACACAAAAGCAGTTGATCACTAAGAAGAAATTCACAGGAGACATCAGTTCTGCCACTTGAAGTCAAAACAATGAGTGGAAAATAACAAAAAGGCAGAACAAATAATCAATGATCGATGTTGGAATTTGGAAGCTGGTGCTTCTCTTATCTTGAATTCTGGATTTTGTTCGGTTTGATTGAGGTGCCCTTGATCTAATCAAACAAAGTTAATCATCATATTTGCTTGTCGTTTTTGGCCTTGACGGCTCACAAGCCAATAGAAAATTGTTAATTGATCGGCAAGGTATACACCCTTTTGTTGTTGGTGCGCATCACTTTCCTCCAGGTGGGACACAAGGTGACTAACTCACATTTAATAAAAAACAAATGAAGTAGATAATGGACTTATGGAGGGTGGAATTATCATCCTTATCCTATAGTAGAGTGTGGCAGATCAGAACTACTAAGATATTGGAGAAACTACAGATCTGTGCCCTTCACTTTGCCTCTGCACTGATAGAGCACTGTCTTGGCTAATCAACATATTGAATAATAATATAGATAATTTCACTTCGCGGAAGGTTCATTCATTAGTGTCAGTAACTTGACTTAAAGATACAAAAAACCATTCATGCACGCCATGGTTGCTGACAAAAAGGTGAAACGAGCCACTCTCAACAGTATGTAGTGCTATCAAATGGGACATACACATAGGAAATTCCAAACTGTGACAAGAAACCAACACTTTCTTTGAACTTTGGTGCATCTCAGCATCACATTATTTGTTTGGAGATTTGACACAAGATGTTGATGCACCATCTGCCATAGGAATTGCATGCTAGTATTCAGCCAGGCTATGAATTGAAATACATATATTGGCAATGTGTGTCAATCTATCTATCATTCAACCTTTATTATATCTGTGTTAGTTACTAAACTGCAACAGCGTTTGAATCTAGTGACGGCTGCTTGTGTAATTCATTAAATTCTCTTCTTTTTTCTCCCAAGCACGTCGTCATTTTATTACTCATTAGTTTAAGTCAATAATCATTCCTCTACAATTTATGGACTATTCCCTCGCCCAATAGTAGTATATATACAGATATACTATATTATCTGCGACTGCAACATCATCAGGGGAGTGGATGATTAATTGCTGTTACTGTATGTGTGTGTGTGAGTGAGTGTGTCCGAAGCCAGAAAGGATCATGTGATTACATTCTCACAGGCACAGATAGTCAGATATGAATGACAAATCCAGCACTTACCGTCTTTGTTTACAGAAAAACAGTAAGCTGTTGTTCTTTTTTTATCACTTAGCCATGCCATTTGTATCTAATAATCAATAGAGTAAATTAAGAATCCAACTGAACAAGTATAGAAAAAACTGAGGTACAAGACTTTCATACAAGTAATAGAATGCAGCTGCAGCAGAGCAGAGAGAGAAAGTAACATAACATATCATTGTCCCAGCTGGGAAAGGAAGGGGGAGGGGTTGTTTTGGTTGCCCGAATCAAAAGACATGGGAAAGCAGAAAATTTGGAAAATCCAACAGCTATAAATAAATAATCCCATGCCTTGTTTGATTCTCAGCAAACCGAACAACGGGGATGAAAAGCCAAGCATTAGACTTGCCTAGAGGGCACGTTTCCTGAGGTCAAATGTCCTCAGGTTTCTACCTACTTTCTTGTGGTATTATTTGGCCATGGGTCTGAAGCAAATACTTGAACTTGGACCAGAGTGATGCTGTTCTCAACCTTGAGAGCCTCATGATCTTTTTCTACAGCACTAATCAGAAGAAGAAAGCTAGGAGATGATGGGAAAGAAGAGATTAGAGTTGTTGGGGATCCAGAAGTTGTGGTTGTGGGTTATACTTATGATGGGGCATAGATTTCGAAGTCCAAAGTAGGGGAGAGACGGATGAAACGAAGGTTATACATATAATTACATGAAGGCCAAAGGGTCTGTCTAGGGTCTACTTCACCCATGTTTGTTGATATATATACATACATACATACATACATATATATATATATACATACATATATATATAATATATATATATATATATATATATATATATGTATATGCATTCTAATACTAATAGAGAGGGAATATCCAATTGGGTAAGAATCTATCACAATTAGTGGGAATCTGATGTGACCATTTGATTGGGCCCCATTAAGAGAAAACCCATTATTAATGCAGAAGAATAATTTTGTAGTATTTGCTTAGAGATTCGACGTTGGACGACAAGTGGTAGCGGTTATTTGTCAACATGGTGGACCTGATCTGACCAGTTCTTTTGTCAGTAGCCAGGTTGATGAATAAAGCAAAGCATTTATGTATGTAATGTAGCAATAATGTCATTTTATTATTCCGTATGTTTGGAAAGTTACCTACTATTGGTGCAAAAGTAAAGATTCAAAATTACCACCACCCTCCTAATTTCAGTATGAAGTCACTTGTATGTACCTAATATACAATGAAGATAATCCAAGTCTTGACATTGTTCAATAAGGTTTTACAGAATAAACTCGTTATGCTATGCTTATCAGAGAATAGTTGTAGCATTCAATATTTCAATCATAGGCTTTAACCACCTAGTAATTCATTTTCCTCTAGCTAATTTCCTAACTTCTAAGTTAATTCATCAAGGTTGAAAGAAAGGAATAGATTTCATCTGGGTGTTAATTTATGTGAGGAAGTATTAGCGAGTTAATGTATGTTAATAGTTTTTCTCTATTTGAGTTGTCACAAAACCACCTGTAATCAGGACAAATTTCTATTAATTGTAAAGTAAATGAGTCCAAATTAAAGACGTAAAAGGGTCATAGGGACAACCTTGCATTCATCCTTCCTTTTCAAGTGGGTCAAGTGAGGTGGTTTTCTCTATTATGATGAAAAAGCAAAGCTTTAGAGAAAGTATGAAACCCGGGTTGTTAAGGTTGATAAAGTTGTTGCAGAAGAATAGTGCCCATGATTTGGATGCTTTCCAGTTTCTTCTATCGCACTCAACGATGTATCTTGGGGTTTGGGAAACACAGTCTTCCCAATTCACCAGCCAAATTTTGCAACCAAAACAGCATTTGTTTTTCATTTGTTTGAAAAGAAAGCAAGAGCAACCCCACGTTCCCTTTCGTCTTTCCTAAACAGAACAAAATATTGTACGAACTTTTATTTTGTTTTGCATTCTTTGCTAATTGCCATTGAATTTAAGATAAAAAAAATGCTCAATTTTGAGAGCAATTCTTGCATGTTGCTTTGAAATTAATTTAACACACAAATTCAACTTATGTAACTGCAGCACGTAGTATGTTTTAACTAAGTTTGAGCGTTTCTTTGAAAACATATAATAATTTCTCCAAATTGTGATCTTTCACTCTGCCTTTAAACAAAAAGAATAACCATAAACCACTGTTCCAATATAATATTAAATAACAGCACTTGCAAGCAATGGGGCTTCTAATGGATTCTTTTTAAAAACAATTCCTTTTCAAATTCAGAGTTATGCTGCTGTAGGACTCAACAAATCTCCAAAGTGCAGACCTTTTTATTATCAGGATCAATTATTCTAATCCGAGTGCTGATCCAACTGATTTATTGAGGCACAACCACATTATATATTATTATATAAATATCAAATTGCTCACTCAAAGTCAATCACCCAATAACATGTTTTCCTTTTCAACGTTAGTGCGACTGCTCATGCTGTAAATTTTGTAACTAAAGGACAATATACGTACCGAGGCCAAGCAACCTGTACGGACAACAACCCATGTTGCATCTTCAAAAAATTTAAAATAAGAACCAAAAAGAAGAGAAACCACTTCATTTTTTCGAGTAATAACCATGAAGCTTGCGAGATTGAAAGAAGACATGGGGGCAACACCATTGATTCCCCTCTGGTCCCAATCCAGCTCTTATGACTTCTGCTATGGACCTTGAAAATTGTAATCCTACTCGCTCTGAAGAATGTGATGAATAGTCCTAAACGCCATCAAGTTGTGGAACTGTTATTTGTATTTGTTAACATACTGCTACTTCAAGTAAAGAAACTAATAACATCATGGCCAACTTCCAGTTTCCCACGCATCATTTCACATGGGTTAACTTGAACTTTTGGAACAAAAGGGGATTTCAGTTTCATACTGTCATAAAGGGCAAAGCTATGATACCAATTGGCATCCGTGTAGATTACATTCTGACCAAAGAACACGACATTTCCATGTTTTTGGTTTGATTGCCCACACTATGGTTGGTGGCTGCATCTGATCCGGTTCATCTAATTTTCATGGTGACCCTGGTTGCATCTGCATTCCCCTGGTGTCTACCTGGCTTTCGAGGTCTTCACGATGTCATCTTCAACCCCACCTTCTTTCATCTTTCTCTGCAACTTATCATTGCACCTCAAATCATTGCTTTCACCAACTTTGGCTGGGGTACATAACCCAGTGCCACCAGCTCTACAGCAGGAACAGGTGTGACAATCTTAGCAGATTCTTCTACTACGGTTATCAAAACTGGGCGATGTTTATCCATGCAGCCCATCCACAATTGGAACAGAAGCAACTTTCTCTTTTTGTTCCTGGCTTTGGAGGTCTTCAAAAATCACAATACCATCTTTGGCCACACGTTTCCTATTCCACTTGAACTCATCATTGCGCCTGAAATCATTGCTTTCACGAACATTGGCTATCAAGCCCAGCTGCCCAGGCAATTTTTGTGCTTATAGCCATCTACACTTGGAGCAGAAACAGCTCCACGAACCTTGCATGAGTTACTGACTCAGTCGACACTGATTCAAACTAAATCATAACTGTTCATGCTAAACGATAACTAAAACAAGTCACTACACGACATGAAATGCCGGAGACAGTAGTCGTTCAAATCACACAGAATACCTTAAGTAAAGAACAAGCACAAACCATGACCAAATCTTCCTTGGCATAAAAAAAAGGTGCAAATAGTCCTAGACTCTTAAAAGTTTGAGGTCTTAATTTTATTTTATCTGCCAACAATAAAAGGAACGTTTAACCGTAAATTTTCTTTTATTTTTTTTACACCTACTTTTCCATTGTATTTCCGGTGGAATGATTAACCGTTGATTTCATTTCACATGTATATTAATATGCAAATCAATATAATCACGGGTTCGATCAATTTGACATTAGTATTAGAATAGAATATGCTAAAGAGTTTGTCTGTTTTATTTCCCGAAAAAAGGTTTACAACAGACCCTCAGCCGCTCCACACTCAACCTCTCCCAAGTTTAACGAAAAGTCCAGAATAATATTGTAACGATTTGGACCATAAATCTAGCATTAAACTGCCAAAAAAAAATTATAAATAAAATAAAAAGCGTCCCAATCTAAACATGAGCATCATTTCTGCATCTGCGTTCATTAATGATCAAGAAATCAACCGAAATACACGGGATCTCTGCCTTATAGAACAGAAATAGCCTACTGAATACCAGTACAACACTTCAAAGTCTGAATTGATTCCCTGATCTAATAACAAGCATTTTGACTTATTGCTGTCTGAAATTTCTTATACTTGACAGATGATTTAAGGGGAAAGAATAGAAAAAATCAATAACAATGAGCAAACAGAAATGCCAAAGCAAAAATTCCAGGAAATCGCAGATACCCTGGTTACAGCACATCCATTAATCAGAATGACACATCTCTGAATTGCAACATCCTGTAAGAGAAACGAGAGATAGCAGAAATCTGTGGCCGCTTATAAAATTAGCCACCTGCTTGTGTATTTGTATTGCTCTATATATATGTTTCATTCATTTAGCCTAGCATGAATTTGGGTGCGAGAGACAAAATAAGACTAGCAACCCAAGATAAAAGCATGCACTTCAGCCCAACTAGAGACTGTGTAAAGAATGCCAGATAAACCCTTCCAATTAGAAGAGCTTCCTTCAATGTATTCTTTCTGTTTCTTAACCAAGCCAGAAAACAATGGGACAAATGAAACACCAAATTGCGTCCCTACTGTCCTAAGGCTTGAACTTGAACCAATCACAATTCCTATATCTGCTTCAAGCAGACAAAGTAAATCACCCACTGAATCTCCAATATAAACAGTTAATTTCTTCCTGTCATCATTGCAATTCTTCAATATATCGCGAAAAGCTTCGACCTTGTCAATGGGAGACTCAACCTTCTTAACAATTTCGCCCGTGGAAATAGATTCCTCATAAGTGAACTCATTAGCATGCACATTCAGCTCAGTTAAACCAGCTGCTCAAAAATTAGAAAGAAATTATAATGAAAGGCAATAGGAAACTAGTAAAATATAATAAAATGCTAGTTTCAATCAACTTGGAAAATTCTCAACAAAAATTACACAGAAAGAACAATGTTCTATACTCCTGTGAAACCATAAAAGATAAAGCACTTGACATTAACTAAGAAAGACATCAACAATGAATAAAATCACAGACAGGCAACAAAGGTTTGATCAAGGCAATCTATGCTAGACAACAAGGGAACAATTATTTCAATAGAAAATTAAGCTTGTGCGCCAATCAACAAACAGAAAGTGATCAAGACAAGCAAGAATAAGAACTCATGACGATTCAATTCATTCTTATAAGCCATTTGAGTGACACGAAAGTCGTGCTTTGACATGTCAAGCATGTAGAAACAGGTAACTTAACAGATAATAATATGTTGTCTGTCTGGTTTACATAATAAAAGCTGAATCTGTAATCTGTAGTTACATCCTTGAAACTTGAAAGTTAAAAAATATATCAAAGTAGTAGAAAAGTACAAGATAAACAACCACCACCAAGGGTCAACATGGATGAGATCAACATATTTTTTTTTTTTTGGGCCTTCAGATAAACCTATATCAATTATCAAATGAATAATTTTCTCAGGAATGCAAGTGATGCTTAAAGCAGTATATTGAAGGTATTATTAGCAAGGAAAAGAAGGGAAACTTAGGCAATAAGAGGCAATGCAAGGATTCTTTTATATATAAAGGATAAAAGATGAATAGGATAAGAAAGAAAGGAAAGAAAGGACACTGGAGGGAGGATAAATCCTTCTAAAAAGAAAAATGAGAAGAAAACAATGAGCTGAAGTGGCTAAAAAATGAAACAAAGCTTTCCAATTTCTTTTAACAATAATAGAAATTCCCTCATAACAACCATGAGCAGAGCACTCAAGAGAGAGGCCTTCAACAATTCTATCCCCTAGTGAATGTAAGGATAGAGACACCCTTGAAAATATGGGAATCCTCCCCAACCAAATACATTACAAAAATGCATAAACCTCACAATGCCATAAAATCTTGGCGGCCTTTCCTGCCAAAACCTTTAAAACATCATGAGAAAATGCTTCAAGGTGAGAAAGTACCACTGTGTGTTCACCAAGAACCACAAACAAGTTATTCCATGAGATTAGTACGGCTGCTATGAGTACAGACACAGCAAGGGGTGCAAGAAAGCAAAACTTATAAAAATCAGCCAAAAAATAAAAGAACAAAAAGCAAAATAAACACATACAAGCAGCATCCCAAAGGCAAAAAGATTTGAATGCCACATGATCAAGTTGTTGAGAATCAACAATTACAATCTATGTATCAGCAAAGAGAAAGGAATTACAACTCAAGGTATAAGGAATATACCTGAAGAGAAAGCAGACCTAATGAGGTCACCACACCAGCAGTAGGAGAGTACATGGATGTTGACATTCAAATTTTCATTCCTAACAATTCTCTGAAAGAAGTTTGTGCAACCATCTTGAAGGATCAGACGCTCTCCAGCACGCTTTATGTCTTCAAGATTTAGACCCTTGAGTACCCCTGACTCAATAACCCTATTATTTGCCGAGTTCTCAAATTTTGATAGTTGCTCAAGTGCTATAGACAGTTCTTTATAATCAAAATAGTCCACTGCAAAATCATATTAGGTCAAAGCCAATTAACAAAATCTGAGCAAAACACAGATTCTCTCTAAATCATTTAAGACTACTGTAGAGAAAATATAGAAAATCACCATACATCTTTTGGCAGGCATAATGCTTTCTATACATTGTTCATACTCCTCTGTATACTGTTTGGACAGAAAGCCCCATGTATTCCTGAGATCAGCAGATGACATCCGAACAATTTGATCTTCAGGCTGATTCTGATCAGATTTTGGTGCTGTCACTATTGCAATTTCTGCCAAGATGGCAGATGAATCAACAACAGTGCATGTCAAATCAAAATCAGAAAATATCACGAGATGATCTTCTGCAGGATTATGTCCTTTAGTCAAGGGTACTATAGTTGGCTGAAAGAGTGGCTGTGCAGAGAAGAAGTCTATTTCAAGCTTCATTGCTTGGTAATAAAGCTTTTCAATGACATTAAGCTCTTCGCCTGTCAAAGAGACACTTAGTTTGTCGAGCAAGTCTTCAGTTTTCAGAGCAGAGGCCTAAATTCAAATATAAGAATAGCTGAGTGGTTGGAGCCACAAGAAAGCCATGAATAAAATGATATTCCACCAAGATTCAGAATAGTATCCAAGCAACTGCAAGGACTATATTGTATGGCTCTATTGTCAATAATCAATATGACAAACCTGGAAACCATCAGAAGAATAGTTGTCAATCCACTTCTGGAAAGAGTGAGTGCTTTTGTTGGACTCTAGAAGTTCCTGGAACTGCTTACCCAAAAAGGCATAAAGCCTCATACAAGGAGTCATGGCACCTAAAGTATAAGCAGCAATTTTTGTTTTCTCAAATGGTGTTGCAAGTTTACCAGGACCTTTTACTCCTTCAACCTTCCCAGATGCTGTAGCCAACAGGAAGTCTGTGTACTTAACTGTTGCAGAATTAATACTGCTCTCTTTGGAAAGGTCCAATCCCCATTCCTATCACCTCATAAAGTTAGACTAAATGGGTGAAAAAAGCTAAAATTACAAACATACAAAGTATAAATTGGCTGTTTGACAATTTCATGAAGTTAGCATGAGACATACATTTTATATATTTCAAGATTAAAAATTGGCTTAATCTCAAACACAGTATCATTCCTATGATAATCACGCATCGGGGTGGGATTTGGGCAAAATACATACTTTTTTCCGTCCCTGTATATAATTTATCAGTACTCATTCTCTTGTTCCATTGGAATGGATGTCCCTCGTGGTAATGTTTCAAGTACATAGAACTTCATTACCATGCATGCAAATTGTTCAAGTTTAAACATTGAAAAGGGATCCAGTAAGCATTCAAATGATAATTTATCTCCTTTACTATCAGCACACAAACGCTAAAATATCATTTGTGAGCCCATATTAACGACTTGAAAATCATGGCAACAACATTCTTCCCAAAATCATTTGTGTTGATTCTTGGATACTTCATAATTCAAGTCACAATTCACAAATATAAGAACTAGAATTAAAATGAGCAAGATGAAAACTCTTCTCCCATTCAGGCCCATTGTACTGGAAAAAGCATCTTACCAGTACCAGTGAATCATGCATCTTTAGCTCCTCTACAACTGCCTTCCTCAACTCAGAGATTCCAAGCTTTGCATCATCATCATCGGCACAATCTTCAGCCAACTCATACCTATGAAATCGGAAATCCATCAAATTTCAAAGAAGAAAGTTTAAACAACCACATGATTTAGCATAACCTTTAAATAGTTTAAAAAAGAAAAAGAGGACTTAGGGGGAGGGGACATCCCGCATGGTGTTCTGGATTTCAAAGACCAAAACTCACCTTTCAATCATGCATATACAATTTCACCAAATAATCTAACTCTCCAGTTTTGGTTGCTGAGAAAACTGACAAACAGAACAAAAAGAAATAAAACTTCAAACATATGAATTTAGTTGCACTTGTTTCCAAAAACTATAAATTCACTCAGACGGAAATTGTAATGGTCAGTCCATAAACATTCTAATGTTCATATTGTTGTTTGAAGTCTTCTTTCGTGCTACTCAGTTCACAAATCAAAACCCCAACTTCACCTTCTTTTTTCTTTCTTTCATTATTCTACTCCCTTATTCTAAACTTTCTCAGCAACCAAACTGGGGACAATAACTTGACGAGAACGAAGGATAGCATCACCCCCTAGAAATCACTTATTGAGCCTTTCCTACGAATACAAAGTACAAAACATTCTTCAGAATGGGTTACCAATGCGAAAATAAAGCTCCACGTCACGATCATATATGACATACTATTTGTTTTAAAGAGGAAACGAGTTCATTGAGTATCTATTCATAAAGAGCAGAATCTGAAATACAATAAAAGTTCAATTTGAAGTATAATCCTGGCGAGTTTATTGAAGAAGGTTGTGTCTTTTTTAGACCGGATGAACAAAATGACTTAATAATCCATGGTGGTCTTTTCTTTTCATAGTCATCATACCTTTTGTACGAATAAAACACGGCGACAAGAGAAAAAAAGAAATAATCAAGAACAATCATGAGTGCTTAATCAACGGCTTGCCAAGTTAAGATTAACTAAACATATGTTTGCTGGAATTGAAAGGGAAAAGATGCATTTTCTCAGCAATCAAACAGAATAACAGGGTTAAATTAAAGAAATTAAACAAGAAAAAAAAAAGAAGCGGAAGAGAGAAATTGAAACTCACGCTTGAGCAAAGGCCCTGAGAAAATGAACATCTTGGGCGATGTAATGGCGGAAGGACTCAATCTTTAAATTGCCGGAAGCCAAACAGACAACAAAGGGAGTGAACATGACGAAGATTGATTCTCGGGTGAACTTGATCCAGAAGCGCCTCGCGAGCCCGACTTCGGTGTGGACAGACGCAGCCATGGCAGCCATTGGGATCGGCGATCTCGGAGGTGAGTCAAAACGGCAGGATCTGAGCGAGTAGGGCAAGAAGCCTCGAAATGAGGTGGTGGCGCCGCCGATTAAACGGATGAGAGGGGTTTTGATTGGGTTTGGGGGGAAAACCATGCGCATCAAATATCAAATATCGGAGAGAGACGGCGATGGCTGATTGGCTATGCAGCCTGTGTTGTGTGTTCTACTGTTTTACACTATACAGAGAGAGAGAGAGAGAGAGAGAGTGGTGGCAAAAGCGAGGGAAGCATTGCCATTGCCATGGCAGCATCTAATCTATACTCCTTCGTGGATCGTTGATCGTGGATCTGGACATGTCCGATGATCTCCTAACCCTTAAGGCCCGAATCTCGCTACCACAGCCATCAGTAAAACCCAAACAAGAAAGCCCCCTCCCCCAACCCAATCAAAGTCCAGCAATTATTGGTTTAAGTCCATGTTTGTTTTGGATTTTCTGCCTTCAATTGCCGACCAAAAAACAAGGCCTTTAATTATTTTTAACAGTCCAAAATTAATTTTCACAGTAATTAGTTATTTAGTTAACAATAGGAATTAATTATAATTAAAGTTATTCATATAAACTTTTCCTGCGAATAAAATTAATTTTAAGGTGAAATCCAATAATTTTTTTAAAAAAATATCTTTATAGCACTCAAATAAATTCAAAATTTTATAAGGTGGTAATTAATTTTCTTGTAGAATCAGTCCAACGTGGTCAAAACAGATATAAATTGTAAATCAGTAAAATAATAACCAAAAAAAAGTCACCTAGAATATCTATAATAAGTTATTTAATTATATTTTAATTTACTTAAATTAAAAAATGCACAGTCAATACAACGCAAGTCGCGAATGTTACTTACAATTTCATACCTTTATATTAAGAGAATTAATGGTTGTTACGAAAATATTGTGTACGAAATCAGTTACGAATGAGCATCCATTATCTATAGGATTTTCTTTTTTGTTTGATTTATTTTTTATATTCAATTTCAGAGTAGAGTTGAGGATGATAGTGTTACCACGTCATTTGTGAAATTTTTCGTGTGAGTGATTTTGTGCTATATAGCACTACAGATTAATTAATTTAGATGTAACTTCCGTTTTTTTTTTTTTTTTTCCTAGAACGTAACTCTCTTTCCGGTGTGAAAAAATTAATGCATCAATTTATTGGTAATGAGGGGTTCGATTGTGAAAAAAATAAATCCAATTGTAACAAGCTAGTAAAGGAGGGGTCAGAGAATAAAATTTTGACCGAAACATAACTCTCTTCTTGGCCACGTGATGATAGTTTACTATAATAGTTTGTCATTTTTACTTATTGTTTAACCAAAAAAAAAAAAACACAAGTCTTAGGTATTTGAATTCTCTGTATTCTTTATCTGTTTCAAAATTTGTCTTTTCAATTAAATATTCACAGCTCAAAAAAAAAAATCATGAAAAGCAAATAAAAGATTTAAATAAAAGTCCTATTTGGGATGAAATACAGTTTCTCCTACATATATTATAGAAACTCTTATTTTTCTTTAGAGGAAATTATATTAATTTCTTTTAAAATTGACACTTATTATATTCGGCATTCTTCTTATTTAAAAAATTATATATAATTTTTTTACTTTATTATTTATAAGAGAATTGATATAAGAACGATACATAAAGTAGAGGAGATAAAAATATCAACTATAAAATCAGTACATAAAATAAAATATACAGATATAATTCTTCAAACAAAAAGAATATTATGTGTAATAATTACTAACCTTAAAGAAGGTTAAAGTAATTTTCCCTTTTCTTTATTTTCTAGCTTCAATTTGACATGATCTAGTGATAGACGACCCAGCTACGTCGCATTACAGCTGTTTGACCGGTTCTACTGAAAAACCAGTTATAACCCACAGACTAGATTAATGATTATTTAGGAGGCGGTTCACCGGTTCCTTACATTGAAAACTAAAGTCCTACACTAATAAGCATGTTCGTTGTGCTCAGGGCGGTAGTTTCGTTTGAACTACCAGTAGAAGGCTTTAACCGCATAATTTGTATGTTCTAGTTAAGTAAAACCCAAAATCTTGATTCATTGGCTCAGTGCAATCTGATATTTAGTTAACAAATTCAGCAATCAGCATATATGATACCATAATAATCAATATGCAATTAACGAACTAAAGGGAAGCATCGCACTCACGGATAGCAGTAGCACGCATCAAATGTCGGCAAGTTTATGAGGCCTAACTCCATGAAGGTGAGCAATTCTTCGTTACCTGGCAAATTTATATTTATAGTATTAATGAAAGAAATGAAAATGTGATGAAAAATAATTTACTTCGTTGTCACATATTCTGAGCCATGGACTTCATTCACTACTATAATAACTTGGTGAAATTCCTATACTTCTAGGTACAAAATCTTGACTCTCAGCAAAACATTGTGCTGACAAGTGAAACAAGCCCAAATAAAAAGGAGTTTGCCAAAATTTCATGGAAAGAGGCTGTTGTGCTATTTACTCCCATCCCAAAGCCTAGTTGCACAACGGGAAGATCTGCATTCGGCAATGTGTCATCCCTTTGTGAAACTACTAAGAAGTAAATTTGGTATGGTAAATACAATGACATGTGTCTGATGCAATTTAAGCCAACAATTCAGCATTCCATGATAACATCTAATTGAAGTGACTTGATATCTCGGCCGAGGTGGGGGAAAGAGTATCAGTCGATCAATTCTGCAATGAAAGCTGTCAATCTGGGCGCGGCAACAAAAAACTAAAACCAGAGTTCTCACGAATTAGGGGTGGAGGCTCTATATCAGAGATATCTATCTGTTCCATTGACTTTGATAGGTCATCAACAGAAAACGGAATGCTGCAAAGTAGATGCTTCCAAATGGTTAATGACAAATACAATGTCACGATATAGATTTGCAAGAGGACGTATTAATAAATAGAAGCCTGTCAAACAAAGACTATTGGTCTTTTTTCTTGCATTGCTCTTGAAAACAGCCCCGAACCTTGGGGGCTGCCACAAGCTTCTTTCAGTTTTTATATTTATTTTGTTTTTCGTTGCCATCAAGGGCAAAACTAGAAATTTTTTTGTGGGGGACTAAATGCACACTCACTCACATACACAATGAAAATTTAGAAGAGGGTGCAAATTTCATCTATTTGGAGGGCTTGCTTAAAAAATTACACACAGTATTTTAAGGAAAACAAATTTAGTTTGGGGGTTGGTTCCGCTCCTGGTTGCCATGCATATTAAACTAATTAGTAAGAATTATATGGTCACGGAACCAATAAAATGTGAGTTAAATCAAACATAAGTGAGAATTTAAAATAACAAAAGGAAAACCTGAACAGTCATCACATGGTCAAATGATATTCGGCTTACCTTGAATCATCATCCAACAGGAAAGAATTACTGACAGCATTATTTGAATCTTCAGTCATCAACACTCTCATATTGGATATGACCTAGATGAAAACATTGATACGGCAAAGCTCAACATAGTTTTTCTGCACATGTCTTCTACATGAAGTTATCATACTTGCTTTCTGGCATAGATGACTTTAAACGTAGTTTGAGAAATGGTTTTCTGTAAAAACTTACATCAGGGGACACACTATGTGTGCCGTACTTGTCATCCCAGTACATGGTGCTAATCCTATATAGCTGCTGTATACTGAGGACCTGTAGATAGGGAACCGAGAATGGTAACTATTCAGGAACGTCAAATCTCCAAGGACAAAGTGAGATTGACTTCACTTACTGGGCACAGGTCATGACTTATTTCATCCAGCGTTTTCTTTGGTTTCTGATGTATGACCTAAATCAAGTTTAGGAAAAGATCAGTCTATCATATTTTGCTATCTGACCATTATAACAAGTACCAAGCAGATGGTATATAGCCAAGAATAGGTATATACCAGAAATCCAATAGCCTGTCTAATATGTTTGAGCTCATCCCAGGCTGAACCTGCATACTGCATTTTTTTTTTTTTGTTTTGGAGAAAGAAGGGTGACGGAGGTTAGTATTTGTACCTTATTAAAAGAACTGAAGAGTATAACAGCAGTGTGAAGTTAATGCACCTCATCTGTTGCCTTATAACACCAATGCTCCAATTCAGCCAAACCAGCTTTGACATATTCTCCATTACTAAATGAGCAGCATTCCCGTCTTAAAAGAAGACTGACAAAAAATGAATATATGAGACCATAAAAATGAGAATTCCTATTTGCAAAACAGAAAACAAATCCCAAAACAATAGAAAGTAGAACAAACTAACCTATTGAATAGTTGTACATTGATGAAAGAAAAAATTTGCGTGAACACCTTACGAACCAAAAATGGGGGAACCTGCCAAATGAAGCGGAAGCAGGAGAAATCAGAACATGAAAGCAAACATAACTCAAAATTAAAAAAGCAAACAAGATAATGAAAGAAGAATAAAATAGATACACCTCCCTGTGATTCAACAAAATTATGTAGACCTCCCTTCTTGTTTTTAAAATTTGCATAAACGTCCCTTATTTTAATTATTAACATAAGTCCCCTTTATCTAAAATTTAAAATCAAGAATAAAGGCGTAATTTTAGAAACAATGAGAGTTCATGTAATTTTATCAAATTTCAAGATAAGTCAGTAATTTTATTATAATCATGTATTTTAATAGGAGAAATCCAAATATTTATGTGAAGAGTCAGACGTGTTGTTGCCAAAAATTGCTACAAGGAGGCAAAAAAGATAGAAAGAATGATGTCAAAAGAGGATCTACTAACATGATTTGCTTTCAAAGTATTCAAAAAGTTCCCAAGGCTCTTAACTATCCCCTGCCAGTGAGCAATCAAAGCTTGCTGGGCTTCAGTGTTTGCAACTGAACGTGATGATCCCTTAACCAAGCTTGCTCTGGATGTTCTCGGTGCCTATCTCATCACATATACACCAATTACATTTCAAATAAATGAATTTGAAAGGAAATGTAGAAAATGAAAAGCTTGATAGTTGATAGTCTTATGCAAGCATCCTGATAGATTGATTCATAGAAGCTTACTAGAGAGTAATGAAGAAATTGTCATACCTGGATGCATAATCCAAGCAAGGGAGAAATTTCTTTCTTCAAGTTATCACGAATCATTCCATATATCTTTTCCACATATGCTGTAAGCTGCTGTTTGAAAAGCAGAGCGGGGTACTTGGCTTCAACTTGTCTTAATGTATCTACTCCTCTGCTTGTGCTACCGTTAATTAGGGAAAGATTGACTCCTGCTGGAGTTCCACGGAAACTCTGAAAAAAGGGAACTATGCTTATCTGAAGAATAAAAGTTTCTCATTGGGAATTAATCTTTTCAAATAAGAAGTTAATGTTTACTTGAGTCATCCTTCCAAACAGGGTTGATGAAGAACGACGGCGTTGTGGAGCCATTCCAGCAGCACCACTTGCCTTAAGTGTGCGCTGGAGCAACAAGAGAAGTGTAGAGGCATTGGATAACCAATAAGCCAAGACATCATTATTATCCTGGGTCTGAAGTTCAAATGGAAATATTTTAGTGACATAAAAGTCATATGTTAAGGAAGAGGAGCAAGAAAAAGAGAGACTAGCACGTGAAAGTTGCTCGTTTTACACCTCAATTGCATGGCCTATGGTTTGGATGATACGATCAAAAACGCTAGTACGCTCAACTTCAAATGATCTCCAATGCAAGAGGCATTTGTATATGATACAGGCAGCAATTGGTCTGTTTCCAGCAAAGCCTAGATGTTGTGCAATGCATCTAATGAGCAACTCTTGATTCTCCTGTTGTTTCTCATTCAGTGACTTTTGTGGTTTATCCTCCACTTCAGACAATTCCCTCTGGTTCATTGATGGGCTATGCAGTTCCTGATTAGTTTATCAAGTGAACAAGAAAAAGTCAAATCCACATATACATACCCAACACAAAAAACAATGATTTAAAATAGATTTAGTTACCAAAGATGTCTTTGCTTCCACTGCAATATGTCCGCTTTCAGCACCTCTCTATCAACAGAAACAAGAAAATCCTTTAAACCATTGTCAAGCTTTATATTGTTTTCATGCATAAAAGATTCATCACAAGGAGCACCTGGATAATTGATCTGGAGCGTCCTGAAAGGAACTTATTAGGTGCCATGGACACAGCTTGTTGACGTAGAACCTGATTCTCCGATTCTAAATTAGTAATCTTCTCTTCTAGCCTACTCAAAGAATTGAGTTTTCAGTCAGCCATCTCAGCAAATTAAGAGTGGATATCACATATACTTTTGAAGATGAAATTTTGGAAATTAGGAATAAATTCTTCTGACATCTTTTTTTAACTTAGGGGGTGGAAGTGGGCGGGGAAGAAGAGAAGATACGCAAAGATAAATTTCTGATCAGTTAGCCAATGATATTATCGTACTTCTCATGAGAAAGCAAATCTCCACAGCAAGGAATTTGGTACTCAAGATGTTTGAAAGATCTCAAATCATGAATGGGTTACATTTAATCCAATATTTTCGCTGATCATCACTGATTATCATGGACAAACAATAACATCAGGGGTTTATTGTTCATCATTTATATTACCTGGTCAATGATTCTTGGAGCTGACGAACCTTCTTCTCAGTATCTTCTAATTTTTTAGCCCTTTCTTCACTACAAACTTGGGCTTCATTGTATTTTGTTTCAAAGTCAACAGCTTTCTGTTTCTCTGACTCAAGTGAAGTCTGTGAAGATAAAGTCAAGGTAACATCAATTAGTTGAGATGATCATGATATGCTGCTAACAAGAACTTGCCAAGAGCATCATAAGCTTAAGAGGAAATTATGCTCCTTAGTTATTTTGTGATAAACCAGTCAAAAGTAATATTCAAAAACATTTAACTTCATAATTCTTGCATTCCTTGGTACAGTAATCTTTCCAATTAAGAGACATCATGGATCCATCCAAAAGTGAATTGTTATATAAAACTATTCATATGCCTTCACCTAACAGCTTAATTTTTTAAAATGATTTGTTCTTGACATGCAAACATGGTATCGAAGCCTCTATGACCAAGTGATCAAGAGTTCAATCATGATCCTTGTCACCGGCATTCTTCATAACTAAATTAATTTTCAGCACAAATTAAAGTGATCTTGTGTATTGTCCATGGTTCAAGCCTAAAGGCCTTTTGCTTGAGGGAGTGAGTTAGAGATATAAAAATCATATATATGTGCCTCTATGGCTCTACCTAACAGCTTAAGCTTATAAGATGATTGGTTCATGACATGAACCATCACTGGACATCAACTGACATTATCTATCTCTCTTATTTTCATCAATTATGGATACCTTGATTTGATTGTCAAGTATTAATTTGAAGAGAATGCACAATGATGTGAATTCACTCTACTCTTTCTCAAATCAACAGGTGGGAAACATGCCTTGTTACATCGCTTTATATTGAGACTATCGAAGCTTCTAATATGAATATTCTGAAGTTTACTGCAATCGTTTCACTCAGTTCTGAAAGCATCTTTGATGAGGAGCATAATTTAGTTCTGTTTGCAAGCTAGGTTACATCATTGGATACATAATGTCCAGAACAAATAATAACTGTTTAAATAACATCTTCACATTTAAATTCTTTCTAGTCCTCAATCTGAAGTTCCAAATTCTAAATCTGTTATCAAATTTTATTCCAATAATTAAGGAATGAGAAGTAGAAAAAGAGGCCTAAGAATTGATGTACCACTCTAAAAATGATATATGTTGTATCGAACTGAAGTATGTCATACAAGATTTCAATATTGAAAGAAGCATTACATGCAGAAGGAGATGCATGCTTGAAATAAGGGTCACCTAACAGGAGATTAGGTCTTGTCGAACTGAACTTTCTTACCTTTAGGCTCTCAACTTCTGCTGTTAGTGACTCAATCTTCTGCGTGTCTTCAACAACCACCTGAGTTTCTTTAACAACCGCAGGTGCTTCTTCAATAGCTTTCTTTGCATTCTCTCGCTCCTTGATGAGCATAGCATTGGTTTCATCAACTTTGCTCTGCATCTCCTGCAGTGAATTCTGCAGTTTTTGCTATTTCTTGTGCTTTAGATTCTTCTAGGTTGGTCTGCACATGATACCAGATGGTTTTCTTTAGAGCTTACAAATTGAGAGGATAATTAGGAACTTGCAAAGATTGGTCTTTTACTCTCCCTTCTTTTTATTCCCCATTATGCAAAAAATTTTCCAAAATGCATGATTGTGTCAGAAATCAGAACAATAACATCTGCCAAAATTATATCTATCCATAAAACATATATCTCACCCTTAAACCTTTTTCAAGTTGCAGACGCCAAGTGAGTTCCTCCACTCGTTTTTCAAGCTTATCCTTTGCTTCTTGAAGTGCACCAGTTTCTCTTGCAGCCTAAAGCAAATGGAAACAGATGTAAACTTAGAGTAGAGAAAAAGAGAAAGGTATAAAGAAACCAGGAAAATAAAATAAACTGAGGTTCGTGCTACTTATATATTACTGAATGAGTCATGTAGAAGCAGCTTAATTGGTTACAGCAAGATGGGGTTAGTTTTAGATTTGATCCTTCATAAAACCACCAAAAAGAAGAAAGAAAGATCACAGAAAGAGAAATATTGCATGACTTTCAGTTCAGAACCGATATGAATGGGATATTCTTTTCTGTTGTTCACTAGAAGGTTTATTTTCTATCTACTTGACTTCTTTCGGAATAAAGATATGATCATAGTTTAAGAAATTAAAATAGCAAAGAAATTAAAAAAGCAAACAGAAAGAGAACAAAACTTTTGTCCCCCGTAATGAGAATTGAAAAGTTAAAGCCAATTTCAACTTTGCAGATCAGAAGACAATTTTTAATTTCATGTATCATTTTCCCCTTTATGAAGATGACGACGACGACGATGATGAAATAGAAAAATATGGACATTGTTTGTATAAACCTCTATGATATGCTTACAATTAAAAAAAAAAAAATCAGATAGTATCTTTTGTCTTGTGTGCCTTAAGTTATGTAGGTTGAATGCATTACATCTTTGGTCATCGATTTCTGAAGTTTCTACTTAATGATGGGATAGTTAAATTATGTAAGAATCGTGGTAAACATAGAAACTTACCATTTTCAGTTTCCTAAGTTCTCTCCTGGCCACACGCCCCCTCCATCTGCATTGTGTAACTATTGAACCTTTCTTGAGCCTCTTATAATATGAGGCAGCTTTGTGGCACCGCCACCGAGCCTGAAATTTTTTGAGAGAAAGAATTTAAATATTGAATACTGATCACCCTAGTGGATGATCCTAATTATATAGTACTCGACTATAACCTGAATAATGATGGAAGCTTTCGTCTGCTTCCTAAATCTGAACTCCTTACGAGCAGCAATTGCCCTTAAAGCTGTTTGCAGCGTAAGTACTGACACATGGAGTTCTTTATAGGCTTTCCTAGCTTCATATCTGCGTATGTTCTTCTGAATTTTCACAGCAGCAGCCTCCCTTCTCATGTTCTCATAGAGTTTGCATGCAAGTCTTCCTACAGATAATATATTATACATGTTAAAAATATGTAGAGGAAGGATACTGCTTAAGCAATGAAATGTCCTACAGCACCGAGATACATCATTCTAATTAGGGAAGTCCATACTCTATGAAAATAAGATTGCATCTATCCTAACAAATGAATTAGGCTATTTCACTAAAATATTTCACCTCTCCACCGAGACTGCACGTATATGGCCTTCTGTCGCAATGCAAGATAATGTTTACGAGCTTGATGGGTTCGTATGCGCCGTTGGATAGCTTTTGCCGCATTACTGAGTACTTGAGCTCTCCGTGCATCTAATTCAGCCATCTGACCTGCTCTCAAGAATATCTTTGTTTTCCCAATCTACAACAATTGACAGCCAATCAAATGAATTTTGCAGCCAAGATAAGTGAGTGGGGCATAAATATTATACATATATGCAATTATGCATGTTATATGACCATACAAGATCCCTGTTAACATTAGTTAAATACAGCTGAAAGAGTTATTATAAATTAATGCTGCAATGTGCATGAATTGTAGTTGTTGCTAAGGCCTTAAGAGCATTACAAAAGAGTTATAGAAAAGAGCACAAGAGAGCAATAATTATTCTGGTGAAACATTTCAAAGTACCTGACATCCTTTAAGACCCATCTTTTCTAGAATCTTTTGGCAAACAGTCTTTTCATCGTAGCTGCTCATAGGTGAAATAACTTGGCAAATTAGCACTATGCCCAAGTTTGGTACAAATTATTTGAAAACATTGAACCAAGACTTTCTTCCTCTCAGGCATAGAAGATACTAAAAGAGTACTTACTTTGCTTCCATGACCTCTGGGGCAAGGAGGCCAAATCGGTTAACAAATTCAAAGAAAGGACGGCGAGTAGGGTAGCCAGCACAACTGATTCTGATTGCCTCTAAAACACCCTATAGTGTCAAGTGTCATAGACAGCAAGAGAAGGGTTGAAGACGTGAAGGAATTATGGATATACTTTTGAATAAACCATCATCCAAAGAATGAAATAAAGGAAGAACATCATAGTATACTCACACCACAGCGAAGTTGTTGCATAATGTTGACATTCTCAAAAATAGCAGGCTTGAGGAGGTTGTTTGGTTTCACACATCTAATGTAATGAGGCTCTGTAGAGTTTAGTGTATCCATTAGTTGCTGTAGTTGTAGCTGCACTATTCAGAATTTTGTTAGCTTCCTGATAATAAGAATGTAGTTCAATTTTTGTAGGTAGTGACAAGAGCTTGCACATGTTGATGCAAGAAATTTATTGTTATTTGAGACAATGTCCATATGTTTATCAATGAAGACTAAAAAAAAAATGATACCTTAAAACGAGAACCAATTGAAGAAAATTTGGAAGATTTTGATGTCTCTTCTGGAAGTGGAGGGAAAAGACCAGCTACAAAAGGACATTTGGAAGCACTCAATAAATCTTGATGTTCAGGAACAACATAATCCTTGTTTTTGTCCAAAAATTGGTCAGACTGGTACAACACCTGCAGATTTTTTAGGGTAAAAATGAATAAGTAATGATGCCTTGTTTTTGGAGCAGCTGATGCTATGAGAATTAGTCATACCTCCCCTGCATAATGGGCAATGGTGAAATCCGTTCGAGAGAATTTTGGCTTAATAAAGCGCTTGTGATTCTTAAATGTTTGATAAAGCTTGTTTGCAAATGTTTCATGTGTTGACTTTGGAAACATGCTGAAAGACAAGGAGGGTAGAAGTGAGAATGAAGGGAGTAGATTCGAAATGGTATCTAAAGAGGAGCTTGGGATTCAAAACCACCAGACAAAAACTGGATCATGTCCAATTTTACCAACCAAAACAAGAAAGTTAAAATCATCTAACCAGCTATGAAAAGGAAGTAATTCATGGGAGAAATAACAATAGTTTACCAAGCTTCATCAAGGAGAGCAATAATTCCTCCAGGTTTCTGCAAAAGAAAAACCAATGTAAGACAATAGTATAAAAAGAAGGTGAGGGGGAGGGAAACAAAAAGAGAAGGAAAAGCCAAACAAGGGATTGAATTTTGGCAGACCCACAACTATAACCTAGTGAAAGGCCACTCAAAATAGCACTTCCTTTATTGTAAAATTATGTTCATCTAAAACCCAAAGGTAACAGACTTTGTAATATACTCAATAGGGCTCTTGTGGTTCAGTTCCAAAGAAGTAACAAAGAAACTCATTAACCGAGTTCATTTTTCACCCCCACCTCCTTCCCTTCTCCTAGTTCTCTTTCATTCTAAATTTATGCAGTTATTTTGTAATTCTTTGTCTGACATTTGCAGATTGGGATCAATTGAATGTTCATTATTTATAAGGAAGATATAGTCACACAAAATACATTGTGCTATAAACTTTAAATAATAGGATAATTAGACAAGACAGTATCATTAAGCACATTGAAAGCATGTTAGCTTTCTGTTTCATTAAGTTTTTGAACATCTAAGTTGGCTGCTGTCAAACTCAAAATGAACTAAGCATCCTCAATTCCTTAAAGAAAGTTAAAAAAGAACAAGAAAACCTTTTCAATAAGGTCCAAAACATCTTGGTTGTCAACAAATTCAATGTAGCTCCAATTAATCTGCTCCTTTGTATATTCTTCTTGTTCCATTTTAAACACGTGCTGAAATTCATCATCAAGACCATATTAAAATATGGAAATAACATTTCTAAGCAAACTTGAAGTGCTTCATGTGGTCTGAGAGTTTGCCTGATTGAAATGTTGCTGCAACTTCTCATTTGTGAAATTAATGCAGAACTGCTCAAAACTGCAGAGCATGACAGACTGAAAATAAGTTACAATTTACAAAGGATTGAAAACAAGCAGTTGGTTGTATTCAATTTCTCCAGTAATGCAATCTTGTGGATGTACTTGTATGGGTAGGCATGTTTATTCCTCTAAACTATATATTACCTGTTAGATTTAAAGCTTTCAAAACCATAGATATCAAGTACCCCAATCAAAGTTTTAGAATTGGGGTCTTGTCCGATTGAATTATTAATCTTGTCCACCAACCTGTTAGCAACCAAATAAATGCACCAGGCATCAAAACCAGAATCCTATATCCTTATCTTCAGTATTTGTGGTACTAATTAGACATTATAAAGCACAGAAAATATGAATTTGTTTCCATTTTCAGAATCTACCAGTCAAATAGCCGAGAGTAAATTGTTTTTGCCAATCCATCTCTACTGACTGCTGCACTTTGGGGATCAAGGCTCCGTTTTATAACTTCTTCAGGGGTGATCATGACACGCTTACATAATGCGTCTTCCAAGGCATCAGCATCACACCTGATCGAATAATGACAATCATCTTAAAGGCAATAGAAAATCATATGGAGGGAGGGAGTAATAATACAACAGTGCCCATACATGAGAAGCTCAGCAGTTGTTTTCAGGTGGAATTTGGCTTTGTCATCTTTTGGAACTGATGAGTCAATTTCCTTTCCTTTGGCAAAATCAATATTACCAATATGAAGAATTGCAGCAACAACTCTGAAAATTGCTTCCTGAGAAAAAAACAGCAGGGATAGCAGAGAGGTAAGAAGCTAATCATTCTATATTCTAGCAAGAACAAAGCTAAATTCATACTTGTGAAAAAAAATACCTGATCTTTTTGGCTTATTCCAACAATATCCATAGCTCTTCTGGTGGCAAGATACTCACGAGCATCGCTTACATCAGCCAGTTCATAGCATTTTGACTGGTTAAGGTAGTGAAATGATTTAGGGTTTCCTAATTTGTATTTCTCAATTTCCTGTTAGCAGAAGCTGCAATGAGTTTATATAATTTGAAGAATCAATAATGAGTAGATTGCAGACAGAAGGTTACCTCCTGTGGTGCAGCACAAAGAAGATAAAAGCAGTGGTAGTTGCGTTCAGGATCGTTAATTTGGCAAACCCGAGATCTCTCTAGAAGATATGTTCGAATGGCTGCTCCTGAGATTCTTCCACTCTTATCAAATTGGATCTCAACAAATTTACCGAAACGGCTGCACCATTAACACAATGAGAAATTGAAACCAACTCTTTGATAACAGCTTAAACGTTGAGTATCAGTAGCAGTTTATGTTAGCAAAAACATTTCCTTTTCTAAAATGGAAATTTGATAGATGACAATCAATCTAACTGTTATTATTAATATCTCATTGACTTTTGGCAATATGATAGCGAATTGACGGAATGCAATGAGACAAAACTGGAGACAAGGTTAATTTATATATCAAACTATCAGGGAGAATGAAACACAAGGAATCTTTTATTGCCCACATGTAAGAATGACTGACCTGGAATTGTTGTTCCTGACAGTTTTAGCATTGCCAAATGCTTCCAGAACTGGATTTGACTGCACTCAGATCAGTTAATATAGAAGTCTCAAATGAGTCCATATTAAAGGAAAAAAAAAAGGTATGTCATTGGTAGAAGAAAACAAGATGGAAATTTTGTTATTAAAAAAGTGAGTGATTTATTGAATCATACTTCAAGAACTTGTTGTTCAACTGTTCGTCCTTCAGTCGCAGCCCTACCACCTAAGAAAGCAAGGTATTGCATAAGCATTTTTGTAGTTTCAGTTTTACCAGCTCCACTTTCCCCACTGACGAGAATTGAATTGCTTCTTCCTTCATTAATCATCGCCCTGATATTAGTAGTTATTAATTTACTATTTGCTTCAATGATGGAAATGAAATTTGGATCATAAGAAGAAACTTAGGATTACCTATACGCAACATCAGCAACTGCAAATACATGAGGGCTTAATTCTCCAAATGGTGCTCCCTTGTATTGTTGCATCATGTGCCCACCATAAATATGAGGTAGTCTTTGGAATGGATTTATTGCAATCAGAATATTTCCAGTATAAGTCTGCCATGGCAATTAATAATATAGGTGACAACTTTTTCTGCTGAAAAATTTTGCTGGATCTTATCATATTAAAGGGAAGAAAGCCTTACATATATTTCATTCAATTCATATCTAGTTTTTAAGTTCTGCAGGACTCCAGGCTCGTGCAAATAGGACAGCTTAGTCATATCATCCACTCCACCAGCAGGAGCTTCCATATCTTTGGGATATATTTTTGATAATTTTGCAACAACCTTGAAATAGCCAAAATAAGAGTTGAGGTAATAACTCAGATGCAATCTTCAGCTTAATATGTAACTGGAATATTTTTCTCCTTTTCCAGTTAGGAATACAAGCATGAGGAAAAAAAAACAAGTGCTCCACTATGAAATGCATTAAAATGCCTCTAAAAGTACAAAAATAGATATTCTTTTTGTACTGCAGAATAGAATGACCAATTGCAATATAATTGAATTAGTAAATAAAAAAGCCAGGAACACAATAGAGATAGACAGACAAATTTGCTCAAGAGTCCAATGATTTTGACAGTAAATTTTCAGGAAGTTAAATGTTACTACTTAAATAATTTTCCACAGATCCTAATGATGGTTTAAAGCCCAAGCTGAGAAGGTCAAGGATGAAAGAAAGAATGCTCATTTATGGATCTCTTCCCTTGTCATTTTTTAGTGTTTCTCCCCCTTCTTTACTCTTTCTATGATCTAATTGAAGCTTAGATATAACTGACTGGCAGTGCTTTTTTTTTTGGATGATCACCTGCGAAGGCCATTACTAAGTATAAACCTAGGATGATCACAAAGGAGAGGTAAATAATTCCTGTCATTATTATGTTTTTTTTTTTTTGGGTATTAACTGTTGTCATACAAGAAACCAATGCCAATTGTTTAGCTAACCAATACAGTATCAGAATGCAATTGATTTCAGATTGCAAGTCAGATTTATCAAGGTAGGGGGGACTTGTCAATGACTTAAACTGACAGTAAACGCATCTATCTTCTTCTTCTCAAGTTACATTGGATATCAAAAGGAAAACAAGTTCAAATACTATAAAATAAGGAACAAAGTTATTGGCAGTCTACAAACCTTCTTTCCATTGGTAGTTTCAATTTCAGCATCCTTTCCATTGATTTTTGATACCTGTCCATCAATCCAAGCTACTTCTGGGTCTTCAATCCAGACATGAGAACCCACAATAATATTCACTGGAGTCCCCTGCAGATGGAGATATGGAATCATCATTTCTTTACTGCCAATATTTATGCAGAATGCATATAATCTATGTTAGATCTCATAATGGTTCTAAATACGTATTTTTAGATTATCTTGTGCGCAAGATAAGCTGACAAGCCATGAATGGGCATCTAGAAAGATTTATAAATTCCAAACTAAACAAAAATATGTCTTGTATTGATGCAAGTTTCTTCTTTATTGTTAGAAGGGACCTGTCATACTAATATCCAAACAAAATATAGCAGAATGTCTTGCCACAATTATCACAAGATAGTAGCATAATGACTGGCTGGATACCACATTGCAGAAAAGTCAGATTTTTATTTTTTTTTGTCGTACGGGAAGGGTATCCTCAGGTTAGCTTTCGTATTAAGTGAAACTAAGTCCCTTTCTAAACAATCTTAAGAGCGCGCTCACCCCCCACATCAACTTAGTGCATTTAGGAGAATTAATTCCCTTGGGTGCTCGCCCAAGATTTGAACCCAAGTAGATAATGTAGGAAATACACCTCCTTAACCACTAGGTCAACCCTCTTGGGTTAGAAAAGTCAGATAAAATCACAAGTTAGCTGCTATATGGAAAAATATCATATTCCTTTCCTAGTTCATTCTCATACGTTTATATTGGGAGATATTTTGAATTCTTGAATCTTGAAAAAAAATTGCAAATAATTGTGTACAGCCACAGCAAATCAGAATCTGCCAGTCTAACAATGCTATTCAAAAGTGGAAGTTCATGATTAAGTAAAAACAGTCATGACAAAAGACCTTTGGCTCAATATTGTTTAAATACTAATGAATAGTTCCTCTACCGATCACTAGAAGAAAAAAGAAAAGGGGGACAAGAATCTTCCTTTACCCTAACGGAGCATGATAACATGTCCATCCATTTTATGCAGAACTAAATGTGATTTGTCTGCTATTCATCATTTTTGGTTTGCTAAATTTTCCACAGGTGGCATCATTATCCATTGGCATTGCTGCCTAAGTTTCCCAACTTGATCTCAATGCAACATCTCCGGGATTGATCATTAGCTTTTAGATTTAACAAGTGAACTCCGACCCCCTTTCCCCATACTCTTCCAAATCCAAATAATATACATTGATCACGGAGGACCACTATATTAAACAGTTGCTGCTTTATAAAGGATCGCTTGACTTAAAGCTGAAAAACTTGTAGATTGATTGATCCCCCAATACCTTCTTGGGCAGGTAGTTCAGAGCTCCATCCTTGCCGCTCTCATTTACATAATTAAAAATCAAGTTTCATCTTTCCATAATAATCATAAATGCAACGTTATGCATGACAGTTATTTTCAATTTAAAGGCAAGAAAACGTATTTTTATTATTTTTTAAACAAAAAAAAAAGAAAGTATCCCTTAAATTGTACAAGAAACTACAGAAGAAAACATCAAACAATTGAAGTGACAAATGCATTATATGTAATTGAAAATAAATAAATAAATAAATAAATAAAATGGTAAGAGACATGATTGAAGTAGAAAGGAAACGAAAATGCAGTGGAACTGTAAATTGGCGAACGTACCATTATTGAGGTATAAATTGGAAGGTGTTGGAAGGCTTAACGAGTATGTTCATAAAGAGAAGTAAAATAGTTAGGGATCGGATCGGTTGTTGACCTGTGGATGAAAAGGTGTTAAAGGAGAAGATGAAACGGATACGCCATTTCTTGGGAGAAATTGAAAGGAAAGAAAAGGGAATGAAAAATGGAAGAAACAAAGGGAGAAGAGAAGGGTGAAGAGGAGTAGGAGAGAAAGTGGAAGTGAATGTGGATCGAGATCGAGTGGCTCCTTGAAGCGACATTCTTCAACACGCCCTGTAACTTCGCCACCTTCTTCTTCCCTTTGCTTTCGCGCCAACTCGTGGCTACTAATCGACTCTCTCTCTTCTGTGTTCTGTTCTGTTCTGTTCTGTTTTATATATATATAAATAAATTAGATTTGTTCCGTGATATGGACGGTAAATTTAAATAAATAAAATTATTATTCATTCGCGTGTGTATATATATATATATATATATATATTTAATTTGTTAAAAATAAAAATAAAAATAAAAAATTTTAAATTAATATATTTTTTTAATAATTTTTTAATTATTAAATAAAAATAATTAAATATATTTTAAATTTTAAAAATATTACATATTTTTATTTTTTTTAATATTTTTTATTAAATATTATAAGAATTATTAAAAAAATAAATTAAAAAATACAACAAATATTTTATAATTAATAAATTTTATAACTCAATAAGTCTTATATAATAAAATTTATATTTTTTTAATAAAATAATCTTAAAAGTATTTATTTTAAAAAATAAAAAAATAAATTTTAATAATTAAATTTTATATAAATAATTAAAATAAAAATAAAAATTTATTTAACTTTTTTAACGTATCATACATGTTACAAAAATGTTCACAATAATCTTTAATTATTTAATTTTTAATTTTTTTAATAAAATTAATAGTTTGAGTTTGAGAAATTATTATCTTGAATATATAAAAGGAATAATACTAAAATCTACACCATGCACTTATCAGTAATTAACTTCACATATTTAATAATTTGATTTAATTATTCTTCATTTTATTTGATTTTTATATTTATTTATATGCCTTAATTATTTATTTAAAGAGAAAAGAAAATTTGACATAAGAAGTTTTTTGGTTTAAAATTGAAAATTAAACGTTGAATGAATTCCATCATATCTGAAGTTGAAGATATAACAAAATAGTATTCACGAATTACATCTATAATTAACATTACAGGATTTTTTTTCATAAATTGATACAGTAATTTTTAATTTAGAATCCCAATTTTTTAGGGAAAAAATTATTTATCAAATACACTTCAATATTTAAATATACTTCATGTAATAAACTTTGAAAGAATTAAGAAGGGGTGAATTGATTATTTAGAGAGAAAATTTAGAAATTAAACATTTATGTTAATGGAACACATATAATATGAATGTTTAAAAATAAAAGAGCTACAAATAAAAAGATGTATACAGTAGATTTATCCTAATTCAGTTATATCGTGTGACTTACGTTTAGCTCTCAAGTAACTACTTAAAACAAATTTTTAAAACAGAATGACTAAAATATTTCTTTCAATAATATCATAATAAATCTTCCTCAATTTTAATATAAAAAATAATAACAATAATGTTTTGACACAAAAAATAACATAACAAAATCTCCTATATCTTTTCAAATACTCTTATAATCGAGTTACAGTGAATACATATAACATAAGACAACACATGATTTTGAACGTTGAGCACATATATTATTTTGTAATCAAGTAGATATGAGGCAAAGACATAATCAATCAGGAAATCTAATCATTTAATAAATTAAAAAATTTTCTTAATAAAACAAATTCTATAATAAAAAAAATTCATTTATTCAATTAATAAAAATAATCAATAACTTCAATTAAAATATTTATTTCAATTTGAATTCAAAAGTTTATCTCTAAATATTTTAAATTAATCCTATTATATTAAAAAATTCAATCACACACTTATCCTTTCAAATTCAAAAAACACATGTCTAAAATAATTCATTAATTCTCTATAAATTAATTACATAAAATATTCACATATTCAAATACTCATAATCAAAACCCTAAACCTAACACACTTTTTTAGTTTTTTAACACATACTAAATATTAGATTACATTTAAATATATTTAAAACATATAAAATTGATATAAATACATAAACATAAGACCTTGTATTCATATAATATTATTTTTAAAAAATTATCATCACAAAGTTTTGCAAAGTTACTATGTTATAAGTTGCAAGCGGTGACGCAGTAGGAAAGAAATAGCGTCAAAATTCCATTCACCTTGGCCTTATAACCCTCTCCGATCACACGCTAGCGCTCTATTTCCTTTCCAAAATGGGAGCAACTGAACATGCATACTGACAGGGGAAAACAAACTTTTAACACCATTTTAAGACCAAAATTTACATAAGAACTAGGAAAGGTGCATGCATCATGTTACTGCTGTAGAAACCTCAAGGCAATGATTTGATTGTCTGCCTTCAGCACAAGATAAACAAATTTTCTAGGCAGCAGGTTTTTCCTTCCTTTCTTTTAGCTACTTAATGTTCAGTGCCAAATTCTCCTAACTTGAATTGCAAAAGGCCACTAATTTCACCATTCTCGCCGGTTAGTTCCCATCATTGGCAGATTTCAGGTAGAGGGTTTCCCCACCTTCAACATCGTGGGAACCAGAGGCTCCCCCTCGGCCTTCAGCTGAACTCCCAATATCTTGCTTGCCACCACCAATGATCCCCCTACCAGCACTCTGAAAACCGTCGCCGGTGGAGCTGCGGACAAAATCAGGAAACCCTCCGGAACCAATCGTGGCATTGCCTCCCACATTACTGGCTTCACTTTGCAGCATGTGAAGAGATGGACTTCCACTGGAACTCATACCAAGTTGGCTGTGCAAGGCTTGCTGCTGTTGAAGTGCTGAGAAAGGCTGTGGGGAATACAAAAGGGAGGAGCGTGCAGCCAATAGTTGTTGTTGTGTCATCTGCTGCGCTTGTTGAGCCTGCATGTAGTGTGCTCCCTGCTGCATAATCCCACTAGGCGGGTACTGCAGTGTCGTCAAAAAGAGCGAGAGACCAAATCATCAGGTATTAGTGATGAAGCGTAGATGGTCTACGAAGAGCTGGAGATTTTCAATGCAATATTTGAGAGATCAAAATGTAACCAGCATGTTCTTAAAATAACTGATTTCTAAGTGATCATTTACACTAGTCAACATTCTGAAAATAAGGCTTCTACCTGACCAGGCATGGAAGCTGGTTGGGGATGAGAATCAGCTATTGCAGCTAGGTACATGAGATTTCTCTGCAGCCTTGATTGGTTCCTGAAACAACGGTAAAATGAAACCTTTAGCACCACAAGAATAGGAACAGAAAAGGAACAAGAACCCCACATTAGACAACTATGAGAAGTTTGATTTCTAGAATAAATTTTTCCAAGACAGAAGAATGATAAGTCAACTAAGACATACTGTTTTACGATTATCATCTGTGGCTTCCAACTGCATAACTCGAGGATAAAACTTAAATGATGCAGTTCACAAAAAGGGTTGGCCTGAAGTACGGGATTCACATAGTATCAAGTCATCATTTTTAGCAACTTTTATTCACAATTGTATCAATACGTGTTTGATAAAGCTTATTTTTTAGATAAAAAAACTCTTTTTTTAAAAGAAATTCTACCAATAAAATTTTAATTATAAATTATTTTAAATATAAAATAAATTAATACAAACATGTATTTAAACATCAGTATAAATTTTTTTTTTAAGTATTGTGCGGGATTCCCACATCTTAGAAAAAGGATGCTGGCACCCAACCCGGTCTTCGGACAAGCCTGATATATGCTAAGGGTTCTTCGACCTCGTTGTACTACCAATAGAAAAAAAAAAAAAAAAAAAAGCTGCAAAAAAAATAGAAAGACACTGCAGACTCCATTTAAACTCATATAGATTCAAAATTCCGTTCACCTTGATGTAGCATTAGATTAAGTAGTTTCCGATAATAGATATTGTAATTGTATGTAAACTGTCTCCTACTTAAGGAAGTATAAAAATTCTCAAAATCGGTGTTATAAATAATCATTTTTTGGTATCATAAACTACTAAATCCAGCAATCATGTTCATATCATTACAAAAATTAGATTTAATTTTTTGTAAGTTTCCATGCCTTTCAGATATTATGTTTGACACTGAATCAGCCATATTTAATCTTCTTACTGTCAACTAGGCACCGGGATGGGGACATGCTTGTTAGGAAGTTATGAAATGAGAAACATAATTTCCAATTGATATGATATTAAACAAATTCTTACTCGGCACACTCGCTCAGCTTGCCAGAATTCTGGCTTTCCACGATCTTCAGAATTAAGGACTTGTTCTCATCCAGGTACTGCTTGAAAAGGGGGGAAAATGGTTAAAAGAAGTCTATGATAATATCATAACAATGCAGTGAAATTAACCTAGTAAATGGGGAGAGGGAGAAGCAACAAAATGTCCTTGCTGAGCTGTCTTCCTTTAAAAAAAAAAACTATGATGCATGGTGCTCTTGAGAGAAGGTTTCAGGAAATATGCAGAGTTTATCTTAGTTGACTAGATATAGTTTTTTCATTTACTGTCATCTCTAACTCTTCATTAAATTTACAGCCATTTCGTGCAAGAAATCAGAACTACAACCAAGTTATCAAACCATAACAGCCGGGCCAACCATTTTTTTACCAATAAAATTATCTTAAAAAAGACTCAGGTAATGCAGCATTAGCCAAGAGGAGCGAACTAAAATTCCAAAATTAAAACAGAGGTGTCAGCTATACGTATATACCAAACAAGAGAGAGTGAGGAGTTTGAGGAAAATACTTCAAAGATATTCAGAGTGAAACACGTAACTTCATGCTCAACTCTTTATTCTATGATTAGAGCAAACAAAATACCGAGTCTCAAAGTGGGGTGCGACTAGAACAGGTGTTAAACAATCTTAGACGGCGTAATTAAAACGAGAACAAGAAACATAAGAATGAGTCTAGCTAGCGATAGGTAACAAATGATGAAGATATCAGAATAGCCCAAAGTAAGTGTTGGTTTGATAAAAGACATGGATTAGGATTATCATCTCAGGAGGGTAGCATATTCAGATAATCTAATCTGCACGCTGAGAAAAAGCACATGTCATAAGCACCCAAGAAGCATATATTTCCAAAAAGCAAAGAACCCTCAACCCATGGGCGGGGAAAAGGGGTAGGCGCAAGAGAGAATATTTCGCAAACACCATCCACCTAGGCTTAGCACTACCAACAAATACGTAACTTGTAGCAGAAACTGACAAAGAACAAGCAGAATAAAAGAGAACAAGGTATGACCGGAAACATTAAAGAACCGCAAGCGGTACTAAAAGTGGCATAGAAGACCCACAAGCAGTGCTGAGACAAAAGGCACCCTGAGCAGAGAGGGATGCCAGTGGGTTTCTATCCAAACCGAAGGCGAAAGGGTTAACGAAGAAATGTGTTCGGAAAATACAGATTGAAACTAAAGATTCATTTCTTGGCATGGTTAAGTGTCGTGAGAACAAGCAAAGATGCGAGAAAGGTATTGACTTGGAGAAGGAGATGAAGAGAAAAACCTGTTGAATGTGATCAGAGGTGACGTTGTTGTGGTAGTAGGCTGCCATCATGGGCTGCATCTGCATCAGGTGCTGCTGCATTTCTCACAGAGTATCTATAATATATATATCACCCTTGCTCACTTAGTCACTTACTCACTTCTACCTTCTCTCTCTCTCTCTCTCTCTCTCTCTCTCAACCCTCTCACTCCAAACAAAGCTGAAGAGCAGAGCAGAGCAGAGCAGGAAACACCCCCTGCAAGAGTGCAACTGCAAAGAGAAACAAAACCCTTTGCTTTTCTCTGTTCCCACTTTTCCCTTCTGCTACAGTGATGCTACCACACGGAGAAAGATAGTACTATTTTAGAGAGAGAGAGAGAGAGAGACAGAGAGAGAGAGAGGAATAGAGTGCTTTGGCTTTGGGGGGGGGGGATTTTTTGTTGGTCTTGGCTCTTTCCTTCTTCTCTGCAGTCGGTTCTGTTTCTCTCTCTCTGTCTCTCTCTCGAAAAAGTACGTCACGTGATAGATGAGAGAAACAGAGAACAAGTTTTAATAAACAAAATAAATAAAATATTATACCACTGCATTGCAAAATAATATTGGCAGCAGTTGTTGCTGTAGGAAGTAGTAGTACACACTGCAGAATACACAGGGAGGATCATAGGAATTAGGAACTAAAGAGAGATAGTTGGGGTAACGTAGCATTAGACGTGAGAATGTGTGGGGGGGGGGGTGTTATGTTGGTCTCAGTCTCACTTATTAATGTTTGATGACGTTGGACTTGTGTAAGAGATTCCTAGCCTTAGCCTTGCCGCTGCAGCACTCTGCACCTGCATCCATCCATCCCATCACTCTCTCCCTCCTTCACTTTCTCTTGTCTCTAGTTAATGAACCTTGACTTTCCTTCAAATCATTATTTTTCTTTTTTTTTTTCTTTTTTTATTCCATGCATTGCTTTCTCTATTTCATTTTTTCTTTTTAATATATTCATAATGATGCTCCTTTTCAATCTAGGCTTAACTTTAATCAATATACTTTTCTGCTGTTTGTCGCTGATTAAACAAAGGTCTCAAACTTAAAAATATTGTTATCTATTATAATTGTTTTTCTTTGTGAGCAATCTTAATTAGTTTAGTTGGATCATCACAGAATGATTTCTTAAAATATTGATATTTATTGCACTGATGACTCACCCAACGGCAACCCCCTCGTGCTTGTTTATTTATCTAATAGTGCATACATTGGATATGCTACAGAAGATACATAGCTTAAATATTATCTACTTGGTGATTCAGGCCAAAGAATTAAAATTCAAAATCTGCGGGTGCATGTGTTAATATGCTTTTTTTTTTCTCCTCAATTTGTTTCCCTTTCTCGTTTAAAGAGGAATATTATCGCCAAATATATAAACTAATAGTTGAGAGGAATATACTATCTCAGTTTTAGATATTAATTATTAATAATATACAAATGTTTTGAAAATCCTTCATGTCTCACGTCTCAATGAGCCATGAAAGGGTGCCCTCAAGAAAAGTTTCTTGTTACATTTAACTATTATGCAATTGCGACTATATTTTACAAAAAAATATATATTTAAAATAATTTAGTTTATATTTAAAAGAAATCCTAATTAATGTCTTATTACAAAAAGTTAGTAATATTCAAGTTGAGGTTTAAAGCTTATTTCTTTTTGTATAAATAAGAAGTATTTTTATATAATTTGATCTATTTAAATAATAATATTTATATTTAAAAAAATAATTTATTTTTATTATACTAATACTTTTTGAATAAATTTAAAATTTATTTTTTTTGTTTCTTAAAATATTTTTTTATTTATTAAATAAAAAATTAATCTCTCCAAATACAATCAAATGTCGAAATAAAACTCTTCTTAAAATTATTTACTTTATGTAAAATTAAATATCTACTATTAACATTAATATTTAAGATAATATAAATTCTTTCTATTCAGACCAATATCATCTGTTTAAAATTTATTTATCATAGGAGAAGAAACTTAATTTTTATTTTATAAAAAAGCTAAATTAAAAAAAACATTTTTAATCTGCATTTAGTTTTAGTTGTCAGAGACTTGATATGTTATATGCACCAAAAAAAGAGGCTTGATATATTATTTTAATATTATTATTAGAAAAAAGAAAATAAACGTAAAGAATAAATGAATAGTACATTCTCCTCCCAATTCCCAAAGACGTCGTCGTTGGTTTTACTACTCGGCCACTGTGTAACGTTTAAAAAACTTCGAATTAAAATCATAATATATAAAGCTTGATAAAAGTGCAAGTGATTTTTATAATAATAAAGTGAAAACCTTTTATATGAATAAAAAAATAACTAATATAAATAATCGTAAAATTATATATAAATTATAGATAACTTTTTAAGTTATAATAAAAAAATCTTCAAAATAAAATTAAGTGGCACTTGTAATTATTTATAAAAATTTAAAATTAATATATAATAAATATTATTTTTGCTGAGTTAATTTACAAATAAAGAGATTTACTCTTATATAAATTTGACATAAACTAACCATAATTGAATACTCGAAAATTTTACATATTTTTAAAATAAAATTTATTTTTATCTTTAAAAAATACATTAGTTGTTAATTTTATTTTTTAAATATTAATTTTATCAATTTAATTTCTTAAATTTTAAGTTATTTATATATTTTATTTTTTTATTTTATTAATTTTATCATTTAAAGATATAAGATTATTATAAATTTAAATTTTAAGAAATTAAACTAATAAAATTAATTTTTAAAGAATAAAATTAACAAAAGAAATATTTGTAAATGAAAAAAATAAATTTTAATTTATTCTTAATTCGAGTTTTTCGTCATAAGTACTGCAGTCATAGAAAAACAACTGTGCTTATGCATTTGAGATTTTTTTTTCTGCTTCAAATCTTATTTCATTTTCTTATCGTCAATCATATTTCTTTAATTAAATATTAATAATTTAGTAAAAAAATTAATCAAAGAAGCTATTACTAATTAAAAAAGATATACTTTTTAATCAAATTATCAATATTTAATAGAAAAAATATAATTAAGGACACAAAATAGCTAGCACAGAGAATTTGAATTGACGTACTTGATATATTGAATTCAAAAGTTTTTACAAATAAATAAAGCTCTTTAGTTTAATAAAATGAAAAAATAGAATATAAAACCAAATATATATAATATATATATATATATATATATATATATATATATATATATTCCATAATCAGCAAGGGCCAAGATATTAATAACATTTTTTTTTAAAAAAAAGTCACTACTAATAAGATAGAGATAAAAAATTTAAGTAGTTTGTCAAAAAAAAAAGTTTTAAGTTTAAATTTTTGTATTATTATTATATAATAAACATTTTCAAAAAAATTTCTTTTCTGCTAGTCCGAAAAGGGGAACTGGAATAATGCTAGCTTTGAGAATAGCAGAGAGAATAATTGCCCGAGTCTTGGTTTCGTAGCCAGAGAAGAAGACATTGTATAAGTGTCCCGAAAAATACATTTTCCCTTGGTTTCAATTCATTATTAGATTTAGAAGAATTATAACGTATTTAGTTTAACTTTTAAAATTTTAAAATTATAATTTAAACAAAAATTACAATAGACAATTTTTAACTTAAATTAAGGTTTAGAACTTTTTAAAATTCAAACTAAACAAGTTATCAGATTGTTGGGATTGGGACCCAAAGGTTCACATGCCCTGCAGTGTTGTCCAGTCCATTTCCAACTGTCCCATGAATAGGCCCCTCGTAACAAATACTAAAGTCAAACTTGTGCTTTTACCCACACACACACTCCACTAGTAAGCTATGTGGGTCACAGAGAAATGCCTATGGCTGGCTGTCACGCTCTTATGTATATACACAGGTACAGTTACAACTGGGCTGACACTGCAACGACTACAACGACCTGTCCTACCCCTTGCGGGTTTTTTGGCTCTCTTTGCCCTTTTGAGGGGAGCGTCCTCTCTGTATGATTCCCAAATCATAATGGAAAAAAAAAAAAAGAGGGAGTTAAATAGAAATCAATCACTGTATTGATTATGAATGGAGTCAAATCATAAAAGCAAAGATAGGTGGTGCTCCCAGGTCCTCAAACATGATGGGTAGCTGGGGTGTCTCAATCGGTTTTGTGTGCTTAAATTCCAACTCTGTCTTTTCAATAGCCCCTGCTGCCTTTGTATGTAGGTCCTCCCCATTTGTCCCTTGAACCAAACAAATAACATTAGTACATCACTGATATTTGTACATAAAATTTAATGCACATTTTACACATTATTTGATGAAGCTCTTTTTTTTTTTGTTTTTGAGATGATTTGATGAAGCTCTTTAAGCTGAAAAAAAAAAAAAAGAGTTCTGTGAAATTGCTTTTGTTTCACCCTCTGCATTTGGATACTGCATAATTGCACGTGATATACCATATACTGTCACACTGATGTACAACCTTCTTGTGATTTCTTCTCCTTGCTACTGACCATTTTCTTTATTTTAATTAAGTTGATTAATCAGGTTGGATATCTTAATTTCGAGTAAGTGATTTTCTCATAATTATATTTATATGCATAGGTTGAATATCAGGTGGTGACAACTGCGAATACCTATCTCTAAGACCATTTTTATAGTTGAGTGTCTTGGTGACGCGTTTCGTGTTGCTTGCAATGTCAACAAGAAGACAGCACATTGCCTCTTGCATCAGTTACTTGCAATGCATTGCTGCAACTCCCACCACACTCCAGAGGCCTGAGGCCATGGCTCTTTGTCTTGCCTTAAATGACTTAGGCAATTATGTGCCGTACTGTGGTTTTTCTCCCACACCTCTGCGCTCCACCATGTGACTTGTTCTTGCAAATACCCCACATAGCTTTGACACTTTCTGCCCATCAATGAATGAGCTGAGAAACAATGAATGAGCTAGCTAGCTAGTGAGAACTCACCACCAAAAAGAAGAAAATTACAAAGAGAAGACCCGACAGAAACACGAGTGAATAAATAATAAATTAAAATCTTGAGTGAAGTCCTTTGTTTCTTTCCTTGTATCTTGTCAAAATGGGATAAAAATTGAGTTTTCATTCACCTTCTTTAATTTTTCCCATACGGAATAGAAATTGGTTCGAATCAGAACAACTGAAAAAACACAGTAGAGTACTGTAGTTGTGGGTGCTCTGTCAAAGGAATATGCAGGGGAGTAGAATGACAAACTCAAATGACATCCTAAGAATTCAAACAAACTCTGCATTCGGTCAATTTGTACCTCTGAAATCTAAACTAGCATTGAAATATTCTTGAATTATAAAATTGACGCTTAAGATATATAAATAATTATGATATTGATAGGAATTTACAGCATCATATCGTCACGTTATCGTTCCAACATTACTCTTCATGACCTGGTAAATTCTCAACCAGCACAGTAGATGGTGGGGATAATGAGCTGCAATAATTAATGGCGGAGCTTGAGTAAAATTTTAGAAAGAGATCTTATACGATAGACTTCAACATATGTATTTAATGTTGAATCTTGAAAGTCGATGCTTCTTTTAATAAAGTAGTGAAACTAACTCTAGAACATGTGCCATCAATTATAATAAACTTGCCATGCATGCATGGCAGCCAGCAAATTTGACGGAAAGATGATGGAAAGAATGACTAGAATACAAACAATATCACCTCATCTGTGGAGCTTCAAATAAATCAAAAAGAGAAAGCCAGAGAGAAACAAAAAGAATAATGAAATTAATTTTGTTACAAATGATCAGACCCACAATAAATATGTTAATATATATTTATCCACACTTTGATTTAATAATATCCAATCCATGAACGCCCTAACCCGAGATGATCAAGAGCTTGAACTTGAGCCTTGTTTTTGGGTCTCACAGGCATTAATAATGGAAGCTGGTTCAAACTTGAGAACAATATCAGGAAAGGGTGGGGGTGCATGAGCAACGGCCAGCGACGTTCATTTCACTCAAAGTACAGTGACCACGACTGCGCCCGGGAATGGTCGAGCATGGGTTTTTTGGGAAGGTCGCACGGGGCCTCTTTGCAGTGACTGGAATTGGATTACTAGATTCTCCTGCAACGACCATTGCTCCTCCTCCAGTGGCCTTGCTGCCCCTGTTTGCTGCAAACCCAATAGCAGAATTGTTGCGAACGCAAACATCTTCGCGTAGCAACCCATTTTTGTGATGAGGGAATTAAACTTGATAAGTTTAGTTGCTGATGTGATTGAGGAGCAGAAACAAAACAATAAGGAATTAAGGATTGTCAAGAAAACAAGACGAGAAAGTATGAAGATTAAGGATGACAATGACATGTTTATATATAAGGTAAGCTGAGATCTGTTGAACGTTTTGAGTTGACCGAAATTCCGCGGCTTGTAGATCTTGAGTAAGAGTGCAGATAATGTAATAAATCAAACACCCAGAAATTTCCTTTCAAATTCCAAGCATATTCGTATATTGTGTTTTTAAGTCCTAGTTGAAAGAGTTCTCTAATTAAATTTATTCATGTTCAACATTTCTACTTTCCGAAGCTTTTTAATTTCTTATGTTTCTATTCGAGCCACTTTTTCCAAGCTTGAAATCTTAAACGAGTCTACGATCATGACTCTATCAAGCAGCCCATATATATCTTAGGCCCACAGTATTGGCTATGGAAATGGGCTTGGTTTAGTTTTGTTCACAAGCGAGTCCTCTATCTGATAAAGATTTGCACTCTATATTTGGGAGCATTTTCTTTTGTTTTGACAAAAGCCCTTTCTTCTCTTTCTATTTTTTGTTTTATTTTATTCATTGATTAAAGTCATATTAAAATAGTATTTTGACTAAATACTTATACTCCAACTTGTATCTTCCAAGTTCCAACTACTTGATCCCACTACTACTTTTATAAGTTTTATCCTTTTTTTTACTCTCACGACTCCTTTAGCAATTACTCCGTCTATCTCAATTCCTCCACATAACGAAATGCGTGCTTACGACTTTAGTTTTAGTCCCAAATCTCAATCTCCTACATTTTAGGTTATGTTGAGTTTTATGCTCATTTTTTTTTTAATATTGGTTCGGTTTAGAGTTTTTCAAAATTTGACTGCCGCTTTGGTGGACATGTATTTACTATTGCTTAAAATATAATTTTCGACCAGCACTTTTTCCACCAAAACAAACAACCTAAAATCCTACTGTTATTAAAGTGAACAAGAAAATGGCAAGCAATTGATATACTAAGTCCATCGTATGAATATATGATTCAATGGAATACAAAAAGCGAATCATATTGATAACGTTAAGTATCAAATATGATACAGGGCTTTTCTTTTGACAGCATTTAGCAATACAAAACTTAATAATTTGGTTAACATATCATATGCTTTCAAACACATTTACTTTCCTGCCTTTGCTCCAATGAATCTGAATCTACTGTTGATACCCTCCAAATGAAATCTTAGTATATCAAAACTTCGTAGTTGTAACAAAATGAGAACAGACTTAAAAAAGAATCACCAAATGAATGGGTTCAACTAAGTACTGTTTAAGTAGGATTCCCAACCATGTTTTTCTGATTTATCTCCTTTCATCAAGACGTTTTCTTTTTGGTCCACTTGATATTGGCTCATCCTGCGCAGTATTATAAATGTCACATCATATAAGTGGCTAGTGAGATAATACTTGCACTTTTTCTTTTTTTCTTTTTGCCGTGTTTTACATCACAGATATCCAGACAGAGGAAGAGAGGGAGAAGGGTTAACCTTGACAGAAGATTATCATTGGCAATACCCAACATCCTCACTGCCAGCAATCCAGCATTAGTCGCATTATTAACTGCAACTGTGGCAACAGGGACACCTTTCGGCATCTGCACAGCCAGCAGCAAAAGCAATTATGCAGAGGATAGAAAATCGGTAAGATATTGAATCTTTAAACATCATTGAAAAATATACCTGGACAATTGACAAGAGTGAATCCAGCCCATCCAGGGAAGAAGCACGCACAGGAACACCAATAACAGGCAAGGGAGTAAGAGCAGCTACCATACCTGATACAAAAGCTTAATTAATGCCAGCAAGACAATTGATCCTTAAGAAAATTATACAAAGCACAATTAAAGTAATTTACCAGGCAAGTGAGCTGCACCACCAGTACCAGCAATAATAACTTGTATGCCTCGGTCATGAGCAGACAAGGCATAAGAAAACATCATTTCAGGAGTCTGGTGTGCTGAAACTATTCTTACCTGAAAATGGATACATGTAAGGGTAAGGATAAACAACTCTATACGGGACAACCAGCCCCCTCCCCCAAAGAGAAAATAAAACAATTTGACCTCATGAGGCACACAAAACATCTCCAAGATTTCAGCAGAACTTTTCATAACAGGTAGATCTGAATCAGAACCCATGATGATCCCCACTCGTGGAGCAACGACATTCAACAAATAAAACAAAGCATAATTGCGTGCAAGAATAAATAAAAATTTGCTTCAAATATAGTGCTTCTCTCCATTTTCCTTATTTAGAATAGAATGGTAGTTTTCCATCTTCACCAAATAGTTGAATGCAAAATAAAGGATGACTAAAAGCAATATGAGGATGAGGCAGATAAGTAAATTTATGTCCTTTCCAGAAACAAGTATACGGTATCACCAGAGTCATAATAAAATGCAGGTAACATTCAAACTTACTATATTTCCTTGGAAAAGCTTCTTCAACATAACGGACACATACTCATTACTCAATTGGAGAGTTTTCCCAATAGGCTAGAAAATTTGAAAAGGAAAATGCCATGATCTCAAATGACATAAATATGTGAAAAGAAAACTTGAAAAGAGAGAACAAAATCTATTTTCTTTTCAATAAGAGAAAGGGAGAAAAGTTTGTTAAAATGTTAATTTCCAAATCTCAGGGATAAAAAAATGCTTTATCTAGAATAAGGTAATAGAGAATCAGGCAGTGCATATTTTGAATGACTAGGGAGAAGAATTGACATAATTACAACTATAGATGCTTCAAATATTACATGTATCCTTAGTCTAACTAAATTGGTTATATAGGTGCAAACTACTCATTGTACCTATCAAATTATTGCATACGGGATGATAAAGATAAAAATTGAAGTTGCGATGAAAACCATCTTTCTTCATTGGCTAGTAACATAAGATCAATAAGTACAAAGGTAAAGTAGGTGTGAAGAGAAGTCTGTTTCACTAACCAGCAGACTTGTCATCTAATCTTTTCCCTTCCACGATTATTGCAAGATTGCTTTCAAAATTGCCTAGGGAAGACCCAACAATGGTGATGTGGCCCATCTTCCGTTGCTTTCTCATTTCTGACAAATGATCATGACAATGATGTTATTTATTTAGTCATACAAGTGATCAAACAGCAATAAATGAAAGGGGAAGTGATTAACCTAAAATTGCTACTTAACCAGAAGTTCACCTGGCTTATCATACCAATGAACAGTAGCCCCAGGGACGGTCAATGTCCTTTTGATCAATTCATCAGCTAAACGGAAACCAAGCTCCCCCTAAAATCATTAAGCAGATTTCATGCACTTATGTCTGAGACAATGGTAACTGAATAGAATGATCTTCTTAAAATAAGTAAATGAACAAAAGGTAGGACTCAATAGCCTTGAAGTGTATAGTATAACCAACATCCAACTATGAACCAAGATTGAAACCAGAAAAATGTCAACCATTTTTGTTCAGGTTCATGACAGCAGATAAGATTTTACATCTAATTTGACTTTCAGACATTCTTACAAGTGTTTAATTTCCTGCTGGTTTCTCCCTTTCACATGAATAAATCAGAATTTAACTAAGCTCCTGTTCATCTTTTATATTTCCTCATTTTCTTCGTATAAATAATGAGAAAATATGGTTCATTAGTATTAACATGAAGCATCACTCCCTTCCCCCACCCACCTATAAATAATAATAATAATAATAATAAAACACAATTAATCCAAAGCAAACCTAATAGCATCACTTCAACAGGGATAGGATAAAACCATATCTCTTGTTCAAATGTCCAATAGATAGAGAAGGTAAAAGGAAAGGAAAATGGAGAGAAATGAAAGGCTAATACCTCTTCTTCACCTAGTATATTACACATAACAGCAGCTGGAGTTTTCATTGATGGATCACCAAGAGGAAGACCAACAACAGCCCGCAAATGTTGCCCAAATTGTGAGGTATAGCAAGACTCGATTGTGTGATGACCACTATTGTGAGGTCTAGGCGCTACTTCATTTAATAAAATCTGTCAAGAAACACAGATAGTCACTATCAGGGGATTAAAAAAACAGATACAACGCATTTGCGACAGAAAAAAAAATATACTGGGTAAAAGTAGCCAATGTAGCATTCAAGAAGCCAAAAAAAAAAAAAACATTAAGGCTGTTCAGAGTTGATGAAGAAATAAATTCACAACCTGTCCATCCCTTGTCAAGAACAATTCACTTGCAAACACACCGGCACCTTCTAGAGAGTTAACAGCTTTACAAGCAACTTCAGTGGCACACTCCCTAATGTTCCATTTCACATTAGCTGGAGCCTTAACTATGTGACATATGTTGTCCCTAGAACAAAACATAAATCCTTAAGCATATATATAAGGCAGCTGAAACGGAACATTGGTGCATTATTTTAACAACCACAACCTAGATTTTTAATTTGATCCGTGGTAGATCTGCATTTAAAATCTTCCATATGACTATTTACTAGCATGTAGTTGTTCTGCCTTTTACCTGTGAATAGTTTCAACAACAGGATAGCTTGAAATAGAATTGTCTCTTCCTCTCACCACAATGACAGCTAGCTCCTGCCATTGTTTTAGGAGCAAAAATGTAAGAAAATCCAAAAACTCATAAAACAACCAGACAAAATTAAGGATTTTTAAGATAAAAATAAAACACATGCTTTAAATTCTTTACTTATATAATATTATTAAGTACAAAATTAAAAAAATAATTAATATAATGCATGAAAGCCTAGGAAGTGTAATCAGAATCCTTTAAAATGGACAAGTTTAACAGCAAGAGCATTTTTCAAGTGGTACAAGCACAGTATGGCATTGGAATAAGTTGCATCTCAAGATAATTCACATTTCATGAAAAACAACTGTTTTCAGAGGTAAATTCTGTAGAGATTACTGGATAAAGAAATAGAGCCCTACTATGTGATTGAGAAAAATAGTCAACGATAGAAACAATCATTTTACAGAACTCAGTAAATTGACCACAATATCTAAAATTCAAGATTTGTTGGCTTAACACCAGCAATATCATTTTCCATCATGCAATTAGTAAACCAGAGATTGGAGAAACACAAAAGAAAAAGATCATTAGCAGTGAATGACATATTTTAGATATTGACCTTGACAAAAGGTGCCCATTTTTCAACATATAAACCGCGACCAAATCCTCCAAGAGCTGCAAAGTTGGGGGGGGGGGGAATTTAAGAAGAAGTAGAAAAAAGTAAGCACTTATCGAATAGGCAGAAGTTTTTTTTTTTTCTTTGGGCTAATGAAGGATGAGAAGTACTAACTCATAGATAAGTTTTTCCCGTTCTCTCTTTCTCCTCAAAGAAAGAAAAGAAAAAGATACACCTTTTAAAAAAAATAATTACCATCCACAGCAGAAAGAAGTTCCTCTTCACTTTTAGCAACAGCATTTCCTCGTCCATCATAAGCTAATCTCCTACTTTTTATCATAAGAGGATAGCCAAAGAGTTCTCCTACTTTCTTAGCTCCTTCAAGATCATCTATCTGTTCAACATATTATTCTTGTATCTTCAAGTACTGTCCTAAAGCTGCATTTTCAAGTACTATTATAACCAAAACAAACAGTACAAACCCGCATAAATTCAGGAAGCGGAATGCCATGCTGAGAAAAGTGAACCTTTTGCAGATATTTATCCTGCAATATGTTAAAGGTCATATATATGAAGGAAATCATTAAGGAAAAAACAAGTCTTCTAGGCTTTAAAAACATTCAAATTAATACAAGTCTAGATTCTAGAATGACTCAATATAAGGTGACCAAGTGAATGAGGCTCCTAACATTGTGGTGCCAGGGTAGGTTCAGATGAGCCTTACCCTATGAGTGGAGAGTCTAGAATGACTCAGTATAATGACTAGAATATTTCCTTCATATCAAATCAGTGAATCATAAAGAAAAAGCAAGTGGAGAGAAACTTGCAGTGTTACTTTTCTTGTTAAACACTAAGCTCTATTTCACTCATTCAGTTTCGCACATCCTCATCCTTAGCAGTTTTATAAGCAAAAGCAAAAAATAAATAATAACTACAGAATATAGAGCACATACAAGAGAAAAAGACTTCTATAACTTTATTTTACAGTAAACTCCAACTTAAAATTACCTCAGCCATTCAAAAGACAAAGTCATAGAAATAACGAATTCCAGAACAAAAGCATACGGTCCAGTTCAGGATGAAAAATTTGCGATGTAAGACATTCATAGGCAATACTCTATGCATGAGTTGAAAATATGAAGTTGTTCATTTTCTCAGCCAGAATAAACTCCATAAAGCAAAAATTAAAACAATGCCACAAATATGCCAGGTCATACCTGAATGATTCGTATAGTAGAGGCTTTGGGTTGGCAGTCAACTCCTTGTTGCTCAAGCTTTTCCAATGTAGCAACATCAACATGTTCAATTTCAACAGTCAGTACTCCACATCTAAACACCATATCGAACCGGCATATACACATTATTTCCAGTACGTTATAAAGGAAATGACAAATTCAAAATAACATCAATTGCATTAAAACCTTAACCTCTTTGCAAATTCCTCATCTGTAGCGCTGTCATCAAAGCTTCCAACCATATGATGATAAGAAAGTGAACTAGCTGGGCAGTTCTCCTGTGGATCTAAAGCCATGACTTTAATTGCCATCTTAGAAGCAGCTTGACATAGCATGCGGCCCAGTTGACCTCCTCCCAGAACTCCAACAATCATTTCAGATAGTCCGTGGACAGGTAATTCATCATGCCCACATACACAACAACATGGTGTAAATTTATGGATTTCTTCTTTTTTTTTCTCCTTTCTTCCTGGACATTTTCAGTTTCAGAAACATTAGACTGGAAATTTTATGAACATTTTTGCCCTACAATTCGGCAGACATGAAACTGAGCCTTGCACAGATAGTGACACTTAACAAAAAAGAAGAACCCCATTAAAAAAAATGCAAAATTTAACCGCAGATAAATTAGAGAACAGAAAAACCGAATAGCAAAGACTCGCCAACCTTAGAGAAACTGCGCCCTGTTATGCTTGACAAGCGAGCTGCGGCTGGTGTCGCTGCTTTAGCTTTAAAGAACACAAGGGAGGAGGCTGCTCCATGTAGAAGCCGAGTGTAATAGCAGAAGAAGTTGTTTTGGGAGAGGGATGACAAGGTCTGAAGGAAAAAGCAGAAATGCTGGTGTGCCCTGACTACACTGCGCGCGTACTGTGATGCATACTCAAGCCTCAGTTCGCCGCTCTCTTCCTGCCTAGTCCCTAATCCTTATGTATGTACGTGCCTTGTCCTAGTGGGATGAAGAAAAGGAGGTGCCTTTTTAATATTTACAGAACACACAGCAAAAACCCTTCTGGCTTAGAGGGAAAGTAGAATAAAAGATTCCTTGCAAAAACATTCGTAGATTTTTCTGTTGTTTGTGAAACTTAAAAAATATTTGACAATATTTCACAACAAAATACATTCTTTTAGGATGCCGTTACTGCGTCTCAGCCTGAGCTTGGAAAAGCTTTGTGGGATTCCAATCCATCACTTCCCTTCTCCTCCTTTTGGCCTGGTTTCCCTGTCAAGGTTTTTTCATTCACCGAGATTTTGTTGTGGGTAGTTCCTAGTCGTGTTCTTTCATCTTCTCTAATTTCTCTACTCAATAAACATATTTTGCAATCAAAGAAATATAATTATTCAATCATTAAATTAACTGAAAATACTAACATAGACACATTTTTCTAAAAAAAATTAAGTAGATAAAAAATATAAGAAAATGGTGATATTCCGATTTAGAGTACAATTTAATGTGTTATTTTTAAAATTATTTTTTCATTTGCAATTTTTATACTAAATTTAATAATTAATATAGTTTTCATGTTAAAACGTATTTATTGTATTATTTAGAATTTTAATACAATAGTTACATTTATATTATAATTATCATCAAGTACATTTAAATGATAATTTTAAAAATAAATTAAAATTAATACTAGTGCATATTTGGTAATTACTTATTTTTAAGAAAAAATTATTGTTTTTTTACAAACTCTTTTAATAAAGTTTTTATTATAAACTGTTTTAAATATAAAATAAGTTAATCCAAACATATTTATTAAGTTAATTTATTAAATGACACTTACATATCTTTGCAACATAATAGTCATATTTTTTAATGATATTTTATTATAGTTTAGAGTTATTAAAATACTAATTCTTTCTTAGAAAATAAAAAATTTCCAATTATAGTACTAATATCTATTATGATTCCCCTTGATTTTATGTTATGACTCATTAAATATGTAAACAAATAAATCAGTTATACAATAAACTATCTGAGAATTATTGCTTTCGTCCTTTTCTTTTTTCTGATCTTTTAGTCTAAATTGAATTAGGTACAAGATGGACGGTTATAACATTGTCTATTAGTAGTATTTGGTACACTCCAACAAACCACTGAAGAATGAAGTTGTCTTGTGAAAGCCCTTTATACGAGTATCAGGGAGTACAATTTCACTCTCATTCTAAACGCTCTCCATAATGTTTTACTCTCCATTTGTCTCTATTCTCTCTCTCCAAATCCATCACTCTCAAACAAAGCACTCCATGAGGATCATGCATTAAAAAAAGACAATATTGGCAGCATGTACACTAAATTTAAAATTTGTTTACAGAATCAGTATGGCAAACCAATGTTAGTCCACTTTGCTTCCAAAATAGTCACTTCAATACTATAAGACATCAATTAGACAATGCAACCACTTATTCCTTTTGACAATGCAAAAATGGCAAAAGAAAACTTCTATAGAAAAAAGACAATTCAGATGAGCAGATAAAAAACCTGCCATCTCTATTCGGCAAAATGTCTAATGAAACAAACCCCCCGAGAAAATGGCTGGGGGAAAAAGGCTCTTCATATGGCTTGAAAATCCAATATCTTTTTCTGCTGCATGAATCCTATTTCTTTTTATCCTGGATGGAAACAAGCTATTGTTACTGTACACATGCAACCAGTCTTGGTGACCTGGTTCACTATTGTATGATGCACCTTCCTCCAGGTCGCACAGCATTAGTGCATGAATCTGTGAAAAATAAACACCAAAAGGTTAAAAATGTTGTACACAAACTAAGCTAAGGAGCATACTAAAATCTGCTGCAAAATTGCTAATCCCTTGGATTAAAGCTTGCTCCAATAGACACATCATGTGGCGTGTGGAATTATCAAAGATAAAAGAGACAGCATATAGTATGTGGCAAAACAAAAGGCATGTGAATCAAAGAAGAGATGCTTTGATTTATTGCCTAATGGTTCAGCAGTTAACTACTGACCTTATAAAATACATCCTCATGCAACAGGTTGATCTATTTCTCGTATCACAATCCTATGTAATTGTTGTTGGTGATCAGTTATTTCCCGTTATAATTCAAGTCCTTCATCTCCATTGTTCAGTAAGTTGATAGCATGCTCAAGAAACTCTGGTCTGCCTCAAGCACTTGTAACCTTTCAATAAAATCTGAAACCACACTTCCAGCAGAAGCTAAATCAGTGTTTTTACAAAGCACAGGGGAGTTATGTCCATCCTCAAGTTCACCATTTTCCTTGAAAACTGGAGATTTCTTGGATGAGGGATAATCACCCATAACATCTGAATTTAATTTCAGTGAGGAAATAGAATCTTGCATTGAAAAATTACTGTCTAACTTTTCACACTTTTCTGGGGATTCCTTTTCCGCATTTTCATAATTTAGGTAATCGTCTTGAGATTGATGAATATTCAGGAAAAAGTAAACTTGCTTCTCCAACTTCTTCAAACGTTGGGAAATATATAGCCTTTCATCTTCAAACTTCAACAGTGAACTTCTCACAGGTTGAATATTCTTTTTCTTGAAAGACGTGTAGCCCTTCAGCTTTGTCAGAGATACGAGGATTTTCAGTAACTGACTTTCCAAGGATGCTATCATCATTTTCAATGCAAGTAGATTGTGAATGATCCAATCCAATATCTTTCACCTTCGTAATAGAGTTTCTCTCTCCTTGTTTTCCAGTACTAATTCATCAGGGTTTCTTCTTATAAAACTTAAGCTCTGCTTCCAAGTCTTCTATCTCTTGCTCCTTCGGCAACTTAGCTATTGACATAATAATCACTTTTCAAAATGCCACAATGTCAACGTCTAAAATTTATACCTATATAAATATATTAAGTAGTCTATTTTAAACTAAATAATCTCACGTCATGTTATTATTAATGTAATATTTTTAATAAAATTTTGTAAATTATGTAACATAACATAATATTGTTTGTAGGTGCAGTCTTTTTTAAAGACTCTTAAAAGACTCTCACAAAATATTTCATGTATTATAATATTAAGTGTTAATATGACATCCTCATACCATATAACATCATGTAAATGCATGTGCTAAAGTGACAACGATTTCTATAAGTTATCTAAGATTAAGCAATGTCATATATTAAAAATGGCATTATCAAAGACTCCAATGTTATCTAATGATATGTAATGTTAAGTAATGACGTGATCTCATCTAAATAAGTTTAAAATTTTGTTAACAAGTAGAGACTTTTGATATTCATTTAGTGACTTGTATTTATGAGTAAATATAATAATGATTATAAATTATTCATGAAACTTTTTCTAATTAGCAATCCACATATTACGTAACGTATATATGATTGTGTGATTGTGTTTTTTAATTTATACTCTATATAGTTAGAAAGATAACTTATATTTCAAAATTACAGTTCAAGACATTTGATTAATGTACATAATCATAAAAAATATAAAAATAAATTTAAAAAATAATTACATATCAAAGTAAAAAAAACAAAATAAATTATCATATATTTAATTCATAAATTAATCTATCATTATAAAAATATATAAAATTTTTATTCAAAATACAAATATTATTATGCATGCACTTATGCCTGCATATATTTAGTTCATAATGACATTATAAAAATAATTATAAATTTTATTAATAAGAAATTATAAATATCTACACTCACGTTTTTAGTATATACTGTATAGAAATAGTAACGGCTTGTCAGAAATTGTTATCCCCACTTTCCTTTCCTTTTTACCCCTTTTTTGGGGAAAAAAAAAGTTTTCGTAAAACGTCCCATGAGATGATGCATTTGTTTTTCTCTTCTTTTTTTTTTTTCATTATTGTGATTGCTCCCATGCTTCTTACAGTCCTAAAATTTTTACTTCTAATTTTTTTTAGAAGAAGTAGCTTGATAAAATTAACAAAATTGTTCAAACGGTTTAAATTAAAACTAACTTCATATATGAATATACATTTAAACTTTTCTTAATAATTTTTAATTTATTAAAATTTATTTTTCTAATATGTTTAATTTTAAATATTGTTTAGTGAATTTTTTAATAAAATATAAATAAATTTGAGCGAGAATAAATAAATTATAAAACCTCTTATTGATATAATAATTAATTAATTTAAAACTAACTTTGTATAAATTATTTTGAGCTAGCTTTTATTTATAGTATTTTGACTTATTTCAGTTAGCTTTCAACTTTACAAACTAATCAGATTATTTTTGAATATTTAAGAACTTATATTTTACCTAGTTATTGATTTTTTTAGAGTTTAAGAAACATATACCCAAACTTATAATAAGTTATTTATATAATTGTTAACAATTTAAAATATCTACCTGAACTCAATAAAATTTAGGTCTTGTTTGGATTAAAAACTTAATTAAGTATTTATTCGAGTATAATTTATGAAATAAGTTCTATTATTATAAATACGATCTAAAATATACTAAATAATATTTATATAAACACTTTAAGAAGAATTTATATAAAAATAAAATTTTAATAATTTATTAAATTTACTTTAATTAAAAATTATTATAAATATAATTAACACTTAAGTTATTTTTAACTTTTACAAATATTTATTTTTATAAGTTTATGAGCTCAATATTATAAATTTTATAATATTGTTATCGTCAATATTATTATTTTGTTATTTTTTTATAAATAAAAAATATTTTTATAAAATATGATCTATTTAAATTATTTTATAAAATTATTTTTTAAATTAAAATTAATAATGATATAACTTTATCTTAAAATATAAGTATTTTATTGATACGATAAAAATGAGTTTTCTCTTTTCTTACTTCCCCACTTTCAATTGGTTGAAGCAAAAATTCCAATCGGGGCAAAACGGTAATTCCGAAAAACCCAGAAAGGAAGGGGACGGTTTTCTTTGACCTAAATACCCTCTTTTTGTTGCGAGCCCCAATTCCCAAACCCGTATTTCCCTTACAAACTGTGTCTAATTCCCAATCTTCCTCTCCTCTCCTTGCCCCTCTTCCCCTAATTCCGATTTTCTCCACTTCCCCGCCAATTTTCCTCAACCTCTTTTCAAATTCCGGTCTGTTTCTCCAACCCCCTTCTCCCTCAATCGCAAAACCCTTGTTCTTTGTTCGCTCCGCTTCTTAATGCTCTGAACCGTCCATATACTGCCTTTTCAGCATTACCCACCTCCTCTTTTATGCTTTTTTCCGGATTCTAAGACGATGGTTCGATACCCTTTTGGGATATAGTGTGGATTCCGAGATAGGATTGCGCTTCCGTTTTGCAAGTTCCAAGCTTTCAGGTAATTTTAGTGTGATTTTCGTTTATTTAGAAATTTTTTTGTATTGTCTTTTTGAATGCTTGTGAGTCTTTGCAAATTGTACATTTTAATAATCACTTCAATTCTGGGTATTGGTGATGGGTATGATTTATGTTTTCAAGAAAGTTCTGTCTTTTTTGTTAGTTCCTTCACCAGTAAAGCTGTACGTTGTAATCTTTAATGTTGGGCTGGGGTAGCTGTCCAGGTTATTCCCGGGTCAGGTTGGTTGAAGTGGTGTTCTTTGATGGTTTACAAATAGTCTCACTTCGCTATTCTTCCCTTTCTTTTTGTTCTCCTCTTCTGTGGGCTGCATATAGTCCGACTTGCGTTAACAAGAGTTCTAAGTTAAGCTCAATACGATTTTAGTTTCTGTGTCCCAGTAACTTAGTTCACGTAATTTGAATTTGTTTGTGGGATGTTTATAAATTAATAGAAGTGTGAATGGGATGTTTGTGGGTATCGGGTCTATATAACCATGGTTTTGCGGGTTTTAATACCAACTGTGCAAATTGTAATCAACAGTTGATGTTGCATTATGCAATTTGGGATTTATAATGCGTGATGGTGCTAAAACCTGCTAAGGGTGGACAGTTTACTTTCTATGTACGTATGCATATTGTTTTTGTAGCTGTCTCTAGTTTTGTATTCAATTCTTATTTTTGTGGTAGTTGGTGATGATAATGGTATATTTTCATCCCCTAGTCTCCTTTGAACTATCTATTTGCTGCAGTTTCAGCATAGAGGCCTGACATGATCTAGTATCAAACTGTACATTTATTATGTAGTGGAGGCAGGTTACTTGAAGAGAGGAAAGAAGAGTAAAACCATGGAGAAATAATTGACTTGTTAGGTATGCTCTTTGTCTATTGGTTACTTGTATGTTGTTCTTTTGTTTTCTTTGTAGCTTTCTGTTCACGCTTACAATGCAGGACTTTTAACATTCATGAGCAGGACAGAGGATTAATATGGTTTATCTTACTTGGTTATTGTTATCTGTGGTTTCTTGCAGCAGTATTCCAACCATAAAGCAGTCATTTGTATTGTAAGCTGAGCAGCTGTGTTGTTGTTGTTATATATAGTGATTTATATCTTCAATGGCTAACCGTGATTTGATACTTGGTCAAAGTCACAATTTAGCACTTGGCCATGATCAGCAATTGGTTCTGGGCCATAATCATAATTTGGGTCTCAGCCAGAATCATGCTTCAGAACTGGGACAAGCCCATGAGCATCATTTGGGTCTTGGACAATCCCATGATCATGAACTGGGCTTGGGACATGTCCATGACCATGAATTGGGTTTAGGACAGAACCATGATCAAGAAGATGATGATGGTCACACTTATGGGCATGAGAATGAGTTAGCCATGGATCGAAAACCTGAGCATGATGATCACGAGTTGCCCCTTCCTGCACAAAATCATGAGTTGGCCTTATCAGAGAACAATGATTTGACTGTTTCAGAAAGCCAAGAACTTGATGAGAATATGGACCTGGCTGTGGTTCAGAACCCGGAAATGGGGATTGATTCTGCCCAAGATATGGGTGTTCAACAGTCCCAGCATGTACTTGATTTCACACCCCCTATTGTTCAGTCTCGTACACTTTCTATAGGTCCTAATTATGAATTGTCGGTGGGGCAAGAATTCCCTGATGTCAAGAGTTGCCGGAGGGCATTGAGGGATACTGCGATCGCTCTGCATTTTGAGATGCAGACTATAAAATCTGATAAGACCCGCTTTACTGCTAAATGTGCAAGTGAAGGATGTCCCTGGCGCATTCATGCGGCAAAGCTCCCAGGGGTTCCAACTTTTACTATTAGGACAATCCACGAGAGTCATACATGTGGAGGAATTTCTCATCTTGGTCATCAGCAAGCCTCAGTTCAGTGGGTTGCTAACTCTGTGGAGCAAAGGCTGAAGGAGAACCCCAATTACAAGCCAAAGGAGATATTGGAAGAGATTCATAGGGTTCATGGTATCACCTTATCGTACAAGCAAGCATGGAGAGGCAAGGAGCGTATCATGACAGCAATGCGTGGATCTTTTGAAGAAGGGTACCGCTTGCTTCCCCAGTACTGTGAACAGGTGAAACGCACAAACCCGGGCAGTATTGCATCTGTTTATGGAAACCCAACTGATAATTGCTTCCAACGTCTCTTCATATCCTTCCAAGCATCAATATATGGCTTTTTAAATGCCTGTCGGCCACTCTTGGGGCTTGATAGAACATATTTAAAGAGCAAATATCTTGGTACATTACTTCTTGCTACTGGATTTGATGGTGATGGGGCTCTCTTTCCTCTGGCATTTGGTGTTGTTGATGAGGAGAATGATGATAATTGGATGTGGTTTCTGTCTGAACTTCATAACCTGCTTGAGATTAACACTGAAAACATGCCAAGGCTTACAATTTTGTCTGACAGACAGAAGGGAATTGTGGATGGAGTGGAAGCAAATTTTCCTACTGCTTTTCATGGATTTTGTATGCGTCACTTGAGTGACAGCTTTCGCAAGGAGTTTAATAACACTATGCTTGTTAATCTTTTATGGGAAGCAGCTCATGCTCTTACTGTAATTGAATTCGAAGCAAAAGTTTTAGAGATTGAAGAGATATCACAAGATGCTGCATATTGGATTCGAAGAATTCCACCTCGATTGTGGGCTACTGCTTATTTTGAGGGGCAAAGGTTTGGTCATTTGACAGCTAACATAGTTGAATCTTTAAATACTTGGATATTGGAGGCATCTGGGCTTCCGATAATTCAAATGATGGAATGCATTAGAAGGCAGCTAATGACTTGGTTTAATGAGCGCCGGGAGACCAGTATGCAGTGGACATCAATACTTGTACCTTCTGCTGAGAGACGCGTTGCAGAGGCTCTTGAACGTGCACGCACATATCAGGTGCTTCGTGCCAATGAAGCTGAGTTTGAAGTTATATCTCATGAAGGAACAAATATTGTTGATATTAGGAACCGCTGCTGTCTTTGTCGTGGCTGGCAGCTCTATGGTTTGCCGTGTGCACATGCTGTGGCAGCACTTCTCTCCTGCAGACAGAATGTCCATAGATTCACGGAAAGCTGTTTTACTGTTGCAACATATCGGAAGACATACTCACAAACCATACATCCAATTCCTGATAAATCTCTCTGGAAGGAGTTGTCCGAGGGGGATGCCAATGCTAGCAAAGCTGTTGAAGTTATTATTAACCCCCCTAAATCACTCAGGCCACCTGGACGCCCAAGAAAGAAGCGAGTTCGTGCAGAAGACCGGGGGCGTGTGAAGCGGGTGGTGCATTGTAGTCGTTGCAATCAAACAGGTCACTTTAGAACGACATGTGCAGCTCCCATATAAGTTGCTGAATTAATAGGTTCTACCACCTCTAGTTATGTTCCCTGTATGCAAAAGGGTTCCTGTTATATTATTTATTTAGGCTTGATAGGTTAGAATGGCTGAGTAAATGATGTATTTCATTTCCTTGACATTAATGTGAATTTATTTGTTGCAGCTACTCTGTGTATATATGTATTCAAATAATTGGCGTTGTTCAATAACGCATGTATAATTATGGCATGGTTTTTGTTTCTGAGGTGTTTACTTCTGCTTCACTCAATTCATGAATATTATTTTCTTTGGTTTGTTATAATCATAAGGTTAGTTTCTTAAACGGGTGGATAATCAGAGTCCACCTTCATTTTTGTGTCAGTTATTTATTAACTTAATTAATTATAGTAAATAATAATTTAAAACTTTAAACTTTAAAATTTTTTCAGTTCATTAACTCTCGTGTTTGTTCCAATCATTAAATTAGAAAAGACAAAATGAGTTAACTGGACTCATCTTGAGTTCACCAAAAAACTTATAAAAAGTAAATAAAAATTATACAGACTTTTAAATTTTAAATTATTTGTAAATAATTTCTTAACCTTTAAAATTATCTTAATTAATATATAAACTATTACAATTATACAAATTAATCCTTTCATTTACTTTTCAGACATTTAAAATTATTATTTTTTAATTTAAAATTAATGAAAGGTAGATAAAAAGACTCATTGTATAATTATTATAATTTAATTATTAATTAAAGTAATTTTAAAGTTTAAATAGTTATTTGTAAATGATCCAAAATTTAAGAAATTTGTGTGTTCTTTTTCCAAAACTTTATAGTATAATATTTTATGTACTAATTAAATAAAATTACCGAAAAAAGAGTTTATACATCAACTTAGAGTCATAAACTTAAAGTCTTAAAATATATCACAAAAATTCCACAAACTTCATTAAAAACGCCATTAAATCTATATAATTTTTAGAAATTCAAGCAATCTATTAAATAATAAATGTTATGATTCAAATAGCATCAAACTTACATATCTTCAATTCAACTTATTTTTAATAGAACTTAGTACATGTTTAAATTAATTTATTTTGTACCTAAAATAGTTTATAATTAAACTTAAAAATAAAAACAAAATTAAGCTGAGCAAACGTGCAAATAAATTTTTTTAGACCTTTTTTTAAATAAAATATCATCACTCAATTTTTTAATTATTTTGAAACATTGTAACTCAATTTTTTTTAATTATTTTGAAACATTGTAATCCGCAATTTTTTTTGTTTCAAATTTACCATAGTATTTAACTAGCATGTAATTTATGCAAAACTAGGAGGGGTACAAAGACGGTGCAACAACTACATAGATTTATAGAATTGGTCAATAATACATCAGATGACCACGAATAGTCTGTTTAACCTTTCCAAATGACTACAAATACAAACACGGGATTCGTCGAACGATAGCACAGAACACTAGTCAGACAAAAAAATCACAATTTTCATATAAATTGGAAGCAAAGCATTTAGCACAAATATTAAGTCCCAGCATTCTACATCTCAATTATGGCAGATTTAGATGCACTGCCTAGCTTAGTAGTTAGAACCCATAGTTTGCACCATAAATGCCTCCAGCACGTCCTGGGTTGGATGGTGGAGAGGCAAAGACAGAACCATGAGCGGGATAAGAATTGTATCCTTGGTCTGCAGCAGGTCCACCTGTTGGTGGCTGCGCTGGTGCTGCAGCTTCAGCCATAAAATTCTGCACCACATATTCATAATTATATTGCCTGATTGCTATGCAAACTAATTTGTGAAGTAAATCAATTCAAACATTGACACCATCCAGCAAGATAAGCATTCAGCCCAGAGAACCTTTGGCCTTTCTTAGGAAAGAAAATGCAGGAAATGAAATGAAATGAAAGAGAAGGTAGAAATTTTCTTTTTCCACGTGTAATACAAATGAGGGGGACTTAAATGAACAGAAAATTATATCAAATTCACCCACAACATTTTATTGAGATGATTTTGGAAAGGATAATTGTGTAATTTAGAAATTCAACAAGCTTATAGTTTTCTACTTTCCTATTTACTTTCTCTTATTTTTAGATAAAATATTAATCTTTGATGAAACTCCAGTGCAAAAAGGATCTTCTAGGTCCCCCAATAAGCACTTCCAACAGCTCTTCGCTGGGTAATTTCATACTACTAAGACAGAAAATGAAAGTCACACTAAAACTAATAAAAATTTACAAGACATGAAACATGATAAGCATTAAAATTTTTTTAAATTAATTAAAAGAACATGATCAGAATTACCTGTATCAGTTGTTGAGCTGTTTGGACTTGAGAAGCAGTTCCACTTATTTCAACTGTCATCTCTCCAGGAACACCCCTTGTTTCTTGTACAGTAACAGTAGCCCCACTAGCTCGTCTGATGTAGCTTATACTTGATCCAGCTGTTCCAATAACGGCATCAGCATAAGATAGAGGAATTTGCATTTGCTGTGTGATCTGCCAAAGTAGCAAGACAAGTTTTTATCATTAAACATGTAATGACTTTGAGAAAGAGCGAGAACTCAGGCCTATCTATTGCATATTCTCTAATCCCAACTATCAATACAAAAAGCCAGTCACAAATTCGTCCATACTTACATTCGGAAACCAAGCCTAAATTAATCAACCATTACATGGACTATCTCGTCTCAACAAACTGAAGATGACATTCACACACTAGATCTAGAAAATTGAATATATATGCTGAACATTCAAGTATTTGTATGAGCCGAACTGCTGACATCATTTTCTGCAGCCTTCAAATTTAAAAAGGAAAGCACACAATACTTATGAATTTATGTGGAAAACTTCACATCACTAGCCATCTAGCTTTCCCACAGTAACATCACAAAACCCAAGAAACTGCTCAGTCAACAAGTCCCCTCATCAAATCTCACACACACACACACACAGAAGGAGAGGAAAATTCTAATACTTCCATAAAATGCAATTTCATAAAAAATAAAACAACTAGAAAACAGATTTGCAATAAAAACAAGTACCTGTGTGACCATGGAAGGTGCAGATTGGGTATTTGAAGATGCATGAACAACCATTGGAGCATCTCTTCCATAGGTAGATATACCATGATTGGGCTGTTTGTCCATTGAAGGATGAATTTCAGCTGGTGGATAGTAACTATCAAGTTGTCGTGGAGGCGGTATGTATTGAGGAGTAGGTCCAAAACCTGGTCCTCCACCAGCATTTGGAGGAAGACCCTGAGGTGGACCCCATGATTGGTGGGCTGGTATGTGCTCCGCATGATGGGGATTTGCCATTTGCATCTGGAGAAAGAATAAAATAGTTGCAATTCTCAGTTTATTAAGAAGATAAATTCTTCAGAAGTGTAAGAAGAAATCACACACTTACATTCATTTCAAAAATTGGAATTACACTGCGATCAACTAAAAACTTCCTTAGGTGGGATGCAATTAGCTCTACCGCCTTATGCACCCCAGTGGGATCCCCTACTACTTCAACAACCCTATCATCTTGAAGAGCAAAAATAGGCAGGTCTTCTGCAGGGAGTAAAACATACAAAAACTTAGCAACTAGAGAATGTCAAACAGTCAACCCTAGAACCAAAATGCAAAGATCCGAAGAAGCTTAAAATTTCCAGTACTACTTTATGTAAAAGAATAAAGTTCAGAATATTAAGGAATTAGAAGTACTAGCTGTTATTTGATCTGTAATTCACTCATACCACACCCTTTAATCATATCCCAGGAACAATTTTTCTTTTTAAAAAAAAAAGGAGAGAGAAGGTAACTGCATTAGATTGTAGTGATCCATAATGCCCAAGTTCAAAACTAATTAGATTGTAGTGATCCATACTAGGATGTCAAATGTGAGATTGGCAACTGCATTAGTAAATATTAACAGGTCATTTAAGTGGTACTGAAAGGAGTTAGCAACGCATATCTGACAGCTTTTATGATATCAACAATAGCAAAAATGGTAAATGAAACAGTGGCAACGATGTTATGACACTTGTGATGAAAAAAAAGAGGCAAGGCAGAAAGGTGTTATATAATTTGTGGAGGGTAACTAATGACAAACTTAGCCTCATTTCAGTGAGTAGCTTTAAAAGTAGATGCTGACAAATGCTCTATTACAGCTCTAGTAACAGTTTCCCTTCCTTTGCTCAAAATCTTGATTAGCAAAATTTTTAACATAAGCCACCATGAAAATCATGGTATAAAATTCTAAAATGATGAAGAAAGATAATAATGAAGCAACCAAATAAAACTATTATAAGAATATTAGCAAGAAGAACCTGCTCCAAGAACTCTAACTATACAATTTGATGCTTCTTGGATAGTTTTAACAGTTCCTCCTTGTTTCCCAATTAAACTTCCTGCTTGTAAGGCTGCCACAAGTAGTTTTGTTGAAATCTTCCCAGCCACACCTGATGAAGCATGGGTTAAATCACCCTCTAAACCATCAATAATCTGTTTATGAACCCTCAATAAGCCATCCACAGCTGGAGGAAGAGAAGAATCAGGCTCCTCTTTAGCCGATACCATTACCTAATTATGATGAACAAATAGCACCATCAGGCTATCCTTGTCCTAAACATTCTCTCCAACATCCACAGGTGCCTATATATAACATAAATACAAAATATAGAATGGACAAACAAAAAATTCATCCTTAACTAACAATAACATGCCAACAAAAGCATTACTTACCAAGGACATTACATGCCACCTACAATCTCAGTATAAAGCAAGCAATTTTGAATAATAAAAAAATGTAACAACTTAGAGGATTCAGCAAACAGACAGTCAATCCTCTTTCTGTCATATTTCCCCCATTTAATCCCTATAATATCCTCACCTGTCAGCAAAATGACAGAAGGAATCTTTTACTACCAGACCAACAACAAAATTTGCATTTTTTATTTTAATAATTTATTTTAATTTATTTACATAATAATTTTATTATCAATTTATTTTTTTATAAATTAAGATATATTTAAATTTTAACTTTTTTATAATTTTATTGTTTTTAAAATATGTTTAAATATTAAAAAAAGTATTTTAAAAATAGTAAAATTTGAATATTAAAGAGAATTTTTTTTTAATAGTTGATGTGTTTGAATTTTGAAGAGAGTTAAAACTCCTTTATAGTTTTAGTTTTTTAAAAATATATTTGTTAATATAAAGATAATGGTGTGTGTAACTGTTAATGGATGAACATAAAAGTGTAAATTACATTTTTATCCTTTAATTTTATTTTGTGTGTTTTACAATAGTAATGGCATTTTGGAGAAACTAAAAAATGGATACCAAAGGGGGAATCCCCTTTATATATAGTGTAGATTAACCAACCTTCCCAGTTCCCAGATAGCAGTATCTGAAAATCAAAATGTCTAACTAGTTTTGGTTAAGTACCAAACAGAGCTGCACATTGTTCATTATGAGCAACAGAGAAGTGGACATCATTATATTGCAAAGTTTGATTTCCATGGAGGGTGATTTAAATGAGATCTTAATGAGCATATTCAATAAAGAACATATGAAACATGAAGAAATCTATGTATAATTTAAGGATTGCAAAGCCTGATCTCTCTGTCTGACTAAGACCCCTGTGCCCCTTTTTTCTTACTTGAGAAGTAAATCCTTAAGCATATCAAAAGCCAATGGGACACACCTTATTTATCCTTTCCCAGCCCTCTACATTTTTTCTTTCTTGAGAAGTAAATCCTTAAGCATAGCACAAGCTAATGGGCCACACCTTATGTATCATTTCCCAGCCCTCTGCTGATATATGCAATAACTCCAAATGCTCTGTATACCATGAGAAATGTTCCTTTCTACTTCTATTCCATAAACTAAAACAGCTAAGCATTTCCCCAATCTACAGTTTCATTTCCATTTTTTTTCTTACTGTGAAAAAATGTAAGTCTCCTACTGGAACTTAACCTTTCCAATTGGCCAATAATTTGTGACATGACAAAAGACATAAGCCACATGGCACCCACATGGCCCTGTGGTAGTGTCTTCTAATTCTTTAATGATTGAATCATGGTTCCACTAGTGTACTTTAAGTTTTAACTAATTATAGCAACAGCATGGCCAACTTATGCTATTGATGAATTACTATGAAACGAAAAAATCATTAACACGTAGAGAAGCTCCATATGTTCAAAAGAAAGTTGAAAGATAGACTTCAATAGCTTTTAAATCCTTTTTCTTATAATAAGATGGATGGCAATCAAAAGCACTTTAGTTTTGATACTTGACGGTTTCAGTATTGTATTAGAGCTGGTTATAAGTTTCTTTTCATTGCTTGCAATCTGCGGCAAGACATCAATCATCCAGGTTCTGAATTTACCAGTTGGAATGCAGAGCTTCGTGGTACTACAAAATGTCTACATGTTAATAAACTTTTCAACACTTTGTAATGCTCAATGCTGATCCTTGCATCTTGGATCTTTGTTCTTCAAGATTGGGATCTAATTGATGATTGAGTCATTGCCTTAATATTGGAACATATAACCTGCACAGATTCATTTTTTTTTGTTAGAATTAAATCCATATTTTATGAATTTTTGCCATTATTCTTCTTTTCAAATTTGATTCCCTTGCTTTGTCCTTTTTTTTGTTGTAGCATATGTGTTAGGTCATGCTTTAGAGCATTAGCAAGCTATAGGTGATTTCTCTTGATTGTTTTAATAGTTAATGTAAATTTCTAATTATTACAAAAGGACACACCATAAATTGTCATGAGAAATTACCAAAGGAAAGACAGCCACAATTTGTTCTCCTCCATAGCATCTTTGTCAGACACACAAATAGAGTGGGTAATTAGCACCGCTCTGAATTACTCTAAAGTGATTACAAAAATTAGATTTCAGCTCTTCAAAGGAATTAGACCTCCAATATGGAAAGGAATTTTTTACTCACTCCCTACATTACTAATCTAAACAATTTTTAAGCAGTTTGGATCACAGATTAAATAGAATAATACCTGAAAGGTTAGGTAAATGTGTACCATATTAGCCCTTATCATTAAAAGGAGACACGCTTCAGTTCATACTCTTTTTGTTTTTTTTAAAAGATCTACTTATTCAATAACAGCAACACTATGGATAAGAGATAGATCTCAATTCTATAACTGCATGTAATGATCAATCACTATGAATTCCATAAAAAATCACGGACACTGTTCAACAACTCAAATCACTAACTCAGCCAAAAGCTTTTAAAATTCTAATCTAAACCAAATGGATTAAAAAGCCACAAAAGAGCACCCGAAAGATTCCAATTTCCAAATCTATACATTAATAGCAACCAGCAGAAGTAAGAACAATCCCATTCCCCAAACAAAATTAAAAGGACTATCAGGATGAATTAATAAAAAAAAGTTGCATTTAACTAGTCCACGACATTCATAGAAGCTCGTTAGCTCAATTGGTAAAGTTACCATGAGAGTGACAAAATATGAGGGAAAAAAAAAAATTAAACACACTTACAGCCCTTTCTGCAGTTCCTGGAGGACCATCAAGAATTTTAATGCGAGCTCTTGTCTCCTCTACAATTTTTTTAATAAATTCTCCTTTACGTCCAATAATAGCACCAACCTTTTGCGCAGGAACTAACATCCGGAACACACTCTCCCCAGGCCACCCCGGCCATTTCTTCTCAACAACCGACTCCTGAACTTGCCCTTCTTTTTGTTCAGGCTCTGAGTTCTCAATTATTTGCTCTGCTTCATGTTCGCCTATGTTTTGGTCAACTTCAGCCATAGGGTTTTTCACTGATTCCACTAGGAAAACACAAAATAATATCAGAGAAAGGGAAGAACTGACTATTGAACACCAAATAAACTATTGAACAAGTGGCAGCACACAAAATTTCATAATTATTACTCGTTAAACTTACCTGGTTTACGAGGGAGAGCTACAATTACGTGCAAGAGAAAATGAAGGAAAAATAGACATAAAAAATTGGACGAAATTTGGATTTGAATCGTGGAAAAGACAAATTCTAGGGTTGGGATGATAGCGCCTTGGGAGTTAGCACCTACCATATACGAATCTACGGATCCAATATATATTCTCCTATTTTTATTTTTATTTTTTTGGTAAGCTCTCCTAGTTTTATTTAGTTAAATAAGTGTCAAATAATTTTTATTTAAAAGTTTAAATTATTACTTCGCAAATAATCATTAATAAAATAAGTTTGTTGTACTATTTGAGACTAATAACATTTTTGAGATATTTTAATTATAAAAAAAATTATTTTTTTAAATTTTTTTTAAAAAATTTAATTATAAAATATTTTAATCATAAAATAAGTTAATTTAAACATATAAACTTAAAAAGAATAAAAATTTGCTTATAGTAGTATGGATTCGCATATAAGAACTACCAAAGATAAAAAAAATTATAATTTGACTGTGTTTGGTTTGTTTTTTATATTATTTTTAATTGATATGTTTTTTTATAATTATAAAATATTATTTTATTTTTAAAATTTTCTCTTTGTTTTCATCAAACTAAAAAGAAAGATTTTATGCTTTTATTATTTTTTCACAAAATTTTAAAAATAAAAAAACAAAGTAAAAATAAAATAATATATTTATAATTATTAATAAAAATATATTAACTGAAAATAAAAATAAAGATAAACTAAATACTCATAGAAAGCTTTTCTTCTTGTCAAGTTTGTAATTTGAATTTAAACAGTGTAAGAGGTCAATTCTAATTAAAAAAAAAGAACCAATAAAAGTGAGATACAGTCACAAAGCACAAATTCCATTGCAGATTCCTCTATTTCATTTTATAAAAGAGGAGCAATTTAGATTATCTTATTAGTACCCATATATTTATTAAAAAAAATTGATCTTTTGAGAATAAGTAATTAAAAAATTGGCAAAATGTATTTATGATCCGAGAGTTGGTGGAGATTTGGCTTTTAAGCTTAGTGCTCAGCTCTCAAATTCCTATTAAGAGCTCATGTCTTGCACTTACTATTTTCTGAAGTTCTTATACCAAAGATGAAATTTTAAAAGAGATACTTCAAATAATTTGTCCAACTCTTAAATATGGTACAGCTAGAAGCAGGGGAACCAGGTGGTGTGTGTATCTCTCAAAATTTTGACTTTGACCATATTTTATTCTCGTGAAAATAAATATTAGACACATAAATTCCACATTTTCAAAAATAAAAAAAGCCATATAAGATATTATAATAATATTTATTGAAGAAATAATTGTATTAATTTAATTAACTTTAAACGGAAGAACTCTGATTTGACAATCATATAATTTGGGTTTGAATTTTAAAATTTTTTTTGTTGGGTGATATATGATTTGACCTAGATTTATAATGAAAAAAGCCTCTCTCACCGTAATTCTTTTTGAATTGACTCCTCTAACAGTAAAGTAAAGAGTATCAACTATTGATAAAAAAATTAATAAAATAAATTTTAACAATTTTATAATTTATTATACATGTGTATATATTTTCTCATGATTTTAACTGTTAATTTTCTCATCAACAGTTTATATTTTTTACTTTACCCTTAAAGTAAATCTTTTATTTTAAAAGATCTAAATCCATCCTTTTTATACCAAAAAAAAGTTAAATATGTTGTTGACATAAACTTACTTGTAAAATATCTATAACTGGCTAACAGGAAAAAACACAGTTAAACTGGAAATCTCTGTAATAACACGTAACAACTCCACCTCAGAAGCAAAGCAGGTAGGAAGAACTGGAAAAATAATCAATCAGGATAAGAATCATCATCATCATCATCATTGTCATCATGTATGTGCAGTGAAGAAATACAATCTGAAGTGATAAAGGCAATATGTGTTCTACAACTTTGACCACTCAGTGGTGCCTTATGATTGTAACTTCATGGCTCTTTTCTCACGAGTATTCAATGAAATCAACAATTATCTATCTACTACCCTACTTACTTCTATGAATGCAAAGAGCTTAAAGAATCAGAATGTTAACTACAACAGGAGCATATTGACCGGGCTCTCCTATATTTGTCATTTCTTGTCATCAGCAACTGGTTCTGATTCAGTTGTGGTGGCAGGAGCCATCAGGTTGTCAAACTTCTCAGATTTCCCCAGCACAATTTCAATCTAGAAAATCAAGAAAAAAGAGATAAACTACCCGAACACAGAAGAAATTTTTTAAAAAAAAAAATCAAGCCTATTAGTAAACTAAAAAATCCATTTGTAACCCACCTTTGCCTTCTGCACCAGACGGCCTTTGTTCTCATCTTTCATGCCAACTGTAGATGTCAAAACTTCTGTTCCATCCCAAAGTTAATTGATGAGAATAGCTACAACCATCATGTCCATGAGAAATTAATAGCAAACAAGAAGAAGAAACCTTACTCTTCTCCTTGGCAAGTCCGTTGGTCTTCAAAATCTCGGCAATTGTGACAACTGTAGTTATAGCTGCACAGAAACACGCCCACATAATGAGCAGGAATGCACAAATAGATTCAAAACGACAGTGTGGAGGGTAGATGAAGCAGAGCACATTTGTTTAATTGATGGAGAATATCATATCAGTTGGACAATATGTGAGCAAGCTCTCATTTTTTCAGTGTTTAGTATCTACAAATTTTCATGTAAATTTTTGGATGCTATACCAGCCATATGCCATAAGTTTGTGACTTGGGAACAATTAACAATGAGAGGGTGTGAATATAACTCTTTAAATGTGCAAACATCAGAGACAAAACAATCCTTACATCATAGTAAAAAATAATGGCGTGATAGCTAATCACCGAGAGAATGTCCACTCATCAGAAACAAGTTCGCCTTATACAGAGATATACTAATTAATGGGTAAAAGGATATCAATGTATCATACTAATGCGCACAGTGTAGAGTATAGACATACCAGAAGCTTCAAAGGTTAAAAATATAATGTAATAAGAAGTAATTGGGATGCAAAAGAATAAAGAGAATGAATTCCTTTCTTTTTGCACATATGAAACAGAATGTTCAACTAAGCTTTTACATCCCTAATCCCCCATCTTTAATCTTACAAAACGCGAATAACAAAGATCTTGTGTCCAAGGACAAAACGAAGGAAATTTAAATACAAGTTTAAGAAAACGAATTGAGTACCCATTCCAAGAGCAGAAAGCTCAACCTCATTGTGCTGCTGAATGTACCTCTGCATCAAAGGGGAAACCATTTCAGCATCATCTTCCATATTCTTCTTAATTTACCAGCGAATATGCAAATTTTTTTAGTATTAAAAAAGAAGACAAAAATTGCAAAGCCCTCTAGAAATGTAGCTAGGTGAGAGAGATAAGCAAGAAACGTTCCGACATAAGGGATCCAAACAACAGATACATAGTGTTTTCCTTGTCTTGAAAAAGCTTAGTTAGCCATTAAATAATGACCCATATGAAAGAACCAGATTCCCTGGTATCATCATCATATTCATACGTTCAAAAAATCAATATTAAACAAATGAAAATAAAGAGGGAAAAAGTGAGACTAGGAAATATTATATATATAAATACATATACCTTGGCGAGATTGACGTAAAAGAAAAGGGGTTTCTTAGTGTTGGAAACCTGAATTCGGTTCTTCTTGTGGGATTCAGTGTTAGTGTTTGTTGCAGATACAGCAAGGGTCGCCATTGTCATCCTCTCTGTACTCGGTAAACTAGCAGAATTGGTTTATAACATGGTTCATGACTCTTGGGATGATAGTCAGTAAGACCATAACACGTGGCGGTCTCTGATGGCACGTGGACGGAGTAAACTGTTAAGTTTGTTAATTGTTAGTTATTCCTAGCTGTTCGAGAGAAACTCTGCTTGGTCGTTATTTTTTTGAGCGTATTGGCGAAAATGCCGCTCACCCACCTCCTCCTCCTCAAATGGACCAATTCTTCTGCTCCTAATCTTAATGGTCGTTATAACGCATTTTCTACGCGAAATTAAAAAAACCAATAATGAAAATTAAAAAAAAAGGATGAACATAAAAAAAAATTCACATAATAGTTTGCACCAATCAAAATTCAATCTCAGCATATTTAACTATTAGACTAATTTGTTGAGTTTGTAAATATTTTTATATTATTAAAAAATTAAAGAAAATTTATTTATTTATTTAAAATATAATCAAAATTTATTATCGGTGAGAACATAATTTTAATTATAATAATATAATACTTTTTATTTATTAATAATATAAAAAATTTATACTAATAATGAACTAAATTTAATTTAAATTTATATTAATGAGCCAACTCTTTTATAGTCATTGTCATACACGAAACTCAAATTCATAAAAAGAACTTATTTTAAAAAATTAATTTATTAAGTAAAAATATCTCATGACTTAAATACTATATTAAATCTTCTATACTCTTAACGTGGAAAATAACATACGTGCAAATTTAATTTCATTCTTAAAATTTGCAAAGGCAGTGGAATATGCAGCAGTAGTAGCAGAAAGTCCAAATACTATTGTAGCGTGTGATCATCTTTTAGACAAGTTTTTTTTTTTTTTTTGTAAATATCTTTTAGACAAGTTTGGCTGTACATGCATGCAATTTGGTCGGCAATAATATTGGTGTGGTGGTCCAGACAAATTTAAATCAGTGGCAGTATATATCTCTGCATATCCCAAGGACGTTGCATTTCCTTCATTAACTTTGATGATCCCTTCAACAATACATGTGCTTATAGATGTAGATGTAGGGTTTATTTCCGCACGTGAGGAATGGAAGTTTTAGGCCCAAATAAACTTGATTCTTAATTGATAAAGCTCAATTCCGTGGAACCAAACAAATGAAACCCAGACATCCTTTTTTGCATGGTTAGTCCTTTTCTCGGTGATTAACCATAACGAAGCAAATTAGCCGGAAGATCGTTGACACCTGCTACCTTCCCGAAATGATAACTGAACACACAACAACACAACCAGAAAGCTAAAATAAAATTTGGTGTGAACAAGTTCTATATATATATATATATAATATAAGACACTCTCCCACATCAGGTTAATAAATAAATTAAAGCCATTAATTAGAGGGTGTACGTAACTTAATGATATATGGCTAGCTAGCTTCTTGCAAAGATCGATCTTTCTTGCACCAAATCAAAGATACGCAAGCATGGCCTTTTCTTCTTTTTGACTTATCAACCAAGCATCTTACATTTGTTTGTTTGTTGAATGTTAGATGGAATTGTGGGGAACGGGAACCCACACCCACACAAACAAAATAACCATTATTTCTGATATATAGTCCAATTTTTGGGTTGGCCACTTTTTAATATTACATGTGATTGATTCATTGTAGGAAAAGAATTGTGGAAACTGGAACTTTTTGTTTTTGAGAAAAAAACCCAAAACCTTTTGTGATTGATATAAAAAATATATATATGGATTTGTTGTTTAATTTGAATTGTATGATTAATATTACCTTGAAGATTAACATCTGGTTCAGTTGAGCAATGGCGACGGTGGGAGTGGGATGGTTCATCCGTTGGGCATCAGATCAGAGTGGGACACCATGGCTGATGAAAGTTGACAAGGAGTGGAATCACAAATATGGCTGTCTTCGTCTTTAATTAGGATTGGCCTTTTTGTCAAATTTATCATATTCCTCGGACAACTGACTAATCATTTCATTGGTTAAGCTTCCACGTCTCGTCTTGATTATGATAATCTATTTTAATGTGTAAATAATTTAGTATATATATACATATGCATATATATATACAGAGTGTGTATATGTATTGTATTGTATCCCATGAATAATAAGCCAAACTTTTCATGAGTACATATATATATATATATATATATATATATATAGTTGGTGCAATTGAAAGATAAAACTGAAGTATTGGATGCCGAAGTATTGGACTAGAACACAGCACTTTAACACACACATGCGTATCAATCACTATATGCTAGCTAGCTTTCACTATAGCTGAACGAAACGTATAACAAAATTAGCCTTTAATCTGGTAATTCCCTCGTCTTATGATCAGCGGCAGATCGAGGGAAGGTGGCAACTCTTTTTTTTTAAATTTTTTTTTGACATAAATATACATAATATTGTATTTAATTTAAAAAAATGAAATTAATCTTTAGTGCTTAAGATAATATTTCTGACTCTATCAGTATTTATAATCAGTATATTAATTAAACGGTCACAAAAGATTAATTCAGGTTTACCAATGTGCTATGAACATGATGATGATGATCCTCCCACCGAATATCATATAAAACAAATTGTTTGGAACATGCAGGTCAACCACAACATAAAGGTTATCCATATAGAATAAGAATTTAATTATATGATCCAATTGTGCACTGATTAATTAAACAACTAATTGTTATTAATATTATATATGTAAGCTAAATCTCCAAACGGTAAGGAGATAAGCTACTGCATTAACCCAATATCTTAAAGCATAAAAAATTGATTGAAAATAACATGTGTTGGGTGACACTTATATGTCATTAATTGTTGAAAACATATACAATTAAAACCTACGCGTTCCATGTAAGTGATGCGTTAGAAATGTAGTTAATTTTACTTAAGAGAGAAAAGGAAGCGTCGGTTGGTGGTATAGGATTGAACTTCATTTGGAAGTCAGGTGGTGTTGGCATTGTATACCAAAAAAAAAAAGTTATAACTGTCAATCAAAGTTAATTGAAGTGGTAGCATTGAATAGAGAATTTAAAGAAAAAATAGAAAAAATCGTAACTTTCAATATCATATGTTTACATGAGAATAATTAATCAGTTTCATTCTTTCACGTGCGGAACAAGTCCCGGAAAATGATAATGGTTTAGTGGAAAAAAAAAATTGGAGACACACCTTGACCATAGCATTAAATTTATAAAACAAGATAATTCAAAATGTATTATAAATGTGTTTAGAATGATAAATTTGATGATTTGATTTTATTTATAAATCAAATTCTTTACTTAAAAAATTATAAAATAGGAATTAATATGATTTAAAAATTCATAAAAATTTAATAAATTTTAATTAAGTTAGTTTAAAAATTCTCTTAAAAATGAGAAGATTTAAGTAGATTTTAGTAAATTTTATATAAATTTATTATTATATTCTAAATAAAGATATAATAATCATATCATTATAAATATAAAAATATAAATTTCTTAAACTAAAGTCAATTTAATTATTTTTTAACATATTTCAAATATAAAAATTAATTTTAAATTTAATTTAATTTAATTTAATTTAACTTAACACAATTTAATTAATTCTAACTTTAATAATTCTAAACACATCCTAAAAGTTAAGTGCAATCGAAACTCCACCCATTGCGACTGGTTCATACTCCTACCTCCTTTCACGTCGTCCACTATATATAGGCTCATTGTTGAGAACTCAAATATTCTATATTTAATTTTGTTTCCAATAAAATATTAAAAATTAAGAAAAAAAATGTTAACAAAAAAATTGAATATCGTTGCTCATTCCACTGAATTTTTGTGCGGGAATAAAATTTTTTCAGGAGTCTTCAATCAAAAAAAAAAAATTCCAGGTGTCCGTATAGAATCAATTCGCTTAGAGACAGACGGAGGTCCCATAAGATGGGAAATTAAGTCAAGGAACCACCTAATTTCCCTGCGCGACTTAGACTTACTTTGGAATTTCCTTTATAATGATGATGATCGCGCGAGTGACATATCTCCGCGGAAGAGATTTTTATGGTGTTCAATTTATAAAATGAATATTAATATTTTATTAAGATGACATGATATTATTAATTTATTTTTTTTAATTTTTAATAATAATTTATAACTTTTTTTTAGAAAACTAAATCTCTTTATCAATATTTATAATCTTATATACAAAAATTTTGTTATTTAAAAATAAATCCAAATAGCAATTCTTTATTCCGTCAGAATTATATTAGAAGCAAATAAAATGAAAAGAGTGTTTTCAATTGATGAAATCTTTGACCAATTTTGATCACCACAATGCTTGCTATTTGGAAAGATCGATAACAAAACGGCTTCCTTTTACCACCATAACAATCTATTTGATTTGAAGTTTTGGGCTATTCTTTAAATAAAATAAATTTAGAATATGAAATAAAAAATATTAATAAATATATATTATATATTAAATAAACAAATAAATAGATAATAATTAAAAAAAATTAAATTTTAACTTATTAAATTTTAATATATAAAAAGAATACCGATACTCTTATAAATAATAAAAATACTAAAAAAATCTCTTATTACGAGAGAAACTAAATTGTTAAACAATAATATTTTAATGGAATCAATTGTTTTATAAATCCATGTTTTAATTGCTGTATATCACTAAGCAGTAAGCATTAAGCAATAATGCCTTGTTGAAGAATATTTTTTTTACATCTAAAATATTTTTTTATTTAAAAAATAAAAGATTAATTTTTTAATTTTTGATCATATTTTTTATAAAAAAAAATTTATTAACAATATATATTCTATTTATATTCATCAAAAATCAAATAAAAAAATCAAGTCTTTAACGTACGTAGGTTGTTAAAAAGGATACTTTACTTAATTAAGTGGGGATGAGGTGGATAACTTTATAGACGAGGGGTGCAATCTTTTTGACTTTGTGATAGTCTTGAAAGGAGGGGAAATTGGGATATTCAAAAGCGAGGGCCAAAAAAGTAGGTCACGTTTGAAAACAAAGGTTAAGTTTTGTCTATGTAAGCTACAAAGTTTATTGGAAGAGAATTTTATAGTACTTCTTTAGTTTGTTTTTATAATGTTATAACTATTAAGATTATTATTGGATGAATCTTGGTATAAAATTTAATGATTAAAAATGTAAGAGTAGTCAATATATTAAAAAAAAATTGTAAGAGTAGGTACCATATGCGTGGAAAATAAAAAAGTAATAGTTCAAAGTACCTTTTAAGCCTTCCTTTTCCTCATCCGCGTGAAACAAGTGAAAGCAGCACAATGAAACGAATATCTGTAAGTCAGAGGATCTATTATCTATAATTTTCTTTCAACCATGCTCCATAGGAACTAGGAAGGAAATAGATTCCTGTATTTGTTAGCTAATTGGACACAAGTCTTTCAAGTTATGTTTTAATAAGAGATTGGAGAAAAAAATGAAAGAAGAAAGATTTATTATAAGTTTTTTTTTATTTAAAAATTTTATAAAAAATAAAAATAAAAATTTTAAAATAATTTTGTAAAATTCTTTTTTATTAATCATAAAAAATCGTGCTTGAAGTTTTAAAAGTAGTGACAACATATTTGACAATTCTAACGTAATTTTAATAAATCACGTTTAAGTGTATTTTATAAAATGATTCTTAACTTGTTTCTTTTTTTATAATATAAGCCAAACAAACATAATTAAGTACGGTTTTTTTTACACATCTAAAGGTGTTTTTATCAATACTATTAAAATAATATAAATAAGTTTGCTACGAACGCATTTCTTAGCAAAATAAAGTAAAAAATTTTAAAATCAAATCCCAACGCATGTTAAGTTTGACTCTCTTTCAGAACATAAATAAAAAGAAAACAAAACAAAAAGAAGGAACATTCTATGGCAGCCGCAGGTTTGATATTGGTTTGAAAATTTAAATTTTGTACCAAAACTATATATGCGGGGATGAATTAAAGTTCAAAAAATATAGGTGACGAATAATTTTGTCAATTAATTTAAATCAGTACAAAGGGTTGCCCAAAATTGATTAAATTCTCTACCTTGTGACTATTTGAACTTCCGCATTAAATAACAATACTACCAATAATATATTTATATGCCATTATTAAACAACCATCGCACTCCATCACCAAGAAACTTTCTTTCAAGGCTCCCTACTTACGAGTACTGCAGTACTTTGTTTGGTTACTAATTAATAAGATGAGTAAATTGATACTGATGGAAACAGTCCCTAATTGAATTTAGGAATTTGAAATGGATCAGAATCAGATAGATATATTTACCTCCTTTACACCTTCAAATTCAAAAAGAGAAGGGCGCTTTAGAAGACGAGCAAAACGAGAAAAAAGAGAAAAAGTGTGCACTTCTGCCACTGTGCTGCAAGTAACAAGGTGTGGTGTGGGAACACCAAGTTGTAATGAAAAAGGTGCTGGACTTGGAGTACCGAGCCAGCCCTTGTTCAAAAATTGAACATATATAGCTAGCAAAAGAAACTGCTCGCATTTTGCCCTCTATGATTTTGCATGTTATCATATACACTCACAATTTCCTTTCTGTGATATTTGACTACTCTCTCTGTGCTATTCCCCCTCTCAATTTCAAGCCAATATTTTCGCTTTTTATTTTGTAAAAGATAAATTGATGGTTGAAAATATTTTGTCATCAAGAAATTTTTTTTGTAAAAAAAAAGGTGAAATAGATTTGTATAAGATTTGTGGTATTTGAATTTGTTTTTGGGACCACTTCAACTTATTAATTTTCACTACTAATATACTCATCCAGAAGATAAAAAAAATGTTGTGTATGTATTTTACATTGATTGATTATATACCCGACACCAAAAATTACATTTTCAAGATGTTACTTTTGATCTTAAGAATGAAGCTCGGGATTTGTGATGAGAATGAGAGGATTATCAATCATATAATGCAGAACTCCTGTCCATATAACACTTGCTTATATTAAGGTTAACGCACACTTTTCTATCAAAAACAACACTTTCATATATCCATTATACGATATATATACATGGCAATTCTAAGGCTGGTACGTTTGCATCTTTGATCTTTCTGTTGATATATAACACTTGAATGTTTATGTTAATGACATGGAATCTTCAGCTCAGTGGCAAGGCTGTGTCTTGAGCGCGATGCTTAAGCAGAATGTGTCTCAAGCTCAAACCTTGTCCACAATCAGAGAGGACAGGGAGAGAAAAGAGAGAGAAACAAATATCATATCCATCATGATATTCACGAGAGTTGCATAAAAACTACACTTAATCTGTCACGTGATTCTTCCTCCCGGTTTTATGTGGTAGCATCAAGGACAAATGTCAAATACTGGGTGTGAACTGCATCAACACGACAGTGTAGCAGTTGAGCTGATGAGCATGCTCCTTCCTACTTCCCAGTTAATAGTTGCCTAACATTTCTGTTTGGTCATATGGCAGGGCAGTTATTTAAAGACAGAGAAAAGAGAGAAAGAGAAAGAGAAAAAAATTTTGAATTAAAAAAAAAAAAGAAAAGAAGAGGAGGTTTGCTTTAGTTAATTTGGTCTTGTGCCCACCACCAGCGACTGCTTTTTATCCCATCTGAATCCTGATTATCTGAGACAGGCTGAGAGATTGTTTCTTAAACCTGTCCCTTTGATGACAGCTTTTAATCATTAAAATCGTGTCGCTTTACTTTGAAGAATTTATGCATTATGATGATAGCTTGCATGATGCGAATATGTTTTATTTGTAACTATCGGATTGAGAGGTACTAACAAGCTCATCAATTCATATTTTCTTTTTATATATTTATATATACTATTTAAAAAGTATTAATATAATAAAAATAAATTATATTTTTAAATATAAAAATTATGGTTTAATTTTTAATAATTTTATATATGAAAAAATAATTATAAAATGACAAACAAAATATAAAAGTTGAAAAGGAAGAAATGATACTCAAGGTAACTGTAGATTTTGATTATCCAAATGGTGCTTATTACCCAAAAAATTTATGAATTTACATTTTTACTTTTTTATTTATTTATATTTAATTAATTATGAATAATATTTTAAAAAAATAAAATTTAAGACCAAATGCGGGAATTCTCGTTATATATAGTATAGATGATAATATTTCTATCCTGATTATTTCGATTAGATTCCAACTTCTTTTTGCAGTTTTGGCAAATTTTTAACCGGATAATAGGTGCAAAAAATGGAAATGAATTTGCAAAATACTACGTGAGACCAGGCATAGAAAAGGCACTTGACGTCGTTTGTGGATTGGGGAAGACGGTAATAAATTATTCAAAATTAGAAAAAGTAATGAGTAAAAACATGAGAATAATGAACATATAAGAAAAAATGAGGGAACAAAAATAAAAATTCATCCCATATAAAAAGATAGTGAAAAACTTGAAATAGACTAAATTTTATTTTGCACTTTGGTAAATTAATCATAATTGCAATTTTTTATTGTATACCAATTAAGTGTCAATGCATGCATCCAAATCATATAAAAATTGGTGGGAGGGGTTAGACTTTTCAATTTTTAGTGGAGATATCAGATACCATATTTAAGCTCTATTAATCTATAGGACCATATTTTATCTGCCTTTTTTTTTGTCCCTTCTTTATCTTTTTTTTTTAATTTTAATTTGACTTTAAAGTCTCTCTGTTCAAACTCCACTGTTATGTAACGCCGTAAATTGTTGGAGCCCGACAACAGACGGCGAAAAGTGTTTCACAACCGCCGATTTCAAGAGAGAGTGAGAAAATCGCCGTTAAAAACCAGAAAAACCGATCTATTTATAACCCCTAACCAACGAAGGGACACAGAGGGAAAAAAAGGTTTTTGAGAACATCTCCAAAGAAAAGGAATTTCATACATAAATTTTCGATTTTGTTTCTATTGGGGGAGAGAGAGAGAGAGAGAGAGAAAGAGAGAGAGTGAGTGAGTGGAGGAAGTAGGAAGCAAGGAAGGCCTCGGCTCAAGATCTTGTCAGATCGGACCGCAACTGTAAGCGAGATTTTTCACATTCTCAGCTGATTCTGGTGCGTTTCTCACCTGTTTCGTCTTTGTTTTTCTTAATCTCAGCAATGTGGGTGTCGATCTTTGATGTTGCTGCAGTGATTTAAGCTCAGCTATGTGCTCTGCTTTGGAGATCCTTCTCTCATTCCCTCTCTCCCGTGCTTCTTCTTATGATTTTGGGTGTGGGTTTTTCTCAGAATGGAAGGAGGATAGTTCCTTTGTTTGATCTCTTTTATTTCGTTTTCTGCGATACCAGTGCTTGCTCCAGGGAAAAAGAACGATGTTTGAGCTATTTCATTCTGGACCTCATCTTCTTTCTCTCAAGCGTCTAACCGCCAAATATGAGCTTTTTCCCTTTCAAAATTGTGATATGCATATTGGGTCAAAAGGGGAATTCAATTCTGCTACTGCTTCGCTTTTACATATTCTTTCTATCTAGTTTTTAATATTCTGTGTTTCCGTCGGTTGATATTTCTTCATTTGTTTGGGTTCAGTTTAAGCTTTTCATCCTTGGCCACAATTTTTTTTTGTTAAAGTTAAGGTTTTTGTCATCTTCGATTTTGAGTTTTCCCTACTGAACTAAGTATATCTTCCGGAGCTCAACGGCCGCTTCTAGTTTAATCAAATAAATAAATGGTGAATTTTATTCTTTGAATTAGGCCTTCTGCGTCTCTCTTTTGATTCATCCAACCAAACGAAAACATTGTCTTCATTGACTTCATTATTCTGGGATGTAAATAGTTTTTCTACATATCTTTTTCCCTTTCATCCTTAGATCACGGTGGAGTCGCTTTTTATTTTTGTTTTTTTTGGCTCCTTATATATTTTGCAGGGGTACTTCTGAATGATTCTGCAGTTATTCCTTGGAATCATACCTTGAAATGCCCGTTACCCTTTCCTCTCGTTCCACGTCAAAACACATTGAAGACGAAGGGTTTCTTTCTTCTGAAAAAAAAGGAAAAATTCAGCTCAAGGATTAAAGTGTTGGTAAAATGGCCAAATTCACAAAAAATAAAATAAAATAAAATTCTATTCATATGAACAACTATACTGCTAGAATAACGTTAGCTCAAGTGGTGCTAGGAGACATATATAAAATCCTTATTCGCATGTCAAAGTGATGGATTTTCTTCATCTACATCAACCATTTCTAAGTATTTTGTTACTTACCCTGTAACTTATATCATGCAGCGTTATGGGGAGGGAAGTTACAGGAATACAAGCTGTGGACAGGGAGCCAAATGGTGCTGTCGTGGCTTCAAATGGTACTTCTAATGATAAAGTACGCATTTCTCCTAAAATAGCAGCAGCTAAGGTTCAACCAGAGGATCACGAGGATAAGGAGTGTACTGAAGCTAATTCTTTTGTTGAGAAATGTCATAATAAGGATGTTTTGAGTGCCAAAATCACAAACGGTAATACTGACTTGCCTGAGGATAAGAATGAGAGATCTGAAGTACAGAAGACGGGTGACAATAAAAAGTTAAGCTCACCTGCTGTGAGAAAAGAGCATACAAGTCACTCTGTTCTACAGCCATCTGATCTGGCTACTGAAAGGCTTGGCTCCTACTCACAGACTGTTGATACTGAAGCTGTTGCAACTGTTCTGAACTTGTCGCCAAATGCTAACAATATGCACTCACCTAACTCATCAAAGAATTTACAGGTAATTGAAATGTTTAATGGTCCTGCTTGTTGATATGTCATCACATTTTGAAATTGAAGTATGAACTACTTAAATTTGTAAGTGCTCTGAGAACTGAGCCATGTATGCATAATGGACCTAGCATATGTTGTGCATAAAAGTTGTTATATTAGGTTGTTTCCGGTAGTACTTGAGGAAATGAGAAGGTGAAGTTGTTAGAGAGTATGATAGAACTAGGATCTTCTTTTTGTTTTTAATACATGCTTGATTGCGTGAGAAATGTTCTCTGACTGAGGGTTTGTTATCCCTCCTGCCACCATTTAAACAGGTAAGCCTGCTACGAGAATCCTTTTAAAGCACAAAATTGAGATAATTGATAAGCCATTGGTTAAACAGTTAGAGATATGCATACCTGTCAAGGAGAGATTAGGTTTAAGGGTTGCACCGGGTCAATTTCAAATTCAATCAATGTTGGGAAGCTCAAAATAACATGCCAAATAAATAAGTTAAAATATTTTGTTTGGAAATGTTGCTAGTTTGCAAGAAATGGTAGCGGACTTAGCTTGTTTTGAAGTTTGTAGGGATGCTTTGCAGTGTGTGTTTATGAGATTACTGATATGCAAAATAATTTCTTTATTTTCAGCCAAACTCACCTTTTTCATCAAGTAAGCCCTTGCAACATGATTATAAGATGCACCCTGATGATGAAGATAATTGGTCCGTTGCTTCCTCGTATCCTCTAAACTTGAACATTTTGAGGGTTTATTCTGAGCAGAGGCAGTTTTAGGTATATCGGAAGAACCTTAGAATCTTCCATACTGATACTACTAAATATTTAATGTTCCTTTTATGAATTTTAATCAGAAACTATTTGGTACCTTCCAAATATAGCTACATTTTACTTATTTTTCTACATAATATTGGAAATTATTCTGTCATTTGTTCTTTAACCACAAATATTAGTGCCGTATCTGTGCGCACTGGCAGATCTAAGGTAACTCTAGGTTCAGCCCCTACATTTAGATGCTTGGAACGTGCAGAGAAACGGAAGGAGGTATTGATTTACTGAATAGTTAATCTGATGTATATTTTGTGAGACAGATGGTATTCCACATTGACTTTATCATTTGAATCCAATAGGTGGTTTTGGTTCTTATTTTCACTTTAATTTATCTATCCAGTTTTATCTGAAGTTAGAGAAGAAAAATCGAGCTCTTGAAGAAGAAAAAACCCAATATCATGCAAGGCAAAAGGTACACTGGTCTTTCTCTTGTAACTGCATGCTGCATACTGTTTTGCTTTTTATTTTTCACGTTTTGCTTTTCTTTTTGTCTCCCTTCTTATTAGAAACATCTCACCCCTTAAGCCAAAGCCTGAATTTCTGCCCATCTACATGGGTGACTTGTTTTCTGTTTCTCCTCCCATGTTATCTTTTGCACGTTGAATTGATTAGATAACTGCTTTATTGTTTATTAAATAATTAATAATAAAACCTCATAGGAAGAAGAAGAAGCAGCCATCAAGCAGTTGAGAAAGAACTTAGTAATTAGAGCAAATCCAGTACCAAGTTTCTACTATGAGGGGCCTCCGCCGAAGACTGAACTCAAGAAGGTACTCTTTCCTCTTTTCCATGTGTCTTTTCCTAGTTTCAGGATGAATATGAGACTAGCAATGAGTATTGCTTAATTTGCAAGGATAAACTGAAGGCTTGCAATACAACAGGAATATTAAAATGTAGGAAAATATCAGGAATGTAAATTTGATGAGAAGATAGCTCATGGCTGTGATGCTTATTCTTGTCTGAGTTCAGTCATGAGTCCTCCTCCTCATCACTAACAATGTGATTTGTAGTTCTTTCCAAATAGAAGAGACAGAATCTTAAATTTGTCATTAGCCTTTTGTTAGGGTAATTCTTCATTCCATTTCCTTTGATGGCAGCTGCCTCTGACTCGTCCCAAGTCACCAAAACTAAACCGGAGAAGGAGCTGTGGTGGCGCTGTCAACCCATCTCCAGAAATTTGTATTCGTGCACGTCACAGCATTGGCTGTCACGGATCTAATAGCCCTATCACTCAAAAAAATAAGGACCAGGTCATTGGACGTAACAGCAACGGCACTTGCAAAACCAAAGAAAGACCAAAACTGGATAAGGAAACAAAGACAGCTCCTCCTAAGATCACTGAGCAGACAAATGCAGACATATCAGTCCAATCATGAGCTTCCAAGTTTCCACTGACCTCCAGTTGAGAGGAAAATAGCCTTCACTTTCCTTGGTCGCCATATGCGATGTTTGCACAAGAGATGGCCCTATTTTCTTTTCATCCGGACTGACTTTTTGTGGTTTGTGTTAACTTGAGGTGTATATGTTTTGTAAGTTATATTGGTACACATCATTTTATATATAAAGTTAAGAGTTATTGATGTAATATGTACGTACCAAATGTGGTATTTCCCCAGCCAGACTGCCCCTAGGATTTGGTAAGAGAACAATTATATGAAATATATCTTTCTGTAGGACTAGCATTGGGGATGCCATGCAGTTTTATCTTATCTGAGTGCTAAATCTAGTCAGTCTCTCGAGGGTGTGTTTTTATTAGTTCAAAAAAGCTGGATTGGAATGTACTTTGTTATTAGGGGAACACATCATGATCATGAGATGCTTTTTTAAAAAAGAATGGGTATTTTGCTATTGGTTGTTCCCGAACTGAGTTTGGATTTTGTTAATATTCTCTTTCGCTTAAACTTGAGCATTTCCTTACCACCCCTTATGCTATGCCTACGGAAGCAACAAGGGTTTTACTGCGTATTTAGTTTAGATTTTGTAAATTTTATTTTAAATAAATTTAATTTTAATTAAAAATAAATTTTAATAAAATAATTTATGTTTAAAAATTTTTATTTAAAAAATAAGTTTATAAAAGTTAATATTATTTAAATAATATTGATAAAAATTACTTCTAAATATAATTATTTAAAAGATTATTTTTAAATAAAATAATAATATAATATATAATTATTATAATATTTCTGTCAATACCTACCTATTTGAACTTTTATTGACTGTAAAAACAATAAAATGTTGTTTCTACAATTGATAATTAAAATCATTTTTAAAATTTAAAACTAATTTGATATTTCAAATTTGTTAAACATAATAACATTATTTCTAAAATACTTTTTGCATCTTAATGGAGCTTTCACGAGGCACAAACTCCAAATATACTACTTTTTTTATTAAATTTTTTTATTTAATAATATTTATCATTTAAAAATATTAATTAATTTTTTTAACTTAATTTTTTAAATGAAAAAAATAAATAAAATATTAAAAAAATAAAAAGTAATTTAATTATTTTAAATTATATTTTTTATAATCAAAATTATTTAATAATTTTTTCAATTTTTATTTAAAAACTTTTAACGATAAATAAAAGTAAAAAAAAAATAGTAAATTGTAATAAAATCATCGCATTCAAGGGATCGACTTTGAGCATAATGTTTGTATTCAACCTTAAAACCATGGGTATTCTAGCATCATTTCAGATTATCTTAAATACCATACATCAGTAGCTCTAGGAACATTGTAAACTCATTCATTGAAAATTATATATAAATTTAATATGAGTTTTGCAAGTCCTCCATCGGATGATTGCCGAAACATTCTCCCAGCAGTCACATAAGATACAAATCACCATTGAATAACAATCGAGTCACTGAACGGAATTGAACTTTTTAGCAAACTTCAAAGTTAGAAAATTTGAATCATTTGAAACTGTATTGAATGCAGACTGTTTCCAGAAAACAAGAAATCATACTTGCTTACATTTCTACCAAACAAATTTACAGGAATAGTCTTATATAACATTATATCTATACTAAACCTGAAATTATAGAGTGCAAACAATGCTATGCTATGCTAAGCTAAGCACTCCAAATTTTCACTTTTTAGCTTTCTTTGCCGGTGCTTTCTTCGCCGGCGATTTCACGCTCTTGGGTTTCTTCAGACCCTTTACCGGCACCTTCCTTGCTGGCTTAGGAGCAACTTTCTTGCCCGCGGTGCTAGCCGGCTTGCCCACCTTCTTTGCTTTCGGCTTCGCCGCCGTCCCAGGCTTGGTTCTCGCTGCGACACTCTTGCTCTTGGGTTTGGCTTCACCTTTCTGTTTCGCAGCGGTTTTGGCCTTCGACTTGGACGCAGCCTTGGCGCTCGGTTTAGACACGTTGGCTTTGGCAGGCTTAGGCTTCTGGGGAGCAGGAGCAGGAGCCTTAGCCGAAGCCGATCGAGTGGGTGGGAGCTTGAAGGAGTTCTTGACCTTGACGAGTTTGCCAGCCGCCACCGACTTCTTGAGATAGTGGAGAAGAAGCTTCCTGAAGGTAGGGGGCAAGTCCTTGTGCTTGTCCTCGATGAACCTGGTGATAGCATACTGGCTCGAACCGGTCCTCTCCTTCAGACTCACAATCGCATCCGTTATCATCTGCAAACCCCAACCAAACAATCCATCACATCACAAACGATTCGGACATGCAGAGTTTCAAATTCGAGAAAAACACAGAAACGATTCGTAAACTACCTCGGCGAAGGGAGGGTGGGACTTGGGCTTCTTCGATGCCGCCGGTTTCTTTGGCTTGGGCTGCGCCGCGGTGCCCATGGCTGAACCGAACTCAGAATCACAGTAACTGCCAATGAAAGATAGTGAGAGAGGAAGAGAGATAGAGGGAGAGAGACAGAAAGCTATCGACCTCACGGCTAATGACTCGGTGGTAGGAGATTTATATAGGGGGAGAGAGAGGGAAATGGTGAGCGCTGATTGGTGGAAAGCAGGGTCGCACGGATCCAGAACAATTTGCAATGTTTAAATGTGAGCCCTTGGATGGGGGCTTATCTGCGGTAGAGAATGCGAGTGGCACCCCAGGATCATTTCAGCGCTAACAAGTTGGAGGTGTTTTATTTTTTGCCCTTTTGGTTTTGGGTGTGTTTTTGGTGTGACTTCCATTGGGAATAACATGCGCTTTAGCCCATGGATTTTAGCAAGCTTTGGTATTCTTCTCCGTCAGCATCTCACCTTTTGATCCACTATCGACTTGGGCTATCTTGTTCAATAATTTGGGATAATTCTCGCTCACAACAATGCATATGTCAAAACCAGGTTTTCTGCCAGTGAATTGCTAATGCACGTTTTTTTTTACTTGATTTTTAAAGGAATTCTTACAAACCATTTGAATCGGTCATGCAACTTCACAATTGAACGCGGATCAGTTCTTTGAATTCCCCTTCATACGTCATTCAAGTGGTACAAAACTTCAGGATTGTGTGGTTCATTATGCAGTCCAAAACCTTATCTTTACAAGATATATGGATGATGTATGGTGACTACTTGCTACTACCATTAGATTGTTATTTCCATCACTCTACCACATCTGTTTGTGATGTTAAACATACAATTATGCTTAGTTGATTTCATTTTTTTAAAGATTGTTTCATGTATACAATTTTTGTAAACTACTTCTGTTTCATAGACTGTTGAATGGAGCATTTCGGTTCTTGCAAGTTATAGTCATTTCCAAGTTATTTCCTGTGTCTATATGACAAATTACTCTGATTTTACCGATGATTAAAGCACAAAAAATTAATGATTTAATAGATGTAACTAATGCTCTATGGCGTAAATATTGAAACCACAAGAAGTAACTCGATCGATTGAATAAGGATCCAGTTTGAAATTGTATTGCTCTCTTGGCATAATGATTTAAACCAATCAAACCTCTTTCAGAATGGTTCGAGGCATGATTATCATTTAGTTTATGTTCATAACCATTTTTCAAATCTGTTTACTTGGGGACAAAGGAGTTAATCATGAAATTATTTGGGCAATCTTACATTACTGCTTATCCAATCCCCCTTCTTACTGTCATGCTTAAATCAAATCACAATTGGTTCTTTCAAATTTCTGATTGAATGAATTTATAATCTCGTTCTGGGTATGATAGGTAAACAAAGAATACACAGCATTATAGATAAATACATAATATCATCATGTGCAGTAGCAATACTAATAGACTATAAAGCTGAACTTAGGCAAGCAAAATAAAACACAGTGAAAAGGATAGTGACGTTTTCTATAATTCTACTAACAAATACGACCTGAATGATAGGTAAGCAAGGAATCCCAAGTTCTTTCTATACAGAATTATAGATACATAATATAAATGATGTGCAGATTTTGCAGATACAAAGCTGATAATCTATATATAACATACTATATATATATTTATCTATATTATAAATAACAGGCTGCAGTGTGAACTTGATTTTGCCGCCTTCCTGTACAACAGTTTGCTATAGCATTAGGCTGTCCAACACTCCAACATGATAATGAGAGAAGAAACGAAAGAAACCCAACAAATGAAAGGAGCAATCAAAGCATTATATTCTCTAAAGCAACGCAGAATGCTGGTTTTGTTGTCTTGAATTCCATGGCTTCCTTAAAGCACGAAGCTCTTTCCTGTAGCAAAACAATCATCCACAGCATTCTCTTCATCGCCCTTTCGGATTGACAATTTGTGAGAAGATGGCAGTCGAGTTCTCACCGGAATCCTGGCCAAGCTCATGCTCACTTCCAAGGCTCAGGTTGTTATAATGGGCTGCCATGTCGTGGCTTCTCAAGCTTACTTCTTCGAACTCACTTTCGTCAAGACGTGAGCCATCAGGGTTTTCTTGCAGGTTGAGAGCAAATTCGAGATTCCACAATAGATCATTCATGGAGGGGCGATCAATTCCATGATCAGACAAACACTTTTCAGCCGTATCTGCAAACTTCTTCAAGCTTTCTGGATTGATCTTACCCTTGAGATGGGGGTCAATAAGATCCTCCAGTGTTCCTTTTCTTTTGCAGAGCAAAGCCCAATCCGCAAGACTGACCTGTTCCTTTGGAAGGCTAGGATTTAGAGCAGGCCTTGCACAGAGGACCTCAAACAAGACAACCCCAAATGAGTAGACATCAGACTTTTCAGTCAACTGTTGCCTCCTGAAATATTCAGGATCCAAGTAGCCAAAACTACCCTTCACCACAGTACTAACATGGCCCTGGTTCATATTTGGACCTGTTTTTGACAACCCAAAATCTGAAACCTTGGCAACCCAGCTTTCATCCAGGAGAATGTTAGTTGTTTTTGACGTCTCTATGAATGATGGTGTACTTAGCCCCTGTGTGAAGGTAGTGAAGGCCTCTTGCAGCTCCAATACAGATCTCTAACCTTTGCTTCCATGATAGAATAGACAGTGGTTTGTTGCCTTTGTACAGATGTTCCCTTAGGGTGCCAAGAGCCATGTAGTCATAAACCAGGCACATCTCCTCCTCTTCCTCGCAAAATCCAATCAAGGACACCAAATGCTTGTGTCTCAGCTTGGAAAGCATCTCAATTTCAGTCTGGAATTCATTGACTCCTTGTTCTGATTGTGGGTTCGATCTTTTAATTGCCACTTTAAACCCGTTATCAATGACACCCTTGTAAACCTTTCCAAATCCTCCAACCCCAATAATATTGGACTCATCAAAATTCTTGGTTGCTTGCTTCATCTCTTGTAACGAGAAATAGCGGCAAAGTCCTTGAGCCATGGCTGATAAGTTACTGCTACAGGCGCTCTTCCCTGACGCTGATTTGGTGCCGGTTGTATGTGAATTCCCATAGAGGGGCAGCCAGCTTGATGTGTGCGTGTATGAACCTGGAACTCTCTTCTTCTTGTGGTAGACAGCAACGCATATTGCAGCCATTAACGCAAAACCTGCAGCACCACCTGCAGCTCCACCAATAACAGCGTTCTTATGATATCCTTTGTTGTCTTGGAAAGTCCTTGCCTTCTCCTCATGCTCAATCAACATGTCTGAAGGCTGAGGATTGGGGCCGGACAAGTTTGTGTCATTGAGCTTGAATATCTCCACCCCATTGAGTATGGCATCGTAGAACTCAGGCTTTGTATCGGGTGCTGGGTGCAGAGCAAGCCAAAGCTGCTCACTGCCCTCCCCGTCTTGGACATATATCACGTAGTCCTTGTAAGTTGGTACGCCTTTACCTCCTGTCCACCCAATCACATCTGCCTGAGCCTGTGCCGTTTGGTTGTTTACGAAGATATTGAAAACAATCTCGTTGACTTTGGAATAGTAGTAATCACAGAAATGCAACCTCGTAAGGTACATGGAATTTGGATCAACTTGGAAAATCCATGTGAGATTGTAGCCCATGTTGACATCCTTATCGTTGCCCATGGATCGTGATGTGGAATAGACATCAGAAGGAGCAATGTACTGCGGCATGGTTTGGTAGTTGATTTTGACGTCCTTGGCAGCTTGGTTGGTGACACCGGTGGCTGCACCATACAGGTAAGGCGTGTCATCGTACCACATCCTGGTCAGACCAGAGTCTTGGGTTGGAGATATGTACTGTCCACCAACGTTTAGTCTGAACATTGTTTGCAGATGCAAGCTTTTGGCATCCACGGTTTGGTCAGTGTATCCAACCAACGCAAATGAATCAAACAAGTCGGGCATTTGGATAAGCTGAATGCCATTGACAAAGGCGAAAGCCCCATCGTTCTTGTCAGAAGGCTTGAAGGTAACAGTCAGAGTATCTGAATTCAAAGGCGCAAGGGAATACTCTCTGTCAAGGTAAGCCTGTGAGAGGGCCTGACAAGTAATTGAGGCGCTGAAATTGCTGAGGAGCGTAACCCCATTTGCAGTCACGGAGAAATATGAATTGGAGGGGTTGAAACTGCCATAGACAGAGGGATAAAAATGGAGCCTAAGCCAGTAACGCTTGTCAGGTTGAACAGGGAATTTGTATGTTGCCTCGGATGTGAAAACTCTAGCCGTCATGTATGGAACCTCAGACAAAAGGGAAGGGTCTTGGTAGGAGGCTTTGGATGTGATGGAATCACCTCCTGACAGGTACATGTTATCAGGGCCCCATTGCCTTCCATCAGCATCTTTGCCACCACCGCCTCCCAAGCCACACCCCAAGATCAATGAATCTGCATCCTTGCTAGATACATGAAGGGCATTCAACAAAACATGGATACAAACAAGAGAAAGCAGCAAGAGACGGGCATTGTCATGCATGATTGAAGAAAAGAAAGAAAAGAAAAGGAAAAAAAAAAAAGGAACAGACAATTTGGGGGCGTACAGGAAAAAGATGCAGGTGAGGGTGACAAAGTTATAAGGGAAGGGGCTTTCCTGTACGCCTGAAAGAATAAATGGGTTCTTGGTTTTTTGTTTGTGCTATGAAGAAATGCTACTCTAAGCCATCCTAATCATCCACGGAGACTCAAGCATCTCGAGACCTACCTGGATTTTGGAGGGACCAAACCAAGCAAGAAGAAAAGGGTATAACTTTTTATTCTTTATTTTTTTTTAATTATTATTGTTAGGATTATGTTTTGCTTCTTTGTTCTGAATTCCAATTTTGGGAGTTTTTTCTTTTTCTTTTCCCAACGTCCCACGGTTGAGAATGTGAGGTGGTTGTGAACTGATGATAGGGAGAAAGAATCGTAATTTAATGAATTGGATCTGTTACAAATTACAACATGATTTGAATTTGAAACCGCTGAGCCTTGATCTCACCTATATTTAGCATATTAATTCCATAACCCGATAATTTTGCGGACTGCTTGTCTGTTCACACTATGTCATCACACCCACTGAAATTGGGTAGAAAAATAAAGAAGATGCCATAGTTTTAGATAAGCACGAATGGAGTCTGAAAATACTTTTATTTGAATGGAGTTTCTGTAACAAATTGCCACCAAAACAAGAATATATTTTGACACGTAGTTGTTTACCCAAGGCATTCGTGAGTTAGTGTTCATAGGCTGAGTAGTCTCCACCTAGCACTTGTGAGTTGTGCGGTGGTTAAAAGTGAAATTCTCCGTTTCATATTGCAATGATCTAAGTATTATGAGATAATTTTTTTTGGGTCATTTATATGTTGATTATTATAAACAAAAATATAACAAACTATTATGTAAAATACTAAACTCTTTAATTTATCTTTGGTGGGTATGGTTCTTTATATATTGCAATTGCTGTTGCATTATAATTAGTGATAGATTGTGCTTAAAACGCAGTGACACAGTAACAATGCAAAAAGGTTACACTTACAAAATAAGAACAGGCCATGACACATCATGGGAAACTGAATCAGTTGCAATGCCAATAGTGGAACGCGGAATGAAGCAAGACCCTCTTCAATTTTGGCTATGGCTTTAGCATATCCTGCTTGCTTTCTGACAAAGATCTTACCCCCAAATGTAGCTGCACCCTCCAATCAAAGGAGCACAACATAGAACGATAGAAACATAAGCCTACCAAATATTGCTCACCTTTCCTCCTAAAATGTTGGTGCTGACAGTTACAATTTACAAAATGGATGGTGGAATATCGAAGAGCAAACTCCAAACCCGCCATCAAAGCCGCTGGGGCTGGTGATCTTCCATTAATAGAACACTGAACACATTATCTCCTTCATTTTCTTATTCCACTATACCATTTGATTCATTTCAAACGCAGCCCACCTCCCCCCTCAACACTGATCAACCCTGCACGGCGGCGCGGCGAGGCGAGGTGGCACCCACTTGCTGCCTCCGCCACCATCCCATTACCACCAAGTTTTGATTTTGATTGAAAGAATTCATCTTCCTTCAACTTTCATCCGGCCCCCTGAAAAGGAAAGGTCCATTCCCTTCTATATAGCTATGAGCGAAGAAAAGCAACGTCCTCACACCGTGTCATCTTCGTCACCGAGCGAGTCAGAGGAGGAGTTGCAGCACATGCCATTGGCACCGCCGGCGTGGAAGAACAGGAAGCGCCTGTCAAAGCAGCTATCCATGTGTGAAACGCCGAGAGACGTTGCGTGGGAAAGAAGGCGCCGGCAAGAGCGCCGGAGGAATGGCATTCACGACTGTGATGATCTCACGGACGAAGACCTGCACGATCTTAAAGGGTGTATAGAGCTGGGATTTGGGTTCAACGAGGAAGATGGCCAGAGGCTCTGCAACACCTTGCCGGCTCTTGACCTCTATTTCGCCGTGAACCGGAGGCTGTCTCCCAGCCCTGTCTCTACCCCTCATAGCCGCGGCTCATCCCTCGGTCGCCGCTCTGCATCGTTTGAGAGCCCAAGGAGTGACTATGACTCGTGGAAAATTTGCAGCCCAGGTGACCATGCATTTTTGTTTGTTATACCCCATGCCTGCACCCTCTCTGATACACAATTATTAATACACTGCTTTATTTCAGTGGTTTCAGTTAAGCTAAATTAATCCATTATTGTTGCCAAAAAAATGCTTCAAATTTCATGTTTTGGTCAATGTGTTTGTGCTGTAATTTGCTGATGGGGCTCTCTTTCTATGCAATGCAGGGGATGACCCTGAACTAGTAAAGACCAAGTTAAGGCACTGGGCTCAAGCTGTTGCTTGTTCTGTAATGCAGTCTTCTTGAAGGGTGGGGTGTTGTTTTGTACAGGAGGATATTTCTAGAGATGCACAGAGAAAGAGGAAGAAGAAAAACCAGCAAAAAATAGGAAATTTTTTTAAAAAAGTAGTGTGGCTTTCCTTCTGGGGATTTTTTGTTGGAGCCTAACAAACTCAATAATTGGTTCCAATTTGAACATTGGTTAGAAGATCATGTATAACCAATCACCCCATTTTCTTTACTTTTTCTCTAATATTTCCGTTGTGAAACTGTTTCTCGCAGGGTCTATTTGTGTAGAAATTTTCGAGTCACATGGTAAAATACCATGGCATAGGGGGAGGCAATGTTTTGTCAAGCTCAAGACATCGACAATTATGAGAAGATAAGTTCTACCCATCTTTAGGTTAGGACACGCTAATGGTATCAGCAATTTAGCTCTCATTATGCTTGTACCTGGCACGACTTGTGGCTGTAAACGTTATCGAGAAGTTTAATTGTAAAATGTAACAATTGCACATTGTGTCATTCTGAAACCCCCCCCCCCCCCTCCCTTTTTTTTTCCCGGGAAAAAGGATCAAGCTGAAAAGTTTCTTAAAGTTTTAAAATATTAATTTGCAATCAATGGAATCAGTTGGCTTACGCTCACCTTAGGTTACCTGCCCCCAGACATTGCATTTGAAGGAAAATGGCTACATAAAGTTAAGGAAGAAGGGTGAGATTAAGATATAAACGTCTAAATTTTGATTAAAATCATGATTTTTTGTTGTTTATACTTTACACGCCCAAATAAATTTTTGAGGCAAAGAACAAAGCAATCAATATGAGAGTTCATGTATGGATTCCTGTTCTGTCTCTTTTCCCTTTCTCACTTCCCAAATCTACATGACCCCCTGTACTAGAAACAAAAAATCTTTATACACATGGTTTTATGCAGATAATAATGACCTCCTATTCAAAATAGCCAGTTTGCTTTCTTTTTATTTTTTATTTTTTATGTTTTGAATAATCATATTTATTTCATTTGACAACTCCGTCAGGACTCAGCACGTTTATGTTAACCAGTACATTCAATGAGTACTTGCAATTAAGCTGGACAACTTGTTTTTGCTAACCAATGTATAATTTCAATTTGTATATTTTATTTGTAAAAATTAGGAGACCGTGATCTGTTACCTAATGTGACCCTGCCTATCATAGCACAACACCTCAAGATTTTTTTTTTTTGTTATAAATTACCTATATTTTCTATCTATTTTCTGTTACCCACTATAACTTACAAGTTGATATATGTAGTATGGTGTTTAGTAATTTACCTATTCTAAACCAAAAAAAAAAGCTATTTATTTATGTAATAGTATCACAATGTCCCTCAAGACGGCGCGACAAGGACTTGCAAAAATTTCCTTTTAAAAAATAAATATTAAAAATAAAATAAAATGAAAATGATGATAAAAATGATACGAGATGAGATGATAAGCAATGAATGTAAGAGATTAAGTCTCCATTAACCGTTTTTCCATTGAGAAAATGGAATGGTACAATCAGAAAAAAAAAAAAGAAGGTTTGCATTATAAAGTTTAAATTCGGGAATTGATTACAAATCGAGAATGTATTTGTATCTTATACCGTTCGTTTCAAGAACGATTACTTATTTAATCTAATATTATTTGTTAAATAAATTAAATTATTTATTTATTAATTAAAAATATTTTTTTTATTTTAGCATGTCCTATTTTGCCAGAGATATTATCAAAAGATAGTAAATAATTTTGACAAAAAATGAGTGGCTAAGTAGCCATTATTATGTGAAACAAATTATAAACCTGTGATTCGTTATACAAAAGTAGTAAATTGAAAATATCCATTTTTAAGAAAATATTTTTAAATGAAAGAAATTATTTTTAAAAGTAAATTTCATAAAAAAAAATTTTAATGTAATCCATGGAATGAATTATTTTAATTCACCACTACTACAAAGTCAAGATTATGCAAATTTGTTCTCATTTTATCTTATTTTTATTTTTTATGAAAATTTTTATTTATTTATTTAAAATTAAATCAAGCCAGTACCTATGACAAGATTTAATAGTAATTGTCTGAAGAATACCGAGAAATATGCAATTGATCATACTCCAATCCTCTTTCAATTCTTCTGGCATAGGCAAGTTTTAAATTTTAATTATTGAATGAAATAACGAAGGTTGATGCAAAATGATGTACATGCGGATACGAACATAATTGAAAAAAAATTATTTATTGAAATTCATCTAAGATCTCGCCAATACCTATAGCCAAGATTAAAAATATATTCTCACCTCTAAAATAATTAAAATGTCACTAATATCATAATTAATTTTAATAACTCTTTTGTTAAAATCTTAATCCATTTTTGAATGACAAATAAGATAAAAAATATGAAATAATAATTTAAAATTTTTATTAAATATCTCTAAAATTTCATCAATATCCATAACCAAAGATGCGATATTCAAAATATGAATAAATAAGGCATAGATACACAAATGCAAGTTCAAGATGATTGACCGAAAATAAGCAAACAGAAAGATAAACTAATGCAAGCGAGAAAAAGAAAAAAAAAATTATATTAAAGCAAAAGGTTAAAACTTAAAAGCGAAAAGCAGAAACTATATATATTAATTAAAAGCTTCCCGTAAGCTTTACACAAGGTAGATATCTACCCTTTTTAAAAGAAAAGGCTAGGAATTGAAAGGGCTCCAGAAGCTCCTTCTTTTAACGAAATTACTGAACAAACATATTAAAATAATGAGGGTCTATATTGCAAAACGACAGTAAAAGAAAGAGAACAGGGAACAGGTCAGAGAAGGATTTCTCCACAACCAGCACTTGGAAGCGTTTGATCTCCAACCTGGATATTCAAAGGAATGGACCTACTACACTCATCCATTTTATTTCTTTTCATTTAAAGATAGAATGTCAAGGGAAATAGGGAATGGGGTGGCTCGCCGGCAAACCTCCGTCGCCGACGGAGCCACCCCCCTGCCATATATTTTTGTTTCTTGCTATTAAAAAAATGAATGAACCCAAATAAAAAAATAATGAAAAGAAATGAAGAGCAGTGGGTATACCTTTGAGTTGAAAAATTTAGAGTGAGTGGAATGAAGAGAGATTTTCAAGTGTATGGGCTAAGATTCGCTCTCTGTATTTTTCAAGATCTCTTCCCCTCCAGTCTCTCCCTCTTGTGATTTTTTTTCTACTCTCGCATGATTTTTTTTCTTCTCCGGTGATCGCTCTCTCGTCGGTGCGATTTTTTTTTTTTTGTTCTCCCTCCCTCTTGCCTCTGCCGTGTGTGTTCTTATAGAAAGAAAATGTGTGTGCTGTGATGCAGGTTGTGGTGGATGCAGGTGTCTCTAGCATGGAGTGGGGAGTGGGGTGTTGGTGCAGGTGGGATGTTGTGGGGAGCCGGCAGCGATGCTGCCGCTGCACTCCGAGGATGATGGAAAAGAAAAGCAAAAATGGGTGAGTGGTTGCGCAGGGGACTGTGAGAGAGGAAGAGCAGAGGCTTTGGGCTTTTCTGTTTTTTTGTTTTTGCTTTTACATTTTGTATTTTGCTTTTTTTTACTTTTTTTTAAGTATTTTGATTTTTGACTCTTTTCGGCATGTGGTTTGGGCTTTGATATGGGTTCAGACCCAAGAGTAAAGTGGTATCCAATTCCAAAAACTTCTGGACAAATTTGGATGTCAACAAATAGTGGACGTATTTTCCCGGGAAACAAACAGCGAAGAAGCGTGAAAAGGAGAAAATAAAGAAAAAAAAGGACTCAACTCTCAACATCTTTTCTCCCACTTCCTCAATCGCATTCTCATCTTCACAGAAGAAAGTAAGGAATCCTGAAACACGCAGAGAGAGAGAGAGAGAGAGAGAATTTCAGATCTAACTGTGCCAGTCCCAGCTTTGGATGCTTTTTAATTCATTTGTGTAACTTACAACAATGTCGACCAAAGCCGCCGGCGGGTACGGCACCGTCGCCTCCACCGCCACCACGACCACCACCGTTATTCCCCCACAACCGCAATCGACCACCATCTCCTTCATCTCCCGCGCCAAGGATACGACCCAGTCTCTCATTGCCACTCCCCGCTCATGGCGTGAGCTTCTGGACTTCTCCGCCTTCTCCCGTCCCCACTCCTATGCCGATGCCATGGTTCGCGTCAGACGAAACCTCAGTTACTTCCGGTTCAACTACGCAATGGTAATGCTCTTCGTCCTCTTCCTTAGCCTCTTGTGGCATCCCATTTCGATGATCGTCTTCTTGCTCGTTTTCGTTGCCTGGTTCTTCCTCTACTTCTCTCGCGACAGCCCCGTTGTCATGTTCAACCAAATCGTGGACGATCGAATGGTGCTATGTGTTCTGGGTTTAGTCACGGTGGTTGCGATTGTGTCCACTCATGCGGGGCTGAATGTGTTGCTGTCTTCAATTGTGGGAGTGTTGATTGTTGGGTTGCACGCGGCTTTTCGGGTTACTGAGGACTTGTTTCTAGACGAGGAAAGTGCCGCCGAAGGTGGGTTGCTTTCAGTTGTGGGAAATCAGCCTCAGAGATCAACTTGTGCCCGGATTTGATTTGATTTGATTTGGAATTTGAATTTTTCTTTTTCTTTTTCTTGTGAGGGGTGTTTTCAGCACTAATTGGTGTATTGCGTTTTACCATGAAGTTAATTTGAAACTGTGAAGTTATGGGTCCAATGAAGAAGGTAGAGTTGAAGCTGGGTTGGTTTCATTCCTGTTTTGAAGGGAAGTCCTGGCAGCGATGACACAGTCTGTAGCAAAAGCAGTGATCAACATTGAATTGGAATTAGGTGTGTTTTGTTAATTTCTGTCAGATAGATAAGAAAATTTTCTGCTTGATTTCCTGAGGAAGAGGATCCATTAAAATAGACAATGAAATTGACAAGTTTGCTTCTTTTGCTGCACAATCTCATTTTTCCCATTGCCGCCCAGTTGGGTTCTTGTCCGGTGTGGTGAACATCTCACAAAGGGTTTTGTTTTGTGAGTTGTTTGATTTCTTCTCCGTTATCCATAGCACTTTAAAGTCATTATGAAATTCTGATTGTATTTTTCACTTGTACATGTTCATTTCCCCAAGTCTGGTACAGGGCCCTAGCCTATAACTTAAATTGGTGTGCCTCTCATGATTATATAACCATGTGTGTTTATCATATCTAATAGTCTTTAGCTCTTTTTTCCGTATTTCTCTTTGATTCTTTTAGCTAAAAGAAAGTGAAATTTGTTTTGGTGCTCATCATTGTTGAGTGTTAATGGGAAAGAGGTAAATAGCACAGAGAAGGTGAAAAGGATAATTTTGGGAAGAAAGCTCTCAGAATATTATAATGAAGCATATGATGATGATGATAATAAGCGGATTAATGTGTGAGATACAATGATTACTGTAGAGGAAGAGCAGAGATGAAAGGGAAATAGGGAAGAGATACATAAATGTAGAATGCCAAGCTTGGTGATTTTACTTGAGTGTAACACGTTTCTAACAATTGTAAATTAGCTTTGCTTCCTCTGCTTTCCACGTGTTATGTGAGAGAAGCTCAATGTAGTCATTTGAAAATGCTATTCTAGCTGCCATATTCAAATTAAAATGAGTTGCAGGTTGAGGCAATTATAGCTTAGCTTAAATCATGATGGTGGCAAGTTGAGGCTAAGTAAGCATCTCAGCGACAATCTCTTTTTAAGTCTTTAACTGCCCTCGGGAGCTTGATCGCTTGATGTAGTGCTTGTGTGATACGGTCTCTCGGAATGACTGTGATACACACAATACAAATAAGAGTATGTCCTGCAAAGTGTCTCCAAGTGCTAACGTGCTATTGTGAATAAAATGAGCCTATTCTATCATGTGCTATTGAACTGAGTTTTTTCCGACCCTAATTATCCGGATTGTTTAACAGCGACGCAGAAGTTTCAGTTCCCAGTGTTATACTTCAAAAAAAATCCACTGACAAACGTGAAATAGTTAATTTTACAAAGGAAATGAAAAATAAACTTATGCTACAAAAAAAACATTTCTTTATAGTAAAAAGTTATATGACTAACATTACTCTAACGTGACTATGCTGCTTTCTTTCGTCAGTGGATCATCCAAATTTTTGTTGTTCATCCATTGTCCACTTTAAAGAAGACTCAAGGTTCTATCATGTTGATATTTGGGAAAGAAAAATAACGTAGAAGCAAGAGGCCAAAGAAAGGTAGATGGGGACACGAACAAGTGAAAGAGGTTCAAGCAAGCCAACATTCTGAAATTGAAAGCAAAGATGAGACAATCTGACTGAAAAAATCCAAAGCTCCATTAGGTCATATTAACAAAAAGAAACTAGAAATCTATCAACAAGAAGAAAGCTACTAATCCTCCTCAAGATTGATCGAGTCCTTGAACTTCCCATACAAAATTTTCTTCAGTTCAGACATCTGAGCAAGCACAGATTCTTTCTCCTCTTCAAGCTTTTCCAATTTCTGGCTTGTCACCTCTTTCATCTGTTCTATCCTGTTCTCAACTTCATCCTTTGGCACATGAGCAAAAACCTCCCCTATTTGAAACCGAACCACCTCTTCATCTGTGAGAATCAACTCGTTGCTTGCATCCTCCAAATTATCATTTGTTTCCTGAAAAAACAGAATCCTCTTGCATTTGAATCCTAATATATAAACACATGCCCAAAATGGACTTGCCATTGCAAAGGGCTTGGATGGCAGAGAAATTACATACCATGACAGAACTTGCAGAACAGATAGTTAGAAGTTAGAACTGTCAAAACGAGCCACCAGGCTCACCCAGGATGGCTCACCCACGAATTGGCTCACCCAGGTTGGCCTTTTTTACACGGGTTGAGAATATGCTAGACCGGCTTACTATAGATGAGTTAGTAGGTTAAATGAGTTGGCTCACAAAAAATTTAAATAATAAATAAATAAAAATAATTCCATAAAACTTTAACTAATAATCATCAAAATAAATTAATATATCAAACTAGATGTTATAATTACCTCATAAACATCATCAAAATATGAATAAGAGTTTATAAATATTAAAAGTTTAACAAACTTGATTCTCAACCACAGAAGATGGCATCTACTATAAATCTAGTTAAGATAGAAGCTTGAACTTTCAAAAGGGGTTTTTCCATGGTTTTCATCGCAAACACAGAAGATGATGCAGAACACCAAAAGTCTGGACTACGGAAGTGTTACAATAGAAAAGTGTATATTCTTCCGAAAATGCCCAAGTTTTTTTCTTTGCAATAATTCCATAACACACACAAGTAGAGCGAGGGAGAGACTTCAGTTGTGTCATGATTAACTGCGCTTTTCTCATTCTTTCTTTTCAATGTCAAGAAGAAATAGGTTTAAAAGTCTCCCTTCAAAATAATTAAAGTGCCTATGGCTCAGTAGTTTAATTAATGAAAATTTGAGCGCTGTAATATCTTGGAGGGTGCAAGAATTAATATGCAAGCTACTAGCCAAAGTGGTTACTCAGAGACTTGGTTTGCTTGCACATGTAAAAGCACCAAATTGAAGGTTTTAGTTTATTATCAAAGATCAATATGTAGCTGCCATCATCAGCAGACTTAACAAATTTGACTCTGAGCTTGTCCGAAGTTATTAAGCATATAGGGATTTAGGAATAAATTGAAGAAGCCCCCTAAACTTAGGAGAACTAAATAACAAGTGAATCTGTGCATACCCTTTGATTTCTTCTGCCGTTTTCATCCCATTTCTACTCCAACAACTTTCAACTTCAGGGATGCATTTCTGTGATTATTCTACTCATATAATAACTCAAGGAATAGAAACGCAGACCTCTCGTCTGCAGAGTTTGGATGCCCAACTCAAAAATTAGAGTTAAATAATAAATTGAAAATTTTGAGCAAGGTTTCCCTTTCCTCATCACATATCTCACAACAAAGACAAAAGATCGCAACCCAGAATCAGATTATGGTAATCACTGAGATCAACAAGAAGCAATTCGTTGTATTCGTAACCATAAACCCAGAATTCTAATACATATATTACCTTGGCGATCTTGATCTCATCCTCAAGCTCGTGAAAGCGATTATTCAACCTTCCGAATTTGTTAATGTTCTGCTGATCCTCCCATGTCACTTCCGTATCAGATCCTCCGCCCTTTTCGGATGAGAAAGAGACGAGATTTCACAGAAATCGGTTAAAAGAACAATGCAATATCAAGAAACATGGATTCAATTTAGGGTTCCTGATTACCTGCTGCATGCTTATGATTTCAATTAGGGTTTTTGATCCACTACCACTACCAGGTTGACTCACCCATTTTGTTTACGATATTTATAATATTAACACCGAGGGATTCGTTCACCCGTCACTTTGCTTGGAACCGCTAAAAATTATTAAAAAAAAGATTTTAAATACGAGAGAAACTTTTATTAATTTATTATGTAGCTCTTAATTTTTATTTTCTTTATTTTAATTTCTTTTTTCTCTTCCTCCTCTCTTGCGTAAACATGACCTTTTATCATATTGAGTTTGTGACAAATTTAAGAGAGATGTATTTAAAAATACTTGCTATTAGAGACAAATATTAATCTACATAACTTCATTTCTCTTTTTTTTTCCTTTTATAATCACTTATTAATTTCAATTTCATCTTATAAGTTTTATTTATATTAAAATATATTAAGTATATCAGATAGAAAATTAAATAATGGTTTAGAAAGATGTTGGAAGAGTAATTTGTGATAGTAACACCCATCAGACAGAAAAACGTATTTGTGATAGAAAATTAAATAATTGTCTCCCAAAGCTCAAGGTGAAATTTACAATTGACACGAGAGAACTATAATAATAATTGAGTAAACTCTTTTTTTGTATCCAAATATATAAATATCATTTTTTATTTCTTTTTTAAAAAATTTTAACTCAATGTAATCTTAAAATTAAAAAGTGATATCAAAATCGTTCTTCTATATTACAAGAATTAAATTGATATAATTTTTATGATTAAATAATTAAATTAATATTAATTTTATATAATTAAAGAATTAATTTAATGTTAATATTTTTAAAAAACTAAAATAATATCACTTTTAAGATTTACAGACAAAATTAATATCAAAATTCTTTAAGGAACTAAAATAATAACACTTGAATTTTTGAAAGAAGAAAAAGAAAGTTTACTCAATAATTATTTAATAACTTTTAAATTTAATTTTGATATATTATTATTAAAAAATTATTTTATACTATCATCTAATTATATATACTTTTGAATTAGTTGATAAGTTAACGATGTCACAACAAATAAGTAGATAAATTTTACACTAATGCTGAATAAAAAATAAACTATAACTTCTACAGCCCCAGTATGAACCACAGAAACATGGCCGAAGGAAAGTGGTGGGGTTGTGTTGCCACTCACATCATGGAAGTTCCCATTGAACTTTGAAGGTATAGCGAATGCAACTAGCACAGTTGAAGGAGTCTCGATCTCTTGGTGGGGGTTGGAAGGGTACCCCATAAATCTGATGAAATGGGTAGGTATCTTCCACTACCAAGCACATGTGCACCCATACGTTTTTCTGATTTACAACCACTCCCATTTTGATTCTTACTAACGGGAAGACATCATCAGATCAACAGGAAATATTAAATGTTCATAATCCTAAGAGTAAAAAAAAGATAAAGCAGATGCAACAAAATTGGAGGTTACACATTTTCACGTTATGAGGAAAACAACTCAAATAGATTCATTGCAAAATAGAAATTAAATGAACAAATTCCCAAGCAGGAATATTTGAATATATAAAGTAATGGAGGCAACATGATAGAGTAGGGGACTATCTCAAGGAGGTAAGGCCTTTCGACAATATGACAAAACCATCACGAAGTCCTTAGCTGAGGAGCCCACAGATGCCGGTATCTTTTTTGAGGTTGATGCTGTCCGGAACCACAGATCTACTAAGTTATGCAGTTGCAAAGATGGGATCACTGGCTGACCCCGGCACATTATTTCCACCTGTTGAAAACAGCACCAAACAATAGCACCAATATTGCACCAACAAATTCTTCCTTACGTGTAATTTAAATTATTATTCTTTCATTTGGAAAGAAAATTTGTTATCTTAATTTAAAACAAACATTTGTTCAAATCACAACCCCACAAATCATACGGCAATTGAAGTTGACATAGCACATTGAATTGGCAATAAGAATGTCAACCAGCAGCTACCTGATGGTCTGCAACCTTAATATTGAAATATCCGTGAGCCTATCAGCAAACAAAAAGGGATGCATCTGAGACAACAAATTTTGAGACCAAGATATGGGAAAGTGGTGGAAGGGGGTGGGGGGGAGACTCGATTGCTGTACTACATAGTTGTGCATTTTTACTATTTGCTGTTTTCTATTATGTAAAAAAAATACAGAGTTTAATACCAATTCTCAAACAGACCATATATGCTAGCTTTCATAGTTGCACTAATTTCTTATGATAGCCTCAGACAATGTCAAAAGGCTTGCACTATGTTGCTTGGCCTCCTTGAGCAATGTTTCCCAAATAGCAATAAAGAAGACACAACTTATGTAGTAAATTTCGGACCACACACTCTAACTATAATTACAACCAAAAACATGTAGTAAGACAAAGAAAGAAAATGGAAAAAGGAGAGAAAAAAAAAATAACAAAGAGAGAAAGAGTATGTCAATTGACAACGATTCTTAGTTCTTAGAAGATATACAATGAACTCACCTCTGCTTCGCTGGCGAGATTAAGTTTCTTCACAAGGTACTTTTGAATAAATGAGACAGGCACGGTACCATCCCTGTGATGAGATTAGCAACAAAGAATTACACACTTATGACCTAGATAGTGTCCCAATTAATCAGTCATATCCTTATATGCAGAAGGGAATAGATTCAAGAAAATCAGGTGATAAAGGAAAACAAAAAGAAAGAGGGCAAGCAACAATACAAAGAAACAGGCAGGAAAAATCGACTCATTTCAAAAGATTCAATATGGAAGCTAAGTTTGCAAAAACTGTGACTTTAGACAATGATCATCAATCTGCCCATCTAGAATAACGCAGCAAAACCAAATCAAGGAATGACTCTACTAAAGCACCATCTATATGGAAGACCCACAAAAGAGAAAAATATTGTGTGATCACCAAATATATCACCTAAGTTACAAACAAATTACAACTGCATAAGGTGAAAATCATAAGGCTAGGTATTTCACCCTCAGTGACGTCAACAGTCTCGAGTTCTTCATTAAAATAATTTGAACTGTAGATATTTTAAGGTAATTGTATGATAAAAGCAATAAAAAGCTTAAGCATGTCGAAGATAACATACAAATTATGGATGTCTAAACTTACAAGCTCAAGAAATACAGGCAAACTTAAATTCTGGATGAGAGGAAAAACATCATATTTAAAAAGGTGAAATTCTTATCCGATAGACACAAATATGTCAGTCTCATCTTTAAATGCAGTATGTTTTCTTTCTCCAGGGTTGCAATTCAATCCTATGCAATTCATGATATCATTAATGAACATTTAAAAAAAAAAAAAAACTTTGTGTATCTTATTATTGACATTGAGCACAATTTTGACATAAAAAATGAGAAAAATTATATTCTGTATCATTCACAGGCCAAAGTTGTACTCAATTGCAAAATCAAACAAAATTTAAAAAACAAATATCAGATAAGCAGAAATGGAGTCAGAAGGATTACTTTATTCTCAAGTAACATGCTGAGATCTGTGGCAAGGGAACATCTCCTTTTCTGAATAATAACCACAATTCAATTCTTTAAGATCCACAGAAGATCAACACTTCATTACTAAGATTTTCGTATATAAAAAGCTAACTTACTGATCTTCTGAAGCAACTAATGAAAACCAAATAGAACTGTTTATTCTGTTGCTCTTGTCCCCAGTTGCATCTAGCATGACTTGGGCTGAGGCAGACATCTCAGATGCTGCAACTCTTTTCTGACCAGCAGGACGCAACCTTTTTCGTTTCACGGGTCCTGAAGGCAAGGAATTTCCACCCTTCTCATCTCCAAATTTTGTTTTATGTCCATTATCTTTGTTTTTGGATTTAGGCAAGTATAATTCGCTCTGGACAGAAGCAGGAAGCTCTGATTTGGTTGTGATCTCAGACATATCAAGTCCAGCACGAGGAGTAGTTGGAGACTCTGATTTAGCAAGAGGAATTGCTAGTGAATTTGATCTGGAGGACTTTGTTCTGTTGGCAGCTTCAACAAGACAGTTCAAGGGTGTCCAGAGATCAACCTTCCCTTCTGTAAGTTCCACAATGTTCTCTGTATCTTCATTGGGCCTATGCTTCTTAGAAGGCTCAGCCATGGAAGAATCCTACAACATAATGATCATACATGACCATTATCACATGAAACAACAGCTTAATTAATGCCACATAGCAACAAGTAAAAGTTCAAACATAAATAGAAAAGTAAGTCCTAGTGCCCCAGAACCCACACCTGACTTTCATTTTGAGCAGCTTACCAGATTATCTTCACCAGATGTTTCTTCCTTCTTTATGGATTCTTCAAGAATAAAATTGCATCCACGTAAAGCAGCAGCCTTTCTTGTACTGGTTTTTGTTCTCTTCCCCGTAAAGCCAGTTTGCATCGAAACTTTTGGAGCACTAACCACCAATGATGAAAGTGATCTTTCCTTCCTTTTTGCTGGCAGGGATATTGAAGACACAATTTCTGGGCCCTTGATCTTTCTTCTTTTAAGAGGGAATATTTTTGCCCTAATATCTTGCAAATTATGGTCTGGCCTGCATATAATTAATAGGCACACACAATTACTTCTGCACAGATCTTCATACAGATTTTTTAAACAGCTGATTTTTAAGTTCTATAAAACAATTTATGCATGCAATCCTTTAAAAATAACTTATCCAAGTCTAACATGCTTGGAGAGGAGGAAGACATCACTCTGATTGGGTATAAACATCAGTCTTCAACAAAAATCGTAAGTTGCAGATGAAATGCACATGTAAGATGCAATCTCAATGCAAAATTTAAATAGAAATTCGGAAAATACATTGTCAAATGGACTTAAGTCCTTAGTTTCATGTGATCATACTAGAGTATATGGCACAACAAGATTAATAAGTTTTAGAACAAGAAAGAACAAGGTAGAGGTTGATCACATGCATTGGTACACGTGTAACTACATGTTTTTTTGTACAAACAAACAACAGAAACTAAGAGAAGAAAGAAGAAGAAAAGTCAGAATAAATGAACAAAAACATATTAATATGTCTACAGCCAGGCATTCCAGCAGCATGTTTGTTCAGTTCAATTCAAAGAAGTCATAAGTCACGCAAGTTGCTAAAATAATTGGCAATCACAGACAAAAACCAACCTGAGTTTTTCCACTGGAAGGCAGCCTAGATCAATATTGCATACTGGACAGAAATCCACCTCCTCATCTGAGAGTTTCTCATATATGCACTTCCTGCAAACTGTTGCAGGGTTCAATATTCAATTTATTGTACAAAAGATCCTTGAAAGCGTCAACAAATGCTCTCAAAAGATGTGCTAGAAGGTGTACGTGTGTAATTCAAGTATGTCATAAATATAATGTACCGTGGAATTGTAAAATCACCATATTAAAAAATTGCACTCCATCTACATTTCCACAGAAAACTGCATAACAGTATGCCACCTTAAACTCTTACAAGATTTATTCAACAGACAGATATTTAAGAGGGGAGCAAAATAAGAGAGCATTGGATCTACTAAGTTTGATTTTATTATGGTGGCAAAAATTAGTTGTCCTACTTCTCTAGTATCAACAGATGGTCTAAATGAACATAAAATTTTCCTAGAAAAAGCGTTTATTTATTCTGGCATTTGAGCATAACTTGATAACAAATTATCTAAGAGTGCAAAAGGGGATAACAATAATACTATCACCTAGGCTCCATATTTAGACTTTAAAAAAGGAAAAAGCCCGAGAAATTGAAAGAAGACTGAACTGACAAAATTAAGATGATTCCATTCCTCATCCGTCAAATCATAGAAATCCAAACAATCAATGAAGCAAAGAAAAAAAAGGATGTATCAACTGTCATGTCCGTCCAAGGTATTGCTGCATCACTGTAACAAGCTACTGTTTAACATTCTCGTCACGTTATATAAGTAAACAAAGAAGTAGCAAAATCTTTATGCCATAATATAATTAAGACCAGGAGTCCTGGATCATCGATGATATGTTTCGTAGGAACCCAGAACATCCAAATCATCAATCATACAGTATTAAGAAAGAATTAAGGAACAACGTTGAAAACCCAAATCAAGAAAATCCTGCTAATTGAATACAAATTACGAGGCAAGAACAAATCAAGGAACGATAAGCAAGAAGGATTAACAAAGAATGCATTGCAGCGCTGAAATGTTGCGACGTCCAAAATCTGAAAGAAAAAAAAAGCACAATACACAAACACCCAACATCAATCAAGCGAAAAATCCAATTGGCAAAGAAATCAAAGCCCAGATAACGTAGGCGCATGTCAGAAACGAACACAACCAATTAATGGGATTGCAAGAATCAAAGCCAGAGAATAAAAGGGAGAAGAGGGATGAGAAACGAACACGTATGAAGGCAGAGAGAGATGGTTGTAGCATCCTTCAAGAGCTTATGGCAGAGAGGACATGTCATGCATGCCCGTAGAGTCTCCCTCTTTACTTTCACCACCTGGTTCGCCACCATCTCACTGGATAAGGTGCATTCGAATCCAGCCCACAGAGCGAAATTATAGCATAAAAATTAAATTACACTCTTTTTTGGCTGTATCGGAATGGACGTGGAAGAGGTATGGATCTGAGGAGTAAATTAAAGTGGCGGGTTTTGGGGGCGAAATCCTAAGGTGGGTTTGGATTCTTTTGCAGGAAAATTACGTTAGATTTAGGAGAGACGAAGGCGTCACGGTTCAATGTTGTTGTTGTTGTTGTTGTTGGGTTTGGGTGTTGGACGAAGACGAAGACGAAGACGAAGGAAAAGAGAGCATGAAGAAAAGAGACGAGAAGGGAAGCAGTACACGACACAGTACCACTCCTCCTCGCTAAGAAACCAACGCTTTTGGATTTTGTGCCGTGCGCGTGTACATGGCCAGGTTACTTTGAGTCCAACAACTCCGAACAAGTTCTATAATTCGATTATTACTATTTAGTATTTTCATAACAGAACACAACACAACCCCAAGTATGGCTATTGGACAAACTGTTATCTCTCTTCAATCTCTCGTTCTTGTTGCCACTTTGCAGCTTCGCTTATTTCTCCTGTTGCCCCAAAAATAGCCAAAAAAAAATCTATGACTCGGACTATCAATAACATAAAAACTTATATTTTTTCAAAATAATTTTATATTTTTTTACTTTATCTTTTTAATAATTCTCATAAAGTAAATATTGGATACATTTTATATTTTTAATATATTAAATGTATGTTTGGGATAGTTTAATTTTAAGAAAAAATCTTCTTTTCAAAAATTTTTTTAAAAATATTTTGATTATAAATTATTTTAATCAAAAAATAAATTAATACAAATATACACTAAATGCTTTATCCTTTCATTTACTATTTACTTTTTTAAGTAGTAAGAAAATTATTTAAAGAAAATTTTAAAAAAATATAACATTACTCTTTTCTCTAAGTCTCGACGTTATATGTATATGTAACATTTTGTTGGTTATAAGGGATACTCTAAGACTTGATAAGAGGACAGGAAAATATAACGAGTATTAAGATTCACTGAAAATTAAATTCAATATTATGTACTTTCTATAAAAAAGAAAAAAATAGGTGCAACTAAGCTATCAGAGCATTGATAAGTATGCATGACACCCATTTTATGAATACAAGCACAAGGGGCTCTAAGTTTGGTCAGATAATTAGTAATGTTGAAAAATATAATGAGATTCTACTTAACAAGGTGTTATGTGGCTAGCAAACCTGCATGATTTGGGTTACATATATAGATATAAATGCCTAAGAATCTTTTATACGGTAGTTGACTTGTGAATTCTAGATCCTATCTTTGCATCAATCTAACTACTAAATCACACAGCATAGGTATGTGGTCTGGTCATTAGTGGACGCCAAGTAATGCGTCCTACCCGCACCAATAAGGTGAACTCAACTAAGGCAAATGATTTTTTTTTTTGGGAGAATTTTATGAAGAGAGGTCAGAGGAGCTTTTTTAAAAGTTGAGTTTTTAAACAATAAAATTAATTATTAATTAATTAAATAATTAATAAATATAAATGTACAAATAAATATATTTTACAATAAAAAAACCCAACATCTTAAGAATTCCATCTCTATGTATACGGCAAAAGTTATAGATATATACACACACACATGCTGGGCGAGGGCTTCTACTTCTGGCGCTGTATAGTATGAATGTAGTTCGAATTTGAAGGGTTATTTGTTTCTTTTTTTTTTTTTTTAGGGTTCTCAGTTATTTATTTGTTCTCAGTTGTTTCTTTCATTGAACGTTTCCCAGCTAATAATAAATGTACTTTTCGGCCAATCTGTTTTTAAGACACATTACGAGGTTGGGCCCCCACTACCATGCAATGTTCCGAGCCTTAGCGATAGCTAGTCCAATATTATAAACCCACCCTCAAGGACTCAACATAACTTCAATTTTCTTTGTGTTGGTTTGAATTAAATTATTCAAAAAAATTGAGGTGAAAAATTGATTCTTACGTATTGTAAAATATTATTTTTAAGTTGTAATAAAAGCGACCAATAATTGTTAAACCTAGTAATAAGTGAGTTATTCTTCTAAAATAAAAAGAGAATCAAAATTTAAATATAAAAAAAATATCGAATCGTCATTTAAAAAAAAGTTTGTAACACGTATGTTATAATCTTTCTTTCAATTTCATGATAACTAACTAACATCACTTTATTACTCAGAAATCAATCACTAGTAGTGTGCTAATCATCCTTTGATTTATTCACTGTTATTTAGTATATCACAACCAGCAGGAATCAATCCTCCTGCTAGCCAGCTAGCTAGCCGGCCCTTTCATAGATGCACTGATACACGAGCTAGCACTATTGCAAAGAGTCAAAGACTACGAGTTTAGTCACCGCAGTCCACAAAGTCATAGTTGACGATAAGATGGCCTTGAGCATTCCCATTCCCGTCCTTGTCGAGGTTTTGGAATACACCAATGTCCAAGTCTAGCCCCCCGTTGCTGCACTGATCAACAATTCTCACTATTTGCTGATCTCCTGTTCGAGTGTTTGTCACCTGTACAGCAACAATTCATTATTATTTTGCTTCCTTGATCGAGCAAAACCAAAAATTAACTCAAATAAACGGAAGAAAAATTAGAATATAGTCAATAAACTTCAGTCTATGTAATAAAAATGCTGCAGGTACGTGGTAGCATGTATATGCATCTGATAATAAGTGATATTATTAGGAACCAGAAAGGAAACCACATATACATACCCTCAAGCACCTGCCACAAGCAGCTTGGCCCTGAGGCCCTGCAGGTCCACAGAAGGCTGTCCAGCCATATTTGCTGCGCCATGACAAGGGCTTGTCGGCATCCCAAGTGGCGCAGAATGCACTCACGGCACGTAAGTCCCAGTTATGCTGCTCTGGCTGGTATAGGTGATACGTAGCCCTCACATTGGTAGCACTCTGAGCAGAGGCCAAGGCCAGTATACAAACTAAGGACACCACGCATAGGATAAGCTTTGCCATCGTTGTTGGTTGCACAAATTGCAATTCATTTCTGCGCCAGAGGTGTTGCTTTTATAGGGCTCCGTTGGGACCGGCACTGAGCCATTGCCCTTCTTTGTTTGAAAACTATGTCACTTTTTTTTATTTTTTCGTTTTTTCACTACACAAATTTTTTATCCATATCCAGAAAGTTCATGCCTTTGCTGGCGTCTTTTCAGAAGGAAATTTCAAGGGTTTATAAAATGAATGGCGGTGCATTGAAGTTGAACAATGTTCTAAATGAAAGATTAAAAAAAGAAAGAAAATTTTTTATAATTAAATTTTTTTATTAGAATTCTTAATAAAATAATTTGATATATTTTTTATATTTAGATTGATAAGTAATTTTCACCACTTAATCATATAAAAACTTATAAAAATATTTTGAAATAATTTAACCACAGTGATTATTTAATTATAAATACAATATATGATTATATTCTTTAGTTACGGAGTAATAAACTATAATGTAATTGTAAATTAAACTTTAAATTATGTTTTTAGTAATTGCATTTGTAATTTGGTCCTAATTTTAAAAGATTGGCTTAATGATGAAAGTAAACATGTAATATTATCAATTAGACAGATTTTAATTTTAATTTTATCAATTCTGAGACTCAAAGTGAATGGACACGTGTCACTTGATAAGTAATTACAATGCCTAAGAAAAGGGTCGTGCCATAGTTACTTGTCCTAAAAGAAAGAGATCAAGATGCATGATAATAATGGATGCGAGTGAAGACCGCAAATATCGTTAAACCAATTGATCTGTTAGGGGGAAAAAACAAAAGTCATCAATTTTTTTAAAAAAATAGATTTGTCTCTCTTTCTCTCTCTCTTTAGAATTCAGGGGATGGGATTTTAAAATGAGAAATTAAACCAGATGGATTATATATGTTTGATTATGATCAGTGTGTGGAATTTGCAATTGAGAGATGACGGTCAAGATAAGAAGATAGTCTCTCTATACTCTGAAAATTCCATGTGATTTATGATTATGGAGATCATCTTCATTATTTTTGCTTTCCCTTGCTGTGCCTTGGACGCGGCGAATATCGGTTACCTTCCAATTCAATTCAAAGGCCATCATATTCATTCAATTCATGCACATATACAAATTTGTCGATTCCTGTGGAAATTTGTCCCATAAATTTCGCAACCACATGTGGCTTCTACCAAGTGTCTGCAATCCTATCTCTACCTTGGATTTCCTTTGACTGCTTCCACTTTGTACGTAGTTTCGACCTTTTTTAGGGCTGTATATGACTCACAATGATGCAATTCTCAAAGGAGTAGGACGGGGGAAACTGCAAAAGGTTAAGAAAACAAAGAAAAGCAGTTGCAATGTGAGCGTTTCTTGTCTTTACAATTAACGTAAACAGAGTAGTTCTTCACGGCAAGGAGCTTAACCATATCAAAGAGCTTGGCTTCTTACAATTTTGGTTGGTCATATCTGAAAAAGCTCGAGTGTGTTATGGGTCCTAAAGCAGGCCTATTTTTGGCCATTAACTACCCTTGTAGCCGACACAGCTGGTCAAGTGTAGTTTACAGGAGTAAAGTGTAAGGATTTTTGAGTTTAAATTCTATCTCCAATTAAGAAAGTCTTTTTAAAAAAGATGGTTGTCTCTGTTGTTGTATAAATCACATTCATAAACTGAAAAACAATTAACACTAGTTCAGTTTCAACCAAAAAATTAAAAAATAAAAAAGACCACACTAAGTTAACTTTTATCTCATTTTTTCACCTAGTATTCTAGTAAACATAAATTATAGTTGCTTTCTTAAAATTCTGAAATATTACAAATAAATTTTCAAAATGGGATAAATTTTAAAAAATTCTATTTCAACATTCAATATAGCATTTTTTTCCTTTATTTAAAAATGTTAGTATGATAAATTTTTATGTGATATAACCTTTTTATAAAGGGTTTTGTAATTAATTCTATTTTAAAGAGTTATTTGTCATATTGTAAAACTTCAAAGCAGGCAAATGTAATTTATACTTTTAGTCATTACTAATATTTAATACCCCCATTTAAAAAGAGAAAAAAGAAAAAAGAAGATGAAAGCACGTACGATAGGCTGAAGTTAAGTTTCTTAATGTCTTATAAAGTTGAGAGGTCCTACAACTATTATTACTATTAATCAGGCATGTCTCCTTATCTTTGGTAGAAATTGATAATCGTTTTCCCTTTTTCTTTTATTTTGTAATAGTAGAAATCAATTGGTTGTATATCTATTAGAGTAAAACCCGTTTTTAATTAGTTTCTTAAAAATATTTCATTTATTATTTTGTTTTTTAAAAATTAAATTGATATTTATCAATTTAATTTTATAAGTTTTAATTTTCGAACAAATGTCATCTTTTTATTTCTTTAATTTTTATTAAATTAATCCTTCATAAGAATGAAATTTATAAATAATTTAAAGTTTGAAATAATAAATTGGACCATATAATTCTTATTAGGCCTAAATCTAATAACTTGCATTCAATCCGTCTTTACAATATTTAGGAGTCTCACCTCTCTATATATACTCACTGTAGAGTCTATTTTTAAATATATTTATTTTCTCTGCCTAAATCATTAGATTTTATTTTGCTTTTATACTAACTTAAGCGTCGAAATACTTGTACAAGTACTCTACCACCATACCTAACTGATGTAAAACTATCCGACGTATTAAGGATCAAGACAAATACCATTCCACAAGCAGGAATATAAATCAATAAAATTAACTTTTAAAAGATGAAATTAATAAATAAAATATTTAGAGACTAAAATCTAATTTTAGTCTATCTTCTATTATCAAAAGGAAGAAATCTATCTTTTGCATTCTTTGCAACCAATGAACTACAACTAATAAAAGAACAAATCAACTATTAGATTTTTTTGAAGTTATTATCAAATGATATGATATTTTTTTTAAAAAAAATTATTCTTTCGTCAGGATTTTTTATTTTTTAATTGGATATATATAATTTCAGTTTTTTTTTTTAAAAAAAAGAAGACTTTACAAAAGCAATTTCCTGTCTAACCGCTGGCATTTTCTTCAACCCCGCTTATTCCGAGGGGATGCAAGCAATAATGTTCATGTACCGATAGATTCCCAGCTTTTTTGAAAGAAAAGTTAAAATAAAGAGTCGTGTTAGGAAAATCGACCATGATGCACTCGAATGAATTCTGGACAGACGCAACCGAAATTAATAAATATTTCTGGTATGCCTTCACATCATGATAAGTGTCCTAAAAACAACAAATTAAAAAAAAAATCACTTTTAAGCTGATGTTAACTTGGGAGTATTAGATACATGCTAATTAGATTCATGATTATGCAAAACTGCACAAGTTGTATTATCTGAATTTAGAAAGAGAAAAAATTAAGGCCGAGTTAAAATGCGAAATCATCTGCACACTCCAAAGTAGGGAGCACAACTCTAATTTTGGCAGCGTAGTTGTTCTAAAGTCAAGACCGACCATTGGAAAGTGCTATATATGCGGACTAATTTTATTCCTGAAAGATAAGTGTTGGTTACTAATAAAAAAGAAGGCACCGAGTGATGAAATCCAAATACTAGACAGTAGATTCATGAAGGAAGAACAAGTAGTTGCAAGTAGGTAGCACCGCTTGTTTTATTTATGGCGTTATTAGGCGCTAGTTTGGAACGAAGTTTGTTCCCGTTACAATAAGCGGTTCAAATTAATGAACTCCATCAGTCACCGCAATTCACAAAACGGTAATTGACTGTGAGGTGACCCTGCGCGTTGCCCCTCCGGTCGGTGTCCAACCTTCGGAACACATTCACGTCCAAGTCCAGCCCTCCATTGGCGCACTGGTCCACGATTCTCACTGTCTCTTGCGCCCCAGTCGCAGTATTCGTCACCTGCACGCCACGCATATACACGCATCAATAATTAACAATTAATTCCCTTTAAATTATTTGTGTAAGATAACATTAAGACGTATACGAGTGAACAAAGAAACAAAACTAAAGTAGCCAGAAAATAATTTAAAAAAAAAAGAAATATGCAGTTGAGAGTTGAAAGCTAGAAGACATACTCTCAAGCACTTGCCGCAGGCATCTCGGCCATGAGGCCCGACTGGTCCACAGAAGGCGGTCCAGCCATATTTGCGACGCCAGGCCAAGGGTTTGTTAGCATCCCAGGTGGAGCAGAAAGCACTCACGGCATTCAAGTCCCACCCATGCTGCTCTGGGTTATACAAATGGTACGTAGACCTCACGTTGTTCGCACTCTGACCACATGCTAACATTGCCCCTATCAGGCACCCCACACCCCACACCACCAATAAGCTTAAACTGCTCACCCTTCCACCCATCATCTCTCTAGCCATAGCTTCTAATTTTGCTCTAGTTTGTGTTTCGACTAGAGTCTCTTGTGCATATGCTGCTTCTATTTATAGTCACAGAAGATCAACAGATGCTAGTAACCTTTATTCTTCTTTATCTTCATTTTTTTAAATTCCGCAGAACAAAAAAAGTTTCATACGAAATGACGTGGTTTTGGATATTGGGATGGACTATGAATATGGCATCATTCTACGTATGCACAAAGCGATGAAATTTCCGATAGAGAATGAAAAGATTATTTGTTACATCTGCTGTAATATACCACACTTACAAGAGGAACTGGGAACTATATATAAATAATATAATAAACCGTCAATGTGGTCAACTAAATTAACTAAAGTTTTGCTAGCAACAAGTTGATTTGTTCTAGAAAGTAGTACTACCATGACTCTGTTCTTCACGCCGATGGCTTATCCCACTCATCCCTGACCTCTTCCAGAAATTCTCAAGTGATTTGAGAGTAATTCTCAAGATGATTTTAAGGCTCAGATTTAATAATTATTTTTATTACATAAAATTATAAATTTAATCCAATAACTAAATGGTTATTTATAAGATGCTATGTGTTGTTTATTATTCGGTAAGAGTACCCAAGAATTTTTCCTCCTCTTCAGTCTTGAGTCTTCGTTCTTGTCTCAACCCATATTTTCTCGTTTCCGCGGGTGACTGACGCAGCAATGCTTGACTCAGTCACCCCACGTACATTCCTGATCATTAAATTAATTAGTTTGGTCCAAAAACATTTATTAAGTGGGCTGCGGACTTTAGTTTGGTCACCGCCACTCTTTCGTTTTTTCAAAAATCATTATTGTGGGAAGAGGAGTGAATGTTAATTATTGAAACTTATAGGAATGATCATCTACGAAAATAATTATTTTAAGGTTCTAATCCTAATGACCACACAGGCATGATATAATGGTTCAAATTTCCCTTCTCTTAATTATCACTCATCTCCTTTTATACAATTAAACCTATAAATTATATTAATTATTTTTGTCAAATTTTCAAAAAATTAAACATTAATAAAAATGTAATCAAATAATTTATATTTTTTTATATTTAAAAAATATATATTACATACATTAATCTTTAGACATATTATTAGAATATAAAATAATTTTAAAGTAATATAAAATTTTATAGATATGATTTACTCGATATGAGATTTTGTAAAAAAATTATATAATAAAAAGTTATGAATTTGATTTATACTAAAATTAATTGATCTTTATCTATATATTAACAGATGTGATTGAGATGGCTGAATAAATTCACTCACATATTAAAAGCGAATTTAACTTTTGTCCAGGATTGTGTCACCCTATCAATTCTGTGATTATGAAATGTTTGGTGGATTATTTTGTTGACTGTTTTCTCGGATTGCAATACAATCAAGTTGCAACTGTCAAGAAGCATGATAGTCTTCATATATATCTAAAAAGATGTATGACTTCCACTACGCTTCCCTCATTTTTATCGTAACTTCAACAACATTTTATCTAATAGAACAAAATAAAACAACTGTAAAATGATGAATAAACAATATTAATTGAGCAACCATATATGTTGCCAAACACTAGGAGTTTTGATACAAAATACTTACTTTTTCTTTTGGCCTTGGGTGCTAAGTAAAGCTGTTGCTTTCTTATCCGATAAAATTAAATGATTAAATTCTTGAACAATCACTAAAAATGCAAATCTATATGCTAATACACAAGCTAATTGCATTTGATCACTTAATCCTTTCAGGACTTGGCTTCAAAAGTTATAAAACGGAGTTGCTTGGGAAAATTCGCTCCCAATTACTTACATCGAGGAATGAGTTCTAAGAAGTGAAGTCTAATCTGCCTGCTGTTTGTGTAATCACAAAACGTAACGTATTTGAATGCCGCAACCTTTTCTCATAGATTCAAGTCTTCTGTTACGTAAATAGCTTCAATTAATATGCAATGATAAATGAGTCTGAGGTTTTCCTCAGTTTCGGTTTGTTGAATTAATTATAATAATACAACTAGTTTTATAGACCAAATCCATAAGATGGCCCAGTTGGTATCCTCTAGCCAGTGCACCTTAGCCCACAGTCCATGGGCTCTAAACGTGAAACCCATTTATAAAAAGGTTGTCAACCTTTTTAAGTCTACCCTATCATTTTGATGTCTTTGTCCGTAGCTAGTCGGGTCTAATTGCAAGAACAAAGTTAAGAATGGAATCGAAATTTTGCACCTGAGTAAATTGGGTCCACACAAGAACCTCGACTGTTTCTTTTATGAATACTGGTTATAATGGCTGCGAGGAGAAAATTAACACAAGCTCAGTGGCCTAAAAATGATAAAACTGACAATTTGAAATCTAATGAGCTAGCCGTCACGTAGTTCCAATTTCCAAACATCTCCGATCCACCAAGATATTAAAGAAATCGTTAGCTCATATGGATCTGAGAAATAATTCAGTCGCCAAAGAAAAGGAAGAGTACAAAATAAAAAGTAAGAATATTCATAATCAAATCAAATTAATTTAAATTAAAAAAATTAAATTAAAAAATTAAAAACTGAATAAAATTAAAATTAATCAATTTTATTTAATTCTCTTTTTTATGTAAATTGATTGATTTAGTTCGATTTTTAATTTTATTTATAAAATCAAATCAAACTAAACTAAATTCATGTAATTATATTTATATATATATATATATATAATTACATATTTATATATAATTATATTTTAATTTATTATTATTTTATATAAAAATATTTAGGTTAAGTTGTTATTTATATTTATTTGATTATATTTTTATTAATATTTTTTAAATTAATTTATTATTAATTAAGTTATGAACAAAAAATTAAGTTAAATATTTTTTTAAAAAAATACTTAACAAAAAATTAATTAATCCAAACTGATTAAAAATAATTCAGTTTTGATTTGATTTTTTAATAAAAATAAAACTAAATATAAAAAATAAAATAAAATTAATTAATTTGATTCAAATGACTTTTTAATTAAAATCGAATTAAATCAAACACAATCACCCCTAATAGATGGATACAGTGAGTAACGAGGGAAAAGTTTAGAAGGAATCCTTGAAGGTGAGAACGAAGGATATTCCATATATCCCCAGTTGTTCATGTTCCGAGATCACAGTTTGATTATTCATTTTTCAAAAATGGGGAGAATACGCTGATCAGTGATCAAGTTGATAGATTTTATATAAAGGAATAAAAGGGCAAATTATAAAGCGCAAATCCCTAGGTTTGTTTGTAAGCACCTTTGCGTAGTGGCATATAGTGTGAAGGATGGCTGTGATGGGGTGACAACTATAGGTGTAGTGGTACAAGGTATATTTTGCATTTCAAATAAATGTTAAAAGGGTATGATAGTGATTGAGATAATAATTATGAATGGAATGTAATTCATCGTGGTTTCTTCTATTTTGAAGGGACTATTCCCTCATTTATGAGAATGAGCATTTCTTAAAAATGGTATATTCCCTTTTCATAATAATAACCAAATATAGTTTTAATTCATGACTCTTTTTCTATTCCCTTCCCATTACAACGAACCGGATGTGACCTAACTTTCAAAAGGTTATATGATTATCCTTATCCTTAATTATGTCTACTTTATGCCATGGTCACCCTACAATTTATCTTGGCAATAGTATCATAATTTTTTTATTGAATTTGTTCCACAAAAGATATTTGCATACTGAAAGATACAAAGTCTCAATTATAAGTTAATTTTGGTAATATAATTGCTTTCATAATAATCGTCTATGTAATCTCACAAGGAACAATTTTAAAAAAAATAAAATAAAATGGGAAAGAGAAGAGAAATTGGGATAAGAGTGAGGCAGGGCCATTGAAAAGAAAGAGGGAACATGTGAAATAAAATTAGTGGAACCCTCAATGAAAGGCTGTAACATGAAGCACATGGCCTGGGTCCACCTCATCACTTTGTTCGCGGATCTTAGGTACTTGCATCCTCAACCAACCAGGTCCCTAACAATTTGACAGACAAGGGCACGTTGTACATGATGCTAAAGAATCTCGAACAGCATTCAAGACCCAACAACAATAAAAGAAGAAATGGTTACGTACACGGTAAACGCGTGGTTACGTACAAGTTAAAAATTATAGGGGACAAGAACCGCTCATCACAACTAGAAACATTGGCATTATTATTGGCCAAGCACAATGACAAAAGTTCAGAAAAAAACGAGGGGCCATATAAACATCTTCTCTATTATTTATGTCCCTAACAAATTTTCGACTATTTTCTCTTTCATATAATACATATTATAGGAAAATTACAAAAAGATAGCACAGGCACGTAATGCAATTAAATTCCTATTTGCTTCCTTGGAACGCCGATGAACAACCGAGCAGTTGTTGTTGTTGGAAGTTGGAATACGAAAATCTGTCTTCAGCTTCTGTTCTTGCACTTTTCCACTGCCCTTGGCGCTGTAAATTAAATCAGGAACCAACATATCAGATAAGAAAAACACATACGCATTAATAACTAAGATAAGACCCCTTTTTTTATTTTGGTTTGAAACTTAATTGGGTGAAGGAGGTTAGTGTATCAGTATTCTAACCTAGCCCAATTGCCTCGGAACCTTTCATTATGCGCAGGCGCTTGCATGATCCCACGAACATTCTGTCAATTTATATGGTAATTAATCAGTGATTGTGATTAGAGAAATATTATTAAGCAAATGATTAATTAATAAAGAAGGTGGTGGAAGAAACACTCACTGCCAAGGCACGTCACCCACAAGCATCCAATCTCCATCCTTGTCTTCATAGGTTGGCACGTACTCAGAGCCATTCAAAAGGTCTATCAATTTGCTGCTCTCATTCATGAAGTCCTTCATCCCCTGGGACCCGCAGTTGCCTACGGTGAAGGAGCTGAACATCTTTGCCAGCGCATCTGACAGCTCTTGGTAGCTCTTGTACAACTTCAAGTCCACCTTCCGCAGATAGGGTGCGCCGTCCATGCTCACCTTCACGAACGCCGCTGTGCCGCTGCTGCTGGCGTTCTCTGCTTCCTTCTTGTGGCTCCTTTGAACGTTCGCGATGTTCTTCCTGAATGATCGGACTGGTGGCCAGCCCACCACTTGTGCCCTGCAAATTCAATATTCATTATATCACGTCAATAAATGATAATATTCTTCATCCAACATGAAGAAATTCAGGACAAGCAATTTGACTGTCAAGGTAAGATATATTATGAGAAAAAAATAAAGAGTAAGGGTCGTATTCTTTGATTTGATAATTGGAATGTAATTTTGATTCATTATACTATCACTTACTTATTATATGTTATCATATTCTAATAAGAATAAGAATTTAATTATGAGAAAAAAGTCTGAATTATTTGTGCTAGTCACATGGTGACAGACTACCGTGAAATCAAACCCAACAGGAACAAGGACTTTGGGGCTTGGAATTTAGTATAATAATAATAATAACAGAGCAATGGTGCGATGTGTTAGGTGACAAGACAGTGGCGTGGACTATGTTTTTTGCTTTGCTGGTTTTCTCCTCCTTGAATTGGTTGGGTGGATGAAAAAAGTAAGATTCCATGTGTCTTGTCCCTTTCCTTTGTCTACCCGACAACCAACCATGCCACCCGTTAAAGAAATTCACCTAAACTTGCTTACCCTCCTACTATTCCTGGATGCGTCATGGACCACTCAACCCCCTTTTTCTTGCTCAAAATCTGGATGACATTTCTTTTTCCCCTCCACATCAGGATGACTCATACATAATTACATAATCAGTATTATTGAAAACTAAATCATCATCATAATCTATTATATATCCTTTTGCAATTAACATATAATTACATCTGGTTAGAATACCTAATTAAGTTATCAAAGTTGTGAGAGTGAATTTAGCCAGGAATTATGGAATAAGAAATATAATTACTCGATCACTGTTACTTTTAACCACAAACAAACTTGAAAGTTGCAACTCGTAATTGCACCTATCTATTGTCTTGTTAATTCAAAGTTCAATGGATCTATGGGTTTTATTTTATTTTATTTTATTGGTAAAATATTTTATTTTATTTTTTCTCTAAACAAGGTGAGGATTGCCTCCTCTTTCTCAGATGAAATGCTCATCATCGTCCAGTAATGTTACAGAATACAGATTGAACAAATTCTGTTAGTTTTTTTTTGTAATTTTAAAACAGGGAGAAGAGCCTTCTTTATTTTTTCTTATCTGTTCTGTCTGTCACCCTTCTGTGTCTCAGACAAAATCTAGATTATTGTACGTTACGGGTTACAGATTGATGAACAAAATTAAGGTAATAGAAAGAAAATTCCCCGGCCACTGCAGAGCAGACAATTGATTCTTAATTTTTTTCAATTTAGTTTGTCCTTTAAATTAAAAACTCAGACAAGAAACACCCAGTTTTCCGCGAAACTAAATGTTTGGAATCAACATCCAGTGAAAGCATTAACAAACAAACAAAGGATCTAGAAGAGATCATATATAAAGGAAGGAATTAGAACTCACTTTGCAGGTGGCTTTGCTGGGTCGTTAGCGCGAGGAGGAGGAGCGGTAGTAGCAGTAGCAGTGGCCGCCGTCGTCTCTTTGGCCTTGTCCGCAGCCACAGATGAGGCTGAGCCTGCAACTGAGTCCAAGCCGTTATTGGAAGAAAGATTGAGCTTCAAATCCACAGCAGCGGTCTCCGAGAAACCTCTCTTCCCAGTACTACTGCAGCTCTTGAGTGGTGGCTCGCCGTCATTTCCAGAGCCACCAGGCAGGCCGAGTCGCAACTCGGTCTCTTCAAAGTTGATCATGCTGTACTTGTCTCGCTCTGCGTCCATAACGCTAGTCATTCTTCCACATATATATACTATGCATTAACCAGCAAATAGCAGCAACCTTTCAAGTCAGAAACAGAGACCCCTGATCCCTCTGGCCTGAAGTTTTTGTCAAGTGTTTAAGTCTTCTCCTTCTAATTTCTAGGTTTGAGGCACAAATTAGAGTCTGGAGGTTGGTCTTGGTAATGCCAGCCAAGTTCAGAAAGTGAAGTTTTTTCTTTTTTTATTGGGAGAAAGGGAAGCTCTACTTGAGATTGAGATTGAGATTGAGATGTGGGGAGTAGAGAGAGTTCTAAGCTTAGATGAAGTTTTTGGTGATCTATGAATATAGAGCAGTGTGTGCGTTGTGGTCATGAAATTATTTTATTACATGCATTTTTAATATGAGAGAGTGTGTCACCAATTTGACAAAATATATCACGAAGCATTAAAATAAGAATTACTCGAGTTTGATGTCGAAAGAATAATTATTCAATCGCGAAAAACTAGATAAAAAAATTAGCAATAAATTAGAACGTGAAACTATGACGTGATATTAATAACACTCTTATTAATAATCTGTAATAAAATTTATTATTTAAAAATATATATTTAATTTAATAACTAAATAATTATAAAATATTATGTGTCACATGTATATTTTTATTTAATATGTATTTTTAAATAAAAATATATATAACTTAAGGATTGAGTTTATCATTTATTTCATATTAATTTAACAGAGAAAATAAAGAAATTTAGACTGATGAACTATCTATGAATCTCATATTTTTATATTCTTATAAAACTTAAAAAATTAGAAAGAAAATAAAAGTTTTTAAATTTTATTTTTTTATTTTATTTATATTAAAATTAAATAATATTATAAATTATGAAAGATAATAAAATAATTTACATATATTTTTATTTTTTTTTCATTGAATGATACTAAACAATGTGAATAATACATCTTCCACTTCTCTCTTCTTTTATTTTCTTTTATTTTTCTATTGTATCAGTTGTTTTCTTTTTTCCTTCATGATATCAAACAAGGCAATATTTAATAAATAAGTATATTATTATAAAGGTGTACAAGAATATATTATAATATATAAAAAGAAAAAGAGTAATTTAATTTTATCATATAAAATTTGATTATGATATTTAAAAATTTATTTTAACATTTAATTTTAATAAATAATATTTATATGATAAATAATAATGATGTGAATATTAAATGTTGTAATATATTTATTATTTTAAATAACTAATAATTAATAAATTATGATTTTAAATTTTTTTAGAGATAAAGTTTATAGGTTAATATTTTTGATTAAATTTTCAGAATTATTTTTTTTATTTAATTTTTTTTATTTAACAATATTTTTCTCTTATTTTTAAAATTTTAATTTTTTTAAAAAAAATTATACTTATTATTCTCATTTTTTTTGTGCATAGGACGAGTGGATGTTACTACTTTCTCAGGGTGTTGGGGTTGTGGGGGGCAAAGGACGGTGCATGTGTTGCCACGTGTACGGGTTTAGCACGGTTGGAAAATTGGAGGGTTGTCGGAAAATGATGTCACGGGTGATGTCATAATAAGAATCATTATATGGTGTGGGCAGTAGAGATGACATCCCAGTTTGGCCTTGCCCGCCTTTTATTTGTTTGCTAGGCTCCACACACCAATTATTAATTCTATTTTTAACCCATGCTTTTTTTTTTTTTTTCCTCTCTTTTCTATATTTTTAAAAAATTTTTACAGAAATTTAACTAAAAAAAGTAATAAATAGAAAAAAGAAAAAACAAAAGACAGAGAAAACACTGTACCGATACATATATAACTAATTAATAAATATAATAGCTTAAAACAAATTTTAGTATGTTTGAAATAAAACAGAGTTATCTCATTATATAACATATTTTTTTATAAATTTAAAAAATAAGTTTTTCATAGAATGGGAAAAAAATGAAAAAACAACCGAGCCCCCACAAAAGATGAATTTTTTAAGTGAATGAAATGTGATTGATTTTGTTTTGTATATGATATAGATATAGATATAAATAATATTTATATTGTATTAATTATACTAAACATATTTTTTATTTAAATAACACTATAAAAAGAATAAATTTTAAGATATATATGAAGTTTTGAATCCAATTTACCAAAACGACTTCTTTACTTTATATGAGAGATGATAATAATGTTAATTTGAAGTACTATAAGCTAAATTAATTGATGTAACAAAAAACTAAATTAATTGCAAGAGTAAAATCATCAATGAAGGAATCTTTTCGCATTATTGATATTCTCTGAGTCAGTCTATTTGTGTGGTCCACAAACACAAAACATAAATTATGAACATTGCCAAAAGGATAAAATTTGCAATTAAAGGATCATGTGAAGATAAGAGAGACAAGGCTTACTATTATCATGTTTGGCATTAAATCTTTTTTTATCTTTGCATACTTGTCCGTTAAAGTGTTCACTTTGCGCTGTGACCATCTAAAGCAGAGGATTCATATAAATGAAAACTGTGATTTGATTTACGATAATTATATTTAATAAAAAGAATCATATTATTATCATTTTAAATTTAAAAATATTAAACTTATAACATAATTTAAATTAACTAAACCATATAAAAATACTATTCGTTCACACTAAAAAAATGTAAAGTAGAGGGTCCAACCATTACAAGCTAACCCGAAACACCATTCATCATATCAACAAAAAAACAATAGACAACTACCAAAAAAGAAAAAATAGACAAATTAATTAAAGGGGACAAATTTTTTTAACTTTTTTCCAACATGCATTCATTGCATTGGTTTCTTATTTTCTATAATTTTTTTGGCAATACTCCAAAACCAAAGGTATCCTTAGTCAATATAGTATCTGTCCGAATCTATTTTTCTTCAATGAATCACACAATTATTATATAGATCAAATCCCTCGTTTCTAGTCCTTTCAAAATGTCAAGAAATGCCAATAGATGAAATTTCAATTTCAAAAATTGACAAACTAATATCTAGAGTGAAGATTTTATCCTTGTTTTCCAAGTAGTTCGTGAAGAGCCTTTATTTATTTATTTTTCTCTCTTTTCAGCAAGTGTCATCATGCGATATATGATGATGGGAGAATGGGATTACATCTATCTGCAGAATATATAGTGGGAATTTTCGAATTTCTTGAACGATCTTCTTCCTAACTATGATGATGATTTGAATCAAATAGAGGAATGTCGGTGGTTGTTGATGAAGCTAGGACAGAGAGATAAGAATGATGCATGATCATATAAATGAAAGTGGGGTGAGAGAATTTTCAAGGAAAATGTGTGTGGTTTTCAATGGACGTGACTCTTTTAAAGTGAAGAGTTTATTTTAGATAATAAAATGAAGAATATTAATTATTAATAAAAAATTTAAAAAATAAATTTTAATAATTTTATAGTTTATTATATATATACATACACTTTATCATAATTTTAACTGTTAATTTTTTATCAACGATTAATACTTTTCATCTTATTTTTTAAAGTGAACTTTTTATTTTTAACGGTGATCATTTGAAGCCATTATACTTGCAGAGTTTTTATTTGGACGATAGGCATGAGGAGAATGGTGCAAATGCAATGCCAACGCATGCATGCATGCATGCATGAATAGCCAGCATTAGCAAGCAAATACGAAATGAAATAGCATCAAAATGTGAGAAATCGCGCAAAGAGACAACGACAGAGACATGCTCCAACCTGAATACAAAGCACTAAAGCAAAGGTCGGCCCAATGGCCCATGCCAATCAATCCACACTCACAAGTGCAAGAACAACTCACAACCACTCGTGTGGGTCTTGGCCCCGTCTACATAAACTCTCATGGGCCCAGGTCCCACGAGTGTGCAGTTTTGGGACTCGGTCCCACGCGCCTGCCTTCTCTCCCTATCTCATATCCATATTCATACCAACCACCCCACCACACGTGTAACATTAATGCACTGATGTCTATGACCTTTTTTATAGTGTTTCTTTTTTAACATTGATAGTTTCTACTATTACGGCATCCATATTTTAATCTTTTAATTGGTTGTTAATTGTTAGTTATATCTTATAAAATTTTAAGTAATTCTAGTAATAAGTTATTAATAGATGTTTAATTATTAATTAAGATATAAAATTTAAAAAAACTAGAGAGAAGTTCTCGCTGTACTTTGAGATGCGCATAAGTTGCATGAGGTTATATTATAAAATCTAAAAATAGAATTTTATGAAAATATATTAAGAAATAACATTTTAATCATGAGATGTATTTTGAGATTTTTACTTTAATTATTTTAACTAATAATTCAATCAACTGATGAGTTTAATTGAATAATCAATTAAATTTTAAGAGGTGAAATTATTTTTAAATAAAAATTTAATTTAATAAGTAAAAATAATGTAATGATAATTAAATTAAAAAATAATATTAAATTTTTTTGACAGAATTTAATTAAATTTAAAGATAATTATTATATAAAAAAATAAAATAATAAAAATTATTCACTTATTTAAATTTTTTATTTAAGAATTAATAAATATGTTAAATTATTTTATTAAAAAATTTAATAAAAATATTTTAATTATATGACATTTTCCTAAATTAAAACTTAAAATACACGATTGGCTGTTCATAGAATTACAAGGAAGAAAAGGAACTATGAAAAATAAATAAAATGGATTGCAATGGACCTTTAATCTTTATTCTGAATTGGGCATAGCATAGTGAATGGATCATTGGTCCAAGGCAATAAAACAACCTTTATTGAAGAGAGTCAATGTCCATCCGCAAAAACATATCATCCTGTGTTATTGGGTTCGTCCTCGTGCTGGATTAGGCCGAAGGGGCAAGAGGTGCAGTCCAATCATTGGTAAGCATCCTCCATTCCAGGCCCAGAAATTCAAGGTGTGGCTATGGCCTGCTTCAACAATATTAGTTTTCTGCAATTGTTAAACACCCTGGGCCTCTATCATGGCTTTTAGCATGGGCCAGAATAGAGAAGGGAGATGCTTCAAAGACAGATGAACGTGGTTGGGCAAAAGAAAGAAAAAAAAAAGAACTTTCTAACAGGTACTGATACTTAAATGTGAGACATAAACACAGGATTATAGAAGTATCATATATACACACACAAAAGGAAAATAAATGTCCTATACGATATAAATATAAGTTTAATTTTGTAATTTAAACATTAACTTTTTTCTTTATCAGAAATTATTGCTTTACTTTAGGGGTTTTGAAAAATAATACAGATAGAAGGGGCTAAATTAGAAATTTTGTGAGAGGGCAAAGCATATGTGAACTTTTTTTTTTTTCACAATACAACATGTGATATATTATTTTTACAAAACATTATCATATATATATATATATTAAAAATAAAAAGTTTAAAAACTAAATAACATAATCGTCAATTACAGTAAGTGGAAGAAACAAACAAGTACAAGGCTTTACGTGGACAGCCAAAAAGAAGTTTTCAATTGGGTATTTAGAAAGTTCAAAGAAGAAAAGAGGAGTAACGAGCAAGGTAACATGACATTTTTGCTTTTGCAATGTTTTAAATTTTAATACTAATAATCTTAATTTTCTTATTGGTGACAAGAGAGAAAGAATTATTTAAATAAAAAATGAAATTGACAAAGTAGTATTTTTCTTAGGAATAGCACATTACATAAAGCAGCACGCATAACCACTAAGGTTTACTTTTGCTTATGTGTACCTCTCCTGATTCCAATATCGGATTCCGCAAACCACTATATAAATATGTCTTTACGTTCGCCAGAGAGACAGAAGGGAAACCTTAAACTCGAAGTCAGAGACAAAGAATTCGAGAACGGAAGGGGACTCTTCGTCTCTCTCTGGCTGTGGCACTTAACAATTTGTAAATTTGGCGAGACCCTTTGCCCTAAAACCCTAGTTTCGATGTTGTATTTAGGCTACTGATACAGATAGATCGGGAAGAGCCCTTGACCAGAAAGAATCAATGGCTGCCGAGTTGGGGCAGCAGACGGTGGAGTTATCGACCCTGGTGAGTCGAGCTGCTCGAGATTCTTACAGCTCTCTCAAAGAACTCGTCCACAAATGCAGCTCCTCCGAACTCTCTGATACCGATAAGAAGATTAGCATCCTCAAGTTCCTTACGAAGACTCAGCAGCGCATGATCCGACTCAACGTCCTCTCTAAGTGGTGTCAACAGGTCTCCTTCTCCTACATTCTTCGCCTCTCTTCTCAATTCTTCATTTTTCTTTCCTTCTTATTCTTGAATATGCTAGTTAACAAGTGTTATATGGAAATTGGGCCCTTCAGTTATAATGGGAGTGTGTTTTGGTTGTTGCCCCTCCTTTGTTGGTTGACAAGTTTTTGAGGAGGAAAGTGAGCCATCCCATACACATAATGGTTTACCCTGCTTAATAATTAAGGGAAATTACGGGAAAGAGTGAAATCTGGATGGAATGCCATATATTTAATTGAGTAATCATCAAGGAGGGTTTTTTTTTCCCCTCCTTATTCAGCTAATTCTCTGTGTCTTCCTATTGGCATCGAATAGTCTCTCAGATTAACTTTGAATCTCTGATTAAGAAGCTTGAAATTTCTCTAGTGGAATTTCTTGTGTATAATTTAGACTTTGTTACTTTGCAGGTTCCTTTGATACAGTACTGTCAGCAACTGGCTTCCACTGTATCAAGTCATGATACATGTCTAACTCAAGCTGCAGATTCACTGTTTTTCATGCATTAGGGGCTTCGGCAAGCTCGTGCTCCGGTTTATGATGTTCCATCAGGGATTGAAGTTCTACTAACTGGAAGTTACCAGCGTTTACCAAAATGTATAGAAGATGTGGGTACTCAGAATACCTTGACTGCAGATAAGCAAAAACCTGCTTTGAAGAAGCTGGACACACTTGTACGGTCAAAATTGCTTGAAGTTTCACTTCCAAAGGAAATTTCTGAGATAAAAGTTTCTGATGGTACTGCATTGCTTAGGTGGAAGGAGAATTTAAGGTGTTAGTAACCCTTGGTTACAGAGGACATCTATCCATGTGGAGGACATTGCATTTGGAGCTGCTTGCTGGTGAAAAAAATAGACCTGTGAAATTGGAACAACTGCAGCGTCATGCACTTGGAGATGATCTAGAGTGAAGAATGGCCACGGCAGGAAATCCGTTTTTAATATTGTACTCAGTTCATCATGAGCTATGTGTTGCACTTGTCATGGACACTGTCATAAGGCAAGTGCAAGCTCTTCGACAGGGAAGATGGAAAGATGCAATTCGTTTTGAGCTCATATCGGAGGGTGGCATGGATCATGGAGTGAGTTCTGGTTCTGCACAGAACCCTGATGCGGAATCTGATTCATCTGGTTTACGAACTCCAGGGTTAAAAATTATATACTGGTTAGATTTTGATAAAAATGCTGGTATGTCAGACTCAGGAGTATGCCCATTTATAAAAATTGAACCTGGACCAGCTCTCCAGATAAAGTGTCTCCACATCTACTTTGTTATAGATCCATTAACAGGCAAGGAGGCGGAGTTTTCCTTGGACCAGAATTGTATTGATGTTGAGAGGTTGCTGTTAAGAGCTATTTGCTGCAACGGATATACTTGTCTGCTGGAAATTAAAAAAGAGCTGGGAAAAAATGTTCAGGTGTGTCGAGCAGCAAGTGATGTTGTGCTTCAATCTCATTTGGGTGAGCCTGGTATTGAATATAAACAGGTTTGTTAGCATTTATTGGGAAATTTTTTCTTTTCTTTGAAGTTTGGAATATCAAATTGCTATTTTGCGTTGGGCATTTTTGTCATATCACCTTTTTGGGGATGGATCTAATTTTTGTTCTTGTTTGGTGTCACCCCCTGAGGGGTTCTACTTGGTGAATGTTCTTCTAGTTTCAGGGAACTAGGGTCTCAATCCTGGATATTTAACTGGTTTCTGATTCTGTTACTCTGATTACTTTGCTTCACACTTGTTCATATAGGGCATATTTCTAGTTAGATTTTAGATCTGCTATCTTTTAAGATTTACGTATGTTTACATGAAAGTTCTCATGCTAGATAAACCTTCATGCTGGAGGTTTCAATTTTGGCTAACAAAGTAAAATACTATTGATCTTTAAATCATGCAAACTGCAGTTGCAATTTATGGTTTCAATCATGTTGCCTTTTGACAGATCTTCTGTAGTTCTGTATGTAATCTTACACCCTACCTTCTTTTGGTCAATCTTGCAAGGGGTTTTCAAATTTAAATGTGCTTCTATCTGCAGAAAGACGATAAGTGCTGCAGCAAAGACTCTGAGGGGCAGGAGGTATTGCTTGTGCGTGCCTACGGCTCATCGTTTTTTAATCTTGGAATTAATATCAGGTACCTTTCATTACTTGCTTTTTCCTTATCTCTTACATTTTAATTTGGGGAATCTCAAGACCCCTCTTTTTGTTATTCAGGAATGGCCACTTCCTTCTTCAATCATCACGGAATATAGTTGTTTCTTGAGCTCTGTTAGATTGTGAAGAAGCTTTAAATCAGGGAACTATGACTGCAGCTGAGGTTTTCATAAGCTTGAGAAGCAAAAGTATATATTGCACTTGTTTGCGTCTATTGGAAGGGTTTTAGGCCTTGAGGTATATATATTTCTTTGCTCCTTTTATTATTAAAAGATAAATATCTAAATCAGTTTGGACTGTCTTTGAGTTGATTATTCAGAATACTGGCTTCCCTAAGACCTGTGGCTTAGGGGCATTCTTCCAGGTATATGAGCATGGATTCAGTACAGTTAAAATACCCAAGAGCATTTTGAATGGTTCAGCTATGCTGCTGATGGGATTTCCAGGCCGCTCCTACTTCCTGCTAATGCAACTTGATAAAGATTTTAAACCTGTGTTTAAGTTGCTACAGACTCAGCCAGACCCATCTGGAAAAGATAATTTATTGGGTGACCTCAATCATGTGCTGCAGATGAAGAAAATTGATATAAGGCAGATGCAGATGCTTGAAGATGAAATGAATTTAAGCCTGGTTGACTGGGGAAAATTACGTCCGCTTTTGCCCAATGCTGCTAGTCCAAATCAAACTTATGAAAATGATTTTCTTTCTGTATTCGGCTTGAGAGTTCTATGCAGATTGCAGGATGTCATCCATCTGGTTTTTCTTCACTTGGTGATGGAGTGTTTGGACTTGAGAAAGGGTCTTCTGCACCTCCATTCTCTGTTCAAAATCTCTCTGCATCCTTGAATACATCTGCTGCTTCTCATTATGGTTCTGTCCCAGTGAATCTCCATAGTATAAAAGCTGGAACCGCATCTCCAAACTGGGAAAGAGGTATGCAAGTATCACAGGTTAATAATGTAACAAAAGCTTCAGGTGTTGCCACCTACTATAATGGTTCCTTGTACTTCTCTGGGAGTGTGAAGGGCCAGTTCAATCCAGTTCTGTTGGCTCAATTTCCACTAGGCAAGGAAGGATCACAACAGTGAAAACACTATCTGCTTCAAAGAATGGACAGGATTTGGCTTCTCTTAAGTCTCTATCTTCAGTTGATGTTGGTTCCTGTACTGCAATGGATGAAGATCAGCCAAGAGTGTGGAATGATACTTCTAATGATATTTTATGTGGAAGTCGGTCATCACAATTCACAACTATTATCTCCTCCCCAACTGACTGGATCTTGAATGAGTGTACCTAATTTCAGACCTAATGGACCTCAAAGTTCACCAAATGAGCCTCCAGTTGGAACATGCAGGACTGCTGGATCTAGTTCATGTGCCACAACTCCCCTATGTAAGATACTTTCTTTTAGTGTTCATATTTATCATGTGGAGTATATGCATGCCATTATGTTTTTTCTTTTATCTGTCATTAAGCCATATATGACTGGCAAAATGAATCTTTACAGCCCAGGCAGTGGAATCCACAGTTATTTATAACACTAGTCTAGATATCGACTCCAGACATGATAAAAAATCTCGAAAACGAACAGCATCAGATATGTTGAGTTTGATTCCATCTCTTCAAGGTCTTGAAAACAGCTCAGGAATCTGCAAGAGAAGAAAAATTTCAGATTCATCTTGCTCTCAACAGTCTTTTCCACAAGGGTTCATATCCACTGAAATGATACCTAAAGCTGAAAGATACAGTTATGGAAATTTAATTGCAGAAGCAAATAAAGGGAATGCTCCATCTAGCATTTATATAGCAGCTCTTCTTCATGTGGTCAGGCACTGTTCACTTTGCATCAAGCATGATAGACTAACCAGCCAGATGGATGCTTTAGACATCCCATATGTTGAAGAAATAGGTTCAAAATGTGCCGTGTCTAACATATGGTTCCAACTGCCATTTGCCAGCGGTGATTCATGGCAGCATTTATGCTTGCGACTTGGCAGAACTGGCTGCATGAATTGGGATGTTAAAATAAATGATCAGCACTTCAGGGATTTATGGGAGCTTCAGAAAGGGAACAGTAATACACCTTGGGGTTCTGGTGTTCGTATTGCTAATACATCTGACATAGATTCACATATACATTATGATCCAGATGGTGTTGTTTTGAGTTATCAATCTGTTGAGGTAGATAGTATAAAGAAATTAGTGGCTGATATCCAAAGGCTTGCCAATGCAAGAATGTTTGCCCTTGGCATGCGGAAATTGCTTGGTGTAAGAGCAGATGAGAAGTCAGAAGAAGGCATTACAGGTTCTGATGCCAAACTTTCCAGTGCAAAGGTTGCTTCAGATATTGCAGATAAGCTATCAGAACAGATGAGAAGGGCATTTAGAATTGAGGCAGTTGGACTGATGAGCTTGTGGTTTAGCTTTGGTTCAATTGTCCTTGCTCGTTTTGTTATTGAGTGGGAATCCGGTAAAGAGGGTTGCACAATGCATGTATCTCCTGACCAACTTTGGCCTCATACCAAGGTTTGTTAATTTCTCTTCAATTGATTGCTTTATGTTTCTTGTTCTTTTTTCCGTTCTGTTTATTTTGGTGTTGGTAATAGCTGTATATTCTTCTCTCATGCTCAGGATATTGATAATTATGTGAAATTAGAGCAAAATATGCATGCGACATTAGCCAATCGTGACCTTTGGCTTCAATCTGTTTTCTTGGTTCATTGTGTTTGTTATTTTCCCCATTGTACTTGGATTTTTTTCCCCCTTTCATGCAAAGGTATTGTTAAGCTTTGACTGTAGCTGTTCCATTTTCTTATTTGACTTTTATACAGGCTTTTGGGTGAAATTGCTGTGGGACATCTTTATCAGTTGATTATGCAATAAAAACTAGAAAATGCATTATATTAGGTTAGCCGTTAGTCCCTGGCTGTTGAAAATGCAATATGGTTGTTTCTGCTGTTGTACGAAAGGTGATAATTGATGCCAAATATTTTCTTTGATATTTCAGTGGTGCTAAGAAACCAGTTAATTTAGTGTGTGTTTGGATTAACTTATTTTCTATTTTAGAAAAACTTAATAATCAAAATGCTGCAGAGAAACTTTTCACTTTTGGCTGAAAAGCTCTTTTTGTGTAAAAATTGAGCAAAACCAAACATGTTCTTACTGTAAAGCTGTCTTTTGTCCCAGATATATGAGAGATGTGTCCTAGTTTTCTTCCCATCCCCTACCTTAAAAAAATCCTGGGCCTATGTATTTACTATATTAGATGCTTGTATGCTGTACAGTTTCTAGAAGATTTCATAAATGGAGTGGAAGTTTCATCACTTTTGGATTGCATTCGACTGACTGCAGGGCCCTTGCATGCCCTGGCAGCTGCACCCAGGCCAGCACGAGCTGGTCCTATACCAGGGGTTGCAGCAGCTCTATCTTCTATCCCTAAACAGACTAGTTATATACCACCACAGGGACTTCTGCTTGGTATTTCAACCGGATATGTTAGTCAGGCTACTTCTGGTCCTGGTGGAAACACTGCCACATCTACTGCTAGTGGGTCTTTCACTAATCAAAGCCATTCAGTGTTAGCTGCTGTTGGGCGTGGTGGCCCGGGCATTGTTCCAAGTTCACTTTTGCCCATAGATGTCTCTGTTGTGCGACGTGGTCCCTATTGGATACGAATAATATACAGGAAACAGTTTGCAGTTGACTTGCGTTGCTTTGCAGGAGATCAGGTGTGGTTGCAGCCTGCTACACCACCTAAAGAAGGCCGTTCTTCTGGAGGATCATTACCATGCCCACAGTTTCGGCCTTTCATCATGGAACATGTTGCCCAGGAACTGAATGGCTTAGTTCCTAGTTTCACTGGACAACAGGCAGGTGGGCTGGCAAATTCAAACAATCCAAACCCTAGTTCAGGGTCCCAATTGTCGGCTGCAAATGGAAGTAGAATTAACCTACAGACTTCTGCTGCAATTTCTAGGACAGGAAATCAAGTAGCTGGTCTAAACCACATGGGAAATGCTTTAGCAGGATCTTCAAATTTGGCTATGATGACATTGGCAGTCTCTTTATGCAGGTCACCAGGAACAGGTGTCCCTGCACATTTCAGAGGCGAGCTAAACACAGCCATTATTGGCCTTGGTGATGATGGAGGATATGGAGGTGGATGGGTTCCTCTTGTTGCTCTTAAGAAGGTTCTGAGAGGTATTCTCAAGTATCTTGGAGTGCTATGGCTATTTGCCAGTTACCAGATCTTTTGAAAGAGATCCTAGGATCCATTTTGAAGGAAAATGAAGGTTCACTTTTGAACTTGGACCCAGAGCAGCCTGCATTGCGTTTTTTTGTTCGGTAAGTCTCAATTCAACTCTTTTTCCTCCTGCTGTGCTTCCCCCATCCTGTTTTTTAACTTGTGGTGTTTTGTTTAACTTTTTTTCTGCTGTAATTTTTTTTTGTTTAGCAATTTGCTTGATGCAAGGACTTTTACTACCTGCATCCCCTTCCCTGCTAGAAAAAAGGGGACATATAAAAGAAAGCAAAACATGCCCAATAAGAGTTGTGGTATTGGTAGCCTATAGGCTGCCTTTCTTTATTCTCCATTTCATCTACTGTATCTTTTCAAAATGGTTCTTACATCATTGTTTCATTGCCTTATGATCGTGATTTAGCTTGCTGAGTTCCTGTGCCAAATAATTTCTCTATTGTTGATGGATAAGGATGTAAAATGCCTTTTGTCAATTTGTCTCATTTAGGCTTCTTTCAACATGATGCTTTAAATTAATTTTCTATGTTAATAAATAATATGCTTTATATGACTTATTAACTATAGTTGGCTAAAAAAAGGCTTAATTACACTTTTCGTACTTTAGTTTTACCAATGTTTGGTTTTGGTACCTGTAGTTTCAACGTTAACAATATCTCATTGATGCAAAATTAAGTTTCCCTGTCAATCAGCCATTGACGTGTCACTCATCATTTCTCCATCAGCAAAACCAACAAGAAAAATTAATGTCAACAAATTTAAAGCTACATAAGCAAAAAAGGCATCGCCACATCAGCAAAGATAGAACCTCATCAACAACAAAGTGACAGGGAATTAATAGAATCAATTCAAAAACTATGGGTAACTTTGCAACTGGAACTTGAGGAATCAGAGTTGAATTTGGTGAAATTAGGAGGACTGAAAGTGTAATTAAGCCAAAAAAAAAATAGGCTCTTTCTCTTCAATACTTGTTAGTCCATTTATCAGGGACACTAAACAGAAATGCTATCCCTTCATCCTTAATTCCTTTTGCAGGGGCTATGTATTTGCTGTTAGTGTTCACCGAGTTCAGCTTCTTCTTCAGGTCCTTAGTGTGAAACGCTTTCATCATCAACAACAGCAACAACAGCAAAACTCAAATACTACACAAGTGGAATGAAGTCAGTCTGAAATAAGTGAAATATGTGACTACTTCATCCGCCGGGTTGCATCAGAGCCTTATGATGCTTCTCGTGTTGCATCATTCATAACTCTGCTCACCTTACCTGTATCAGTTCTGAGAGAATTCTTGAAATTAACAGCTTGGAAAAAGGGATTAGCCCAGGCACAAGTTGGAGATGTGGCTCCAGCTCAAAAACCACGGATTGAATTATGGCTTGAAAGCCATGCTGTGTTGAGCGTGGTTGGGAACTGTGAGAGCTCATCTGCATTCAGAAGCAACATTCATTATGATCGCCCCCATAATTCTGTTGATTTTTCACTTACCGTTGTGCTTGATCCTGCTCATATCCCTCACGTCAATGCTGCTGGTGGGGCTGCTGGTTGCCATACTGTGTTTCCGTAAGGTTGAGATATTCATTTGGCGAAAGTCCTAATGTATCCTTTCTTGGCATGGAAGCCATAGAGGTAGGGCTTGCTGGTTGCATGTTGATGATTGGGAGAAATGTAAACAGAGGGTGGCACGGACAGTGGAGCTTAATGGGGGCTCAGCAGCAGATGTAAGTCAAGGTAGGTTGAAATCAGTTGCAGACAGCGTGCAAAGAGCTCTGCATTTGTGCATTCAAGGCTAAGAGATGGTAGTAGGATTACAGCCAGTTGTGGAGCAGCGTGATTATTTTGTTCATAGAACAACTCTCCTGCTCGTAGAGTATGCAGTTATACTGAAGAGGAATCTACAGTAATGGAGAAAGTGCATAGGTGGTAACAGATGATTTTGACTAAGATTTTCTGGTACCAATTTTAGGTTTACTAACCATGATTCATAAAGAGTATATAACGTTTCTCAGATCAAGAATATTCAAAATTAGGTTGTACAATATCTTGCTGATAGTGTACTTATCATGATATAACTTTTTGGGTGGAGCTATTCTTGTACAGATAACGCATGAATGATTAGATTTGTAAATGAAATTTGTATGCTAAAATTCTATACCCCAATCAACACTTTCAAGCTGTTGAAAGAACATTCTTGATTGCAAGTTGCTTAATTTTAAATTCATTTTGGCCCTTTGCGCTGCTCTCCTTTTTCAACCCCTTTGCTTCAATGTAATACTCAAGTTATTAGGCAAGATCTAGAGTTTGATCACTAGGGCACCCATTAACTTCCTGAAAGTTGGAGGTAATTCCAATTACAAATTCAATAATGCAAAACAAATTCCAGAATCACCATGCATTTAAAGTGAACGACAATAATAATAATAATAATAATAATATCTCAGTGTCATGCTCACATTCAAACGAGTTTGGAAATATCATTCATGCATTTTTGTCAAAGAAAAAAAAATCATTTTTACCAGTGACCAAGCAAAGCCTCTTGTGTCAGTTCAATAAAGTCTATTTTGTGATAATTTGTTCATGACATAGTATAACTTTTTTCCATTTCAGCGTTGAGGCTAAAAATAACACTTCTCCGAGAAGCCGCATCCTTGAGGTTGCATACATAATAATCACTAGTCCCCTGCAACTGTAAGTTTGAGCAGCAGCTAATAGCTATGGCTCAAACATAATATTTCACCAAGTGTGGGAATCCTTATGGTAACACCCAGGGGTTGGATAAGCTGATGGCCTTTACTTTCCAAGAAGAGAAAAAAAAAATCATATTTTAATTTCCCAACAAAAAATTAATAATGACCGAATCAAATCTGAACTAAAAATGATACTGTTAGTAAACACATGAAAACAAAACCAATGTAATTTCCTATGGATTGGCTAATCTTGTATGATGAACTCTTGAATGCTCTTGTACATCTGCTTCATAAATACTTATTTTTCTATCGCTTGCAAAAATTTAACTTTGAATGCAGGACGCTTTTGTCATTTACTAACTTTGTGTACGGAAAAGATTGTGAATAAAGTTTTGATACTTCTAGTTGTGGATAGTAGAGTTTGTGTCATCAAAGTCGCATTGAGATTGTCTTTGAACCCCCTTGGGTTTGATAAACTAATGGTTTAATGCGTATTATGAACAATTTTATTGAACAATTATTTTTTTTTTAATGTGGAATCATTCTCAATAATTTTTTTAATGGATTAGATCAATTTATGTTGAAATTTTAAGCATATACATTAGACCTTCTTGAAATTAAATATTGGCTTCACCGCTGCTGGAGAAACAACTTTTAGATGGTGGTGGAAATCATTTGAGAGTTGATACCCATGAGACTCGTTGAATGCCAAACATGAAAGATAGTCAGAAATGAAAGCTATTGAAAGATACACATTATAGCATACTGCATACCCATACATCATTTTTCAACTTACAATGATAATGCAAAGCAAACAAGGCATTCAGATTATCATTCAGAATCTCACAATAATGCGATCTGATGTTATGTTATTTGGCTGATGTTATGCATCAACATAGCTTGAGCAGTATTTGACATGAGATTCATTATGAAAACAACTTCTTTTTCGTCCACAGGCATTCAAGCCGAATTCAACCATTTTATTTAATCTCCAAGCAAACCGGCACTATTTTAGGTATATTAAAAAAAAAAAAAAAACTGATGGGCTCAATTAATTTAACAGTCTGTGGTAGGTGTAGTTTCTTTTCATATATATAGTTACCTTGCTTCTCGCAGTCAGGGCAGTAGCATCGTGGTAAGATATTGTGCCCTGAAAAAGCCACATCCCACCCTGGGATCGATTCTGGTAGAGGATAATCCTAACCCCTCTCCCCATCTCCAAACCCCCGTTCCCTGGACCCAAAAAAAAAGTTACCTTACTCCTCGGTTATGCCAGTAGTTGTTCCTTCTTGTTATAGAGGGAAGCAATGAAATTCAGTTTTGCTGTTGAGAAGAGTCATGTAATGACGTAACATAGCACAGGGTCAAGGTGGGAAATTGAAAAAAAGTGGAGTAACATGGTGCTGATTGCTGAAGTTACTGTTACCATCTAGAGAGAAGGACAGAAACAGGAAACACACAATTTAAAGGGTTGACTGGTGTTTTTATCTTTCATTGTTCTCAAACATACCTAAAATTAAAAACCACATGCAACCCAAACTTTTGAGTCAGGCATAAATGCAAAATTTACCCTTAAACCATAATTAGGAAAACAGGGGATATGCACCGAAGTGGTACACAAATACAATGCAAAACCTTGGCCTATTAAAAGCAGATTTTCCGCTACACAGTACTAAGGCAAAATTTCGGCGTAAATATCACTTTTCAAATAAGTACTAACACATTGTATACCAAAATAAATAAATAAAAAAGCACTAGCACGTTATGTTCTTTGGGCTGTGTAAGAGAAAAATGAAAAACATCGTCTGTGCTCTTCTTAGAGAACACCGGGGATCACATACTGAGAATCGACCTAGAGATTCGAGTCCCTAAATATCTTATGATAAGGTCATCAGTAATTTTTTTAAAGAGAAAAAACGAAAGGTCAAAAAGTACAAATTCATATCATAGTCTCATAGACCCTAAAAAGTTGGGGAATCTTTCCTCCACAATGAAGAGTTGGCAAATGGCACTTTCTATTTTATTATATTTGTTTTGAAATTTATGAAATTTAATATCAACCTTTTGTGCACATTTATTGTATATTTATATATTATTTGACGATTTTTAATATAATGTGAGTCACCCTTTCAAAAGAAGTGCTCTGCTCCCGGGAGCGTGATTAAATTTTCTCAATATACAGCACCAAAAAACCTTTCTCAATTCAGACTATGATGATTGCACCTCTTATCTAAATTAGAGGCTTTCAACTCAATTTTCTCCACATGACCCTTTGCGTGTGAACTGTGAAAACTAAAAACACTCGCATTCTGTAGAAAAAAAAAAGCAAATTATATTATATTATATTATATTATATTATATTATATTAAGTTTATCAATTTTAAAATTAGCACTAAAAACTATTTTTTTTTATAATTAATATTTTTTACGTGAATTAAAAATATCTTTACAAAATTCAACTCATTTAAACTGTTTCGTAAACTTAATTTTTTTATACCAAAAGTAATAATAATATAATTTTTTTTATAAAATAAAACTTTAAAAATCTAACTACAATATTCATATCTAATAACGTAATTCACTTTCGTTATGACAATAACTAATAAATTTCTCTATAAGCAATCTAATTTCAGGACAAATGATATGCATTTAATTAGATTAAAGAATACATATTAAAAATATTTCCTAAACAAAGAATGAATAAATCTTTCTTCTGGACATGACAGCTTATTACATTAATAATAAATAGGGATTCTCCTCTATCACTAAGCATAAAATTTATATAAATAATAGTGGGAAGATAAAGCTTACTTTTTATTTAGTTCAGTAAATTAACAAAACGTCATTTTCCACTTCCTCTGCTATCACTCTGTGTTCCGTTATCGTTCAGCTAATTTTAAGGCGGAATTCACTTGTTTTAGAAGCAAACAAAACTCACCCTGTACGATTATTTGAAAATACATTCAGCTTTTCCATTCGACAGATGCTTCCAAACAGCTTTACAAGACAACCAACCATATTCTAATTCAACTTGCATTAAATATTTCTCCACAGATACATCATACATACCCATCCTTTCCTTTCAATTGGTCCCACCTTCCACTGAATCAAAATCACAAACGAAAAAAAAGGAGCTTCCACCACCAATATTTGGTCATCCACCACCAACCCTACCATCAATATTTCATAGAAAAACATCAATAGGACCTTGAAAATATTTTGTCTTACCATGACAACAACACGCTGGGCTCCCCTGGTTTTACTTATTAGGAATGACAATTACTCCTTGTTTGACAAAACTCGAAAAGAATGAACAGCTGCACCGACTCGATCCTTCTCCATCCAATAAGGAGTTAGAAAGTATACAAGAAAGTAGAATACCCTTGTCGCGAGAGAGGGAGATTGGGACCACATTTGGGGTCGACAATTGTGCTAAACAGATTTATGTGATGCCTGTCATGATATTTTTGTTTGGTTCTATGAATGGCTGTTTGATTCAGGCTTGATGAGTGTTGGTGCTTCTGATTGAGGCATGCGAAAAATGGCTGAGGCTAGAGATATGGGCATGATACAAAGTGCCTTGGACTGAAGAAATTGCATAGCAGCACCAACATCTTCTTCCATCAGTTTAGCAACTTGTTGTTCTGTTCCATCATTGGACCACTTGTCCCATGCTTGCTGATTAGCTCCACCTTCAGTGCCCTCACCCTGCAGATAGAATCAATAAAACCAGTGGAATCTATTGTTACTATAAGAGCCAGAGCAGAACAAACTATAAAGCTGTGTCAAAACATATATGTATAACGTGACAAGCTAAGGCAGATATACCAAAAGCACGCGATGAAGAGACATATCGGAATTAATTAATGATACTAAAGATATATGCACAATTGATTAGATTTTATCTGTGAGCATATCCTGGTTTAGATACATATGTGTAGTGCAGTGCTTGATAGAAATAAAAGTAACATGTAGATGGAAATAATGAAAAGAATATGAAGTAAAAAAACTAGCATTTCTAAACTTGATCTTTGCTAAATTTATCACCTCCGCTGCAGACAGGGGAACATCAGCCACAAGCTGAGCAACTGCACCAGCTCCACCCAGTCTACTCATGCTCAGGACCTGTTTGAATATATCAATGAAATTAAACGACATGTAAAGGGACAGAAATAAAATTGGGGTTCTATTTACTTCGGATATTTAGTACGAAGAAAAGTAGGAGGTTAAAAAGATGCAGTAGACATCGGTTATTCAATTGAGACCTCATTGCAAATTGAAAATACACACGACACAATGTCAATCCAGGAATGGCATTGTAACTACTGCATATAAAGTAAAAATAAAGGTGACATATAATGAGTGGATATTCCACAGTACTGGACTTACTATGTATTAACAGTCTAAAGACTGGGGAGACTTAGTAATTTGGAACTAGTCTCTCAAAATAATGGATTCAGTAAGTGTTCTATCATGTGCATTAGACTGACTTCAAAAGATGTCCATGAAAGTTCGAGATAACTTCTATAGGAAGAAATTTTAAATACAGAACTAGGAAATGACACGTGAGTCTTCCATACCTTAACCTGGAGCCTTAGGAACTTCACATAATCCACAATTTCATCAAGCATTGCGGCTCTGTCCGTCTACAACCACAGGTTCATAAAATATAAGCTTAAATGGACCCACATTTTAACAGTATAATGAGTTATCTCAAAGAACCCTACATTTTACTTTGTCTATGTCATCCATTATTTTGATTACTTTAAGCGAAAGTACTGGACAGATGACTTCAGATATTTAATCTATGATGAAAATAACATCCATGTACATTCTTAGAAAGTTATCTCAAAGGTTACTTACAGAAGGAAGTATCTATTTGCAATTTACAAACAAAAAATATGAAACATGAAGAAATGATAGTTTCTAACTTCATAGAAAATGCAAATTGTGAAGTTACTAAAAATATGGGGCGGGTCCAGCTGAAGGTATTAATATTATAACTGCATTACAAAACCACCAACCTTGTTGACGCTGGGAACTAATTCCTGCAATGCCCTCATTCTTTCAGCAATTCTTTCACGACGTAACTACATCAAATACAAAAGAATGATAAGCAATATATCGATTGTCATAGATGGACAAGAAAGAGAATAATTGAACTGCTAAAATATTAATAAAACCCTCCAGTCTGCAGTCAAATTGTGAAACTTTTGACCAGAGAGATAAAGGCCACAAACTACAAAACTTTGGGGGCTGATTAAAAAATGTGTGCCTTACCCGCTCAGCAATACTGTGGGGGTCTGTGGCTTGCCCTCTTCTTGCTCGCACTCGAGGGCGGATGCCAGGTGGTTGTGGTATAGCAGCATTAGACACTGGAGTTGGTGGCTGGCTATGAAAGGGCTGCAATGGGATCAATAAGTAACATCACAACCTTTTTTGAAATAGTAAGCAATGTCAAATATTACCGTGCATTCTATGGTCTAAAGATACTACATCTGCCACTCCTGAAGAACTCATATTTAAACCAGATTCTAGAGGTTTGCAACCATGCATTCTATATTCTAAAGAATCTCTAGAGTTTGAGTGACAAATATTTGATATCTTTTGGCATGCCATATAAGAAGCATGGATACTGACATAAATACATCATAGAATATACACATAAATATGACGACACAGAAAAATTTGATTTGTCCGCATATTTTCAGGTGTTGTGTCATACAAGAATGACCCCCTTCTGGTGTGGCCAAACTGTATTTAAACAAATGGTTTATTAAGCTGTTGAATTTAGGTTAGGGTCTCACATGTGAGCCAAAGATTGCAGATTCAAGGTGAATCATCTACAACTTAAAGGGTTCATATGGTGGTTAAGAAAGATTGCTTTTTACCTTGATTACACGAATTCAAATATTAAGCCAACGAATTAATTATTGCAAATGCATTAAGCTAATGTGGAGATCCTCTTAAAAATCTTTCAAGAAAAAACTTAATCTCTATTTTAAGCCAAAGTTGACCAAGGATATCCTTACTATATAATAAAAAAAGATTAATCATCCGCGGCAATCATCATTAAGCTTCAAATTTCAAAATGAGTACTTGATACACTTGCCAAATGTCAGACCCTAACAAAAGAGAATAAATAAAAATAAATAAATATTTATTTATATATAAATGCGCGTCCCCCGTTGGAGTTGGAAGGAAGTCACCGCTTGGCCTCGGGGAGTATTTTATGTAATATAATAATAAACTATATTATCTACAAATGAAAAAGGAAAAAAAAAAAAAAGAAAAGAAAACAAGAGACAGTACCCCACACTACACGCAGGCAAAACGCGTTGGCAGAATATAGACGACACATGCGTTCTATTATCATTACTCAATAGGTACTCCTCCGCAGCAGAATGCAGAAAATTAAAAAAAAAAATGCTATGCTATGCCTATGTATGAAAGAAAGAAAATATAATTAACATATAAAAATTGAAAATAAAACAAATCCGGAATTTTTTTAGACATGAAAGAAAGCCACTGATTCTGCAAACGAGAATATTGCCCTTGAATGAGTGAAACGAACACAATCAAGTGTGAACGCATCCACAGCCAGAAAGGGCAAGCTGTAAAAGCAAGACTCCAAAGTCCAAACCCAAAAGTGAGATTTGAATTGTGAAAAGAAGAGAAGGGAAAGCCAAATATAATCTTATCATTTGATTCATAAAATATTAGGAGTAACTGAACCATGGAATTTATTTACATTTTATAATAATAAACGAATGAGTGGCCATGGATGAAGCACTTATAACAGCTAAAGTGCTAAACTAAACTATTCAGAGGCATCTCCTCTTTATGCATTGCAAAGTGACCCAACTTTAAGTTAACAATAAATAATTTATAGAATGTAAAAAATTTGTCTTTATACAGGTTTAAGGTAATTATTGGGTAACGAATGGATCTGGCTAATTGGAACAGATAGAGTTAAAAATATATCATTATTATGAATAGTTATTATACTCATTTACCTGATGCTGATGCTGGTGCTGGTGCTGCTGATGGTGGAGTTGGGGTTGAGCAGATGCAGGTGGTGGAGGAGATGGCAGCGTGGGGCGGACAGAGTGGGCATGCAATTGTCCAAACGCTGAAAACAAGCCCCTCATGTGCATCGAATCCCTCTCCTGCCACAGACAAACTACATAACATCAAACCAATAATAAAAAATAAAATAAAAATAAAAACCCAAACCAAATACCCTTCTTCCATTTCTTGTCCTCTCTAATTTACATGCACACCCCCTAACCATCCCCGCCATCGCCAACGCTTAACCAACTTAACCCCATATGAATTCGTGAACAAAATTTGGAGAATACTACAGTAGAACTATGAGACTATCTGCATATTGTTCGGACTAGAATCAGCAAATTCCAATTTCAACAGCCTTCCATTCATTTCAAACACAGCAAAGCAAAAGAAAACAGAGACAGGCCATGTCATGTTGTCATGTAAGTTTGGTAACAATCCACCATGACATGAACCACTGCTTATTGGAAACAGAATGATACACTTACGGTGATTCCTGCAGAAGAAGAGGGTGATGAACTGGTGCCATTGTTAGTATTATTATTGGTGTTATTCAGATGAAGGTGGTGATGGGTATTGGTGCCCTCAACAACGTCGTCACTGAACCGTCTGTTATCTTCGTGTCTCAGAAAGCCTTGCTCCAAATTCAACCCCAAAGGCATGCCCACCCCTATCCCTAAGGACCCTCTCAATCCACCACCACTGCCACCAGACCCGACATCGCCACCGCCACCGCTTGCGGAACCCAACTGCAACACCATGGGCATGGACCCCACATCACCCACAGTCCTTCCATTCCCATACCCTACTGCGGCCTCAGTACTGCCGGTGTACGGCGAAGGCACTGCCAAGATCTGCTCGAAGAAATCGTCACCCAACCCCTCCGAGCAATTACCCGCCATGCCCACCACACCAAACCAAGAACTCTTCTATGCAAAGCTTTCAACTTTATTTTAACGAGTGAGTAAAGTAACCTTTTTTATGGCCACATTTTTTTTTTCTTTTGGGGGTTCTTCTGGATTTTGGAAGGTGAAACTTGGACAAGTTTGAAAAGCAGACAAGCGGAAAAGAAGGATGGTGTTTCTTGTCTCTGAAAATGGGTGGCTGATCCGAAACCCGATGACCTGGCAATGGAATTGGGGGGTTCTCCACTTCCCAATGATTTTGTGGCGTGTGGAATTTGAGAATTGAGGAAGAAAAGACAAAGAAAGAAAGAGAGTGGCGGTGGGATGGGATATTGCAACTTTGTTGTAGCTGTTGCCCTTTATATTTACCAGTTTTTGCCTTTCAGCTTTTGCTTCTGAGTTCTAACTACACAGAGAGAAGAGAATGCTCAGTGGCCAGGGGCTCAGCTCAGTGCATGATATGGCTATGGCTTTTTAAAGTTTAAAGACGAAAACAAAAGAGTGACAAGCCAAGATAGAGAGAGAACAAACACAAGGAAAGTTAATCGCTGTTGAGTTTTTGTTACGTGCACGCACGCGCGCACTTTATTTTTCTCCCTAATGAATTTCGTAATAATTAATGCGCAACGTTATATATTTTTTCTTCGTCACAATAATATATAACAAGTTCTATAGGTAATTATTTGTCAACACATTTTTTTTGATAATTTTATTACAAAAATTAATAAAACATAAGACTGTGATAGTTTCAATGTCGAAACAATAAAACATCCAGATTCTTTTTTGGTGCAAATATGAATTGGATTCTGGTATTACACGGGTTAAGGTTTTTGTTTTTGGTATTAGCGAATTAGTGTTTGATCACTGATCTTTTCACCACCAACTTAAAATTAATGAAATATTTTAATTTTATAATCTCAAGAATAGTCGTCATTTTTTCACATTACATTTTCGTCAAATATAATGAATAAATATGTAGATTTTATACAAACAAATAATAATTTTCTGCATAAAATAGAATAAAAAAAAGATATATAATGAAATTGGTGCACAACACGTCACCCCTTTTAAGGAGCTAGGTCGAATTTATCATAATAAATATTTAATTAATGATTTCAACCCATATGTTATTTAAGCATAAGTTATTAATTAATTATTGAGTGTATATTTAGATTAATTTATTTTATTTTAACAAGTTTAGAATCAAAATGATTCAGAGATAATTATTTATTAAAAAGTTTTAAAATATAAAATAAGTTAATTCAAATATACATTAAATAATTATGATAAAAGTTAATTAAAAATAATAGTATGATAAAAGTTAATTAAGAGCAACAATTTTTCATGAGTATAGAGTTTTTTGCATAAAGATAAGATCAAAAGTTAAATTTTCTTTTATCTTTTCTTGCATAAATATATAATTTGGCCATTTCAGTAATGCAATAAATTCATGTAAAAGAATATAATAATTTTAATATAACAATGATACAAAGTTTGAATCTAAAATCTCCTATCAACTAGTCAAGCTCCTTATCACATATCTATGATAATTGATAATTGACCCACTTAAATTCAATTAATCAATTTTAGTAATGATTACAACCATAATGCAATATGTTTAGAGTCTGTGTTAAACAATTTGTGTAAATATCATTATTATTCCTAAGAGTAAGTGAGTATTTGTATCCTGCTTAGCATAATAAGTTTTGTTGGAATGTGAATTCTGAAGCATCAATTGTCAATTCAGTCATATGTTTTGGTTGAACAATAAATGTTATTCCCTTAATACCGGCGCATTTCTTTGCTTAAATCCCTGCAGGACTTTACCTCAAAGACCATAATAATTAATTTGGCAGAATAAGGATGAAAAAGTTATGTCACCACACCATTTCTCAATTCGATTATTGATGCCATGCCAGAGCAAAACCAAAGGCATTAGACTCTGATAAAAAAGAAAAGTACGGTCATCAGATAGTTGAAATGTGTTGCACACATACATCACTTTCTCCCAACTAAAATGTGAGTCATGTAATGTTATGATCCAATATATTTTGGTTGGCAGATAGAAAATTTATACTCAGCATGTATAATTGGTTGCTGAATCAAGTTTTAGATTATTTTGGGTTTGACTTTGAACACTCCTTAATTTTATTCTTTTCTTCCACTTAACAAGGGTTGAAGTTGATTAGTTGAATTAGTGGACAAAGACCGATGGACAAAGAATCCATTTGGATTTCAGCCTTCTAAAAATAGTCAATGTTTGTAGGCTTTAAAACAAATCCTTTTTCTTTTTTGGGTGAAAACCTTCCAATCGTTGAATTGTTTATTTATCTCACTAAGATGCAATCTATTTTCAAAAATGTGAATTATAAATTAATAGGATGAATTTTATTTGAAATGCCAAGAATTTGAAGTTTTTAAATAAAATTTTGTGAGGTGAGACACTCTATCTCAATATTCCAAAACAGAATTAGTTTGTAATTAAAAAAAAAAGGACAAATGCAACCTCAGGGAAACTTCGAATTGGAGAGGTGCTGCAAACAAATATTCTTTGCGTTTTGCATGCATGGAAAAAGTGCACCAATCCCCATGGTAGTTGCAGACTGATACTCAGATAGAAACGGTATGAAATATTTTTTTTATCGAATTTTACCACTTTTCATCAATTAGTTTAAAACTTTTTTATGGTTAGCGGATAAAACTAGAAGTCTATCAAAATTCAATCCTTCTCATGTCCTCCATTATGTCCAATTTATTAAGAAACACTTAATCATTCTTATAACTTTCCTCCTTTCCCTTTTTTTTTTTTTGGGTACAATTCTTTCCTTTAGGCATCCAAGCAAGAGGAATGAATAGTTTCTTTATTTTCTTTTCCGTTAGCTTTTATTCCATCCACCAAACAAGCTAGGAATATAGGTTTAAGTGTCTGTTCGGATGAGTTTTTTTTTTTTAAGGAAAAGCATTTTTTTTATTAAAAATGTATTTTTTAAATATTTTAGAGGAATACCTATTTGCTATTGCATCTAAAAGAATTTAGTAACATAGATCACCCGGTGGCCATATTCTTCAACGGTTCAAACCTCACTAGTTCCCTTCCCCTTTAAAGCAGAAAGATTCACGTAGTAGGTGTAAGACAATTCCCTTTAAAGCAGAAAGATTCTTTTAAGTGTAGCCGTTGTGACAATTCTCTTATATTGTACAATGATTATTTGCCACATCAGTTATTTTTAATGTTAATTATTGTTTATATATGACTAGTAACAGACAAGGATAACCTGCAGAACTAGTGTGACACATAATGATAAAATGTAAAGATTGTTTTATATCAAATATAATTTCTCTTTAAAGCGTGGTTTACCAGGTCACATGACGGCTAATACAACCAGCAACATCACTGCCAAAAAGCAAAACTATTAGACAGATAGATATCAATTATAGAAGAATAATTTCTTTTAAATGCATACATCCATGGTGAAAATTTGCCAAAATATACGAACTTAACATATCTTCTACAAATCTCATACACTATCCTTAGAACTAGACACCTTAATATCTTGCTTCTCCTGTTCACTCACAGCAGCAGGTTTCTCAGCGGGGGCCTCTTCTATTGATTTAGGTTCTTTTTTAAGCTCGGACTCAAACTCCTTTGCTGCCTACAAGATTTACAGAAAATAATAAACAACCTCATAAGCAATGAGGAAAATATGTAACAGTTAATAGATGATAATATGGTATTCACATTTTCGTCAATGCTAATTTCCAAAGAATCTTGGCCACTTAGGTGCATGATCAATGCATATAGAGTAGTGAATTTACCCAAAACCCACATCCCACATCTGATGCAAAGCATGCAGACTAGGGAATTAATACAAGTTAACATGAAAGCTATGGAATACAACAGCCTGATACGGAGATTAGGGCCTTTAACCCCCCCCCCCCCAAAAAAAAAAAGAAAAAAAATAAGACCGAGAAATAATACAAAATAGAGGCATTACAATCAGCCTACTAAACATTGAATTCATGATTAAAATTATATCATCGCAAACAAGATAACATGACAAAGGGGGGAGGGGGTTTACAGACACACAAAAATATTTGCTATGGGCAACAGCATGCCTATAAGGACCAATGAGTAGTATATAAGCCTAGAAAGTGACTCCAAGTGACTCCAACAAACAGCTTCAGCTTTTCGGTTAAATTTGAACAACTAGGCCTGTGCAGGTCCTCTTAGTCTTTCTATGGTTTTCCCCAATAAAGTTTCATGTGAAACAGAGGCACGAATCTCACTTTGAGCCACTAAAAGGAAGCTAGTTAAGCAGTAGGCAGAAAAAAATAGGATCAGATTGGACGGTCGGCAATAAAAAACTTAGGTCTAAACACTCTTCCTCACGCAATACAGATTTTATTTTATTGAAGTATATGTTCTATGAGTTATAGTCACTGGCAAACCAACTGCCTTCTTCCAGGATCTTTTCAACTATCTGGTGCCAATTGAATGAGATAGCAACAGAAGGAAGAACCCAAAGTGTGTGTAAGGCAATTTATCATAGCTGTGTAAGCCGAGCCTCCTTAAAGATGCTTCATCTGGGTCCAAGTGAGTGAGTGCCAATCATGCCAAAGTGCAAAGGCACCCTTAACAACTACTTACTGAATAAAACATCTTACTGGGATAGAGGTTTGAGTGTGACCGAGTTACTGTTACTTACAAACAAAATGCTATTACTATTAAACAGCACTAGAAATTTATCAGTAGCTACATACTGCACAGATTATATAATAAAATCCTTCAAGAACATCCTCAGAAAGACATGCATGGCACCTTCTTCTCTAAGAAAGAGTCACGGAAGATGAGCATGTTGAAAAGTGAGTCTGCAATTATAACATACCACCTAATTCATAAGATGCAGCAAAAACAAAGAACATATGCAGAACAAGCTATAACCGCTCAGTCACAAATTATGTTTGTGAGTTTGGAGGAGAGGGAAAGGGAAAGGATTTAAAGAAAATGAAGTGGAAGGGAAGAGAGGAGAATGGGAGGTTAAGTAATAACTACTAAGTTTCCTCTCCTTGTTTGGATATTTAAAATCTCCCAAGTGAGATTAACTTTAAAATATTCATAAAAATTATTAAATTAATAAGGGAAGGTTTACTTTTGAAGGATTACTTAAAATCCTCATTTCCTTCCCCTCCTTTTATAAAGCTTCCAAATTAGGAGGAAGCTTATGATAAACCTTCCCCTCCCTTATTTTCCCTCCAAAATCCCCCTTATTGATTTGTTATCACATTTTTATAATTGGATTGCTTTGCTTGGATCCGAGAAGATGCCATAATCTGGATGCATGCAAGCAGTAGGAGAGCACGGGTACATACATACCAATGCATATACATAACTCTCTTACTTTTTCCCTCTATGAACTCGATGGAGAAAATATAGAAGTCTAGCAGAATATATTTTACATATCAATTGCTCATATCAGTAGGAAATATTCCAAATGGCATCCATGGATCAGGTGTAACTAAAAGATGACTTTTCACTCCCAAAGATGGATAATTTAGCAAGCACAAGCCTACATAAAAGGAACCAAGACCGCTGCACTAGCATTCAGCGAATGTTTGAACCAGAGAGTAACGTTCCCTACCCAAGTTCCTACCACACATTTATTTGAAGCACAAACGCGTAACTCCCAATCAATCAAACAAAAGCAAAGGAAAAAGGGGAGAAAAAGTTGTGTCTAGGAAGAGGAACCTGTTGGAAGCTCTTAACCGTTTTGCCGATACTCCGACCCACTTCTGGCAGCTTCTTGGGTCCGAAAACGAGGGCAGCCACTCCCGCGATAACGACGAGCTCGGGTACACCCAGTCCGAACAAGGCGTTGCAAGTGAGACCCTTACCCTTGTTGCCGAATTGCTTGGTTCTTGGGGTCCCAATTCTATTTGCGGTGATACCCATCCCAGCTTTCTTGAAGAGAGTCGTAGAGCCAGAGTTGGCGGCCAAGAAGGACAAGGCGGAGGAGGGGAGAGGAAGGTCCACGGCGGGCCTTGGGATTGGAGGGGAAAGGGTAAGAGATGAGGCGGTAATCACCATGATTTTGTTTCAGCTTCAGTTTCTGATCGGAAATGCCTTCGTTGGCGTGCGATTCTGTTTCTAGCTTCTGCTAAGAGTTGGAGATTAGGTAACATAACGCGACGAAGAAGATTATTTGAAAAACCGGGTCAGGGCCTGTGCGCGAGTTCTGAATGGTTGACCCAAGCATAGCGATTAGATAACACAACTCACTCAGATATTTTCCAATTCTCTCTCTCTCTCTCTTTTTTTTTTTTTTTTTTTGTTTCGTGCGATTGTATTTCTGGATTGGAAGTATTACATTACATGTGATGTGATGTCATAAAATGTGCAGATGATTCTATTGCCATCTCACAGGGTGGCGAGTTAATTACACGTAAGAGGCCAACTCAGTGCACCAATCATTGACAATGTTTGTTAGTGCTGGGTGCATATTGGGCTATTTCTCTCTGTTATCTGATGGATGGCCGCATTCAAGCTGCGACCTTACAGGGGTATGACACAGGAGGAGCTCAAATAAATGAAAGCAAACAACCAACATCCAATTTCTCACTTCTGATAGAGCCAACTCTGCTAGCATTCTTTTGCCTCCATCAGATCTAACTCAATCTAGTTTTACCCATCACCCATATTAAAAAAAAAAAATCTGGGGCTTTACTGACTGAATCCAGCATCACATTGTCAATCAATATTAATAAACATCCAATTGATTTACAATGTAAATAAGAATAGGCCCCTACTTACAAGTCGAAACTAAAATAAGTGTTTTAGGATAAATTATTGACTAAAGCATCCATGTGATTTGGCTACTCTATTAATACTGCTCTCCATTAGAAGGTCCACACGAATCCACACCACCACGAATCCGCTTCTGAAGGTGCTCCAAGCTTGCCACCCGCTGCAGGGAAGCTGTTTGCCCCATCTTGTTCCCATCCACCACTGCTGCAGCGTTCTGCTGCACATTTTCAATTGAAGAAATGTCCCCCAACCCATTGTTGACTCTCAGATCATGACTGGCAATAGGATTATTAGAAGTGGGTTGATAAAAGTGATGATTTGGGTCGTCTTGCACAGGAACAGCTGCATCAGCTGATGTGTCAGAAGGGCTTCCATCAAATGATGGCATGCCCATTGATGATATCTCAGACATGAAATGAAACATTGGGTTCAACCCAGTAATTCTTTTGACGGTCTCTTCAGCCATCTTCACCTAAAAAGGAGAATAACATGGAAGGAAATGACATGTTAGATCTTTGTCAATCCACACGAACCAATATTACTTTCCTAACTTAGTTTCTCTCCACCATGAAATAGATTACCCTGATTGGGTTCCAACCCTCAGCTTACCAGCCAAACCAGACTTCGAGAACTTATTAGCAAGAGCCAGTAGGTTTGCCATAATAGGTTTTAATTAATGCCAAGTAAATACCTAAAGCAAGGCTTTACCTTGGCTCTTAATGTTTCAACATCGGCTTTTAATACTCTGTTGTCAACAGCAGCTTCACTGTACTTCTGGCTTACATCAGTAACGTCGCCTTAATAAGGAAGAATTTTCACCCCTTAATTGAGAAACCTAAGATAGAATATTAGGTCAGAAAATATACATAAATCTTTGGGGGGGGACATACACACCCACAGAGAGAGAGAGAGAGAGAGAGAGAGAGGGGGGGGAAGAGGTGACAGAAGAAGTCAGATCTAAAAGAGAACATACACACCTGTGTCTCAAGCTCAGTTAAATGAGCCTGCTTTCTTCTTCTTGAGCGTCTGGCTGACTCCCTATTGGAAAGCATCCTGAAAGAAAAATGTCATTATGCATTGAATTAAACAAAGCAGAATTTTTCCTTGAATTGATGTATTGAACCAATGAACGCTGTACAATAACAGAGAGTAAAAATAAAGAATCAAAACAATAAATTTAAGATTCATTGAGCTTGCCACCAATGAACGTTGTAAGGGGAATAATCACTTTAAGAGTAATTCTAATATCTACACAACCTTTCTTCAAAAGAGTCCTGATGCGTTTTGCATCGGAGTTTGGCAGAAAAAAATATTCAAGTGGGCTCACCTGAACCTATGCAGCCACGTCAGCACTTTGTGCACAATTTGTGAAATATCACTCTAAAGATCTAATATGACACTGGATGCATTTTGTCAGGCAGGCCAATCACTTGGTTTATTTAGCAGGAAACCCAACTGAATCAAACAAACTTCTAGTTCACCCCGAAGCCAATTACATGATATTACAATAAACTCCTGAGTGTATATACAAGAAGCAATAACATTTTCTATAGCAAACTCACAGTTAATTCCATAGACTACTGTTACCTCCTTACTCGTTTTGCATCAGCAGGGTCCACGCTCTCATTCATATCTGTCTCTCCCTCAGCTTCCTCGTCATCTGACTGGTCTCTTGACGATCCACTTGTTGCTGGCCTGATTGCAACAGCAGGTTTCTTTTGCATGGCAGGTATGGAAGGAATCCCAACTGGTGCTTTGGTATCTTTATCTTGTAATTTAGATGGGTCATTTCCAGAAGGGCCAGATCCTACATAGACAATAGATGGACAGATATATTTTACATAATTCAATAGGCATTATCCATATTAAGAGATAAAACTCAACTTCTAAAGCTGCTCGTGATTCAACCACACAGATCAGTGAAAGAGAGCAAAAGCTTTCTGATTACAAAATTGTAGACATAAAATATGCATTCACCCTACTCATGCAGCTTCTAATGGTCGATAATCTATTTTATATTCAGCATTCAGCCTACACTCATTGAGGCTGTACTGTCATTAAACTTTTATAAATGTGATCTACTTTCTTTGGTGAATCTTTTATGTTTTCATACATATATGCATAAACTTTCATAAACATATCCACATTCATTTACAGATTCAAACCTTTAAAAGTAGGCTGAGATCCAACTTGAGAAGGATTAGACAGCTGTGGTCCTCTGTCAGGAAAAGTGGCTGGATCTTGAGAGTTGACCAAAGATCCCTATTACCACAAGTAGAAAGAAACATTAGATACTGGCTCAATTCCGAACGGAAAAAGATGAGGGAAATGGGGGAGCAATAGCCTAATTTTTAAACCAAGTAAAATTTATAAATCATACATAGTAAATGCAATTTTTAAGAGTGGGGTTGAAATGCAGAAAGGCAAAAATAAATGCAAGGTAGGTGGAGTGCAGGCATCACATATAAGTACTTGCATCAAAAGCGCCTTATAGAATGTTAGAATATATTTAGAATATCTTTAGAAGATCTTTAAAACATATTGTGGAATCAATTAGTATTCTAATTGATGAAGCAATTTAGGAGTCATATAATAATTTTATTATATTTCCTGATTTATTTTCCTTATTTGATTAGGGTTACTAGAAATATAAATAGAAGTTAATGCTTTGTCTTTTGTAATATATCAACACATCTAATATATTTATCACATTGTTCTCTATTCTCCTTTCTTCTTTTCTCCCTAGCTAAAACCCTATAATTCAAACATGGTATCAAGAGTGGTACCATCCGCCTTAAAGGTATCCATGCTTTCTGCTGTGTCGAGTTCTATAGAACTCCTTTGTAAATTCTCCTTTATTGTTTTCTCAACTAATTCCTCTTATCTATTTTCTCTGTTTTTTTACTGTTTGACTCTTTTCCAATGCTAGCATAGCATTGAGGGGAGTGATATTGATAGTGGTGAACTTTTCAATACTAGTGTTCGTGAATGTTATCTTCCCATCGACGATCATTCCGATGGTGATTTCTTTTCCCACTGATGAATCATACCAGTGGTGACATCTCTTCAATGCTAGTGTTTGTCATGTTATTCTCTTCCCATCGAACGATCATTCCGAATGATGATTTCTTTCCCACTGATGAGTCATATCAGTGGTGACTTTTCAATACCAGTGTTCGTGATGTTCTCTTCCTATCGATGATCATTCCGATAGTGACTTCTTTCCCACTAATGAGTCATATCAGTGGTGAACATCTCTTCAAATACTAATGTTTGTCATATGTTATTCTCTTTTCATCAACGATCATTCCAATGGTGACTTCTTTCTCACTGATGAGTCATATCAGTGATGATATCGCTTTAATACTAATGTTTGTCATGTTATTCTCTTCCATCGATATCATTTAGATGGTGACTTCTTTTCCACTTATGATTCATATCAGTGGTGACATCTGTTCAATACTTGTGTTTGTGATATTATTCTCTTCCCATCGACGATCATTTCGATAGTGACTTCTTTCCCACTGATAAATCATACTATTGGTATTTCTACTCAAGTTGTCTGGATCTGCCATCTGGTCAAGCAAATCCTTAGAATCTCTCAAGTTGTTTGGGTCTACTGTTTAGTCAAGCATAACCCTAGAATCCTTAAGTCTTTTGGGTCTGCCATCTGGTCAAGCAAAATCCTAGAATCCTTTCTTCTCACGTAGGCGGATGTTCATTCCTTACGAGTTATCTTTCCAGCAATATTTATCTTTCCGGCGTCCCCAGCATCCTGAGTTGTGTTTCAGCCATGAAGTCCACTTTATATTTATGTTATTTAATTAAAGTATTTATTTGTAACAAGCTTAAAGCTTAGTAAGCTTTAACTCGAGGGAGAGTGTTAGAATATATTTAGAATATATTGTGGAATCAATTAGTGCTCTAATTGATGAAGCAATTTAGGAGTCATATTATAATTTTATTATATTTCCTGATTTATTTCCTTATTTGATTAAGGTTACTAAAATATAATAGAGGCTAATGCTTTGTCTTTTGTAATCACATCGAACACATCTATTACATGCTATTGTTTAATCTTCATTCTACTTTCTTCCTTCTCTCTACCTAAAACCCTATAATTTCAACATGGAAGAATAAGGAGAATAAAGAGAAATACAGAAATTCACTTTAACCAAGCATATGGAAAGAATGGAAATTAATGCAGAATACCTATGTAGGAAAACAAAAATTGTACCATACTTCAACAACATAGATTAAGAATAATAGGCAGCAGCTATGCAATTTTGGTCAAGTTGAAGAGATAAAATCACTAAAAGCCACTGATTTCCACTTTGAGTACCCTAGATCGTTAAGAACAGCTCTGTGAATATGGAACACAAAAATGGGGGTTCAAGCCTCTTAAGAATGGGAAAGACTTCTTGAAGAACTGTCACTAAAAGGTTAGTTAAAGGAGTTACCAAAACTGCCCAGTTTAACTGAGACTCAATGGCCAAAGTTTTCCTTTTGCATACTTGCATGTCATTAAGCAAGTTGCAATTTAACTATCAGATACAAGAAAGTCCAATTATCTAGCAATACCAGAAACAGGTATTGAGAAGAAGAAAATCTCTCCTGATAAATAAGTCCAGTATGGTTTGTTCTATCAGAACCTCTTAACAGAATTGGCATCAGATGGAATAAGCCAGGCCTGAGCAAATTTTTGGTGCAATGAACAAGTTAATATAAGTACGTGAAAATCAACCACTTACTATAACAGAAGACATGGCAGTCTGGCACATCAGCAACTAATAGGTTCTTGGCCTTCCATTAACTGGGTTGCACATTCAGTAGTCAACGCTATATGTTGCAGAAAAAATTGAAGGCTAAACCAGACAGACGTCAGTGATGTAAAAGTAACTCCCTCCAAAATTTTTCTACTAGTGTACTTTGGCCATTGTTTAAGACTCTAAGGAGTGAACGCCAACATGTTATATGCAACAAATATTTATCTCAAATGCTTAATTGAGCCTGAGTTTAAAGTGATTTGAAATATTAGGATACTGCCTAGTTCACACTTGATCAGCATAATAAGGAATTTATTAAAATTTACTGCACAATAATAGCTGAATAAATTTGGAGAAAATTTGGTTGAGGCAAGTTGATCTAGAAGCTTATGCATCATTATTTTTTGGTCATGGAGGTTACATATCAAGAGTCCTCCTAGTGGGACATAGAAGAAAAGTGTTGTTGTGTGCATGAATCATGCCATTATATCATGCACAATTCTACTAACACCAAGTTTTGTAAGAAGCTGGGACATAATTAAGAAACCAAAATGCATGGCACTGTCCTAAAGTACAGGAAGGAAAATATGAGGAAAGCCTAATTATGCTATAGTTGCGTATGAATATGTTGTCTTACAACTTTTTGCTTTTGGAAGTACAAGGGCCAACTGACTTTAAAAAAGCAATCCTCCAGGTAGAGCTGACTTGTTTGCCATTTCCAGTAAAGTTTTTTATTTCAAGAATAGTTACTGCCTACCAGAGGTGTTGTAGTCACCTTCTGCACCCAAGTCCTAACTACACTAACTTCCATAGAAAAGTTATGCCTTTATTAAATTAGGTCGAAAGCATGACAAGCATAAATGGGCTCGAAGGTAAAGTTGAACAGCTGTACGCATTTCCACTTATATTTTCCCAGTTTCTGAGCATTGATTCCGAAACGAAACTCCGACGGCTCATAATAAAATACTCTCTTTAAAGAAAAGACGGCATTCAGTATTTCAAAGATTTCGTTATTCGGAACCCAGAAAGTAAAAGATATATATAGACACACACCCCATGTAGCCGAGCCTCCAAGACAATGAAAAAGCTAGATCATAATGTCTAAACAAAATAAAGAATTAAATAAGGTCAAAATTTTAGCTTGTCTTCCCTAGAGATTTTTGGATTTTTCTCAACACCCAGAGACAAAAATGAAGAAGAGAGTTAAGAGAACCAACAAGCAAGTAAGATCCAAATCCAAACCAGTCGTTTATTTCCGGCAAATTATCAATTTTGTTTCTAGAAGTCTTTCTGCATCCCACATTCTATTACATTAGAAATGGGAAAAAAGGGAATTACCCTAGTCATGGCGACGGCGGCGCAGGCGAGATTGAGTTGCTTCTTGAGGAAAGCCTGGTAGTCATCGGAACCAACGGGTACAGGGATGTTGGTAGAAGGCCCATTGGGCAAGACGGCAGCATTCTTGGGAAGGGGCACGGCATCGATGTTCTGGGGTCGATCCTGCTTGGATTGATCGACGACAACGTCTTCGTTTCTGTCCGCAGCGGAGGAAGAAGAGGGCGGAGAGGTGGCGGAGGCGACAGTGACAGAAGCTTCTTCCTGGAGGAAGCACTGGAAGGCCCACTCGGAAGCGCTGCGGTTCATCTTGGAGCTGGAGGATTGATCGGCGGCGGGTGGCATCGGCGGCGACCAAAGGTGATCGGAGATATCATCCACTGAGAACACCCTATCCATATTGTTCCCTTTCCCTTCGATCATTTGTTTCTGATTTGCTAGCTACAGAAAACGAGAGGTCCAGGGCAAATATGTCACAACAAAAACAGAGTGAGACATTTAAAATTTCAATTTGTATTTGCATTTTGCAGCGAATAATATTAATAATAATAAGAGAAAGAAAAACGTGACGGCAAAATTACTGGGGAATAATTTTTTTACATTAATTAAGATTATATATTTGTTAAAATGATTCTAAATATTAATTTAGAAAGCACGTATATAATTATTTATTTATTTAATAAATTATACATATAATATGTTTTACTAATAATATTATACTACATTAATAAAGTATTAATATTAATTTAATAAAGAAGGTACAGAATAAATGAGTTATTCATTGTATTTCATAGGGAAAGCAGTGAGATTGTGATGCGTAGAATGGTCAATTTTCAGTACAGTTTATGAACCGTACAAACGCGTAGTACAATCGGACTCGTATCATATCTTGAAAAATACGATAACATTATCATATTTGTGCAGGCTACAGATATTGGTTGATGAATGGCGAGTACTTGGTATTGGTACTATCCATCAAAATTAAAAATTGAAAATTGCAATTGTGATGTGGCAGAGTAACGTATTTGTGTTCTTCTTTCTTTGTATTGGTCTCCTTGTGCATCCTAATCCATATATCTGCCTTTTCAAATTCAAAGCTGACGACATCCAATCCAAATCCATCGCTTTCATCACTTGTTCGCATTTTTGGAATCTGTGTTTGAATATCAATACCGGTATGCCTACAAGAATTTTGCGCCAAATTACGTCTTCTACTTTGATAAATACCATCATCTCCTCTCAACTGAATAAAAATGAAGCACCTCCCCTCCCTCATATAAAAATCGGACTAAACGATTTAATTATTTTCATCGTGAACTAGATATTTAATAAATTATACTTTAATTTTATAAATAAACTTACAAAAATTAATTTAAATCACATAAAATTATTTAAACTAAATAGTTAAATCACTTGAATTGGTTAATTATTAATTTTTTATTTTAAAAATTATTTTTTATATTTTATGATTCTTTAATTAATTTTATATTATTATATGTGTTTTATTAATTCGTTGTTTGATTTAATCTTAACAATATTATAACAAAAGTAATTAAATTCTTGTCTGGATAAATAAACTTTGATCAACAAATGAAAAAAAAGTAAAATTAAAATTGAGGCGGAAAAAGAAAGGGAAAAGGCACGGAATAGGAATTGGGAAATAGTTGAGCCCACAATTGTGTTGATGTGACCCATGAGCATGAGAGCACAGAAGCATGCAGAGACAATTGGTTTTTGCAATGTGGAGGAGTTGATGGTTATGGCATATGTTAAATTACGATAGGAATCTCAACCACAAACCGGGAGGACTTTTGAAGGAACCAAGGGATGAATTGGTTTTGGTGGCTCCAAATCCCAACTGGTGGGTGCCCCACTCTTGCTTTTCCCTTTAAACACACTTCAACTTCTGTTGAATTGAAAGCTTCCATTCAATGTTTATTTATGGCTCCTGCTCTTCAATTGTGTCTTGTTTGGCGACGGCCATAAAAAAAAAACAACGTTTTTTTTTGTGCTTGTTATTGTTACTTGTGGCGCATAATAATGCTTTAGTTTAGAGGTGCTTCTTTTATTGTGTATAGTGCCAGACTCAGAACTTTCTTCTTATATTTATGGTTTAATTATCATAATAATAATAATGATGATGACTAAGAAAAGCAAAATAAGTAGCACACCACCATAACGTCTCTAGAAGGTAGCCAAATAACTGCAACCATCATTGCAAGGTAGCCGCCGTGAGCTAGAGCTAGACCATGCTTTGGCAACTGGCAAGTCATCTTTCAATTTTGACAACCATATCATATTCAGGGACATCAAATTTCCCTAGTCATGTCATTGTTTCGTCAAAGGTAGACTTTTTGCACAATCATATCTTTTTTTGTTCTTTTAAATAACTTGACGCAATTATATTAATTCCGGCTCTTCTTAATTCATCATCATGGTGTACTTCTTCACTCCTTTGCTTGCACCTTCTTCTTTTTCTTTTTTTGGTCTTGCTTGCACCTCCTTCTACGTTTCCATGTAGCTTCAGGTTTGTAAATTGTAATTAGTTGTTAGGAACTTATATGGACTACTGCCAAACCCATCCATAGTCCATAGACACTCTTGAGCCAGACAGTTACAGCGGCTCGTTATTTGGGCCTTCTTCTGAGTCCAACAAAGGACATTATATGACGGGACCAAGTCATATTTTAGGCTTTTCTTGTTCTCTTAAACTGAAGGAAGGGAAAGGATTTGGGCCCAGGCCTAGACAATTGTGGTAATTTCCAAAGTAACAAGTATTGACCCGTGACCCAAAATGACCCAAAAAGAAAACAACGGCAGCAAAAGCTGTGACCCAAAATACAAGAGGCCTAGGTGAGGACAGAGATACGTTCTGATGTCGACCGCAGAAAGAGAAAAACACAAAACAAAAGCCAAAAAAATGTAAAAAGAAAACAGAACCTTATTGGTTATATTTGTTCAATGTTCATCACCAACCATCCCCGCAAATGTATCCAGTTAGATAAGCGTAAGCGTGAGATACATGAACAACATTTGAATATCTTCTTTTCTTAAAAACAAATAAGGAAATGAATTAAAAAAAAAAAGAAGAAGTAAAAGGAAAGGAAGGTGCATGATACATCCATCCATTTTCGTAAACAGAGAAATTATATTCAAATGATCCGTACCAAACAAGTTGCGAAGGATAACAACACAAATGTACCCAAAGAGTAGGGAAGTTTATTTTATTTAAATAAAAAATGAGCATTGTTTGGTCCAGCAGCAGTTTCGCAGTAGCTTCGTGCTTCCCTTCCTTTCCCAACCCGAACGCAGGCTTCTTGTCCTTGGTTTCTTCGACTTTACTCCTCCTTTGACCGTTCCATGTGCTAACTGAATGACGCTTGGTATGACTTACAAATTACCAGTACGAACTACGGTACTCAGTAGCCACAGTCCACAATCTTACATTACCTTCCGCTCTCCACTATACTGCATTATTAGAACGTGTACTTGAATTAAATTTTATAAATTTAATTTTGTAAGTTTAATTTTAATTAAAAGTAAATTTAAATAAAATAATTTATATTTAATAAAAAATTATGTTAACAGTAGAATTATATTTAAAAAATAATACAAACATAACAAAATAAAAATATGCTTGAATCTTCAAAAACTATTGCCCCACCCAAACTCACCCCAACTCACTCCATCCCTCTGACTCATTAATTTTCAATACACTACTGTTATATACTTGTGTATTATTTATTTATAAATATATATAATTATTTCGTTTATATAACATTTAAAAGAGATAGTGAATATTTAAAGTTATTCAATTATACGTGCATCTATATTTAAAAGTTTTTACATGATATTTAATATTATTTATACATATTTTGAGATGAATTTAATGGTGCCAAAATTAGTGTAAGTTTTTATATGAGTAAAACGTTGTTTTTTTACAAGTGATTAAGTAGACCTTTGGTGTACAAGCATTTCACTCCAAGCATATCTAAAATATAGATAATAATTTGTAATTTAATTATATTATTTATTATTTATAAATAAAAATAGAAAAATCATTTTTGAAAATATATAATTGAATGGTTAAAAATGATAAGTGTAACTAAATTTTTTATATTACATATATGCATAGGCATCTAAGATATTATCTAGCAACAACACTGATATAAAATAATATCAATTATGAAAATAAAAACACATAATATAACATAAAATCCAACGTTATTCCAATAATAATAATCTATAAGCAACAATGTAATTAAATGCAAAACTCTAATAGTAAAAAAATGAAATAAGAAAATCAACAAGTCTAATATTATATGCAATGCATAATGTATATTCATTTGATTTCTTTAAATTAAATTATATATATATCTATATATATATATATATATATATATATATATATATATAACAAATAAAATTAATCACAATTTATGGAGGACCATATTTGATTTTATTTAAGATATCATGATAATCTAAATTGGTAAATGCGTCATTGGATGCTAAATGTTAGACTACAAGAATGGAAGTTGAATTAACATTTTATACTATAGTTTGACTCTCCTTAATTCATTATTCCATACAGGTCAGTCCACCAAGAAAAACAGAAAGTTGCATGGGTTAGCATTTGACTGCTTATTATTCATAGAGGGATATCCGACGTCATACTACTATTAGAATATGTAAAAAAAGAAAGAGAATATCTACAAATAGGCAACATATTATTACAATTAAACCACGCAATCCTACTAGTTAATGGTTACCAAAACGATGATGAATGAGTAATGCCAGTAAGGAGAATAAAGTATATTTTATCCTATAATTATATAGGAAAATTTGTTTATAATTTTACTTTTTCATTTTAATGAGTAACAATAACATTTAAAGAACGTAAAAATTGAATAACACTAATCATCGTTTTTTCTCCCCAGCAAACCCCCACTCATTCAACATTTGATTATATTTATATTTAAATGAGTAATAATGGCATTTTAAGAAAATAAAAATAGAGTCCTCCACAACAACCCACCACTCATTCAAACATTTGATTATATTTAAATTTAAGTGAGCAATAATGACATTTAAAAAAAATAACATTTTTCTGCCACAACAACTAGGACTGTTCATGGGAGCATAAATAAGTTATTGATCCACAATGGATTAGATAATTGTTTGAGATTACAATTACACCCTGTCAGCGGATGTTCAAAAGAGAAAACACACTGTAACTCAGCACTGTTATGCCGACAATTCAAGCAATATTTTCTCATGTTCTTCGTAATCGAACCATTATCTTGAATGTCTTCCTCGTTTTGGGCATGTTAAATGCGTTTAGCTCTCTCACCCTAATGCGAAAAGGATCAAAGATTAAATTAAATATTTAATTTCTAAGTTTACAATTATTTTTAATTTAGTTTTTTTTATTTTTAAATAAGTCTTTATATTTTAAATATTTTTAATTTGATTCTTTTAAGTTGTATATACATGACAAACAAATACTAACATAATTAGTTATTTATTTGTCATATATGCATAAATTGACAGTACCATACTATTAAATAATAAAAAAGAATCAAATTAAAAGCATTAAAAATTATAAAATTTTATTTTAAAAAAATTATAAAGACTAAATTAAAAATAAATATAAATTATATAAACTAAATAGATAATTTAACTAATGATAAATTTAACCATCGAAAATAGAAGTGATATTACATTCATATTCTATATACAAACAATATTTAAATAGTCTTCAAATAAGAATTTTATTTATATGATCTAAAATGAAAGAGTAATATGATGTCAAAATGTAACATTTTGAATCATTTCAATGAATGAAATTATCATTTAAAATTATTTAATACAATATTATTTGTATATTTTAAGAAATAAAATAGATGTAAACCTCTATTTTATGAGGGGTTTGCTCATAAAAAAAAATTCATCAAAATACTTTTTTTTAATCAATTATAATTTTGATATATTGAATTCACAGATATTGTTGACTAACATATAAAATTTTATTAATGAGGAAAATGAAGAAAAGGACCAATGAATAATTGTGTCGTAGTAGGACGAATGAAAAAGGAAATGTTGGCAGTGTGTGTGGGGTGGCTGCTGCCTAGCTGCATATCATGGAGCCAATTATTGTGAGGGAAGTAATAAACGAGTGGCTCTGCCTTCCCACTCTATATATAGCACTGCTTCCTCTACCAATGGCTTCAAACCCATCTCGTACCAGGCCTCTCGCATCCTCTTCATACGTTATCTTCACTCTTCTCTTCTCTTCTCCAAAGCTTCTCGGCCTCCCAACCTTGGTGTTAGCGTTTTGCACAGGTACGTGCCTCAGTTCCCAGTTACTCTGTTCTGTCCCCACTACCCCATTCTTTTGATGTTTTATCTGGTTTCGTCCAATTTAGGGTTTAAACTCTCACTGGTTTGTCTCAAAACTCTCATGTAACGGGTTGCTGTGTCCTGTATATGGATCCTCTGTCTCCGTTTTTTCTGTGCATACGATTCAGTTTATTTTACTCCCACCCATATACCCCTCATTATGCTTCGTGTACTCGTATCATGTTATGCTTTGCTTCAATTTAATACTCTGTGGTTAAAGACGAAATAAAATGTACTTTAATTTTCGCCCCTTTTTTCTGGGGGAATTGATGAGTGATTTCGGTGGGTGGATGCGTGATGGGTTTGTTTTTTTTTTGTTTGCCCCATGTTTCCAATTTTTTTTTAAAAAGAGAAAATAAAATTTTTTGCCGACTATAGTGAGTTAATCGTTTTCAACTTTTCATATGCTTCCCTTATTTTATTGCATTCATTCTATTATCTTATCTTCCATGTGCCCGCATGTGTTTGATGTCGTTCTGCTAATTTGTACGGGTTGGCGTTCTTCTCTCCGACTCTCGCCGTGTTTCTCGATCAGATTCTTCCTTAAAAAGAGGAACTTTCTTGAATTGCGGATTTCCATCTTCCCTGGTGTCATTTTCCCCTTGCCTCACTATATCCCCACTGTGAAATTGTTTTGTTTCTTGCGTATCTGCTCATGTTTTTAACTCAATTCTTAACCATCGGTGCTTATCTGCCTAATTCATGCGGTGTGCAGAATGGGAAGTGCTGGAAGAACTGACTATGGCGCATACACCTATGAGAACCTTGATAGAGAACCTTACTGGCCATCAGAGAAGCTTAGAATTTCCATCACCGGGGCTGGTGGTTTTATTGCCTCACACATTGCACGGCGCCTGAAGACGGAGGGACATTACATTATTGCTTCTGACTGGAAGAAAAATGAGCACATGACCGAGGACATGTTCTGCAACGAATTCCATCTTGTTGATCTCAGGGTCATGGATAACTGCCTAAAGGTTACTAAAGGGGTTGACCATGTTTTCAATCTTGCTGCTGATATGGGTGGGATGGGTTTTATCCAGTCCAACCACTCTGTCATCATGTACAACAACACAATGATTAGCTTTAACATGATTGAGGCTGCCAGGATTAACGGCGTTAAGAGGTTGGCCATTTTGGATATTAGTCATTAGAATTTATATGTTTTTGGACAGATCATTGTACATACATTTATTTGTGGTGTCAGTTTTAACCATATGACATACTTTACACATGCCACAAACATTTTTTCAGGTTTTTCTATGCCTCTAGTGCATGTATCTACCCTGAATTTAAACAGTTGGAAACTAATGTCAGCTTGAAGGAATCTGATGCCTGGCCTGCTGAGGTTTGTTATTGCTGTTTTTAATTGTTCAATTTATGTTGGTTCTTCATTTTCTCATTAGGATTGAGATTAATGTGTTTAATTTTATGACTGTGTTTAGCCACAAGATGCATATGGGCTAGAGAAGCTTGCAACAGAGGAGTTATGCAAGCACTACAACAAAGATTTCGGAATTGAGTGCCGCATTGGAAGGTTCCATAACATATATGGCCCTTTTGGGACATGGAAAGGTATGCTCTTAACTGAATTGCAAGTTTTCTAGTTTTGTCATGTCCAAATGAATAAATTAGTTTGCAATTTTTATTTTGTAACTTTTTGCATTTAATAAGTTTGTTGCTTTGTTGTTCTGTCATACAGGTGGAAGGGAGAAGGCTCCTGCTGCTTTCTGTCGAAAGGCAATTACTTCCACTGATAGATTTGAGATGTGGGGAGATGGATTACAAACGCGATCCTTCACCTTCATTGATGAGTGTGTTGAAGGTGTACTTAGGTAGGTCCTTACTGATTTTGTGGCTCATGCAGCTAACTTCATGTTTTCTTTCTAGGGTTTCTCAGTTTGAAATTTAATTTTTTGGATTTGTTTTTTTTATGAATGATGAAGATGGAGCCAGTAGAGTTAATTTTCCATTAATAATTGATATTTATAGTTATGCACAAATATAAATAATTTAAAAATCTCTATATTGATTCTGAATTTGCTAATTGTGAAAGTGTTCCATGTAAAGTTATTCTAGGGGGTGGTCAATTTTGTAAGCAGGTTTGTTTGCGAAACCCTGTTATTTAAAATTGGGGCTTTTTGAAAGAAACACTATTAGCTCAATCAACATCTATTGTATTAAATGGCTACAAGAGGGATTTTCTGCCTTTACAAAGCTTAGGATTTTCCTCCTTTGGTTGAATAGGAAAATACGGTGTAGTGTTTATCAGGCATACATTGGCATGTTTCATATCTTCCTTCAATTAGTTCTTATTCCATGATAAGACTTACCATTGTGGTCCACTTTTGTGTATAGATTGACTAAATCAGACTTCCGTGAGCCAGTAAATATTGGAAGTGATGAGATGGTCAGCATGAATGAGATGGCTGAGATTGTTCTTAGCTTTGAGAACAAGAATATTTCTATACACCACATTCCTGGCCCAGAGGGCGTTCGTGGTCGTAACTCAGACAATACACTGATAAAAGAGAAACTTGGCTGGGCTCCAACTATGAAGTTGAAGGTATATTTTTATGACTAATTGGGTGAAAAGTACCTTTCTATTTCCAGTTTATATAATTTATGTCAAGTTCAGATTAAGGTGTGCTTAACAGTCATACGTCAATTTCGGCATGTTCAGTTTAATATGGTTGTATAAAAATTCTCCCTTCTGTTCTGTGTGTCAAATTTTTTTTCTGCCTATTAACATCCTTTATCTTCTTCAAGAAAGAGTAATGGAATGAGATATTTTAACGACATAAATTTTTAAAATCCTATCTCACATTCTTGAAGTATTCCATCTTTAGGTTGTCCATTCAATAACCAACTTTGTAGTTGACCTTATCCTCTGTGCAATTTCTTCTGTCTCTCCCCTTTCTTACTTTTGATCTTGCTGAGCATCCACAGGATCATGTGTTTTTACTCACGGTATCCCAATTCTGATATTGTAGGATGGGCTGAGAATTACATACTTTTGGATTAAGGAGCAGCTTGAAAAAGAGAAGGCTCAAGGCATTGATCTATCAGTTTATGGGTCATCCAAAGTGGTGCAAACCCAAGCCCCAGTTCAACTAGGCTCACTTCGGGCAGCAGATGGCAAAGAATAAAGGGGTTAATGCGTGGCTGTAGGAATCACCTAAATGTTTCAAGTGAAGAGTTGGCTTTTATATTGCCATTTAGTGGAGGTCTGTGGTTATGGACCTTATGGTTAATTAGCTATTTAAGGTTTTGTTATGTTTTCAGTTCGTATGTAGAACGGAAGCCTCGTTGTTGCTATTAATACTTTATATAGGCTAAAAGGCGCTACTTGGTGCCTAAGGTGATGCTACTGCGCTAGAAGTTCTAAATTATTTGTTTTAAGTCCAAATCATTGATGAATAAGCATAGAATTGTTTTCTTCCTCCCTTGTGAATTTCAATGTGACATTCATGGTATCTCCAAATGTTGGAATATAATGCTGGATATATTTATTATTTTTGCTTAAAGCTGTGTGATGATGGTCTTGCAAAGGCAGTTTGCTGCTAAGCTGCTTGACAGAGAGGAGATCCTTTCCTAATATTGGCACTCTAGTCTTTGGATATCTTGACTTAAAAATGAGCAGGTTGAATCACCCACTTTTTTTAATACCTTTGAATGTAAAATTGCTAATTAAGCTACTGTTTTTATTGTCAGCCACTTAAGAGTATATGCTGAACCAGTGTACCCTTTCGATGCATTTGAACCGGTAGAAAAACCCAAACAGTGTTACCTTCACAACTGTGATACTTTACCACTTCGGTCAAGTAGCTGTTCCCTTCTGCTCTGTGGGAAAATTGGATGGTCACGCTTGTAGTAAGGCAGTGGAATACTCGCCATCCCACTTCCTTTGCACCCTTTTTGCTTTGCTCATATACATAATAGCTTACTCATTAGCTCTCTATTTTGGCTTTAATTTTCATCATCTGGTCTGTGGCTCTCTGCCTCGTTCTCTTTGATGTTGTTTCTTTTTCTTGAATAGAAAGATTTTGTCATGGACAAACAAGTAGAGTAGGGCCAGAAAGAGTGCCATTTTTTGATTGTGGCTATTTCTTTTTGGACAAACTGTGAACTCGGGATGAAGACTGAAGTGGTCCAAATTATTTGTGGATGTAGATGTATTCTGGTGTGGCTAATTTGCGAGGGTTAACGTTAACTAGAGAAACATAAAGTGGAGTTAAGGCACAACACAACTGGACTAAACCCTAAAATCTACATCATGCGCTAACCACACGTTTTTCATGTCCTCCTCTCATAGAAAATGACTTGGCAAATGCCGATCGATTTGATTTTGACTCCTTTGTCTTGTACATAAAACAAGACAATTGCATTCAAATTTCAAAGCGAAGCTTCCTTCCTGCTATTTTTTTTGCCTAAAAAAGTGAAAAGAAATTTTCATTTATTTAGTCTAAACCATAACGATTAAAACTATTTTTTAAATAGTGATTTTAAAATTTAAATTTTATTTGTATCTTTAAAATCATAGCACGCGTTAATCGCTGTAACTGATCACGTGCGAGTTGGAACGTGTTGTTTTGAATCTAGCAATGACTCATGAGCAACACTGTGGGCCATTGGGGGCAAACGGTGCCCGTGACTTGGTGTGCTTTCACAGGATCATGTCCTGCTTCTTCTGTTTGCCACTTGCCAATGGAGTTTTGTCCTTAAAAAGCGACCTATTCGAATCCAATGGCATCTAAGAATGTTCGTACTTCGATTCCTCTGTTAATCCTCTTGTGTAAACATTTGACAAAATTATACAGAATTTGAATATTTTTTAATATATATAGTGGACTGGACCCTCCCATGGTAGAGCTGGAGCCTGTGGCCAGGACCAAATTAGGTGTTGTGGGCCAAGTTAGAATTTGAGTCCTGGAATTTCATGAGTAGTTGGGCCCTGCTTTGTAAGTTACATCATCGACTTAGGCCTTGAGGTTTGAGCCGCAACTAAAGAGATAGCTCAGTACATACATATTTGAAGAGAAACCAAAGAAGCCTGTTACCTATACCGAAAAAAAAAAAGAAGCCGGTCACTGCAACCAAGTATTCCTGTTTGTCTGTTTTTTTTAGCCTAACGAGAGTATCGTATCATTTGGTGAATATCCAATTCCCCACCCCGTCTTAAGTCTTAATATATAGTTCATGGACATGCTAAATTGATAATTAAGGTGCATCCACAAATTTAGAACTCAGTATACAATTCTCTCTCCAAAGTGCACATTTTTGCTGCAGATGGAACATGAAAATCCAAATGCACTATTAAATGATTCAAAGTTTCAAACACAACTCGGCAACTAAAAACAGATTCAACAAGCAAAATCCTGATACACAGGATTAGATTCAAGCTGCTCTGCTAATTTCTCTGGGATATCCTTCAGAAGTTTTACTAACTCATCTTTACCAACTCGGCAAGTAAACCTTGTCAATGTCAGTATATTTGGCTCAAGTTTCTGCATTTTGAGATTTGAAGTCTTCTTTGATCTCAAAATTTAAAAAAAAAAAAAAAACTCCCCAATATAAGTTTGAAATAATTTATGTCACTTTTCCCAATATTTTTATTTTTTATTTTTTATTTTTTTAATGCTTGATCTTAACAAGCAGAGAGGGGGATGGTACATTTATTGGGCACCCGCACCTGCACGCTAGGTGGTGAGAAGCGGAACTACGAAAACCGGAGAAAATTCAGCACCACTAGCCTTTTTCCGTACATTTTTCTACATGACTTCTTGGAGACAGGGGAGTCTCAGAAAATTCCGAAAAGACTCTACATATTTCTATCATTGAAGCTGTGCTAAAATGGTATTTGAATATTATTATTATTATTCCACTCTCATTCTATAATCTATATAACTCGTCAAAGGGGCAACTTTCACCAACCTCAGTTCGTACTTTCGTACACTTAATTTGCTTAATTGATTAGTAGGTGCAAGCCTGTAGTTGGTCTGAACAACAGGTATGCATATAATTACAATCTCAAAGACATCAGGGCTCTGTCATTCTTCTTTCCTTCTCGCTATTTTTTGCATGTGCTAGAGCCTAGAGTGTTGAGCTGCCAGCAAAAGCTACAATAAAGGACGTGCTGAGTGAAAAGCAGGTTGGTGAGGTTCTGGAAACCTTCTGTCTTTTTGACAGAGATGGAGATGGTATATATCCTTAATTTAACTTTTAATTATAACCTGCCATTCATATTATATTCGTACGTACTCTTCACTGACCCTCCCTCCGACTTTAATTATATAAATATATATATAGTTGTGTTTGTTTGCCCTGAACTTGTTTTGTTTTCTATTGTAATGACATGTCTATTTTGTATGTAATATGATATTGGAAAAAGGCTGCATAACCATGGAAGAATTAGCTACTGCAATTAGATCAATAGATCAAAATCCTACGGAGGAAGAGTTGCGAATTATGATGAACGAAGTGGATACAGTTGGAAACGGAACCATAGAATTTGAGGAGTTCATGAATATCTCATGGCCAGAAAAATGAAGGTGCGTATGCATAAAGAAAATTTAATTAATTTGATCATGAATGAGACACTAGTGCTGAAAAAGTGAAAATGCATATATGGTAATCGTGCTTTGTGTATGTGTTTGGACCGAAAAGGTCATTGAAGCAGAACAAGAATTGATGGAAGCTTTTAGAGTGTTTGACAAAGATCAAGATGGTTACATATCACCCATTGAGGTTCAATTCACTCCTTCAAAAAGTAACTTAATAATTTGTTTGACCATAGTATATATTATATAACGTTCATGTGTGGGTGTGGTTGAGGTCTGTAATGAGAACTATTGGAGGAGTGCTGACAGACGAAGAACTGGAGCAGATGAGAGGCTGATTTGGATGGTGATGGTCTTGTTGATTATGAAGAGTAAATGGCGTTCTGGTTTGTTAATTGGGAAGCTAAGCCAAAAATAAGTGAAATGAACATTAGATGGTATTGATACATTTTTAGCGTTTAATTAGTGCTTCCCGAAAGCATATATATATATATATATATATGGCAAACTATACCCAGTAATCGGTGATGATTAATTCAAAGTAAAAAATTAAATTCAATCACACACTAGCTAATGGTGTAGTCAGTCGGCTTTTTCATATAAATATAACAAAAACTACTTATTTACTGTTTTTTACTTCTTTTAAATTTTTTATTAAAATGCGCTGACTTATAATCTATAAAAAAACATATCTTTTTTAAAATTAATTTAGTAGTCGTCTTAGAATATAGTAACTTTTCAATTTGTTGTTTTTTTTAAAAATAAATTGATTATTTAATTAAGAAGTCGCAACTATAATTTAAAAAATAAATTTATTATATTTATATAAAAAATCTGTAGTCAGTCAGTTTATATATACAAATTAAATTGTTTTATTATTATATCAAAAAATGAAAAATATTGCTAATTAACGATGATATTTAATTGTTTATTTGGGATATGAACTATGGAGGGATGCTATTTTATTCGTACGAGGCAGAGTAAACTAAAATTGCATTTGACAAATACTAAAGGTGGTTTTAGTTTTGAGTGATATATATATCGAATAAAATGTCAAGCCTTTGTTTAAAATTAATTAAAACAGTATTTTTGACATGCACCTAATTACATTAAATAACTAATTTTCCGGGAGATGTAGATTTTTCAAGAGGTTAAATTTTTTGGGTGAGTTTATTGAAAGCTTGCGTTGCCAAGAGATCTACCATCTTAATTAATTATCCATTAAATTATCTTAAAAATCAGTGTTTTGTCTGTACATAATATTTTATTATATATCTCTAAGCTAATTTATATATATAATAAAAATATATTAAAATAGTTCTCATTGGTAGAAATTTGGAGGAAATTTCCTTCCAAAACTTGCACCATGCAAATGCTTTTTGGGCTAAAATCCTCCCAAAATTTCTAATAAATAAGTTGTTTCCTTCACGCCTAATCAAATTCAAAATATAACAGTAATTAATACTTACGTGCCAACTTATAACTCTTTGTTTTAATGCATAATTTAATACTATCCATTCATCATCTCGAATAGTTGATTAAGCATGCTACTTGTGAAGATAAGACACTATGATGTATGCGTTAGAACGAAAACTATTTTAGATATTTAAATGAAATACTAATTATATTATCTGCCAAACAAAATACGTGGGGCTCATGATTATACTTCTCAATTAAACACCTATAAGGCTATAGTTTAGTAGTCATAAGTAAGTTGGAACTTTAATTAGATGAGTTTTTTCTACAATGTCAAGGATTCTAGGGTTCAATCTTATTAGATAACACTTTGTAGGGAGGACTTTTTCAATACCCCAAACAAAAAAGAATTATTGCATGCTTTTAAAGCTTTATATAAGATTGTGCTCCATATATTATATTTGAATACTTTTTTGCCCTTTTGTGATTATAATTTACATATTTTCTCAAAATTTTCTTCTTCACCTTTTTATATTACATTTATAGAATTAATTTAATTTTAATTAGTACTTTCAAAATGCATTTTAAAAAATCCATTCCTACTTTCCAAAACGCAAAACTCAAGAAGAAAAGAATAGCTTCCAGGGTTGCTTCCACATATGAAGGGAAGTACCTTAATTTCAATGGCATGTAACAAATTAAACCACTGAAAGATACCCCAAACGGCCATTTTTCTCACCTTGCTGTATTAAGACAAATGAATACCATAGAAAGATTGTGGAAAATACATACATGACGTTTCTGGTCATGTGTGGGCTCCTTTCAGAGTATTTAAAGGCCCTATTGAGTTTAGCTAAATAGAGCTTTCGAACAAAAGGAGGGTGATATCTCCCAAACCAAACTTTGAAAAAGGAAAAAAAGAAGAAAGAATCATCTTCATACCATAAGCTTAACGTCATCCATTAGGTGATCCGGGAGGTATGCCAGAGATAGATAGAGTCAAGTTTGTTGAACAATGTAGAAGAAATTTGGCAGTGGCTCTCAATCGATGCTCTATAAGTATGATAATTGATAACGTTCCTTGTCACCCTGGTCAAATGGAATTTGGAAGATAAGTAGGAAATACAAATAATTTTATCATGTCATGCCTAATATATCTACATGCTTCTCCAAAATCCATGTATATGTTGCCAATTAGCACAAGAAAATTTGAGACCCTAGCTAAGAACGAGACGGGTGAGTGAGACATTGGGAAATTAAGAAAGCGATTAATGCCAGTCAGTCAGCAAGATAACGTTTAAAAATAGTAAATTTCGTATATCATGTTTCTACGAAATCAAAATGGAGAAAATGCATCTTGTGAGAGGCTCTACATAGTGAGAAACCATAAAAGTAAAGCCGCTATCTAGACATTTACACTTTGCTTCCTAATCGGATTTAAAGTTGTACCTTGTGCTTTTACATGCTGCTGGCTAGCGGCTACCCACACAGCTTACTCAAGTGCCTCGCTCTTTCATTCTTCGTCTACCTCAAAATTTCAAAATTTCCAAATGATCAATGAGCATAGTTTCAGCTAGCCTTTGCTTGGGAAACAGCACTGAGGTGAAGGAAAAAAAATTGAGAATGAAAAGACATGGATGCATGCATCATCCATTACTAATCTTTCACCTCTCCAATTTCTTTCTCTCTTTTTGTTTCGTTTCCCGAACAAACCTGAGTTTCTTCTCGAAAGTTTTATATAATTTTCTTCAAAATTAGTTATAGAACTATATATAGAGATCAACCCTCTCATTATTCAAGTCTAAGTGTACCAATATAATTCCACTTAAACATTGTTAATGACTTAATTGATGGTCTGCTCTGCTCATATTTTTATGCCATGCTGCAGTAATGATTACCATAATACAATCAATGCCATAGAAAAGCAACACAATAAATTTAGTGCCTTCCATTTTCAGTCCAAGCAGCTCTGAGACGAGGATCTGTATTAATTGATGGATTCAAAGTGGGTGAGGCATAACTGTACAAGAGAGCTAGATATATATGTAAAGAAGAAGAGAGAGGGGCAAGGGAAGAGGGAAACAATCCAATGTCTAATTGTGCATATCTATATTCAGTTTCTGTAGATCTGAAAGTTGGGACTCGATCCAAATTATATAGAAGAAAAGGAATTCAATGCACAAAATGTAAATATATAGATCAGAAGGCAAGATTACTACAAATATACAAATAAATCAAAACTAATGCATATATATATATATGCGTCAGAGAAAATGCAAACTAACAGCATGCGACGAACGAAAATAATTAAAAACCACTGCCCCCAAGGCAGGACGAGGACGCATCGATCGAAACGGCGTTACGGTTACTTGAATCTTGAACTTCTGCCCCCATGATATGATCTGTACTCCTCTTTCTCTTCTCAATAATCAAGTAATTAAGATGAATGCTGATTTACATATATTCTCCAGATTTACCCAACAGAAGAATACAGCAACTGAGCCATTCAGAAAACATGCATGTATTTATGTAAAAAAAAAATGGAAGAGATGAAAAGTAATAATGAAATAGTACCCATATCTGGATAATCATATGTATATATATCTAGATAAGCAAAACTAGACAAGGAAGAATTCGAAGAAACCTTTTCTAGGGTTCTGTGATTCCAAATGAAGTTCTCCTTGGGGATCAGAAAGCGAATTAGGGTTTCTATGCTTCCGTTCAACAGGTGAAGCTGCCACATGATCTGTTCTTGCCACGTATATAACAAGAAGGTAAGCTCAGATCATGCTGGCAGCTTCAACTGCTGCAGGTGCACAATAAGAGATCAAGTATATATACGAGCCTTCCCACCATAGTAGCTTATAATCTTCATCTATACTTCTTTAATTCTTCGGCTATATATGTATGTATATATATATACATCTTCTCTCGTTCTTCCTCTTATTTTCAAAGTTGAGGATTGCGTACAGATAAGAGCAATGGGAGGCTTAGAAACGTATAGCTAGCAAGGCATAATAAAAGTATTTGGTTCCGGCCCTTTTCGTTTTTTGTCCCTTTTTTTGAACTCTTTTTTTTTTATTAGGCTACATTTGGACCATCTCTGGTTCTAAGTACCTAGTTTTGCTGTTTCCAGTGTGATCTCTTTTGTCTCATATGATGAAGATAGATCACTGTCTGTCTTTCTTTTTCCTTGTATTTTTGTATATATTAATTTCTACTCCAAGAAGAGATAGTTAATTTATATATCTAGATAAAAAAAAATATATTAAGAAAAAACAATTGGCAAATTAAATTAATATATAATAGTATCATAATGTTAATCTTTTCAAAAACATGAAATATATTCTTGCAGTCCTTAATTATTGTCTCTTTTGCTTGGGGGAGAGGGAATATATTTTGTTGAAAATTTTGCATGAAAGGGATATAGCACTGATATAAGTCTCATCAGGGAAATGTTGGAGAGAAAATTGACCATTAATCACGGGGTGTCCATTGGCCATTTTGGTAACTTCACAGTGAATTAGGGACGGGAAACCATAAAGCATTAGCTAGAAGATGATGAAAAGTAAAACAAAGAGAAAGATTCATGCACATGTGGTCCTAATGTTGAAACGAATTAAATAATATCACGCTCACGCCACCACATGCAGACACTCTAGCGAGAGTTTCTATAGATCTTAAGGAGCTTTTAAAACTTTGGTTGGATGACCCTTTCATGCTTTTTCTTTCTCTCTCTCTCTCTCTCTCTCTTTCTCTTATTGTCCGTGTTGTATGTAAGGTAGGCATCAATTAGAATGAACCAAATAGAGTATGCGAACAATGAGTGTCTAGGGGACCATTTTGCAATTTGCACGGATCCTATATATCGATCGCTGTACCATAAGGTTCACGCAATCACACACTTAAGGGAAAATAAGGACACCAATCCGAAAAATTCTTTTATGCTTTTGGAGCACTATTAAAATTATGTATCATTCAATTATATTTTGATATTTTAATATTAAATAATTAAAATATATATTTATTAAAAAAATACACACTTCAAATAAAAATAATTATTTCTATATTAATAAATATTTTTTAATCATTTAATACTAAAATGCTACAATGTAATTAGAACACTCCATTAATATACAATAATTTCTCAACCAATAAAGACAACAATATCAAAACTTTTCTCTTTCTACAAGGGATAAAGTGCTATGCATCATTAAACTCATTGTTAGTGATTAATAGCCTTTAGCTCCTACATGATAGTATAACGTTTCTCTTTTTGAAAAAAATTAAAAAAAATGTAGAGAGCGTGCCAATATAATTCTTTAATTGATGTCTTGCAAACGACATGTACATAATTGCAACTCCCTTGCATTTGTATTGGTGCCTTTCTCTTTTACGAAAAGAACGTTGATAGCTTTAGCCTAAAATTAACTTTCCTACCTAAACTTCCACTCAACCCTATTATCTCAAGTTAAGCTTAAACATAATTTTAATATACAAGTAAATGTCTTCTAGTACCTAAACCCTTGTGATCTAGGGTCTAGATCACTAGGGTTTAGGTATCATTGTCAATGTTGAATATTAATTAGTTATTAGTGAAGTCTTACAGTAAATATTAATTAGGGGTGAACTTAACATTAGGGTTGTTTTGACTTGTGAGGTACCTCGTTCCTTTTCATTTGATTCTTTTTCCTTGACTAACTAAGATTCATAGGCCAATTTCTTTTGGGATGCAAGCAAGCATTGACTGGATATATTATTAAAGAAATTGAAGCAATGTTTTCTAGTAACATTTTTTTTTTTTTAACCTCGGAATTGAGTTTTTAGATAATAATTAGTTCTTTACTTACCTAATAGTGTTTTTATTTTTTATTTTTTTCTCCTTTTAACCACCAAATATGATCGAGGTAATAGAGAATCATTTACTATATATGTCTCAATTTGGTGGCTAACAGGTCATTAATATACAGGATGCTAATGCTATTCTTAATGTTTTAGTTCTTCAATCACATCCCCTCCCTAGTAACAAAAAAAAAGTTCCTCAATCACCTCAGCAATTCACAGAGTTGGATTTGGTAATCAGCCTATGTTGCAGATCAAGGTTTTATATTTATTAGCACCAACAAATCTGGAGAAAAGTTTATGGAATGCAAAAATCTTTGAAAGAAATAGTCATTTACGACAATAGAACTCCATAACCAACTTCTCCTTGCCTTCACTACAACAATTTGCTTCTCCTGTCATTGGCTGCAATTCTTCTTGATGCATATATTGCGTAACTGTTTAAACAGTAACAAGTATTGAATCAGATGATCGCTATTGATATATGCATATCTCTTATCACTGATAACAAAATAGGATCTTGGAAAGAAGGACACCATCCTCATATATATAAGAAAGTGGTCTCAAATATACATCCTATATATTAAAGTTATGAATTGTTGAAGATGAATTATAACGCAAAAGGAGGAGGAGCAATCAAAGACAAACTCTGCTAGGATGGCTGCATATGTGACTGCTGTAGGTACATACACTTTTTAGATAATATTAGCATTTTTTTAGAATAAAAATCAAATTTGGTAACATTAGAATGACTAAAAGTATAATTAAATCTATACTACATAATTTTTATATATTAAAGAAAACATAGATATGTGTATGCATAAAAAATTTTAAAAAAATTGAATTAATAAAAATGGTAAGGATGGACAAAATAAGAAGGTGGAGACAAACTGTGTGATATAATTATTTAAAATTGATTTTACTTTACAAAAAATATTATCTTGTTATTTTTATCATGACTATAGTTTACAGTTATTTAAATAAACGAAAATTTTCAGAAACTTTTGAATAAATATATAAAGCTAAACGTGGTTGTATGAAGAGATAATATAAGAATTATGGTAAAGAATAATTTTATATATATTTGAAAATTGTTTGATCCCAAGTTTAAATTTAATTAAAATTGCTTTACTTTTATTTTAACTTATCATCTCCTTTCTCACACTAGGTCGTAATACTTCTTTATAATAAAAAAAATTATAATACAACTTATATATTAAAATAATATACTATACGCAATATCATTGATTCAAATATCAGTACTATCATTATAAAAAAAAAGTTATATAACATTAACAAATTAGGTTTCATACATAGCAAAATTGAATTTAACCATCTTTATATTATAATAAAGGAACTGTTTCTAACATCACGTGATAGTTTCTAGTTTTAGTTCACAGTATATTATTGTTGCTCAATTTTTTTCTCTGGCGCTACTTTTTCTTTCATTTTCTTCCTTGTATGGCAAAAGTTGTTATCCTTTGTGATTCCTTAAAATCTATATGGTCTTTCGGATCATCAAGAAATAGTGACATGGCAAATAAGTTTTGGACTCACTCTGGAAATAAATCATTCACTATTTCTGTAATTTCCTTAGAATATATTAAAACTAATTGATAGTTGATTAGATTTATAAATAAAATTCTCTAACATAGAGAATGGAAAACTCCAAAATGGGAATTTGGCTGAAGATTACAGCAGGAGTGTTATTCACAGATTGCAACGGCAATATATGAAAACAAATCTTGGGCTCCCATCAGGGCACCAGTGGTCTAGTGGTAGAATAGTACCCTGCCCACGGTACAGACCCGGGTTCGATTCCCGGCTGGTGCACATGTTTTCTTTTTCGCTATTTTTAGTCAGCGATGTCTTGCTGTGGCTGTTGAAAACGGATCGCAGTTGCCAGTCTCGGGCGAGGTTACAAGTTACAACGGACTTAGGTTAGATATACTCATCTTGATTTTTTTTTTCCTTTATTATACCCAAAAAAATGCTAGTTAACCCTAAAATGTTTAAATATTAAAAGGCAAAAAAATTATGGCCCGAATAAAAATGGAAAAAAAAGATGTACACACAAGTAACACTTTCTGGACATTGTATGAAGACATACTCGCACCTGTGCAACAAACAGATGGTAGTTTCTAAATTGTTTGCTTCTGCAAAAAACATTGTCTTGCTTAGCTTCAATCAAGTGGTCTGTAAGCGAATGCTAGCTTGTTTGGTTTGGATTTCATTCGGCACGACGCGATGGATTGGAAATACTTCTTCAGTTCTTCCTTTGGGTTCTTTCGTTTAACAACTGATGTTGCAAGATGGTTGAGGCTTGGCTAGAGTTGTGATTTCACGATAAAATCTCCATGCCTAGCTCCTAATAAGCCATATGCCCCTTATCCAGTTCAAAACAATCCTTGCGTTATTTTAAGTGCTTAGTACAGACTTCGCGTATCGTTTATAGTGCAGCAGAAAAAGTGATGATATAGGCATACAGGTTCAAGAGTTTCAGACAAAAGAAACAGATAAAACCCTCTTTGGTGCAGGTAGCGGTAATATTCCTAAATCCTAGTGGTACACCTGATTATGATGAGTTGATGACAGCATCAATGCAGTTTAGCTTTCTACATATTTCCAAAACACGGGAAAAGATACAATAGACAAGATATCTCCACAGAGCTTGAATGTTACCTCTTACCACATTAATCGTCACAAACATGCAGATTGAATTGTGCATCAGTCTTATATAAAATGAGATAGACATTGGCAGTCATAAACCCTCATGCATGAAGCTCAATTTAACATTTTCAATCAAAATTTCTAAGGGTATATAACGAGCAAATATGAATCTACTCTTTCCAGGGTCAATGATCCTCAATCTTCTTCAAACCCTTCATGTCTGTTGTTTCAACTCTGCATCATGAGTAAGACATCAGAAAGCACGTGTTAATACTTCATATAACCAGAATACAAGCGCTTAAAATTATAGATAAAATTGTAACTATCATGTATGAACCTGTTTCTTCTATTATTCCCCCTCCCAGCGAAAAACAGGAAGGGATAGCTCACATGCAAGTCAACTAAGTACTGATTCCAAAATACACTGCCACCTCATTATTTCAATGGAAATACTTTTAACACATGATATGACACAAAGCAATGTTAGATAACATTGCAACTAGAAAATTTCAATGAATATCTGGATCCTATCGCCTTCTAGTTCTTTCTCTTGCTAGAGGCCGACTTGACAGTAAAACTAAATGAAAAATGATATTATATAATGATCAGACATCATTTAAGGACTTTCAGCGTGTACCACAGTCCACATAGTTTGAGGAATAAACAAAGAGAAATGAAAACCAACAATCAGGAACAAACAAATACAAAGCAAATGATAAAGGGTTGATAATTCTGTATTTTACAGCAGAGGGAACTTAAAATTATAGGTGAAGAAAGGAGGAGAAAGGACAGGCAAAGATGATTTAAAACTTACGTTATGCCATACAGCAGAATCTTTTGAACTTTTGTAATCTCAGAACCAGTCTGGTTGTCCTCAATAAAAATTGTCAAGCTGATCAAGTAATTCACATAAATTAGCAGCTACTCGCACAATTTCACGATAACAATGGAAGACACCTTCTGAAATGAAGGAAAATAACATACCTACGAACATTTTGGAATTTGACATACTTTAGAAGTACCGGTTTCCCCTGTCATAGAACAAATTGGATAATTGTGAGAGAAAAAATTCAAGACATGCTGGGAAAAGATATCTGTAATGCACTGTAAGTACAGAGTTATGGACTACCTTAAGGTTCTCTGGGGACAAATCGGCCACATCGCTTGGTGGAAAGTCATTAACATTACTGTTATTAATAAACAATCAGAAATTAATTAAATTACAGGACACAAGTTCTATGACAAACAGAACTAATTTTGGCCAAACTATACCTAAATCCCATGTGCTCCTTGTTGGAAAACAGCTTCACTGTCTTGGGGCCTAAAAGACAAAAGCGTTATATTCCAATTATATATATATATATATATATAAACACTAACTTTTGCTTACAATCTTAAATATTTATTTGGACAGATAGCATCCAAATTCTAAAATAGGCTGCAAGTTGCCATAAAACACGACAGACAAACAAGGGCATGACTTATTGCCCTGCATTAACAAGAATAGACTATAGTTATATCAGCAATATGCACATCAGTACATCTTATCATCAATAAACTAAGTTATCATGCACTGACTGCTCTGATACTGTTACCCTATTGGGCAAAGAAGCAGGAAAAGGTTTTGGCTAATGATTGCTCTGAGAGCATATTCCCATCAAATGTTTTTTTTTTTTAATCTATCCTTTGGTTGAATATATAGAGCCATCTATCCTTTGGTTGAATATTCAGAGCCACAGACACGCAACAAACAAGGGGGGAAAACAAGCTAAAGCTTTGATACCAAATGACTGGGGTTGACAAGCAGAATTTCTATCTCCTCATAAAAATGTTGTTGTCTAAGATATGCATTTTCTGTGAAAAGCACATAGATCATGAAATAGATCCTCATTCATCAGCACTTGTGTTCTTTTCTTTCATAACCATTTAGTTTTACAAACAGAGCAAAGGAAATCTAGAGGGTCTTCAAACAGTGATATAGTTTATCTGGATGAACTTATTAGCTAAATTAGTTGTGCTGCATATTACAGGGAGAAAAGGCTCAGGAGTTGTTCCAAAAAGCAGAAAAGAAAACAAAGAAAAAAGCTATCATCAGTAAGAAGAATATTATTCAGTCAATGATAAGCAGCTTAACAAACCAGCTTCAAAGGAAAAGCCCACCAACATTAGAGAGGCATAATACAAGAGCACATGACCGAGGGAAGATGTAAGGCAAATATTTCAGAAAGTTGTGATGAATACCTTCCTCTTCAGGACCTTTGATAACAATGGAATGGAGTTTAACGACTTGTGTAAAAGGAATATAAAGCAAAAGCTGCTCATCGGCATCACTCTCCAGATGCAAACCATCTTCTTCTCTATAACCCTGTTTACTAAACAAATGCCCTAAGATAACACAGCTAAAATAACCGAATACATCAAAAAATTGCAGGGGCGAAAAGAATCCTTTTTACTAAGTTACTATTATAATAAATAACGGCCTTTAGAAAAGCACAAAACTTGTTATCAATCAACTTCCCTCTCAACATAAGGAAAACGAAAATTCAAATAAATGAAAGGGTTTTAGACCCCATCTTAATTCCAATCGGCCTATTTCCCATCAAAACAGAAAATTTTCAACAAAAAATAAATAAATTTCTGGTTTAACTTTTTCATATTACTCTTTCCAGGAAAAATTGAAAATTGGCTGATTAAAGTGAAAAGAATACCTGTTTGATAGCATTGGGGACAGAGTGAGTGGAACTCTGATTGAGGCATTCAACCCCTGACCAGTCTATGAAGTCTAACAGATCTACCTGATCATCAAAAACAATCCAAGATCAGAATTTTCCTCTTCTATGCCCTCCGGCGATTGAATCGACCAAACCGAAAGAAAAAGGAATGGAAAACTGCATGTTTCAATCTTACTTGGCCCTTTTGAATTGCACTGGCTGATTCCGCAGACATTGCTGATAAGCGATAGAGAGAGAAAGGGGGAGACTTGTATAAGGGAGAGAACAGGGAAGACAGGAATAGATAGAGAAAAATGTTTACAAAGAGAGAGAGAGAGAGAGAGGGACGAGCCGACGAGAATCAATCTCTGAGAGGAATCAATGGCCAAAAAGAATCCCAGCGCGGAATAAGGCTATTCTGGATGGAAGCTTTCTTATCTTAAATACCAAACAATAGAATCAGAAAGATTTTGGAATGTAAAACGACAACGTTGGAGTCGAACTCAAAGCCTTGAACCTGGGAAGTTCTTGTGTACTTCATAAATATTATACCTAATTTATTAAAATTATAACAAATAAATATTATAATTATTAAAGTAGTTAAATTAAATATAAAATATTATATAATAAATTTTAAATTAAATTTTAATAGTTGAGTGTAATACTCTAAAAAATATTTTAAAATTTTTCTTTGAACAATTCAATTTTAAATATAGCCATATAGTTAAAACAAGAGAGTCACTTACAATTTAAGTATGTGTCATTTAAAATAAATTTTACAAATTTAATTTTGATTAGAAATAAATCTGTGTGAATTAATTTATATTTTAAAAAATCACATTTAATATAAAAATAAAAAATAATTAGTTTAAACTAAACAAATTTTTAACATTAAAATTACATTTTGATAAATAATATAAATATTAAAACAAATAAGACATAAAATAAAAAAAAATTTATTTAAACATCTAAAAGTTATTTGGATGATATAAAATTCACCGGAACATAATAAGACCAGATGGACAGAAGTTTGTATTTAGGGTAAATGGTTCATGTCGCTTACAATCTGTTTTCCTCCCATGTGAAATAAAAAAAAAATTGTTTTTATACTGAAAATGATAAAACTTTTACATTTTTGAGGTATTTATTTTAAAAAATTATTTTTTTGTGATAATTGAAAAAATTTTAAACTATCACAATAAGCAAATTCGTGACATGTTCTTCACCAAAAAAAAAATTGTGACATGTTCAAATATTGAAAGCGAAAACTTCCTCTTCCTTTTACTTTTGACAATAACAAAACATAGAAATCTTTATTCTATGTTTAGAATCTTTAAAATGAAAAAAACTAATTTTGAAAAGTATACTTGTAATAATGCTTATATGCCCTTAATTATGAAAGTAAAAAGGTTTAGAAAAGAATATTTTATGAATTGAAATCTAATTCACAATTAATATAATTTTGTTTAGTAATTAATATTTTTTAAAGAAATTCTTAAAAAATTTTAATCTTTAACAATTGAGATTAACTTTTGAATCGAAAATGATAATTAAATAAATTATTTTTTAAGTGATAATTCTAGAATTTGAATACTTGATATTAAAAAAAATCTAAATCAACACTAAATTATATTCTAATAAAAAAAATTACTCGTATAAAAGCTTACTCTTATCACACCTCACCAAACATACAAGAAGAATTTTGGGGATAAATAAAATCACAACCCAACCTAACCAAACCAGCAACACTTGACCTACCCACCAAACCAAACAAATTGAGATAGGAAGTGAAGCGCATAGACAAAACAGAACCACTTCCTCGTATTCTGCCTCTGTTTTCTTGGTCTTGGTCTCCACTCAAATGGCTTCCTTATCCCTCTCATCGCCTCCTTCTCTATCATCCTGTTCCTCACACCACAATGCCTCCACCACCCACCTCCTTCTACGCATCCCCAATTCCCTTAAATTCCGCGCCAAACCCCATAGGGCCCTCTCCGTCAGAGCCCTCTCCGCCCCGGCGCTCACCCAAGACGACCTCAAGAAGCTCGCCGCCGATAAAGCCGTCGAGTACGTCAAGAGCGGCATGGTCCTCGGCCTCGGCACCGGCTCCACCGCCGCATTCGTCGTTGCCAAGCTCGGCGAGCTCCTCAACTCCGGCCAGTTGAAGGACATCGTGGGCGTCCCCACCTCGAAGCGCACCGAAGAGCAAGCCCGCTCTCTGGGCATCCCTCTTTCTGTCCTGGACGACAATCCCCGTCTCGATTTGGCCATCGACGGCGCGGACGAGGTTGACCCAGACCTCAATCTGGTGAAAGGGCGCGGCGGAGCGCTGTTGAGGGAGAAGATGGTGGAGTCCGCCTCAGACAAGTTCGTCGTGGTGGCGGACGACACGAAATTGGTGGCGGGTCTCGGCGGAAGCGGGCTTGCAATGCCGGTGGAGGTGGTTCAATTCTGTTGGAAATACAACTTGATCAGGCTTCAGGAGTTGTTCAAGGAAGAAGGGTGCGACGCCAAATTGAGATTAGATGGGAGTGGGAAGCCCTATGTGACTGATAATTCGAACTACATAGTGGATTTGTACTTCAAGACTCCCATCAAGGATGGGTTGGCGGCTGGGGCGGAGATATCGGCGTTGGAAGGCGTCGTCGAGCATGGGTTGTTCTTGAATATGGCCACCTCTGTCATCATTGCTGGGAAGACCGGAGTTGAAGTGAAGGACAAGTGATTGATTACATTTACATGGAGTGGGGTTGAGGATTGAATTCTCTCCTGTTCCTGTGCTGTTGCTTGTGATATAGCTTTGCTTCTTCTTGTTGTTCACTATGATATGAGCTTCTTGCAATGAATCTGAAATGGCTAAATCTAGGTTCTTGTTTGAAAATTTCGCGATTTTGATGATCTGTAGTTTGTCAGACATAACATGTATTGTTTGGGATATATGGAAATAATAATGTTAAAGAAGCACCGCAATACGAGAAGATTCTGAATTGAAAGCTTCCAGATGTGGCTGTGGCTTCCCAGTTTTATTTATTGTACAACTTATCCGAGAATAAAGGATGTGGTTCATCATTTTAATGGTTTTCACCTACAAAACAATCATCCCCCAGCTCCTTGGCGGTTGAAATTTTTGGTCTTGTTAATTAGTTGATTGGATTGGATTGAATTCAAAGTGTCCAGCAGAGGCTCTTAGAAGTAACTTGCAAAGTCACAGCAACCAAAGAAGCATTTTTTTTTTTGGAAACACAAAAGCAGCTTTTAGTCACAAATTTGAATGTCCGTTGACTGTGGTCCCCACGCCCTATAGGACTATTTATTCGGATTAGTTGTAGACATGCGGCTGATATGATTTGCATATCTTTAGAAACTCGGAACATGACACATGCTAAACACTAACTACAGGCAGGTGTACTTGTTAAATTGTTTAGACGCTACGATACACACCATCTTGGCTGATTGCTGGTCCTCTTGGCTGGGTTTGATATCAACTTCAGAGTGAAACACCGTGAGTCTGAAGAGCTAATGAAGAAAGATCGGGGAAAGTGGTTACAGGTTACAACCACATTACTGCAAAGTCATTCTGATTGTTTATAATGCATATGATATTTGGCTGCTGACCGCACAACACTGTGATTTGCAATGATGACAGTAGCATCTTATGCAGTGCAAACTCCCAACCCTTCAGCACCTACTAGCGTTGGGACCTGGGAGGACTGAGATTTTGGATACAATTGTTGCGTGTATGTGGTGTTTAATCTTTGCGCGTTAGGCCCAAAGCAATGTGAAATACAAACAATCTGTAGGGTCCTGTCTGAACTGAAGATATTCATCCTTTTTTGTTATATTAATGTTTAGTGGCAGTTGATCGCTTCCTCAGAATTGCAGTAAAATCAAAGTCACGCTGAGTTTTATTCTTACTTTTTTTTAAGAGAGAAAAAAAAAAGACGAAGACGAAGATGAAGAAGAAGAAGAAACACAATGAAGAGTAATACATGGAATAGTAACACTACAGTAATAATGGGACGAATCAACTATGGGTATGCAGTATATAATCTGTGTGCATACACTATACACTATACTATACAGTAGTCACTAGTCATCCTCCGCCGCTGAACTAACCCTCCTGGCTTATTTCTGCAGTCTAATGAGGCTATTATTATTTATTATTACACAAAAGTAACTGTGGACAACAATCAAATCAATAATCCATATGATGAAACCAGAAGTTATGCCAGGCAATGCCACAAATCATCTCTCCGCGTCCTAGTTCCACATAACCATGCCGGTGGACATCAACAACATAACAATCCAGTGGAAACTTCCTGGAAGGATTGAGCTTGCTGGGGAAAAGACCAAAACAAACACACTTATCAGATTTGTTGAAACTTGTTAAATGTCAATTATTGTGTGAGCATAAAGACTCTGCTCAATATGCTTTTTCTTCAGCAGGATTGCTTAGTTGAAGTCCTAATTCGTATTTCATTGGTGATTTGTGGACACGCCTTGCGAATTATATATTAACAACCAAGAAAAGTGCAAGATGAATAGAAGAAATAGGTGGCAAGTCCAATCTCACCTTCGCTGCCACTGCCAGTGGTTGCTTTCTCAACTTTAATTCCAAGTCTCGAACAATCAGATCCAAGAGTACCTTAATTGGCAATTAAATGTCCAAAAAAGAAAATCTTTAATCAATATTATTTCTTTCCCACTGTTTTGTTACCAAATGCCAAGATAAAAATTGGGTTTTTGGATCCTTACATTCACTGTAGCAAGGAAAAACAGAGATGTTGAGTAGATTAAAATAATTGGGGCTGCATTCGCATCTGTATGTATGTGTTCGGTTCTTGGTGCATGTACCTTCTCCACAGTACGCCCAATAGCAAGCTACCACATATTTTTATTTTTGCAAAAAAAAAAATCAGAACAAAAAGGAAAAAACATCTGTAATCAAAGTTATAGCTCCAGATTGTGATTTGTGAGTATAATCTTTTTTTATATATTCAAAAATAAAAATATCACTACAATTCATTATTAATATAAAATTCTTTGTATTGATGATCAAATTTAGACTTCATAATCAACTTGAAATAATGCGGTGTCGCTTACGATCAAAGGCTGAGAAGTTGTGAGGAAAATCTTTCTCTGGAACTGGAGGTGGAGCTGGCTGGCAACCATAGTTCAGGCTACCTGCAAACAACAAGAGCAGATTTCGATTAACATTAACAAGTTTACCTTCATCTTCATGATTCTGTACTGTGAGTAAAGTAATTAAGATTTGGCGTGGAATTTACAATCGGGAATGACACATGGAAGAAAGCTAGTGGCATATGTATCATTGTCGTTGTCTCGGGTTCGCTTCCAGCCAGGATCACATTCACAGATGAAGTTTAATGGGTAACTTGTGTTTGCTACGCAGCTTCCCTTCCCACACTCCACTTGTTCACAAACCTTTCCTGCAAATTGCAACACCCATATATATCCATACGTCGCAGTTAAGTACCACCAGTGCATTAGATATAGATACATAGAAAAAGAGAAAGAGAGGATTTAAGCACCAAGGAAATCATCAACAACATCCCCTTTGACAGTGATCGTGGGTAACAGCAGCATGAGAAGCATGGCCATGAAGGCCAACAACCTGGAGGAACCCATATCCATATGGTAATTTGAACAGTAACAGAGGCTTGTAGAGAGAAAAAGAAGAAGAAGAATTAGAGGATCTATGAACGGAGTAGGATTTGGACTTGTTCTTGTGAATATGAAGGTGGTATGGTATATTATATTAATTTGTGAGTAAAAATCCTCGTGTTCCAGATAGAGAGGACTTTTGGATCATAAAAATGAATCCACGGATCATTTGGCTATCATTTGTTTATCTATATTTATTTTGAAACAGTTATATTTTTTATAAAAAAATATTTTAATTTATAAATAATTAATCACTTAAACCGGGGCTTCTTTCTTACACTAACCGATATCCAGAGTATTTCTGGAGAAGTCACTAAAATAAAGAGTCGTATGAATATAAAACACAAGTGGCAGTTCAATATTGAACGCAACATAGAATAGAGTCAATAGACCATTTACAACAGAAAATAACTGCCACTTCAATCACCAAATTTCTTCTCCTGCTGCCCCAGCTTTCAAAGAATCGTGGGTTCTTGTAATCTAGAAGAGTGAAAAGTAAGCAAAAGATGGCTTTTTTTTTTATTTTCTTTCTATTCAAATGGTGTAATCCAGAAAAAGGGGGCAAGGATGCAAGAAAAAAAGGGGTCAACAGCATACTAATGAGGGAACTGTAATAAAACGACAAGTGCATACATTGAGACTTAAAAATTAAGAATCAAGCGCCCGATTTTTTCTGGTGTCTTTTTTCTTCTATCAAAATTATATTTTCTTTCCTGCGCCTTTCTTTTCTTAGATCAAAATTGTGATGTGATAGGCCCCTGGCATTATCAAATGTTGGAGTAATTAACACCTCAAATCTTTGACTAATTCAGAGCCAAAAGTGTAAAACGGCATGGAGAGGAGATGAAAGTCAAGACCAATATTTAGTAATTCGTTTTGATTCATTCATGTTCAACATTAACTTCTAGATACTGAATTGAAGAAACCAATTAAATACAATGGTTGATCATTTTGCTCTTATCCCTCTTTCTAATATGGTATATGGGCATTGACAGAATCAACCCATGTCATTTGACACACATGCTGAATCCCAAAGTTTTACCTCTGACAGGAAAGCCTTGTCAGAAGTCATAAGGCTGCCTACAAAAGACACAGTATATGTGCTAATAGAGGATTTGATGTAAAATCAGTAAAACAAGAACAACATATGGGCAACATCTAGATGGGAATTGAGAGCTGTTTCCTCAGATGAAATCTGTCAGTCATTTAACGTAGAATGGCCCAAAAGAAGACCATGAAATTGACTTGATCAATCTTTAAATTAAAAACTTTCCCATTACTTTCTCTTTTCTAAGTTTCTTTGATGAACAAGGTTCAGGCTAGTGTAAAGTTGTTGGAGACCTGTGGGTGAGTTATTTCACCGCTACGCCTTGAGATTGGAGGACTGGAGCCTAGAGGTATATTCGAAATCATACACGCTGGCACGCACTAGCACAGTAGCACTTGCGTGCAAGCCGTGCATGGCCTCCCGGATTAAGCCTCAAAGGAACAAAAAAGGGTCATAAACATACCCAAATTTCTATCTTCTTATTTCTACATAGCGGCACTGTCATTGAATGTATTCCTCTAAGGCTCTAACTAGCTAGTACGCCCTGATAAGAAACATCTTTTAATTTTAGCAGCAACATCCCCTAAGAACATTAAATATTTGCTGCACTCCTATCAGAAAATCTACAGCTCTTGACTACCAGGCCGAGGCAATGTTGGAGTGGAATGCTCCCCCAAATTATATTCAGGAAACTCCACGAAGGTGGCAAGTGGCCTCATCAGAGAAAGTTTTGCAGGCCAAAACCAAGAATCAATACTAGCACAAGAACCCAAAAAGAGTCACACTGAGCAAGTAGAAAAATGCAGAACATATAGTGCACGTGTAAGAAGATTCAAACTGGCATATGGACAAGAAAATTTGCTGCCGTATGTGTTTCTAATTCTGGTTCTGCATATTTCAGGCAATAGGAAACTCTGTAACTTTCTGACTTTTTTGGTTGCTAGGTTCCACTAATGGGAGTTTTGGGGGGGTGAGGAACGGAAAATGAGAAATGGAGACGGCGAGCAAATGGGTCAGAAACTATCTTCAGGGAAAAAGGAAGAGAAATTCAAGAAGATTGATACATTCTACACCGAGAATGAGACTGCCAACATGGTTATTCAGAAGGAGAGTCCCAAAGAGAAGCGTAGATGGAGCTTGGGAAAAATAACAGGCAAGGGATTTCAAATTGACTAGTGAAGGACAGCGTGATTCCTTTAGCACCAGCACGGTGACTAGTGATTCCTATTATTGAAATTCTCTTGCTACATTACATAACAAGCAAGGAGTTCAAATTTGAAAATTGATGCTTAAGTCAGAACTCAGAAGAATGGTCGGAGGCATCTATTATAATTTATAATAAGGCTTGTTGCCCTTTTGAGATTACGTGTCTTCATCGCCCAGCTACCCATACGTTGGAGCAGAAGCAAAGAGATGTGAAGGAAAAATTTTGCAATTGTAATTAAATTTAGTTCCTTCTATGCGGTTCTTAGTTTTCTTTCTCTGTCTATATATCTGCTGATAGAAAGAAAGGGGAAAATATGGAAAATTAGCAAAATAGATGCAACTGGAATATAAGCCCGATTTCAGTCCGAAAGTAATCGTGCCGGTTCGAATTCAGCTCGATTTATAATATTCGGTTCTGCAGTTATGTTAAGAGTATTCACAGTACATCCTTCCCTTCTAGAATCACTATGATCCAATGATTCCAATTCAACTGAAGTGAATTCTTACTTCCATCATATGACTTTTTCCTCTTAATACTAACAGAAAATTCAGGGGATAACCCAAATTTTGCAACAGAGTATGTTGTGAGAACTACATGATATTTTGCAAGTTGATCCATTGTCCTACTGCCCCCATGATAAACCAAAATAGAAAGCTTTTCATCTCCAACTTTGTCATCGTGATCCCAGGCCCACTTTCGAGGGACACTTAAAAGGGAAGAGAACCAGTGCACCAGCAGCTGAGCTTTTCCTACCTGGAGCCCATGTCAAATTACTCGGTTCTAGTATGCCCTAATCTTTTAATCTGCATTTTTTTTTTTGTTTTACGCCTCGTAATTCTTCCTCAGCCAGATTTGGGCAGAATAGCAGAGCAAGTAAAGTATTAGTAACACAGCAAAAATGCATTCCTCGTCGTTAATATGTTTGCTCGCCGTAATTGTGGCTTCTCGGGAGAATTGCTGACTGCATCAAAGATGTACTTGCTATTGCTAGTACTCGTACATCTGAGAATTCTTAATTGGTAATCATGCATTTCCAACATCAGCATCATCATCCAAATCCAAAGCTTCAGTTTTATAATTGCATGCATCATCTGTTTTTAACTTTGACTGCAATGACATCTGCATTTTTATTTTCGGTAATAATGACATCTGCATTTGGATATGAGGGAAATCATGCATTTCCCGGTCCGAAAATTCTCAACACCAGAGCAACGACCTGAAGATTTGAGCACATAGTTTACTCCGGAGAATAAAGTAATAAAAATGTCCTATTACATCATCACAATGGAGATAGAAAATTAATTTTAACACCCTCAAATCAAAATCAATTCTAACAACCTGACGTCCAGCATGTGCAGGAGTTCAACACCCTTTGAGAAAGAATATCGGCTCTGAACACCAAACACTAAGAAGAAATAAAAAGCAAGAGGATCAGCATCACCCCGGCACTGCATCTTAAACCCAAACTCTCAACAACTATCACCAACTTCCCAAAGGAATCAACTTGGACAACATATGACATATAAGACCCATATGAGGCTCCACACCTAAAGAAATAATTTCTATTTAAACTCGTAGAGATAAATTGTTTTTTAACTAAATGATCTCTACTCAAACTTAAGAGGGAATATCTTCATACAAGATAGAAATTAGAAAATCAATGGAATCAAATATACAATGATAAACAGCATGTAGTACCTCTAATGCTACCTGATAAATTAGTCTCGTCATTTCCAGAAGCCCTTTCTTCACCTGCACCAGAACGGTATGCAGATTCACTTGGACTATAAAACTGTGTATTATAGCCTTTCCATGCATAAAAAATGATGGATCCTAATCCCACCATTTTTATACATGAAAAATTTTCATCATTGCCCCTGCTATAATAGTCACAGATACAGCCGTTGTCACTGGTTGCGCTAGGTCCTAGTCCATGGTAACGATTCCCATATGTATCATGAATCTGACTGCTGCGCATGTTATCTTTTAAAGTTGCTTAATCTGCTCTGGAGAAATGACTGAAGAGAATATGGAACGGGTCTTGTTGCAGATGGCTGAACAGTGAACAGAAGACGGAAAGGTTCTCTTTGAAGCTTGTTGAGATGACATTTTCTCATAATCAGCACCAGAAGCATTAGAAATCCGGGAATTACTGTCAAAAGCTGACTTGTGTTTACATTCTGTGTAAGATAGAAAGGTTCATCCCTTTGTGCAACTCCGTGATTCAGCGTATAGTTGCTGGACACAAATTGGGTATGATGCTTGACTTGTGAAGGATAATCAACATTAACATTATTCATCAGTTTGATAACTTGAGTTAACATTATTCAGTAAAGTGAAAAAGAAAAAGGTAAATAAAAAAACATGATAACCTACAAAAATCAGCTGGCTAAATGCTCCCGTGTGAGAAAAGAAACACTGATCTCTACAAATATGACTACAGTACATATTACAGCAGTTTACGGGGATTCCCCCGGGTTGAAAGTGTTCTCTTTGAAGCTCTTACTCAACCAGATAGCAGTTTCCCTCGGGGAAACCTTCCCAGGACCAAATGGTTTTAACAAAACCCCAAGTTCTTCATATCTTGCTTGCTGTAGCAATCTTGCACTAAATTCAAGCAACCCTTCTAAGGCTTCAGCCCTTTGTTGGTATGATGAAGGGTCAAACTGTCGGCGGCGCAAGTCTGAAGAGGTCTGGCTTGATGCTCCTGCAGTTGCATTTTGATCAGAGGAGCCACTTTTATCCTCATCATTTTCCATGAACATATTGCGCTTGATTCCCTGCCAAGCATCCATACAACTAGGCCTGCCAGAGGCTCTTTCACTTACCTCTACCGTGCATTTGTCTATCATAGTTGAATGATTACCACAAGGTGGATAGCGTGAGGAACGCTGCAGAGAGGTTGATGAAGTTCTATTGATGGGAAACAATGAATCTTCATATGATGCTAATGGGAATTCAGCTATCTTATCAATACGGGGAGAGTTGACCGAAATATCTGGAGAAGCCACATGGCCAAGCAAACCTATACTAGTCCTGCGAGGAGGCTGCCGAATAGCACCACTTGTTGGCAGTGGAAATGATGCTCTGCGGGTTGAATGGACAGATTTTTTGGTATGGCACGAAACAGGAAGCTGCAACCATGAACTTTAGCAAGTCAGACATCTAAAATTCTGTGTGGGATACAATAAATTCCCTTGAGGAATGACCAAATATCAAGAACCTCCCTCCTCCTAGTTTTAACTATTCCAATCTACTACCTTAATATTTATTATCATTATCATATTGTAGAAACCTCCAGTGTCATCAAATGATGTTAATTTTATTTTATAATTATTGTATCACTTCTACAATCTCCTTAAAGACGTGGTCAAATGATGAACATTTTCTTATTTATTTATAAAAATATTTGGATACAGATAGAACTTAAGAGAGATCTATTACATGCAAAATCATTTTTTTTTATAAAATTTTTCATTTACTGTTATAGTTTTCTCCAATATAATTGGTATGACACCTAAAGTAATTTTATTCTAAATTTGACAGGAAAAATCTAAGTGCAACAATTGAACCTAGATATAGATAGAAAGACCTAAATACTATGAATTTATCTATATCTAGACCAAAGTTAACAAGCGATGATACTGTAATGTGAAATTAACAGTAAAGGTGCTGATTGTAATATTTAAAACTAGGAGGGAGGTTCTTGTTACTTAGCTATACCTTAGGGGAGGCCAATATAATTATCCCATTCTTTTTTAGAATAATACCATTACTGGTGCAAGAGTTGTCCTTTGTAAACCAGCCATTGAACAAAGGTGACATGCAGGGGCAAAGCTAGAGGAAGATTGTGAGGGGGGCCACAGCGAGAAAAAATAAAATAAAATTTGGGCCACCCTTAAGCATCACTATGTGCTGCCACTGGTGACATGCTTAAGTTTGTTTCATGAATAAACCATGTGGCAAACATTCACACAGGCACACATGCTTAAATGTCCTCTCCCACCCCCCCCCCCGGCGAAAAAAAAAAAAAAAAGCCAAAGACACATGAAAACATGATGGAATTCCAGCTCGCCTTACCGCCTCACGATTCTTTGAGGGTTCCATTGATTTCTTGTGGGTGGCAGAAACTTTTGATGAAGTGGGTCTCTGAGTCTTGGCAATACTAGAAGTTCTGGAAACAACAGGCTTATGGATTGACTTCACTTCATGGCTATCCTCAACACACAGTTCTGCTGACCTTTGATTTAAATGATCTGGAGTACAATCTATTTCTAGGGTAGAGCATACAGAATCTTGTTCAGCTCCAGATACACTAGGATTTAGAGTCCTATCATTACTGAAAGAATGTCGCTTATCCCTATAGATAGAAACAGGATCATCTTCTGGCTCCAAAAATCTAGTTTTCTTCATGTAGTTGGATTCCGGCCAATGAACTGCTAACATACTTCGCCTGGGCCTATTGATTTTGAGATGAATCTTAAGAACATAAGATTGAAGATGCGGGTGTCCAAGCAGCTCTGCAGCCTGTCACCATATGTACACTTCAGATGAGAAAATAGGTCCATGAGACAGATCAGATGTAAATGCGTATGGTTAAAGCACGTTAGCATGATATCTGCCTACAAACACTGGTAAATTTAACATGTGAACCAGCAGAAGATGCCAGACAAGAACATCTATAGAGACAAGTATTAAGAAGCTAGACAAGACATTCTACAAAAAGAATCAGATTACACAAGGTAGACAATAATCGTTACTGTCATGCAGGCCGTGGCACTACTAATATTCAGCATAAGAGAATAAGGGATTATTCACTACACAGTTTTCAATTTAAAATTTTCTTCACCTGTTTCACAAACAAATAAGTGGGTTTCTACTTTTGGAAATGATGTAATAATACCCCAGATGTACTCAATAATCTCAAGGTGAATAAGGTTGTTTTGTAATAATTAGGGAAGAACTATAAGCACTAGGGCAATTAACTGCTGGAGGTTAATAAGGGTAATGATGACAGGGCAGCTGCAGAATTAGTCAAATACCTAGAAACCAAAGTGGCATATTTCTGCCACTCAAAGTTAATACGTAATAGGTATGAAATGTTTTCCTTCACAAAAGTAATCTGTGAAAAACAAAAAAGAAAGTAAGGATGGTTACACAAGACCCCTTTGCAACCAATGTTACCTCATAATTGTCTATCTGTCTCCGAACTTGAAACATTCAAGGACACAAAATATTAGTTCCCAATTTCTCTGTCAGACATCATTAAATCTACCCAAACAAAATAAATCTGCTTCAAATAAATGTAATAATGCATGTTAAGGAAGTTTAGTATAATTTCTGCTGACTGCGTTAAAATCTTGCTAGTGTTTAGGTACCCCCTTCTCTACCCATTTAGATACCCTGTTTTCCCATTAAGTAGCCCAGCCTTTTATTGATGCAATGAAGAAATCAGAATCTTTCTTTTGTACCTTAGAAATTTGTTTATACAAAAGAAGAATAGGTAGAAATGAAAATCACTGTAACATTTAATGTGGAATCCATCATCATCCCAACTAGTCTCCAACCAGATAAACAAAAGGGACTCCTGTTAATTCAAGCTTGGCACGACACCAGAAGAGTTGAGAAAACACAATTTAGTGAAGCAAATTTTAAGGATACATGTTATGGGCCAGTGCAATCTGAAATCTGACAAATTTTGAGGAATGTACGCTTGAATTGCATGATTGTTCTTCAGATAATAGCATAAATGACTGTCTATTCAACAATTGATTCAATCACAATGGTGCTAGATGTTGTACCAATACATTGCATTGAAGCATTCTAGGTCACAGAAGAACTATACATACACTAGGCCTAAGCTCTGGATTTTTCCGCAGCATGCTTTTAACAAGACCTCGACTGCAAAATGTGAAAACAAATATGACTAGATCAATCATATAATCCACAATATTAACAATTGAATATTATAAATTAACAAGAAACCCAACTTTCAATGATCTTTGGTTAACCTACAGCTGTTAGCTTTGGACAACTTTGGGCATTGAGTTTGTCAAAATGCCAAACTTAACAGTGTAAGACATGAAAATGCAATTTGTAACTGGCAAGATTAGCCAAAGTAACTACATGATGAAAGAACAAGGACTTACAATGCACCAGAATATTTTGTTGGCAGAGGAGCCACTATGGACTTATTAATCTTGTTAATCAGTGCTTGTATATCCTGTTCAAAGAAATTGAAAGATAATTAGATAATTTAATAAAGAAAAGTTTGCAGACAAGATAGGAAACGCAGTAAATGTAAGTAGTTTAAAGTCTGAGATAATATTATAACCATGCAGTTAAATGAGTGCTGCTGCTGATAATCAATTGTGAAAATCATAGAAAAAAATTGGGGATACAGAGAGAAAGTAAATCAACAGGATTTTTTAGTGTAGTGGTCAGTCCACAGAACAAAGATTCATGTGCAAACAGGGTGATGTGATGATAGTCAAATTAATAAGAAAAAAATTTGTCTGATAATAAACTGAAAATTTGTCATACAACAGCAGATATGAAAGTGTTAAGTATGTTCCAAGAAGATGAGATACAGACCAAGAAACCTTTTAATTAGAAAACAAACTTACAAATGCTTTGAATGCAGGCTTATGCGCTGTCATTTCATATATACAACATCCTGGATAACCAATTTTAGAGATCATGAATACATAGTCAGCCAAATAATAAAAAGAAAATTTGTCAAGAACAAATAACCATAACAAACGAATACTTACCCAAGGACCAAATATCTGATTTAGAGCCATAAGGTATATCAGCGAGGAGCTCAGGGCACATGTAGCTAGGAGTGCCCACAACCTAATGTACAAGACAATGACTCTTGTTGACAATTACAAATAGTCATGCAAAAGTTACAATAAAAGGGTAAATACGGTTCATAGATTACACATTTCTTACAGAGGAAGCAAGATCATCTGAAGTCAACATTTTGGCAAGTCCAAAATCACCTGCTTCATCAGTGACCACTTGTAAGCAAATTTTAACCATCTATGCCTTATTTAAAGGAACAATAGAATAACTTACCGAGACGTATGTCATGATCTTTTGTCAAGAATATATTTGAACACTGATGGAATCATGTGATTTACTCATTAGTATATAGCTTAACAGAATTTAAGTAGAAACAGAACTACCATCTAAGTACAAAGAGAAGTCTGTTACAAACCTTAACATCACGATGAAGAATATGGTTCATGTGCAAGTAGTCAAGTGCCATAAGAAGTTGAACAAGCCACTTACAAAGTTTCTGCAAACAAATGACCCTTCTAGATTTTAAATGCAGAATCCAAATTTTACCTGATTTAGTTAAAGATGCATATTCTTGTCCAAAGGAATAGAGACTATAAAGATCAATTATAATGTCTGCAAGGAAAAAAAAATTCAAACATCACCTCCTCAGGAAACAGAACACCATTAGCTTTCCTTATAGCTTCCGCCCTGTGTTACATCAAAATTCATTATTTAAAAAGACATTAATGCTCCAATTTATGAAAGCTGAAAGAATATAAAACCATAAACTATAAGCTTGAAGAATTTAGAGAAACGGGACTTACATATCTCCACCTTCACAATAACCTATAATAATACAGACAAAGCAACCCTGAGAAAGAAGGCGCCAAAATAGACCAGCATGAAACAGTTGCAATTAGTTGATATGTCATCACCAATCAGCAATGAAGCAAAAATTGTAATAATAGAAGATAATAGCTGAAGTAGTATTCTGGACGAGAAAAAGAACTTTTTAGAGTCTGAGGTATGAACTATTAATAAAGCTATATTACTTCTGTTTGTCATCAATTCATCATTACTGTAAATATTCATGGCAAATCCATACTAAGCAATCAAATGAGACACATTTATAGTTAGTACAGCGAATGCAACCAACAAATAGTATATTCAGGGTTAGCTTCTCATAAGATCGAGAGTTGAACTTCTTGAAGGATTTTATGATACAAGGACCAAAAGGTTTAAAAGCAATCTTCTAAATAGAAGCTTATCAGGGCAAGCTTCTAGTAGAAGCTATTCTTGTAATTAACTGAGAGACGAAGAGAAGCAGAAATTAAGAAGCACAATACCTTTTCTACCCACGAATCTTTATACTCCACAATAAATGGGTTTCTTAATTTAGAGATGAGCTCCATCTACACATGCCAAAAGAAATAAAGACATCAGCAATATCATGAAACATATCCTCAAATGATTTCACATCAAACATTTGAGTCAACAGAAGTTGTTGTCATGTTTAAAGCCTGTCTTTAGCCCGTTAACAAACAAAATTCCTCTAGAACACAAACAAAATGCACCAGGAACCATGCAGCGGAAAAACACGCAAAGGGGAATATTTTAGAAAACATAAAATGACACGAGATGTTCAGTTAGTTCGCTTGCTGAATCACTATTAAGCACCAACCTCCTGGTGTGCAGATCTACGAGAGCGCTCAGTTTGGCGGGCAAGGCGAATCTTCTTCAGCACATATCTATATAATTCAAAAGACAATGCTAAAAAGCACTTTTAACAATGCTATGGAATCGCATTGTGGTTTAAAATACACAAGTGAACAGAGACAGACGAAAAAGAAAGGGTAATGTAGGTTTCATTCTCACTTTTTCTTCTCGTGCTTATGTCTCACAAGAAGCGCAGAACCAAAAGCACCTTTTCCAATTTGCTCAAGTATTTCATACTGCTCCATGTCATCAATAAGTAAGATAATTCCCTCTCCTGGGTACAGACCAAATCAAGTACGTTAGATCCTTACAAAAAGATTTGATAGAAAAAAAAAAGGTGGGGGGAGGGAAGAGGGGCGGGGGGTAAATAAAAACCGTTCTTGAAAGTTGAAAGACAATGAAGAAGGAAGACTACACTATCAGCCAAGTTACTTAATATGCTTGTAAGTTAACCTTTTCTCTTTCTCCTTTCTCAAGATATAAGAGGAAAAGTACAATGCAATAAAATGCTGATTATTCACCAGAAAGAAACCGACAATCAGTAATCGGTAATCAAATTAAAAAAAAAAAAAGAAAGAAAGAAAGAAAGAAAGAAAGAAAAAGAAAACAACTACCTAAATGTGTAGTCAAAAAGCGGGTTTAGAGGAAACAGCATAATAAGATTCTGCGCTCTAAGAAAAAAGTAACTATCGATCACGGTAACTTATGAACGAAAGTTGACGAATCAGGGCGCTAATTACTCGATAAATAGGTTCCACCACAAAATTATTCGCGTAAAGAAGTCGTATCTTTCCCTTTAATGGCTAGAAACCCAGAGAAATAGAAATTGTCGAGAATGTCCGTTGAAAACCGTTTCTACGTTCAACAACCAGAGAAGGCATGACGAGGTGGAAGACATGGTACTCTAGTCTGAGCGGCACCAATTAGAGGGAGTACTAAGATCAAGAAACCATGCTTTGCTTCCTCACCTACATTTCTTGGAAACAATCTAAACATTGCCGAAAACAACAAAAGGCACTGTAATCTTAAGCACACAATCAAGTAAAAGAAATATCTAGCAGGAAAAGCGTTACAGGCCACTAAATTCACAAGTTTAAAATGTTTAAAATACGCCTTCTCTTTCCTTCCTTTCCCTCTATTTCCCTCAATCCAAACATAACCTAAGGAAACAGTAGCATAACATGGAAGTGAACGCGAAAACTGCAAACGCAGAAAATGTAGAGAAATCCAGAGTTCCAAATAAACAAGAACAAAAAAATAAAAAAGAAATCAAAATTTTTTTTATAAAAAAAAAGAGAAAAACGTTGGGCGAAAAGTTGAATCAGGGGAGAAACAAAAGGAAGAGGCAAAATGCACCTGAGTCGGTGGTAGAACAAGTAGAACAGATCCAAGGGATTCAAAATGCAGAAGGAAGAGGAGACAGTGGCGAGAATGCGAAGTAGGAGATTGGCAGAGGAGGTGCAAAACGACAGCGTTGCTCAGGAAGAAGAAGGAGAAGAAGCAGCAGCAGCAGCAGACGAAGTTGCAGAAGCTCTTTCACCATTGTCGTTGAGAGTAAGAAAAGGACAAACTCAGTAGAGAGAGATTACATTGCAATTTATTAATTGGAGTGAGAGAGAGAGAGAGAGAGAGAGTTGAGACTAAAACCACCGTCACGTGAGGGAGAGAAACGAAACTGATGGGTTAAAACTTAAAATGAGTCTGGCCTTTTTTTCCCGGTAAACCAAACGAGAGTGATTGGTACTATTTTGCTTATGAAGTTATGCTTTAGAATTTTAGTTTCTTTTTTTTATTTTTTGCTTTATAATTTTCATTACTATTTTTCCTGTTGGAGAGAAAGTGAAAGACTGGTAAGGTGGTGTTGTGTACCCAGTCTACTTCTGATGCTGTAAGCTTTATTGGAATGGGCAGTGCCTCGAATTTATTTATTTATTTATTTATGTTGCCAGTTTGTTTTTTTTTATTAATTTCTAGTTGCTAGTTTATTTAACTTTCTTTTTCACTTCATATTTTATAGTTTGTTTTTAAAATTTTCAATTCAGGGTCTGATATGTTTGTGCCCGAATCTCAACATACAGAAAAAAGAAAATCATAAATTTATTAACCGGATGATAACTCATTTATTAGTGATTGAATATTTTAAGAAATTTGCGATGCCCAGTGACTTTTCTTTTTCTTTTTAATTTTATAAAGCCTTTTTTATTTAACTACAAAAGTCATTAATTCATAGAAGAAAATAAAAATTCTATTTAAATAATTGTAATGCAAGTATTAAATATAATAGATAGCATTTGTATGTGAATCTTAGTTACAAAGTTCTGAATTGAAGTGGAGATTATATTATTCTAAATTAATATAAAGTATTTTATCATCAAATTCAGATTAATGAATAACATCATCAATATTAAGATATTGGATAAAATATGTTTAGAAAGTTCGAGTTTGATTTTGAATACATTCGTAGAAAAACTAAATAAAAAGAGGAGCCTCTTAACATATTAAAGAGAGATAGAGAGAGAATTTCTTAAAAGATATATTAAATCAAGTCAATCACATAAAATGATCTCAAATCACTTTTATTTTCTTTCATAGAATGAATCGATATATTAACTTACTTTTTTCCCCCCCGAAACAGTGTTATAGTCAACTAAATATATACTTGCTATTTTTGTCTCGTATTTTAAAGACCAGACCAAATTAAAGTGAAAAAATTCAACATATCTGAATTTTTAAGATTTTAAAATAAAAGATTCTGAATGAAATAGATAAGACTAATATATATTTAATTACCTTAGATGGGGGAAGTAGACAGGGGAAAGCATAGCGGGGACACAACTTTTTTTTTTGTTCTGTGTAGACTACCCCTTCTTCAATCTTCAAATCTCCATCTCAAATCTCGACCCCCATCAATCATCACTCGCCACCCTTATCATCCTGGGCTTTTTTTTTCCTCTTTTATTTATTTATTTTTATTTCGTATATATCAATAATACTATTGTACTTTTTTTAATTTTGTGTCAAATAAAAAATATATATACGGAACCTTTTAATTTTCACTGATTTGTAAATAATTATTTTAAAATAAAAAAAATTATTAAGTCTTTAAACTTAATAATTTATTATAATAAATCATTCTATCTAATGTTAGTTAAGTTTTTAACAATATTTGTTTTCACATGACTAATACATATCTACAAATCTAAATTTAATGATTTTAAAATTATTTTTTATTTTTATTTTTAGACATAATCTTTAGTTTTATTAAAATGTTTTAAAAAATTAAAATAAAAAATAATTTTAAAATTATTAATTTATAATTAAATTATTATTAAAAATTTGATTGAAATTAAATAAAATAATCTATTATAATAAATCATTTAATTTGATGATCTAATAAAATAATTTTATGATTTATGTTTGTTATTTATAAATTATTAAAAGTTTAAAAAGGTCTGCATGCATTTTTTTTTTAAATATAGCAATCAATATTAACAACTATTGTGGACTGTGGAGGTGGTGTGCATTATTTTACAATAAATTATTTTAATTAATTAATTTATAATGATAAAAATTATTTAAAAAAATTATATCATTCAAATAATAAATAATTATGTAAATTAATTATTATAAAATATAATTAAATTTAATATATTATTTATGATATTATTTTAATTTTATAAATATTTTAAATTATTAGACAAATTTATGATATATAATATCTATTTATATTTTTTAATTTATATTTTAAAATATCATTTTAAATAATTAAATACCTTCAAATATACTAAACTTTTGTTTAACATATATATGAACCGTAATAGGTTCTAACTTTAATACATATTAAATTTTAATTTAAAATTAATTGATATTAAATAAAATTACTTAACAAATATATAAACTAATATATAAACTGCACTTTGAAAACTAAGGTAAAAGATATGAGACTTTAACAATAATTTTCCTTTCAAATTTTTTGTTTAATTCTTTCCCCCACGCATTGCATGGCTTCGTTACCAATTACCATTACATGGGACGGGAGAAAACAGAAAAAGTATGATTAGTCTGGTTAGCATTACTTGGCGTCTATTCGAAAAAGGAAACAAGCATAAAGAGCATTGGTATACACTGGTGAGGATTATTTATTGTAGATGGTATATATATTGGGTGAGAAAGGAATACCCTCATCAATGGGGGAAGATTTTGCTTCTGTTGCTATGTGCCTATGTGTAATGATAATAATTAATATCTAGGGCAGAACTGCAACACCCCCTTCAGTATAAATGATGCAATTGTATTGAGAAATTATTGCATAACGCGACGTATATTAATTTTGTGTATTGAGTGAATAAAAATATGTTAGTTTGATTAATGTATACGGCAAAATTAAAAATTTAAAAATATCAAAACAATATTATTCTTTTAGTTTAATGTAGAAAATACTCAATACACTATATCTATCCAATAATTTTTTAATTGTTTGTATTTGATTTTTTTAATTAAAAATATTTTTACAGTATTCAACTTATTTAAATTATTTATAAGTTTAATATCTTTAAATTGAGAGTAATAATAGTGTGATACTTTCATAAGATGCAAATCAAAATATAATGTTTATACTTAAGAATATAACATATTTTTTCTAAGTCAATATTTTTTAGTATTATACAATTCATAATAACCACTAAAATTTAAATATTAAACCACGAAAATTATATAATACTTTTAGGTATTCTCCCCGTACATATTTGAAAGCATGAAAATCCATTTAACAACATGGATATACCAAATAAAAAAAGAATCAATTGCTGGAGATCTAATTCCAGATAGCGCCAACCTTCCTGAATTGATCATAAACTTACGTAAGATTGGATATTCGGATATCATGAATTATTTTCCTTTTCTTCCTGTTGCAATCGAATGGATCCCCCAATTCAATGATTTATTTAATGTATAGTGACACGGGCAGCTAGCCATGGCTCATCCTTCTCTACGCCCTAGCTTACCTTATATTATAGGAGTAAAAAGTTATTCATATTTAAGGAAGTGATTTAGATTAGATTTTGTAAATTTAATTTTTTAAATTAATTTAAATTAAAAATAAAATTAAGTAAAATAATTTATATTTATAAAAAAATATATTTAATATAAAAATAAAAAATGATTATTTTAAACTAAACAAATTTTTAAAATTAAAATCTAATTTAAAAAATTATGTAAACATCAAGACAAAGAAAATAAATTAAAAATGAGAAAAGAGCTTTTCAACCTCTAGTTCGAAGACTTTAATATTTTGCAAATTGCAAATACTGCATACGCAATTCAATTCCGAAACTGTAGTTGCGGCGAAATAATCTCATTCTCAACTTTATGTGTCAATTGGTAGCCATTACGATAGCCATAAAGGGTGTAACTTCCAGGTACACCTAACAATTAATAGGAAAGGGTTTGTTTTTTGGGGTAGAATGTAATAGAAAAGGGTTTTATCGCCATAAAGGTAGTTTACATTTTTAAGTTATGTCTATTATTTTTTTAAAATATGTTATATTTCTTATTTTATTTACTATATATTATCTTAACTTCATATCACTTCAATAATATATCGAATGTATTATAAAATCTCCCTCTGTAAAGTCCCGTTTTGTAGCTCATGATTATGATTCCAATTTGTACCACATGAGGTCTAGACAAGTTTGTCTGACCATGTAAATATTCACTTTTTTTTATATCGTTGTTTAGTCTATTAAATATATATTTAATATAGAATAAAATTTTATATATAAAATTTTATTTTATTTTTATGTTCATACTAAATATATACTATAAAATGGTGGTTGTATTCATCATTTACAACATGTACGATTCAATTATTTTAGGTGAATTTACCAATGGACACGTCATAAATACGAAAAAAAGAAGTATTGCTAAAGACAAATTTGATTTTTCCGCAACAACCCATCATGTCTTACCCAATTTGGAGGGCAAGGAGTGGCCAACACGGCAACAGGCACAGTATATGAGCATGGTAATTGACTGTAGGCATAGGTAGCATCCAGGAGAGAAGCAGGGAGCATGAAGAGGATGGTGCGTGAGGGAGAAGCAGTAGCAGCCATGAATCCTTGTGAATTAAAATAAAGAAACAAATGAACGCTAAAGGCGGAGGGATTGAGATTGGGACACGTTCTGCGCGGTTACATGCCCACTCACCAGTCAAACTTCCCAGCTCCGCACCGCGCCAGAAAACGACGTTGCGCCCCAAAACGAGAAAATTGGGAATCTCTGTGGATGCAGATTGAATAAGTAATCGAACCACATGAATCATAAATCTTTTACTAGTATGCTTGAGATGGACTGGTGCATGCATTTACAGTTTGATACTTTGATTGGACTAAAATAAAATATTTTCTTGTTTTTCATTTATTTCCAAGGATTGAACTTATCCAAAATGACTTCTTTTTTTAATAAATTGTAACTTTTGTTTTTTTTTTAATTTTAACAAATAAAAAATTTAATTTTTTATTTTTTTAAAATATGTTTCTGATTTTTTTATTTTAAAAATTTTAATTTCTTTTTATTTTGAGAATTAACTATTTAATTTCTCTATTTAAAAAAATTAATAATTTTAATCTCTCTTTTAATATGTCATTAAAAATATTAATTTTTAATTTAAATAAGTCATTGTAAGTATTTAATTGTTTATTTAAAATAAAAAAAAATTTAATATCATATCATATCACTATTTTTCGTTAATTTTTAATTAAAATTATTTATTTTATAAAAATAAAAGGATTAAATAATTTATTTTTAAATTATAAAAATTAAATAATTCATTTAACTAAAATAAAAAATTATAACTATAACTGAATTTGTTTATTTTCTAAACCAATTTATACATAGCGTAACGAAAAAATTAACTTTCAAACTCAACGCCATTGAGATTGGAGTCATTCTTTGACTCGTTTTGCATGCCTTAAAATGATAAAAGACTCTTTGGGACTGAAAGGGCTGGGTGACATGGGATTGTGGGGATGCATTTGGATTAGGGCCCAGACGTTGTTCTATGGGGGGCTGGGCTCGCCTTTCTTGAGGGCCCTACTATCGTTGACTTTGATGGCACGAAAGTGAAAGTTTTGAGCGAGCAAACAGAGGCACGTGCAAAGCGCATGGTGTTTGGTGGAGGTTTGCGCAGAGAAGAAAAGGGAGAGCAAGCAGCAGCATATGTGAGGTGATGTGCGTGGCAGTGTGTGAAATGTCTGATTGCGCAGAGAAAGTGTGGGGCCCAAACGAGCCTATTACATGCTACTACAAAAAGACAATGTGGGACCCTCTCCTTAACTCAAACATTACACCATATGCATCCCCTCTCCTGTCACTGGACAGTGTGTGCACCCTACAGTGCCTCACACTCTCATACCTCTGTAACTGCAACCATCAATGTTATGTTTTGTTTTGATTTTTCTTACTAAATTATGCAGCATTATATTAATTTTTGTAGTCAACCTTGATTGATACATAATATAAAATAAAATTTAATAGTATAATATAAAATAATATAAAATTTAATAATATTATTTTTTTATCAAGTCTAATTAGAGTTAAATTAAAATTAGAATAATATATTTTTATTTAATCTGATACAAAATAATTTTATTGAATTTTATTATACTATTTAAAATTTAATTAATTTATTTTATAATTATTAGATAAAAATATGTAAATCAAATAAATTTTATCTTATCAAATATTATACTGAATATATGATAAAAATGATCATATAAAACTTAGATTATCAAGCTTTATACTATATATCAAATAGTACATAAGGGAAAGGCATATTGTCTTTTTATAAGTTTAAGACGTGCTATTGTATATGTACAAATCACTTATAAATAAAGAATATCATTAAAAATTGAATTTAAAATTTTTGAGTTGATGCAATTTAACCTTGAATATTGTTAAATTTTTTACATTGTGACATTCTTACTCAGTAATTAGTTATCACAAGCATATAATGCATCAACTGGCTTTACCCTATTGGTTAATTGGTTCATTACTAGCTTCTGCATCTAGATTTAATTCAACTATCAATATATGATACAGAGTAAAAGTGCATTTAAGACATCGCTGTTCTCATCATTCATAACGTGGCTACACATTGCAAATGCTGGCATTGTTATGCATTATTTATTTATTTTCTTTGTGTTGTGGTAAATTATACTTTCTTATTTTAAGCGTTTGATTTGTACAATCCGACAATCTTCCTTTGAAGATACATATACCAAAACGTTTAGTTTGTGTTTGCCTTTAACACACACACACACACACACACACATATATATATATATATTTTCTCCAAATTGTTGTCACCAGAGTTTTAATGTCATAAATGTAATTTGGCTCTTATACTAACAAACATAATTAACTTTCGTGTATATTTTATTAATTTCTAAAGACTTTTGCTTCTTTCTATATATTCGTATGAAATTTCATTATGCATGTGCTCATTGTATGCTAATTAATGTACGGGTACAAGTATATATGTATATATATGTACGACACCGTACACTATTTTGAATAATTCTTGATTAATTGTTAGAACCAAAAACATATCCTATATCACTAAGAACTCCATCAGTGACTAATTAAACACATTCAACTGAATCAAGTTTTAACTAAACTATTTACATTAGTTCATAATCTTCTTTAGTGTTGAGGGTCACATAATCTCATTTCCTAACTCCTCCTACCAAATTTTTTTTAAAAAATATCTCATTCCTTACAAGCTGTTTATAGTTGAACAATTAAATTTAAAACGTAAAGGTAAGTTCATACCGCAATTTTATTTTGGTTACTCATACTGTTATTTTTTTATTTTCATTACATTGATTTTTTTTATATAGTAGTCTTGAATGTCATAAAAATGACACTGTTAAATGATTATTGGTTTCTTACATATCAAGAACATCGATCACAGTAAACATACAATTTGGATGATAATTAAACACAAATTAAGTAACGATTGCAACATATATTCAAAATCTCGAAAATTAGACGATATTTGACATGAAATAAGAAAACAACAAAATTGGTTGGGCTGTGATATCAAAAGAAAAGAAGTTTTAATAATGGGTGGGTTAATGGCTCAAAATCCGCCCTATCCTCGCCCGAAGGAGTTTTTCTCGGGAAGATATCGGTACGGAGATTGTGAATTAAGCAGACGTAATCGATCCAGCAATGAACACGATGATTTTGGCACGAAAATATATGTGGTATATATGAGCCATTGACGATGACCAATGAAAATGTATGGTACCATTCATTCAGCACCACTGAATGCCAAGTCATAAGTACACTAAACACAGATGAAAGTTTAACTCTAACTAACTAGTGAGCAGTAACTATTCCTTTCTAGTTTCTACTAGCCAATTTTTACATTTTGAGAGTACAAAGAATGCATACAGTAAGAAAATTCAATCCACCTAATTTGCACACTTTTTATTTAATTAGCAATTTTTTATGTTCATTATATCTATTATTTTATATTGAATTAACAAGTAGATCACAACATAAAATAATAAATTATTAATAAGATAAAGATAAATTATTAACTAAACTATCATAGAGAAGTGTTAAAAATTATGAAATAAAAGTGAAACTATCACCCATTAATTATATTCACCTTTGTATTTCCAAACAAAATGTTACTAGCTGAAAATGAAGAAGGATTTTTTCTTCTATAAAAAAACACAATTAATCTTGATGTATAACATTATTACTATATATCAAATTCGCATTCTTCAGCATGTTTCTGATTGATCATCATGCAGGCTAGCTACAAGTAAACTTATTTTTTTTGCCATAGTTGGACGAAAAAGAATCTGATAATTCCTTTCACTTTTTATGAGTTCCAGTCCCCAGTAAGTAAAGCGAAGAATGTCCAAAAGAATGTTTTGCGCATCTCATTCTTTTTGTTTCACCGGGTCAATGTCTTCTCTACTAACACATACACGAAGCATCAACAGATCCAAAAAAGATATTGCTCGAAATGGAATATAAAAAATTACACTTGCACCAGAACAGATATTGTTCTCATTCCTCTCAAGCTGTCGGTGCTCACCAAATTCCAAGTTTTTCAAATACGTATGTACTCAGGTACATTCAATTTATGCTATAAATTAAAAAGCCCCCATCAACCGAAACAAAATAAACAAACAAATACAGAAGTTACCAAAGAAGTGGTCCTTATTATGTCACAGAACATGGACAAATAATGAATTAAAACTGATCAAAATCCAAAGAAGGTACTTGCATCAGAGTTTTGTCACCTCCATGATCATCAACATGCATACTGAAACCACCAGACCCCACTTGAGAAACTTGAGAAGACTCTGCTTGGGTTTGATCTGGTATCACTTGCCCAGGATTCGCCGGTGGATTCAAGTGGTTTTCTGGCCTTTCAGATTGCTGAACAAGTTTTCCTTGATTATACAGATTGCTCAGTTGATGGAAGTAGGGACAAGTCCTAGAGTCAAGGGACCTCTTCTTATTGGCATCCTTGGTTTTTCTGAAGTACTTGTTTATGTTCTCCCACTTTTCTTTGCACCTCTTTGCACTTCTCTTGTATCCCAGTTCCGACATCCCTTGCGAAATCCTCTCCCACAGAGGAGCCTTGTTTCCTTCCTTGTCTTCATTGTTGTTATTCAAGCTAGTGCACCTGAGGTTTATCAGTGCCAACACTTCGTCCCTTGGCCATCTTCTCCCAACATCGTCTTTCTTAGTGGTGGATACAAGGCTTGAAGAGGCTTTGATCGAAACTGAATTTGTCTCTAGTGGATTATTCTGGCCATTGAGAGAAGAACTAGGGTTCTGGGGAGCTGGAGCTGAAGTAGAAGATGAAGCAGCAATTTGTAATGTGTCTTGGGCAAGACTTGAGCTAGGGTTTTCTGCTGCTAGTTCACAGCACGTAATGGGTAAAGCTGAATTGTTTTGGGCAGGAGAAGTACCAGTATTTTGATGATTTAGAATCATAGTAGAAGAAGGTGTTGGCTCCAGATTGTTCTCTCCAGTAGAAGTATTAAGGTTCTGTGAGTGCAATGGGAGAGAAATAGTGCGGGTATTTGGATTTGAACCATTTGTTACATTGAGTTTGTCTTTTCCATTCGCGCCTCCAAAGCTTTGGCTTGCAGGGGAACTTGCTACAAATTTCTTCAAGAATTCAATTATGGTGGCTTGTCTATCGCCAGCAATAGCCTGCTCTTGTGCCATCATCTCGAGCTCCTTGTTCATCCTATCCATCTCGAGCTTCTTCAGAGTCTCCTCTCTTGCAAACTTCTCTTCATCTCTTTTTAGCATATCTTCGAGGAGCTTATTGTGCATCTCTTCTTGTTGAGCCATCATCTTATGCACAATACTCTCACAAAAACCCTTGAACACCTCAAACCTATCAGGCCTCTTCCTCTTGCGGTCCCTTGATTTTTCCGCGACCTCGTCGTTTTCCTCGCATTGTTTGGTCACCGACAAGTCAATATTTCTTGAACCCTCTTCCAATGCATGGCCCATCTTGTCTTGTCCTTCTCTCGACTTTTCTAGCCGCTGGGTCTTTTCAGTCCCAACCTGATCAGGGTTTTGATGATCACCTTGATAAAGCTCTTCAAGCTCACTAAGAAGCCGGTAATTCTTGCCGTAATTAATGTTGTTGAAACATCTACTTTCTTCTTCAAACTTCTCCTTGCACTTTTCTGCACTTCTCTTATGTCCAAGCTCTGCTAGCTTCCTGCGCCAACATAAATATATCAATCCAAAGACCAACCATAGAAGCATTTACTCTTGTTATTTTTCCCGCACCAGTGTCTCCAATACGTAATAGGCAAATAATGAGTTCCTTCAATTTTTCATCCCTTCCCTCGCCGGCCCGCTCAGCCCTGTTTCTCTCGGGGGTGTGTGAGTGTGTGTGTTTCATTGTGTCATTGTAAGCGTAGGTGCGCGTGTGCGTTTGTCTACCACATGAAGGTAACATATGATGAAACCACTGATGAGAAAATTAACACAAAGTCTAGCTCATTAATTTTCCATTAACGAATTTATTGCTATAATTTTCGGATGATCATTCAAAACCCAGGTGTTCAATTTGATTGACTTGTCTCAAAACAAGTTAAAGAAAACAGTAAGATGAGGTTTAATTAATTGCAAGCATATGATAGAAGTTAACAAGTGTAGGTACCTCGAGACATGTTCCCAAGTGAGCTCTGGGAACCAACTCTCCATGCTAGATCTGATCCTCAACAGCACAAGCACTTCATCGTTAGTCCAGGAATCAATCGGCTCAGGTAATCGTCTTTGATCTCTCTCAATCTCGAAGTTCATAGACACTGCACTATTTTCTTCCTTCTCTTCATCTTTGTTGGTAGGAGACTGGTGGTGTAATGGGTGCAAGAGATTAGGTTGGTGGAGTAGTGGCAATTGATGAGAAGGGTTATAATAAGGATCAAAAGAAGGGAGGCTATTGGGGGTTGCCGAGGCATGGAGAGGGAAGGATAGGTGAAGAGGAAGTGAATTCCTTGGTGATATGAATTGGTGGAACTGGTCTGGTACTCCATCAAACATGTTTGTGCTTGCGTTTGTGTTACAGTTTCTCCCTTTTTACCTCAGCCTCCAGTGCTCACTGTAAATCGGCAAAATGCCGCAAGCAACTTTACAAAACACCAACCTCTCTCTCTCTCTCTGTCTTTCTCTGTCTCACATTTATCAAAGAATTTGTTCTTGCAGGGAAGGGAAAAGATGGCCCACCACGACAACCTTTTAGAAGAAAGTGAACTCACCACCTCCTAAGAGATAATATTCTGTACAATAAAACTGTGTTCACCTTTGACAAGTCAATCCAAACACATTGCAAATAAAAGGTCTATTCAATTCATTTCAAACTCATTCAGGCCTTTTTCTATTTTCAAATAAAATCCAAAGTCATCTTTATCATCCATTACAATACCTTCGGATCAAGAAAATTTTGGGAGCCAGAGTCTCGCTCTCACTAATCACATGGCTTAAGACAACACAATTTACCGGTATATACATCAGAAAGGAATAATGGAGTTTAAAAATGAAAACTATTGTACGTGTCATGGTATTATTGGTCTGTACTCAATAACGTCACCTCAGTGTGACATGTTAATTAGGAAACGAGTGCGGTTCTTTGATAAGAAGAAAAAAGAAAAAAAAAAATTGATTAAGAGTCTGTTTGCGTGAGTATTTATTCTATTTAAATTAATTTTTAAAAATTTAAATGAATTTTTATTTTATTTTATTTATTTTAATATTTATATTATTTTTAAATATAATTTTAATTTTAAACATTTATTTAGTTTAAAATTATTTTTTTATTTTTAAATTAAATATAATTTTTTTATTAAATATAAATAATTTTATTTAAATTTATTTTTAATTTAAATTAAATTTATAAAATTAAATTTATAAACATTAATTTAAATATACACTAAATTATGTAAATGATTGGGGGGAGATTGGAGTGAAAGCGCGTGGCGGTGAGAGCGTAAATTGGAAGGACTAGGAAGGAAAATAATACTTAAAAAAATAAAAAATAAATAGTTTTGGTTGTCACTGGGCCATTCGAATCCTATGCAGTAGCTGATGCTCATGATGGTGTAATTAACAGCATCCGAATGGCAGGACACGTGAAAACATGCAGAGGCTGGGACCAATTATTTAAGGAAGGGAATCTTCACATGGTACAAAGGAATACAGTGCTATCGTACAACCTCATCACAGTCACAGAGCCTTCCCTCTTCCATCTCTTTCGAGGGATAGTTTGTTTCTACTGTCAGGCTAAGAACTAAAGAAATTTTAATAATTTATTGATGCATGTGTTGGGCCTACTGTTACATGTATGGCGTGGATCCAAGAACACCAACGATAAGAATATTTCCCCCACCTTGAAGGATTTACTTTTCGCTTTCTGCAGAGTTTGCATTTTTAAGAGTCTGTTTATGAAAATGATCTCAGCATTGGCTTGCACTTTTTTTTTCTTCTTCCCCCCCCCCCCCATTTGGTTGGTTCTTTTCATTTCCTCTATTGAGATTTGCACCTATCTATAGTGTATATACTAAACGTAGTTTGATATAAGAACGAGCATTGTTGCACCCTAACAGTATTGAAAGTGGTATATTATTTTCGTTTGTGTGCGCTGAAATTAAGGTTAAACGTGTTTAAATTAAAAGGAAAAGAAAAAAGGAGGAAGAAAGAAAAGAAGAAGCTTTCGGCTTTGGGAGGAAGGAGGTAGAGTGAAGAATGAAGCAAGAAGGAAGAAGCAGTGGGGCAAGGTGGTTAATGGTCCAGCAAAGTTTGGAGATTGGACCAGCTTGCAATGAGTTGTGGAAAGAGATGTGTCATAACCTTTGCCTGTTACATGGGCTCAATCTCACCCCTTTTGTAGTGCCTTTGCCTCCTTATCTTTTTTTGACCCACTTACTACACCATGGCTGCAAGTTGTACCATATTGCATAACAGTCAGCTTGGGGCGCATTTATTTGTTAATTTTCTAACATATATATATATATATATATATATGAAGAACTTTCATTTTAGGGTTAGTTTAGTTAGAGAGTAAAAATGAGGATATATTTTTATGAGATGAGTTTTTTATATTTTTCATAAAAATTTATTCTCATTTTTATTCTTATATCAAATATCCACTTAGAATTTTTTTCTCTTCCCCCTCTCCTTCTCTTTTTATGCAGTCTGAAAATTTGGAATAGGATTTTAGTCCCACATGAGTTTGTCTTCTCTCTGATAATTTTATTTTTATCTCAAACGTAATTCAATAATAACAAATTTTATTATAAATTTAATTTTAATATTTTATACTATCATCTAATTATATTAATATTAAAAATTATTTGGTCGACTGGATGAATCGAAGTCTCGGAACTTTTGAACTGCCGCTGAGAAATCAAATCATCATGGGTTTTGGGTCGTTGAAACACCATATACCATGGATTAGAATTGGGACTTGGGTGGTAGCAAGAGTAAGAACAAAGCCCACCCTACACTGCAGCCCGAAGCCCAATCTTTAGCTCCTGGCTCATACATGGTCAATATCTTGTTGTCACAAAACGCAATGGATGACTTGGAGCCTCAGGATGTAGAGGAGTGCTTAATCCAATGCCGAGCTGTCAAATTAAATGGGCCTAGTCAGACGGGTCAGCCCATTTGATATGTGTATTTTCTGAATCGAACCCTATTATATCAAAATCTTATTCTTTTGTCGAGTCTGAGATAATATAATACTTTTTTCTATCGTACTTTTATATATTATTTAAAGTAATAGTATAAATATTAAAAAAACTATTAAATAATTTTAATTATAAAAAAATGTAATTTAATATAAATAAAATTATTTTTTATTTTATTAATATTTTTTAATTTTACTCATATTATTATTATTTTTAAATTTAAAAATAAAGATAAATTTTAAAAAATTAATTAATATTTCATTAATATTATCAAATAACAACTATTTTTGAACAAAATTTTTTTTACATAATAAATAAAAATAAACAAAAAGAGTAATGATTAATATTATCTAAAGTGACAGTTTTTTTTTAATTTGTTTATGGCAAAATTAAACTTGTGCAACGTTACACAAATATATACTGCATGTCAGGAAGAAGAAGAATCTCTAGCGACCGACCCTGTCCGTCCTACACTTTCTTTCTTTTCTTGAACCACAAGCATTTCAAACAATAGCGGTACAAATTTTTGAACTTATATAAATTATTTAAATTCTTCATTACTAATCTATTTCTGATGACTTATCTAGTTCTTGAGTTAAACAAATTAAAAAATAACTATGTGCTGAAATTAAGACAGAAAATTATTTGGTTATGAACCATGCTTGTTAAGTGTTAACAAGATTGAACTGGAATGATAGAGAATTTACAAAAGAAAAATGCAAGCAAATTGTTGATAGCTCCTTTAACATTTCTTTTTCTTTTGCCCCTCGTGGAATCTTCTTACCCTTCAATCGAATATTTTTGTATGCTTTTCTTTTTTAATTAAATATGTCTACGAAAAAAAACTTTTATTTATGTAAAGAGGAAGAACAGAACACTATTAAAAAAAAAAGAGAATAATAAGTATTCTTTTTAAGGTAATGTTATTTGCATGCTCTCTATTTTCTTACATATCTCACATTTCTCAATCATTATTATTGGTGTTAAGGATGAAAAAGAAGAGAGAAACAGAAAATGTAGAAAAAATTCATAGCGGTGATTAAGGGATATGAGATATGTGAGGAAACACAGAATGTGTAAATAACATTACCTTTTTTTCAAGTTAAAATTAAAAAAAATGAGATTATTTCATTTTGAAATCCAAATATATCATAACTTTATTGAAAACTTATAATAATATTTATATATAACCTCTTAAAGAAGATAATTAGCCGTGAAAATTGAACTTAAATTTTATGAATAAAATTTCTCAACCCTGATCAGTTCACACTCTTTGCGAGAATAATTTTTTTGGTAGAAACGCAAGAATAATAAGTTAATAACTAGTAGAATCTCTTTTGGGCTGATTCCTACTTTTGCTGCTGCTTTTAAAAGAAAAGAAGTAAACTTTATATTTTGCTAATCAATTAATATTCTTCTTCAGACCTTTTAGATATTTATTTAGAGAAATTTTGTCATATGTGTTATTTATGCTAAAACCCTTGATCACCGTTAAACCCTAGTACGCCCTCAAACTAAATTCCCATAGAAATTTCTCTCTCCAGTCTCTGCCCATTTCTTGTAGACTCAGGAAAACAACACTCTCCAATCTTAAATACTCTCTCCATAGAAAACACAACACTCTCTGTGAAAAAAAAAAAAAGAACTTTGCCTTCCAAATTCCAAACCCGCAATTTTGCTTCGGCGGCGATGGCGGATTCAAGCAAACCAAGCGAGCAGAAGACGCGGGTCTACCATCCGTACCAGGACCTCAACGTTCCTATCCAGAAGCTCTACAACCTCCCCACCGCCCCGGAGCACCTGTTCCCCGAAGAAGCCGCCAGAACGCATCGCTCATGGGGCGAAAACCTCCAGTACTACACCGGCTGCGGCTACCTGTCGGGGGCAGCGCTGGGTGCCGCCAAAGGGACCGTCGAGGGCCTCAGAGCCGCTGAGCCCGGCGACACGCTCAAGCTCCGGATCAACCGCGTTCTGAACTCAGGGGGCCAGACTGGCCGCAGGTTCGGGAATTCACTCGGCGTCCTGGGGCTGATCTTCGCTGGCCTGGAGAGCGGGATGATTCATTGGAGGGGTAGGGATGATTTGGTGAACAGCGCCGTCGCCGGGCTTGGCACCGGAGCGCTTTACAGGGCGGCAGCGGGGCCGCGATCGGCTGCTATTGCGGGTGCGATCGGCGGAATCGCTGCGGCGGCGGCGGTTGCCGGGAAGAAAGCTTTGAAAAGATACGTTCCAATATAATAGAAGCAATAGATTGTGATTAATGACTGAAGTGAAAGGGGGATGATCCACTGCGAGTGGGACTTGGGGGTTGGGTTTGTGCTGCTTCTTTTAAATTCCTTCTAATTGTTACTGCACATCATATATTGCTATTGTTAATAATTTGATGTTGCTGGTGTGAAATTCTGTAGTTTCATCTCAAGTATAAGGTAGAACCCTATTTATAAATTCATGTATTTTCATGTAAAAAAAAATCATGTATTTTAATTAGCATTAAGTGACCTTTGTATTAAATTTTTTGCAGTACTTTCCAGTTTATACTTCTCAACAAAATCATTGAACCAAGGTAAAAAAAAAAAATCTACACATTTATGTGTATTTGTGATTATTTTGGAGTTTAAAAATTTCATTCAACAGCGTTCTTTTTATTTTTTAATACATTGATTTAACAGCGTTGGCAGCGAGGGCCTTGCCTGGTAGGCTGTTGCAAACCATGTTAAAAAACCAAAAAAAATAAAAAGGTTTTCCTTTTTGAAGTCTTAGAAAAAATGCATTTATAAATTTAAAATTTTTGGAATTCTTTGCATTTATGATGAAAACCGAAGTTTAGTTGATTTAACTTCTTTATAATAATAATACTAAGTTAGAATGAAGTTGTTATATGATATTTATTAGGTGTTGATTTTCATAATAAATATTTTAAGTTTATCAAATATAATTAATAATAATTAATAAATATTGGACATTTAATCAAAAGTATCGGTATCATAGAAAAATATGAATACTAAAATAATATCCAAGTTTAAAAAGTAATCCATGTTAACATTAACATATAACAAAGACAAGACAGAGAGCATAATAATAATAATGATGATGATGTGTTCAATTTCTTAACAAACGGTCCAAATTTTCCATTATAACCTAGACTTCAGTCAAACTGATCACTCGTAAATCTTGTGTCCTAGGAAAGGCATGTTGCTGGTAAAATAAAATACACTACACGAAAGCAAAAGGTTTGTAAGTTATTGCTAGAATAGAATACACAACAGCAGAGCGTGCACAAGCTACAAAATCCAACACAGATTGGAATCTTACTCAACTTAGAATTCCCGCAGAAACGGTCCTAGGGTTAAATTTCACAGTTCTCTAACAAGAAACATGGTGTGCTCGTGAGAGGATTTTGCTGTATCACTTCCAACAAAACAGAGATATTATACATAGAATTTAAAAAACTTCTGAAATGAACCTTCACTATCCGGTGTTCTCTCTGTCCTATAAATGATTACTTTCTCCTGAAAACCATTGCCATATGGGTAGCCACGTGCTTACTGGTTTAATGTCTTGTGATATGCAACCTGCATCAGCATAATAAGAGAAACAATTTATTAAAAAAACAAAAATTGTTATGCACATAAAACTGCAAAGTGAAATGACACACAGGAAATTTCAAGTAGGCCGGCTAGGAGCTTAACTGGTCCACATTTGCTCAGTGAGTCTCAACTTAGCCCCAATAGTTCAGTATGACAAGCTCCAGTTTAAAAAGCATATATCTGACACTTTTTTGGGTGAAGCCAGAAATCAAGTTTTCTGACATTTTATGTTTTTGCATGTCTATTATTTATGAACATATTACCAATACTTCACTAGAAGTTTATCCCAATCATTATTTATTTTGTAACAAACTTACTAACAGATACAAGACTTTTCAAATTAAGAACTTACAGATGTTGAAGTCTTCAGCAGCTCTCTTATGGCCATCGTTGCATAACAAGAAGCAGGAAGAGTAAAACTCAACTTGAGAGCGACATGGGAATCCTGAGAACTGGAGCCACGAATGGGATCTTCTTGCGGTAATATCACTTCCTCACCTGCCTTCTCAGTATAATCAGTCTCCACCTTTGCATTATGGGAATCCTGAGAACTGGAACCACAAATGGATTCATCCTGCTGTAATATCACTTCCTCACTTGCCCTTTCATTATGATCAGTCTCCACCTTCGTAATATGGGAACCCTGAGAACTGGAGCCACAAATGGATTCATCTTGCAGCAATATCACTTCCTCACCCACCTCCCCATTATTATCATTATCCGCCTTTGCACCATCACCACAGCTCTCTGATTGTCTCATGCAATCAAAGGCTTCTTCCTTTTTCCCATTGGGTGCATCCACTGGTTTGACATTGTTTATAGGCTTAGACTTCTCAATTTTGTCTAAATCTGTCACTACCAACTGTTGACTACTATCAGTATATGTAAGTAATTCCCTGCAATAGCAAATAATCAAAGACATTATTCAAGTGGACTATATTCAAAAAACAAAATGGGTAAAAACTGTGTATGCAAAAAATGGAAGGTAATATAATGTACATACCATTCAAAGTTAATTGGTTTCTGAAAAACCCTCCTGTAACCTCCAGTCATACTGGTTATTGAGAATTCCCTATTAACAGGTAGGAATTTAAGAGTAAGAGAATCAGCAGGGGGAAAGAAATAAAGATAGACAAAGAATGAAGAATTGGACTCATTGAGATTTGAGTTGAGATTTTTTATTACGTACTTGACATTATGCACACCGTGTGTTAAACTGATTCCATCCTGACCAGTACGGGAAAAAAGATGATTAGTTAAAAAAACAAAAAAAAACACTATCCATGGAATAGTAACAGTTAAGTGGTTACAGAAAAAGGCAGGAATAGCAACCAAAACACAAATCTGTAGTACTCACTGTACTTGCAGAAGGTAACAGAAGGAAGAGGGGAGAGGGAGAAGCAGGGAAGGGGCTATGTCCATCTATAATAATTTCTTCTCTAGAATTGCGAATTATTTGACATGACATTCAGCCTAACTATTTGGATAACACTCCTGATCATATGCATCTATATTCAGGATAAGTAGAGTACATGAGTAGTCAACTTGATACATACTTTATTTGCCAAATTATGATAAACTTCAGCAACATCATTTGTTGGGTAAAATACCCGTGAACTGCAAGATCATCAATACATAAATGTCAGAGACCAGTACCCCAAAAAGAAGAAAATGGGACACTGAATACTGATTAAGAGGATCTGAGTTATATGAATCAAAAAACCTAACCAGTATTATTGGTCTAAGCTTACCCTGGCATAGGAAGAATGACATCATCAATTGTATAACTTCTTGAATTAAGATCTTCAGCAGTCACAACCTGTCACATGAAGTAAACCCACTCGTCAACCCATATGTAACAACACCATTCACGAGTAAATTTTCTACTCACTTCAATTGATATATTACTGAATAATGGAATAAGAAACCAGTTATAAGTTAGATCTTTATAATTATACTTAAAGGGAGCAGGTATACCACATCAAAAATCCACAAATTTGTCTAATAGCTTTTAGAATCATCTTTCCAAAAGAACAGGGGATTCTCAATTAGACATGTTTCATTCATTATTAACAATAAGATTGTTAATTAGTCCCTGCAAGTTACTTTTTCATACAATGTTTCTTTTAGGCCACTGTTCTCTTTTGGTTTTGACGGTGGTACTCATATTAAGTTTTGGGAGGATGTTTGGGTGGGGAGTATTACTTGTTTAGAGGCTTTTCCTCACCTCCATCACATGTCTACTGTTATTGGCGCTTACTTTGTTTTGGGCTCCCTTCTCTTTAAATCTTAATATTCACACTTTAATTAGGTGTGTGTGTGTGTAATTAATATTCCAGTTCCACCATGGTTGAACCATAGAACCGTGAATCGGTCTTGTCACCAGTTCAATATGCGGTCTGGCTTTCAAGCCCTTATTGACCATATATCTCTGCATAATATTGGGTGCATGTAATCTGTGAATAAGAGAATAGATGGGAAGGATATGTCATAACCACAACAAGAGGACATACTCCTAAAGCTACAACTTTGGTTCAATAGCTGACCTTGACAAGACTATTTCTTTCTTCATGAATATCCATTCTGGAGACTTCATTATTAGAATCGTAGCTACCACTGTAGCCATCATCACATTCAAAGCCAACAAACCCTGTACCTTTTCCAGTTGTATTTTCTTTACAATATACCAAGTCTCCTAATACAACTTGTTCAGTTCCTGCCACATGGTAGAATTGCATTCGACTTAGAAGAAAGAACATTTTAACTTCAACTAACATAACAACACTAATGCATGGTAATTAGTGTATCACATGCAGCAAGGCTGTCAGGAAATAGAGAAGCTAGTTGCCAGATAAAGTGAGAAAGATCTAGAAAATTATTACAAATTACAAATAACAACGAACCATATTTTTGCACCCTTGTGCTTGCAGCATGGTTCCACAAATAGCTTTGGTAACTATGTACATACCTGAAAAATAAGTAGTAATGGAACTATAAAAATCAAGATGATCAACGTTATCTTTCAAATTAATGGTCATACATATTTTATTTGTTTTCATTTAAGCACAATTGCATTTGTTATGTTATATTTCAACACCAAAACCTTTCCTTTCTTAGCAGGAGACTATGTTAAAAGCATATATATATATATATATATATATATATAGGCGTAATGTTTTGCAGATATATTGCACCAACCTATTAGCCATAGAAAGTTTTGCCCATCAAATAAAAAAGCAACCTGATATATAAGTATAAAATTGACCACCACCCCTGAGGGGTCTGGTGAAGGAAAGCAAATATACATCCCAACACAAAGTTGACAATTGGCGATAAACTTCTATTACAACATTATCAACCTTGCTGTCATATTTCTATTGTAAGAAACTAAGAAAGGACATCAATGCTGGCATAGCAACTGCCTGCAACCAGCAATGTGGCAATAATTCTTCAAGAACCATAAAGATAATAAGCCAAATTTTTTAAAAAAGGAAAAAGAAGTAATATGCTGTGGCCTCAGTGGTGTCCCAAAATATCACATAAAATTATGTGGAATTTAAACTAAGGTATAACTAAAGTATAACTTTAAATTGAAAAATAGAGAAAGAAAATGATCATTACAAAAGAGAAGTTAATATGTGAAAGAAACCATTTGGATGCTTCAAGCAAGAAGAAACAATTGAAATAGAAGCATACCACTGCACGGTGCCCAAATAAAAGAGATTTGCGAAATTATATAACACAAGATGATGCTAGAAACTCAGGAGTGACAGAAATGCACTTTGGTATGATATACATAATTATCCAAATAGAAAAAATTACTACCAGTAACAACACTTTAGCCAAACATTTACTATATAAAACAGATCAATATCTTCCGAAAATGACAACTCACATCATTCTCAAAGTCCGCGGTATAGCTTTCAAAGCCTGCAAGTAGTTTCGAGGAGACTTTTTCAAACTTTTCAGCTGCAGTTGTTGACAAACGCATGACAGTTATACCATCAAATGTGCATAAGTATAGTGGATAAACAAAAAATTAGCTTCAGTCTCACAGTGGCAGAGCTTGAAATAAATTTTTGGGGGAGCCATAGTGAAAGCTAAAAATCACCATATATGCCATAAATTCATATTCCATTTATTCTCAACATTGTTTTGATAAAATAGTTCATAAAAAAAATAGCACTGTAAAATCAAATAACATCACTAATAATAACCAAATAACAAAATAAAGATAAAAACATATCAAACCAATGAATAAGTTCGGATTTATGCCACTGAACTGCATTCTATGGTTCTTTAGTCATAAATCTCTGGTTTTTTTTGAAGAATTTAGGGGGAGCCAACCTTAAGCTCTGCTACTGGTCTCACATGAAGTTTAAGGAAACACAAGACATTACAAATGGTCCTGCTGAAAGAAACTCATTCAGGAGTGATTTTCATTCAAAGCTTACCACAGCCCTTTCAGCAACCATATGTCGAGGCAACTGCTTAAGTGTCCCTTCAACATCATTACTATTCTTATAATACTCACGTGCCTTCGTTATTGCATTTCTTTGTATTTAAAGAACAATGTTAAGAACAACAAAGGCTATCAAGATACTAATGTTAAGTATCAGTACACAACAAACCAATTAAAATAGATATCATCCATTATATATAAGCAAAAACAAAACTCCAACTGAATTATGGAAACAATGAAAGGATATCCCCTTCTCTTGGATCAAGAATCATGTCTAAAGCAAGCTTCCATTTCCCTCGGAGTAGTGCAGCTCCAATAAGGTGAGTTGCCACGGAACCACTTCCAAAACGCTGAGCACATTCACATGCATACAAATAAGTTGCTTAATAAAGAAAAAATGCAAAGATAAATATAGTCCTAAAATTGTCAAAGTAAAAAATGCCATATTTATATAAAACAAGAGTTGACTTTTTACTGCAAGAGTTGAATTTCTGAGAATTTTAATAGAAATTACTTCTCTTCAAGAAATGGGGCAGATGAAGTTGCCATACACTACCAACATTTTTAAGATTTTTTATGTGACTTTGGCGAAAGCCCCAACCATACCCAAACAGAATCATGCCCATAATGAAATTTAGACCTTAAGCCTAACATAGTAGGGATAATTTTGAAGATAACATATGTCTCTCGTCCAGAAATTTGCAACAGAATAAATAAAATTAATAGATTTATGATGTTTTAAATTTATGAGGTCATGCAGCACCCTATCGCAAATCTCATTTCCCAATAATATACAGGGCAGGCCCATACCATCAGATAATAAGCCTTACCTGTTGTTAGAGGCTAAAGCAGATCCTTATCATTAAATGAAAAGGAAACAAGTTGTTCACATGCACTATGTGTAGAGTCAATTAGCAAAATCAACACTGGTGGATGGTTAAGATACTTGCCAAATACTAAATCACTTGGACCAGGGAGCTTTAAAAGCTTTGTCATACACTGGCCATTATGAGAAAAACTTTTCTGAACGCAACAATTTAGAAAATTTAACCGCAAACTAGTATATGTTAGCTATCTACTTGCACTTATCATAACAAATCCATGTAAGAGAAACCTAATCCAAGAATAAAGAAAAGAGAGCAGGAAGATAGACACACACACAACCAGGGGGGAGAGAGAGAGGCTGATTTAGAAAGTACTTGTAAACCGAAGTAGTTAATGAAGCCATGCCTTCCTAAGGCATCTGCAGATGCTTTTATTGTATCTTCAGAATCTGCAACGATACCTCTGAGAAAATATGTCAGTGTGGCAGTGCAAATACAAAGGCTGTCCAGGTGCATCGACCATTATATATAATCCTAATAATAAGACACTAGTTTAACAAAGGACAAGTGGATTTCATGCATGGTTAACACCCTCACCGCAATGTGATTGTAAATCGGTTTCCAAAGAGCTGGCCAAGAACAAGTCCTTCCTTAACATAACTGGACAATAGTGCATTTATAAGTTGATCATGCATCAAAGAACTGACAGGAAGGAACATCAAGCACTCGAAAGTCAATCACTTACCAGAAATCACCCACTTTGATACCGATCAACCTCTCATTAAACGAAGCTAGCCTACTTGCTTGCTGCTTATAAACAGTAACCTAGAAACAAAACAAGAACCAAACTAACTGAAGCATCTATCTCTGAATGAACAATCAGCTTTTTTATGATTTCTCTGAACATCACATGCATTACTGTCTAAACTAGCGGAAGAAATCAGCATGAATCTCCAAATATTAACTCATTCATATGAAAAATAGGAATGAATGATTAATGCAAATTGCAAAATCAGCAAGAATGTGAAAATTTATTATTACCCTTTGGGTTGAGACAGCACGTTTGTCCTTTGTACCCGCAAATCCAAATGATCCTGGCTGTCAGTTAAATATCAATCAGGTAAGAAGGAAAACATTCAACAGGCTTTTCTAGCCATCAATATTAAACATAATATAAACAGAACTCAATTTCCTTAACCACCAGTCATCACAACTAACAGATAAGTTAAAGGCTGCAACAAAGACAAGGATGGGGAATAAAATGCAACTACTGGCGAAATGCATTAATTCTGATACTTGGCTATAAAAATGCACAGCTTAGTGAAGCCATAGTGTTTAACATTATTGTTTTATGAGCAGCAAATTCATGTAACTACAAAAAATAATAATCTACCAAGTTCCTTAATCTCCTATCTGAAAACTGTACAAAGGCATTATTTATACATAATCATAAAATATGTTAAGGAGAAAATTCATCAATTCCAAAGACCCAAGAATTGGCAGACGGCATATTCATTTAATACATATGTCCCTAATGCCATTGATGACCAGGGAAAAAAAAATTATCACAGACAAGAGCCTAATGAATCATCAGCAAACAAAAACTTCACTTTCTGTCATCAGAATGCCTAAGGAATATCCAACAATGAACAAGACACACCTGGATGCCAAGCATATTCCCAATCACCCCCAAGGCTTCCTGCGTATCTTTGTTCTCCTTATAAAGATTAAACCTGGAGATTACATTAGTAGCAACATTCAGTTGATAGCAATCAGAAACTTAGAACAATAGAAAAGGGTGCAAACATCATGACCAAATGTAATATGCAACCATGAGTGACCATCACTTTCTGATAATGTCTGATATGTAAAATTTAATACGATGAATAGCCTCCTTAAAGTCCCATGCTTCCAGATATCTCAACCCTCTAGAAATGGTTACTTCTTTTGCATAATACCAGAGTTAATCACCAGAAAGCTCTCATTGACAGCACTGAAATTCCTGGACTCCAAGCCCCTATACTGAAGAAATGAGGTCACCAGATGGCACTGAGATCGAAGCCCCACAATGCTCATGGACAATTTTCAGTAACTTATTTTGTCTAGTAACTACATCAATAGGTTTCAGTTTACAGAAATATTAGAATGAACAAATGTCTTTTAAGTAATCCTTACACAGGTAAACCCATCTAGTTCAGACAATTATAACGAATCCTTTGCACCTACCAACCTCTTTTTGCAGGCCTCTACATACTCTCCATCCCATTATCAATTCCGAAAATTCCAAATGTTAAACTAGTTACAGAAAGGGACCATATGTGTCAATTCACAGCATATCATAAAATTTTCTTATTATAAACATTAAATAAGATAAATACACATGAAAAACAGTACATATTTCATGGAGGCTTCAATAAGGGTGAAGATTTTAAGTCCCTACTGCCAAACAAATAGCCACATAGATATAATCAGAATGATAACAGTGAGCATTGCTTAATTTATTAAAAAGATAAATCATGAGCAACTTTACCTAAGGAACTTGCCAACATTTTCTGGCCAATTTTCTGAACCTCTGGTATGAAAAGGCTTATCATCTCTTTCTTTCCGTTTCTTGGAGTTTCTGCCTTGGTTGTTGGACCCACTAGGCAATCTCACAAGGATGTATTTTGATGAAGCATCTGGTCCATCGACTGTGTCAGTGACAAGGAACTTGAAGTTTTCCTTAAAGAAATTATGCATTGCCTGAAAGATTTGAAAAGCATAAAAATTAAGATGTTTTGAATTGGCAGAAAAATACAGTCAGGACTCATTATGTTTGCAACAATACCAGAATCAAACCATTCTCATCTTTCTCAGTCCAACTGAATCTAAATGAAAGTTATAATGGCTGGTACTGAACCCAAAAAAAGTCAAATGTGTGTTTAGATTAGCATATTTTGTGCTCAAAACAGCTTATAATCAAAATCTTACAAAGTGAACGTTTAGAAAAAGCGATTTTTTCTTAAAAATTAAGCTTTACCAAACATGCACTAAATACTTAAACAAATGAGGTGGAAATCAAAAGGATTCAGTTTGCTACTCAGTTTCTTAATCCAAAAGCAATATAATCTCTTATACTAGATTTCAATCCATTGGAATCAGACCCCCAGTACCCAGCCTTTGATTCAAAACCACTATCTGATATAAGTGTTCTTTCATGTGTTTACTTTCCCAAATCTAATATATAGAACAAGAAAGTACAAATAGAGATGAGTATGGTGCCAAAAAACTCATACTCACTGTTCGATGAGATTTATCAGAATCTGGAGAAAGAACAATATGAGAAACACTATCTCCACCACCAGAATTAATTTGATCAATAAACTCTTTCAATCGTTCTGCATCAGCTTCACCAGCAAGAGATTTAAAAGATTCAATTAGAGAGGCATAATTTATAATCGTTGTGTCAGATGTCTTTGTTCCATTTTCCTGAACACTCTGAAAGGGGAAAGTAGTCAAATATTAACAAATTGTATATCAATTTATAAACGAACCTGAACCATTAGAACTTTGTTACCTCTGCAAGGGCATCAAGTGAGGACAAATGAACAACTTTACCATCTCTGTCCACTTCATTCACAATAAAATCTGAATACCTGGATCAAATTCCAACAAATACACAGAGTTGATTCAGGGTAAACGAAGCACCATTGAATAATACTTTAATATTCAACACAGGATATTTATGTGCATGTACTTGTCTACATATATACAAACACAACAATATTCAAACAGAATCTCTTGGCAATGCTATAATATCCTACATTAATTGTGTTATAGTGATTATAAGTAGACACAGAAGAAAAATAAAATAGAAAAATAAAAAAAACAAAGAAAGAAAGAAACAAAACACTTAAAGGATGAGAACAAAAAAGAGAAACTCAATTAGAGGCATATAGCGCTAAATTGGGGCATTCATAATTCAAACAAGATAAAGAAAAAAAAAAACATTTGATCTTTTTAATTAGAAGTTTGGCAGTTCCTTAAAAAGATAAGACCAGAAAGTCAACTGTGCTCAGAGGAACTTGTAAACAAATGAATTGTAGAATTGATTGTCTTTACAATTATAGCTTCTATACCCATATATTTGGGATTGTCTCTTGGATAAAAGAAAAGCTCAGTTACATTTATTAAATAAAAGAATAATATTACACTAAACACTTCATATATTAGTAAAAAAAAAAAAACATAAAAACCAGTGGATTACCACGTATACTATCATGAACTACAAAAAAAGGAAGAAATAATGTAAGATGCAAGATAGGAACAAAACAAAAGGACACAGTGAACAAATCCCTGACATTATTTTGTGGGAAATTCAAACGAAAAGACTAAACCAGCATTAGCTTCATTTATGGTTTATCTCCTTAAACATGTTCACTCGGATCCAAATAGTGGATATTAACAACTAGAGCACCAAACGACATGTCGTTGATATTCATCTAATTCTTTTTGTTGTTCAGATTTTTTATAGTAGCAATTACAACAATCAACGTTTATATTTACTTGCAATTTCTATTCTTCCGACGAAAAAAAAACAACAACAAAAATACAGTTGAAAAACAAATAAGTAAACATTCCAGGAAAGAAAAAATGGTTTCAGAGGGGGGAAGATTCTCATCTTCGATTCCATTTGTTCTTGCTTAATCCGAACAATCAAACAGAGCATGCAGAATGAGAATGAGCGAAAGAAATGAATGAATTGAAGACCTTTGTTTTAAAAATTCCACGGAAGCCGGGAAGGTCGGAAATGTAGCAGAGGATGCCCACATCGGGTTCGTCTAGGGTTTTCATGGCCATCACCGTTTTTCCAGAAAATTGGCGGCGATTGTTGCGGTGTTGTGAGTCACGGTGAGCGGTAACTGAAGTGGTGGAAACAAGTAGGGTTGTAGGTTACGATTTCGTGAGGGTTTTATTTAGTTATATATTTTATATATAATGTGAATTCTGTCGTTTGATCTTTAACTTTTATTTTTTTAAAAATATTATTAATAATTAATTAAATATAAATAAATAATTTATATTATATATAATATAAATTCTTTCATTTGATTATTAATAATCAATTAAACATAAATAAATATTCTATATTATATATAATGAGAATTTTTTAATTAAATTACAATCTTCATTTTTAAAAATATAATTTATTTTTATTATTTTTTGAATATATATATATATATAAATATAAAAAAATAAAAAATACAAATTAACGGGCATTTTAATGACTGTCAATGTGTTGTTTTTTTAATATTTTAAATTCTTTCATATAACAAATCATTCTATTAGTATTTTGATTCGTTTTTTAATTCCTTAAATTATTATAAGATAATATAATTTTAATTTTAAGAGGTGTATCAAACATGAAATTTAGAATTAAGATGGTTCAATTTCACTTAATAAAAAAAAAATTATGTTGAACTGTCCTAAAGTTTGATAAAATTACACTGACTTGTTCTCTAGTTTTAGAAATTACAATTACTCCTTTTTTCCGTGCATATATATATATATATATATATATATATATATATATGCAAGGTTGTATGAAAGGGGTGTATATGTTTAAAAAATAAAAATACAAAATGATATTTGTCTATTAAAAATTCAAGTAAGGGTAATTCTTGTAACAATTAAAACGAAAGGCGAGGTCAGCATAATTTTGTCAAACTTCAATTGAAGTTAGTGTAAAACATTCTTACGCAAGATTTGTATTTATGCTATTTTTTTAAGTTTTTATAAAGTGATAAAAGAATGAAAATGGAGAGCATGGGATAGAGATAGTTATTTCCTACTGTTTTGATATTTAAGTAAATAAAATAGTTATTTTCATAATTTTGTGAAAAAAATAATGAAAAAAATTTATATTTTTATTATTTTCTTTATAAAATTTGAAAAACAAAAAATAACATTAAAAATAAAGTAATATTTTTATAATTAAAATTGAAAATAAAAACAAAAAATGAATTAAATACCTTTAAATTTTTTATTTTCATCATTTTTTTAATAAAATTTTATAAACAAAAAACTAATTGAAAATAATATGATATGTTCATAATTAAAATTGAAATATATTAATTAAAAATAAAAATAAAAAATAAAACAAACACCCTTTAGAATATTATTATAGTGTCGTAATTTCTTTTTTTAAAGATACCAATATTCAAAATAATTTATTAAATATTTATTAATTATTATTTTTTAATGCTTAAAGTTTAAATAAAACTAACAACTAATAAATATTTCAGAAATTAAATTAATTACCAGTACTCAACAAAAAAAATGGATACCAAAATTATCCCCAATGCAAATTAAAATAAGAATTCTTAAAAATTAATGATAACTCCTAAAATCTTAAAAAATATAATAAATTACATATACAAGCTAGTATACATAACACCATAAGTATGTTGCTACAGTATCCAAGTTCTTTTAGAGTACTAGTACAAAAAATGATATGTTAAACATTTATCCGTTATTATTATTTACAATAAAATTTTGAAATTTAAAAATTTAAACTAATAATTCATAAATATTGAACAAATCTAGAGTATCTATTAAAAAAAATGAAAGTAATTCCCACATCATAAATTTCTAAAAATTACCTCATTAAAACAAAAAATAAAAAATATTTATTGTCCTTTTGTTTTCGCTGTTGGGTTAACATTCCGTTGTTTCTCAGCTGCAACTTGGAAGTGTGGGTGGCAAGTTAGAAGACAAGTGCGGTCCTTGTCAGTTCCCTGCTCCATTCAAACAAGAGATCCAAATTTGTTATTATTGTGATTGTCACGCACAAATTGAATCGACAGAGAGACAGCTTGATTTGTTCAAGGTTGGATCTCTGAATTGGCTAACATGGTTACCAAAGTAGAGGAGACCCAGTTGAACAGGCTCGAGAACCAGGTCGATAATGGCGGAGGAGAGGCCTGGGAGTACCTCTGCCTAGTCAGCAAGCTCAAGGTTCGCCGTTCAGAGAAAGTGTTGAAGCATGGCTTGTCCATCTTGAACGACCCCAAAAAGCGCTCCACTCTCGGCCCAGACGGTGAGCCTCAGCTCCTCCCCGCATTTGATTTTGATTCTCGGAGACCTAATTTTATTTGATCATGGTTTAAGTTTAATTATGTGAATGGGTCCCAAGGAATTCACGTACTCCGATTTCAACTTGTAATATTGAGATCGAGTTACTGCATCTTGCTTTTAATTGTGGATTTAAAGCGTGGAGAGGGAAATTAGTGGTTAGCGGGATAACCATGGTGGTTTAATCGAGAAGTCCTGCTGAAAGGAAGAGAGCCTTCCGCTCCCTATCGGATAATTGTTTCTCCAAATGGGAGAAAAAGAAAAAAGAAAAAAACCTTGAATTTTCTACCACATTAAGATTCATGCCAGGTTAGTTTTCTTGGCAGGGAATGATGTTGAGTTGAAGAGCGGCAAGAGCCTTCCAGAACTTGATTCTTTTTTGAAAGTATTTTCTTGAAGAGAAACTGACCCAGCTGATACAGGGAAAATAAAATTCTCTGAATTATATGAACAATCTTATGTGACATCCATATTGCGAGTCATCTTAATAAATACTATAGTTATTTCAAAACTTATTTCATTGCCATGAACATGACAATACGTAGAGGTAGAGCTACAAATTTCACTATCTATTTTTAGATTGTTTTTAACTCATCCTTCAGTTGCAGTTCTACTTTTATTGATAGGACTTGTGGCTGATGAGTACTCGTTTCTCAATGCAGAATGGACTTTGTATGAGCAGGTTGCAGTTGCAGCTATGGATTGCCAATATCTTGATGTTGCCAAGGTATTGATCTTTTCTTCATTGTTCTAAATTAATTTGGTATATTTCTAATTACTTTCTTTCATATACCATAATGTATACAACAATTTGTCAAATCTTAACCTCCTTCTGTTGAGATATACTTTTAGGCATAAAACTCCCTTTTAATGCTGTGCTCATTTAGAAATCTCATTCAAGGATGATCTAGTTTTCTACGTTACTAATTTGAAATCTTATTCCTTATCTGAACCTATCTCTGCTGTCTTGTCACTTCTGTTATGGGATTCTGGTGGTGCATGTGTTAAATGGTTTCTCTTGAGTTCTACAAGGACTTATAAACTTGGTCAATTCCTTTTGTTTTAGTGCATCATAGTACTTGAATAACTTTGCTTATAAGTATATCTTGCATTGCCCTTCATTTTCTGGCAAGTATATTGTTTTAAGTTTAAGGCCCCCGCCTCCTCTCTGGTGGATGAAGAAAATAATGGTTTTTGGATCTGGCTGTGCCTTTATTCTTTCACAATATAATGTATATGTTTGATCATGTTTGCTTTTTTAATTTCTGAACCTGCAAGGCTGTCTGCTGCTAAACTTTTATGTTGTCCATTATGTTTTTTATGCTGCTGGAATTGAGGATTCGCTGCATTCATCTACTTCATATATGATGAGAAACCTTCTAGTTTGAGATTTTATGTCTTGAAGTTGACAATAATTTACGTCTTTAATCAGGACTGTACAAAGGTTCTTCAGAAGAGATTCCCAGAGAGCAAAAGGGTTGGTAAGTTAATGCGTTCTTTGTCTACAACAATATGTCTTTTCATGTTATCGATTTTAGTTCAGTAAATACTGCTATCTACACAACTCTTTAATTCACAACTATGTGTGACTCTACACATGGCTCCCTCTAAGCTTAACAGGAAAAAAAGTTTAAGGGGCACCATCTGAACTCAGATGGAGCCACTTGTACATTTCTGCTCAGTTGCAAATGCAAGAGCTGTGTGACACATGATGCCTGTTAATGGCCCAGCAATGTATCTATGCTTCCTATGGTCCTACATATGGGCTGCTGGTCGACTAGGAAAATATTTCTAAAGACATTGCAATGATTGATCTGGCAGCCTTTTTTTTTTCTTGACCTCCTCTCTCCATTTATTACTGCTGGAGCTATATGATAATTGTCCAAACACAGACCCACTGTAATGTTTACTTGTTCCAAAACACATACAATTGCATGCTCTGCCCTGATTGTTGATGCCCTGTTCTGGTTTTCTTGGAACAAACTTTTAGATTGGCATGTCACTAACTTGAATAATAGTCATTTCTTCCTATCAAGAGGGATGCTAAGTAAATGCATTCATAGTCAGTTGGCCATATAAGTTTGTCTGTGCATATGCATGTCTTTGTTCCTCCCTCTAGATTAAAATGATTTGTGGTGGCTTATTGGACAAATTACAGGCAGGCTGGAGGCAATGTTACTTGAAGCAAAAGGATCCTGGGAAGAGGCGGAAAAGGCTTACACAAGCCTTTTAGAGGATAATCCTCTTGATCAAGTACACTCACTTAACCTTATGAGGAGACAAAAAACAAAAAATGGAACAGTCAATTAGTTGCTCAGTTACTCTGCATGATGAGACAAAAATCTTATAATATTGACTTCCTTTTTGTCTTGTTTTATTATTTTGATTTGATGTATAACTTTCTTTCAATTTTATCACTAAATGGGCTTGGTTGCTTTGAAAAAAAAAAATTCTTTTTTTTTTTTTGGGTGCAGATCATCCATAAGAGGAGGGTGGCTATGGCAAAGGCACGAGGCAACATTTCTGAGGCTATTGAATGGCTTAATAAATATCTGGAAATGTGAGGCAGCTGTTAAACTTGTTTTTTCTTTTCTTCCAAAATTGAAGATAATGAGGAAAATATTGTTTCTTGTTTACATCGGAAAGAAGAACAAGTATCTGAACTATTTTTCTCATTTTAACAGATTCATGGCAGATCATGATGCATGGAGAGAATTGGCTGAAGTATACATCTCCCTGCAAATGTAAGATTTTTATTCTACTGTTCCCTCTCCGCCCTCCCCGCCTCTCTTAAAAAGGGATTACAGGGATCTATATATGTTGGCGTGTTGTCAATCATTTAACTGTCTTTGATTTTTTGGCTAATATTATCTATCTTGCTGTTAGGTACAAACAAGCAGCATTTTGCTACGAGGAGTTAATATTATCTCAACCTACTGTTCCACTCTACCAGTTGGCCTATGCTGATGTAAGTAACTTCTTTATGAATTGTCATTAGTTTCTTTTAGTGAAATCAAATTCTTCTCCCTCTCCCCCATTTCTTTGTTGTGATAAGAGCAAGGCACAGGGCATTTGCATACTAGAGGCGTATGGAAGTAACCAAGCAGGAGTCTTATATTGCACTAGAGTGTTGTCTTGACTTATGGTGTTGCCAGGTACTTTATACGCTTGGTGGATTAGAAAACCTCCAGACTGCCAAGAAATATTATGCATCCGCGATAGACTTGACTGGAGGCAAGAATACCAGAGCACTCTTTGGTATATGCTTGGTGAGCTCCTTCTCCCTCTCTTCCCTCAGCGTTTATTTTGTATGTTCCTGTGCAAGTACATGTGTGAATTGAATATTGCTGGTGTAATTTGGAAGATGATTGAACCCAGTTTTTTCTTGATTATGATGAAAGTCACCATTTAGTCTGCTTTGGTAGATTTCGGATTTCCTTGGTAGATTGTTGATTTTCTCCCCAAAATAGTTATGAACTTAGGATTTCTGGATTCTTCTTTTCAAAACTATTCATTTCCATGCCTGAAAATCGAGTTTTTCTCCTGTTCTCCAGTGCACCTCTGCTATTGCACAGCTTGCGAAAGGGAAAAGCAAGGAAGACAAGGAAGGATCACAAGTACAATCTCTAGCAGCCAAAGTGTTGGAGAAAGATTACAAGCACAGAGCTCCTGACAAGCTTCCTCAACTTACGACTGCCTTAAAGAGTTTAACATTGTCATCATGATGCAGCAATTTCTTGAAGATTCTCCTTATTTAGCCCACTTTTTGACGTTTCTTAGATATTTGCCAGCTTGAATACACATATTTTGAATTTATCAGTCAGTTTGCTTCTCAATATTAAATTGAAAATCATATATTCTTCATTTTAGCTTCATTAGTTTCAAGACATGTAAAGTTTCAGATGGCCCTGTGGCATCTAAAAATGTCATGTTATGGAACTTTCCTGGTGCAAAAGGTTGGTTATAATTTGTTTTCGACATGCTTTTACCTTTTTGTGGGTTATGCATTCAAGTCAAAAGTTTTTTTTTTTAAGATTTTATTTTTAATCGTTTTCTTCCGGGTTTCATACTGTCATTTAGCATGAACAGACCGGGTGGTTCTGTGTGAATGGATCCATTCGAGGCTCAGGTTAGTGTTAGCTTCTGCACCTTGCTCATTCCTTTGTGCTAGTTTATATTCCAACACCCTTTCTTTAGCTGCTCGTCTTTTATATGGTTAGACATGCTTCTTGGTTCACTGAATGCAATCGACATTTGTTGGAAATCGAATCAACACAGCCCACAGGTAACCATCCTCTCACCTTCCAATATTACCGTGAAGCTGTTAAAAGTTGTGAGCTTTGAGCAAATATGTTGAAAAGCTGTAATGAGAACAACGAGTGGGTGTGGGTCAAAGGTGAGGCCGGTGAGTGATAGACTTGTTAAAACGGGCTGGCCCAGCCCATTCAGGCCATGTGCTTTAGTTGGGCTAGGCCGACTAAAGGTGAGGTCAGGGAAGTTTGGCCCATGGTATTTGTATTGAGAAAATTGGGCCTTCTCAATTTTCAAAACTGGTATTCATTCACCATATTCTATAAACGTAATTATTTAAAATTTCTAAATTTTAAACTCTTATTTTTCTTTTTTAAATAAAAAATTGAATTAACATGCAAAAATTGTAATTATAGTAGTTCATTTGTCTAAGCTTTATTCATACTTATATATGTCTAGTCTCTGCTAATACACATGGTTTAGTGGTCATCGTGGCAAAACCCTAGATCACATCGATGATAACGTATGTTTAAAAAGGTCCAAATTTTGAGTAGAAAATTGTTGGAGTACGGCAGAGCCTCCTGTCAACCTGCCTTCACTTTAACTCAAGGAAAAATGGATGTTGATGAGATAGATTTAAGTTATTAATTTGCTACACGTGAACGCGACATGTCTAAAGGTCTCAACTGGTAAAGCTTTTTGCCACTTGACAAGGAATCCTGCCTCACCATAGAGGGAGGGAGGGGAGAAATTTTCCCTTTCATTATGTGACCTGCATCAATAGACGGGAAAAAAAGAGGCAAATGGACCCCATTACCCCCATATACGAAAATTGAAAGTTATTTCCTAACATATTGATGTGCTAATCCTTCTGCTCATTACCGATTTAAGGCAGGTGCTAATGATGTACTTTTTCATGTGTTGTGATTGATTATACTAGATGAGCAGGGGTAGTAATTGTTTTATTGATGTAAAAAGTTCAAGCCTTAACATAAAACAGAGCAAGCAACCTAAATGAACCTGTTAATGCAAGAATTTAGATAGCCGTTAAACTTTGTTCCAATCAGCCTATGGGGATGATGAATCTGTAACTGTGTAGTGAAAGAATGACTAAGTAAACAATAAAATTGTTATATGATCTATATTCGCTTCAAAAAATCAGCAACGAACAGTGCTTATCCCGTGGTCACCTGAGGTTCTTAAATATCTGAAAGCAGTAAGGTGTACACAGCTAGTTCCAGAATAGACTACTTCACTGAGAGATTATTTCCATCTCAAAAGCCACCTTGCCAAAATAATGTAAGGTACTTCCTATTGTCAACTATAAGGTACCTCCTATTTTTTTTTTTACACTGACAGGAAATATATCCATCTTTGCAAACAAGATCATAAGTCCACCAACATAATCAAAGAATATATGCCACACTAGCAATGTTGTACATTAAACAATGTTATATATTATGTGCAAAGCTAAAGAGCTTACTCCGCTGCAGCCTTGGAGTTGTGAGTGATTTTCTGAAATCACGCTTTGAGCAGGAGCTGCAGGACCAAGTTAGACTTCAACATCAACACGGGTTCTGATAGGCTTGAGCTTAATTCCTAAACTCTCTGGGGAGAGGAGTTCTGCTGCTATGCATGAATGACTAGAGGGGCTGACTGGATTTGAGCCATTGCTTGATGAGGAAGCAAAATGTGGTTGTCTGTGGTAGCCAAATCCCATTAAGAAGCACTCAATTGGTGTTATCATGGAGTATGGGTGCTCTTCTGTTACCAGTGAGCCACAAGCTTGAACCTGATCAAGTAAGCATTATAACATGATCATGTTATTTCTGTTTGTCTTTCTCAACTAGATTTGCAGTGGCTGTTAAGTATCTTATGCTGTTTCATATAAAGAATGGACTACCTACCTCTACAAGTGCACAGTTTTTCTTGTCCATTTTTGCACTCATGTAGACAGATTCAGCATGGAATGGGCTACTTTCACCTGCAAATACAAGTGTCTTACACTGCAAGTTCTTCAGACCGTCAGTGAGGTCATGCCTTCTGCAAGAAGTTAGCCATTTTGTTAATAAATCATGGGAATAATGTTAAAATTTGCCAAGTTTTTTTAATTTCCAACATTTTACTGAAATTATCCTATGTAAACGATAATATCATAAGGCAATAACCATATGAAAACTAGGCAATCTTTTGTTATCTATTTTGTTTCACATGCCACATTAGTCCACCAAAAATCCAACAAGTCATAGCCATAGGCTAGAATTTGGTTCACACATAAAATCAACTGTGTGGAATAGAACTAGTAACCATGCAAATTCTAATTGTAGACAATAATTTACAAACAACTTGCTTGCATTTCATACATTCACAAGCAAAGTATGTCAAGTTACCATTGAATTATCTCAAGAATATTATGGTATCATCAGTGATAACAGGAAACTGCAGTTACATAGTCATAAGAACAGCTAAGATGGAGTTAAAGACCTGGAGGTTGGAGGGACCAAGAGAAAGCAAAAGAAAAGAATCTCATATTTGTCAAAAAGATTAGAACTTACGCATTAATTGCTCGAAGAAAACGCATAACATTCAAACTTTGCCTTTCATCCAGAAGCTGTAATTATAGATCAGAAAAGAGGATCCACATGTCAGACTTGTACATGAACAAAATTATCCTTATATATTCTCAGGAGTCCATGTATGTCAAGGCAAAATGTACATCTATTAGTGGTCACTAAAATTGAGATTTCCATACCCTTCGGCAAGTTAGTATTACGTCTGATTCTGCTCCCTGAACACTGCACCTAAGTTCCTATAAGAAACGTAGAGAAGTGATGTCACATTCAGAAACGATTGCACCTTTCTGAGGAGATAAAAAGTGAGAATACCTTACTGAAGTAACGCTGCAGAAGGCATTCCTTCAATAAACCGCACATACCGTAGAAGTATAATAAATTCATTAAGACCTGCATGATTACAGATAGAAAACCTTAGGTAGACCTTCTATTTACAAGGATAATGAACTTTCTTCTTATTCTTCTTGTTTTACGTCTTTTGAGGTGCCATTGCTGCTAACATGGACTTTTATTGCTATGTGACACACATGATGCTAGAGTTTTCATATTGCGTTGCTGTATATTATATAGGTTGGCATCCTTGTCAGTTAGTGGGTTACTATTCCTTAATCTAGTTGCAGATACTTCGATTGATAACACATGATGAAGGTTGTGTTGACAGAGATTAGAACCTTGTTGTAAAGCCATTCAGTCCATGAAGGTGCTTTGCAAATAGGTGAAACAAGAATTAATCCAAGGACTCGTTCTTTGTATTTCATCTGCCAAATGAGAAAATCATGATAATTTACCATACTAGATTGTTATAATAGATAAATTTATAACTCAAAGTTGCCAACTTACAGCAAATACTGTCAGGATGTAAGCACCAGCTGTTACACCCAAGCACAGAACCTCTCTTAGCCTGATTTAAGAAAGTTTTGGACAAAGGTTAAAATCCTGATCAAAGTAAGAATCTCAAGGAGGCATGTTTCATTAATCATAACTGGTAAAAGTGAATTCAATAGACAAATACTCAAGTTCCTTTACATAGAGATACTATACATGTAGTCACTTCCCTTATCAAGGTTAATGCTAATAGGTAGCTGCCAAGCAGACACTTTGATTAAGTTTCACATGTCAATTATTAAATGACTAAACCCAAGGGCATTGTTTCAAAAAGGCTAATTATATGTGGAATGTCCTTCATTTGAGTTATGGCTAATATGAGAAGTTAAAGGAAGAAAAAAAACATGTGCTTCATAATTCGTGTCACTAGAGAAAAAATGGTTGCTAGTAGCTGCCACTTTATGTATTTAATCCCAGCTAAACAGATCAGAAGTTTGCAAGGATCGCAACAAACTTAAAATTTTGCAACGCAGATCTTACGGTCTTGTCTTTAACACTGTAAATTCCCTCTCAACAATCGAAAGATTCCCAACTAGACACTGGTTTACACTTAAATTCAGTAGAAACTTCATGAATCATGGCTCAATCAGATAGAGTCTGGCATGCTATTGCTATCAACATTTAAGGATGCTGAACAACACCATGTCAATAATCAATGCCATCCTTGACAAGCGGAAGACATTTAGACAAATTTACATCAATAACAAGTTATCTTTCATAGAGGAATAGTCATCATTTCATTCGGAGCTTTCAAGATAGTCTCAAACCCAACACCATGTCAATAATCAATGCCATTCTTGACAAGCGGAAGACATTTAGACAAATTTACATCAATAACAAGTTATCTTTCATAGAGGAATAGTCATCATTTCATTCGGAGCTTTCAAGATAGTCTCAAACCCAGCAACCTGAAACACATCCTATTTGGCTAGCTAAATAGGTAATCTTCAATGTCTATGATCCTAATATGCCATTTCAATTGTGATATGGCTCCTAAAATTAGTTATTTACACTAACAGCACATATACTCAACTAAAATTAGTAATCTTCAGTTTTAGGTAGATATGATAGTTACTCTTCGTTTTGGTTACTACAATAATTTCTAGTTTAATTTTTGCAGCAAGGCATAAAGAATCTATGATATTATAGTGCATGATATCAATAGTTATCACATATTTCTTCCACTGAAAACAAAACAGGAATACGTTCTAATGGTCCACTGTCAGAAACAACACTTTTTACGTCAAGAGAAAAGGTAAACAGTTGATGCCCTACATACCCAAAGAAATCAAGCACTTCTGCAACCTGGTCAGCAAGGTCACCCACACAAAGCAATGGTTCATCTGAAGAAATCACATCAGCTCCCAACTGCAAGAACTCTTAAAGCAAATGAGAAAGAGAGTCTATTAGACTCCAGGAGAGGAGAGCGCCCACTGACTGAGATATACAAGTTTAACTTTGAGCTATCTAGCAGCTTAAGCATAAATATTTCATGGCTTCATCTAGTGAAAATTCCTCAAAGTCCATTAATGTTCAGAATCAGCTTAATTATCAAAAACTAAGAGAAAAAAAATCAAAAAAGGAAGAGAATGTGACTTTTTATACTTCATTAACATTGAAAAGGGTCATAGACAGGCCTATTACGCACATAGACATGTCTACCACTTCAATCCTTTTTATGAGGTGAACTAAACTTGATTTAGAAAGCATCACTCTCTCATTAATTAACTCCTTAGCCCTTCCTCGTGTAAAACATGGATGTGAACTCAAGTTCAGTGGCTATATAAAATTCCTTAACACTGATGACTCAACGAATTCAAGCCCGTTAATATTCACAGCAGTAATGGCTTGAAAGGAAGGGGCTAGGAAGAATGCTGATACGGACCTCATGCCCCGGAGCATCAATGTGATAAATGCAGAAGTTATGAAGCAGCAAAGAAGCTGCATCTGGGCAGAAGAAGAGACCTTGGAAACAAGACACATCTGCAAAACCAGTGTAGCGAAAATCAAGTTGTTATTACTACAGGAGTCCAAGACTGCAAACACCATCTATCCATTCTCAATTAGACCTTAAAAACCAAAGCTACTTCTAATTCTAAATCATTTCCATTAAAACACAAAGACAAGTAACCGAGCATTTTCTCCGGAGCCACAACTGAGTTATAAAAAACAGACAATTTCATGATATTCGGATTGAATATACAAAAACAAAGCAAAGACAAAGATAATAATGCTAAGAATCATACAATTGAGAGCCACGTCTGGATAGGTTATAAGAGCGGGCTTTTCTTGATCCCCACAAACAAGCACAGAGACAGAACCTTTACTTGTTTTCACCGTGCATTCCTGCAAGAGACTCCAAAAGCATAAGCCATGTTATGTGTATGACACGAATTCCACTCCAGCAGTACAAAACACAAGTTTTAAGTGTCGCTTACCTTTCCTCCCAAAGGTATCAAATCAATGTCAATGGACACAGAGTCGCTTGACTCGCCCATGACTCGGTTCTACACACTCAATGTGCACAAATACCATACAGAGGAGAGAATTTTATGGCTTAAGGAGCATTAATTCAACAGCAACTGGCAAAACTGATTGACGACTCTCTTCTTAGTTTAGTTCCTCCTCTTCCTTCTGTTCTGCCAAAAGAAAGAGAGAGCGTCACAATGGTGTCAAATTACGGACAGAACATCCATATTTGAAGCAAATCACAGAAGTGACATTCCTTATGAGAGCGAGAGTACAATGACGGAGGAGGGTTTTACAGTGTGGGGAGTCAGTGACCGTTGGAGTGGGCTAAAAGGGCATTTCGAAATGGAAGGATTTTGCTGTGTTGGCAACGGCAATGGCAGCATCAGCGTCAGCATCCGCATGGGTTTCTTCAAGGACAGCGAGCAGATTAGCGGCGCGCATGTGACTATGTGATGGTGATGTCAGAGTCATAAATAGATGTAAGACCATGGGCTCTCTGGTAATTTTGCAGGGGTATCATACAGCTGTAAGCCACCTGGAATTATTATTAGATACGCCTCCACTAATTTATCATCACTCGCCAGCTCATCACCGTTCCCTCCAACTAAACGAACATATTTTTTGGTACATAAATACTTATTAAGTTTCAACGTTAATTTAATGTCAATATGAAGTTATATATTTTGATAAAGTTTATGCATTTAATTTTCATCCGTTTTTAATATAATATTTTTATTATTATTATTTAATTATATATTATTTAATATTTAATTTTTAAATAATTATTATCTTAATAAAATATTTTTAATAATTTAATAACTAAAGATTTATTATAAATTTATTTATACTAATAATAGTTTAAAATTAAATTTAAAATTTATTTGATTTGATAAAGTCTATATGTTTATTATTTAGTGCATAAACTACATATAGTTTTTTTTAATATAGAACAATTTTAACTAAATACTTATTTAGTAAATAAAGATATACGAGATATTATATTAATTTTTTATTTATATGTGTGTCAAATTAGTTATTAATATCAATTTTTTTGTTATTTTATGATTAATTTGATATCATCTTAATTATTAATTTAATGACATAAATTAATATTAAAAATTAATTAAATGTATTTATAAATTAAAGGCTAATGTAATACCATGTATATATTTAAGAAACAGAATAAATTTTTACTTTGTCGTTAGTTAACAAGAAATAATATAAAATTTTGAGTTTAATTATCTATATCACATGTATCTTTGCATGTGATGATGAAAGTAAATCAAAATTGAATCTATTTTTTGTTTAGAAATTGTAGAATATAATATAATATTATGAAGTTATGGTACAACTCCAACCATCCATCACTCCTGATGGGAAGGAGACAGGAAAAAAAAGGGTAATTGAATTTGAATATCGTGCATTATGATGATATCTTATGGCTCAGGCCACGAACTTAACTGGGATTTGCTGCAAAACGAGGGGCATGCATGATGATGATTGGTCTGTCACCAACAAAGGAACTGAACGCCGTTTGCCTTTACCCGGTGATCACGCTCATTCCACAAAATTAACCTAACAATTGCAGGTGGGCACGGAAGAAGGGCCAAGCTTTGCTAATGAATAAAGTTAGTGCAAGAAAAAAAAGCCTATAAACAAGGATCTAACTTGTATAATAACGTTTATTAGTAAGGATTAATGATCAAATTGTTGTGTATAGCTATTTTATTGCGATGGTTGTGACACTATTATCGTCCTTTGCCATTTGCCATTTGCCATTTGCCGTCTGCCATTTGCCTTTCCAAATTTCATGTTCATGAAGTGTTTAGTTTGGACAATTTTTTATATAAAAAGAGTGATAAGAAATTCTCATTTCTTTGAATTAGAAACATAAAAATTAAAGCTTTTGTCAATGTTCTTAAATAGGGGTATACTAACCACTATTATAAATTCTTTGCATGTTCGAGAGTGAATACTTAGTGAAGCAAAAAGGTAACATAAAAAAGAAGTTTTCACTTTTTTGAATTAGGAGTTCAGAAGTTCAAACTTCTCTTTCAAGCGACGATCAAATTTGTCCATGTTCCTAAAATGCGATACACTAATCAATGTTATAAACCATTTGCGGGTTAGACAGGGAATGCTTAGTGAAGCAACAAGGCAACACAAAAACTGAACTCATGTTTAGTTTATTAATAACCATGGTTGAGGAGCCACGGCATGAGGGGATATGGTGAATTTGTCGGAAACGGTAAGGACAGAGGAGGACATGAATGCACATGGAGGCATGAAAGGGGTTTGAAGTTTGAAGTTGAAAACGTCCAAACTCCACAGATAGTGTTTCAGATTCGAAATGGGGAAGCCCGCTAAACAAACATGAGGCACCAGTTGTTGATGATGTTGAGTCTAGTGTTGACGTACAAATTGCAGCTTTCATGGCGGCATGCGCCCAGACCAGACGCTGTTCGTGTTGGCTGCACCTCCTGCCTTTTTGACCTCAAAAATGCCATTTACTTTTTGTCACTTGTCCTCTTGTCAATTCCTTTTCAAGGCCCCTTGTCCTTCTAATAATTCAATACATCAGGTTTGAGTTCCGTAAATTAAGAATGCACCCCTTAATCTGTAGCATGCCATCATTCATTAGAAAGATCTTGGTTGCGCCTATAAAGTATTTGTATAGTAAAAATAAATTATTTCATTAAGTATGATAATTATAGTTTAATTTTTAAAAATTATATTTTATAAAAAAAAATCATACTATTATTATTCTTAATTCATAAAAATTAAATTTATGAAATGATTCAAATAAATTAAAATTCACGTCAAAAGAAGAAATATACTAAGTGTACTATAAAATTAAAGTAATTTAATGACTGAAAGAAAATATGTTTTATTTTATCAATAAAAAAAATATGTTTTATTTTAACGAGGATAAGAGGAAAACGTATAACGTTACTCTTTTTCTTTGGTGAACTTTCTTTTTTTTTCTCTCTCTCTCTCTCTCTCTCTTTCTTGGGGCAACGAATGTTGGAGTGAAATGCTCACAAAATCTAAATGAATGTTGAACTATGAGAGTGCAGCGTCACAAACACAACACAACTTGGGAAAAAAGTCATCCTAAATTTGTATGATTATACGACAAACAAGCTCGAAATAGATTCCCAAAACTAAAGCATTCTTCATGTCAATTCCAAGGAAAATGACACCGCAAGTGTCATGTCCATTTTATATATTCCCTCGTTTCCGTTGCAATTTCTCATCGTTCACTTTCTAAGCTTTTTTAACCCGCTTGCAACGGCTCCAAAATGAGAATTTCTACAATGTATTTATCATATTCATTTTTAAATTGATAGAAAATTAATATTAAAAGATAAAAGAGATTCTACCAATGTTGCACTAGCATGTGATTTAAAAAAGTGAGAAATATATACAAAGGGATAAAAAGCATCCCTATGATTAAAAAAGCATTCCAATTTGCAATAGCAAGCCCACTTTATCAAACATCCCTCTCTTGCTTGCGTTGCGGTAATTATTCCGAAAGAAACAGATAAAGTTTTTAAGTTTTAACCCTTGTGTAGTACCATATGTATATTCTTCTAGTCATGAAATGGAAAACTAGTACATGCTCCCAGTAATAACTTCTATCACCTGACCGTGGAACACTCGACTTGGTGTCTGATGGGAAACAAACCAGGTTTCTAACTTCTTAGTACCACCGAACCGGAGAAACACTTGACCTGTAATCTTAAAGTCATTGGTGAACACTGCAGATTTTCTAGTAAAAGAAAATTTCATTTGCTCATAAAATACCGGACACTTGCCCAGGCTCAGGGCAGCATAGGAAAGTCACAAAAATGCAAAGACATATATCATGTTAATTACCAAAACCCTGTTTCACAATCCAGAACATATGTGACAAATTTCCCAAGGCAGTCACCAAATTTTTCCACAAAGACTAATATGAGTAGACTGTTTACCATATTGCTCCGTCTTATTACCTTGCAGCCATCCTCATTCACTGCACAGCTAAGATCAGTAGTAGTTCATGAACTTCATTATGATGATTTTTGAAATGATATATACATCTGATTAGTGCAATTATCTCAGGCTAAATGTAGGACTAAAAAATAAAAGATAAAGACATCAAAGATGCATTGATAACAAGAATACAACTATGAGGAACATAAAGAGTAAGGAAATACCTGCATGATTAGATGATTGATAACCATAATAAAAGGGTATTCTCTATTACGAACAAGTATTTAAAACGCTCTGAAGGGTGCCCAAATTTGGTAGTGGCCCAGAAAATCATAGATATGGACGACACAGCCTAGGAGCATGTGTGCATGCGCATGCGTAAGAGTTCATTTAAGGGATCAAGGCAGTCACAAAGAAAATGCCCATATGCATAAAAGACAACAACAGAGTAAAAAAAAAAAAAAAAAACTCTCTGCAGTGCTCAAATAACAGAGAAAGATGCGCAGAGTTTACCTAAGGATAAGGATCAACAGGGGCATGAGGATTACATCTTGTGTTGGAGAATGGAGATACAATGACAATAGTAAAAGCAGAGCAAATCCAGAAGTTATAGTCACTCTACCTAATAATTAAGTGGCAACATATATAAAATACTGAATTTCATCAAATGTTAGCTACTTTTTCACCAAAACCAGAATACTTCAAATCCACGAGTCTATGACTTTCTGCAGATTGCAAATAATCTCTTTTCCTATACATCCTGCACCCCATCCCCCCTCCAGAATACTTCATGCCGCAAATTATCAGTAACTATAGATATAATGATACAGAAAAAGGATAAAAAATTCTGCATCATCATCTATCACATTAACTTTGACAGAGTTTCCCTTCTTCCACGAAGGGCAATCATTACATATAATCTCCATTCTCCAAAACCATGATCTAGCAAACTCACAAAGTGAGACATGTATACAAAAACAAACAAGGAAAGGAGCAAGAACAGTGTAAGCAACTATGCATTGGGAACAGGCAAACAATTTTTTTTTTTTTGGTCACATCTTCTACATATGTATTTCCTCCTTACAATTACATAAGAAAGAAAAGTTAAATCAGGCATTCATAAAAGAATTTCTTCCCACATAAGCAACCACATTCTATGTTAGAAGATCAATACTGCTGACAAATTATACTACGGAATCATATTAATGTATTAGAGGCAAGCATCAGCGCTGTAAGCAGATATTATTACAATTACAGCTTAATGGCAGCAGTACAGTTTTCTATTGTGCCTGCATCGTCAAACATTTCTTCCATATGAGATTAGCAACTGAAATTCCCATTGTACGGTCTTAAAAGAAATTACCATTATCAGTAACTACTAACTAGTAAGTTTATTCTATTGCAAAATTTGTTTGACAGAATCATAAAACAGACGAGCTGCAGGATTAGAAAGAGATCAATTCTTGATTGGGCTATGAGAGGTCTAAGGGTAACATAACATCATAGAATAGCAGAGTTTTATATAGAGAGTTGTGAATCAGGGGTCACGATGAGCTGGCAGTATCTCCTCAGGTAAACCAGCATATAATTTTTGTAAAGACATCATTCACAAGCCATGGCAGTCATCTTCAGATGGTAACTAAAATGATATTCGGCCTCTCAGCACCAAAACATAAAAAGATTACTGGCAGAATCTCATACCCAGTCTGCTAATTAGCAGGCATCAAAGTGGTTAATTCTATTAACGGAAGGAATATTCATATCCATGCCCAATGCATGGCTTATAAAACAAGTATTGATTCTTCAGCCTGATGATAGTTTCACTATCTTAGTTCCCTGAAACAAAGAAAAAACTTAAATGATTTTGAATAAGAAGGAAAGAAAATTGACATTTGTTCTAATTCGTTGATCTCTTTCTTTCTCACACACTACCGTCCTCTTCAACCTCAGCTCCCCCTACGGTTATTACATTTTTGGCTAAGAATTTTAGTTGTACCTTGTAATAATTGGGCATTACTAGTTTGCAGTACCTGACTTACTTATTGGATAAAATGAATTCTCAATGCAAAAAGATAACAAAATATATGACAACCTGAAACTGGGAATAATGGGTATAAAAAAGAATGAAGATGTACTTGAATAACACAGAAAACCAACTGTAGACTATATAATTCTTGTAATATGGATCCTAAAATTAACACTTGAAGATAAATATACAGCCAATTGGAAAAAAATTGTCTGCGATCTGTTCAAATGCACAGATAACATGAGGGTGTGAATTTAAGGGAGGAAAAGAGACAAACAAAAGTACTCATTTTTAATCAAGTGTAATTCAATGACATCGTTGATAAATCAAAACTCACTAAAAGGTCTGTTAGTATTCAATCGAGGATGATGGATTTCAGCAACTCTACTCGTTCTTCCAAGCGTACAAAATATGCGAGAAACCAAGACCTTGCAATTTGCTATCAGAAAACCTCTGGGAGAAAGACCACTGCAACAGATTTGCATCAGAGAGGGGTTGGCTAGCCCACAATTTATCCGCAGAGAGGCATGTTCTGAACATGAAGACAGCACTTCCAAGAGTTGTACCGAAGAGCCAGTTATAGACATCCCAGAAAACTTCCACTGCAAGGCCATCTACCAGAATAGTATGGTTTCCCCGGAACTTCCATCTCAGCCGCTTCACCTGCATCACGGTTTTGCTGTCTATGCGAATTATAAGGCACGGGTCACTAACACTTGAAGTGTCACATTCGATCACAAGATCGTGAATTTGACCATTGTCGCAAAACACAGCCTTGTTACCAAACAACTTCTTGCCAAAAACATGTTCTTTCTTGGCTACAAACACTGCATGAGAGGGTAATGGGATGGCATTGGTCTTCTTGAAAGCTTCTTTCCTCAAATCCCCGAGAAGGAGAACCATTTGTCGATCTACAACTACTCCCACATAAAATCCCTCCAATGGTTCGGGCCCGGTACCAAATTTGGCTGAAGAAAGGTCCCAATATACATCGATTTTGCAAGAATAAGCCTCTAGACCCTTGCAACCTCTTCTCTTGGAGAACAGCCATGGTTTGATATCCACCTTACAGAGACATTGATTCGAAGAGTCGTCGATCCCAACGCTAAGGCCTTGCCCCATCAAATTCTTACTCCACGTGATGGTAATCAGGCAGGACCGACCTCGTATTCGGCATCGATAAACACAGATAACCAGATTCTGGGCAGTTTTACTGGCGTTCGACGATGAAGAATCAGCAACTTGAACTCCATTTTCACCAAAACAGGAAGGGAAATCCCTCATTTTCGCAACAGGGGCTTCAATTCAATTCAATTTCGGAGCTTTTCTCTTCTGCTTTTTTGGACAAAACAGACGGTGCCCAGTTTTGCAGGCGGAACAAACAGTAGACAAAAGTACTCTATCTCAGGAATAAGCCAGAACTTGTTGCAGAAACGCGAGAATCCAAGTTAAGACGGACTCTTACCTTAGTTGATCAGAGACACAGGGACAGTACAAGCCATCTCAGACACAGTTCAAGATATGCTCATGAAGCTTTGATTTGATATGGATATGGGGTGTTGGATTAGAACCCATGAATCTAAATTCGGAGAATAGCAGAAGAGGAGCGTGTAAACTGAAGATAAATTTGCAAGAGTATATGGAGTAAAACAGCTCAGAGAGAAGCAGACAAAAAAGCAGACTTGTTTCACTGTCAATGCCCCTGCATTGCTAGCAATTGAAAAATTTCAAAAACCCAAAAGCCAAAAAAAAAATAAACAGTGTCTCTGCATATCTATATTTTATGAAGCATGGGGAGATAAAATGCAAATCAACGTCAAGATGGTGACAGCCCTAACAAAACAACGGAGGTCAAGGGAAGAAGAGGAAACGAAAAAGAAGGGGACAAGATGGAAGAAAATGGCAACTGGGTATTGCTGAAAGGCTGATTTGTGAGGGTTACTCTACACTGATGAAAGGGTGAAAGGGGGAAAAAAAAAAAAGCATCCTTGTTTTCTCTCCTCTGTGAAGTTGCTTTTACCTGACAAGCTCACATGAACAAGAGAGGCAGAGAGAACCTACAACTCAACTTCAGGTAGCGTTCATGGAAAATCCAAATAAATATATTATGTCCACGTAAATTTAGGGATCAATGTATTCTCCCTTATTTTCCCTTGCGTGTATTTATGGTTCAGATTATTATTTTTTTTTTTTTCACGTATTTGAAGGGAAGGAGTGGAGGTCAGATTTCGGAAACGGTTCCTCGGAAGTGGAACCCACAAGCTCGTGTAAATGCAAGCACGTTCTCACAAATATGCCTCCATGCGTAACATACCTCGACATAATAATAATCAAACAACCTGTTTTGTTTTTTTCAAATAACTTTTTACACTTTTTTTTCTCCCACGTCATCCCGAAAAATCAGTGAGGAATTAAAATAGAATTTTTGTTTTTTTCTTTTTCGGTTTGTTAGCAAAATAAAATGAAAAAGGGTTAAACAGGATAATAAAAAGAAGACTGACATATATGCAAGGACATTTTTCTCGTTCGAGAGACACAACCACACGGAGAGACGCAGAGGGATTGACTGGAAGAGGAAGATGGAATTATAGGCAACGCAGGTGAAAGCAAAGAGCGGCAGACCCCCGAGATATTATTAACGCAATTATATTACATTTAATTATATTTTAATATTAAATAATTAAAAATATAAAAAAAATAATTAATATTATATTAATTAAATATATTTTTTAATTATTTAATATTAAAATATAATTAAATACAAATATAATTATAGTAATCATTCAACAGCATTTAATAATTTCTTTTCTCGCCGGTGCCGTCGTGGCTGGCAAGTGACAACCCATCATTCTCCCTCTCCCTCTCCCTCTCTCCCAAATCGACCTGCCTATGCTACGCACACATTGGTCTTGGGGTCCCCGCAATGAGTTGGTGTCCACGGGCCAAAGCTTGGATTTCATTCCATATAGTAATCCTATTTAGTAGCAAGTGCTGACAGATTACACCAGTTTGAAGACAAAATTAAAGATAATGATTCAGCTGGAAATAATTAATTAATTATACATGAAACGAAATGAACGGTCTGTAAATTTTTTTATTATACAGAAAGTGCAAGTACTTAAATAATAAGAGAGGAAATAAGATTATAAAAATTATAATATTATATAATCTTAATTCATTAAAAAAATAATATAGTTAAAAAATTTTATACCATAAAACTACTAAAAATGATTTATTATTTTAAACATTTATATAATATTATATTATATATATGAGGAGATAACAAGGTATGCGTAAATATTTAAAAAATTTAAAGCTTTAAAAAAACATGCATTTTTTTAAATAGAATAGTAAGTTAAAATATGAAAGAAAGTATGAAACACGCGCCTTTTGAGGCGTAGGGGAGCAGCTAGAACAAACCTAGAAGTATAAAAGGACCCGGGAAATTATGATAGGGATTTGTCTTTGTTGATTGTATCTTTAAGACGTGGTGTGGTATTCACGTGTCGTTGTCTCTGCTTAGTTAATTGTCCAGCGTTACGCTCTGAGCTTTTTTTTTAACAAAAAAGTGAGAAAAAGTAAATAATTATATTTATTTTGACGTAATATTTATTAAAATTAATTAGCATATTTACCGACTCATAAATTTTAATAAATGTGTACCTTTATCATTTTAACTTACCTAATAATCACTTATGAATAAATCAAATTTGTGTAACATTACTCAAAAACAAATATCTTGCTTTTTTTTTTAAACAATACGATTTGAAGATATCTATTCTTGTAATTTTTTTCATTTAAAAAAATTATTTAAAGATATCTCTTGTAAAAGCAAAAAAAAATTATAAAAATTAAGTCTCTTGTCTGAATAATTTTATAGGTAAATTTTGTATTAATGTGTTACATTTTAAAAGATAATTAATGTCAAGTAATTCATTTTTTTCTAATTACAATTTATTTTTTTTTTTAAAGTTCTCTCAATTTCTATTTCAATTTTTTTTTCTGAATAAGCTTGCTAAGTTTTCATCTCCATGACTCCTGACAATAGGCGGTGGACTGTGGATGATAGCAGTAGATGCTTGTAAAGATATTCTATTGATTTAATGAATAATAATATAATAATAAATTTTTATTATATATTTAAATTAATTTATTTTATAATTAAAATAATTTATCATTAAGATTTTATTAAAAAAATTTAAAAAAATTCTAAAAATAATCTTTATCGAACATGCACATAAAATAATAAAAGGTGAAAAAAGAAATCTTTTCCGGCATCTACAAAGTTCCCTCATTCTGTTACAAAGGATCAATCAATTTTTTTTTTGACACTTGTCCTTGTAACTTGATCTGAGGGTTGTAGGAGTTAATCCGAACTCTAACCTGTCATGGATTTCGGGTCCTCTAATGGGCTTGGGCCGGTATGTCCAATTTCTAATACAATTTTTATTGTGATATATTTTATAGTTTTCTTTCTTATGTCTCCTCCTACTCATGTTTTCACTTTTCACTAGCAATGCGAGGTGAGAATTGAAAAAGAATACGTCAATTGTCAATTATTATTTTACCACAATAACGATAAAAATTAAAGTAAAACTTTGAGTGCAGATTATAAATGGAATGTTGTCAAACGTAATTGAAAAAAATAATGACGTGACAAACTAACAATAATTTTAAAGATAAATACAATATGTGAAATAGTTTTAGTATTAAAATTAAACCAATAAAATATCACAATTGACCTAATGTTTTTAAATGTTATATTAAATAAGATTAGTTAGAGTAGTAAAATATTCTTATTGATTCATTGTATAAATTGAATATACATTATATTTATCTCAACACATACCAACACAATTATGTTTTAATAAAAAAAAAGGATCTAACTAAAAAAAGAAACTCAGTGACATATAATGAAAGTGGTGTCTCAATTACATCTCATATTTTTATTTAAATTAACGTACAATAATTGGACCGACGGAACGCAATCATCGGAACAAAAGTGTGGAAGTAGAAACATAAAAGAAGGGGAATATAATACAGACATGCATAACGACATTTATGCATACTCTCTTTTATTAAAAACAAAAATAAATTAAGTAGCAGCCTTATCATTCTAATATCAATATGAAGCATCCAATGCGTTACGTGTAAGTGACTCCTTGGCCATATATATACTGCAAATATCTATCTGTCCTGCTCCTATATCCTGTGGAACCTTGTAGATCAAACTATAATAGCCTCCCTTGCCCATAATTGTGACCGAAATATTGCCATTTGTTAAGTACTGCGAATATCTAAAGCCCGTACATAGATGAACATAAAAGTTTGAAAAGAAAAAGGGTGCATGATATATCATCTTCATATTACAGTCTTAATTGTGTTAAATGTTAGGAAGGAAATAAAAACATGGAGATGCTTCAACTTTCACTTTAAAACATATATTCATGTAAAATAAAAAGTAAAGTGTTACCTTTTTGACTATACAGCTGATAAAATTTAATTGTATATTTTTAGATCTTCATTTGTGGCGTGTATTAACTTTGAAATGGGATAACATTTTCTCTTCCTAAACTTTCTCTTAAAAAAAAAAAGATAGTGAGACAAAAATTTTATATTCTACTTTTGAAAATTTTGTGAATTAAAAAGCATATCATTCTAGTAAGAGTACTTAAGAGTTAAAACTAATAAAAGTGGTTGGAGTGAGTAAATTATAAAAATGACAGGGAAAATGGAATTATAAAGATAAAGAGATTTATGCTAAGTGAAAAGAAGAAAAAAGTTTGTGATGAGAGTGAGTGGATTATTGAACATTTTGTCCAGCTTCCATTTACTTTTTATGATTGTCTATCATATGATCATATCTTTGTTTGCCCAAAAGTTGCAATTGTGTATGCTTTATTATTTGCATACCCCCTTATGCCCAAGAGGAAAAGAAAAAAATGGTCAAAAAGGGAATTAATTAGTATGTGACGTTCTGAATTTGTCACTATATACATTGATTCATCCTTGATGACAAAGGGACATTGATGAGTAGCATTATCTACAATGAGAAAGATAATGTTTCTTCCTTTTTTTTTTTCTTAGTTCTGTCTTTGCTTCTTTTCAATCAGGGCCAAATAGCACTTATATCAAGCCAATGATACCCTCCATCATATAATAGATGATATCATTATACCAATATTACGAAATGAGGATGGATTTAGGGATTAGGGTAAAAGTCACAGGAATTAAGGTAAAAGTCGCCGGTGAATATAACATCACTCATCAGTGCATATAGTTAATTGCTCAGGCCCAAAACTGCCTATATACGTGAATTTGGGCCAGTCCGATCATGTTCAGGCCTCATCTCTCCCCCAATAATTTGATGGGTTAATTATAGAGTAATTTTTTTTTTAAATCCTTGAATAAAGCTTCATTTATTTTTTTAATCTTTCAAAATTTATTTCATTAATTACATCTTTCAATATCAGAAATATCAAATAAATAAAATTGATTTATGCCCTATTAATTTATTTTTATTTGTCATTTCAAAAAATTTATATTATGAAATTAAAAAATAAAATATTAATAAAATAAGATAAATAATAATTTAGTTATATTAAATTATATTTTTTATAATTAAAGTTATTTAATAATTTTTTATTTATTTTAGATGATAAATAAAAATAAATGAAAAGATCAAAAATATTAATAAATAAAAAATCTTTTAAAAGTTGAAAAGGAATTTTACTCTTAATTATAGTTAGAGGTAAGTATAAGGGTTGACTGGCCCATGACGATTTTGTCTTAAGTGGGATAAATTAGATTGGTTTGATTATTAAATAATTAATTTTTTTTAACTTGCATGTTAACAAATTAATGAGTTAATTTGTTAGTTTTATTTTTTATATTTTTTTAATATTTATAATAATGCATCTTATTTTAAATTATATAATTTAATTTATTCTTTTATCAAATTTTTAAAATAAATAAATATAAAAAAATTAAATAACATAATTAAAAAAATATAAAATAAATGAATTATGGATCGACCTGTAAGTTGACTTAGTCTAATTTGCTTAATCCTTAAGTTGAACAAATTAAATAAACAGACTTATATTAATGGTCCTAATCTTCGTGAATTGCCGATTAAACATATTGATTCACGGACCGCAACCCATCTATGCCGCTCCAAGTATATTTGGTTAAATGCCAGATCAATAGCTGGCTGGGTGGGGCTGGCCATCTACGTTGTGGCCTTGTAGGACTGTAGGCGAGGCACACACTTGACCTGAATAGACTTGAGACTCGACTACTCTCTGCGTTGTTTTCTTCAGCGCAGACACGACTCACTCACATTTTGAGGTTTTTGCTTTGTTAATTGGATTGTTGGAGGAGCGAATTGCGTGTCTGTCTGCTACTATTTCCACTTTGTTGAAGAGAGAAGGAGACAGCATGTCAAAAAAATCTCCGAATCTGACAATGGATGCGTGGATTAGAGAAGCTGAAGAGGCCTCGCAGTGGGTCGAGGACTTAGAGAGCAGAGCAAATCACAATCATTTGAATTTAGCGCAAACGAGTGAGAGTGTTGTAGACTCTGCTCGATCCAAACTATTGGAGGTTGGAGTCAAGCTCGATCGCCTTGAATCCCTGCTGCGCAACCCACCCACTAGACCCGTCTTGTATATTTCTCTCTTTTCTCTTTCTGGTTTTCTTTTTCCATAAAAAAAGTACTACTTTTCTTCTTTTGTGGCTCATTTTCTGCTCTCACTTTGTGCACCCGAATCTTCAACTCTGCACCATAGCAGAAGAATTTTAGTTTACGATTACGAAGGTGGCATTTCATTTTGCTACAATCACATTCGCGTTGTATAAGTATTCCATAGGAATGTTCCCCTTCTTGTCACTCTTGTTCACTTATTTATGTCATTCTTTCCTGGAGATTGTTGCCAAAAGCTTCATAGTGTGCATCAGTTGAAATTGTCAATGTTATTTGACCCACAAAATAAATCCTATTCTAATTTGTTGGGTTTACAGTATATCTAGGTGATACAAATTTGCTTCAGCTTGTGATCTATGTCCACAGTGAATTTACAGAACAGGTGAAGATATGGATTTCCGTTGGAAAATGCTTTCCGATATCCAGTTAAGAACCAGATCATTGGCTCGCAATCTATATGCATTACCGTGCCCAAGCAGGTAAACTGGCTGTCCATGGGCCCTTCCTTTCTTTTTAAGGCTTGATGAGCCAGTCAGATGATGCAATTTCACTTTAAGCACCGCATGTTAATTGTTCCATAGTTCATCCCATTGACAAAAGCACCAAGAATTGGAGAGGTGAAAGCATTCCCCCTAGTGCCCCTAGACTTGAGCACAAATCATCTTGTATGTGGTGGGCCATCAGATATAAGAGAAATGGAAAAGAGAGTCTGTACTTTGGGTGATCTATTTCCTTTGTTAATGCAATTTGATTGACTTTTTTTTTTTTTCAAAAATGAGAAAGACAAGCTAGTGTCCACTTAAAATCAGCTAACAGTAAATTAATCTTGGGTTTCTACTCTTGGACTCCTTTTATAGGTAGCTGATTTGCGTATGTATAAGATGATACTTAAACTGGGAAAGCTAGTATTTTCTTGACAATGTAAATCCAGTATAGCAAACAGAAAATTCTAGGATACTTGCACAGGAAAAGGCAGAACATTTGATGGTAGAACAGGACATCCTTTTGAACAATCTGTTATAGCACGCTCTTGTTAAACCAAAAACTCTAATCCAGAATTATAGGTCATGCACAAATGAAAATTAGTAAAAACTGTTGGTTATAAAATTACAAGCTGCTAGTGTATCCTGAAGCAGAATAATGTCAAAGCAACTGGTGCAGTGCCTAGTGAAAATATTTCCATCTGATCTCATTTCTTTCCTTTCCCTTTTTGTTTTTCCAATTTTGAAACTCATCCTCAAGTTATTTTATCCATAAGGTTTCCTGATCACATTTCCTTACAGACAACTATGAATATATTATGGAACTTTACCTGATTCGGTGAGCCATTTTTGGTCAAGCTTCCTCCTCGACCTCTCACTTTGACGAGTCCTTACTTCTATTTGAAATGTTAAAGAAATGAAAGCAGATTAAATTGGAATTAAATCATGATTTAATGCATTTCTAAAATGCATTGTTTTGTAGTTTCATTCACTGTTTATGACTCTCATAAAATGAATAGTTGAAAATGAAAGACTCTGCCATCATTATTCAGTCTGTTGACTTTGACAGATAGGTTCACCTTTCAGTATTTGCACTTCTACTTATCTTCAGGCCAAGAAACTTGCTTGCTTCTAGTAACAAAGAATCCAACGTCAGCACTGATTGTTATGATCAAGGTACACTTATGTTATTTCATGAAACAATTTTCAAAGGGAACATATCCATCATATGATTTTGCATTTTTTGTGAGTAATAGCTTTAAGAATACCACAAATTGTTTCTGAATTGGGGCCATGTATGTCACATAGAACCCAGATTTAAATAAATTTATACCGCAAACTTACTCTATCTGCTAATCCAGACAAACCTGCTGCAATCAGGGATAGTAGGATTGGTTTAGAGCTCAGTCAGTTCAATACTAAAATAAGGGGTTTAATGGCACCTCATGTTTCTACTTCCTATATCTTTTGAAAAAAATGAACAGGCTTTAAATTTCCACTTCTATTTGTTTATTTGACCTTGACTTACAATTGCATATGCTCGTCAGTCTTTTATCTTGATAATTTGGTTTAGGCCATTAATGGAATAGTATCAGCCTTTCAAGTGACTGTCTTTGTTTTTTAATTATGTAGTAAGAAACTCAAGACACAACAGAAATAAGTATCACTTGAAACTTGAAAGCACTCACATGCAGACATACAATCTTTGCAAAAACTTAGCCATCATTATTTTGTTAACATATAGTTTACCTGTACTTTGTCTCCATGATCCAGTTGTAGATCTGATGAAAACCCCATACTCCCAAGATCATTCAGAGTTGCTGAGACCTCTTTTAGTAAGTTTATGTTGTTATGGAAATTATGAACCTTGAACTTCAGCTTTTTATGGTTTTAAAGCTTTAGTGGTGTTTGATCCTCTTGTTTTGTGTTTGTGGCAGTCAGATGATGAAAGCAACAATCAGGTGCAGGCATGTACTTTGATTTTTAATATTACTGTGAATATGTCAACATTTCATCTCTGCATCCCTCTACTTGGCCTTCTTTCCACGTGGTCAGTTGATTCTTTGTTTTTGTGAGCTACCAGATTCAGCCATTTAGTTCTATGTCAATGACTTCACTATGGAAGGCTTGCTCTGCTGTCGTTTTGTTCTTTGGACTGGCCGCACTTCTATTCGTAGTGGTTCTTCTCTGCACAACCATCTAATGACATCCATGGCAACACGGAGTAGAAATTGAATGATCAGATGATTCCCCGACGATTCAAAATACCCATAGAAGAATCGTGATGGCTCTTTTCGAATGTATGTGCTAATATTCTGTAAACTTTGTTATGTGCATTCAATTTTTCAACCTTCTGCAATTTAAAGCAAGGGCAGAATTCTCATGGGGGTGGAATTTTGAGTTTAGTAAACATGAAAATACACATTTGATTCCTAGTTTCAAGTCCAACTGCGCACCCTTATGGTATATTGAAGCCTGTTAGAAATTCACTAGTGGCACAGGGTTTGAGTATTTTGCAAGTTATAGGTTTAAATTTTCGTATCACTATTATAAAAAAAAGGGTATAATACAATTTATATTTTTAAAGTTTATTTTAATATTAAATTATTTTTTAAAGTATTTTTTTTATCTCACTAAATCTTTTTAAACTTTGATATAACTTGAAAATAATTTGAAAGTTAAATGAAACGGAAGTTAATATCTAGTTTTAAATTATACCAAATTTCAAAAAATTTAGTGAGAAAAAAAATTTACGGAATAATTTGATACAGGATAAATTTCAGTAGAATAAATTGTATAGTCATATGATGTGCACGTTGAGGTGATATTCGTTTTATTTAAGAGTAAAATTATGTTTTTCAAAAATGTAAATTGTATTTTATTAAAAAAAAAAAATGAAAGGGCATGCTAGACAGCCTATGGTGCTGATTCAGAAAACTTGTGAAGATGAGTATCCAGTGAAACTTATTGCAATCAAAACCTAAACATTTTTGGAAAAGAATTGGATGCTGTTGGTATATCAAGCTATCCAAATCTTTCCATGTCAAAAAAAAGAAAGCTATCCAAATCGAATATCAAATTTAAAGAAGGCATTATACTACACTTACTCCACGTTTTGAATTTGGGTACCCCGAGAATTTTCAAACCTTAAAATTGATTAGAAGATTGGACTGTGAAACGTCATATGCCCTGAAAAACGAAGTTTAATTTATTCTCTGTAGTGTAAGATGAAACGCGTACGGACTTCGGTTTATGAAAAAGCTTAATAAATAAAATTTCCAAATTGGTGTGGGGCTCTAAAATAAAGGCTAATCAACCATTGGAAACGTAAAGTTAGGGCAACCGTTACATTATATATAAATATAAATGTAAACCTAGTCAAGAAGACAAGAACCAAGAGCCGCTGATATCCTCGGACCTCAACCATCCAACGCAATTCTGTTCTATTGCTGTTGTTCCACATTGATATTAGAATGAGCGTAGCGGTAGTGAACAGCTCCACCGTAACGGAGTTCGTGGACGACGTAGCGACGTTCGATAGTTTCGTGAACGAATGGTTCGGCATGGTGGACGAGAACGGCGACGGGGTGCTCTCGCGCGACGAAATCCGCGGCGGGTTCGGTAGGGTCTTGCCGTTGGGTTACAAGTCGCAGCCGCAGCAAGAGATTGACAGCCTGTGCGGGTTGGTGTTCGACAGGTTCGACGAAGATCGAAACGGTGCGCTCGATCGGAAGGAGTTCAAGTCCCTGATGACGGAGATTATGCACGCCATTGCTCGTGGCATCGGTGGCTCTCCCATCATCGTGGCTCTTGAACAAGATAGCTTGCTTATGAAGGCCGTTCAACATGAATTGGCGACACGCCCTTCTCCTTCGTAGAGTACTCATTGTTATTCATGCATTTCTTTCTCTGACTCTGATTTTTGTTCTGTCGTTTTGTGTACATTTTCGTCTGCAATGATTATTTACATGCAAATTTAAGAATTTAGTTGTTTGTTTGTTAAGAAATGATTTCTTAAATTAATGTTAGGATTTAATTTTATAAATTTTAGTAATTGATATTAATTATGATTCTATTTGATATTATTTTCTTAATTTGTTACGATGTTTTCTTAACTTATTAAGATATTGTTTTCTATTATTGTTAGGATTCTTGAACTATATATTATAGATGTCATATAACTATTTTGTCAAGAAATAAAAAATTATTAACTAAAGGTTTTTTTTTTAAAGGAACACCCCTTTTAATTTTCTCATAAGAACCCATTGTTTCTTTTGTTAAGTGAGATTTGATTTCATTTGGGGCTTGAAAAGTTCGAATTTTTGTTTCATTTATAATTATGTTCGAATTTTTGTTTCATTTATAATTATCACCAAATGCAGATATATATGGTAATGGTGGATTAATCGTTCCACTAATAGATTTACCTGGATGCTATAGAAGAAAACTATGCCTTTTAGTCATATCATCGTGTTTGAATTTGAATTTGAACCTTGAACTTTGAAGTGTGGTAGAGTTGAAAAGGGTCAATTAGTTTCTGAATTTTGAGAGGAATTTCTTTTTTCTTGGTAATGCAAGTCAGATAATATTTTGGTAGGCCAATCCAGTATGAATTTTAAAATTCGAAGCATTATTTTTGCTTCAAATATTCTGGCCAAATATATTTTTATGCACATTTTACCAACCAGACAAATGAGAGCAGAAAACGGATCAAAAAATTAATTGATGAGAGCTTAAAATGCTTTTGAGAAAAATATGAATACACTCCTAGCTTTATCTAGAAATTAGTCAACATATTTACAAAGCTGTGATTAAGCTGAAATTTTTTTTACGCACTTGAACCAGTTTACTATATTGTAAGAAAAAAAAATAGTCTACATAAATTTTTGGATATAGGTGAAAAGGTCTTAAAATTTTTAAAACCAGTAAACAATCCTTTTGCCTACCAACTAAATGCAAACAGAGTTTATCATTTGTTTACAAATACATGACTTTTTAAATTTAATTTGTATTGTTGAGAAATAAAAATGCCAAACAATTGTAGAACATTAAAAGTGAAAAATATTTCTTTTGAAATTTTTAAAAAATAAATTATGTGAGCAAATAAGAAATTACTGCATATATTCATAATATGTGTAAGTCATATGATGAAAGATTTTTATTTAGCATGGTCTATTTGTATGTTTTTAAAAGTTTAAGAACTTTTTATAAGAATGAAAAAATCATAGGGTCTACTTTAAAACGAGATAGGGTTTATGAAGTTTATGTATATTTTCCCAATGCTTTTTTATCTTTATTCTCCTATTAGTCAAAATACAAATAGTTAGCTTTAGCACGAATCGATATATATATCTTTTAAAGTTTTAATTTTGACAATCAATTCACTCAAATTTTTAACAATTTGCAAATACGATCTTAGATCCAAAAGTTTGAATTTAAAACTTCTAGTTAAAAATATAATTACCAAAAATCACATAATTCAGAGAATTTTCACCAAAGGGAGTATTCATTAAAACTCCAACTCAAATATCTATTTTGTTAGTTTATTTCACTTTCTTTCTTGACGAATTCTAGTAGAAAGTAAATGAGAAAAAAGCATGAAGTTTAAATGATATAAGAGAAAACTAAGGAAAGATAATTTCCCGGAAAAAAAAAGAAAAAATCAACTGAAAAATGTAGTATACAGTAAAAGCTTACAGTTCTCCTATTTCTTCTTTCAAATAAAGAATTAGACATTAGAGTTTTTCTTGAACCTAAGCTAATTAATGCTTGGACATTTAACTCAAACAAAAGCACATAACACTTGATTAAAATTGTAACCCAAAAAAAAAAAAATACTTGATTAAATTTATTGTCTGATATGGAGAAGTAGAATAGAATAGGAGGCCAACATGAATGAAAAGAAAAACTAAATAAATTTTACACCAAATATACACAATCAGCCTGATAGCAAATTGGATAATGTGGGGAATCAGCACTCCTACTGGCCCCTCTACATCCTTCACTGATTGGAATACCACGTTCAGTTTTTCAAAATGCATCAGAAATTATTTATTCAACACAAGGAATAAAAATATCAATGTCTCTGTATTTAGCGCAAAAAAGCAGAGTAATATTTCTCGATTCAAAGTTCAAGCATTAAAAATTATAAGATTTATGACATTTCGTGAGAAGATAACCATAAAAAAAAAAAAGAAAGAAAAGGGACATGGTATATAAAATTGTTAATGTCAACATGCATACTATGTCTTCATTGTCTAATTGTGATGACTTGGAAAGTCCCATACACCCAGTGCAACCCAGCTCACCAGCATATGAGAGACACAAGGCAATCTTAAAGCCTTGTCAAAGGCGCAAATCAAGGAAGCAAAGCATGAGCCAATGAACTGTATGCTAAAGACAATGCAACTGGAGTTGATGATTGTGGTGATAGAAGCCTTGTGTTCTCATCATTGTAAGATGCAAAAGCGCTACACTTTTGCCAACATGTCACATAAAAAAATAATAATAATAACCACCCTCCAAAACAACCATAAAGCTTGAACACATATAAGTACAAAGTCCAAAATTTAACAACTCCATGCTTGCAAGTTGCAATTTCTGCTTATCACATAGAGCCAAGAACACACACTCACACACTCCTCCCATCTCTCCATGACCCTTATGGTCTCTCATCCACACCGAAAATAAAGCAAGCTTATCAAACATTAACTTTATGGTTTGAGAAACAGGCACGTACACGATCAAGAAGGAACAGAACAACATGATCCCAGCTTGTTTCAGCCAACCCAACACACCATCATCAAGCTCGAGCAGCTCTCAAGTGCCCCAGAATCTCGTCACCTGCATATACCAAACTCAGCTTTGCACCTCTCCCACGTACCTCACCCTCAGTTGGTCCAGAACCCTCTTCTCTCACTCCTTAACCATCTACGCCGCAGACACCTTATCCATCACCATCTCTCTCAACCCATCAACCTTCTCATTCTTCCGAGCACGACCGGGGTCGAAATCCATCTACCCGACCCGGACCCACCAGCATTTTCAGAAGATCAAGCTCTATTGGGACTTTGCTCGAGCACAATTCAGTCAAAACTCGGCTGAGCCAGAGTCATGCTTCTACTTAGCAATCTCGTGCAATGGCAGGCTTGAATTCTTCCTGGGTGACCTTCTGGACGAGTTGACTCGGCGCCCGACCAGGCTGCAGGTCACGACCCACCGACCCGGTGACCAGATTCTACTGTCGAGGAGAGAACATGTGTTTGGAAGCAGGAGCTACCTGTCACGGGCTGAGTTCATGGGATCCAAACACGAGATAGAGATTGAGTGCAGTGGAGGGGTGCTGAGGGTGAAAGTGGATGGTCAAATTCGCTTGGTCGTAAAAAGGCTGGCTTGGAAATTCAGAGGGAACGAGAAAATCTTCATCGATGGCATCGAAGTAGAGTTCTACTGGGATGTGTTGAGTTGGGTGACTAACAGCAACGACGGTGACAATGGCAACGGCCGCGGTGTTTTTGTATTTCAAGTAGGTGATGGCGCCGTGTGGCCGGAGATGGTGGGTCCAGAGAAGAGGTTGATGAGGAAGAGCTTGCCGGGATCCACGTCGGCGCCGTCGATCATATCATTGTTGCCGTCGCCGTCGCCGTCGAGTTCTGGGGTGTTGCAGTGGGCAGAGGAGACCAGTGACGGTGGGAGGAGCTCGTGCTCTTCGTCAATGACTACGAGGTCGTGTGGGAGTAACGGTGGGTTCTCTTTGTTGCTGTATGCTTGGAGGCGAGATTAGGATTTGAAATTTGGAACAGAACTCAATTGTTCTTCTGCACATTAATGATTTCACTTGTGATTAGTAATTTCAACTCTTTTTGTGTTTTAAGTAAGAAACCATTCTTTCTTTCCATCTGATTTCAACTCTGAATTGCTCTGGATTGGAGTGCAATTTCTTGTTCATCTATGTAAACTCAAGTTTCTTTCTTGTCTTGCGAATTATTTGTTATCCTATGGGATATGTCTTTAAGAAGAGGACATTCATTTCTTGCCACAAAACAAAATAGGGAAACTTCATGGTAACAGGTATGTTGTAATGAAATAACAATGAATCTCATAATAAAATACTTGTAATTTTTCCGATCAGGCTCAATAATTGGGAAGTGTCATATGAAAAAAAAACACAATATTTTAAATATAAAAAATAAACTTTATAATTTATCATGATGAGTTCATACATAATATAATTTAGATCTATTTTTTTTAACATAATAGTCATGTTAATGGAGAGAATACAAGTAGAGAATATTTCTATTTTGCTTTCTTTTTGCCACAAAGACTGTTCTAAATTGTTGCACTTAAGTCATTACTTCAAAATAATTGCCTTCAAAACAAGTTAAACAGTCATTCTCCGAATGTACTGAAGTTAATTAATCTAGAAGAAATTTGTGAGCCTATTGTGACCGTTAAAATCAAACCACGTTGACACAAATCATGTTGCAAAGAGTGTGGGATGGATTTAATGATATGAAACAAAGCAATAAACCAGTGAATTATCTTTAGAAACGTGTTTTAAAATCCCAGTTGACATTCGGAATTGTGTTATTGTTGTAATTTCAAATAGATGAGTTTGAGCCTAAAATTAATAATCCCGAAATTTTGATGGGTCTCGTTGAATTTTCATCCCGTCCCGGGCGGCCAAGGACCATTGGTTACGTTACCCCTTGCTAGGGGTAGACTTCTGACCTGTAAGAAACCAATTCAGAAGTCACATTCACGAATCATGACTCATAAGGCTCCAACAGGACCAACACAAAGGTCAGAAGACCGTTTACCATAAACAAAGTTGAAAGCAAAGCAACATTGCAACCAAGCGCGCACGCACCAGTACCATTCCACCTCGGATTCTCAGATTCAATAATACCATAGCAGTGGCATAGACCCCCTCAGTCATCATATAGTATGCAGAATACAGATAGAAAGGTTACCCTTTCTTCTTATAAAAGATGGGATTGGTGGAGAATCTCTGCAACATGAGATGCTTTCTTTACTCCTACCATTTTCTAATGTTAAAAGTAACCCCCTGTTTCAGAATTTGTGTCTAATGAATTAGGCATGTCAGGGACCTAGAGCAGCCTGGCCGTAGAAACCCCATGCCACATTCTGAGATATTGCAATCCCATATTTGTGTGTTCCCTCCTTCAATCTTCAGTGCTAAATGAATTCAAATGAACCTACTTTCACATGACTTCTATCATGGCCTGAACCTGCCTTGGAGCACCTTCTTCCCTTTTGCTCTCTGGAATCTTTGGTTAAAAAGAATCCACAAAGTCTTCATAAACAGACCACCAAGATGGTCTTCTAAAGCAGCTACTCTTATTAAATCCACTGAAACTTTAATACAGATGAGGCAACTGAAGGTAATCCTAAAATTGCTGGTTGTGCTAAAGTGGTGAGAGATAGTGGAGGCAAATGATAATGGGATATCATAGAAGAATTGGTTGTGCTAACAACATTATGGCTGAACTTTATGGACTAGACATGTACTAAGGCTTGCATCGCAATTTAGTCTCACCCCATCATTGTAGAAACGGATGCACTTCTGGTCTAGAAATGATTAAAGCTGGTCCTTCAACTGATAATTTGAAATTCTCCATACTTCTAAACGACTGCAAGCAATCTTTGCTGGACTTGGGACCCTGTAGTTGACCTACGTGTATGGAGCGGGCAACAGACTACATGGCAAATGGAGTATTTTTTTACCTCCTCAACCATCTTTTTTTTTTTTTGGGTCATGGGGGCATGGGGGGGGGGGGGGTTGGATCGTCCCACACTGGGATTCGATCCTGGGTGCGGTGGTTTCAAGGCCACTGCCTTGGCCATTGTGCTCAGGCCTGAACCGCCTCCTCAGCCTTTTGTATTTTAAACAATCTCCCCTACTGGGGCAGCTATGTACTTATTGGATGACTCCATGAAGGGCTTTAGACCCAGACACCGTTCTTCTTAATTGTTTACTTGTTTTTTCTTTTCCTAATGCAGTTTTCCTTCCAACAAAAAACAAAACTAATATTTCTAATCGTGCATAAGCCAAAGAATGGTTCAATGTTCAATTCTTCATGTTTTGTCTTGATATACTGGCATACATTCGTGACTTTTCCCATCTAAAGCACCAGTAATAAACAATCCTGTTTAGAAAAGAAATATTGTGCAAGTACTCCTAGTTATACTTACGGTTAGAGGAAAAATAAGCCAGAGTTTCAGCTTTCAGAAAAATTGATAGGTGTCAATTGCAACTTTAACAACTACATAATTTAAGAATCATTAGGGCTTTCATGAAATACTTGTTTCATTTTTTTACCTAGTGATGCTCATCAGCAACTGCCAATAAAAAGAGTGACATTTGAATGCAAAACTTCATTACATTCAATCACCACTGTTTTCAAACTTGAAGGTGAAAATCTGCACAATTGCTTCGAGTGCAGAAACATCCCAACTCTCAACATGCCTAACAATCTGTAAAACAAAAAGTTGCAACCACCAGTCAGTAGGGATCTCAAATCACACCAATCATTGCAAAGTTATACAGCAGTAAGACAAGGATGCATTAATTCTGACTTTGAATTCTTCATCTAATTCATAATATGTGCTACCATCAATGGAAATCAGAGGTCTCCAAGGAAGCTTCAAGTTGGTCCTGCATATCAGACAAAAACAAAATCAACAAAAATAGCACCAAACTAACATCCCATGTTACAGAGAAAGTGAGAATTTTACTACTGATGGAACATTATGTATATTCAGAAACATTATTGTATTATTTCTTTAACAGAATTACACCATGCTTTTAGAAGCATTTTACCATTCTTTGAACAATGTGGCAAACTGGCAACTTATATGAGACAGATATACGGGGAAAAAACCCAACACATACTGATATCTTAAAAACCCTATCCTGAGATTGAGGGAACAAAAAATGTTGGAAGAAACAAACTTGGATGTTATATTAACACACATAAGGAGCAGGACAAGCACCTTAGTTTCCACGTTGCCTGCACAAAATTTGTGTCAGAATCAAAACCCTGCAATATGAATTTATAGCATGAGCAAAGCATGAAGCTGTATCTTATAAGTAAACAGTATAAACAGTGTATTTCTAGAGGCTAATGTCCTTTTAGTTGTAGTTAGATCCAGAGACTGATCAAAAGAAAATCTATAGACAATAGCTAAGAAGAATGATAAACCTTCTAACTCTTTATATCTTAAAAGTCCAATGTGATAAGATGCTTACATTAACAGGGTCCTGAGATTAATCAGTTATAATCAGGATTTACAATTTACAGAGCAAGATAGGATAGGAACTTAACATACAAAAAAGACAGAAAGATGAGCGCACATAATCAAAAGGGAGAAATATATCTTTTTTTAGGGGCCCAAAGCCCCACACCAAATGGGTATGAAATGGCTCAAAGTATCTAGACCTTAGATGTAGCTTCAAAACGAACACATATTTGGAATGCATAATGACCTTCACAGGTAACCAGAACTTAGTAACAATTTCAATGGTCAAGGTTCTCTGCCATCATAGTTTTCCAATGATAGGCTACACTGAGGGAAGAGCACCCTTAGACAATAAATCATAATTCCACCAAAACAGCTGCCAGTTTCACATTGGCCAGTCTATTAAGATAGAAAGACTCATGCAGGTTTCACTTTCTTGTTTTACAACTAGTATAAAATGTTAATTTACAGAGAATATCTACCTTCTCAATCTTTTGTAGTATAATTGACGCACAGTCAAAGAAAGGAACAAGCAATTTTCAAGTTGCGCGCATACAACTCCCTACCTGTATGACCATACATAATAGCTTCAGTATATCGACACATTTTCAGTGATTCTTTTTATTAGTTAGTTCTTGTAAGCCTTTAAAGGTTTGAAAACAGCAGAGAGTGTTGTGACAACGATATATAACTTGATGTCAAAAAAATTAGCTCAAGTAATCTCCACTTATATGGAAAATGTATATTTGAGATAATGCAAAGCACAGAATAAGAAAGAAATACTATCAAAATATAAAGCAGATACTATTCAAACATCACACTAGCAATGAATGAAAACTAAGTTAACACATTAGACCATGAAAACTTGCATATGAAATTATTAATTAATACTGTTTTTAATGTTGAACAATTTTAAGTATCTTGTTATGTAAATAAGAACTACTAATAAACAAAAGAAAAAGAACATAAACAAATACATTATAGCAGAAGTACTCCTCTGATGTATGATGAAGGGTGTTAGTAAGTACGAAGCAGAATAAAATGCAGTGAATGGATACACAACATGACTTCCCCAGTCAAAAATATGACTTTTACTTGCATAAATATCAACAAACTAAGAATAAATTCCCACCCTTAATGTAAGTCAGTCATGTGATTTCACCCAGGACTCAATTCACCTGCAGCTACTGTAGCAATGCATTAGGAGAGACAAATAAATAATACAAATGGATCCACAATTTAAAATTAGCAAGACTCATTTATTTGTTTCTTTCTCCCTCTTACTGAGAGACTGCAGGAGATTCAAATCCTTTCACTCACAACCAATATCAAAACAAAGACAAGAAGTTTCGGCAAAATTCAACGATACAACAATAAGCAAACAATGCAATATTTCAATAACTTGTGACAATTTTCTTTAGTGATATAGTCAAATCAGCAACAAACTAATTACAGGCTCAGGACTAACTGTCAGAAGAGAGACAAGCCAAGCACAATAGAAAGAGAAGCATAATGCTAGTTATTGGTAAAAGCCGTGATTCTTACCACGAAATCTAATAGTTGGATCTTCAAAGAGACAGTTTTCGGCATAAATTGAAGAAGTGAAGTTCCCTAGTTGTCAAACATAGGTGAGAAAATTATCCATTAATTTTAAACCAAGCAAAAGATTCACCAATTAAGTGTCCTAATGTTTCCAAATTTCAACGCAAGTCGTGCATGTTATAATGTTGCTATTCATTTCTGCACGCACGATCCCGCTTCATCATGCGTACAAAAATAAGTGATAGATAACATACCAGAAAAGAAGCTGATGTGATTATCTTTATTTTTTTTTTTATAAAAAAAGACAGGAAATTGAAAGTATTCGCAGAAAGATGCTAAATCAGGGAGTAAGAGTAGTACACTACTTAAATGTTTGATAGAGAGAAAACAAAAATAAAAATGAAAAGGGTACCTGTAACAAAGTAAGCGTTCTCATAATCAGACTTGATGATCATTAGAACATCATCGACGCTTGAAACTGAGAATTCATCATTGTGTTTCTCTACATCTCCACTCAAAACGCTGCACATTCATAAATTGGACACTACGACATGAACCGATTATCCAAAAGCTTAAGTTGCTGCTGGAGGCACATGAATATGAATGGCATGGATTAGACACGACACCTTGTTTGACCGGAAGGAGAGAAAAGCCTCAGGAGCTCCGTCACTCCGCTCACTGCCATTTTCAATAGCAGAGGGGTTTCGGTTTCTCTGTTAAAACTTGTATAGTTCTTTCTGCTATTCGGTGTGTTTGAGGTTGAGCAGCATTGGACGGCGTGATTCCTCTGCACAGCAAGTGCAACTAAAAAGGGTCATAATCTAAACCAGAGAGAAGCATCACACTAAAATCAAGTGAACTTTGAAAATCTGAATTGACAGGATCTAGTAAAGTACCTACCAGGGAGATGAAGGGTAGAGGAGGTCTTCCACTGAACCAGCATATTCTGGCCATTATCATCTATTCTAAGCATTTGGATTAAGACAAAGTTGTTTGCTTTCCCGGTTTTATGTAAGTGTTTCACCTCCTCGGACTTTGTTAACATTGAAATCTGCTTGGTCATCACCATAGATACAGATACGCCTTGCTCAATTATGTGTGGGTGTGGCTAAACCTGTCTACCTCTCTCTGCTCCCAACGGGTGCGTGTGTGCGGGAGATAGAGAGCGCTGTCTTTTTCTTTTTTTTTTTTAGGAAAAGAAAAGAGACAAAACCCACAACTGGCTAAATACACACTCGTTTTTTGTTTTTGACAGTAAATACACACTCTAGGCCATAAAAATCCCGGCACTTCTTTTATTTGTGCAAATGGCCCAATATAAAACACGAAGTCTTTACCTTGGGCTGGGTCTCACATGTACGCAATGTCCTCCATCCGTAAGTTGCGTCTCGCCCTCTTTTTGTAAGACGAAAGCTGTGAGTGTCCCTCCCTTCTCTTATGCCACGTTTAGACAGAAAATTAGAGAAGAAAAATAAAAAAAAAAAGAGATTTATTATAAAATTTTAATTTAATTAAAAAATTTATAAAAAAAAGGAATTTTTAAATAATTTTTTAAAATTTTTTAAAATTAAGTTTTATAAATATTTTAAAGTTTTCATAATTTAAAAAATTTTATAAGATTTAAAATATTTAAATAAAAAAATTATTAGTAAATCTTTTATTTTTTTATTTTTTTAAATCTTTTTTCTTCTCTTTCTTTCTAAATCTCCAAATATAACCTTATAAGACAATAACTCTCTGATTGCGTCAATCCCACATTAGGAGTTTGACCCTCCAATTTTAACTAATAATTTTATCTTTAAAATAAAAAAAATGCGTAATCTTTGGATACTTTTAATTAAACTTTTCTTCAATTCTTTTTTGGTACATCAGAAATCAACAAAAAAAAAAACTAACTCCTAATGCGAAGTACACCTAAAATGTCAGCTATAAGAAAAGTAGCTAAAGCAGATGAAAATCGGTATTGAGTGAGCTCATCTTTGCTAAAAAGTTTATACAGTTATTAGCCTCCCTCAATATATGGACCACTCTCAAATTATAATTTTTATTTATAAGATTTTAAATATTAGAAATAATGATATCATAGATATGAAAGTCTAAGTGTGAGCTATTCACTAAACGAATAGCATTTAAGGAGTTAGACTCACATATTACATATTTGTAGCCAGCATTTCAAACCAATCTCAAACCATTCTTAATAGCCACATGTTCAGTGAGAAGATTAGCTGTAATCCCAATTCGACCAGTGAAGCCAAACAAAAAACTACCATTTTCAATACGAGCAAGACAACCGAAACCAATTATTCCCAGATTTTCTAAAGAATCTCCCATCAACGTTTAATTTAACCATTGTAGGAGGAGGAGCATCTCATTTAACCAGCCTCGTCGAGAGAGTATGTTTGGAGGCGCCAAATAATTTTTTACAGTCATTTGTCATGATCAAAATATTTTGAATAATCCTCCTGTCATTTAAAATAAATTAAGAATATAAAAAGAGTTAAAATTTGATATTATTATTTAAACATGTATTAACATATTAAATTTAAATCTTCTTTTGTAACAGAATTATTTTGTTAGAGAGATAAATATAAATTATAACATATTAAGATTTAATATAATAAATTATTAATCTCACTTTTTATATTTAAAATCTTATATTTTAATATATTATTAAAATAATTTAAATTTTTAAATAATTATTATAATAATTAGATTTTTTAAACTTATAAATGAATTAATTTATATCAATTTAGTATATTAATCTTAAATTAAATTTAATAGCTTGACAGGCGGCAGCATGGAGAAATTTGCGGCATAATAGATAAATGAATGTTTAATTAATTAAACTTAACCATGATTAAGGGTAGGGTCATTTCTTTGTTTGCTTTCACTCACTCTTCAGTGTCAGTGAGGTGAGCCAGTCACTGATCGTCCACTCTTGTTCAAACTCCGTTACCGGCTGATCAGCACCACCACCGGCACCCTAGAACCATGGCAGAGGCCAACGCCACCACCGCTCACCCTATCAAAATAATCGCCGGTGCCGATTCCTTTGGCTGTTCTCTGAAAGATGCTGTAGTCCTCCACTTACGCACCCTCAACATTGACGTTGAAGATCTCGGAACTTCCTCCCACTATTCAATCGCAGCCGATGTCGGTCGCCGAGTTTCTGATTCTTCCTCGTCTTCCTCCTCTCCCGAGATCCGCGCCCTCGTCGCCTGCGGCCCCGGCGTCTTCGCCGCCACTTGCCTAAACCCCTCCGATGCTCTCAATGCTCGCTCCATCAACAACTCCAATGTTCTAGCCGTCTCGGGCAGGTCGACTTCGCCAGAGTCCGCCATCGAAATTCTCAACACTTGGCTGAACACCCCCTTCAAATCGCCATGCCCCGCATCTGACAACAAGCCATGGCCCAAAGAAATCGAGCCGTTTCTTGATAATTCGCTCGTGGAAATGCCGCAAATCGGGCAGGGACCGCGGAAAGATGAAGTCCCTGCGGCGGATACCTGCGCGGTTTGTTGTTTGGTGAAGAACCGAGAGCTGAATCGGATTGATTTGATTCCCGGAGGATCGATGAAGATTCTGAGGGAGAGTCCCACATCAGCTTTCGTGAGGTTCAAGGCAGGGAGCGTGGAGCCGGCGCATCACCACACGTTTGGGCACGACTTGGTGGTGATGGAAGGCAAGAAAAGCGTCTGGAGTTTGACCAAGGAAGAGAGGTACGATTTGACGGTTGGGGATTACTTGTTCACTCCAGCTGGGGATGTGCACAGGGTGAAGTACTACGAGGACACTGAATTCTTCATCAAGTGGGATGGTCATTGGGATATGTTCTTTGACGAGGATCTTGAGACTGCTAAAAACGCAATTGACAAGGAGTTAGCCAAGTAATTTCTGATTCAAGTTATGCCCTTTCGATGATGAATCAGTATCATGTATGCTGAAAATTTCTCATCGTTCTTCCGACATGTTTATGGAGAGAGTATTAACCTATGGTGGTCATAGGACTGTGTCTTTGTTAAGCATCTTATCTTTGTGGAAACACGTTTATCGGAGCATGTTTGGTCAGAGGAAAAGAAATAGAATAAAATAGAACGAAAATGAAAACTTTTTATATTTGATTTTAATGATTTTATATATTTTATTTTATTTTATTTTATTTTTTTAACATACTAAACGTGTACAGAAAATACCAAGGATTAAGATTTATTTTAAATTTTATTATTTATTTTTTTATATTTAATTCAACAATTTAAATATTATGTTATTAAAGTGTTATAATTTTAATAGACTTAAATAATTATATTATGGAGATATTAAAATTTTAATAAATTAAATATAATATTCTTAAAGCAAGTAAGAACTGCTTTATCTTTGTGGAATGTGGGTTTAATATGTATCAATTATCAAACGACTCTCTTTTAATGTACCCATGTTTTCGTTCTTATATGCTGCTCTTTCCTACAAAAGCGTGAGTTTATCCATTATTAGTGATAAACAGATGGAATATCTTTTCGTTCTTTTGATTTTGATATATACAGCAATTGTGGTATATTCTTCCTTCCTATATGCAATGCCTCGCATTCATTACTGCCTTGGTGTCTCTGCAAGTGATTAACGATGGGGCATACTATTAATTGAAAAAAGAAAATCATAGATAACTTGGCATAGATGACCTATAAATATGCACAAACGCAGAATTCCTACATATGTCTCAAATCTCAATGCAATTTTATCTACATCCAGGATCCTCAAAAGTGCTTCTCACCTCTGATCTCACGGCTCAAAAATGAGTTAAAAGTGCTTTTATCTGCAGGACGCGATTTTGCACCCTCCACCAAAGTTCAAACACCCTAATTATGAGACTTGTATTATGTATATTGTCACGAGAAATGCATTCTGACAACATAAATTATTTCTCTTATACAGTGATCACTTCTTGGAGCATTATGTGAAATTATATTAATGCTAAATTCAGCCCAAAACAAAAAATTTCAGCGCTAAGAATGTCAATGGCTGGATAGGAATCACAATTATAGACACCAGATTTCACAACTATAAACAACACCACTTGCTACTAGACTAAGAATTTTGCAACTACTTTTCAATTAAATATACATTTTAAAATGTTACATCATCCATGCATAAAGAACAAGCTTACAGCATGTCAATGTGAAGAACTTATCTGCAAATTTAAGTTGTAATTTTCTGTTGTCTGTATAAGATAATAAGCTCTCATACTAGACTCAATTCATCTTTAGTATTTGCAATTTTAAGGTCGTCTTGAAACTTGGCAACAAGCTCCTTCCGCAATGCCGCCAGTTCTTCCCCTGCATCGCAGATATAGGCTGAAGCTTGCCTGCCGGACAAAGTTGCACCTTCCATGCTGTCTATGTAGTCCTGAACAAATTAAATCTTTCAGCCATTCAAGTAATCACAAAAGTATATAGAATTAACAATAAAAGTCAGCTATATCAATGAAACTTCAGATATCAGAACTTTTGTGAAACTGGAGATGACATAAAGCAATTGCTGGACAACACAATTTGTTTTCATTAATATATTGACATCTGAATAGCACAACAAAAATTGTTGGAGTTCATTAATATATTGGCATCGACTGGAAGGTCAATAACAAAAACTCAAAGCGGAAGCTTAAAACTGTCTGGTACATTTGAGTTAAGCCATATCAAATCTTGATGGTTATATCTTATATGCATAAGACGACAACAATTATTATGCTAGTCAAGAAGGTGCGGGTATTTGAACTTACCTGCTTTGTATAGGAACCAGAAAGAAAGAAATTCTTCACTGGTGTCTTTTGATCAGGTCTAAATGGATCTTTACCAGGTCCCTCACGGTACAGAGATTGCCCAATTTTAACCACAGATGACCAAGTAACTTCTAAACCTTGAGATGATGGGAACAGTGCTAAAACCTGATAAAGAGTTTTAAAATCAATGAAATGATGAAAAAAATGAATATTTACCATTGAATAAAAACACCCAAAGTAGACTACAAACTGGAACCTGTGATGTGATTTATGATAGAAATAATAAAAAATGCTATGTTGATGCAATCCAAAACAATCGTATTGGCCATCAAACTAGAGGTATGAATAATATTCACGAAATGAACAAGTACCAATCCAAGCAGTAAATGCATTTTGTGAGACTTTTAAAGGCAGCATTTGTAAAATGTGCTGGCTGCTGTGTCATAGAGATTATTGCTTTTCTTTCTCATGATGATAAATTCAAGTTGCTCTCAATGTTCCAACAATAAAAATAAAAATACTGTAAGAAGCAGTTTGTTCCATTCAGCCAAGGGGACAGCTGCCACAACATGAACAAAAATGTGACAGGATGAAGGGTTTTCAAAATGGGCATGTCCAAATAGCCCAATGAAATAAATGGGCAGGGCTTAGGGCTGTCAATTCAGACTGGCCCATTACAGGCCATGTCAATTTCGGGCCGGGTCAGGCCAAAATGGCTCGGGTCAGCATAATACTAGCCCAGTCTGGCGCGAGCCCTATCTACAGGCTGGGTAAGCCAGCGGGGTTGGCCTGATTCTATTTACTGTTTTGGGTGGAGAGTGGGAGGGGGACCATGGTCTTCTAGAGTCACCTCACACAGAGAGAAAGTGCTCCAGCAAAGTGCTTTGATTTGTGAATCACAATAATGTGGCAGCTCTGCAATTTAAGATGTCCTCAAATTTTGGGAGTGAAAATTTTGACCATGTGCTGTTTAAAAAAGTGGTATTTCGGCCAGCGGGTTGGGCTTGGCCAGAAATTAGCTGGTCCGAACCGATTTTAATTTTTAGCCCATGGCGGGCTGCCCCAAATTGACACCCCTAGATGAGCAGTTATGCAATTTGAAGGACCAGTAAAAGCTGATAAGCATTCGTTGAACTAAAATGATACTAGGTTATGTAAGACATGGATCATAGAGAAGAATAGTTATCTTCCCCGGTAAAAACTCTTAGTAATAGTAATGATAATAATATTGGATTATTCTCTGATGCGAGCTTTAAGCCCCGGCACATGATTACCATGATCTAGCCTGCAGTTCTGAAGTAAACCTATAACTCCCCAAGGTAAAGAAAATGTTTAATGGAATTGAAAAGGAATGCACATGAAGAACAAAGTGAATATGCAGGCCTAGCCTCCTCTAGCTCCAAATTATATATTGAGATGAGATGCTGCTACAAATTACAACCTAAGTATCACCAGGCATTCACCATTAGTATATCATATGACATAGCATGCTGATATAACAAAACAACTCAACACACAACAAACACACTCCAGCTACCAGAAGCATGTGAATAGCTCATTATGTTACACACAAACTTTTCATGTTACTGCTAATCAACAATGAAAATATCATAACAATAAATGAGAAAAGTGGTACTTTTTTTAACCTACCTGTTTTGCTACTCTTGCAATAATTTCATCATTTGGCAAGGGCATGTATGGATCACCTGGCGTCAGAACACATCTGAAAGATGAAAATAATGTTACGTACTTAGAAGGTCAATGCAAAATCAAAATGTTAAAGCATATATGAAAGTTAATGAAAAATTTTAACCGTGTGAAGTTAGACTTGGCATGAGAAATATTTATTGAAATCTGAACAAATGACAAACTGAACCAGAAAAGTTGATGCATTCACCAATATCAGTTACAAGTTGCATGCTGATGCAGTTTCAACTACTTCATAACATACTTAGTCATGTATGATTTTATGTATAAGTAACTCATTGTATCTTTAGAAGTATATCCAAGAATTTTGTTTATATATATATCCTTACTGGAGCAATGATCCTTGTCCCTCAATGTAATAATCTTCAGGAGATGTAAGTGCAAGGTCTGCAAAGCAAGAAAAATCTGCATCGGGAGTATAGAGAAGGTTATCTAACCCAACAGCTTTCCTCAGTTGCCTGCCAGCCAGAAAGTAAAGATTAATAAAGAAGTTCAACAATAATGATCAAAGGAAAACATATCGTTCCTTATTCTTAAAACAAAAGTATCTCACACTCTCTAGTTTCAATACAGACCCCAAAATTCAGAGAATTACCTTGACTTTTCTAGATCCTGCAACTCAGTAACCCAACCATTGTATCTGAGTTGCACTGTGACCACAGGGACTCCTACTAGTTCATATATGTTTTTGAAAAACTCCTGTTCCCTCCACTCTGATGGAATTAGTCTTTTAATTCCAGGGACATCACAAGCTGACATCAAGTGAATGACAGACTAAGGCGTTGGGGATTGTTGCCATAATATTGGAATCAATACAAAAATCAAGGATGAGTAAACCACTAACCAGCAACATAAGCATCAGCTTTCACAATTGTCTTGTCAGTAGCCTGTTATAATAAAAATTAATAAGGTGTTAACTATTAGAAAGATATCATCATAAAATGCACATATTCCTCATGAAAGCATTAAGAAAAAAAGATCAAGCACTGGCAGTTTGGTCTGCAAGCACATATAACTTCTTTGGGCAATGAAAAATTTGATCAACGTCAGGGCATGTTTCACAGAGACTACTGTTTCTTTTACCAGTGGATGGCCTTCCTGAGGCAGGATAAGATACTGCCTACCAATATTGACAGAAAGAGTGCTGACACATAAGCAGAATAGCATGTTGACAACAATATGATTATGGATTTGTGAGCATTATGTCTCTCTGATATGATTCACCATTAGAAAAGCAATAATATTGGTCAATTTAGAGTTCCAATGAAACAAAATGGTAATAAATCATTGAGAAAATTCACCTTAGGAAGTCAGCTTGAGTTTACCTCTGAACAACCAAAGTCAATAGTTTAACAGGCTCAATGCTATCATACGATTTGGTAGACTAAACGAACAATATGGAAGGCCATTATGGTCAATGGCACATAAGAACAACAGCAAACCAAAACAAACTCTAACCACTTTAATGACATAAAGAAAAGTATAGGTCAATGTTAATTTAAAATAGTCCATATCTAAATTACCTTCACTATTTCAGATTCACAAAAGCAGGATACTTCAAACATATCATCTTTGAGAATGTCACTTAATTCTAACCAAGCATGCAAAACTTTAGATCACAAGGCATATCACCTTTGACATGGAAAGTCCTGTAACATATATACTACCATCAGCAGATTTATCATATAGTACCTCTCTGCATCCCCACCTAAGATGGAACCTGTTCCAGCAATGAATGAGAATCTAAATAGGGAGAAATTGGTGTAGTCATCATGGTAATATTCTCATATCTAAAATTATACCTGCCCCCTCTATCTGTGATGTACTTCCGGATAGGGCCACTCAAATAAACATCTGGTGAACCCTTCAGCATTCGCAGAAGCGAAGCCTCAGTCTTTGTGGCAAACAATGCAAATATGGTGAGCATGCAACGGGCACTAATATTATCACAGTCAATAAACCCAAGGGCATAGGCAACTGGATCCCACATTTTTTGAATACTCATGCGCGTGCCACCTTTGGACAAAAACCAGTCTGAAAAGCTAATCTGTAAGAAATGTATGTAATGGTTAAAACAACAGAATTTGTCATTAAAGACAGAAGATTGACAAACACAGTTGGTACAACGTGAGGCATGAAACTTAAAAATAGAGGGCAAGTATTGATATTTTTACTTTATTCAGTATATAGCCCAAGGCCAAAGAAGACTCCGCCCACTTACGTCTTGTGTGTGTGTGTGTGTGTGAGCATGCACATATGTGTGGTGGGAAAAGGACGAAGAAGCCCAAATATAAAGTTGAGAGGACAAATAATCATGAAATACCGCCTGGAAAGGGACTAAATATAACAAGAAAATAACATATCCTCTTACACTATCCAAATTCCTTATGTCCCTCAATGCACCATCTGGATCAACAAGAGCTTTGACAACTGGACTCAGTGCAAGAGCCACAGCATTTCTAGCCTTATCATAAGTCTGCAGATAAACAATATGTAAAGTTAAGTGCAATGAGAGTCCCACGGAGGAAAATGAAAAAATGTATTATTTTAATAGATCAAAAGGTATAACATCCTTTTCTTTAATACATTAAAAGGCAGGGTTTCTGCATAATACTAATGACCAAGTCTTGCAATCAAACACAATAATAGAATTTACAATGGGATTACCTTAAGCTGATTTGTGGACAAAAATGCCCTTATCCCATGTAATGGTGCCCCAATTGGGAAGCGAAAATCTAGTTCTGCACTGGAAAACTAAGTTATGAATAATGCATTATAAAATTATTTATCTTTTCATAAAATGTGGTTCTCTCATGAAAGGGGAAAACAAAAAGAAAATAATGAACAAATACAAAACAAAGCAAGGTATGGCAGCCCAAAACATACCTCCAATTTGACCACCTTTGTTTACAAAAGTGTGAGTGTGATCCTTCACAAGTAGATTTTCATGTGCACCCACCTAGTCCAAGTACAGATGAAGAAAAAGTAATCAGATGGATAGATACTGAAAATGCCCATGTCAAGTGAAGTCAATAATACAGGTTTCATGGCCAAAAAGAGGGAGGAAAAATACAGGTTTTAAAGATGACAGAGAACATGGATTGTGACTGCAAGCAAAATCTGTTTACCTTTTTCATCAAACGGAAAAGATTGTTGTAGCAACCAAAGAAAACGTGCAATCCCATTTCAATGTGATTTCCTCGTTTATCAACAAAAGAACCAACTTTCCCACCAATAAAAGACCTCGACTCATAAATATCCACCTGAACGAGAGAATTTGAAGTAGAACATAATAAATAATACACTAGCTAGAATACCCTACTGCATTCAGCAACACAATTACAAAAATGTAATCAAAGAATCACTCCCCTTTGCTTCAAAAGGTCACCTTACTATGTATACCTTAACGTCCAATTTCAAAATATTATGATATGTATGATATATCAGTAGACTACAAAGATAGACAGACAGACAGACAGGGAAGGAAAGAGAGAAGGAGCTGCACCTCATGTCCTTGATCCAAGAGTTCCACTGCAGTTGACATGCCCGCAAGCCCAGCTCCAATAATTGCAACTTTAAGCTTGGGTCCTCTGTAATGTTCGGGTTCTGGAGGAAACAACCCTTTTGGAGCTGGCAGGTTAACCATTTCTTTTATCAAACTTATAGTTTAAGAATATTACCTAAACTTGGAAAAATGTGAAATCAGTCGCTTAACTTCACAGGACTCCCCTAGTATGGAAACTGAATACCATCCTGCACAAACCAGTTCCCACCCACAGAGACCCACTGACAATTCATGTCAGAATTACACTCGGCACAAGATTAAAGACCTTTGACCCAATTTTTGGTTCAGGTGTAGCAACATTACAGTTATTCATGAACTTGAATAACATATTAAATTAAAGGGGCCCGAAAAAGTCATGATGCTCAGAATCTTTCTTATCTTACCTTACTATGTCAATAATTTCCTTATTCGTCCAACAATCCCCAAAAAAAAAGGAAAAACTTAAAAATATAAAAAACGAAAGAAGTTCACTTTAGTAAATAAAGTAAAGAATATTATTAAGTATTATCGTAATAAAATATATATACGTGTATAACAAATTATGAAATTATTAAAATTTATTTTTAAAATTTTTTAATTAACATTTAATAGTTTTCACTTAACTCTTTAAAGTAAATTCAGTCAAATCCCTAAAAAATATGAATGGAAGTGTGGCATCGAAATCTGATCTCAAATTGCATTCGAATCCCACATAATTTACGGAAATTTCCATCAGTTTCATCATTTACACACTATAAGCCACAATCTGTGAAACGATAATCAGCAGAAAGAATTACTAACCGTTAACACTCATGTCGGAAACATTAGTATCTAAAGAGCAACGAACCCGACACTTGTGGGTCTTCGCCAAACGGCTACCTCTGGGGACAAAGAACCCAACAGAGTCTCCTCGAGTTCCGGGGAGGGAAGTTGCCGGGCAATGAATCAAAGAAGCCATAGCCAGAGGTAAAGAAGAAAGGGAAAAAAAAGAAACCGACTTTGTTAGAAAAGCAAAAGAGAACTATGAAGCAGTGCTTGCGGTGTACGTATACGAAAGAAAGAGCATATATTGGAGCATGAAGCGGAGGAAAAGGAAGGAGGGGTATCTGGGTATGTGGGTTGCGGGAGATGCTGGGATTGGCAAATTTGTCTGGCAGTGGAGGATGTTAGAGCTTGTGACCACTCGGAATTTGGAGGATATTGGGATCATTTATAAATATAAAAATGTAATTCGATATAAACATATTGGATATTGCCCTAATCTATGGAAAATGGACATGCCACTGTTACTGCCACTGCCATTAACGATGGATAATGGAGCAACGTAGGCTCGCTAGTCGTTGCTTGCCGGTTGGACTCTGGACAGCGGAGACATGCACTTCGACACTTACCAACTAATCACTTTTCTTTTTTTTTTTTTTATGTAACGTGTCAGTTATTGCTGGGCTACGCTTTTTTATCCTGTGTCGGTTGTGCGAAAAAGAGTAAAGCATATTTTTATTTGCTGATTTTGTTTTTTAAAATTTAATTTTATAATTAAATTCTTTTAATTTTAAAATTATAATAATTTTTTAAAAAATTAAATTGATAAAATAAAAAATAAAAAAAATAAAATTTATAAATACGTTTAATTTCAGATATTTTAATAAAAGTGATAAAATTAATAAATAATAAACTTTTTTAAAAATTAAAAATAAATTTTGCTCTTTGAAAAATGATTCTTGTTAGAGTGTTTTTTTAAGATACTAATATTTAAGTTAATTTATTGATTATTATTTTTTATAATAAATATTTAAAGTATAAAAAATAAAATTAATAATTAATTAATATGTAAAAAATTAATTTAAATATCGATACCAATAAAAGAAGATGAGGGTCATAAAAATTTTCTTAAAAAATAATTTTTATCTTTATTTAAATTAGTTTATTTTATATTTTAAAAAATTCATAATCATAATATTATAATAAAATTTTTGACTAAAAATTTACTTTCATATAAAAATTAAGTAAAATTAAACATGTGTTTACTCTTAATTAGTGTCTATGTTTATTTTATTTCTTATTAAGTGTTATTATAAAAATAATAAAATTTAATTTCTTAATTTTTATATTATTTTAAAAAAATATAAATTATATGATAGAATTTACTTATCATTAAAAAAAAAATCATTTTATTACTTCTCTTTGCAAATATTTTTATCTAATGTTGCTTGAATTGCATAATAAAATGTAATCATTTTTAAAATTTTATGAAATACTTTGAAATTAAATAAAAATTTTAGGCAATACGTTTTTCTTATCAAAACTTTGCTTGTCACGACTCTTCATTATATAAAAATTATGTGTTTTTTTATATAGGTGATGAATACAATAACGTGAAAAAAAATATGGCCTATTTTATATTAATTAAAATTGACAATTTTTTAACATAAATTGTAATTTACATCTTTCAATTATGATTTATGTATAAATTAGATCTTATAGTTTAAAGAAGTGCAAATGAACTTTATGTTAAAAAATATACTATAAGAAAATATTAAATATCTTACAGATTTATCATGTGACTTCAATGTAAATTTAACTAATTTTAGAAAAATGATAAATTAGTAAAAAAAAAAAGAATTGATGAATAAAAATATATTTAACCTTCAACAATATCATAACTAAGAGACAAACCATATTTAAGTGAACAATGGATATAATTAAAATCTTACTTGTTATTTTCTTTCTTTCTTTTTTTGTGTGGTGACAATTCTATCAAATATTTAATGTTTTCCTTAACAAATTGTACTTTTCATACAAATTGTGAAATTTAGGAGGTGATTTGTATATTTTCAAATGATAAACCACGTATAGACTAAACTTAAAGGATATAAGTTACAATTCACCATTTTTTTAATATTATCTATAGAAGTTCTCTGTTTTCTGTAATTTTTTTAACAGTATCATTAATATAACTTATTATTATTCTAGTTGAATTTATGATAAATGTATATACTTTGGTTATTAAGAGTTAAGAGTTGAGACGAAACCAAAGTTGATGTTTATTAGTTTCAAAAATTGGGCCGAGTTTCAACCAAGTCCTTTTTTCTCAAGCCATCCCAATTCCAAGTTGGTCTTGGCCCTTGTCTAGTTGTCCTGATGGATCAGAAATTCAAACAGGGTGAAGGAAATCAATGGATTTCAATAATCATTCATTTGTTTCTTTATTCTTCATATTTTGCTTGGTTGCGTATTTTAAAAGCAGCAAGAGGCTTCTTCTTTGCTACTTTTTTTTTTAATTGATTTCTTCTTTGTGTTTTTTTTTTTTGGTAAGTTTCTTCTTTGTTAATTTGTTTGTCATAAAGGCATGACTGCTTGAGGCTTAGAATTTTAATGGTTGACTCATGGGCTTGTCCTTCTTTTTTTGTTTGGTCTTATGGGCTCGATCTTCTCAAACATCTAGGCTTTGCACATTGACCAGTACAAGCTCAATATTGCTTTGGAGGCCCAAATGTTGATTCATTGTTGCCCTCCGATTTGTATTTTGTAGCGTACGCTAATTGCTCCAATATGACAACCCCCTCCCCTGCGACGCAAAAGAAATCTGGAGTCTATTATTGGACCCGAGTCCATGATACAAAATTCTTTTGTTTTTTTCTACACACACCTATATAATATGGTGTAAATTGACATTAATTTATTTTCATAAATAAATTTTATAAAATAAATTTCCTCACAAACACTGTTACGTTATAAATTTATATCATAATACTCATAAAAATTGACATTAATTAAAATTCACTTTTTACTATATCAAGTTGTGTTAAAATTAACATATAATATATCTTTTAAATAAAAAAAAAGATTTATCGGATGATCACATATTTTATTGTTCAAATTTTATAAAATGGAACGTACAACGTTAATAAGATAACTATGTATTATTTAACAACCTATTGGTTAAAATTATTTTTCATAAAAAATTATTAAATTGTATAAAGGTGTCAATTCTAATACTAATGTCAACGAATACTAATATTTTCCATCAATTGCTCCAACAAAGAAATTTTCAATACGGATCTTACTTTGGTTATTTTAACCTTTTTCTATCAATTGGCCCGGGGCAGTGGAGGCTCTCTAATATATTGTACAATTCTTATACAAACACAGAACCTCCTTTAAGAAACAGAAATTAATGTCGACCAAAAAAAAAACAGAAATTAATAAATTCCAGAGGTTTGTTTCAAACTACTAAAAATAGAATTAATTTGAACTAATTTAATTTAATTTGATTTAAAGATTAATTCTTATGTTTGGATTTTTTGATAAAAATAAAAAAAATTGATTAATCTAAAAATCAAAATTTTTTTTTAGAATACTTTAAAAATTATTAGAATTTATTTTATTTTAATAATTTATTTTATTATCCTTAATTAGATCAGATAAATAAAATTAATAAAAATAAAATTATTAATTGAATTAAGGTCTAATCAAATCCACTTAAATTTAATTAAATTTGAGTGTAATTTTAAATACACATAACTTAATTAAATATAATAATTTTTTAAATTAAATCATGTTTAATTTTATAACTTTCCAATCATACAATTTCATTTATAAATCAAATTAATTCATAAAACTTATCATTTCACACACATTAAGAAAATTTGCGCACTCACTCATGGATCTAATCAAATCAAAGCGTTCCACGAACAAAGATGTTGCATTGGCTGCTCAACCATTCTAGAAGAGATAATGGGTGCATGATTTTGCAGCAACTTGATTCATTTACAGCGTTTAGTTTTTGACCACCCTTTCTTTTAGAAGCTTTCAAGTTCAACTTTCGAAATTAAGACTGAAACAGCAGAGAAGACTGGAGAGTGGATAGAAAGAGAAATAGAGTGACTATGAAAAAGTCGGCACAATAAGCGCGTTTTTAATATTACTTAATTTTGTACGCAAAAATTAAATTTTCGGTCAAAATTATCTTCGTAGTATTTTAATTATTAATATTTTAAACACAAAATAAATTATTAAAAACACGTACTAAGTTATTGGCAAACGAGAAAGTATGATTCTTCTTTAGTCTCTGTGTTGATTATTTTTTCTTTTAGGAATATCTAATAGCTTTTCCTATTCCCAAAAAAAAAATCAACCTTAATCTAATTAGACTATTTGAGTGTTTCACGTTAAGTACTGAATTAATACTAAAAAATAACTTTCATTTATTATCACCCCAGGATGCTATTCAAGTATTGCATTAGGGTTCCATTTGTTTTCCTTTACTTGTGAGTTTGAACTATGAACTGTCAGTTTCTTAGACTATCGACAAAATATCAGCAGCTAAAATATAAGTTTCCAGCCATTTGTTCGTGCGCGTCTTTTTCTTATTTTAAAACTCCACGTTACCATTTTGTCACACCCAATTAACAGATTGTTGAAGTCATCCATTGAAGATAGCTTTTCTTCACTGTCATGATACACTTACTGATTAAAAAGGGCATTTCCGTCGAAAATAGGAAAAGGTAGATGTTGTCAATCTCGAACTAAGCCACTACGTGGAAAAGATAACCAATTTAAAAAATTTCCTCATCCTTATCGTTTGCTAAATAAATAAACATGACGATGGATTCCAACTATAATTTTAAATTATAATTATAATTATGATTGTGATTATATTATAATTATAAAAATTATAAAAATTATAATTAATAAGATTATAATTGTTATTGCATTTCAATTGCATATCGCAATTTAAAGACATGATTTCAACAATAATGATCATCATCAGAAAGGGTAGCCACCAGCCCACCCAAACTTTTTGGAAAAATTTCATGGGATGTGATACGTATCCAATGTTCCATAACATTGTAGACAAGCTTAGGTGGGTGAGTTTAATTACCTGTCAATGTCGTGAACACTAGCGTGATAGCTAGCCACCAGTTGCCTAACCCAACCCAACTTTCTGGGGACCCCAATGGCATTGGCACAGTCAAGCATGGGCCAAACAGGGGCAGCCTATGATTTGGGATCGGAGAAAACTAAACGTCCGTACCACACACACGGCAGGGGAAGAAGCAGACAAGGTCTTAAATGCATGCTTCGTAGTGATTTTTTGTTGAATGGGCGCACATGAGAGTGTGCCCTAAACTTTAAAGCTTCTTTTTGGTGTGCCCTAAACTTTTAGCTAAACATATGGCATGGTGGTACTAATCCCTGTTTTTTTGTGTCATCACGCATTGGCTTGGCTGACTCGTAAAGCATATCTCATGTACGCTTTCCGTAGTTGATTTTTCACTTGCTTTTTCCTTTTGTGTTTTTCTTTTCTTCAACTTTATCAAATTGGTGGTTGCAGTTGCAGACTACTTGCACCAACTCGTGGGCTGTTTGCTTGAATCACTAACATTAAAAAAAGAAGTATATAATACTACAATAACGATGGGCTTTGGCAGCAGAAATGGTGGCTTGGGTTCCAGGTTCCAACAATAGCTGTGATTTATGAACCCTGCATGTAATATATATTAGTATATGCTATTCTGTGATCAAATTGTACTCAAATAAGTTATGACCAATTCAATTCTACATAATTTGGCTTTCTTCGAGAAGGAGTACTTGCAAAGAAGCCCCTTACTCGTCGCTTGCCTTGTCCGAGCCCATGTTGATGGATTCTGTTTGAACCAACTTAAGCACATGTTAATAGGCTAAATGTCTGCCGAATATTCTCGTCTTTTTGTTTAGAGAGACCGAACATTATCTGCATGATGTTTAGAGAAGAGATACAAATATAGTTAGTACAGTAAAAATGAATTATATTAAAAGTTAATTTTACTTATAATATTAAAAATTTATATTTTAAAATCATTATTTTAAAGATAATTTGACCATACCACTCCTATTATGTAACAATTGCTTGCACAATTTTTTTTTACTAAAAATAATGTTCAGAGAAGAGGGTTGGTTATGAGCCTTAATTAATCTGATTGAGCATTGAACCTAAATATCTGGTTTAAGGATATAGACGTTGAAAAGTTGTCGTCCGCCGGAATTTTCTTTTTCTTGTTTTTTTTCTAGGGGCAGAAGGAAAGATGCAGTTTTCCGGCCAACCAAAAGTGGCTATTCTGGCATTGTTATGGCCTGTTAGACTGAAAGCAACGTGAACTCGCTTTAATTAGCCCCTCGCCTCCACCGCCTTCAAGTTACGAAAGTCCAAACCTCTCCCCTAGAAAAAAAAAAAGGAAAAAGAAAAATGAAAAACTTTTCAAAGGCTAAGGCATTAAAATAACATATTATTATTGGGTTCTTGATTGGCTGTTTAATTAGAAGGTATGAAAAGCATTGGGTGAAGAGAGGGTGCATAGGATCCCACTTATGGGTGCATGTGCTGTAGTTTACAGTCATTGCACCCTAACGTCCGTACAGAACACGTGCCCAATTTACATTTTACATAATTCATACATATTTACATGGCCAAAAAATTATTATTTAGATCTAACTAAAGGCTCCCCCCCCTTATGTCTTATCAGCAAGGTTTAAAAAAATTGAATTGATCATTTAATCAGTTCAGATATTAATTTAAAATTTAATTATAATATAATTATAATATAATTAAATATATATTTTATATTTTAAAATATAATATTTATATTAATTTAAAATTATACACATATTATAAATATAATATTTAAATCAAAAATATTTTATTAAAAGTTAAAATTATATTTTTATTTTATATTAAATATATAATAAGACACCTTTAATAATAAAAGTTCACTTTGTGTAGTGTAGTAGCATAATGACTTACTTCTTAATTTCACGATCCAAGTTCAAACTAAGTTAAGAAACTTTTTATTCAATTGGAAATAAAGTGCTGAACAGGCGAGCAATTAAACTGTGGTCGGTTTGTTCAGTTTAGACAGTTTATATATAGTTCGACGATTCTATTATTGATTTTTAACATACCAGTTATAGAGGCTTGATCGGACTATTTCAATTTAGGCAGTTTATATCTAATTTGACGATTCTGTGTTGGTTTTCAACATACCAATTACAGAAGTTTGACTGAACCAACTAATAATTCGATTCTTAATTAAATTGGTCTGATTGACCGATCCGGTTCGATTTTCAGAACTCTTCTGATTAGACTTTAGTTTTGTAGTCATACATAAAAAGTTATACCATACTTGTCACTTAACTTTGATTATTTGATTCGACGATAACTTGAGTCTTCATCAGAAAATAAGGAATTTAAAGTAAGTTAAATTCTTCTCTTTACAAATTAACAATGTCTATGTCACTGTAATTTTTTAACAATTAGACATATCCTTAATTCATTAAATAATTTTTTCATAAATATTAAATTTTATCAATTTAATTACTTTGATACCTATATTTTTTCCTAGACACTGATATTCAACTTATTTTTATTAAATATTTATTACTTGTTAATTTTATTTTTTAAACTTTAAGTATTTATTGTAAAAAATAATTAAATTATTGCTTTGACAAATAACCTTGTACATTGATACTCAAGAAAAAAAAGTTAGGGTGCTATAACAACACCCATTCAATTATGACATTAAAAAATCTTATAAAGTAAAACAAAGGTTAAAACTTAGAGTAATGCTATATAATTTAAAATAGTAGCTATAACTTTTTTGACAGAATTCAATTAAATATAAGGACAATAACAAAAAAATTTTAAGTATATAATAATTTTTTTTTGTGAACTATAAATATCAATTCGACTTATTTGTACCATCTCATAAGTTTAATTTCTCAAATTCATAAGTGATAATGATATCACAATCTTCATGTTTGAAAGCGTAATCTACTTTTATTATGCCAACACCTTATTTATAGTGTAAAACATTTTTCTAAAACTTAAACTAAACATTGTCTCTCACCCTTTTTTTAGTAAGATATCCATATTGATGTTATTGTCTTGTGTTTCTACCCCTCTCTTAAAGTTTGAGTTGGCAGGTATATAACAATAAAAGGTAATTAAAATTGGGTTAGTGAAGAAAAATATGTGTAATTTATAAAATGTACTTATAATTTCAAATGTTCGTATTATTGTTATTATAAAAAAATTCATTCCTATATATTAAATTTGAGTCATATTTCTTAAAAGTAAGTTAATTTGTTATACTATTTGTTTTATTATTATTTTTAATGAATTAGGAGTATCCATAAACTTAATCTTCTCGACTCTTAATATTTAAATTATAGTTTTTATATTTAAAAATTAATTTTTTTTTATTATATCAACACTTCATGACTTATTATTTGTTTTATTTGATCTCCATGTAATCTCTCTTTATCAATATCATTTGTTATATATATATATATATATATATATATAAATAAAATTTTGTTAATAAAGAGAATTAGCATGAGGATTAGAATTAAATTAAATTAAGTGAAAGCTAAAGCTTGTATATATTAAAGAGGAAAATATAAGCAAGCAAGACTAAAATCATATTTTACGTTGGAATAATTATATATTCTATTAATTTATTTTTTAATAATTTTTTTAATTATTTAATGAAAAAATATTAAAAATATTTTTACTTTTTAAGACATTGAATTTTTTTATTTAATATTTTTTATTAAATATTAAAAAATTATTAGAATGGTAAATTAAAAAGAAATAACAAAATTCTTTATGTTAATCCATTCTGTAAAATGCGCCGTTTAGCTTCATTCATGCGCAATAGATTAGTCCTTGTTTTGTCTTATATTCCATACATCGTTAGCTCTGGACTGTATCCCCGTGATTGCATGCAATATATGAACCATTACCTGCATAATTAGTGGAAGTAGAGAAAACAAAGATGAAAGAAATTAATGGTACCGCAATTGCTATATGTAGCCGTGCGACACGGATCACCGATATCTTCCTTTTTTTTTTTGGTACGAGAGGGGATTCATGACCTGATTGTTACATCTCAAAGTGGCTGTGCTTCTCAGTGCTGGGTTTTGGGGAAGACCACAAACCTTGCAGGAAAAATCAGATGCGTCAGATTGGGTTCTAATCTCTAAAAATTGTAAACCCCAATGCCCAATTCTCCGTGGTGAACGTGAACGAGGGTCTTTCATACTTCTCCTCCTTTTTCTCTTCTTTTCTTTTTTACCCCGTTTGTTTTATTCGGTGCTGGCTTTTGGCCCTAAAATGGGTTATGCTTTTTTTTTGGTTTACTTTTGACCCTGAGTGTACGGCATTTACGGAACCCACGACGCCAAGTCAAACTTGGAATCTTAAAATGTTTTACATCATGATTATCATGATCATTTTCATTTATATATTTTGAAAAGAACGTCCCACGGGGAAATAAAAGATTCAAGAAAAGAGGGTCATCAAAATAAACTTTATTCCATGCAAGTAACCCAAAGGTTTCCCTTTTCCATTTTTTCTTTAATTAAAATGTGAAAACATTATTTAGCACACGGCCCCGCATCATTTAAATGAGTTCAAGTAAGACTCCTGAGGAGAAGAGCTATGTTAGATCAAAAAAATCTGATAATGACCCCGTATATATTTTGGTTTTTTTTTTTAAATTACGAGCTTAGTTGATTGAAAAGGCGAGAAGGGGGAGGGTAGGAATTGGATGTTAGACCAGAGGAATTTTGAAAGTGACTCCCACTTTTCTTTCATGACTTTGTTCTACACTAAGTTTTATCTAATATATTTTATGTCTTTGGAAGCAAAATTCAGTTGAATCTTGCGAATGAGGCCAGAAACATGTCCTAAGCCTCCAACCAAGTGGAACCTGAAATGTGCATGCACATATATCTAAAGTTTACCCAACAAAAAGAAATTGTATTAATTTGAAAAGTTTAAAGCAGCCTGCCTACATATGAACATTTATATTCAACGTAAGTGACGTAACTAATCAAATGAAACTAGTAAAATAATTTTGCTTATCTGAACGTTTTATCTTTGCATGCTCTTCTAGAACACCACCAATAACATTTTTTTTCTTGGTGTGCGTCATTGTATATTTCATAAACATTGGCAAGTCCAAGTATTCAGAGTCAATTTCCATTATTATTAGTTTTTGACAAATTTATATGTAGTGAGCCACATGTAATTATGCACATAGCCAAAGACACAATATATATAACAGCATGTCTTTGCTGTAAATAAGTTTATAACTCAATTAATATCAGCCTCAGCATTAAAGTATAATGATGTCAAAATTTAATCTTTCAAAAGGCTACATATTCCTCTCCTCTAACTAAGCGATTGCACATTAAAAAAAAATGCCTTCATTATTCATTGAAGTAGGATATTTGTATCCACTATCCATTGCGGAAATTTCCAATCTGGCAATCTGAAAATGCATTCTAATAGTTTTCTTATCTTTTATATGCCATTTCAAACCATGATAAAAGACAACAATTTTTCAAACAAAAATTATCTATTCAATTAATTAATCTATTATCTATCTTCCCCAAAATGGATACCGATTCTCTCAATTCTCAAAAAAATTGAATTGATCAGGTAAGATAGAACTGAATTTTTGCGTGCATGTACTTATGGAATTTGTGTCTATCTGATATTCTAAATTTATTTATCAAATTTTAAGGACAAAACTAAAGATATAAAAATAAAAAACATATATGTCCAATAATTTTTCTAAGCAATCCATTTGCATGAATGACCCAAACAAAATATGAGAGGAAGTATTGCAGTAATATCGAAACAATTATCTACGCTAGCTTTGAAATGTCGACCTAATATTTCAATAGCGTTAGGTTTGATTACGCTATATATATTGTCTTGAACTCTTGTTGAGGCTTAGACGAGTTATTTCTTTATGTATTTATTTTAGGAAAACAATTATGTCTAGGCTAAAAAGAGAAAAGAAAAAAAATAATTTGATTTTGATCCATTATTAGTATAAATTTTTTTACACTATTATTTAATTATATATTAATATATTATTTAATTTTTAAAATAATTATTATAATCAAATTCTCTTGATCCTGTGTCAAAATATAATTAAATTACATTGAATTAAATAAAAAATAAATGACCCTGAGTTTGTGAAGACTTTGGATCTCTCATCAACTCAAAGTTGATCTCAATTCTAGTGGCATGTTTCATGCTTTTTAGGCCGATTTCGTCTAATTTTCATTTGGCTTTTGTGTATGCCAAAACAAAATAGCTTTATTCCATCGGGAAGAAAGGCACGAAATAATTAATAAACAAGGTAAAAGAACAGTACACATTTTTATGACCATAAGTCAATTTCTCTGTATGATCTCTTATATTCATAAATTAATCTCTTAAATTATATCTGCTGATCTACAGAATAACTTTTCAAACAAATTTATAATTTAAAATTCATCCCAACTCTGGTATTTTCTCGTTAAAGGGCTCAAAATACTTAGTTTAATTGATAACCCCACAAGATCAAGGAGAAGACACCAAATTTTGATTTTTCGTTTCTAACGATAAAAACGGAAAGTCTCATATTCTTGCCACTACTCTACTCATCGAGCCACGAATTTTATTTCAATAATAATAAAACTAATAAAATTGATGGAAGCAACATTGAGTTCATATTATAATTGATAATTTTTAAAAAGTATCACAAAAGTTTATATGTTCTGTATTAAGATGTCAAAAGGATATAATGATATGTGTTTATTTTATAATACTTTGTTAAACTGATATATGTAAAAAAAAATTAGTACAAAAATTATACTAATATTCCTTATTAAAGCTTAACTTCAAAAATAATGTAACACAAGAAATTTGCCTAGTGATTGAGGAGATAAATTTCTTGCTTTGACAATTAATTTTCCTAATTGTGTCTACTGATGTGAGAAATATGTCTTTAAACTCACTCAAAAAGAGATTTAGTCTGGTTAATCGAATGATACTCTTACCATATGATAAAAAAAAAGTATATAATTTCAAACTTGTATATTGTCCAATAATAACAATAAATTAAATAGCAATAAAATCAAATGTTACATTATCAGTTAAAAGAATAAAATAACAAGATTAAATTTTGTACTATTATCTAATAATATATATTACCTCATCATTATATATTAAATGTTTTTACTTTTGAGTAAGAGTAATGCTATGTGTATCTTTCCAAACAATTCTTATAATAATCATTCTAATATTTAATAAAAAAATATTTAATAAAAAATTTAAGTATTTAATATATTAAAATCTTAAAATATATTTAACATTTCTTTTATTTAGTAATTAAAAAAATTATTAAATTGATTGTGGATAAGGATATAAAAGCTTGAGAACCTATGGGTATTTAATACTTTTATCATTTAATAATTAGAAGGATTAGGTTGACTGTGTGGAAAGATATAAAATTATTAGTTTTCTTAATTACTAAATAAATAAAATATTAAATATATTTTAAAATTTTAAAATATTAAATACTTTTATTTTTTAATTTAATATTTTATTTATTAAATATTAAGAGAATTACTATGAAGATGTTGTAGAAAGAAATAATATTACTTGATATAGAAGTATTTTGTACTTTTTTATTTATTTTCTTTATTTAGTATTGGGAAAATCATTAAAATGATTTTTTTAAAAAAATATAACATTACTCAATTAAATAATAATATAAATTTTTTTTACATTAATAATAAGTTAAAATAAGAGAAATTACTATGAAGATGTTGTAGAAAGAAATAATATTACTTGATATAGAAGTATTTTGTACTTTTTCATTTATTTTCTTTATTTAGTATTAGGAAAATCATTAAAATGATTTTTTTAAAAAAATATAACATTACTCAATTAACTAATAATATAAATTTTTTTTACATTAATAATAAGTTAAAATTAAATTCAATAATAAATGTGTGTTACAAAGTTTACAAAAATAAGCCCTCCTTGTAAGCTTGGCAATGCTGCATGTTTTTTCCCAACTAACCCATTCAAAGTCTCTCAAAATAATATATACTTGTATTTTATAAATATTTTAAATAAATTTATGCACAAATTAGTCATAATTTTAAAAATTAACTTTTATTTCATATAAGCTGAAAGATGCATTATCAAATATTTTCATGATTTCAATTAATAATTTAAACAAATAAATTAATAAATAATTTTTAAATTAAGATATGTTTTAAAAATAAATTTAATATAAAAAGAGAATGATTTGACTAAATTTTGTTTTTGGATACAATGAAAGGACAAAGCTGGCGTAACGAGTAGAAATTGCGAAGCCTACTTGCTTCCTGGATCAAATAAATGCCGGTGTAATTTTTTTTCTGCAGAAAAGGAAACATGCTAACGTATTTTTTTAGCCATTTTTTTAAACAAGTGAAGAGAGTTGGCTACTATATAAATATAATGGTCTGCAAAGACTACAATTCAGATTTGAGCATCAGTCTCGTGGGTCGTACGGTCCCCTTTCTTATTAGTTATTTAATAACATTTATTTTTACAGTCTCTGTCTCTGTGTCTCTCTCTCTGTGTGTCACGTTCCGTCGTGGGGTGGGTTTATGTCCCCTCACAAATGTGGCCCGGTTTCAAACTTTTGCCTTCTCTGATTAACTCCCCTCTCTCTCTCTCCCTTCTCTCGCCTCACCCTGTCTGCTGAATTATTTCATAAATTTCTATTTCTCTAAATACAGAAAAAAAAAACTCTATGAAAGGTTACAGAAAAAGTATTATTTTTTGAGAAATAAATATTATTCCCGTCGCTTCCTTCTTTCTGGTGTCAGAACAAAAGAGGAAGGGCGTAAGGAGAAATCTCATCATAGGAGAGAACAAAACAAAGAGAAGCAATATTAGATGATGAATGGTGTCACAGACCTTGAACCAGATTACTCTGAGTTTGTTGAAGTTGATCCGACTGGCAGATATGGCAGAGTATTCCCTCTTTCTCTCATTCTCTTCTTTCCTTCTCTCTCCCCCGTCTCAGTTTGATGATGTTGTTTTCGTTGTTTGTTGCAGTACAATGAAATCCTAGGCAAAGGAGCTTCAAAGACTGTGTATGAATACAAGCTCATCTTGTTACTTTAGTTTTTCATGATACCCGTTTCTTATTTTTCTAAAATTTTAAGTTTTTTCGTTCTTCCAGTTGATTATTTTACTGGCCCAGAACTGATGACCTCAGAATTTGAGCTACTCTTTGTTTTTCTTTGAGTTTGGAGAAATGGGCATCTGATAGATATGAATTCTTTTTTTTTCTTTCTTTTTTTTTTTGGCTGTTTGGCTTCTCAATTGATGCAGATATAGAGCATTTGATGAGTATCAAGGGATTGAAGTTGCTTGGAACCAGGTCAAGCTGTATGATTTCCTGCAAAGCCCTGAAGATCTTGAGAGGCTTTACTGTGAAATTCATCTCCTGAAAAACATTGAAGCACAGAAACATTATGAAATTCTACACCTCTTGGGTCGATACTGCGAATAGGAATATAAACTTCGTGACTGAAATGTTCACTTCTGGTACTCTTAGACAGTAAGTTATTTGGAAATCCAACTATTGCCCCCCTTCTACATTATATCTGTTCATTATCGTTTTTGTGCAGTTGAGATCTTGTGTTATTTCTTCTTCTTTCACTTACTTTACTTGTTTTAATTATCAAATAGATATAGGCTAAAGCACAAGAGAGTTAACATCAGAGCAGTGAAGCATTGGTGCAGACAGATCTTGAGAGGACTTCTCTATCTTCATAACCACGACCCACCTGTGATCCATAGAGATCTCAAATGTGATAATATTTTTGTCAATGGAAACCAAGGGGAAGTGAAGATTGGGGATCTTGGCCTGGCAGCAATTCTCCGGAAATCCCATGCTGCCCATTGTGTAGGTATGTTTATTTCATGCCAGTATACATCATATATGAAGGTATCAACAAAAGACGGGGCCAAGTCCAGCGCCAATGGCAATTAGTTCACTTTTTTATGCCTTGTTTTGAAAATGATTTGGCGATAACATAAGAAACTGTGATATTTCCTCCATGGTTAATGCCTTTAATATAAAAACTTGGACAAGGATCAGTGATTCTAGTTTGAGTTTCATCTGTTACGGTTCTGTTTTCACAGGAACGCCTGAGTTCATGGCCCCAGAAGTATATGAAGAGGCATATAATGAATTAGTTGACATATATTCCTTTGGGATGTGCATATTAGAGATGGTCACATTTGAATATCCTTATAGTGAATGCACTCATCCAGCACAAATCTACAAGAAAGTTATTTCTGTAAGTTTGCTCTATTTCTCCTTGTCTTTGTGATAGGGGTTTTTTTCTGGAGGGGAGAGATTTCATTGACATTTTACATGTCCAGGGTAAAAAACCAGATGCTTTGTATAAAGTGAAGGATCCAGAAGTGCGACAGTTTGTTGAGAAATGCTTGGCAACAGTGTCTCTAAGGCTCTCTGCAAGGGAGCTCCTAGATGACCCGTTTCTTCGAATTGATGATTATGAATATGATTTGAGACCGGTAGACAGTGGGGAATTGGATGACTTGGGTCCTCTCATAAGGCAGCCACTCTTTGATCTTCATCGAAGCTATATTAACTTCAGCAATGAATACTTAAATGGCTTTGGATACGAAGGAGACTGGTGTTCTCATCCAGCTGAGATTGAACCTAGTGGAATTGAACTCTTCGAGTACCATGATGATGAACCCTCTGAAGATGTTGACATAAGCATCAAAGGCAAGAGGAAAGATGACGGTGGAATCTTTTTGAGACTAAGAATTGCAGATAAAGAAGGTTGGGATGCCACTTTTTATTATATCTGTACTTTATACTTGTGACTTGTTTAGTTCATTGTGGAATTTAATCTTAACCGTCTGACTTAATTGTATCACAGGTCGTATTCGAAATATTTATTTCCCATTTGACATAGAGATGGACACAGCATTAAGTGTGGCAACTGAAATGGTTGCAGAACTAGACATTACTGATCAGGATGTTACAAGAATAGCAGATATGATAGATGGGGAAATTGCATCCTTGGTACCTGAATGGAGGCCAGGACCAGGAATTGATGAAACTCCCCGTTTTGTAAATCAAAGTTTCTGTCACAATTGTGTGTCTAATCATACTTCTAGTGGCTCTCTTCTGGATTATCTTTCACATAATCCAGGTAGCAAGAACTTGCAACTTCTTGAGTGCTGTAGGCATGGATGTGCTTCAATGCATGGGCGGTTTGAGGAGATTACCTTCCAATCTGAGGAGTATGACAATCATGTTAGAGAGGATGTACCTAACGTATCAAGCCAATCAGACTGTCTGCAGTATCAGGAGTTATGGAATCAGCATGAAAGTTGTGAACTGAGCCCAGTAGAGTCTGATCAAAGCCATTCTGATGAACAATATGAACAATTAGATAAATCTGTATCAGCTGAAGATAAAGGACATGATGTTGGGGAAAACAAGCTTGCACCCAATGCAGGAAATTCCCTACGAAATTTATCAGGAACCCATTATTTCTCTACTATCCGTTCCTTATATTGTCACCTTGAGGATGAATATGAGACAGAGATCCAACCGGAACTGAGATGGCTTAGAGCAAAATACCAAATGGAGTTAAGGGAACTTAGGGATCGACAGTTTGGGCTAACAGCTAAATCTTCACATAGTAATAACAGAGAGCACAAAACAGAATATGGTGTCATGCCACCTTCACTGACAGAAACATTAAAAGGAGGCGACAATGGGATTCATTTGAAACCCTTTACTAATAACTGGAATTGTGATTCCATTAGCCATTCTCGTGTCCATAAGGGCAGCCCCAATTCGGACACCCAAAGGGCCCAAAATTGTGAGGCGATGGATTCCCCCGGAGAAGGTATGGTTACTGCAAAGAGGTCATTGCTTCCCCACTCTCTACACAGGACAGTTTCCCTCCCAGTTGATGCTGTTGATATATAATTTTGTGAGGCACTCATTGGATTCTTTTGTTAAATAATATATATACCCTTATAGAGGCTATCTGATTTCTTCATGCCACCCACCCCTTTTCGTAGGAATTTCAATTTATCCCCAAGGCAACCAATAGCTACAATCCTTTTCCTCCAAACGCATCAACGTACATCAGAGTGTCATGTATGTAGAAAAATCAGATTTTGGTGACGGATGGTAGTGATTGTGAATTTAATAATTGAGACATTTAAGATATCAAGGATAACGATAGGCCGATTCTATGTAAATTTGTCCAATTTTCTACTTCACGTTATGAAACAACTAGGAATAAGACCCTAGCGTGTGGAGTAGCTTGTTTGTTTTTTCTAAGTAGAACTGCAAGCAATAATTGTGTGGAGAAACTGGGTCAAATTTACCCTTAAACCACACGTGAGAGGGGCCCAAATAATGTTCGTGGAGATTCAACCCTGGTGTGTGTCTGTTTACATCAGTCATTGCTCATTAACGTTGAAGATTCTACCAAAAGCAGTGCATATTCAAATGCTCTGGTGCAACAACCCATTTAGCTGTTTCTCAACAAAGCAACTAAATAGGTTGGTGCTTGTTATTCTGGTGCACTCGTTGCATCATGAAGATGCTAAACTTGGTGCTGAAGGGGGAGGAAAAGTCCTTTGATTATTTAAGTGCGCATGAAAAGGGGATCAATGGGAAGGGGCTGAAAGAACGTTGACAAGGCAATCAATTATTATTTCCTTATATATTACTATTTGGTATGTCAGTTCTGACAAAGCCTTGGCTAATGGGATGGTTTGGTTTCGGAACTTTTTGCTCTGCTTCACGTAGGCCCTATGCTTTTTTTTTTTTTCACTCAATCACGGGGTTGTTTTCTAATAGCAATCAATTAAGTGGACCGATAAAAGATAGCCAGAATAAGGGGAAGCAAGATGAAACACATTGCATGGCCCACCATATGGATCGTATTCCATATATCTGCTGTCAAAACTGAGGATATTGTTGACAAATAATTAAGTTTCGGTCCACGTACTGACCTCATTGTGGCTGACTTTCTTTGGTGCAAATTTTGGATTTCTTTTTCCCTAAGCATCTGTTTTTTCTGTGTTCATGGAAAGTCAAAAAATCAATTGATTAATCTGACTTCTAAAGTACCAAAAAGTTGAGTAACCATGTAATTGTCTAATGTCTATTGTTTATGGTTATTTTTTTTATCAATAAATAATTTTAAGACAGTGTAGTGCCATTAATATGTTGAGTTTTTATTGGCAGTATTGATTATTTAATTAGGTGTGAATTTCAATGTACATCCTTATGATAAAAGAAAACCAACCTCTTAGCTGAAATTACTTTCTATTAGCATTTTTTTTTATATGAATTGACAAGTATAATGATTTTTCTTTGGTTAAAATAAATAATTAATTCTTATAATTTCATTCAATTTGAATTTTGGTCCTTATAATTTTTTTCTTTATATATCGATTTTTATAGTTTCACTTATTTAAATTTTAATCATTATTGTTAAGGTATTAGTTCTTATATTTTTTACTTATTTAAATTTTAGTCCCTATAGTTTTACTTCAATAAAGTATTAATTCTTATTTTTTTATAAAATATTAGTCTCTATAATTTTTAATTATTAAGGTATTAGTCCTTGAAAGATCAAAATCTAAATGAGTAAAACTATAGGGATTAATATCTAAAGAAATATAAGAACCAAAATTTAAATCGGATGAAACTATAAGGAGGAATTATTTATTTTAACGATTTAACCTTTTCATTTTCTTATTTTGTATTTATTTTTAAGGTCAAGAAATATATTTATGATTCATTCGGCTGTAAATTAGTACATTCCAAGTATATGCTAATTTATGGCAAGATAAAGTCTAATTTATTCATTCATTCATTTTCTAGAGGCTTAATGTCTAAAGATCAACTCACATGGTGTGGGAAAATTTTAATAATTTAATGGAACATATTAGGTCCTTGAGAGTTAAGTTTCATGATTGTTATAACTCTATAGTCTAAAATCACAAAATTTTACCATTTTAATACAGAAAACACTTTGAATTCTATAACAAAACTTTATTTGGGCAAAAGCAAGTAAAAATTCACTTTTAAAACCTATTAACACTTGTTAGGCTTTCATTTTTATTTAAATTGATATTGGTCGCTTATTTTGGTTGCACTCTTAAGAACTTAGTAAGGTTTTATCAAAATCATTTTAAAATCATGAAAAAAAAAATAAAGGAGTAAAATAATGTACAGAATGCTCGAACAGAGAAAAAGCAAAAACTAATATTACCTTATTTAAATGTGAGGGTTGATATGCTTGATAATTATGTAGAGTTTATTTGTTATATGATTATTTTGATGACATTGAAAGAGAAGGCCGCAAGTGTAATGTTTCTAAATATGTTGATGAGGTGTCACATGAATTTAATTAACGTCGTTAAAGTATAAATATTTGAGTAGAGATTATAGGTTCAAGTTATGATAATCACTCTTAATATACTAACAAAAATTGCAATAAGGATGAGCAAGTAACAATGTCAAGGGTTTAAATTCTATTGGTGTGAGGAGGGTCAACCTTATTATTTCGAACGAAATTACATTTTGTAAGAACAAAAAAGAAATTAATAAAGTTAAAAAAATAAATTTTAAAAGGAGGCGAAAAATGATATGGATAATGATAAGAGAAAACAATGATGATTGTAAGAAACATAGCTTTTGATAAATTTTTAATCATTATACTTTACTCATACTATATGTATTTTACAAATGATATTTATACAATGTATAAAATATTCGTTTTACGTTTTGCTTTTCTACTTATTTCCTGGCCTTGTAGTAATTTTAAGTAAAATCTTGCTCTTCGACAACTTTAATTAAGAAGTTAGGTTGCTTCACCTGAAGTTGGGAATTGGGATGCCTGTAGTGTACAGAGGACAAAGAGACAAAGTTGCAAAAAGATATATCAAACTATACAATTTGTTGCTGTCAGTGTCCCATTGTTCACATAAGAAGAACCCGTTGTCGTGTTTCCTGTTACCACAACAATATGCTTCAGAAAGACTATAGACTCAATCTATATTTATTTTGTAAATTTAATGATTCAAATCTGTTAGGCACTGTGACATTCAAAGTATTTTTATATATGATTCACTGCATAGAACAAATTTAAACCAGTGAGTCTACAAAATGAATATAGATTGACTCTAAACCAGTCAAATAGTAGGCTTGAAGCTGTAAAGAACAGAGGGAGATGGCAAAAAAAATTCACAGCGGAACCCCTCTTTGGTGGTAACCGCTGTTACTTCTCTAGGATGTCCTGCTTCAGCTGCACATTTCATTAATTACAATCAAGCGTGTAGAAGACTGAACTTGTTAAATGGTTCTCCAATGATGTTGTCCAACAAATCTCCTCCACATATATTTCTAAACCGGTTTTCAGGATCGCATGGTTTGGACAGCTAATACTCATGCAACAAGAAATTTCTTGGAAAGCAAAGTTGCCACTGAGATTAATTATACTGATCAGGAGAATCTGTGAGCAACAATTGGTCACAACAGCTAATATGACCGTTATGTTACTCACAAGAGGAAGATCTAGACCACACCTTTTCCTTTGTCCCTTTGCATGGTTTGGTCAGCTCTGGTTTCAAATTTAGCAATTAGCATGCTATGAGAAGGAATTGTAACCCTTACGGCTTAACAGTTCAGATTGCTGTTATTTTATATTCTATCTGGCATTGCAGAAATTTAGCCAACTTTGAGGGTAAAAATCCAAATGCAGCATACATCGTAGATGATGTCAAAGAAAGATGCAAGGAATGTACTAAGGCTTGAAGCCGGGCGCAGTTACCTATGGGACCAGGCATATGCAGAAGTAGTAAGAGAGAAAGGGTGCCAACATGGGAGCAAAAGTCTGGCTTTTGGGGAGCCGCTTTTATATTAACGATCTGCTGTAATAATCTTTTGGGTGATTATTACTCAGTTTTTAAATGGTTGTATACCCGTGGCAGCATTGGCTATGGAACCTTTCCGAGTCGATTTTTCGGCGGTTCTTCAATAGAAAATTGTCATTTCACGAGAAAGTCATATTCTCTCTGTCTATGAAATCAATAGATTCCTCCTCCTTGTTTGTTTGTTTGTTTTTAATTTGGAATCCCTGCACACTGCAGTAGATACTCCATCACGTCTATTCAATTTGAGAGAACATAATTCCCTTAAAGATCCAAGGAAAAAGAGCCGCATCCTAATGCGCCGGCTGTCTTCACCATTACCATCTTCTCTCATGTTAGGGCGGAATTAAGATCGGTATATAACTATATCACCAGTTCTAGGAAAGTAATCCGATTTTTCAAAATTGTACATGTACAGATGTACTTAACTTATGCAGGGTTTGTAATGCGCTACCCAGGAAATATTGAGTCTTTGTATTGGGAACATGCCTCTTCAAAAATAATAGTCATTTTCCTAAGAAAAAGGAAAAATCCAAATCCTCAGTCCTTAATAGATATATTAACTTCTGGAAGCCAAAACAAACGACAGAAAAAATACAAGGAAAAAATTGGAATTTTCCTTCTATTTTATAGACATAACTAGCATTTAGACCGACCAATTATCTCAAATCCCATTTTTTTTCGGTGGCCTGACCAGGTACATAGGCCGGCTGAACGAAGTTTTTTGCTATCCCATATTTAGACAGGCTAGTCCAATCCAACCAAAACACATGGTTCGAATGGGCCAGTCCATCCCATACAGGTCTACTTACAAAAGCAAAGGCTATATACACTCTTTTTAGTGAATAAATGAGTCGTGTTGCGGTGTCCACCAAAATTAACAGCACAGTTATTTACAAAGAAAAAGGACAACTACTTTAAATTAAGGTGATAAAATAATTGTATGTGTACATATTCTTCAGAATTGACCCTAGTAGTAATTTGTACAATTAATACAATCAATATTTAAAATTGAACCTTTATGATAGCACCCCTTCATTACTGATATCAACAGTTTTAACACCATTATTTTTTTTGGTGAGAAGAACAGTTAAGGGAAAGGAAGGTTGCCTCACAGATCGCTTAACAATGACGTATCACCAGCAGGAATCATACTCAAAATCTGAGTCCACGTAGCTCCATCCTGCTAATTGAGCTAACCATCATTGGCTATCACCATTATTTTGGTATTACTGTATTACTATAGGCGGTCCTCAACCACACAAACGGCCCTCCAGATCACAACCCCATTTCAGCTCATATCTCTTGAAGAAGAATACAAGCTAGTATGCGAGAATATCATCACAAAGGCCGCAAAAGTGGGTAATCTTCAAGTAACTCCCGTTCTGAGAGAGTGTCGTTCTCATTCTGTGGGGTCCATAACACCTCAACTGCCTGCAAGAAATTCAAGCACATAGTGATATTATGTCCAAGAAATGTACTAAACAAATCTATACAACAACTAACAAAGTATCTTTGGTCTTACTAATAATTTGCTTGAAGGAATGGATCCAAGCTTCTGTAAAGCTTCCTTCAAGTCTCCACTCCCATTGATGGCAGGAAGTTTATGTACTCCTTCAGCAGCTGCCAAGATTGTTATCTGATATGTAGCATAAAAAATGTCAGAACAAAAATAAAAGAACCCCTCCTCGTGAGGAACTGGAGGAAAAAGTTGGAAGACGAGTATGCTATTCTTCCCTATGTATGTTATAAAATCTACACCTTGAAACAGAATGTCCATCTCTCCTATTTCCTTTTCTAAAGTAATTCTTAATACATATGTTAACATAACAATCAATTAAAACAACAACATACACATGCTGCAAATTTCTTCAATAAGACAGGTGAACTGACTCAAGTGTTCTGATTTCCACCACTATAGAACTAGATGTTTCTGAAGAGCAACACATACGAGAAAGGTTCTCAATTAGTTCAGAGTGGTTTTTATCTCCTCTTCCTTTTCTTCAATTTCGTGTTGTTTCATCTTCCTTATTCTAGCCATGGTTATTGTTGACACAGATCCAAGCATGTCCACAAGGTCCATCTTTGAAATTAATCGAAGGAACCATCCTCCTTGGTATGTGGAACGTTTCTATTGGAAAGGTCAAATCATCTACAAACAACTAACTTAGTGTCTAAGCCTCAGTCTCTTCAGCTAGAAGCATAATGCTTACTTTGGGAGGCCACAGGCCAAACTTTTTCCATATCTTGATCTCTAGATATTGAAGTCAACAGATATATAAAACTTAGATGTTTGAACAAGTAAAAGGTACCTAAAACAATTACTAGTAGGCAGGGTCTTTCAAAATCAGACCTGAGACAGGCTAATTTGTAATAATATGGTTTGATACTTTGAATCTTTGATTATATTACACTAGTTCCAAAGTCACTTATATGTATATGATGAATATGCTGACTAACCAAAAAAAAGTCAACCCTACATCATTGAGAATAAAGGACCAATACAGCTGAAAACTCCTTTCCTTATAGTTCTTAGAGCCACTCACTTTTCCTCTACAACCAAAGTATATTTCTGATCTACAAGAAACTCTTCTTCTTAAGCTAAGAAAACACATCCTACATTCCAATAACAAATACACTAGTAAAAGAATAGTTTATCTAGTACCTATTCAAAATAACTCAATCAAGTTCGTCAATTGACGAATCACAAGTGACACCCCTCCCAGGTGATCAGGTAATTGAATGAGTCAGTGAGCAAGCAAGCCGCAAGCATGAACACACACATTGAGATGATGGTCAACGTTCATGCATTTGAAGGTGAATGAGTTATTGTAGTATACAAGGATCAACATACAGAATGTACATCTCAGTGATCCAAATCATCAGATGTGAAAAACTTTAACGGCTTCAATTACCAGTAAAATGCATCCAAAATAACTGTTTTGCATGCAGGAATAAAGCAAGTTGAAACACAAATAAAGAAAGTTGTTCAGAAACCAGATGATTACCACTATGTATTCATTGCTGAACCCATTAGCTCTCTGACTTCTTGTACTTTGCCTCTTTATGTTATTCACATTGACCAGTGTCTCTTCATCAAATTTTCCCCGCTCTTCAATTGAAAGTTGATTGAAGCGTTTCTCCCCATCTTCTATACCCCGCTTTACATCCACCTGCAAGAGTGTCAGGAAATACATGCTTTCAACTTTCCTGAAATTCAGCACAGTTAAGTTCCACTGCAGCAGATGTTCCAGGTAAGGGCAATGTAGAGTATAATTGAAAGTACGTTTAAGCTTGTAACTTTAAAAATAAAAGTTAATGGCCTCTAGTTGATATCAGATGGGAGGAACCAGAAGGTGCAAACTGCTAAATACATACTCACGATTTCATCTATTTTTTGAGGAGGGGGCTTAAAAAATTACACATACTAAAGAAAAAACAATTGTTTTGGAGTTTTGGGGGGGGGGGGGGGGACTGCTCCCTACCACAATGAGTGGTTTCACCCTGATAGCAGATACAATTAACTCAACCAGTAGCTAACATTAAAGTTGAGTAATTGTTTAGGTGAAATAAAAAAAAAACACTACTTGGTTATAGACATTAAGCTCCTATGTTCTTATACCTTCTGTTCTTTCTAATAAAAAGGAAGGAGAAGAAAGAACTATTTTATAAGCATCTACATGTTTGATAGCTTTTTCTTAGTTATAAACAAAAAGGTATAAAAATATTTCAACAGCATTGAATTGGAAGTTCTCTAGCCAGTTGAATGCTTTCTCTTTTAAACTGAAGTGACAATCTAGAATATAAATGTGACATGTGGTGTGTCACGAGATCTCATCTATCACAGCAACAACATTGGCATGGTATTATGCATTATTGTGAACAATCAACAAAAGTTAACATGCATTAATGTCAAGAAATCAACAAAGGCTTTTGGAAATGGAAGTCACTTACAGATGAATATGCTGAGATACAGTAATCAGGATGCCGAAGCAGAGCTAGTGTTGTCTCTGTAATAGAAAGTCAGACAGAAATCAAAATAGAGAGTAGATCATACAGCCATGTTAATGTGAGCTACATCATATAACAATCATGAGTAACTCAATATTGTTATTAAATTTTTCTTTTCAAGTTTTCTATATTTTCATTACAATATGGATTTGACCCTCATATATCATTTTCCAGATGCATACATATTGACAAAGTCAGTAAACTGTAAACATTAAATTAAAGTGTAAACATTAATTATATGACTGATTACTTGTGATATGCTTAGAACCATCCTCAGTCCTCACATAAAGGAAATCTCTGATGGGTCTCATATTATTCTCCAGGATTTTTTTTCTTTTGATTAAAGAAGAATTTGTACGAGAGCAGTTGACAATATGTCCTCCAACAGAATCTTATCACCAGAATTAAGAGAAGTTCATAATTCATAGACCTAAGAACACTAACATCACAGAGCGCTAATTTTCTCTTTAATAGGCCAATAGTCCTTCCTTTCAGTCATATTTCTACGGACAAAATTCACACAAAATACTAATTGTATGCACAGGTATAATAAACCTTACAAGAAATACCAAAATCCTATGTGATAAAGAATAAAGAAGTGCAAAAAATAATCCCACATATAGAAGCTTCACCTGTCAATACATAACTCAAACCTTCAGAAGATGATGTATCTGCAACTTCTGCAATCCTATTCAGATCCCTTTGAAGTGAGCGACCCATCCCCAACAACCCAACCTTAAAGATACAGAAATTATTGAAACTCAGAACAACTACTCCATTGAAATTCATAAAAGGTTTTAGAATCATGAACAAGCTGACATTTATCATGTTCGGTAATGGTAGCTAACAAATGGCTGACAACCAAGCACAATAGGCTTGGCAAACTGCCAGCCAATGGCAACAACTTTATCAATACAATTATCTTACCATGAAAATATTAAACTACAATGACAATCATTCTCATTTCTCACTAACTGTTGACATTTATCATGTTCTCTGATGGCAGCTAACAAGAGGCTGACAACCAAGCCTTCTAAACCCAATTAAGCTAGCATGGTATTAAACATTTCATCCAAGTATCTTGGATCTGTAACCTTTGGTTCGGAAATCTAAACAAACAAGGTATGCATTAGTAAAATAAAAAAATTGTACCGGATGCATTAATCTTTTGAAGTTAAAATAACAGCATATACTATTATACTAATACGAAACCGTAGTTCTTCAAATTTTCAAAATTCAAAGCAGCAACACGATACAATTTATGCTAAGTAAATGAGACATCGACCTTGTAACCCCACCCCCCCCAGGCCTCTTTTTTTTTTTTTTACATTCCCCAGAGAAAAATCTTTAATGGTAATAGTAGCAAACAATCAGCAAAGAAACTATAAATCCAAGTGCAAAGACTTGTTTCATATAGCTGCAAGTGACAAACTTTACCACACCTGAACCTTGAGCACGGTTGTTTTCTCAGCGGTAGCGAGTACACTACCCTCAGAGCGATCTGAAAGAAACCCAGAAACCAAAATAAACGCCGCGAAACCCACTAAGATGAGAAAGAAACTGGACCCCGCACCCACTCCGACCCCTACCGCTGGTCCAACGTAGATTCCACCACTGCCAGCGCCAAACCCGAAAGGAGAAGGCGCGTAGTAGGGCGCCGAGAACGAGATGTCAGGGCCGGAAGTCCTGGGCACCGAATAACTCCTCGACGACGAAGACGAATGCGATGAGAAGGACTTGCCACCCATGCGACCTCCAGTGGCAGCCAATGCTGAGTTGGGGTCGCACATCAATAGCAGCCCCAGCAACACCGCAGCTATGGCCGGTTTCCGCAGCGCCTTGAGCGCATTCGATACGGTATTGGCGATAACCTCGAAGGGGGATTTGGAGTTGAAGCTTTCTTCACGAAGCGGCACAGAAAACAATTGAACCGAAGGCTTCTGCGAGAAGAGACATTTCACGCTACATCTAGCAGAACCTCTTACGTGCAGTAATGGGTTAAATTGATGGGGTTTTACGAAACAAGGATTGGTGTGAGGCATGCGATGTAGTGGGAAGCTCTGGTTCCATTTCAAGGGATTAGCTTCGAGTAACAAAGTTGTGGGCATGGTCATTGATTGGATTAGGTTAGATGAGAGAAAATTGGTACTGTATGATCAGGTCAAGGATGTGAGGAGATATTTCCTTTGCAGAGGAATTGAATAAAACAGAAACTATGTCAGCGACAGTGTTGGGCGTCAATATCTGCTAATCGTTCTCTCTCCTACCAAATTGCAGCAATTGGGGAAGCGACTTGTGGCCATTGGGCAGGTTGCCTTCACAACCCCAACCTCATCTCATCCCAAATCTCTCAGGTCTCTCTCTCGCTTCCATGATTCATCATAAGTTCACAGTCACGTAACTTTTTAAGGTTACATCGTTTTAAATTTGCAATCATTAAATTAAATTATGAGAAAATTTTGATATTTATGTAAATTAATTTATCAAATATTTATTAAGTGTTAATTTTTTAAAAAAATTTAAATATTTATTGTAAGAAATAACTAAATAAATGTTTGATAAATTATTTTAGATATTTATACTTTTTTTTGTTTTTGGATTCATGAGCTTGCTAATGAAAATCTTCCTATTCTTTTAGCAATGAGGTGAAATTTTGTATACAGTTTTGTATTAAGGTCTATCCCCATACCAAAACTCACCCTAAAATGAAAGACTTTGTGTAAAAAAATAAAAGCCAGGTGAAAGTTTAAATAAAATAACCTGTATATTAATAACAAAAATAAATAACCGTCCATAATCGAATTCAAAATTAAATAATTTCTAAAAAAAAAGTTAATGTCTGACTTAGAACTATTAGGCTCAACAATAATATTTTAAGGGGCCTGTCATTGTTGGCTTAGGGGTAAAATTTTTGGTGAAAAAACAAGGAGTTCAATTTCGGTCTTTGGGTCTTATTTAGAAGTTGGGCTTTTCGGCTTTAGCCCAACCAAAACCCCATGAGTATTTAGCTCGTTTAAATTTCAGCCCAGCCTAGCTCAATCAGTAACCATATTGAAACCCGAAGGGCCGAAACCTAATACTATATAAAAGCTAGGGTTTGCCTACTTCCTTCTCCTCTGCCTCGTCAAGCTGCACTGCCATTAACTGTTGGTCGCGGTCTCTGTGCTCTACCCGGCGCTGCACAGCTCACTGAACAGCATGGCTGACAAGGCGGTGACCATCCGAACCAGAAAGTTCATGACAAACAGGCTTCTCTCCAGAAAGCAGTTCGTGAGTTTCTCATTTTCCCATTGCTTTTTCCTTGTTTTCCACAACCCCAAGGTTTGCAAAGGATATCTTAGTGGGGTTTTCGGGTCTTCGCATGATGTCCTTTAGGTTATAGCTTTCTTATCATATGCAGATTCGTAATTTTCTTCGCATGAAAATTAAAATGTAATATTACTTTTTGGGACCTATTTTGTTGGTTTGCTGTATTCTTTCCGTAACCCAACGGAGGTTAGTGTAGTAGGCATTCCAAATTGAGTTACTAATCGCCCTTTATTCTTATTGCTCATCGGCAATACCCAGTTTTTCAGCTATGGATTGCATTGGTGTGCGCAAATAGTGGGAATCGTGAGCATGAAAATAATGTAAAATTTTATTTTTGTCACATAGCTAGAGGATTTAGTGGACTTGTTTAATATCCAAATATTGGAAAGTTTGGGATCTGAAAATGGGCAATGAATTATATGATTTTCACTTTTATCTCACTGTCCACAAGATCTCTTAATTGCCTGTTGTTGGCGTGTGGAATTTGGAGGGATAATCAGCGTGTTGAACCTAATTATCCTTCCCAACTGGCAGAGATTACTAGCATTGTCACAGCTAAAATATTGTTTTTATTGCGTGATGCAGATCATTGACGTCCTTCATCCAGGGAGGGCAAATGTTTCCAAGGTACTTTCTTTTATGAATATTTTTTTTATTGAATCAATAAATATTAGAAATTTAGAAGTTGCTAATATTTTTAAGTTAACAATTGAAAATTAGATTTTTAAGCAGTTATTGCTTACCATACACGTTATTAATTTGTGGTGTATGGCATAAAGGCTGAGCTAAAGGAGAAGCTGGCAAGAATGTATGAAGTGAAGGACCCTAACACTGTATTTGTCTTCAAATTCCGAACTCATTTTGGAGGTGGCAAATCCACTGGTTTTGGTTTGATTTATGATTCAGTTGAGAACGCAAAGAAGTATGAGCCCAAGTACAGGCTTATCAGGGTAAGTTCATGAAATCTCATTTTGTGGATTTTGTTTATAAGACATGATATCAAAGTGTTTTAGGAATATTAATTTCAGTGTGTTCTGGAGAAATCATGAAGTGCCCTATTTTTGGGAATGGTGACTTCTATCAATCTGTTCACCTTAAATGGTGTCAAGATTATCTTGGAGTATTTTGTGGGTTATTATTAATAGTTCCTTTTAATGTTGCTTAATGAATTTGCAGAGTACAATACTATAATGACTGTAATGTCTGCTTTGTACAATGAAAAGACATAGTTATATCCTGCAAGAACCCTGTATACGACTAATGGCACCCTTTCAACCTTGTAGTTGCATTTACTATATTCACTGTCAGCATACATTTACTATATTCACTGTCAGCATATATTGACTTTGAATTTTGTGGCTGAAATCTTCTCATCCTTTACCTTTAATATCTTGTCATGTATGCTTTTGTTCCTATGATCTTTGAGAATCAGAACTATGTTTTTTCAGTGCACTCAGTTATTTTCCATCTAAGCCATCAGTGCTTTGTTTTGTGTGAGCAAACTAAAATCTCTTTCTATATGGCAGAATGGTCTTGATACTAAGGTAGAAAAGTCAAGGAAGCAAATGAAGGAGAGAAAGAACAGAGCTAAGAAGATTCGTGGTGTAAAGAAGGTAATTCAGTGGCTAACAATTACTGTGGCTTCTTTTTGATTGTTTACCTTATGTTTTATTAAAATAATAACATCTGTATTTGTTGTTTGTGCAGACCAAGGCTTCTGATGCGGCCAAGGCTGGAAAAAAGAAATGAGTTTTCAGACATCCGGTTCTGATTTTAAGGTTATTTTGCTATTGGTATTTTCTAATAGCTAATTTATCTTCTGCTAGGTCCCTAGAATGAGATATTTTGCTGTAAGTGTTGATCGTGGTTGAATTGATGTTCAGTTATATACGTTGAGATTTTGAGTACTAGCAGTGAACAATTTTGAGCTTTCAGTACAATACTTTCCCCTGCATTCAAATATTTAGTGGATTGTGATAATGAATTGCTTTGCTGCTTGATTTGGGTGGATCAGTCACTTATTTGTTATGGGGATTTCAAATGTTAAAGAAATCATTCGTAGCTGATAAGAGTCTACCTGTAGAAATTATGAAATCCTCATATCTATCTTTCATTCCTCTTATTTGCTTTTGGCATTTATTCATTGCTCACGAGATCTCGAGGGAAAATGATATTTGACACGAAACCATTTGGTGCGAAATGGTTACGAATAGATTGGCAATGACTTACTGACTTCACTTGAATATTACTTTTTGTTTTTACTTTTTAAACTAAAAACAAGGTGCAGGTGTGATTTAAAAATTTTCACAAAATCCGCTCCTGACAAATTCGGATCTTAACATAGTGAGGTGTCGGTCAATGTTTTCTACTTGACCTGGCCTGACAAAGTAATAGGCCTGGTAAAGATATTGGCCTAACGGGTTAGCGTGCTGGGTTGGGCTAAAATTTAGAGAACATCGGGCTGTGGCCTAAGTTAGGTGGACCCATGCGGTCTAATTCCTATTGTAACGCAACAAAAGAATAGGATAACAATTTTTAGGCTTATGGCATGTTTAGGAATAGTTTTTTTTAGAGAAAAAATTATATTTTTTACTTAGAGGTTAAATAAAATTTTGATTATAAACTATTTTGATTATAAAAGAAGTTAATTTAAATATATATTAATATGCAAACTTGCGAAGAGTTCAAACTTTGGAAAAAGCTTAACCGCTGGTTATATATACTCTAAACTAATTATAGATTAAATCTTTTAATGCATGCACCTAAGATATAATATATGACTAACCGAAAGAGCCGTGTCGTTTGAAAGTTTATGTATGAATATTTTTTAATGATACATGAATAAATCGCCATTCTTATACACTATTTAGTTTCTATTTTATCTACTAACCCTTGTTACGATAATTAATAACAATAAATAATAAATCTAAATCTGTGCTATTATATGTTACTGAGTTTTGAAAAGATTCAATCCTCGCTTAAAAATTATCAATATATCGTGTAAAAAATATCAGTGTGTTATTAGTCAATATTAGTGCAAAATAAGGTTGTATGAAAAGTGAAAACAGTTATCTACAAGCGGCTCTGTTCAATAATGTGAATATATGACTGTTATTGTCAAAAAATTTCTCATGCGTAATAGATTATAATGTTGGCGGCTTTCAGAATATATTTTTAAACTATCTTGAAAGTATATATTTCATTTTAGAAATTTTTATCTTTTTGCCTTTCGTGTATTCTCTAATCTGTATACATGATTTTCTTAAAGATGAATAAAATCGAAGTGAAGAAAATCCATACTATAAAAATACCACAATCCGCTAAATGACTCAATCGATGACTTGCCCCACGTGTTCAGTTATATTGATGCATATCAGAAAAATAGGGGGAACAACACAAAAATGGGTGGAAATTATATATTTGCATGCTTCTCAATGTTTTTTTTTTACCGTAACTGTATTTTCATGTTAGTTTTTATGTTTTCAGGTAATTTTAAAAGCATACTTTCTATATAGGTTAGTGTATTCATGTAAAAAAGAATTAATTTTTTCAAATACTAACACAAAATTTAGACTTAAGTAATAAAAATACGGACCACAACTTCTTAACTATTAGGCCAACTTTGTTTAGTTCTTCTCAGTAACTTCTGCATACTGAAAAAATAAAGAATACTATTATATAAATAATACTGACAAAATAATAATACTAACCATATTAAATTGTATATAAATTTATAAAATAAAATTAAATAAAATATTATAAATAAATTCAATAACATAAAATAATTTTTTAAAGAAATTATACAAATTAAAATGTTGTCTCTTCATTTGTCATAAAAAGAAAAGACAAACACTGCTTAGTTTTTTTTTTTTTTTTTTTGGTTCTAAGGAGGCCCTAGGGACCTAGGAGGGAATGGGGGAATGGGATTTGGGGGATCGAACCCGCACCACAGCATACCCCCTGGCTATGACCAGGGGAAGTACCATGTGAGCTAAGGCTCGCTGGTGAAGACTGCTTAGTTGTTACTACTTTCCCTTGTCCTTGTCTTCATAGCTTCCATTTTGACTTCTGGTGTCGGTTTGTTTTCGGCTCAGTCATTTCTCTCTAGTTGCAAGGTCGTATTTCCAAGGGAAATTCGTGGCCCAGTTTCTCTCTCTCGTTCACCTTTCTGCTCCTTTTCTATCTCCTATAATTTCCACCCGCGCCTAGAATACCCAATTACCCATTTCCGAGATTCCCTCCTTGTCCTTCTGATACTAGCATGGGGGATGCTGGAGCAGCTGCTAGTGCTAATGGTAATATTCTTGATAAATCATCGCCTTTTCTTTCTGGGGTTAGTTAATTTCGCTTCTGTTTACGTTATGGTTAATGATGATATGCAAAAATTTATCCTCTTCATCTATTGTCATCAGTATGTTGAACTCTGTAATATAATACTATGTCTTTTGCCTGCATTACGGAGGCACAACAGATCGTGCTTTGATTATGGATGAGGACCAAATTGAACGTTTAAATTGATAAAGGAACTGAATTAAGCGAGATCAGAGCAGAAACTGCTATATACAGTGTAAAGCCATAACTAAACAAATTCAAAACAGAAAATACCATCAGGATTTGCGAATGCTCTGTGAGAAATAGCGTGTTTATCAGCATATATAGGCTAAAGTAATTTTCTTTACCCCATTCCCATGGATATTTTTGCAAGTAAAATAGAGCCTGAGCCTCAAGTGCTATTTTTACAGTCTACTTAAATTTAACTATTCAGGAGTTACGACTTGTCAGTTGTCATGTATATCTGTTTATTACTCATTTGCTCATATAGCATACTGAAGAAGATCTATATCATTAGATCTGAACAATTGAGCATTCTATACTTTCCAAATCCTTTTTCTTTTGCATCCTTTTGCAGTTATCCATGATAGCAGTCCACTTTATTGTTGGGCAATTAAAAATTTTGATATAATGATACCTTTTATTGTTGATTTTGCTTCTATAGCTGGAAGAATCTGACTATTGATGCTTTCTTTTATGTGGCTTTTGATATAGTGTTGGAAGCTAAAGATGGAACTATTTCTGTGGCTTCTGCATTTCCCGGTCATCAAGAAGGTATGATACATTTATGTTTCATCTCCAATCCACCACCTCCACCCTGGCTTCAAACCTCCTTCTTCAAAATATTCTCTCCTCAACTCATAAGAAGAACTCCACCATGCCCTAACTGATAAAATAGAAATCATGACTCCAGAAAAGTCAGTAAATATTGCTTTCCAGGCCTACTTAATACATTATCAAGATTGATGTTCTATGAGAACCTGAATCCTCATTTAAAGGGTTTGAAGCCCCTCTTGGATAATGGTTTATGAATTATGGGACTACAATATTTATTTATTGATTTAACTAAATTGATAACTCTTACTCGCAGAGGAAGTGAGAGTGGTTGCTTACTAACAGATTCGGTAGTTATTACCTTATTGGTGTTATTTTCTCCTGTTATACCAGCTGTACAGGATCGAGACCACAAGTTCTTAACAAAAGCAGTCGAAGAAGCATATAAAGGGGTTGAATGTGGCGATGGAGGCCCATTTGGTGCAGTTGTTGTTCGAAATGATGAAGTAGTTGTAAGCTGTCATAACATGGTTTTAAGAAACACTGATCCCACTGCTCATGCAGAGGTTACTGCTATAAGAGAGGTTAAATTAATAATTTTTATTCTTTCATTCAGAGCTTTAGAGTTTTCTTGTTGATCTGTCACATGCCTCTAGAACGGATAGGATAGCTGATCAAAACAAAGAGGTCTTGGAGTTGTAATCTGGATATTCTGCCACCTTGGTTTCCAATCATTAAGACGGATTAAGTGAGGGGTTGATTATACAATTTTTGAAAAGTTATTTTCTGCCAGTTTTTCTTTCTTTCTTTCTTTCTTTCTTTGTATCTTCCTATATTCTTAGTTTTGGCTTGATAACTGCACAATAGGTTAAAAAGCACTATAGTGCCTTTAAAGCAATCAGTCACGTGTCTTGGAATCCTTTGTATGACATAAAAAGGAAAATATGAAATATTCCATTTTTTATCTGTTTTACTAGTCTTAAGTAATTTTGGAATTGCTTGGCATGGGTTTGCGTATTTGATGGTTATAGGAACCTGCTGCGGAGTATTGCATTTATTTGATGGTTTGCATGGGTTTGCATTTTGATTCTTCTGGGTTTATGTTGTTGAGATATGGTGAGCACGAAAGCCCCACATTGAGCAATTATTGAGTAGTGTAGAAATATATGCATTAAGATATGCACATCATACATAAGCAAATCTTGGAAGTTCTTTCAAGATTATATCTTGACTTATAATTTATTGGTAATATAGCTACATACATTTTCTGTGTCACCATCTATTATTTGCTGTCTTAAACAGATTTCATCTCTCAAACTTTAGTTTTTTTGAAAGACACAATTCAAAGATAAATTGAGGTGGTTGGATGTGAGTTTAAGCTGCAGAAAATTTATTTTGTTTGGTCTAACATTAAAAGCATTCATTTGACTCTGATAATTAAGATTGGAGACCATCCATGTATATATTGCTTAGTCTATATGTATAAGAACTCTGTTAAGTTGCCCTAATTTTATTTATATCAGAAACCATGTTTATATTGCCCAAACTTTATTCTTTTTCTACTTATTTTGTTAAATATATATCTTTTTGGACCTCATGTTATAATTATACATAATCTGTCTGTAGGCTTGTCAAAAGCTAAATCAAATTGAGCTAGCTAACTGTGAAATCTATGCTTCTTGTGAGCCTTGTCCAATGTGCTTTGGTGCAATTCATCTTTCAAGAATTAAGGTGAACCTTCCACTCCCCTCTTCTTATCCTCACACCATATGTTTCTCCAATTTTTATTAAATTTATCTAATTTTTGTTCTGTTCACATCGAAACAGAGATTGGTCTATGGAGCTAAAGCAGAGGCTGCAATAGCAATTGGATTTGATGATTTTATTGCCGATGCACTGAGGGGCACTGGTTTTTATCAAAAGGCCAACTTGGAGATTAAAAAGGCCGATGGTACTGGTGCTGTAATTGCAGAACAAGTATTTGAGAAGACGAAGGCCAAGTTTCCTCTGTACTGATTGCTTTAATCTTCTTAACAGTGAATACAAGTTACAATTGTTCAGGAAAGAATAAGTTTCTTACTAAAATTGGATCCATGAGTTCATGATATATAAAATTTGCATGCTCATTGTTGGTGTTCTTCATATTATTTGCTTGAAGCTAAATTTATGAATGATCTGTTTGATTGCTTGAGAGTTGCTTAGTAGGGAAAGTAAGTTCAAGCCAGGGAAGGAGGCAGCTGAGCTGATACTTGACTCAATGTAGAATGACTAGCCCATTCTGTGAAAGAATCCAAGCTCTGGCTTTCTCATTTATTTAATTAACTTACATGTCTAATACAAAATATTACAGAAAAGCTAGAACTATTCTACTATTTGATCCCTCTATTCATTTCAATGTTTGTATTTGAAGAGACCACAAGCTGTTTCTGCACGTCTTGAGAGAAGTTTTTTTAGCAGAACAAAACCTCCAATCGTTCTCAGCTAGACCGCAACTCCTCCAATCTAGCCTTAATCTGATTCTGCAACAACTCCAACCGCTTCAAATACACTTCCAGCTCCAAAATCCTCCGCTTCCTCCATTGCTCATCGCCCGCTTCCCCGCTCCCAAATTTCATCACCGACTGCTCACCGGAGAGTAACGGTATCGGGTTGGGCGCTAACCCACCGAGTGGCTCTTCCGGTGCGTTTTCGAACAGTTCCTTCAGCAATGGCGAGAAACAGGACCTCATCGTCTCCTCGATCAAGCCCTCTATGCTAGTATTAGCATCACTATTGTTCTGGTCATTTGTTCTGTCCACATCATCTGTGAGTTGTCGCTTTCGTGTCCCCAACACCCTGTTCTCCATTTCATAGCCATCGTCAGCTGCTTCAGTTTTCACCTTAATGTTGCAAACATCATGATTACTAGGAATGGGTCTTGTAACATCATCATCCAACGCCTCTTGGTCTCTGTCATTGCCCCAAATCTTGCGGGAAATTTCGAAAATGGCCTTTTCCTGGGGGCTCCTGAAGGAAACCTCTTTCCCTGAGGCCGAGTTGATTTTGTCCAAAGCGTTCTTGTGCTTTCTCTTTAACCTACGCAGCTTCTCGACGAGCTGGTTCTTGTTGAACCCCGTGTTCAATTTGGGCCTGATGTGATCGTACAACAAAGCTACGTCGTTTTGGAGAGAGGTGGTTGCCCATCGATGCTGCTTGATGTAATCCAGGTATCCCTTCAGGAGTTCGATTTCGTCCTGCTTCGTCCACAGCCTCTGATATTGCCTCCCGGAACCGGAATAGTTGGTGCGCTGTCGTTTTGGGCCTGTCGCTATGGTGGTGGTGACGATGTCGGTGTATCCGTTGGGAATGGAAGTGTCAGCGTCGTCGGCGGCCGCGAAAGCCACCGTCACGGCTGGGGAGGCATCGGGAACGGCAAGCGCAACAGGAATGGCGCCACCACCGTCGGATGAACTGAAAAAATGGTCGCTGTCGTCATCGCCGTTGTCGTTTTGATCATAATCACCGTCGTCACTGTTAATGTCAACGCTTGCTTCTTCGTCTGATGAGGTTGAAGAAGAGGAGGACGACGGCGAAGACAAAATCCAAGAAACCAACGGCGAAAGCATTTTCCTTTTTGAGGAGATAGCAGACATTCTTTTTCCGTATATTGGAGTACAAGCCAACCGTTGTTCGTTGATGGCCGTTGTGCATTTACTATTAATGGAATGCATTTCTATAATCTCATATATATATATATATATATATATATATATATATATATATATATATAATCCAGATTAGAATAGAAGAAAAAGATAGCTTTACTTGCTTATTAGAAAATCAATACACATTCTGATTTCATCCTATTTTTTATCACCCAGATTATTGGTCATTGGTGTGGTATTAACCATCATATCAACATTGATATTTCTAGTTTTCCAACGGCAACAAAAAATGATAAAATGTTATTTATATAGTATTACTCTTTGTTTTAACATATGATAGTGGTATTTTCACATTAATTTTTGTACTAGTTTCAACACCACACAAAGTAAGTGGATTCTGAACAATGATCAATTTTTGTGCAAGAAAAGTAGATTAAGTAAGTGATATACCAACACAATAATGTGTACACAATATTTTATTGAATTGTATAAACAATTTTACAAATTGAATTATTATTAGATATCGAGTATATTAGTGTTGACATAATGGACTTTTTACTAATAATATATTGTAATGAACTTGGAGGAAGGAAACAATCTTTTTAAAATTCTATTAAGAATTAGGTTTATCGCAAATGCAGAATAAGGGATTCAATACATGTTATATATTCATGATGCTCATCATTTGAGATTAAAGAGTACTAGAGCTGTCCCGTAATTAAGAACGATTGATGAAGATGAAGGATTAATGTGAAAAATCAAAGCTACAAAGATGATATAACAAGTCATTCTGAGAAAGAAATGAGAAGGAAAATTTGTTATGCTTCACTAGATTGAAGATAATTTCCAAAAGCTTAGATAACAGGGTATACTTATTATATAAGATATAAAATTTCTCGTATACGATTTGAATTTTAGCAACCTCAATCTACCCTAAAGATCTATTTATATTTTTTCCCCTCTTTCTCATTTGAACAATATTTATTTTCATATATTTTAAAATTATGTTATTTAAATTTGTTTATTAATTTTCACCAACATGTCACACTCTCTTTTGATAGTACACGTCAGTCTCATTATTGGCATATAATTGTGCCATCTCAAGTGAAGGGATTTGGCACTAATTTTTATGACTATATATATATATATATATATATATATATATATATATATATATATGTTGTTTACTTTATGACTAAATATATTAACATTGAGAAGCTATGGCACATGGTGGGGCCTAATTTGTATTAATTTATAAAATGCTGTTGACTTAGAATTTGAGGGGCTAATATCAAATTTTTGTAAAATTAAGGAAAGTGTTATTTTGAAGTCATATATTTATGAGAAAAATATTTACACATTCTTTTAACTTTAGGTAAGTTATATTAATTAAGCTTTTGAAAATTAGATCGGACTAGCTGGTCGAACCGGTTCAATCAGAAACTAAACTATTGGTCAGTCTGGTCCAGCTTTGTGACCTGTTCAGACGGTCAATTTCACAAATTTAATAAAACGGCTTCTAGAGAAATCGAACACGGATACGGAAAAATGCAGTCATCAACTTTGCCACTAAACCAGTTATGCATTCATTGTATAAAGGACTTTATTATATATTTAATATAAAGTAGGTACTTCCAACAAAAGATTCTTAGTCTGAACTTGAGATAAAAGGTAGGATGAAATAAATATTACCATTGTTAATGTTTATAATATATGGATTATAAATTATAAATTATGTTTATTTTGGTTAATTTATATGCTATATTGTTATGTTGATTAATGTTGTGTTGCTTACATGAGTATAATATTTTTTTTATTTAAGACATTATTTTTTTTATGTTTCAAATAATTTTATTATTGATTTATATTATATTTTTATAATTTTTATTTATTTTATTAATATATAAATATAAATATATATTTAATTATATTCTGGTTCGATCACGGTTGAACCATTGAACTTTGAATCAATACCTCGATCGGTTCAATGACTAGTTCATTTTTCAGAACCTTGATATTAAGACCTCCTCAATTAAAAAAATAGTTATTACATACTTAAACTATGTAAGTAGTAACAATTAAATTTTTCATTCAATATTTTATCAAATTTAATTGATAATTCAGTTATATGTGATATATGCATTAACTATGAATATTGTTTTAAATTTTTTTTATAAAAGTAATTTATAAAATAAAGAAATTATACATTTAAGTTAGTAAAAAATTTGATTCTGTTATCACTTTATGAGTTATTTTATAAAATAAAAAGTCAAAAAAAATGTTAATAGGTTACTTACACATTGCATGTGATAAGATTATTAGTTAAATTTGATGAAAGATTGAATGAAAAAATTAATTACTACAAATTACATAATTTAAGTATCTAATAGCTACTTTTTTTAATTGAAGGGGTGTATATATAACTTACTTAAAGTTGAAAGGGTATCTTTATATTTTATCCTATATTTATTTATACATGTATGTATAAGTAACACATTTTGAATTATGTGAAGTTAATTTGACACAAAGAAATTAAAAATAGTAAATATATATTTTAATTCTTTAAATATATAGGTAATATTAAATTAATCCTTAAAAAAAATTAACATCAATTTAATTTATTAATTATAAAAAGTAATATTAAAATAATTTTTATGTTACAAATAGTAAAAATATCATTAATGGAGCTTTTGATTGAAAGATTAAATTGATATAACTTTCTTTAATTAAAAAATTAAATTGTTGTCACTTTTTTTATGACTAAATTAATGTCATTTTTTTAAATAATTAAATTAATATTACATGTATATTTAGAGACTAAAATAGGTATTTATTAAATTAAAAATTACCACTATGTAACAAATGTAAATAAGATATATACAAGTGCATATAAATAAATTGTCTTTTACGTTAAATCTAGAAGCTGAATTTAAAAAATCGACAATTATTTGAAAACTTGACTCGTATATTCCATGATGTTTTTATAAGGGAAAAAAAATGTAAGATAGCATGGCAATTGGCGTTTGATTATGTTATGTGAGTGGAACACGTCAATAGCTCTCGGAACAAATCTAAAGTCAGTGAGTTTCAAGGTTTCAAGTTTCAACTCCCAGCGGGATAAAGATAGATACATATTCCCCTTCGGCTGTGCTGAACAGCCAAGTTGACATTATATGACACGGAAGTGGATTATGGAACTCCTCTTGCCCAAATCCTGGAATAAATAACAGGTAAATTACCTTATTGAATTAATTATATTTTTATCTTTTATATTTTTATTGTGTTCATATTAGTTTTTTTTTTAAATTTTTCAATCTATCAATTTCATTTTGTATTGTAACACATTACTTAAATTATTTTTTTGAATGATGACATGCTATGTTATTTTTTTTCTATGTAAGCCTATCTCATAGTATTTATTAAATTAAAGTCAATTTTATTATCTATACTATTACAAAGGCATTTTTTCTCTTTAATATCAAATTTTTAGTTTTCTAAAAATATTATTATAAAAGGAATTCTTCTCATTGATATCAAATTTTTAGTTTTTCAAAAAAATCATTGATAATTAATTGATAAAAAATGAATAAAATTATAAATACAAATATTCTTTAGTAATTATATTATACAATTATAATTACTTTTAAATATAGAATTATTTTTTTACCTTTTCATAAAATTATTTTATTTAATCAATCAATTTATAATTATAATAAAATAATAAATTTTTTTTTTGGATTCTAAGGAAATACAAATACAAATTATAATTATACAAATAATTATAATAATTTATTTATAAAATAATTATATGAAAATAAAAAAAATACAAATTAAAAAATAGATTACCTCTCAATATGCTAGTATGTGTAGATAGAATTTGAATTGACTTAATATTCAGTATATTTTATTTAATAACATTTAATATTAGTATTTATTATACTTTACCTAATAATATTAATTAAATTCATGTTAATTTTATATTATGTGTCATGTTACTTATGTAAATTATCATTATCTTCTACTATAATAAATAATGATGATTATATAACTAATGTGGTATATGATAAATTATGTATAAAAAAATTGTTTTAAATTGATGATATTTAAGAATTTTTTTTAATTATTTAATAATTTTTATAACAGAATAATTTAATTTTATATTCTCTTAATTCATTCTCATTATAATCTTTTAAATTACTAAACTAAAAAAATATTAAATACAGTTTAAGTTTTAATGCATTAAATACTTTTATTTTTTAATTAATACTTCTTTATTAAATTTTTCATACATTCACTTTTATTTATTATTTAAAATAATTATATAAAAAATGATAAAATTATTAAATAAAAAAAATATAATTTAATATGTCTAAATGATTTGTTCTCATATTTTGTTATTATTTTTTTTATTTTTTATTTATTTATTTTACTAATTTTTTCAATTAAAAAATAAAAATAAAAATAAAAAAATTAATTAATATTTTTTAAATATTTTTAAATGATAAATATTTAAAAATAAAAAAATTTCTTATTACAAACAAATAAAAATAGATAAAAAATATTATAAATATTATTAAAAAAATAAGTTAAAAAATATAACAAAATTTTTTATAATAGCAATAAAAAAAATAATGTGGCCATGTGGGCCAATTTGGTTGGTTAGTCCACTACCCAAACTGTCCCTTAATTCCCATCCTCATCCTCCCACTCGCACCAAAAGTCACTCCAAAAAAGTGAAACAGCCAAACCCCGTGACCGTGACCAAACCCTCCTACCCCCTGGCCTAACCAACTTCCCTTACTTCTTCTTTGTCTCTCTCTCTCCCTCCGTGCCTCTCTCATGGCATCAGAGCAAGACGACGTCGTTTTCCCCGAAGAAAACATGGACGACGACGAAGATGAATCTCAAGAGGACGAAGAGGACGACGACGAAGACGATGATGTTCTCGGCGAGCCCGAGGACGACGAAGAAAACGAACCTTCTCCTTCCACCTCCTCCGCTCTTGCCGCCGCCGTCACTGTTGCGGTACCTGGTTCTGCGATCTCAAACGGCGATAACGCGCCAATTTCGACGGCCACCGCCACTACAATTGTCGTTGCCGACTCCACCGACCCGAAACGGCAGCGCATCGAGCAAACTGGAGAGAAGAAGCCATTGGACGATTCGCGGAGACTGTTCCAGCGTCTATGGACCGATGAGGACGAGATCGGGCTCTTGCAGGGCTTCCTCGACTACACCACACAACGAGGATCCTCTCACCACAACGACACCGCTTTGTTCTACGACCAAGTCAAGTCCAAGCTCCAGCTCGATTTCAACAAGAACCAGCTCGTCGAGAAGCTCCGAAGGTTGAAGAAGAAGTACCGCAATGTTCTCAACAAGATTGGCTCGGGCAAAGAATTTTCCTTCAAGAGCCCCCACGATCAAGCCACCTTCGAAATTTCGCGCAAGATCTGGAGCAACACGGGTCAAATTGGCGGTGCCGTCGAAGACAATGCCTTGGACGACGACGAAATCAACCTCAACCCCAACCCTAACCCTAACCCTAATTTCAGTCATTCAATGCCATCGAAAAACGAGGTGATGATCGGTAATTCGGCGGAGAAGAAAACCCCACCGTCGCGGAAGCGGTCACGGTCTCGATCGGGAACGAGAACGGATGAGAAGCGCGAGTTGAATGATGGTTCAGCGTCAAACAGAGATAATAATTGTATTAGCAATAATCATAATCATAGTAGTAATAACAGTAGCCATAGCATACAGGGTATGATCGAAGAGACGGTGAGGAGTTGTTTGTCGCCCTTACTGAAGGAGTTGCTGACAAGTGCCGCTGCCATGGGAGGCCCGTTTGGGGGAAGAGGGTTTGGAGGGTTCGCGTTAAATCCCATGCCTTTGAGTTTGAACTTTGGGAGTGGGGAAGTGGTGGATGACAAGTGGCGGAAGCAGCACATTTTGGAGCTGGAAGTGTACTCCAAGCGTTTGGAGCTGGTGCAGGATCAGATCAAGGTTGCTCTCTCGGAGTTGCGATCAGCTGGAGGATGACCTTAAAAAAAAAAAGAAGAACACAAGCTTTAAAGTTTGTCGGTACTTTTGTAGTAGGTCATTAGAGTCCCTCCTCTTCCTCTTCATGTTCATGTTCACATCATAAAGATTTGCTCTGTAATTGATCCATCAATGGATAATAGTTTAGCTAGTAATTTTATTTTGAATTTTAGCTTTTGCTGATTGCATAGAACAGTTGTTCAATGAAATGTTCTAGTTGTTAGCCTTCGGTAGAATTTTCGTCTTCTTTAAATTATGATGCCTTCATACATGTACGGATAGATTGAAATGAATTGGTACGAGATGAACGGCCTTAGGTATGCAAATATGCAGTTGAGTTTCTTAATTTGTGTGACATTTTTTTTTTGTGTAACATTCTTACAACAGGGAAAGTTACTTTCTTGTTGAAATTACATGTATCCCCGTGTCTTTGGACTCTGTACTTTATTTTGGTAGCATAGCGGTACACAATGGCATTTTATAGTCTAAAGATATTCTGAGATGATTCATTGATTCCTGTCTTTAATTGTTGGATTTTGTTCCTTGATGGGAAACAATTTATCCCCCAAGGTAGGAGTAGTCAAAGTTTTTGTTTTTCCCTCTTAGAATTAAAGTCAAGTGAACAAAAGTGTGTTTCTTGAGATATTCTGCTACATATTCTTAGTTTCATACATCCGACATGCTTTTGGGCGTTAAAGCTGTTTTTGATTGTTGTGTCCAGTTATGATACTCAAACCTATCTCAGTTGATCAGATCTTCGCGGCATTTCTCAGTTGGTCTGAAGCTGCGCTTTGGTTGCTCCCAGCCGTGCTTCACTTGTGCGATTGTGTTCTATCTCCTGTGTAGCATTAGCGGTGGTTGTCTTGGGCCTTTGGGGCCTTCGTTCCTCATAACTGTGGGACTATAGGAAATGCATAATTTGGTCACAACAGGTTCACAGCCGGTCCAATGGTCCGACCGGAAAAACCAAATAAGGAATGCATATGTAGGACTACGACATTCTGGCCCTTCAAATATCTTTGATAAAAATGAAAAAAAAAAAACAACAACAAAAACAAACCCAGACCACGTGGAGCAAAATGGAAAGAATGCCAAAAAAAAGTAAAGGCTGTCAGGCTGCAATGAATGTCTTCCACTTTTTATCCTGTTTATAAAAAAAATTATTGTATATTTTTAAATTACAATAAATGTATGTTTTTAAAAATATTTTAAGTTGTTAATATAATATTTATTTAATTTTTTTTAAATTATTGATAAATATATTTTTAAAAATATACATTGATAATATTTTAAGAGTATATAATAATTTTTTTTTATATATAAAATCTCATTTTTTACTTTTTTTTTTGCCATTTGACTCTCTCAAACAAATAAAATATCCTGAAACTAGTGACAACGAAGAACAGAGTTAGAGAAGAAGAAGAAGAAGAAGACGGAGTTAGAGAAGATAACAAAGCACTAGATTGAAAAGTAGGAAATCTCAATCTCCACGAAATTTTAATTGTGAAAAACAAAAAGTTTTCAATCCATCTCTTTTACTTTTCTGTTCTGAAATTTCTTCTTTCATTCTCAGGTTTCGATGAGTTTACTAGACTCTGATCGGTCGATTTTTTAATTTTTACCTGTTAAATCAGATTTTGACCTAATTTAGTTGGTTCTTTACGAAAACCATTATACTCTTCAACCGGATCGGCTAGAAAGACGGGTCACCGATTTTTTGGTCCAGTTGTTCGAGTTGGTTCGGTTAATGCAATTATTTCTACGATGACTCCTGGTTTTGGCTCGCTGCTATTGAAAATTGAAAGGGTTTTCTTTTACTAAAACCTTATTTTAGTTATAAAATTTAATCAAAATTTTAATTTAGTTTTAAATATTTAATTTATACAAATTCCATCTTAAATATTACAAAATTATATTAACGTGATTCTTTTTATTAATGATATCTATTTTACTAATATTATTTTAAATTTATTTTACTAATTAATTTTATCACAAAATAAACCTAAAAGGATTAATTATTAAAATAGACTTAATTTCATAAAATAAACTTAAAATAATATTAATAAAATAAATATTATTAATAAAAAAATTATATTAACACAATTACATAATGTCTAAATAAAATTAACAAAAATTAAATATTTAAAATTAAATTAAAACTTTAATTAAATTTAAGAGACTAAAATAAAATTTTAGCCATTTTGTTCTTAAGCGGTAAGATTGCAATGCCAATGAAGGGCATTAACTACTGTCAGTACAGTGCAATGATTAGTTCATCAGATAGAATTTTTTTGTATTTTTGGGCTACAAATCCGATAGAATTTGGGTATGGCATTTACTGTATAGTGCAATGATTAGTTTATTCGATAGAATTTGCATCCTTTAAAATAAAAAAATAATGATTATTAATAAAAAAAATTAACAGTTAAGATAATATATATATATATATATATATATATATATAATTAATTATAAAATTATTAAAATATATAAATATTTTTTTTAATTTTTTATTAATAATTATAATTCTTTATTTTTACTTTTATTTATTTTATTTATTTTAGAAGATAAACTTCCTATCCAATATCCACTGTTTCATTTTTACATTAGTGTAATCCTACTATTTCATATATCCAAATTCCAAATATAATAATGGCAGTGCGAATCACGTGGCAAAAAGAATACAAGAGAAAAAAAGAATAAAATTGTTAATTATATTATTATTTTTAATGTTATTTTTATTTAATAAAACTATTATTGTTGGAAGACGTTAAAATTTAAGACTAAATTATGCTGTTATCATTATAATTGTTGCTATTTGCATAATATATTCTGAATGTGTCTGATAATAATACATTAATAGAAATTGAAATACTAAAAAACACTAATTTAAAATTGAACCTGTAACCGAAAAAAAAAAATGAACCAAACAATGCAGACTTTTTTTTCGGCACACAATGCAGTTTATATTTTAAGATTGAACCATTCCTGTTCATCAAAAATAACATGCAGAATTGGGTCACAACAGCCGCTGGCTCCCTGTGATAACTTGTATTCCTATGCAAAATACAGATGTTGGGCATGACAATCCCATACAAATATCCCTACATTCTTTCTGTCACCAAAGAACTAAAAACGAAACAAATAATAATAATATTCACATCAGGCATGGTACAGCTTAAGCAAAACTACTGAGCCCTACGGGGTTTTACATATACAACACTGCCCTAATGTCATGCCGTGGACTACAAAATCAGCACTAACGCTGATTACTAGCCCGCAAATTGTGATTTACAACACTAGTTGATATTCTCCATCGTCCTATACCAGCTCCATGAGTGTTTATTTAAAACTTGGAATGCAAGAAAATTTGCTAACATCTTATAACTCTTGCACCTTCAAAGCCTTGACAACTGTCTATGAGGTGCCATGTCTATTGAAGGCAGAACACAGCAGCAATTTCGCTGCAGAATAGTGTTCTGGAAAACTTTGACCAGAATTGCTCTGCACTTGCATTAGAGAATCAAATTAATGCCCCCCGGCTGGTTAAAAATAGTGCGTAGCTCCAATTTGAGGAACAGGCAGAGAGAAGCAGGGCACCTCAAACAGAAGGCAAATAAAATCCACATCACTATTGATTCCCATACTGTGGTGTATCTTGGGGTTGACGTGTTTTAACTTGGTAAACCTTCTTCATCTGCTTATCATAGGCTGCTCCCAACGCAGCTTCTTGATGCCTAGTATGCATTCCATTCACGTGTGATCCTTTAGCAATCCACTTTGGAGGTGGTGTTGGAGGACCCATGTTCTGCACAAGTTGTTGTAGATTGGTTGTTGGTCCTGAATTTGGCAGCCTCGATGACATCATTGCAGGTGGCTTTGGTGAAAGCACTGCAGATGACCTAGGTCTCACACCTTCCTCCATAGTTAAAGCAGAAAACCCAGTTTTCACACTGTGGAACTGTTCTTCATGTTGCGACCTATCTTGCATCCTAAAATTCTGTCGGTCATTTTGTCCACCATTAGATGAGATTGGATATCTAGGCCTAGTCATTATGCCCTGGTGATTATTGTAATGTCCATAATAACCGCTTGTGTCCTCTTTGTAATATTTTCCATATTCAGGGGGTCCAGCTGTTCTGAGCCTGTTCATTGTATGATGGCCTGGAGGTTGCTCGTACAATCTATGGGAATTATTATTCAGTTTAATATTAAGTGTAGTCTTGACAAGACGATGAGCTGCTTCTCCCAGTTGAGAGCCAGCTATTGCTCCAGGTACTTGTAGCCTGTCAGATGCATCACATACAGAAAAGTAAGGCAAGAAGTCTTTCTAAGTATCCGTGTCATATCACTGACAAAATAAAGACAAGATTTCATGCATCAAGAAGTTCACATGCTTAACTTCAAAGCCATTAAGAAATTTTCAACCTCTTCATATTGGACTTTCCTAGATTTTTCACAAGAATATTACTTGAAGGAAATACTGACGATTACTTCTAACATTTCTGACCACATATGGCAATGAGTAATAGCAGTACCACTATCATATGGAACATTAAACTTAACCATCAGTTCTGGCATGGTTGTAATATTGTATCCCAGCCAGCAAGAACATGAAAATTGTACTGCAGCAACCTGACAACCTTATAGGAATATATTCTCACCTTTCTCTACCTTGAGGTCGCCGACTAGCATTGTCTTCATGCCATAGCACAGGAAAAGGTTTAATATGAATGGCTTTTAATATCTACAAACATAACCAATGTCAAAGTAAATGTGATCTGTAAAATTGATCCAAGAAGGAAACAGCAGAGATAAACATCTATAATTTTTTATTTAAAAATAAAACAGCGATACATAATAATAGGTCAAAATGTTTATGATTCTATTCATGCCCACTATCTGAGCCGTGTTATTGATGCAAGATATGTAAATAAATAAATAAGATTCATGGAGCTCAATCCATAGGATGAGCCAATTAACATTTTATGTCAGATGCTAAGAGCAGTCATAATATACAAACCTTTTTGGGCATTACTACGCCATCCGGAGGTTTTGGGATGTGTCCATGTCTACGAGGATGAAGATATGTAATATTTCTGAAATTCAAGAACACTCGACATGAGTTCCAATAAAATGTTTTAAAATATTCAGTGGGCGTAAAGGTCAAAACTTACAAGACTTGGTTATACTCAATATCTTGCCATCCATTGATGGGGGAGGATACAACAGTTCTGAAAACATTTCTTTCACATAACCAAAGATATCCATTCATTCCACAACTGCTAATGAAGAAAACAAAGCAAGCATGTGAGCCTATTAAAAAGCTACCCAGAATTCACGAATGATGACCATCAACATATTCACCAACCTAGCATTTGTGTCAATTGGAAAAACACGTCTTTCAAATGGGGGTGATTGACTAGAAACTTGGTAATAAAAGAAGATATCAGGACCCAAATCATGGGCTCGGTTGACATAAAGCAAATCAAGCATCACACTATTCCGAAGCTGTTCCTCCTCCTGCATATAACAAAAATGAAATTGAGCACTAAAGACACAACTGAGAATAAGCTGGTTTCATCAATTCCTTTGCTGTAAAACATAGACAACTCTGGACAAAAATGTAACTCAAAGTTATCTACCCTTTTGGAAACTTCTATTGGAGAGTAAAGGATCTAAAGTAAAAACCCTTCCAGCAATTGGGCTGCAAAGATAGAGAGATAATCGTGCAAAAAGAAAATGACAACAGAGGATTAACACTAAACATATCTATTAAAACATGGCTACAGCCAATCAATAGTTCTTATTTCCAGAGTCGCAGCTGCATTCCCTCCTGCTAGGCTGATAGGCACACCTCAATGCAACTCTGGTCATGTTTCAAGAGTACTTGTAAAATAATCTCTAGAGAGAAACAACTCTGCTGATTTGCATTTGCATTCTCAAGTTATGCATAATCCTAAACATAAATTTTTTTCCAAGTGGATTCAAGAAGACCCACCAGGTTTAATTTGATGGTTTATTCTTAGTGCAATTTGAAGGTTATTAAAGACATAACACCATTTATAGGCTTCCACCTAACAGGTTAAGCTTTTAGGAGAGTTAAGTCTTTGACAAAGGCCAACAATTTTGGATCACAGGTCTGACATGGTTAGTCATAAATATAGAACTAAATGTAGTAACAACCCCCACCCCCCAAAAAAGAAAAAGAAATAAAATAATTCTTTCCCAGACCGTTAATGTGCCTTCAAGCTTCCTCGTGGCAGCAAGCAATTTCTTCTCATCAATGAATGGCAACTTGGCAACACCCTGAAAAGCACCCCAACAGTAATCAAAAAACAATCAACCTTAACTCCCACTTCATTCTAAAGAATACCCAATACATAAAAAGACTCTATTACCTGCCATGCAAATCGTTTGCCATTCATATCAATATCAAAATCTGTCAAAAAAACCATGTAATACCAGAAAAATAAAATAGATAAAGATCTAGCAGAACAAATCATTAATAGACAAGTGATCTCACCAGTAGGGTAGAAGTGAAAAATAGGTGATGAAGGATCAGTCATTAAATCCCTATATTTTTTAGGCAGTGAACTTGAACTGTGACAAGAAATTAGCAAATATCAGAACAGGAAGCACAATATGATAGATCTAAGGACAGGAGTCAGGAGAGGGGAGGAAACCTTGAAGCAGGTAGGGTCCCCATGAGCTGATCAAATGGCTTAAATGGTTCTCCCAAGAAAAAAGTTCTTTCCAGATCAGTTAGATCTTTAAGATCAGAAGCAAAAGGAGCATAATGGTATGGGTAGTACCTGAAGAAACAATCAACAGCAAGCAGATTGAACAATAAGGGACTCTCCTAGCAATTCAAGTCAATCATCTTAAAGCAACTCAGACATCAAAGCTTAAATCTCAGCCATCAAGGCATCCAATCTATATTATGTTTTGTTACATTGTTTATAAAATCACAATGAGAAGCTCCAGCTAGCAACCATCTTTGGGATAATAACAGAGTTTAATGAAACTTAAAAGTCCTGAGGAGTGAGGGGTAGCACTGAATTTTACAGGGAATTAAAAAGATACTGGACATTTTTGCCTAAACAAAAACAGATGTGGACCAAGACATTCATCACGCCACACTCAATTAATTTAGTACAATTATGAATGAAAATTAATCAACCCATTATTTTTAACCATCTTGTCATCATTGAAGTGAAGCATTATAATATTCAGATCATCTTAGTACATGCCCATCCATTACCCTAGTATATGGTTAAGCAAAGAAATAATCATAAAGATGACTAAACATCTAGACGACTCAGCTTTCTAGCCCTATGACAGGTCCCAGTAGTTGCATTTGATCTTCTGAGGGACCAAGAGAGGGATAACTTCATGGTTTCTCAGCATGAGTTCAAAAGTGCATTTGTTCACAAAAACTTGTTGCTAACAGTATATAATGCACGTAAATCTACCAACTTGTTAAGTCAATAACAAGAAAAAGATTAGCAGGAATGATGAACGATATAACCTGTAACTAATAACTTAAAAAAGTATCACTAACCATTGCCATGAGCAGACACCCTGATAGTAATACCTGCAAACCCAACGAAGGCCTTCCACATAATTCAAGACCTACAAGGACAACTAAGACAATGAGCTGTCTTCTAATGTAATATGTATTTTGCCAAAAACCAGAAATCAATGGGGTTAAGTGGTATAATTGTCACAAGAAAGTAAAATATTTAGAATCCAATAAACCCATTTGTCAATATATGAGGAATATCAAGTGATAGCACTGTCTTATTAGCAGGGGCAGATGTAGCTCCAGCAGGTGCAAATACAGCTTCATCAGGGGCATGTATAGCTTCAACAGGTGCATGTACAGCTTCAACAGATGCTGATTCAGTTGCAATAGGTGTAGATGCAGGTTCAACAAGTACAGGAGCAAAACTATTTGTTGGAGAAGAATTGCTTGCAGGTGCAGAATCAGGCCATGTATCAAAAAAGACTTCATCTCCATTGTATGTCTCCCCCGGAGGAGAAGTCTCAGAGGCTCCCCCGGAATAAAAAGGTTAGCAAAATCATTACCATTGGATCATGCAAATAACTTATAATCCTAACTATCCATGCAAGATCCAATGGTCAACATTAATCCGCTCACTTCTCATAATAAGATAGTGCTCTCACTTCATACCCCCTATATATTATATATATAATCAGCGCTAAGTCCTCATTTTCTTATAAGGATAAGTGGATGACATACTGTTGGAGTGCATATATTATATATATAATCAGTGCTAAGTCCTTATTTTCTTATAAGGATAAGTGGATAACATACTGTTGGAGTGCATGAGCACAATCCTTTTGCTCCTTGGGAACACATGCAGAGGGTAAGATCAAGAGTTCGAGACCCACTAACAGCATCAGTCTAATATATCAGTTTAAAAGAAAAAGGACAAATTTCATATGCTTGTCTAAGGGTGTTTGAGAAAAAAAAAATTTATTACTCATGATTCACTACTGAATTTTGTGTTGAAAAATTTAAGCACTGAATTTGTACTTTTTGAAATGCTTTCCATTTTAAGCCTGAATGTATATAAAAGGAAACTCTTGGCATTTAATATATATAGAAGCATATAATGTGATCCAAGAACAGTAAAAATAACCATAAAGTTGATCAGTCTTCAGTTGGAAAATTTGATAGAACTTACTATATCTTGCTTAATTTTGTCAATCTGCTCCAGATCCGATACACCAAAATTTTCAGCGTAATACCTTTCCTTGTATCCAGGCTCCCCTAACTTAACCTGAGAAAACAACAAACACTCAGTTCATTATAAAACAATTTTCTCAGGATTTCTAGATTGCTCAAGTCATTGGACTTCATTAGTCCAACATGGGCCTAGCTTCCATGTCTAGTATCCACTCTTAACATGAATTGTGAAAATAGAGCTTTCAACACCTGATTCCTGCTAATCAAGGAAACTCAATTTACTTTTAGCTAACAAAAGGACCATCTAATTTCAAAAAGACAAATCTAGTTCAAAATGTGAGAGTAATCAAGTTGTTTTAAAAGGAGCCACAAAAGTAGCACACATTTTTTCCTTGCTTCTGAACAGCTAAGTTACAGAAAAAATAGTTGACTTCAAATCAACATTAATTGACACAAACTCCTTTATTTTTTAGGCACATGCGGAAGGAGTTTCTTGTACTTCCTGTGTGCTTATTTTATGTAACAAAGGGGAAAAAAGGCATACAGGAAGTACAAGAAAGTAGAAACCCATCAACATGACATACTAAAATCTAGAGTAAATTATTTTTAGTTCATAAGATACATCATTTATCAATTTCATTCCTTAGATATTAATTTTATCGATTTAATCCCTTAAACTTCAAATTCACAACAATTACGTCCTTTCAAATGACTAAATTGATAAAATTAAAAGGAACAAAAGGATGAAATTTGCTTTACCAAAAAAAAAAAGGATGAAATTTGTTAGTGACTTGAAATTCGAGGGATTGAATCAATAAAATTAATCTCTTAGTGACAAAATTGATAAATGATATATCTTTCAAGGACTAAAAATAAGTTTTACTCTAAAATCTATTAGAGACAGAGACCCAATAAATTATGCTGGGTAACCAAAAAAGCAACAAGGCAAACTTTATAAAAGACCAAATTCAAGCTCTGCAACCAAACTTCCTTCTACGGGAAAACAGTGTTATTACATATTACAGATCAAGGATATGCTACCCTTATTGCATGTTTGGGAACTCCACTAGAGTTATTTTGGGGGGTTCAGAAAAGTAATTCTGGTGGAGTTCCTAAACATGCAGTTAGAGAGTCAGTAACATAAATATTAAATTTAGTCAAGCAAAATGCTGAAAAGATTCTGGCAATAAATCTTAATATTGAACCTTATCCACAACTGAGGCTCGTGGCTCTTCAGGCATTTCTCCTCTTGCCCTAGCTTTCATCTCTTCATTATTTTCTGCAGCCTGTAAATACAATCACAACTTCACAAGCATTACATATCAATATTAAAGGAACATATAGCTCATGCATATCAGTTCATGAAATTAATTAGCGGGCCTTGAGCAAACAATGGTGTAACTTGCAAGAGACACGTCCCCCAGATATTAAGTCTAAAGTCACGGTATAACCCCAACAGAATATATTTTTATTTGCAAGTAACACTATATTCATAGCCCCACTTCAGAATTCCTGCCAGAATAATAAATACTCACAGAGGAGGAAAAGGCAAGAAGGAGAAAAAGATCATAGTATACATGTTGGATCGTGCATGTCCGAGACAACCACAGCAGTGAAATACCAGATTTGAGGGGACAAACTACACTTACTAAAACGGAACAAGGAATCTTCCTCCAGAATTTTATTGAAGAAAGGCCCTCGAATATTCTGTACATGCTCCTTCTTGACAAAAATCTGTCTGACCAATGAACTCTACTTTATGTCATTTTTCCCTTTCATCATACATTCAAAGGAAAATTAGAGAAGTGAACAGGCACCTCTCACTCCTAGAGCAAGGGTGATACAGCCGGATCAAATGCATGCTTCAGTGAAAGTTTATATCCATTCAGTGGCCAATTTAGTTACTCCTTGACTGCTTAATGCAACTTTAAATGCAATGACTAAGCAGTATCATCAAGGAAGTTCTCAAGTCTAGTAAACAAATATCCTGTAACTTGCAACTTGCAAGCAATTATTGCTAGTAGATTAATCCAATTCTAAATCAGTTCAGATAGGTAACAACAGTCAAGGGTGAGGAAAAACAAAGTGTGATGTTAGACATTTCCAACAAATTAGATGGACTAAAACAGAGTGCAAAAGGACTGGAATGAACAGGAGATTTTTCCAGATCAATATCAACACAAGAACTTTCTTACAATACATCAAGCATGCTAACCCATCTATAAGAAAGTACAGAACTGCAAAAATAGTAGAACTCCAACACAAAAAACTAAAAACTATAATTAGCACAAAAAATCCAACGGTTCAGAAGTTTAAAAATTCATAATAATAACCCTTTCCAGAGAGAGAGAGAGAGAGAGAGAGAGAGAGAGAGAGAGAGAGAGTCAAAACACAGAGAAAGCACAATACCAGCTGAATCCGAACTCGTTTCTGAAAGATTCGGTCTTCATGAACAGCTACAGACTGTATAAAATGTTCCACTCTATCTAAGAAAACCTGGGAGGCATAAAGATATTAACATTCAACACTCGTTAAAAAAGAAGGAATTCCAGACTGATGACTTAAGAGTTATATCCAAAGCACAAAACAAGCTACTAAAGGAAGATGACTGCGGGAGAAGACGGTATGTACAAGAACTTCACAACCATATAACATATTAACAAACACAAAGATAAAAACAACTTAATTGGATTACAAAAAAGAGAAACTTACCTCACCCGCATCTGTAAGATAACCACCCATGGCAGTAAATTCCTTTCTATATATATGCATCAATAAATTTATAGCCCCCTGAAATAGTAAAAATTTTATTAAAGAGAACAACATTGATAATCAGGTAGAAAGAGAAATATGCAATGGGATAAATGGGCATAACCAAATCATGTTAAGATCCCACTTCTCAAACATAGTAACAAGAAACAGATGGCAATGCCAAATTTTCTGTTTCAAGCTACAGCTCAGAGTAATACAGTGCCTGCCAGATGATTACCTCCCTGATCTCTAATGTTGGCACATGTGGAAGAAAGTCATTGCCAACAAAGAAGCATAGAAATACAAAATCATCCACTACTCGTTCAAAGTCAATCTCAAAAGGAGGGTTGGGAATCTCCAATTCATATTGCAAATATTCACGCAGTACCCAGATGTTAAGAAACTGTAAATACCATGAATAAATTAAATAAAAATCAACAGAGAAGAAAAATAAAGATTCAGCTCAACAAGCTGGATTCCAATCCTCCAACCTGATATTTCTTCTTGTGAATTGGGGTATCATCAGCAGGATTCCAGTCCTCAGCTTTATTTCCTGGCTTACCACGACAATCAGCTGCAAGATGGCCAACTTGACCACACAGAAAACACTTCTCCTGTTGTCCAGGGAAAGTTATTACCTGTTCACCGGGTAGTTAATCATTGAGACCATCCATTGGGATCAATGAGGTAATATCATCAGGAAAATTCACACATTGGAAACTAACCTCCCTCAATATTGAGAAGTGAACCTCATGTGTAGCTAAGGAGAGCATAATCAAATCAGCATCCTGATTTAAAGATCATATCATACCATGTAAAAATCAAGGAAAGCATGAACTCACCAAAATCAGATAAGGTGAACAACTCAAAATTGGATAAAAACTCACCAACCCATACAAACAGTGTCGAGTATTTGGATTAAAACCAGGAATGTTGCGTTGTAATCGGATGTATTCCATTATTTTATGTTCTCCCTCACCAGGAGCATTTGAATCAGAAAGTATAACCTTCAAATAATCACCCAATGGAGCCCCATAAATAAATATATAGAGACAAAGTATCCTGAAAACCAGATATTAAGGGAAAAGAACATAGACAGGATTACTCCACAAGAAAGGAATCATCCAATCTTGAAGGGATCAAGGGAAACAAAGAATATATAGAATAAGGTCAATCACACCTTTGTATTCCGCCAGCCAGGGTTGTGGTTCAATCTAGTCTGTATATAATACTGAAGAGCCACTGACAGCACTGCCATAAATTGAGTGCCAGGAGTAATGACATTTGAGTCAGAAGTCTCAGGCTTGTCCTTAGAAGACAAAAGTTTTCCCTCACCCTCAAATTCTTTTCTCAGCCTTTCCTCTTCAGCTTCCTACGATGTCACCCATAAGCATTGTAACTCAAAATTGGTCATATAAAAAGTAGGTGACTATCGTAAACATAAGCATATTTATATTCTTACAGCCTCAGCTGCATCTTTTGCAGCTCGGAAGCGCCGAGAACGTTGCTGATTCATTTTGGCTCTTGGAGCTACACCATCTGCAAATTTCAAACTAATAAAACATGAGGGATAATTTCAAGGGTCAAGAGAAGTACAAATGGAAAGAAATCGGTGAATTGAGAAAGTGGTTCAGAGTTAAAAACAGAAGTAGGGATTTATCAGTTTGAAACTTACATGATATAGAACTAAGATCCTTAACATTACAGACAGACAGAAAGATTGTAGCTTTCCAAAAACTGGATATATATATAAGTTTTAATTTTGCATATTGGCTTTTCTGTTTTATAAACACTTATCTGAGTCGTTTACAAACAGATCTGCACTAAATTTTGAATGTTAAAACCTTACAGGGATGGGTCCAGTTATTAAATATCGAAAAGAAATAGAAAGGTTTCACGGAAACCAAGTTGCTGGATGTCGACCCTTGATACACTTCTTCAGTTTTATTTCTAGGTTTTAGGAATGCACAGGGGTCGGGTTGTAGGTAAAAATGAATCCAAATCAATTTTTTAAGTTTGGGTTGGATTGGATCGAGTTTGTAAAAAAATTTCATTCAACCCGACTCAAACCAAACCAACCAAAATCGGATTGGTTCAGTTCGGGTCATCGGGTTATACATTTTTTTTTCCTTTTTCAACATGCATAAAAAAATTTTCAAAATTAAAAAAAAATTATAATTTCTATTCTTCTACAATAATGCTTGAAGATGCACACTTAAAAAATTATTTTTACCATAAAATCAAACTCAAAATGATGGACAACACTCTTTTAATGTCCAAAAGATATGGAAAAAAAAAATAAAATTTAATTTAAAGAATGGTAATCGGGTTACAAAAGGCCAAACGCGATACCTGAACCGATTAATATCAGGTTCATCCAATTCCCACCCAACCCGACTACCTGATCCGACTCAAAAAATTTAATTGAATCGGGTCGAGTTGATCGAGTCCGCAGGTTGACCTGGACCCGTAATCACCCCTACTAGGTTTTGACATAGAGCTCTCAAATCCCTTGGATTTACAACTTAAGGAGCTCACATGGTAGATCTGACATCAGAAATCTAACACGTCCGCAAGGAGTAAACATTAGAATGTTGCAGAACAATGAAAATAAGAAAATGCATCATACCAATTGCAAGATAGAGAAGCTTCCTTGGGCGAACCAATGAAAAGAGATGGTCAATGTAATAAAATATTGATTTGAATACATCATCATAGGTAGCAGGTGCTGGCTGCATTTAAAGATTTATTAATCAGAAACAGTTTGTAGAATAGGAATTTAAGTTTACCAAAATTACTTTGTAACTTATAAACACCAACTAAATCATTTTTATAACAACCATATGCATGCCTTTCTCTCCCTCTTGGTGGTATGGTCCACCAAAATACATTATATAAACATCCAAGCAAGACCTAAAATTACATATCCCAAGGGCCATGGTATAGTCCGCTTTTATGAGGTAGGTTCGACCCTACTTACGTAATCAAGAACAAATCATGTGTCTCAAAAGACACCCTGTGATGACTGACTAAATGGTACACACTCATGCACTTGATGTTAATGTAGTTTTCTCACGAAATACTAGGAACTCAAGTCCAACTATCTACTAGAGTCTACTGAAGCCTTAAAATCATCACTTCAAAATCCCCATGAAGCTACACTATGATTTTGATAATCTGTCTATCTTACTCTAGAGAAACAGATTATTGGTTGCAGCTTACACGTGTACTTATGGATGGTTCATATGTAGAATGTAGACAAATTCAAGTCAAGGGGCAAATATAATCTAGTTCTGTACAATAGTGAGACATATTTAGATCATAATCATAATTACAGAAGTGACACCATTACCATTTGAGCCCAACATTCTAAAGAAATTATTTAAGTGACCTAACTGGAAGACTGGTGAAAAGCACTGAAAAATCTAAAAACAAACACATAGCTCTATAAGGTTTTTGTATCACTTACCTCCTATTGTTTCATTAATGACAAAAAATTACAAAGCATCTAAATGCAACAATTTTCAAAACAAGTTTTCAACAATCAATTCAGGGGTACTGCAGAAGCCTAAGAGAACAACGCATTTTTAAGTATGGAACATCAATTCACTGTATAATACCTAAATGGAATTAAGAAATTTGTACCAAAACTTCAAACGGGAAGTTGAAAAGAAATTTCAGAATTTTTTATTCCATTCAGGATAATGAGGGGAGATGCTCGGTTTCCTTACAAAAAGAAATTAGGAAAATTGTTACTTGAGTTGAGTTTCTGTTTCTCTCTCGCAATATATACTGACTTTCTTCAACCAATGAAGTAGACATTACAAGCAGGATAGAAACATCAACAAGAATAACGCAAGATTAGAAATAAAATCAGAAAGTCTCAAGCAGGATTACAGAAAAGAACGTAAAATTCCACTGTTTCAATTCAAAACTACGGAAAATTCGGGCCAAAATATACCATTTCCAGTCTCTCTACAAAAGAAAAAGAGTCAAAATACTTGCAAAGTTTCAAGATTCCGACCGTCAAGAAGTCAAGAACAAAACGGGTATGGATTTGGCAGAGAAGAAAATAATTGGATTAAACTGGGCTGAAGCAAAGCACGTACCTTGCCATCAGGGTGAAAACAGGGGTGAACGATGCAGTTCATGTCCAAGTACAAGTTGTCGAACTCCATGCCATTGGGATTAGGTTTAGACACATCAATGGGCAACAGAACCCCATCCTCGCCGGCGGCGGGCTCTTCCTCCACTACGTCGGCTATCGACAGCGGGTACCGGTCCGCGAGCCACCGGTAAAACGCTGGCACTCCCATAGTCCCGGCTCGGTTCGGCCCGGTTCAGGAACGACGGGGCAGAGAGAAAAACAAGGAAGAGAGATTGAGATCTGCCCTGCCGTTCAGAATGTACGGGCGAGTCCTTGTAACGCCTTTTCATGTGACGATAATACCCTTCTACTGCCGCCTTACGCTTTGCTTGGACCGGCAAAGTAAAAAAAGAAAATTAAAAAAATAAAGAGAAAAAACTAAAAAAAATTCTTTTATTATTTAGACGAAAATATTTTTCTCTCATTTAATTATATAAAAAATAAAAAAATATTTATATAAAATAATAAATAAATATTTATTTATATTATTATAAAAGAAATTTTTGTCTCAAATTTTAAATTTTTAATAAAATTTATTAATAATTAATTAAACACAAATCTATACTATTATTTATATTATTATAAAAGATATTTTTTTTTAGTTTTAAATTTTTTATTTTTTATAAAATTTATTAATAATTAATTAAATATAACAAAAAAAGTAAAATAATAAATGTAAATATTATATTTTATAATTAAAATTAATTTTAAATATAAATAATTATTTTCTTTTCACATATATTATTTTAATTAATTTCAAATATATGTTATCTTCTTATAAAAATATTTAAATTTAACTAATTAATTTATAATTATAATAAAATTATAATTAATTTATAAAAATACTTATATAAGCAAAAATAAAAAAAAAATACAGATTGAGAGGCACGACAGTACCACTCAAAATGCTAGTTCTAATAGCATAGATAAAAAAGTCGAAATGAATAAAATTAAAAATATAATTTTTCTCTTCCCAAATTAATTTTCTTCTCATCATATATGAAAAGAAAAAAAAATGGCCCCATAATTATTTTTTCTTTTTTTCTCTCATTTCTTTAAACTTACATAATTGAATGGCATTTTTTCTTTAATCCTTTATGGGTTGAGATAGTACTTATTATATGTAATCCAGAGATGATTCAACTGGTAAGATTCAACTGGTTATTGATTTTTGGTTTGATGAGAACATTTATTGTTTAAACAATATTATGAGTGTATTTTTAGTTCTTTGGTGCAAACCGACATTTGCACTGTTGGAATTACTTTTGTAAGCAAAATGCTTTTTTTTTTTTTTTGAAAAAAAATAGGAAAAATGGGAGACTATCACATTTTAATGGACATGTCACATATTTTAACGAAAATTTATATTAATACTTACAGATCATTTATCAATAAAAATCTTTAAAAAAATTCATATTTTGTTGGAATTTTTTAAAGAGTTTAATTTTGATATATTATTAGTGTAAAAAATTTTACATTATCATCTAATTATGAGTTATTAAATCATTAAAAAAATTAATTAAGATAACAACTACTTAAAAAATTAAATATTTAGTAATATATAATTAAATAATAATATAAAAAAATTTACATTGCTAATAAATTAAAATTAAATCATTATTTAAATAGTGGTTTTAAACCAATTATTTAAACATGCATTAATACTATACTTTTTCCTTCTTTTTTTTTTTCTGTTTATAACAACCCAAACCCATCACCACAATATTTTTTGTTTTTACAGATAAGCCTGTCTTAGATAAATCCACTCATAACTTGAGAATTATGCATACAGATAAATAGATACAGAAATAAAGAAAAATTCCATTTTATGTAAGTTTAAAGACTCATATGACTATTTTGTAGATTCTTAAAATATAAAAAATAAAAAATGATTTATGAAACAAGACGTAGAAATAAAATTTTATTACTTTTTCAATTCAAATAATTGTATAAATAGATAGACAAATAGCATGTTTGGGTCCACGTTGAGAAGCGTTAAAAGTCCTTTTGAAGTGGGAAAATCAAGTTTGAGGTGATAAATTGATGTTTGACAAAATTTACTTCTCATTCCCACTTGAAGTGTTTTTGCTCCAAACCAAAGTTTTTAAAGAGGTATAATTTTGTTGCTTTTTACTTTGTAACAAAAGTTAGTCCGAGAAGTTTTGATATTTTTAATTTTGATATTTTTTTATTAGTTTTTATTTTATTTTTTTTAGTATATTTTAATTTATATCTTTTTTGATAATTATATATTTATAAGTGATTTTAATTAATACTATTCAAAAAAATTTATTTTGATAAAATTAATTTTCAAATAAAATTTTTTAAATATAAATCACTTCACTCTAAATTCATTTCTGACAAAAATTAAGTTTACAAAATCAAGTCTATCCAAAATTAAATTTACAAAACATAATCTAAACACATATTAAACAACTCTAACATATGTGAGAAGCTGCATAATATCACTTTTAATTTATGGTAGTTATTAGACATGTATTTTGTAAAAGGTAAGAAAAAGAACATATAAATTTTTAAATTTTAGATCATTTGTAAATAATTCTTAAATTTTAAAATCATTTAAATTAATATCTAAATTATAATAAAAAAATAAATTAACTTTTTTATCCACATTTCATTCATTTTAAATTTTTTTACTTAATTTAGAATAGATAAAAATTAAATGAAATGGTTAATTTATATAATTATTATACTTTATGTATTAATTATGATAATTTTAAAATTTATGAAATTATTTATAAATGACTTAAAATTTATGAAATTTATATACTATTTTCTCTAAAAAAATAAAATAAAGATACAAATTTAAGGGTTGCTACTAAAGTAACGTGAAGTTCTTTTGAGAACTGGGTTTTAAAAAAGTCAGAGATTTATAGCGAGTGTCATAGCCTATCAAAAGGTTTGGTGTCTCTAAACACTGAATACTAAATAACCATTAATTATCCTATCCTACACGTCAATATGATTAAATCAGTGATATGATACTTTATCTTTATAACTACTCCTCTATAGTATATACCTACGTAGTTCGCTTAAAACTTTATGTTGAAGTATATGCTACGTATGATTGATTCCCAATATAGTTTCCTTCAAATTTTCGTTTAAGTTAATAATGAATTTACCTACAAAGAGACGCACTAAAAAACTGATCTAAATGCAGACAAAGTCAAATAGTCAAGTACAGTCATGGAATAGTGTGAGCTTTACGTAGCAGAACAACTTCATCATGTGATTTGCATAGTCATATTATCCGGAGAATATGCACCTCATTTATTTTCTTTTTTTTGGTCAACAGCACCTCAATTCATATCATATCATAATCATATCATGGCTTATTGCCCATTAACTATAAGCTGTGGTCATCTAGCTGTAAGATGAATAATTTTTTGAACAAATCAATGGATATAAACTATAAACTATAAAGTAAAATATAACTGATATTTTCACAATCTACGCTAAGGATTTTTTTTTTGTATTTAATATAATTAACAATGTGATTTATCAGTTTGAAAAAGTAAATATAATTTTTTTATAAGTTAGGATAATTTGGCTATTATTTTATTAATCCCAATATTTGGTGTTCGCGTGGTAGAGCATTTGCGGATACACTCCTAAGATACAACAACGTGTATTTTAATTGATATGAGTGTATTTGCGTATTCACAATTCTAAGATACAACGTGTATTTTAATTGATTTGATTGTCACGACTTCAAATTAATTTGGTTACCGTTTGGCGGGATCTCATTGATCTGCATGTCGTGCCCATTATATATATATATATATAATAGTAAAAAATAAATAAATAAGCACCATTCGATATATCAAATATGACATGTATATATAAAAATTTAAATTTGATCTACTATTAATATATTTTTTACTATCAATAATAATAATAATAATAATAATAATAATAATAATAATAATAATATCTTTTAATTTACTTGTAATTTTTTTAATTTCTAAATAAATAACATTATATATTTTACTGGGAATATAAATTTTTTCACTGACATTTATATATACATTGCATTTTAGAAATAATGATATTTCAACAATATATCGCATATATAAAAAGTCAGATCTTGTATTGTTAAAGTGGACTTATAAATATGTAAAATATTGTATAAAGATTTGTATGTACAAATTTAATGTAATTTTCCGATTTTACACATTAGTTGTCTTTTCTATTTTTCCAATAATTGTTGGTGTAGTATTTTTTAAATTTAAATCTTATAAAATATTTTTGATAGCTTCTTTATATATAATAAAATTCAAGGTTGTTTAGATAAATGAGAGACTATCATATGCATTAATAAATACAAACAAATTATGTGGCAAACAGTTTTTATTTATTTGATGGATAAAAGGTTATTTGTAGATTTTAAAAAGTTCACGATAATTACTTTAAAATAAAATAAATTCATAGGACGTTTGTACATTTTTTTCTAAAAAATTCATGAAAACTTTTCGCTATAAAAAATTAACTACATAAATTATTTTGAGTGACTAGTGAATAATTGTTGTCTCACTTTATTATAACAAATCAATATATGAGTCAATTTAGTTATGAATCTATCTGTTGCTTTCAAATAAACAAAATGTCTAACCAAAGCACAAAAATATTTGCATATATCATTGAAATTCAAATAATAATGAAGTATTCCAATCCAAATATGATCATGCATTATATTTTATTTTTTCATCTTATCTGATAAGAATAAAATTCAAATGTAAATATATGACTCTTATATAAATGTATGGATACTTCAATGAGACATTGTGTATAATTATTATTTTGATAACATTACTTAGAACAAAATCAAGACTTAATAAGACATCTATAAGTATTTTATTGTGACATTTTTTTGTTGATATCTTATTGTCTAAATTTTTATTTTGACGTTTTTGGGTGTTTTGTTTCCTTCGCTTTCAAGAGGTATATTGACTATTTCCATCCACGTCATTTTGATTCCAAATCCACAAGGCACATGGCCGGCGTGGCGAGTGTTCAAGTTCGTGTACATCGAGATTAGAGCCTCAGACGCTCAAGCTTTAATTAAATAATTAAGTATATATTTTGTCAATCTCTTAAATCAATATTAAATCATTCTCAATTAATGTTAAATCATTCTGAGTTTATCGAATAAAAAATACTAAATCATTATAATATTTTTATTAATTAGCAAATAGAAAATACTAAATAATTTTTAAAATTTTAAGATATTAAATATCTTTATCTCTTATTTAATATTTTTTATATTAAATACTAAGTGTATACATCAAATCATTATATACATAAAAATTCTGAAAAAAATTGACTTATACATATTTTTAATCATTAAATTAATATCTTAAATTAATATTGAATCATTTTAAATTAATTTAATAATTTTAAATAAGGTGTTTTTTAAAAATTTACAATTTGAATATTATAAATAAAATTTATTTTATTAAAATTTTAATTTATTTATTACTGAATTATACTCTTATGTGTTATTAAATTAACAATTAAAGAAAATTTAAATTTTTGAAATTTACATTATAAGTAAAAATTCTAAATTTTTTTAATAAATCAATTTACTAGTTTTTTAATTATTTGAAAAAATTATTAAATAATTTCTAAATTTATACAATGTTAAATGCTTTTATCTTTTTATTTAATATTTTATATTTTAAATAATTAAGAGTATGTTAGATTTTTGTTTCATAGAAAACTTAGTATTTTAAAAGTCTTGCAAATCAAATTAATAAAAAATTAATATATCATTTAAAAATAATATAGGTTAATAAAAATTAAATTTTATTTAATATTATCTAATAAAGAAAAAAGCGACATTAATTTTTTTTAGAATTATTTGATTCCAAATTTATATAAAAAAAATGATCTGATTCCAAATTTAATTTCTATTTAAAGCTGCTTAAAAAAAAAAAAAAAGCTCTGAGGATGCCTATGAGATGTCCAGCGATATTTAACTCTCTCCGTAATTGTCGGAGGACACCCAAACAGGACACAAGAATCGAGATTTGCTACTGTTTCTCGTCTCTTCAAGTTCCAACAGGTCCTCTCTATCTCTGTTTTGAAGCTTCTCTTCTCTAGCGCGCATTGCTTGAAGAGGATTCTGCTGGTGAGCCATTCAACACAACAATTCCCGTTTCCCTGCTTATTGCTTTCAACAAAATTTTCTCAAGCCCTGCATTGTTGTACAGAAGTTTATGTTTTTGCCATTTATCTGTTATGCTTTTGCTTTTGCTTTAACCGTAAACTCTTGCTACTATCTGATGTATCTGCTTTTACTGGTTTAATTTTGTGTTCTCTGACACCAACCCTTTGTTTGGATGAAAGAAAATAAGACAGGAGAGAAAATTTTTCCTGGATTAATTCATCGATTATGAATTGTTCTACCCTTTGAACCTTACATTAGATCGTTTCAAGACACAGGAAGAGGAATTCCAGTTTTGTTAACAAGTAATATTTTAAAAAACATAACTACTATAAGTTTATCGGGTCAATCTCAGACTTGAACCATTTTAGTTTCTAAGCTTCCCCACCCTTTTAGTACGTGGATCTTGATAATAAACCAATAAGATACTTTCTTAAGGGAAATTCTTGGTCTGGTTTTCTTCATTAGAGGATAAGCCAGCTCAACCAATCCAAGTCTTGATAATTTAATTTATTAGGATTTATATCTATCTATTTAGTATTTACTGGGATCTTCATCCCTTTATGATTTGCAGAGCTTTGCTAAAAATGGCGGAAGAGAAGTCAACCATTGCAAAAGATGTCACTGAAGTACGTCATGTTCAACCGCTACTTTTTTCTCTTGTCTCAATAATGAAACATTCTAGCTTAAGGCACATGTAATTTCATTTTTGAAATGTACAGTTAATTGGCAAAACTCCATTGGTATATCTCAACCACGTTGTAGATGGTTGTGTCGCCCTAATTGCTGCAAAGCTAGAAATGATGGAACCGTGCTCCAGTGTCAAAGACAGGTATATAGGTTTCTTCTGTCTTGTATTAGAAAGTGTACTAGCAAAAGGCCATGTAACCATTCTTTTGATTTGCTGCTTGACTGCATATATTCACATCCATTTAAAAATGCTTATTGCTGTCTGTATTCTTGAATTTGCTGAGTGGGTGAATTTCCTGGATTTGGTTAGGGGATCCAATCCAATTGGCATTATAGAACCTGTAGTTTTGGCATGGGAGTTGCATTATTGATGCCCAAGCAGCTTCTATTCCATTTCATGCAATAAGATGTATTCTGAACACTTCTATCTTAATATAATTCTTTCCTTTGCTGCAGGATAGGATAGAGCATGATTGCAGATGCTGAAGAGAAGGGACTCATTACACTGGGTGAAGTTAGTTTTTGTTTCAGATCTTCCTTTCCTTCTTGGATATTTGAATTAATGTTGCTCCTACACTTCACATTGCATTAAAGCTTCTTTCTACTTATTCTTGCCAACTTGTGAGTCTGTGTTGTATTGTATGAGTAGATGTTATTTAATTCTTACTGATCCTGATATCCTATTGCTTTCAAATTTTAATATTTTGTTTTCACACCTTATAATTTTTTTACCAAAAAAAAAAAATTTAATATGTTGAAACCAGAGTGGTTCTATAAGATACTTAGCCAATTGATTATCATTATACTGTCATCTTTCAAGCATACATAGTACTGCGTACTTGGAAGTTTCCTTAATGATGTTGAAGATTAAATTATGAATTCATGATGTTGATTGTTGTTCGTATTGTAGAGTGTCCTTGTTGAGCCTACCAGCGGAAACACTGGCATAGGTTTGGCATTCATGGCTGCTGCTAAGGGTTATAAACTTATTATAACCATGCCTGCTTCAATGAGTCTAGAAAGAAGAACCATTCTTCGAGCTTTTGGAGCTGAGTTAGTTCTCACAGATCCAGCCAAAGGTATGAAAGGAGCTGCTCAGAAGGCAGAAGAGATACTGGAAAAGACTCTCAATGCTTACATTCTTCAACAGTTTGAAAATCCCGCCAACCCGAAGGTATTAATCGTGTCAATGTGCTATTTTTGGAGAATCAATTGATTGAAGAGAATTCACTCTCTCTCTCTCTCTCTCTCTCACTCTCTCTCTCTCTTCTTTGATCCATTATGAAACCACCGGACCAGAGATCTGGAAGGGCTCTGCTGGGAAAGTAAATGCTTTTGTTTCTGGGATAGGGACTGGAGGTACAGTAACAGGTGCTGGGCAATATCTGAAAGAGCAGAATCCTGTTGTTAAGGTTAGGATTTTAATTTTCTGATTATGTGTTATTACCCCATAAAAATTTCTAGACACATTTCTTTTGCCAATTTTGTTTTTCTAATTTTTCCCTTGTTTACTTATGAGTTTTTTCATTTTTCCTAGCTATATGGTGTTGAACCAATTGAGAATCCAGTCTTGTCTGGAGGGAAACCTGATGGGTCTTGATTTTTTATGTGTTTCATTCATGACTTTTTCTCTAATTCACACATCCATGTAGGTACTTTGACAGTTTCTTGGAGAGTATAATAATATAAATCACAGTTGGTACTCTGAGGGATACATAAACTTCTTTTTGACTAGTTTATTTAGTTTCTCACTACTATACAGAAAAAATTGCTGATTTCTTGTTGAATTTAACCTTTATTCTTATATTTTAATCATCCCATTTCCTTTATATTCTGGATTGGACACTTCAGAAGTCCTTTCACTAAGGTTGCTTGCGCACTCACAGTTATATGGCAATAGAGCTTAGTTGATATACCAGATGTTATATTGGTCCAAATGTCCAGCCAAATTTATACTTAACCTTAATGGTTCTAGGCCTTTTGCATGAGTATGGGTCACTTTACACTATATATTTATTTATTTTCAGTTGGTAACAGACTAACAGTTTCACCATTTTTTTTGGGAATTTCTTTGCCCTGGGTCTGGGTGGTGGTCTTATTTTGGTGCTTAAATTTAGATAGTCAATGTAGATTTTTCTTTAAATTTACTATTTGCAAATCTGATTTCTATTTTCCCATATTTAAAAGCATGTATGCTCTGTCATCCACTGTTATTGCCATGATGATATTATGTTAGCATGTGCATACTGAGTGCCTGTAAACACATGAATCCTGTGTGCTACTTATCACTGAATTTGGTTGCTTGGAGTTCAAAATGGTACCTGAATATGATTTTCCTTCTCGCGTGTGCTTCCCTCCTACCAACAAAGTAAAAAAAGTTGTATTGTTTGCATAATTATTTACTTTTTATTTTATACAATTTTAATGGTTGCATTGAGATTTATCAAATGCCTCCCCCCTTCTCTATATTATTTCCCAGACCAAAACGTGGTTTTTTATGTGTATAAGGCCCTCATAAGATCCAAGGAATTGGTGCTGGCTTCATCCCTGGTGTTTTGGATGTTGGTTTACTTGACGAAGTTATCCGAGTAACCCACAAAAGTTTTGATAGGTTTTTTTTTGTACTTAAATAAATAGAATTTTTGTTGTTTGTGGGATAATCTGATTGATTTTATTAAGAACCAACTCTCCTAAAAGTTTAAATTGTTAGTTGGAGGTCCAAAAATGATTTTCTCCGCTGAAATTTAATTTAATTATGAAGAATTGGGACAATAAGGATTGAACTTTTGATCATTTAGTCATAGAGGTTCTGATACTATATTAAGAACTAATTATCCTAAAAGCATAGCTGTTAGGTGGAGGCCCCATTCTTATCCTTTATATTTTTATTCGTTGTAAAAAAAGGTCCAATTTTTTTATTTAACCATACATGCAAAATATTAGTGACAATAGAGAGCATATGTAATAAGTGGGCATGCGACCAAAGTAAATTCCAGTATTCCGATGTTACTTTTAAGTATTAACTAGACTGTTGGCAATAAATTTTGAATTATTTTAAGGAAAAACAAATTTGTGTCCTTTTAGTTAACAAATGTATGCAATTTGTTCTATAATATTTTTTCCCTCTCTACTTGGTGAAGTCACACTAAAGCTAAAAGCTTGTACTTTCATCCTTGGGAAGGCATGAAGTACGTTAATTCACTTCATATGTGTAAGTGTGTTACCATCCAAGATTTCTGATGGTTTGACCAGGCATTCTGAACCTGGCAGTTTGCCTGTTTAAGATTTTCCAAGTGTTTGAATAACCTTTAACAGTGCTTCCCTACACTCCATAGATAGATGGTAACTCTAATTTTTATCTGTTTTTGTAGATTTCAAGTGAAGAAGCCATTGAAACTGCTAAGCTTCTTGCTTTGAAAGAAGGCTTGCTGGTAAGTTCATCTGCAAGATGTGTTTTAAATGGGCTCCTTAGGTGTCTTGCCCCATACCTTGGCCTTGTTTAGATGCATAATCTTTTGTTAGTAGCATGATTTGAACTGTTTTTCCATTTTGTGTGTGTTTTTGAAGAGGGATGAGAGAAAAATCAAGTGTTTTTTTATGTTATTCTGTTTCTATGATATACATGGCTTGCAGGTGGGGATATCGTCTGGTGCTGCTGCTGCAATTAAGATTGCGAAGAGGCCGGAAAATGCTGGAAAACTCATTGTTGTAAGTTTGTGTTGTGTTCTGTTCATCTGGTATTAAATATTCTTCTCTGATTATATCTGCTTTAGATGCACTGTCAATGTGCTTAAGCGGCATAAAGAGGGAAGTTTTTTAGAAAAGTTGCTCCGTTACTTTGCTTGATGTGAATTGCTGATCTCTGAGCAGAAGATTCTGGCATTAGCTATCTGGGATGTCATTTGCTTGTTATAGATCTAGTTGATGGCTCTAACTGCAGTTGTTCTTGATTGATAACTGTAAAGTTTAGATTGAGAAAAATTATTTTATAGATGTTAACACGTTCTGTGCTAGGATTGTTAATGCAGCGTAATGTCTAGTAGTTTTGTCTCCCCTCTGAATATGACCTTGTTGATCATAGACGTTGTGTGCTACAACTGCAGCAAGTGGTATTTCTTATCTGATTTTCTTGAAGTTATCTCCTAGAGTACATAATTGACATTAGAGAGAAGAACTACCCTATTAAATACCATTGGGCTTATTATGTTTACCATATTTCCAGCATTAATTACGCTTATTGAATACCTTAATAGGTGGTCTTCCCGAGGTTTGGAGAGCGTTATCTATCATCTGTGTTCTTTGAATCTGTGAAGCGAGAAGCAGAGAACATGGTCTTTGAGCCCTGAACTTATAAAAGCTGTATGAATCTTTTGCTGCTTAAATTCTGAAGTTGGAGACGATGCAATCGTTGCTTCTCTAGTTGCAGTTTCTTTCTTTGGCTTGGATATCTGCTTTTTCATTATATACATATGCAACATAAATAATGCTTTTTTCTGTGTTCTTTGAATCTGTGAAGCGAGAAGCAGAGAACATGGTCTTTGAGCCCTGAACTTATAAAAGCTGTATGAATCTTTTGCTGCTTAAATTCTGAAGTTGGAGACGATGCAATCGTTGCTTCTCTAGTTGCAGTTTCTTTCTTTGGCTTGGATATCTGCTTTTTCATTATATACATATGCAACATAAATATGCTTTTTTCTGTTGTTTGTAAGTTGACTTCAATTCAATAATGCTATAAGTGGTGCGGCTGGAATGTTTAAACTTACTCATAGTTATTTGATAATTAAGCATATTATGATGCCAAGAGCTGATGCCTGTACTAATTTTATTTGCTAGTCAAATCCTGGTATATGAATTTGTCGCCACTTTAGGGAGGGTTTAACCATATCATTCCTGGCCTGGCACAATTTTATTAAAAAAAATGTTAACAATAATAAGAAATGATTAAGATTGAAGGAATATAAGAAAGGCATTTGTTAGACATCATGACAAACGGTGCGCACTCATTGCTGCTAGCGTCATGTAGTTGGCCGTTAGCTCGTAAGTTTGATTTTGCGACTTCCTATTCTTTCCGTCAAGAGTCCTTATCTGTATGATTTCGCAAGGCCTCCAATGTGTCAAAAAATCAACACTAATCGATGATAGAGTGGATGCAACGGCATTGCTATTTTCTGAACATAGGAACATCAAGGAATTCAATTTAAACTTAAATAGCAAAAGAATGATGCACACTCCAGAGACTTATGAAAAGGAAAAGCTTTTGAGGGATGGACTTTGGCAGGGGCCGCGCGAACACAGCCCCCGCTACCACAAATTTTGACGTACAGTCTCCGCAAGGGAGATGTTAGGCAGATGCACCTTCCAGTGTGCAATGAAAACCATCCACCTAGGCCATGAGTCTTCTTGATCGCCCATAGACCCCGTCCAGGTATGTAAGTGTTAAACCTCGCTCTTCCTTTGCTTTTATATGCTTCTTCCTTTCTTATCCATAAGAACACAACCGATGTGGGATAAATATTTTTCAAAAAATCTAGTGCCATTTCCCACACACTGCTCTGACTTTTGCCATGACAGCAACGTTTTGCACCCATTGCTAAAAAAAAGTCTATAATTGAAAATATTGGGACCTGCACACGTATTTGCGCGCAGCTGTTTTATATTCCTACGGTTCATGGCTGTTACTGCGGTGGTATCAATATCCAAAAGAACATGACAACTGGAGTAAGAGTTTCTGTTGCTGTTAATAACCTTTAATTTCATTCATATTTGTAGCACGATGGGGACCACTTATATATACGGTATCTGCTACTTCCACTTCTTCAAAGGCTTGAGAAACAAATTGGAGCACTCCTTTTGGGTTACGTTTGCCATTTTCTGCATTGAATCACGAACTCTAGCTTATAGACCTGTAGAAATCACATGAAAAGAACTTTATATGACTGAGTATCACACAAAATTAGAACTCGGAATGGACAGGGACCGCGCGGACGCAGGTCCCCACTGCCGCAAATTATGACGTAGACTATCCCACTTGGGGAGACGTTAGAGTAGCACCCCCCCCTCCCATATGCACCGAAGGTCACCACCCCAGACCATAAGCATTCTTGATCACCTATTGACCCCGTCTAGGTAAGTCTGTTGCCGTCTTGGTTTGGCTCACCATTTATAGTCACAAACTCTGGCCCCCCCTGTATAGTTATGCGATGTGGGACATATGGGTATTTATTTGTGGCTTTCTTGCACAAATGCTATCATCTCCCAAGCATTACCATTGGTAACAGAAAATTTTGAAGTCTAGCTGGCTGTTTGTCTACAAGGAAATAAAAAAAAAACCCAGAGAAAGAGACTTCTTGTTTTATTAGTCCCAGTATTTTATTCGTTCTATACTGTTCTCCTACCAAATACTGATATTAATTTTCTAGTACAGATTGGTTTCTCGTGCTGATAAAATATGAGGGAATAAGATTCTGTGGAAACTCCAGGAGATGAAGTACGAAACCTACGACTTTGTATTCAAACTCCTCAGACTGTGGTTTCACAGTGCACTGTGCGTATAGATTCTTTTTTGTTTTCCTACAATAGAACATCAATTCCTTCGCATGTTATTCTCGTCTGTAACTTTTTGAATTGCAAGACTTGAGATGATGGCCGTTACATTTTGATGGGGAAGCACGCAACTCACTGAATAAATGGAATATATTAATGGTCCAACAATCGGGTTTCTGCAGGCTGAATGTTTGCGTAATCTTATAGGACTTGGGCAACAACTCTAGCCTCTCCTGTTCTCTTCTCACTACTTTGTTTTTTTTTTTTTTGGTTTGAATTTTCCAATTTAGAGCTTCTTCAGTCAAACTTCACATTTCAAGCACACTTAAATTCCCAACAATAATAAGCTAAGAGATGATGCTGCTTGATGAGCATATTAATCTCACATGGTAATTCACGCACTCCAATACGCTTTAGGTCATAAGAGTCTCTGGGTTCTTTAGCTTGCCGATGGGCTTTGGAAGTGACCTGCTGTTTTTGTTACTTATGGTCAACTAATGTATCTCAAGTTAAATACATTTCCAGCTTTAGATATAAAATCATTAATAACTATCACCCACCTGTTTAAACTTTTGTAATAGTTAATTTTTTATATATTATTAAAGTCTAGTTGTTTGGCATCACAGCAATTCCCTGAAAAGAATGAAAAAGAGAGACGAAAGATAAAAATTGAAAACTTCTTCCTTTATGAGTTGTTGCTATAATCTAGTTTTTTTTAGCATACTGACATTGTTACGGGTAAATTCACGAAGAAAGTATATTTCAAAATATTTGTTTATTAAAAGAAAGAATCTTATAACTTATGTAATTTTCATGTGTGACATAATATATATATTTAATAAATTATAGTAGTTATTAAGTATTTATTTATTATTAGTTTTTATAAATTATAAATTATATAAAATACCAATTTTTACGCTGACCAATGCGAGCACCCACTTTTCTGAGGGGTCACTGTCTTCGTATGCCCCATGATCAAAAATCAGAATTTAGTACATTGTGGCTTTGGTTTATTGGATAGTCGAAGTTTTCTTTCGCTAATCAGTTGCTTAATATTCACAATTTATTGTACTAATGTCATACAACCGACATGATGGGTTGAACTATTGATAGTATCTCAAATTTCGAAGTTTTACCTCCTAGGCAAATAGAACTCCAGAATTTACCGTTGCCGAGTAGGAGATATACAATCAGGGAAGAGGAGGGAAAAACCTCCTAGCAGAAAGGGAAGGAGATCCAGAACGAGACAAGGTTGCTCCTACTGGGACTAGTTTGACAGATTCTCTCAAAAACCGACAAATTAACAGAGATGTGTTGTGTGTAGATCGTCCCAAGGCCCTTGCCGCTTAGAATATGCTATTGACTATTAAATTAACATTAACTGGTCATTATGCACTTGGTGGTGCCTTTTGGCTAAGGTGAAAATAAACGCCATGTTAACGGAGTCATGGTCATGGATATTTTTAGAAATGTGGCAGGAGAAAACGTGCAGATTAATCCATCTAAAAATTTTTAAAAAAAATATTTAAATTGTTTAAAAAAACTCATACCATAAATTTCAATCCAAAATAGTTTGCAGAAGAGTAGAAGAATATAAGAGTGCCTTTCCAAAAAAGAAGAAATTTTTTCCCCTGGAAAGGAGGCCTCTGCTCTAAATAGGGGCTTCGTGACCGACCCTTTTTTGGTTAAGAAAACTCATTGGTTCTCAGCATTTGCTGAACTGTTTGTATTGGGTGATTGACTTCACTCTTGTGAGTCTGAAACTTCCTGGTTTTCAACGTTTTGAGTTCCCGTCGTTGAAGACATAACAAGTGAAGTATTGCTTGGTAATTCCAGTTTTCCAACTACCCTGTTTCGTGCTTTGAGTATTTGGTTCGCACACGCAGAATCATTAAATTGTTTTCATTTTCTTTCCGGAAATGATTGGCTAATTGAACTGTTGGTGCTTCCTTTGGTTGGTTTGTCTTGGTTGCTACAGTACTTAGCTCCACAAGTAACATACTTACTTTTTCTTTTCTGAAAGCTTTTGATTGGGAGTTTATATCCTGTTTAGGGAAACAATCAGGCAGAGCTAGTCATTGTTATTCTGCAGACCCCTTGGTGATCAATTATATGATCTACTTAAATGTCTATTCACTTTTTCAACTATTTTCTTACCTTAAACTTCCTCCGGCTTGCAGGCCTTCTTCAGTAGATAACATGGAGCCACAGTGTGCAATCAAGAAAGATGTCACTGAAGTAATATTTTGTCATAATAACTATTTTTTTATCACCTTCTATCTTCACCATCTTATCTATTCCGCCATGCTTACAGTATTTTTATCTTTCTTTTTTTTAAAAAAAATTTTTAATAATTTTTTCCCCCTTTCCTTGTGCAGTTAATAGGTAACACCCCAATGGTATATCTGAACAACATTGTGGACGGGTGTGTAGCCCGTATTGCTGCTAAGCTAGAGTCCATGGAACCCTGCTCTAGTGTCAAAGATAGGCATGGATTTCCTTTCTTTTACTAACTAGAGCTGTATGGAACTGTAATAAGTTTTTAAGGATTTTTATTTGACAATTTGTAATGATGATATTCCTTTTTGCGCTCAGGATAGCGTTGAGCATGATTAAAGATGCTGAGGATAAAGGCCTCATTACACCTGGAAAGGTTAGTCATGGTGAAGTTTACATAGGTTATTCGAATTCCATTCCACTACATGCCTTCAACTGTGGCTCTACTGCTTTTCTCAGTCCATACCATAAATCATTTATCATAGCCAATGTGCATGTTTTGTTCAGATTTGCCAATATTACTGCTCATAAATATTGAAGTGTAGCTTGTCAGGCATTTATTGTGTAGTCCAGATTGTTGAATGTATGATCTAAACAAGTTTAATCTTTTTGAATAATGTTTGAAAAGACTGTTCTTGTTGAGCCTACAAGTGGTAACACCGGCATAGGATTGGCATTCATAGCAGCATTGAGGGGCTATAAACTTATGGTGACTATGCCATCTTATGTAAGTCTTGAGAGAAAAATTGTACTGCGAGCCTTTGGAGCTGAGGTATATCTGACAGACCCTGCCAAAGGAGTTGCTGGGGTTATTCAGAAGGCGGAGGAGCTAATAGCCAAGACGCCTGGGAGTTATATGCTCCAGCAATTTGATAATCCTGCCAATCCACAGGTATTCTCTACACTCATATTTCCTAATTTGGTTGCTGGGTTGAGAATACTTGCAGCCTATTACTTTGTCATCCTCGTAGATTCATTATGAGACTACTGGCCCTGAGATTTGGAGAGACTCGGGAGGGAAAGTTGATGCTTTGGTTGCAGGGATAGGGACTGGGGGTACAATAACGGGTGCTGGGAACTTCCTCAAGGAGAGAAACCCAGAGATCAAGGTTTGACAATTATTACCATGCATGCTTACCCGGCTGTGGGAGAATGAGGGAACAAGTTTTTTGAATATTATGCTAACTTCAAGATTTCTGCTGCTTTTTCCCCCTAGGTGTATGGTATAGAACCAGCTGAAAGTGCAGTCCTGAGTGGAGGACAGCCAGGTGATTTTACCATTCTGTATATGTGCTGATTCTTTCTGGTTTTCTATTGCTATTTCATTGTGTAAGTATTGGGCTCTATTATGGTGTTCATGGAAGATTAGAAGTCAAGGCATCCAAGACTCATTTGTTATATTAATTTTATCACTGTATCAAGAATATAGAAGTCCATTTTGTTATATGTGTTGAACAAGAGAATTGGAACCAAGTTCAAATTGGACGAGAAGACTCTTGATAACTTATTTGTAGTAGAGGAGAGATTTGGGGAGCAAAGTGATCCAAAGACACGTAAATGAGAGTAGTCTAGAGGAAGACCAAAGAGAAACTCATGTTGGGACTTATTTTTTAGAGTGGAAGTAGGAAGATTATGTATATGTGCTGCAGTGAGAAGGGCTTGATCCCATAATTTTTTAGGTAAGTTGGATTGAATTAAGAGTGATCTAATCTTGTAGAGAAGAGTTCTGTGCTTACGCTTAGCACTGCCATTTTGTTGAGACTTGAGAGGTATAGGGACAAAAAAAACAAGATGAATACCTTTTGATTGGCAAAATTGATGGAAATGGGTGTTATTATATTCCCCACTATGTTGCATGGGTACGGGTACGAGTATCGGATATGATGTGATACGTAAATACGATAATTTTTCAAAAAATTAAGATACGGGTACAGCAATATATATTATATAAAATATTTATATTTATATATGTAAAATATTTATAAACCTGAGTCTCATGTATATTCCCTCTCCCCTGCTCATTTTTCTTCCCAATGGTCTTATGTGCTCCTTGGGGTAAATGAAAATTTACTATTATGTGCAATGATTTTGAAGAAAACAAGATTGCAAGAGTAAGAATATGCTTTGAGGAATGTAATTGGGGAGAATAGGACTTAAATTTATCACAGATATTTCAAATAATTGTACTTTGAGGGCAATGGATATCCAAAAAAAATGATACACCAAAAATATGAATGCAGGTGTATCGGTATCAGATAGGAATACAATATGGATACGTCATCAATTTTGGAGTATCTGTGCATCATAGATTCCCCGCCATTATCAGCTTGAAGTTGACATTGACTTACTTGAATTGTGTCTGAATCCAATTTAAAATGTGAACAAATGTAGAGAATGTTTCTGACTTATTTTTTTTTATTTGAAATACCCAACTTAAGTGTGAAAAATCATCCAAAAGTAATAAGTAATACTTAAAGCTAGTAAAGGAAGTAACTGGAGAAGTCCAAAGATCTGAATGTATTAGCAGAAAGGTATGATTCAGCAAATATGACCAGAAATAAAAGGCAAACAAGTACTTTTTCCTAAACTACAAGCATTACCAAAATGTTCTTTATTCAAAGTACTTGACAATTTACTTCACAGAAACTAAAGATCATGGGATCATGGGCGGCAGTGCAATGCATTTGTCTTTCAAGACCAACTTTTGTATTTATGTTGTGTCAAAAATGGTTCAGAACAACACTTGAAATTCGGGCAGCACGATTAGACATCTGCAAGTTTCTTCCTGTCCTCCTGTTAATTACAGACTTTACTCCTAACCTAGCTGCTAAATATTGTTATTAGTTGAATTGTTATAGTGAGTTTTTCATTCAGATGTCATACATAAATTCTTAAAAATTTGTTCTTTAACCTTGAGTAAGGCCTTAGACAAAAATTGAGGCTGTTTACTGACTCTTTTATACATTTGTACACATGTCAAAGGTAAGCACCTGATCCAAGGGCTTGGTGCTGGTATCATTCCCAACGTACTGGATGTTAATATCCTAGATGAAGTTATTCAGGTAGCTCTCAATACTAATATATTGGCATTCAATTTTCAATTTTGATCCAGAAACTGACCATTTCCTTTCATTTAGAATAATGAGATTCTCTGCTTTATAATAATCTCATTATTATTTTTTTTTGCCAAGTGCAGCTCATAATTTGTTATTGTACTTTGCGGTGAATGTACTTGAATAATCTTATTTATATTATATACAGATCTATCCCAGTGACCAATGAATGACTCAACAGCATGGAGGAGTGAAAGTGAATATTTTTTTAGTAATTGTATTGGATGTATTTTACAACATTTCAAATTTTTAGTATTATATGCCCAATAACTTTAAATGACTGGTTTTTTGTAGAAATAATATAGTTTGATATCTCCTGGGAAATATGTTTCTGTTCTTTATGATGTGAAGGAGTTGCAGTAAAAGGTTTCTGGTTAATCTATCAAACATATTAAGCAAAAAGAAACAAAGAAAAATCAGAAGATGATTTTTATTTTATCATTTTGTTTCTCTCTATGATAACTGAACAGGACAAAATCCATGTTTAAGCATTATGGACCCTCTCATTGACCAAAATTTTTGGAATTTCTATACTGATTACTGAATGCAGCTCTTCATTGTTTTCACTTCGCATATCTGACACATGAAGTAGTTTTGTTACTGTTACATTCCATGCTTGTCCGTGTGACAAGTCTGGCAATCATGTCTGAATCTTGACAAAGCTTTGTTTTTCCATTTTCTTGGACTCTGTCAGGTCCTTGGCATGCGTTATATGACTAGTTGAGTTACATATATGGACAAGTATTGCCTATTATATATGTGATACATAAATCTGTGATGACAGTGAGGCACACTAGTTTTTTATTCTTGAAATATGTTAAGAATTTATAGAAATATACATAATGTTTCATCTGCTAGCTACGAATACATGGGATACTGTTGTGACCAACAAGGTTTTGTTAACTGCAGATTTCAAGTGAAGAAGCTATAGAAACTGCTAAGCTGCTTGCCTTGAAAGAAGGTTTACTGGTATGGTAATGATAATCTGAGGTTTTTATTGGTTTTACAATAATTTCTATACCAGTTTTCCCTATTAATATGGACTCTGTACATCTCTAATTGCAAGTAAGCAAAATACATTATTTTTCATGCTTATTATATGAATACTTCTTTTGCAGATGGGAATTTCATCGGGAGCTGCAGCAGCAGCTGCAATAAAGTTGGGGAAGAGACCAGAAAATGCAGGAAAGCTCATTGTTGTAAGTTTGTAATCTTCGATAAGTTCATTACATGAGAATTATAAGATGATTAATTATCTTCTACAAATTTACAAAAATTGCTTAATTTTGTTTGCTGCTGATTATATATTTTTTTCCCTTTTCATATTTCTTTCATCTTGCAAATTTTTCAAAAAACAAATTAGAACTAATCAGCGATTTGTGTGAAGAAAAGGAAAAGAGGAGAGGTGGTGAAGATTGAGAGGGCATGTGGCCCTAAGTGAGTGTGTAAAGGAATTTCGTTTTGAGGTGTGTGCAGCTTGTGCCAAACCAGGGAGAGAATGGGGAGGTTATGTGTTGTTCACTGGGAAGGATGAAGAGTACCTGTGGTAAACGTTGCACATTTTTGAATATTGATGAAGTTGTGAAGATGTTACTACTAGGAAATTATGGAAATATTAGAATGGTACTTGTAGTCTGCATATTTGTGGTGTTAATTTTTTGAGAGATTTCGGGTATATTGGGGCTGTGAGTTATTGTTGGGAGATTCATGATGTGTTTTGTTGATGTTCATAGTGGTTTAACTTGTGGATCGTGTATGTCGGCATACGTTTTCCGAATCATGTTAAAATTTACTTGTGTGATTTTCTTATGGGTTATTTGCTAGGATTTGATTTTTCTTAAGTTGGGATCCGCATGCCCCCTAGTGGCAGGTTGGTATGTCTGTAAGCTATTATTTAAACTGTAGAGTATAACAAACTTGAGTTTCATAAATCTCCTTATGATTTCAAATCTATCAGTCTATGTGGATTGATATCTTGGTGGATGCCCAAATTCACATGAGTATATGTGATTGGAAAGCATGGTTTGGCAGAACATTCTTGATCAGTGGGTCTTCCTTGAATACAAACCTGATATTTTACTCTTCTGGATGTTGCCAAGTGTGTGAGAATTCTACCTATAGGTACAGATGGTTTGAAGTTGCAGGTCAAATGTGTATTTGTGATGCAGGTAATATTTCCCAGCTTTGGAGAGCGTTACTTATCTTCACCGTTGTTTGAATCCATTAGGCATGAAGCTGAACAAATGACATTTGACTAAGGTCAGAAATGCAAAAGGCACCGGCAGTACACGTTATTGTGCTCTTGGGATTTTAACTTTAATAAAAGGGTTTACTATTATGTATGGCAGTGATTGCTGGACAGAACATGATGACAGTGTCTTAAAATATACAAAAATGAAGAAGTAAACAATATTGTTTCTAAATATTTCTGGGGAAGCAGTTGTAATTGTTTATCTTTAAGATAGAATTCAACTCTCAAGAATGAGACTTCCATTGTCGTGTTAATTCTGTCATAGTTAGCTTGATGATACGAAACGTTAGTACACAGTGCCCTTATTGATCTATCTGTCAAAGTGAAAAATAAAACAACTCTGGCCTGGCCACGCAACATTATGAGTTGACAATTGAGTTCATTTCCTTATAGTACGGCTACGGGGTATGTGGTCATAGAAAGAGTTGCAACCACAAAGTTTACGTGAAGTTGCAGGAGATTTTGTGTGAACCAGCTTCATCATTTTAATCTATTAGCAATTATTATACTTTGTGTTGTAGTGTTATTGACTTATTGTTGTGGCAAGAAAGCTTGTGGCATTGTAATCTACAAAACAAAGATTGTGGCGCGTACAAACTTTGGGTCGTAATTGCCGTTGTTTAGCTCTTTCGGGGAAGTGACACTTTCATACTAGAAATGGCAAAAAAATCCCAAATTTCCCTCACCCGAATTTGGAGACTTTTACCCTACAGAGACAGGGACACAGATAAAAATCTCTCCGAGACTAATTTAGGGATGAGGACGGGCTATCCCGCGGAGTCTCCAGCTCCGTCAAATTACATAAATACTTTTAATGATATATAGATATATTTTAATAACTTTTATCTTTTTTAATAATTTAAACTAAAAAATCCCATTACCCAATGCCCACATACAGACATACCATAACCTATTAGATCTGTCTCCTTCTTAGATCTACCCCCGCCGCATCTTGTTCATCCAAGAGCCTCCACCACATCTTATTCCTCCCTTGCCCCATCTTGGTCATGCTTAACCACACCACCATATGCCAGTTGCCAGCGTCATATAGGAGGTTGTGCCCCACCGACGTCTGCGTCTGCAAGGAAGGCTACACCATTCATTCTTTGTTCATGCTGCGTGGCCTCGTCCCTCTACTTCGCCTGTGCCACTTATGCCCCACAATCCCATCCTTTCACTTCATCTACGCCACCTGTGTCTTACCGCGTCTTATAGCACTATTATCCACCGTGCCTGTGCCCTTACCCCATCTTGGTCTATATGCTTTTTTCTTTTTTTTTTTTTTACATTTCGGGTCTCCGCAGGATTTCGCTGAAATGAATAGGGTGAAAAAACTCCTATGGCAGAGATCAAGAACAGCAATAGGGGAGAGAGTGAATGGCAAAAACAGAGAGTAGGAGGTACTCCCTGCCCTCAACCTCGCGCGGGTGCCATCCTTATTTCAAACCCAACATGGTTATTATTAGATAAGAAATGCCAAGGAGACAAGCCTAACCCGCAAAATGACAAAGATGTTTATTATTAGTGTACCATTTAGTTTTTTTTTTTAATTCACGTGAAAACATAAATATCTATTTTTTTTTTTCAAATACACACATATTCTATTTATTGGCCTTCCATATAATTCTATAAAAATAAATATTACAAGTGTAATTTTCCAAACTAAAAAAGAGGTGAATATCCAAGTAGAAAAAAAAAAGAGATCAATATAATTTCATCAAAACTTAAGGGAGGGATTGTAATTTGGCCTTTGACGAAACTAAAGTTCACCAACGACGTCGTATCTGCTTCCTTCCTACTCTCGCTTCCGTTCTGTGACTCTCTAGCTCTGTCTCCCTCTCGGTCTGCACTTCTTTTCTACGTTACGATTCCGATTTTCCGAGCCACTACATCATTACGATGGCCTCAGACTCAGTAGCTGAAACACAGAGAACCCTGTATGTACTCTCTCTCTCTCTCTCTCCCTCTCTCTCTCTCTCTCTCTCTCTCTCTCTCTACCTTCCTTAATGCGTGCCTGTGTATATCTGTTTCCGTGCGGAATAGTTTTAGGGTTTGTGCAGTGCTGAAATATAGCAATTTGATTCTCATTTTAATGTAGTCGTAGATTGTTTTCATCGAGAACATCAATTAACCCTAAATTTTGTTTTCACCTTTAGGTACCCGTATGTTACTGGATCCTCTGTAGTCGCCGTCAAATACAAAGATGGGATTCTTATGGCTGCTGATATGGGAGGTCAGATGCCAATCCTCATATAGTCCTATATCTTTGGGATTTTTTTTCTTCCTCTCATTTATTGTAAACTATCTAAAATATGAGCATTAATAAGTGCATCTTGGCTTTGTTTGAGTCAACTTTAGTTTCTTTAGTGGAATTGTATGGTTCAGTTTTTTCTTTTTAATTTTTCTTTTTATACTTTAGTAGAAATAAGATGTGCACTCTTCCTGTTGACATTAGTACTATTCTTCTTTTGCAGTTACCTTTCCTGAGATATTGCTGTTATAAGTTGATATTGCTCCCTTCAATTTCCAATATATAGAGTATACTTGTTCATCTTAAAGCCAAAATGCTCTTGGGAATTTGAATCTGATTCATATGGACATTGCTTTTCAAGATGCTTTTTGCTGGACAAATAAATTGTGATTCATTAGAAGTGCTGCTTTTAGTAGTTGTGTTCTGAAATCTGAGTCATAAATGTGTCAGTTCTGCATAATTCAGATTTTTTTTAGCATTGGCCTCTCTCTGCATCTCATGTAAATGATGGATACACTGATAGGTTCCTATGGGTCTACCCTGCGGTACAAGAGTATTGACCGTTTAAAGCCTGTTGGAAAACATTCTCTTCTTGGTGCCAGTGGTGAAATAAGTGACTTTCAGGAGATTCTACGCTACCTTGATGAACTTATGTAAGCACTGCTTTTTTTTTTTTTGCCTGTTTGTTACTTAAGTAAGCACTGGTTATTTCAAATAAGGGAAGGACTGAAGGATCTGCTTAGTTAAATGCTTTGCATCTAGTTTTCCTTCCCTTGCATGGCTAACTTATTTTATTTTGTTTCAAACATTGAGGAAAAGAGTACATCTGTGTTTTTTTCCCCTATCCATCTAACTATCGGTTTTGAGGTTTTACTGATGCAGCCTTTATGACAACATGTGGGATGATGGGAATTCTCTAGGGCCTAAGGAGGTGCACAACTATTTAACTCGCGTGATGTATAATAGGCGTAACAAGTTCAATCCATTGTGGAACTCACTTGTACTTGGTGGTGTGAAAAATGGTCAGAAGTACCTTGGCATGGTATGCCTTGGTTTATCTTTTTATTTGGTGCTACAGTGAGTTACCCACAAGTTTATTCAATTTTTTGAATCTTATCCAGGTTAACATGATTGGCATTAATTTTGAAGACAACCATGTAGCAACCGGGCTTGGAAATCATCTTGCAAGGCCAATACTCCGTGATGAGTGGCATGAAAATTTGACCTTTGAAGAAGGTGTCAAGTTACTGGAAAAATGTATGCGTGTGCTTTTATATCGTGATAGGTCTGCTGTCAACAAGATTCAGGTCTTGTTCTTTTTCCTTTTCGTGCCTCCCTCTGTTTTCTCTCTCCCCTCCCCTCTCCCCCAGGAAAAAAGCAAATGATAAGTAGCTAACTTGTTAGAGAGCTGCAAGGGACCATCATCCAGATCTATGTTGTAGACATATGCACCCTATTTTGGTCTAAATAAAAAAGAAATAAAAAACAAAAAATAATCAAGCCATTACCATAGAAGACTAGTTTAGAATTTATCAAAAAGATAAGTAAAATCTGAAAATATTGTCCTAAATTTATAGATGTTAATGTTAATGGTCTTCTCTCTCTTTCTCTTTTTTATATTCATCTTTTAAGATATTGCCCAAAATTTTGATTGATTTTAGATTATTATGATTTTTCTCTAGTTCTCAGTTTTTTTTTTACATTATGATCATTATTTAAATTTAGGCTACGTTCGGGAGTTTGGAGGGAATGGAAAGGAAAGAGATTTAAAGAAAATGAAAGGAAAGGAAAGGAAGGAGAATGGAAGGCTTACTAACAAATATCCCTTCTCTTGTTTGGATGTTTTAAATCCTCCTAAATCCTCCAAATTGGGCAAACTTTAAAATATTCACAAAAATTAGTTTGGGAGGATTTTGGAGGATTTTTTTTTAAAATTCTCATTTCCTTTTCATTCTTTTTTTTTAAATTTCCAAACAAGGGAGAGGGTTATAATAAACCTCTCCCTGCTCTCATTTTCCCTCCCTAATCCCCCATCCAAACATAGCATTAGAGATCACATTTATCCCTTGAGAAGTATATGGCTCAGGCCTAGGCATTTATAAGAAGGTTCAATTAGTAGGTTTTTAGCTGGTAAGCAATAACTCACAAGGTACCTACTTGGTCTCTACGTGACCTTCTCTACCTAGGGTTGGATCCTCATGCTCATGGGAATCTAATCTCCACTTAGCCCAAAGGATAGAAAGGATAGATGGCAGATAGCTGAATTATGCTTATGTGAAATTACTTGAGAATCAGGAGTAAAGAGCATGGCTTATTGGCATGGCTAGAATAATTTTGGCTGGCTTAGTTCAACACAGCTTGGCGTAGGATCTTGACAATCTGAGAAATGAAGGCATTGCCTTAGAACCTAATAGACACTGGTTCAGCACTCAATAAAACGAAGGAAATAAGTATGTATTTATCCTCTCCTAACCAGAAATCCAGTGGGGAATTCTGATCAGTGGGGCAATTCAAAAATGCTATAGTCTGAGTAATTACAGGAACAATAACGTTAAACACACTACTATCCCAGGCAATTCGAGAGGCCTGGTTTCTCTCCCAAACCTTTCCACTACTCACAATTTTCCTACCTCCTCTCTATTCCATTACCAGTATATTTCTTACACAATTAGCTCTCTCTCTCTCTCTCTCTCTCTCTGCCACGTGTCCAGTTAGTTAGGCTGCAATCCCACTGCCTCCTTGCATCACGTGTGCTGTTAATTCTCCCACGTGTGAAGTTGCTCCTCTATTCACTTTCTTTTTCTTTCTTTGGTACACCTGTCTAATGGGGGGTTTGCTCACAGAACCCTATACTAGCAGGAAGGAAAGAAAAAGGACTATCTGATGTAATAATACAGCCATTGGTTTTGACTGTGTTTCCTTACTGTGGATGCATTGTGGAACTAAATCAAGATCTTAAATTATATGGTCAAAGTAATATCGGTACACTTGCATATTAGCCAGTTAAGCAACTGTAAAAGAGGGGATTGGTGAATTACTAGTTATTTGCAAGACAAAACTGGAAGGTGAGAACACCAAGAACTAGACGATGGTTACTTGTCAGTTACCAGATAGTTGTGCATCTACTGGCTTTGTTTCTAAGGAGTCATTGATACATCATCTTGTTTGTCTTCGAAGTGTAAAGGTTTCATTTTCTTTTACTGTGCCCAATTTGTAGAGTCTTGGTGGTCATTATGACAGCCAACCACAATACTTCTTTTTTATGTTTCAAATCTTGAGTATGGAAAGTTTTTATATACCTTATTGTTTACTACTTCAGTTAGGAATGTTGAATATGCTAAGCAAGGGTGAAATGTGAATCTTTATTGCACCTTTTCTATTATGTGTGTATGAGGCCTGGATCTGAACTGAATGACTTTGCTTCCTTCATTTGTTGTTGGATTCTTATTCTTGATATAATATTTAATGAATTGAATGGGTTATCTATTGCATTATGATATTTAGTAGATATGTAATGTTGAATTTTGCAGATAGCTAAAATTACTGAAGAAGGTGCCACTCTTTTTCCACCATTCTCATTGAAAACATACTGGGAGTTCTCTGCTTTCAAGAATCCTACAGTGGGTGCTGAAGGTTCATGGTAGCTGGCTGGATGTGAAATGAAATGAAGAAGAATTTTAAATGGAATGAAATGGTTTCCAGCAGATCTCTTCATTGTGTTAAATGGATATGAAATGAATCAGCTCTCTGAAGTTAAATGAGACTTGATACCGGGTTTATATTTTTCATCAGTTCTTATGGTTGTTTGACTTGACCTATATATCGCAGTAGAAATTCTATTACAGTTACAGGTTTCTTTTATCATGGCATCTTCATGGCCCGTTTTCCTTTCTCTTTTATTTTTTCCATTGGCATCAATCTGGTGCATGTGTTTGAAATGAATTATTATGTGTATTATGTCTAGATTTGTCAGCAATTTTCATTCCTTATATTTTATTTTCTTCTTTTGTTTACCAAGCAAAGGTTATAATTTACAGGAAAATTTGTTGGTAGAGGCGATGTACCAAGCAATATGTGCATTGAACTAGTAGGAAACGACTATTATATATTTTTATATTTGGGTCCCACCAAATAGATCCAATGGCTGCTACGTCTCTTCGTAAAATTGCATTGATATTTATAATGTTTTTCTTTTCTTGAAGTTCTGCCTTTTTTCCCATCGCCCCTTAACCTCATTTGTACACATATAAATAGAAAAAATAGAAAAGAATTGGGCACGAGCGTTAATCAATCATATTAAGGGACGATCTACTAACTCAACAAATTGTCCATGCTGTCGACTCCAAACCTATCCCATAATGTTATGTGTCATGGTTAATTCTAAACTCTTGAAGAACTTGGCAAAAGGTTTCACCTTAGCTTGCTAACATCATACGACTTCATTCCTAACGTTTAGTGTATGTTTGAAATAAAATAAAAATGAGATGAAATATTTATGAATAAGTTTTATTTAAATAATTGTGTGAAAAATTTATATATGAATTTTTTTACCTTTATTTTTATTCCTATACCATGAAGTACCTGTTTTGGCAAAATTTTTTGTTAGGTTGGGAAGGGAGGGTGTAAATCGTTTCCAATATAGAATTGATCCTTGGTACGAATTGTCCAAACAAACATCTTTTACGTTTCTACCATGCCTCGTCCGCCAGATTTGGCAAATTTAAAGTACATCTATTAGTATCCGTGCCGATTTGGCAAACTTTTCAGTTTCTGATTGTGTTTGGAATGTTGACCCATCGTAATTACTAATAGATGTACTTCATTTTGATTCCAATTAATAAAGCTTGTTTTCTAGAACTTGATCCAAACCAACCCCAAAAAAAACAAAAAAGAAAAAAAAACTATAAAAGTAGCCCTCCATCGCTCAATAAAAAGATTTGAACTTCTTGGTTCTAAGATTTTAAAATACACGAATTCCTTTTTTTTATGAGCTCTTAAGCTTTCCTTATTCTATACTTAGCAACTATTGAATATCCATTTAAGCTATAAGTTAGCCAACAAATATTTTGGCATCCAAACTTTGCATTAGTCGTACTCGCAGAATTGTTAAGTCATTAGGTTAATAATCAATATGGGAGGAAAATTTCAGTTTCTGGCACCACAGAAATGAGAGTTTCGTTTCATTCTTTCTTTCTCTTAAAGCAAAATGACACAAACCTATATCAGTCTATTCAGATAAACAAGTATGAGAACTTGAAAAAAAAAAAAAAAGTTGTGAAGAAAACAGCATTCCAGATATACGTCAACGTTACAGTACCAGCTTGCACTCAAATGAGCTACAGTGTATACCTGTTAGCAATCAACGGACAGAAATAACTAGGAGTGGACTAATGGTGAAAGGTTTGGATAATATTCAGGAAGTCATAAGTTCAAATTTCCGTACCATTATTATACCAAATTAAAAAAAAAAAAAGCAATCAACGGACAGCATAAAGTAACATAACATTGAACAAAGCAAAAAAATTGGAGTGGATATGTAAAAATTTAGAATTGTGGATAAAGCTTATCAAGTTACAAGAAGTCCTTCCTTAAAAAATGAACTAAAAGAGCAGATGAAAATTCCCAGGCTACAGCCACTGGCACATTCCATGACATCCCCTCCTCAAAAAACAAATCATAGAAGATTGTATTTACCTCTTTCTCCTCTTATTCCCTGTGACGGCGCCCTTATTGAATCCACCCACATCATATGTGGTGTCAGCTGTATTCTGCTTCCTCGATCCCTTCTTGCCTCCAAAACCAAATTTGGAATTCCTAAAATCCCTTTTCTTTTGTTTCTTCTCTTTTCCAATGGCTTGCTTTGCCTTCCCTCCTGACCGATCGCCTGGAGACACTCCTGGCCTTTTCTTATTTGACCTCTGGAATACTTTTCCATCCTCAAAGGCCAAATCCATATCTGCATCATTGGCACTGTCAGCAAACCCACTCTGTTGCCTCTGCTTCCTCCATTTCTTAACAGATTCAATCTCCTCCTTTTTCTGCTTAGCCCTTTCTTTCAATTTCTGGGCCTGAATCTCTTTGGCCAATCTCTTGGCCTCCCTGGCCTTTCTTCTCTCTTCAGCCTCTTCCATCTTCCGCTTCTCTGCTAATAGCCGGCCTTTCACCTTTTCCATGTGGCCATCTGGCTTCACCATTTCTGCATAATAGTCTGCAGGTCTCAGAAAAGGGAGACCCATTGACTGAAGCTTCTCAAAGGCCTGCCTAGTTCCTTCCAATGCCTGGGTGTAAAATGCAAGCTCCCTTGCCAAGTCATCATTGACATCTACTTCTTGCTCTTGATCAATATCAATGGAGAGTTTGTGTATCCATTCCACATTCTCTGGCCAACTGATGTCTCCAAGTTTATCTAAGAGAGCATCCCTGTTATATACTGCATTTTTAGATGGTTCAGTTAATTTCACTTCTTCTTCTGATTCTGATTCAGATGGTGACATTTCCCCATTCAGATCTTCAGTTTCATCATCAACCATTGTATCCTCATTTACCAATGGCACCTCCATTCAACCTATACAAATATAAAAAAGAATTCATTTTAGAACAAAACAGTGCACCCTAGCATTTACAACTATCATTTTCTTTCTTTCTTTTTTGGGGAACACAGTACTTCATTGAATAACATTCAACATACAGAGATTCCTCAGCCAAAAAGCTGAGAGCAGGCATTACATGCTATTGAAATTATAGGGTCTAGGTAGGGAGAAAAAAGAAAAGAAAATAGAGAACAATGTGATAAATATATTAGATGTGTTGATATATTACAAAAGACAAAACACTAACATTTATTTATGTTCTAATAACCCTAATCAAATAAAGAAATAAATCAGAAAATATAATAAAATTATGACACGACTCCTAAAATTGCTTTATCAATTAGAGTACTAATTGATTGCATAATATATTCTAAAGATCTTCTAAAGATATTCTATATATATTCTAACATTCTTCCTCAAGCTAAAGCTTACTAAGCTTTAAACTTGTTACAAATAAATACTTTAATTAAATAACATAAATATAAAGTGAACTCCATGGTTGAAACACAACTCAAGATGATGGGGACACCGGAAAGATGAACATTGCTGGAAAGATAACTCAGTCTAAAATGATCATTAGCCTACATGAGAAGAAAGGATTCTATGGTTCTACTTGACCAGATGGCAGACCCAAAAGACTTGAGAATTCTAGGGTTCTGCTTGATTAGACAGCAGCCCCAAATGACTTGAGAGATTCTAAGGATTTACTTGATCAGATAATAAATCAAGACAACTTGAGTAGAAATACCACTAATATGATTCATGAGAGAGAAAAAAGTCACCATCGGAATGATCGTCGATGGGAAGAGAATAACATCACAAACACAAGTATTGAAGAAATGTCACCACTGATATAAATCATAAGTGAAAAAAAAATCACCCTCGAAATGATCATCGATGGGAAAAGAATAACATGACAAACATTAGTATTGAAGAAATGTCACCACTGGTATAACTCATCAGTGGGAAAGAAGTCACTATCGGAATGATCGTCAATAAGAAAGAGAACAGCATTACGAACACTAGTATTGAAAAATCACCATTGATATGACTTACCAGTGGAAAAGAAATCACCATCAGAATGATCGTCGATGAGAAGAGAATAACATGACAAACACTAACATTGAAGATATGTCACCACTGGTATAATTTATTAGTAAGAAAGAAATCACCATCGGAATGATCGTCGATGGGAAGATAACATCACGAACACTAGTATTGAAAAGTCACCACTGTCATTATCACTCCCCCTCAATGCTATGCTAGCATTGGAAAATAGTCAAACAGTAAAAAAGCAGAGAAAATATATAAGAGAATGAGTAGAGAAAACAATAAAGGAGAATTTACAAAGGAGTTCTATAGAACTCGACACAGCAAAAAGCATAGACACCCTCAAGGCGGATGATACCGCTCTGATACCATGTTGGAATTATAGGGTTTAGGTAAGGAGAAAGAAGAAAAGAGAATAGAGAATAATGTGATATATATATTAGATGTGTTAATATATTATAAAAGACAAAGCACTAACATCTATTTATATTCTAGTAACCCTAATCAAATAAGAAAATAAATCAGGAAATATAATAAAATTATGATACGACTCCTAAAATTGCTTCATCAATTAAAGCATTAATTGATTCCACAATATATTCTAAAGATCTTCTAAATATATTCTAATACATACAAAGCAGAATTGTAACTTGAGATACACAGGCCACATACACCAGATTCTGGGCAATAATGTTACAGGCAGAGCCCAGCATATTTAATGTCATGAGAGACACAGAGCAAAAGAATCTATGCTTTCTTTGCTTAATGTTAGAGAAGAAAGCAATCACACTATCATCGTCCCAAGCTTGTCTAATCCACTTTTTTTTTTTTCAATTTAAATGGATCAGTTGGGAATAAAAACAGAGCTTGTACACTAAAGCAATTATAAGCATAATAACAAGTACACCATTAACATAATATCATATCAATAAATAGTCATTCTAATTCCCTTCTTTCGATACAAAAACCCTATGCTTCAATAAAATACAGGAAGAAAAAGCAGTTGCAATTTTCTAATTATTGGAACCTAGCATCTAAAAAACAAATGCCCTGTTGACTTATATTTGTACTTTCACCAGGCTCACATCATGACACAACAAATGAGGACTGAACTAACAAGGATGTCAGAAGCACCACAAGTCATGCACCTGGAAATTCAGGTGTAACGCTTGCAGAAAACCAGACGTAATCATGTAGATGAACAGTTAGTCTACCAACCAATAGCATTATAGCAAATATGAAAAGGAATCCCAGTGAAATAAATAACAGTAAAGAGTCAAGACAAAATAAAGCTAAAGATGTTATTCAACTAAGGCAACTCATAAACCAAGCACATATAGGCTCAATCCAGACAATCAAGACGAAAATTAGCTAAAAGCCCAATATAGTGATATGAAAACCGATAATGTAAAAGGGTCTTACATAAGATAGCTAGCTCCAAAGGATAGAATATTCAGTAACAAAAATAAAACTAAAAAACTGAAGAAAAAAAAAAGGCAAGAAGGGTTCTTTGCAACAAACATGAAACTTCCATCACCTAGGCTGGCCAAAGCCAATGACAAGAACAAGAAAGAACAGAAATTAAACAGGCATAATTTTAATCCTTCATTCAGAATAGTAACTACAACAGCTTTTCGACGATTTAACCAGAAAAATTTTGGCTTTTGATTTGCCCGTTAGAAAGAATTGCAACGAAAAGAGGGGGGAATAGAAAAAGACAAAAAAAACATAACGAAAGAGCAAGAGAGATTGAAAGCGTGCAACAACTCACCTTGGGAGAGAGAGTCGAAGTTCTAAGAGAGTTCCCAGCCGCAACTACCAGAGATTTAGGGTTTATGGGAGAAGTTTTGGGACGGAAGGCGCGCGACGGCTAGCACGGGAGTTTATTATTTAGCATTTACTGATTATTATTATTTTATATATTCATATTTACAAATGTACCGAAATACCCTTCTCATTTTTTTAATTGATTGATAATTGATCAATTTGCGAAAGAACGGCTGTACGTGCGTAGGGTTGTAATGTAACTTGCATCCTTAACCCGTGCGTCGGTGCTGAGATGGAGTCGTAGAAATTTGAAATGCAGGCATTCTATAGCCTTACTGCAAGTTTTGTTTTTTTTAAATTCCTTTTATGCTTAGTTTTACGGGTGCTCACCAGTCAGGCTTCCAGATTGTATTTGATTTGAACTAATTTGAATTCAACTCGATATTGTTATTAAGTTAATTTTTTTTTTAGAATCTAATCTTAGATTCGAGCATGTCTAATTATATTTAGATTAGGTCTATGTGTAATTTAAATAAAATTAAACTAAATCAAGTTAATTTAAAGTTTAAATATAATTTATATTTTAACATATTTAACTAATAAATTAAATTATAAAATTTTTATTTTTATAAGTAAGAAACTTAAAATAATTTTTTTTAATATTTAAGTGATAATATAATAATATTTACATAAATCTTAATAATAAATAAGAGATAGTATTTATAAAAAATAATTATTATATAATCTTAGGTCGGATTGAACTAACTTAAAAGGTGAAGTGACCTAACTCTTACTTGAAGCACTGGATCTAAAAAGTAATTAAAATATCCTCATATCCGAATCACAATCTTTATATATAAAATCGTAACTTATTTTTACTATAATAACATTTTCATAAGTATTTGTTATTCTCTATTTAATTTATACATGTCTAACACACTTTTTATAATAAACTAATTTTATAATAAATATTAATATAAAAATTTTAATTTTTGATACCCAAATAAATTTAAATCATTATTTATTTAGATGAGACAATTTAGAGGGAAAATTGCACAGAATGGATAAAATAGTAAATTTTAAGATATAATTTTTGTTTCCTTCTCGTTTTCTTAGCAAAACTGGGATGATTTTTTTTTTTGGTTAAATTGGGATGAAAATTTTTGTGGGTTCAACGGACAGATTTTTCTCACTTCTTTTCTCCTCACACCACACGAGCAAACATTAAAGTGAACCCTTTTTTTTTTCTCTTTATTGTCTTATTTTTTTTTTATAAATTTGTTTTAATCCAAACGTTGAGTAAGCCATCAGGCCTGTGGTTGTAGAGGCCAAGGCATTATGCCTTGAAGCAATTGCGCCAAAGATCGATTCTCACGAGAGAAGATCCACCCCCCACCCCCATGATAAAAAAAAAAGGGGGTTAAATTCTCTTATTCTTTATCATTTCAATGGTAGCTATCAAAATCTAATTAATCTTTAAATGAGTTACTTAATGAATTTTCTCTAATTTATTAAAATTATTTTATTTAAAAAAATATTATTTTTTATTATAATTTTTAATACAATAATCTTTATTAATTTTTAAATAAATAAATAGTTATTATCACTTTATTTCATTTAATAATTTTTTAAATTTTAATTAAATTATGTCAACAAATATAACATTTTTTTTTGCTTTGTAGTGGTACTCTTTATTTAATAGCTTCTTTAAAAAAATAATCAATAATATCATAAAATTACTTGCATCACGATATAATAAAACTACATTTTATATAGGAAGTCACTTTATTAGACAACTCCTAAAGCCATAATAATAGAGAAGGTAACCAAGGCATTGATGCAATAACAAAATTGAGCCTTTCTTAAGACATTTTTTTCTCAAATTTGGAATGAGCCCTTTCCTGTCGTGAATAGGGTGTTGTTCTTTGATGTAATGGGTGTTCTTACTTGCAGATTTCTGTAATTTTATTTTTTTGTAATTTTTTTCTTTGGACCTTGGTCTCATTTTTTTTTAAGAAAAAAAAATCTATATAAAAGATGTATAACATTAGATTATTATCAATCAACATGTAAGATAATTAAATCCTTATCTGCCTTGCCTAATAATAATGCACTTCTACGTGAAGTGGATGCTTTCTTTTGATTCAATTCGTCAGTACTTTCATTTTGTATTAATGTTTGGTACAAACCTATCCTTTTCAAAAATATAGAAGCGTAAGTTTATTGAAGACGATGGAAAATAAAAAATATATTTAGACTAATAAAATATAAATGTATAACTCTTTTTTTATAATTTCATCTATAATATGAACTTTTATTATATGTAAATGCATTTATAACTTTTTAATTTATTATTTTCTATCTACTCAAATTAGACCATAATATATTCATGTTGATATTTGCGTACTCTTTTCCATTTCAATTGCTATACTGTTCTTCTTCTTGATTTTTACGTTATGTTCAAATTATAATTAAGGATCAATACGTGCATGATTTTACAATAAAATACAAATGAACTTTAATAAGTGCGATTAATCACATTATGTAATGATTGATTACCACTATATAAATTAACCATAAGTGATTAATTATTTTTCAAATATTTTTTATTTTCATTTTTTGTTGAAATATTCAAAGGAAATTTTTTCTTAAGTATATATTTAGTATGTAGGTAAAATAAAGGATAAATTTTTATGAATAATTTATATAGAAAAAAGTTTTATAGTATGTCTAGTATGAAAATAAAAATATAAAGTAAATTTTTATTAATAAAATTTTTATATTTATTTTAAATCTTATTTATAAAAATATATTCTTTATTTTTATTTCTGTACCAAATACATCATTTTTTTTTTTGGCAGGAGATTTTGGGAATCAAACTTGGGTGCAAGCGGCCGCTAGACTTGGAAGGTCACGAAGACTTAAAAAGAAAAAAAAAAAAAGAAAATAAAGAAAGGTCACCGACTTCTTTTTTTTTTTGGGTCTTCAAAGGTCACCGACTTGTAGCAAAACGAAAGTTGATGGACATGTAGTTCTGTTGATCCTCTTGGAAAGGGGTTTTCGGCGAGTAAGCCCAATAGTCACCGACTTTGTTTTGGTCTTCAAAGGTCACCGACTTGTAACAAAACAAAAGGTGATGGACATGTAATTCCGTTGATCCTCTTGGAAAGTTGGGGTTTTCGGTGAGGAAGCCCAATAGTCCATGTCGGGTCGTGCTTATCAAGCCCAAAATGCCGTCTCTGTCATCGATCCATGTTCCCCTCCTCCACACGTGTGACTTGCAGCGGATCTTCGTTTCTCTCCCTGGATCAAGATCTGCGAACAGTGCACTTCCCTCACCGTCTCTGACGTAAAGTTCGTAACAGCTTCAGCGATCACCCTGACAACTTGTTCTGAGTCCTTACTCCACACTCGCCCGTCGACGAAGTCCGGAAGGGAGAGCTTCCGAGATGGCTTTCATGGCGGTCTTGGAATCAGACCTTCGCGCCCTCTCCGCAGAAGCTCGCCGTCGTTACCCCGCTGTTAAAGACGGCGCAGAGCACGCAATCCTCAAGGTCACCCTTCAATTTTGTATCTCGTATTTCTACTTTTGAATTGCATCTGGTTTTAGCTGCTGCGATATCCAAAATTCTGCCGCATTTGGATCTGATTTTTCAAATAGGAAGGTTGTGCGGCAGTGTTTGGTTATTTTAGGGTTTTAATTAAACGGAAGGAAAACGTGACAGTATGGATTTCGATTTCCACTTCTTGGCTGTTAGAACATCACAGTTATTAAAATAGCGTGATTGAACTGAATTGTATGTACGCTTTAGTTCGAAGTAACCTCAATGCTGGATGTTTGGTTGCTCAGAAAATGAGGAATGTGTCAATTTTGTTTTTACAAAATTTTGAATTATGCTTGAATTAATATATCGGGAAGCTCGAGTGACGGAAAATTCTTTGGCAACATTCTGTATTTATTCTGTTAGATGCAGAGGTGTAATGCTAAGTTGCAGTTTTGAAAGTGACTCTTGTGTGTGTGTTTTGTCCATTTTTTTCTTCTGGATAAAAGGTCGCAAACATCTTTACATTTTTTATTATTCACTGCAGCTTCGTTCATTATCAAGTCCCAGTGAAATTGCGCATAATGAGGACATATTACGAATCTTTTTGATGGCATGTGAAGTCCGAACAGTCAAGCTTAGCATTATTGGACTTTCATGTCTGCAGAAACTCATATCTCATGATGCTGTTTCGCCATCTGCTCTGAAAGAGATTTTATCTACACTGAAAGACGTGAGTTTAGATAACTAGTTAGTGGATGTAACGGAATCAATACTTCAGTGGGATCTGGCTTTTGCTTTTACTCTTTGGCCATACTGATTACGTTAATAATGTTCATTTTGTGGCCTAGCTATGTCTACAAGTATGTTGATTGTTGATACTTTTCCAAATCTTGTTACTTGGATGATTGAGTTTGTGGATTTATGCAAGAGCTGGAACATGATGTTTAAGTTTCATTCTAGTGGGAAAGCTAACTCATGCGTTGATAACCTGCCAAGCTTCTTTTTCCTGTCCCCTGCAGCATGCTGAAATGGTGGATGAGGGCGTTCAGCTCAAGACCCTTCAGACTATATCAATAATATTTCAGTCACGTTTACACCCTGAAAACGAGGTAAGCTTCAACTACATGAACTATAGGCGTTTACCATATAGAAGCTATATTATAGCTGGGGCTGGAAAGCTGACTGGTACATGTAACAGATAGATCTAAATAACAAAAATGTAGTAGATCTAAATAAGGATTATGTATTGTGACTTGGACTGTGTGATCCAGTCAACACATTCAGACTGGACTATTTCCTTGTTGGAGGGATTGAACCTTATCCTAATTTTAACTCTATTAAGAACATGTTGGGATGAATGAGTTAAGGCTGTTTAGTTATGATTCTCATTAGAATTCTTGAAGAAGTCAACACATGCTAATTATTATCTAATAATCTAAAAATAATACATGACAAATTGAAATTTGATTTACTATTAGTGTAAAATTTTATACACTATAATGAACAAGAAATTGCCACATCTCAAAGTATTGAAAGTAATTAAGGTATTTTACTTGCAGTAAAAGTTTAAGATTTTTACAATGATAGTGGATCAAATTTAAATTCATATATAATTAGAAATTGACTTAAATATCAACAACCAAGCCTTATCCCACTACGTAAGGTTGGCTATATGGATCAATTGACACCATTGGGTTAGAAATTGATTTAAATAAAAATAATAATCTTCTATTAGCTTATAACACATCATCGTTGTAGTTTTTTCTTTTCTTTTTTGACGAAAAAAGAAGATTCTATTAGAAAGTTAATGAGTAGCTGGGGGGAGGAGAAGGTTTCTTCCTGTAACACTTGAGGACAGAGAGCAGAAAGAAACAAGAAATGGAATACATCAACTTGAAAGAGCAGCCCAATCACTTTGTAAAACAGATAAAAAAACTCCCCTCCCCAAAAGAAACCATTAGCTTTGATCCATAAGGAGGTCAAAAACAGGAATCTGTCCCACAGGATGTAATGGCTGAAAACATTTCTTAAAAACCCTAGCATTATGCTTTGATCATGGACACCAAACACTAAAAATGTATGCAGTTCCAAAATCCAAAGGGCTTTTTAATCCTTGGCTTTTCCAAATCCTTGTAGAGAGAATGTTCCCTAAGGTAGCAGGGCAAGCCCAAAGCTTCCCAGAAACAGCAAAATTGCCAAGCCACTTAACTATTGAAAAACAAGGGGCTGCTTGCTTCTGAATTCCAAAACCACATCACACAAATGTCAGGGGACAAGGTTTTATGTGGCCCCCACTCCTGTAATGGATCATCGTGTCAACAGATAATCATTTTATGTAGCCTTGGAGGGGACCTTACCTTAGATAAAACCAAATTCTGGCTCGAAGGATTATGAACTGAATATTTAAAAAAAGATTTGTAGGTGAATAAGCCAGAAGATTCTAATGCCCAAATTCTACTATTTGGCTTTTGAGAATCAAGCAAGGTTATCACAGTCATAACCTTGGCAGTCTTTCAATCCTTAAGTTTCCTGTGAAAGTTTCAAGAATTATAGGAGCCTCACTAGCTAGCAAAGCAAGAGATGGTAGTGCAAGAGATTTGAGAAAGAAGACTCTTCCAACCATGGATCCTCCCAAGAAAGAGAATGTGAGTCAACCCTTACCTGTAATTGAATCAAGGGATGAAAGGAGCTATGTACCTGAGAAATGAATTTACAAGGGCACGTGTGAGTCCTGCTGGTCCTGACCTCAGCACCAATTCTGTTAAAGACTACACTTCCTCCTAATCACTTATGCTGTAGAGCATGAGTTTCCAAAGTGAAACAGCACGACCATTTGGCCACGAGAACAATGATTGTAAGAGACTATGTTCTCTAACCAAGAGCCCCTTCCTCTTTAGACCTGCAACAAATCTCCCTACTAACCAAATGATCCACTTCAGAACCTCTCTCCCATACTGCAAAAATTCCCTTGTGATTCTTTTAATTCTTTCTGCCACCCTATAAGGATTATGAAAAGGGAAAGATAATAAAGGGGGATGCTGGAAAAAAAAAAAGCTTGTACAAGAGTGATATGGCCACCTAGAGATAAGAAGGATCCCTATCACTTGTCTAACCTCTTTCAGCTATGCTGTACCACTGGCTCCCAAAAGGACTTGGGATGTGATTTTCCCTGAGAGGTAGCCCTTGATAACTAAAGAGACATTGTAAAATTGAGCACCCTGTAGTATTTGCTAAATTGCTTAAAACACATTCATCTATGTTAATACTGGCTAATGTGAAGACTAGATATAGCCTTAGTGAACTGAAGCAAGGTGACAAAATTGATGAAGCTATACCTGTCTTCTTGGAGAAAATGGATGGTATCATCTCCTAACTGCAAATGTGATATCTCGACCTTGTCATCACCCACCAAAGTGCCCTTCGCTAAATAGGATGTCAAGAACCAATGTAAATAAGAAAGGAGAAAGTGAATCCCCTTGTCTAACCTTTTGCTGGCCTCTAAACCAAAATTTGGGTTGACTTTTGATAATAATTGAAAAATTAGTAGTTGAACGACATCCGATTATCCATTTTCTCCATAAATCTCAATAGCTTTAGAAGAAAGCTATTGTAAACTCATAATGATGGGTAGCCTCATACTTATCTAAGTCCCAAACAGCCCTCCTAATCTCTTCCTCCTCAAGTGGCCTTTATAAAGTTGCAGTTGTGATTACTGCAATTGTGGGTGTTGCGAATACTGCAATACGGCTGCTGTGAATTTTTTTCACAAATAATAAACTAAGTGTCTTTGAAATTTTTTTTAAACAAAAGCTGCAATGTTGCAGATGCAAAGCTGTTGCAGTTGTGTTGCAGCCTTTCTTTTTTTTTTTTTTGTGAATGGAAATCACCCTGCAATTGCAGGGTGATGCAGTTGCGGATTGTATTGCAGTCACATTAGGTGGTACAATCTGCAATTTAAAACCATGGTTTATTCTAAGTGACTAAGGAACTAAATTGTAGTGCGAGAGCAGGAGCGGGAGCAGGGTAAATTCGCAAGAGCGTCAATTTCTATAAGTTTAATGATGTGGGTACTCTCCAGTGGTCTACATAAAATAATTTAAAATTTATTTATAAATATAAAATATAATTATAAAGAATAAATTCTTTCACATGTTTTGAAAATCAATATAAACTCTAATCCTTATTATATAATGATTTAATAATGCATTCTTTCTCTCATTCTCTGATAAATAAAAATGTGTAAAATAAGATAAAGAATATATATTAATAAAAAATTACGTAAAATTGAATAAAAGCATCAAATAAATTTGAATAATTTTCTTTTGTTGTTTTCAAGTTGTCCTACTCCTACATGGCAGCGTTATATGAAAGCAGACGTTGGGCCCACTGCCCGAATCCCCAAATGACTATATTCCACCTGAGCTATTAGTATTTTTCCCTAGCCCTATAGGCTGTTCATACCTTGCACAAAAGCCAACATAAATGGCAGATTGAGTGATAGTTTGTGAATTTCAATTTTTTAGTGTGTGGATTCTGTGTGCATCTGTACATAGAAAGAGACGAATCCGGTGATGTACTCTTGGAGTATTAAGGGCATTAGGGATCGGACATACCACGTGTAACAGGGTGCAGCAGTCCAGCCAAATGGTTGAAATCATTATTTATGTGATTACTGAAAAATACTGATAAGGGAGGATGTGGGAGGCTAGTTTTGTGATATTATACCATCCTAATTTTGGTCAATGTTTTTATCTGAAAAAATAAACAATCTGGAATCACCTTTGAATATGTGGCTGACTTGTTACCATTGAAAGCAAGTTAATAAACTATGCTATTAAATATTTTGTCTTTTTTGTCTTATTAATTTCAGGATACTATGGCTCAAGCTCTTGGTATCTGTCTTAGGCTTCTTGAAAACACTCGATCTTCTGATAGCGTGCGGAAGTAAGCAAAAATATTATTTTACTATGTTGAGATTCAGCAAGTTTTTCTCCATGGTGGCCTTTTGTCTATATTATTAATCGGTTGCTTTATGTTTCTAGAGATGTATAATTTATCTTTTGTCTACATGTGTTCTTATGCAATTGTTTTGCAGTACTGCTGCAGCTACCTTCAGGCAAGCTGTGGCCTTGATTTTTGATCGAGTGGTTTTGGCTGAGTCTCTTCCTGCTGGCAAATTTTGTTTTGGAGGTCAGCTTTCTCGGACAAATTCAGTTACTGGTGATGTTAACCGTAGCATCAATTTGTCTGAGTATGTTTCCCCCCCTTGTGCATACGAAATCAAATCACTGTTCTTTTATTCTTTTTACTAGATGAAAGTGGGCATGTAACCTTTTTTTTTTTTTTTTGCTTTTAATTAGAGGGGCTGTTAATAGACTTGTTTAATGGTGTTATCTCTAGTTGAATATCAAGATTTGAACTTATACCATTAGCATAATCATGCACAGATCATTAGATCATGAATCTTTTTCTGGAGGATCTCCATTGATGAGGGAGACTTTAACTGAAACGGGAAAACTTGGGCTTCGCTTGCTTGAAGACCTGACATCTCTTGCCGCAGGTGGATCTGTATGTGCTTATTTGAAACTACTTTTTTGCTCCCCCTAACATTTGATCCTTTATTTTGAATTTCTTGTCTGTGAGAAACCCATTTAGATGTTTATTTTTATTTATTTCATGCAGTTATTGATCATGCTGATATTCAATAAATGCCAATCCTTACTGGATGACATTAACTTTCCATCTATTCTACAGGCAATTTGGTTACATGTTAATATTCTTCAGAGGACATTTGCACTTGATATTCTCGAGTAAGAATTTTTTTTGCAATTTGTGGTTTACGTCATTTTTGCAGATTCTTTGCAATCAGTTATTTGATTGAGATCCCTGGAAATTGGCATCAGTTATCTATTCTTTTGTTCTGTTAAATTTCATTTAAGTGAACTGTGATCTTTGGATTTTTTTTAATATCAAAAGTAATGTTAGAACTACATAACTTTTACTAATTTGATACATATTTTATTTATTTTCTATTATCTTTCATATTCTTTGTATAGAAAATGAAGTGTTTGTGTTTCTTATCCACTAAAACAAGAATTCTTGTGTGATTTATAAATATTTTATTGTACCAATTGAATAAAAAAATTTGCATTTATTTACTGATTGCATTTATGCTGTATGGAGAATTTGTTGGTCTATAATGCATAAAGTTGGAAGGGTATGGTTAAATGTTCCTTTTCTTTAGCACTTGGGGCTAGAGGTTCAATAGCCTCTCTGGCATATGGGTTGAGGATATTGGTTGGTATAGTTGCTTATGGTATGAACTATGAAGACTAGCAGCTGCTGATGTCATTTCTATCAGAAGACTGCTATCTCTTTGGAAAATTAGTGGGACAGCTATATTGCATCTTGGAGCCACTTTGGTTCACTGATTTTTCTTTTTTGTTTTTCTCTTTTAGGAGGAAATCATATCCTCCCCTCAGATGCACTTTCTATCCTTTCTTTTTAATAATATATTTTTCTTTTCTCAAAAAAGAGTGGATAGTTTATGACCTCCTTAACACAGGCTGCGTGGTCCATGTTGGTGTCACATCATATTCTAATGTTTGTGGCTATTTGAATTTGGATTTAATACAGATAATGCTGATTGGATTCTGCAATGTTTCTTCTACTTTTTAGATATGATATGTCAAATTATCCAAGTGCAAGTGTAGCTGTAATTTATTTTATGAATTGAACATAACATCAAAATTAGGCAACTGGAATGCTTTAGAGGTACAAATTAATTGATTGGTTTATCTGTTGAGTCTTTCTTATTCTACAATTCTGAGCTTTTGCACTGTGATTGCTTCCCAAACTTTTTCCTTCAAAATGGTTTGTGACATGCCTCATGCAGTTGTTCTTCCTCTAATAGAAACTTATCTCTTTTACTTTCTTTTCTTAGAATGTTATAGTCTACTGTGAAATGAAGCTGCTTGTTTTCATTAACCTTTGACTATTGTAAGTCTAATAAAATTGTTCACTAAGTTATACATTTACTTGTTTCCAGTTACATCACCTATTAAAAGCCACTGACATATTTATTCGACAAATTAGGTCAATCCCAATGCTTTTGAATTGTGTTCAGCAGGATGTTTAACGATGTTTAATTGTTCTACTGAATCAGCCTATGAGTCTGTAATTCTCTTCATTATAATACTCCAGTCATGTCTTACAGGTTCATTTTGTCCAATTATGTAGCTGTTTTCAGAACCTTGTTACCTTATGAACAGGTGATTATACTTATTTCAATTCCGAATGTTCTTACTGGCCTTTACATTAATCATGCCAGCATATCTTTTGTTCTTTAATGTTAATGTACTTGTTCAAAAACTTGTCAGGCTTTACGACGGCAGATATGTTCCCTTATGATGACTTCACTTCGTACCAATGCTGAGGTAATCAGTGTCCTGAAACATGTAGTATGATGACTTTGTTTCAGCATTCAGATTCTTTATTCCAATTTTCAGAGTAGAAAAAAGGATAAGAGTTTACTTGGCCATAATTCTTTGATATGTTAATCAGCTTGAAGGAGAAGTTGGTGAGCCTAGCTTTCGTCGTTTGGTATTGCGGTCTGTTGCTCATATTATAAGGCTTTACAGTTCTTCCCTTATCACTGAATGTGAGGCAAGTTTTCTATTTCCTTTTTCATCTAACCACTCTTCTCATGCCAATTAAGCTATTGAAATAGTCACTGCAGGTTCTTTTTTTGGGGTAGGTGGGGGATAAAATTTTACCCAAAGCATTTGAAGAGTTGTTTCCAACTGAGATCTAATCCTTTGTTGATAATCTAAGAAACAAAAGCTTTTATTACATTGGCTTCAGAGTTCAGATTGAATAAAGAAACCTATTTGAAGCTAATTTTGAGGTGCTAAATAATTCAGGATCACAAATAATTTCTTATTTAAGTATTCTTTCACATTGCGATATGTCTAGAGCCTCTTGTCTCTAGTAAATTTGCAGATGTTAAATTTTTTCCTTTTATGTGCAGGTTTTTCTCAGTATGTTACTGAAGGCTACTTTTCTTGACTTGCCATTATGGCACCGCATTCTTGTTCTTGAAATCTTGAGGGTAATGTAGACGTCCAGTATTTTTCTTTTTTAATGTTTGTTTCATATGAATTGTTGATTTACTCTGCAAATCTTTTTCCTAACAACCAGAAATGGTGGTGTATAGGGATTTTGCGTAGAGGCACGGACATTGCGGATTCTTTTCCAAAATTTTGACATGTAAGTTCAATATTTTCTTGTTTAATTATATTTTGCATAATTCTTGCTCATTACGTGATGGCCTTAACTAGGAAAGGAGAAACTGATGAACAGAGGCAATGGTTCATCAGTATGCCTGGTAATTATTTATATGTTCTATCCAACTAACATGCGTGTCTCCTAAACCTACCAAGATAGATAATTGATTAATGGCCCCATTGAAGATTTTAAAGATTTAGTATTATATAGAATTGCTGGAGTCTTTAAAAGATACAACTCAACCCAGTATGTTTATATAATCAAGAAGCTGATAGAGCATTGGTAAAAGGGAGTAAACCATAATTGAAGATATGCACATTGTGTAGACTCTATGGCAATGTGCAGTTTATGCAGTTCTTAGGTGCATTTGGCTGGAGTGGAATGCTTGCATCTTTAATGGTGTTTCTCTGCCTCTAAACTTGTTATGGGATAGATACTGTTTGTGGCTTCTCTTTGGTGTTCTTTAGTCCTGAATTGACTGCAAGATTTGGACCAAGTCATATTAAATGCATGAAGAGACATGAAATCAGGTTCAATTTTTATTACAGAATAACAAATGAGGTATATTTGACATTTTGAAGAGTTTTTTCTGATTAGTAAGACATAGAATTTTCTCTTTAGTGAGGCAGTTTTTAATCCCTGACCAGAGAATTATTTTATCTTTTTATGTCTATACTTGAAAATATAAAATTATGCTTCCCTCGCCTTCCAGATGGTGGTATAAGATTCCTTTTTTAATTTCCACTGAACTTAACTTCTAGTTGTTGACAAGCAGCTGCTAAAATCAGATTACTTGGCTATCTATGGACTTTCATAAGTGTGATCCACCTGGTCCTCTTTTTAGCCTAGTGTCTGACTGTTGTCTTGGCTATCATACACGGATACAGGCACGGGTATATATAATCTCATAAAACATCCAAAAATATATAAAACCATCATAAATATGGAGCAACATTTATCTCATAAAACACAATAGAAGACTAACATTTATCAAATTCTTATGATATCTCATCTGTATTGACACAAAAATTTCAAAAGTAAATAAAAAATTATAAATGCAAGCTAGCAATATCCATTGGTGTCTAAGGAGTATCGAATACGGATACGTATTTGACATCAGTATGGCAAACATTTTGAAGTATCTATGCTTCCTTTCAATCCGACAACGATATCAAGAGAATTTGTTAGTGAAAGATGGATGTGGGAGTCTTTAGTTATATCAAGCTTTCACTAAAATTATAATGTTCAATAATATGGGCATATGAAGTTCTTTAACTGTGCTTTCTTACACGAGATTGTCCTGACATTCTCTAGTTAGTGGTATGAGATTCTAATGTATTAATTAGTGTTTCATTAGCTTTCAAATGGAACTGCAAACATTTAATTCTCAAGGGTGGCCATATGGTGCAGTGCAAACATGTTGAAGTGTAGGACCATATCCAAGGCTTTTGTATTCTTTTCTTGTCAATTACTTATTGAGCATTGACAAAGCCATAATCATGCTTATAGGATTTGACAATTCTCTAGCGTAAAGGTATAGATTAAAAGAACACGACATAAGTTTATTATTATGTATTCATTGCTCCTATCCACTGGCATTGTAGGCACCCTAAGAATACAAATGTTGTGGAGGGAATGGTCAAAGCTCTTGCTAGAGTTGTTTCAATTGTACAGGTATGATTTTGACAGAATATGCTTCCATCCATTTTTCGGTCGTGCTTTTTGGTCGTGGAATGAAGAAAATTGAGGACTATAATTATATTGCTCTGTCTGTTTTGCTTTGAATGTTGCCTTCTTTCTTAACCTGACTTTAATTGGATTGCCCTTCCAATTTTATCTCAAACATTTATTATTACTCTTTTAAAATCTTGCCGGTAACATGAAATAAATTTACTTTAATTGTGGCTAGTACATTTTCTTATCTGGCTCTTACATAACATGCATATACTATTTTGATGACTTGTGGGATCTCTGTCTTTTGCCTAGATGTGAAAATTTTTTATGGTTAGAAGAAACTTCAAATGCATTCTGTAGGTTCAAGAATCAAGTGAGGAGAGCCTGGCAGCTGTTGCAGGGATGTTTAGTAGCAAAGCCAAAGGTATTAATTTTCATATTTAGGTTCAACAAATTTGTTGAGATCTATACCTCTTTTGCAAAACTCTGATAATTGTTTCAGCTCCCTTTATTTACCCACAATTTCATATTGAGGTCAGAGTGGTAAGTTTGATAGTAATCCTGTAGGAAGGCTTCTTTTTTTTTTTTTTTTTGTCTATTTTGCATTTTACTTTGTTAATATCATTTCCTGTTTTCAGAATTGCTTCTTAGATGTTATGTTATTTCTTCTTTGATTATTCGGTTCCTTAGGTTTTATTTTATTTTGAGTAATAGTTTTCATATCTGTAACACATCCCTTAGTGTTGGCATTGGACTTGGTATATGGACGAGGTGTGATTCAAGTTCAAGTGGTTCTTTGACATGTTCTTAAGCTATCATAACTCTTGTGAGCTGATGTTTGATGTTTTCCGCTCTTTGTATCTTTTGTTGCTTGGCTTCTTCTAAGAGGATGCCTGTTCTTCTATTTCGTTTTCTCTTTCCATTCTCTGAATTCCCTTTTTATTTTTGAAAAATTAGTCAATCTATCAACACCTCCTTGACCAAATGATTCAGACCTCATTTCTGGCCACCTTTAGTTTAGTTTGGTTTGCTGAAATGATTTTGTGGGAATGAGAATGGGAATTGAATGGAATAATTATTCTTATCAGCATGTTTGTGTGGTCAAGAAGACCATTCCATTCTATCCCTACATTTGATAGGCCTGATTAGGCAGGAATAGAATGAGAATAATTTACTTATGACAATATTGCCCTTTGCTGTGAGGTGGGGGTGGGGAATGTAGCAACATCGATGGTGGTGGTGGTAGGGTAGCAGTGGGGGTGACTTTGGTGGCAGTGTTGCAGTGGGGGCAGTAGGGCTGATGGTGCTGAAAGGTGTGGTGGTTGAAGGCCCAATGGGTGGTGGGGTTGATATTTTGTCAATTTAAAAAGAAATTGTCATGGTAAAATGGTAATTGAATTAATCCTTGGTGGAATGGAGTAGGTTTCCTTCGAATTTGGGGGAATGGGCATTTCCTCTATGAGAATATTAGTTATTATTGTGTTAGGAGTCTCACTATATTAAGAGTGTTACTAGGTTGGGCTCGACCTAGAGTATTAGTATGAGTCCTATGAGTGAAATTTATTATCAAATTTCTTCTTTCCATCTAATCCATAGAATTTCAACATAGTATCAAAGTGGTATCATCCTCTGTGATATGAACCTATCATTGTTTCCGTTGCAGAGTTCCAAAAATAAGGAACTCCTTTGTTTGGTATCCTTTGTTCTCATTTTGCTTTAGTTTCTGGTGGCTGTGTTCACTTTTCCAGCCATCAGTCATTATTTTCCTCCCTGCATCTGTCTTTGGTTGTTCATCAAATTCAGTGATTTCAAAAACCTTGAGATTTTGAGTGTCTGTGATCATCATTACAATCTGAATTATTCAATCTACAAGCTTCAGGTCTCGTTTTCAGTCAATATCGCTGGAATCTTGCCAGTTTCATTGCTGGAAAATTCATCCCATGGCAGCTATTATTGTTTCACCCTTTTCTGTTCTTTTTTTTTCCCCTCAAAAATCGGACATCACCATTGTGTCTAGAGGTCGCTGATTAGCTAGGAGGTGGAAGATCATTGCTGGAAACCTCCCCACGCACAGCTGGCTCATTCCAAGCTGGTTTTGAGCCATTGACCGAGCTGCGTGAATTGTTGACTGAGCTGTTTTCCAGCCAATCTCAGCCTGATTCAGTTTTTTATAATCCCAACATGTTTTCCAAGGCTTTTGGCTCTCCCAAGTTCAAATTTTGAGGTTCTTTTCGCTGTTCGAGGCTTCCAAATCGTTTTTTGGTAAATTTTGAGTAGTTGTTTGGTAGATTTTGGACTTCACTGGGAAAATGTGTCTAGAAAATTTCTCTTTCCAACCATGCCTTTTCCTAGTGGTGACTTTGTATCCCCGCCGTGCATTTTTCCAGCTATATCTCTCTTACCTGGCTGTGCTCATTTCCTTCCTGCAGTCCAGTCGCTTTTCTGCTGTGACTCCATCAAACGGTGCTGTTTTCTCTAGTTGTTTCATTCCAGCCGCCTATCGTTGTGTTATCTCTCCAGAGCTCGTTTTCTTCTACTATTTTTTGAATCCCATTGCAAGCTATGGTTTATGGAGTCGATTCTATTTTTAAGTTAGTCTTTTGTTAAATGTGTTTATTTGTAACAAGCTGAGAGCTTTGTGAGCTTCAGCTTGAGACTTGAGAGGGGGTGTCATAATATTAGGATTATTATTGGGTTAGGAGTCTTATTATGTTAGGAGTGTTATTAGGCTGGGCTTGTATTAGTTGTAATATTTTGTACTTGACTTAGATTATTAGTATAAAAAATACTAGTAGGGGTATAAGGTTATTGTTTTGTATTACATAACAATTATTGAGTCCTATCGGTGAATATATTCTTTCTTTTCTCCTTTCCATCTCATCCCTAGAATTTCATCACCCTCAAATGAGGGAATGCCCGCCCCTTTCTGTAGTAGCTATGAAACACACTTTTAGCCGATTCTTATTCCAGCAAACCAAATGTAACTTTAGTCTACTTAAATTTCAGCACAAGGTAGTGGCAAGCTTATACATCCTCCATGTTTCAGGCTCATTTGGCTTCCATGTGAGAGAGTGTGTTTGAGTAGCCTCATTCTAGGGAGAAAAAAAAAAAAAAAAAACCTTGGAGGTGATTCTCTGGGCTTGCCTCTGCAAGCATGCCACTAGCGCCTGACCAGTAGGCTTGTAGTAACCTATCCTTACTACCAAAAAAAGATTCTCTTTCTGTTACATGGTTCTTTGACGTTAACAAGTTTATCTTTGACCACTTTAACTATATATCTCCATTCTCCACAGCCTAAAGCTGGTTTTTATATGTCTAACATTCTTAAAAATTACATAGCTTTTCAAGCGTCAAATTTGACGTAAATTTCCAAGTAGACAGTGGGAGAGAGGCTATTGATGTAAATCATGCTATATTTTACAAACTGGCATGTGTTCCTTAATCCTTATGGTAAGTTAGAATTGGTCTTGGAAGTCAATTTCAGAGAAATATTAATATGTACGACATGATATATTTGATGCAGTTGATTAATTGTAATGTTATATAATTCGGTGCTTTGACTAAACACTGGTCCTAAGTAAACCCTCATGAAAGTTATTGGTCCTGTTCAAGTCTTCAGTTTATTAATTACTTAACCCTGCGAGTAAGTTAAATGTGGTGTGGGAAATCATGGTATTTGAATGGTTGAATTTAAGATAAAACAATGAATTTTTTATACATATTCACTGAGTTTTCACACATATGATTCTTGATGTGTGAATTGTTCCTTCTGTAGGTATCGAATGGAGTCTAGATAATGATGCATCCAATGCTGCAGTCTTAGTTGCTAGTGAAGCACATGCCATAACTTTGGCAGTTGAAGGTCTGCTAGGGGTTGTCTTCACTGTTGCAACTTTAACAGATGAAGCCATAGATGTTGGGGAGGTAATTTTATGTATTCTCTCTGTTGTTTTTTCATTTCTACTTTCTTTAGGTTATCTTGCTTGATGGCCTGCTTTCTCTTTGTCCAACCAGCTTGAATCCCCTAGATGTGATAATGATCCACCAGTAAAGTGGACTGGTAAAACTGCAGTTCTCTGCATTTCAATGGTTGACTCACTGTGGTTGACAATACTTGATGCGTTATCCCTTATTCTATCAAGGTTTGTTTTTATGCATGTATTTTATATAAATACAGAACTGACACTGGTGGAAAGCTATATATACTTAAAGCATTCAATAAGTTATTATAGTATGCGACTTTCATCTATCCTGACCTTTTGATTAATAAGTAATTATCATGTTGATCTTGCATGTCAAATTTTAGAAAAATGAGATGCTAATAAGTATGGTTAATATTAGAACACATATTATATGTAGTATTATGACATACCGATGGAGTGCAAACTTGTATCAGATTCATATGAAATTATGATTTCAAGAAATTGCTTAACATCTGAGTCATCATTAATTTGAAGGTCACAAGGAGAGGCCATTATATTGGAAATATTAAAGGGATACCAGGCATTCACTCAGGTTATTCAGTTCTGATTCTTATTTTTGAGTAACATTTGAAAACAACTTTGAACCTTCAAATGCTATACTTTTTTTTTAATTACTTTGTGACAAGTGATGATGGATGACATGATTCAACAGGCTTGTGGGATTCTCCGAGCTGTAGAACCTTTAAACTCATTTCTGGCATCCCTTTGCAAATTTACCATCAACTTTCCTGTTGAAATAGAAAAAAGAAGGTATGAAGTTTTAAATGTTGAGTTATTACTTTCTGCTCATCATTTGTTAGGGTGTCTATCAAGAATTTGCACTGACATTGTTGAGATTGTGGCTAAAATTTGAAAATTTAGCAGCACTTTGCAGTCTCCTGGATCAAAACGGTCAGAACTATCAGTCGACCAGAGGGATAGCATTGTGCTTACTCCCAAGAATGTACAGGTGGTCCTTCTGGTTCTATCATTATGATGTATAGCAATTTGTACTTCTTCCCTTAGCTGTATTTCTTTCACTTTTCCCCTCCAGTTCATTCTTTGCCCGATGGATTTGTATATTTGATTGCACAACTACTTATCTATTTCACACTGATTGATCTTGTGAACTAGGCTTTGAGAACTCTCTTCAACATTGCTCATCGATTGCATAATGTTTTGGGCCCATCCTGGGTTTTGGTATGTTGTTATGGTTTCTCTCTTGTTATCTGTTAGTAGATTGAGTTGTTTCTTCATGAGTGGTCGTGATGAATAACTGCAGGTGTTGGAAACTCTAGCAGCCTTAGATCGAGCAATTCATTCCCCACATGCCACAACTCAGGTAATTTTGTTTATTATTTTATTATTCAGGGAAAATGGGCTACAATTGCCATGTAAGATTTTTGCGAAGCTCATGAATTAGCAACACATAAGAAGTGATCTTTTCCTTGATGTGGACAATATATGTGTTTATTAAGATATAGGGAAAAACTTTTACCTTGTAAAGGAATAAACTGTCTGGTTGCTTGACATTAAATTGCTAAAAGAGAAAGCAGTAAAAGTAGAATATAGAGATTACTTTTGAATCCCAATGGCCTCCACCACACAGCTTAAGCTTTCAGGAGAGTTGGTCCTTGATAATTTGCTGTGTTTGGAAAATGCTGAGTGCTCCCTCTTAGTCTGGATAAGTTTCTGATAGACCCCTTATTAAGAAAGTGTACATAAGAAAAGGGAAAAGGAGGAGCAATGGGCCGGTACCTGCTGCACCTACTGCAGTACCTGCTGCCTGCATAGCGGAATGGAGAGGTGACAGCAGGGGGATGGGCGGAAATGTACCTGCTGCACCTACTGCACAATGAATTGTACCTGCTGCCTTCTGCATAGCAGAATGGAGAGGAGACAGAGCAGGGGATGGGCGGATACCGGCCCATTGCTCCTCCTTTTCCCTTTTCTTATGTACACTTTCTTAATAAGGGGTCTATCAGTTTCTTTTTTTCTTTTTCCTTTTTTTTATTAATAATCAGGATCAGTTTCTTTAGATCAACATCAGGGTTTTTGCTAGAACAAAGGATGGAACGGTCCTTTAGCAGTGTGCTATGTATGCTGTTCTTTTTAGATTATTTGTCAAGAATTCTTTTCAGCCAAAGACTCTGCTTTGGGACATGATCATCCTTTTGGCCCATCTTTGGTACTTGGTAAACGGTCTCTTTAAGCGGTTGTCCCTAGCAAATATTCAATGGGATTGGGGAGCTTTATTGTTTTTAACATGTTTGTTTGATTTTTTTATGTTTCCCTTTTGTGCCTCTCCTGACAAGAATTTCTTATCCTCTCCTGTTGTACTATATTCTTCTTACATTTAATATCTCTTCTTATTTTTAAAATAATGTTTGTGAAATTAAATTTCACGTGTTGTGTAGTTTTGTTGAAAAAGTCTTTCTGGTTTGTCTGCAATATGAAGCTTACAGTGTACATGACCATTAAATCTGCAGGAGGTCTCTACCCCTGTTCCAAAGTTCACAAGGGAGTCATCTGCCCAATACAGTGACTTCAATATACTCTCTTCTTTGAACTCTCAAGTGAGTAAACCAACTTAAATTTTGTTTGGTGGCAGACATGAAAATTACTTTCAACTGGTAAACCCAACTTAGGATGAGTATGAATATCACTAAAATTGTGTTAATAATATTATACCTGTGTTTGCAGGCATGTAGTCTGAAAAGTCCCTGGCAAAATATATGTTTTCCTTGTTATTAACCTTGTTTCTTTAAATTTTTTTGCCTTTCAATGTTGAGAATGCAAATTTAATTTTCCCTTTCAGAATATATAGGCCATTAACTCTAACCTGGTATTCTTTCCGGTTTGAAAGCTCTTTGAGAGCTCTGCTCTGATGCATATATCTGCGGTAAAGTCCCTCCTCTCTGCATTATGTCAGCTTTCACATCAATGCATGTCTGGTACTTCAAGTGGTTTGGGACCAGCAACAAGTCAAAAAATTGGAAGCATCAGTTTTTCTGTGGAGAGAATGATATCCATCCTTGTCAATAATGTTCACAGTATGTAGCTTTAATAACCATAAACATGATGATAAATGTACCTTTAATAAGTTGCTTAATTGCTCATTCTCATGTCCTCCATTCTTCCACGAGATACTTGTGATATTTATGTTCCATTTACTTATTTGAATTTTATGAATATTTTCATTCTTGAATGAATTGTTGAATGAAGGTGTTAAGATTGTTATATCGTCCTTATTTTAATACAGGAGTGGAGCCATTTTGGGATCAAGTTGTTAGTCACTTTCTTGAGGTTTCCTGTCCCCCTTTTATTGCTTCTTTGATGTGTGCAATGCTGGTTGCATTTTCATCCCTCTTGATAGTTTGATGCATTTTTGCAGCTTGCCCATAATTCTAATCCACATTTGAAAAACATGGCACTTGATGCACTTGATAGATCTATGTCTGCAGTCTTAGGTTCAGATCAATTCCAAGACTACAAACAATCCAAGTCTCTTGAAGCATCTGATCAGGAAGTGAGAACTTCTACCATATTTATGGCTGGCAAATCCATATTTCATGAAAAACTGGATTTAATGTGTGTCCATGATATGCAGATGGAAGCCAATCTTGCAAAGTTGAGGTCTCTTGAATGTTCTGTGATATCTCCGTTAAAGGTTCTTTATTTTTCTACTCAAAGCATAGATGTCCGTGTTGGTTCTTTGAAAATTCTTTTGCATATCTTGGAGGTAATTCTGTTGCCGATTGGTCAAGTTCTGTTGTCATTTTATTTCCATATTCTTAGTTTCTATACATGATACTATTTTTACAATTTCTTCCAGAGATATGGAGAAAAACTTCATTACAGTTGGCCTAATATACTTGAAATGTTGAGGTTGGCCTTCTTACCATTCCCTTCATGCACCTATCGATTGGTAATCCCTTGGTTAATCTCTGTAATTTTGTCTTGCTGTAAGGTATGTAGCAGATGTTTCAGAGAAGGATCTTGTTACTCTTGGTTTCCAGGTCAGTAAAGATGTGACTGATTTATTTGATGAATTTTGATTTCATAGATCTATTCAGTTTACTCACACTTTGATGAAAGCCGCATCAAATACTCACAGAAACTAAGACTTATATATCAAAGGCAATTGGCACTTTGAGTTACCTATAAGAACTTATATCTAACTACTTATGATTTTAATTATCTTAAATACCCTTAATGAAATGGTGACCTTTTTTCTAACCAAAAAAACGAAATGGTGACCTTTTTCAAGTCAAAACGTATTGTTATCTATAGTTCCATACTGCTTGTCTATATGCACTCCCTGGTCCCAATTACCCTAACATTTTCCCTAGGAAATTTCTCTTGTAAACTTCTAAATTTGTATCTGTCAATTCTTTTTCGTAACAGATCTCATTAATTATATAATAACACCCACAGAGGCCTTTTATCTTTTTTAATTAAAGGAGCAAGATATAGTTCTTTTGCTATGTACTTTTTTTCTTTTGAGGCATTAGTATAATAGTTCTTAGAGTAAGTTACTTCACTCTATTTTCCTCACTTTTTACGTACCTCCTCTCTTTTCAAAATCTACACTAACCTACCTTGAATTTTCCTGATTTTTATCAAACTTCCCCCCAAAGCGCTACACATTCCTCCCTTGAATTTTCCTTTTTTTTTTCACAAACTTCTCCTGTTGAAGGGAGCTTGGTGTTGGTTTTGAAAATAGAAGGGAGATTGGATTAATTTACTCTAGTTTTAGTTTTTATTGATTAAATCTTTTACAGCACAGATAAATTGAGTGTAATAGAACTTTTACTAAAATTGAATGAATTGTGATTTTACTTCTAAAACAAGGGAATATCATCTTTACAGCTGTTCAACCTTGACTATCTGATGGATTTTTTCCCCTTGGGCTCTTTCTTTACATCTGTTAGCAGATAAGTCTGGCGTTATTTTCTTTAGGATTTTTCTTTTTTCTTTCCGTTTCTCTTGTATACCAAATAAAGAAAAAATATATGTATGTATATTTATCCATATCTGTTGCTATGGTGTCATTTTCATTCTACAGCTTCAATTCTTATGCCAATACTTCACTAAATAATTGGCATATGTAACGTAACAGAAACTGTCAAATGACAGTTTTCATTTTTATTCTAAAAATTCTATTGACTGGCAGCTTGAATTTAAGGCATGCTTTATTTTTGATTTTAAACGGCGTAAAAGCAAAAACACTGGCTGTATTTTGGGATCTCATCCTATTCTTATTTGCATTCACATCCCCTTGTGAAAGCATTTCTTTTGCCTTATTATCATTAGGACATATCTAATTGCTTCACTTGTAAACAGTTCAAATGTTATTTCTTTTTATACGTAAGGGAATTTATAGTAAACAATTAAAATATTATTTTGTGAAATGCCAATAAATTTTTAGTGCAACCTAAAAAAGGCATAAGCATATCATTCATCATAAAACCCGATTTGGATATTAGGAGAAAAAACCTATTTTGTTTTCTGTTTTCTCCTTAATAACAAAAATTTTGTAAAAATATATTAGGAAAAGATGCCAAAAATATTGTTTAAACTGGATATATAAGCTAATCTATTTCACTCTTGGCCTTAATGCCTATGATTTATGTGTCATTCCTTGTATAATGACAGATACCATCACGTAAACATTATTCAAATAATTGAGGGTAATTTGAAGTGTAAAGAGAGTCAATAGACAACTTGAGAAGAAGTTTCACTTGCACTTAAGTGAGCCCAAACTCTTGTGTACTTGGGATTCATCTCTTTTTGGAGTTTTTGAACTATTACGTGTCAAAAAATTATTTATGGGCAAATGCATCATTGTCATACTTTTTTATGTTATGTATGGCATTTACAATGCATAATCTATCTGTATTTGGCCAGCACATGCTTTTAAGTGTTTGATATGTGTCAATTCTCATTATTTTACAATCTACAAGTTAATTCAGGGTGACTTTTTGAAATTATCATCACTTATGAATTTATTCCATTACTCCCTAGTTGGTTTATTTTGTTATTTATTCATTCATCCATTTCTTGAATCTCATACTTTGATGCTTATTGCAAGTTTTCTGAAAGCCTCTTGCCTGCATGACTAGTTCTTGTTTCATATTTAAGGCTAAATACTTCATGTGCTCCTCAAATTTATTAACTTTTATTATTTAGTGTTATCATGTTAGCTGTAACATTATAATCTATGCTAATTTTCCTCTTTTTTGTTCCTATCCAGAATCTACGAGTGATAATGAATGATGGACTATCCACCTTACCTGCAGATTGCCTTCAAGTGTGAGATTCCAAGTTTCTTATTTTTTTTTATTCTTCATTACATCTACATGCATACTGCATACATGCATGTAAAATTTATATGATTTCTTTTATTTTCTGCAGCACAATGCTTTTACTGCCAATAGTATTATTATCTCAAAATAGTTCATATTATATTATTTCCTAAAATCATCTTGTCTTTATTCTTGTCCAATCTTTAGTATTGATTAAGCATGCGAGACTTTTGACATACATATATATATGTGTGTGTGTGTGTGTGTGTGTGTGAGTGAGTGAGCTCCTTCCTTGTCTTATGTGCATTATTACATATATTACAGGTGTGTAGATGTGACCGGAGCATACAGTGCTCAGAAGACGGAGTTGAACATAAGCTTGACAGCAATTGGCGTCCTGTGGACTATGACTGATTTCATTGCAAAGGGCCTTGTCAATGGACCCTTCGAAGAAAAGGAAACAGGTTCAAATTTTGTTGTCATGATACTAGTTTTTTTTATTTTTTTTATATATACAATGATGCTACCTTGCAGGAATTTCAGGTTTTGGTTCCATAGTGCAGCAGATAGACAGCGAAAAGATGGAGGATCAAACACTTGGCGTTTCTAATAATGTGAGAGACCAAGCTTCTTATATAGATGCTGTTGATTATGAGAAGCTTCTATTCTCTGTTTTCTCGTTACTTCAAAACCTTGGGGCTGATGAGAGACCAGAGGTACTATGAATAAATTACTTTTGTTTTTTCTATCCAATTTTCCTCTTTTCTCCCCTTCTCTTTCTGTTACTTTCTCCCAGAAGGAAGTTTATGAAACATTCTTTATATAAAGATGGATTCCCTTGTTGCCATTCTAGCTAATCAACAATTGAGCCTCATTGAGTGTACCAGTGATGTGCATTTGAATCTCTCTCTCTCTCTCTCTCTCCCTGCACTTCTTTTTTGAATCTTTAATGGTTGTAATGCATTTCAGTTTGTAACACACTTTGACAGTGTACTTGTGGAAAGCTAGTGGCTTCCTTGCCGCAAGTCAATATAAATAGGTCTAAGATGGTACCAATGATAACATTAGTTGAAGGATTGTCATAAGCAATTTTCAGAGATGACAATATTTTTTTGTCTCCATTTGTTTTATGTGTGTGTTTGTGTGGAGGTAGGAATATGATCTTTTGTCATATTACTTTACAAGCTAAGCTAAGCCTTGTGGGTGTTTCTTTGAAGATACTGATGTAATATCTTCTTGTATAAATTCTCTTCATCAAGGGTGCCCGGGTTCTGAGGATTCTTTTCTCTTTTGGATATGGAAGGGAATAAGCAGCATTGCAGAATCATTTGTGGGGAAATTTGGGGTTTATGAACCAAGGGAGAAGTAAGGACACCTCATGGAGTTGCATAAGCATTAGAGTTGTTATGTATTTTTTCAGGCTTGATATGGCCATAGAAATTGAGTTCTATATTGAAATTTCTATTTTTATTCTTTATTAATCTTTATCTCGACTGCTGACAATGTAGTTACTGTTAGATGGGATGGTTATATGTTGCGATTGCAGCCTGTCAAAGTATTAATAGGGGTAGAAAATAGACATTGAAGGTTTGCGTGTTTGTGAGGGTAAGAGGGATTTTCAGGCAATATGAGGGTGAAGGCTCAAGGGGTTTAGAGTCAAATTGTTGGCTGTTCCAGACTTCCAGTGCTGTGAACAATACCTGCAGGAATAGGGCTCTGAGTTTAATGGGTTTGAGGGAAATTCAGGAAAGAAACAATTGTGGTTTTGATGCATTGAATTGTAACTGCTGTCTGCCATAGAAAATAGGAGGCCAGTGTAGGAAATTGCAGAAAACACAGTAGAAGAGAAGAAACCTAGGCATCAACGACCATTTCAATAGACCTCCTATTACTCTCTGCTACTACTACTAAATTTGGACATTAAAATAAAACCCATCAACACCTAAGGTAAACCCAAGCCGAATTACAACCCAAGACCAGAAAATAAAAAAAAAAATATTAAACTACCCCTAGGACTGAACAAAAGTTATATAACAACACACTAAAGCTAATAAATAAACCTAAATATTTATGATCTAGTAAATCTATGGAATATTACATTCAGCCCTATAACCATATGTAAACTGAATGTTGAGATAATTTTATCTTTAAATTTAGGCTTTCTAGATGCTAGCGCATCCTGGATCAACCATTCATGTTTATTTGGTGGGACATGAAAGGAACATTCATGTGTAAACAATTGGGCTTCCTATTTAAGGGTTGAATAAACCTACACCTTTTCATGTTTTTTAATTATAACTTAAATAATATTATCTCAGCATTAGTCATCTTATCTGCTCTAGATTTTCTCATCGATGATGATGTTCTAATTTTTATTGCTTTCTCTTGTATAATTTGCAGTTGGAGTTGGTTTCTTTCGTCAAATAAAATTTTGTTGGAAAAAACTTGTTTTTCAACATTTTGAAATCAATCAGTTGTAGCATATATTAATATTATACTTACCATTTGCTAGAGTGAGATGAGATTATATGTAGTTAATTAGCTCCGTCATGGCTGCTAGACGTGAAATCTTTTCTGGCACTGAGAGTTTTGTATTTCAGGTGAGGAATTCTGCCGTCAGGACACTTTTCCAAACTTTAGGAACTCATGGGCAAAAGCTTTCAAAAAGCATGTGGGAAGACTGTCTTTGGAATTATGTATTCCCTACACTGGATCGTGCTTCTCACATGGTAAGCTGAAACTATGGTTAGTTGATATTTGAGAGCTTATTTTCAGCATAAGCTGATGTACTTTCAATTTTTGGTTTCTGATAAGTAGGCTGCTACTTCATCAAAAGATGAATGGCAGGGGAAAGAACTTGGAACTCGAGGAGGAAAAGCAGTTCACATGCTCATACATCATAGGTATATTAAATTGACATTGACCTTGTTTTCCTTATCTTGTTTATTTTTGGTCTCAGTGATACATTTGGTTGAGAAAATAGGGACAATGAAAGGTGGAGAGAAAAGTCAGGAGAAAAGACAAATATATTCGCTGAGAAGACTCGAACAGTCTACATAATACCAATTCCTAAAGTCCTGAACTTGTATTTATACTGATAATATGAATAAATTTTTTGACACTTCTACCCTTTAGTTTAGGTGCACTACAAGTCACTACTTTCATAATCTCATAACACCGCCCTAAATTTCCCCACATTTTTCGACACACTCTCCCTTAAATTGAAGCTTACATAAGCTTTCAGCTTGTTTTAAATATTCCAAACTTAACAAATTGAGAACTTAAAAACTCAGCAAAAAATAACAAACAAAAACCAAGAATGTCAACTTGCAGCTTATCAAGTTAAATCAACAACTTGTAACTCGTGTAGCTCCAGTAAAGACACCTTGTAATGAGCTTCAATAACAACTAGCAAAAAACTAACAAATTCAATAAGGAACTTGTAAATAGCTCAATGAACGACAACTTAATGAGCTCAACAGACCACAACTTGTAATGAGATAAATCAACAATGGGTCAATCATACAACGGGGGCCTCAACCCATAGACAACTTTGTGTCAACCAACAACTCTAACAACAGCTCAATTGAAAAGCGGCAAGCTCAACTAAAGAGTAAGTTTCAGTTTAACAATGTCCACAAACTTCAAGAAGTCACTTGTGATGAACAACTTCTCACAAGCTTCAACCTTTATGAATAGAACTCAATCTTTGAAGTACTTGTGCAGATATTCACTCCATGTAGACCCTTTCTAAATTTGAAAAAAAAAAATTCAAGCACAATGTCACAGCACCAATTAAAAATTTAAAACAGCCAAATAACAAACCAATCACCAGCTTTAAGATAACTTAAATGAGATACCACATCGGAAAGTAGTGTCTTAATCCATCAAACACCACAAGATAGCTGAAGGATGTGATCTTACATGCCTGACCTGGGGTAGTTGCAGGTTGTGCCATCCAAAAAGGAAAAGTAGCACATGTTTGACCAAAATCACTCCTAAGATCACATTGATGACCCATGGTCTTTAACCCTGAATTACATGTGTGTGGATGGAAAAGGACTAGCTCAAGTTAGCCAAAAGTCACTAGACAGGAATGAATTGTTGGCATTGGAAATCCCTGGGTTTATCAATGAATTGTTGGCATTGTTTGCACTAGAAACCGGTAGCAATTGGCTGCTGAAACAGCAAAACCTTGATGACTGTGTTGTGATCCGAGACAATCTGAAAATTGAAACAGTTGCCGGTGTCTTCAGCTTATCCTGTGGCAGTCTCTGGCAAAAAAAAAAAAAAAAACTCCAGAATCTGCTGCTACAATAGATCGTTAGTTACAGCACAAGATAGACAAGATACAATCTGATTTTTGACCCACTAAACTGGCATGCAAAGAGAGTGACCCACTAAACTGACATGCAAAGAGAGTGACCCACTAAACTGACATGCAAAGAGAGTGGGGAGGGTAGAATAAAACTAGTCAGCCTCCTCCGAGGTTGTCGAATTCTTATTTTGGGGCTCAAACTAGGTTTAAGATTAAGGAAGATGGAAACGTAGCTCTAATAACATGTCGAAGAAATAGGGAGACGGAAAAGATAGAGAGGAAAGTCAGACTGGAAAACTCCGGAACAGTGTAATGTACGTAACACTGATGTACTATGACTAGTTGACTACATAATGGCACTCATACCTTTTGCTGTCATTGCACTACAGCTAACTGCTTCCTTAATCTCATAAATTCTTTCCAAAATTACTTAACATGTACTTCTGTTGTGGTGAATTTGCAGTCGTAACACGGCTCAGAAGCAGTGGGATGAAACACTTGTGCTAGTTCTTGGTGGAATAGCACGTATATTACGGTTGTTCTTTCCTTTTTTCAAAAGCTTAAGTAACTTCTGGTCTGGTGGGTTCATTGTTAAAATTTGATGTATCCGGTAGTTTCATTTGCTGTAATTTATAAGTAATCCTGCTTTAATGTGGTTCTATGTAGGTTGGGAATCATTGCTTCAATTTGTTGATAATAGCATTTTAAATGGTAGTAAAGAGGTAGCACTTGCAGCAATAAATTGTTTGCAGACAACTGTTAACTCCCATTCATCAAAGGTATGGATAGTAGTCTGAACTAGAGCTGATCTGTTTGTTGATGAAGAAATAGACAGCTGAATTAAGTCATCAAGTCTACCTTTATTGCTCTTTATCTTTGACACTAGCCATATTGGCTTTTAATCAATTAACAAATATACAGAAGCAGCACTAGTTGAATATACCCATTTAAATAGTGACATAAGTTCATGTATCAGGGAAACATGCCGATGCCTTACCTTATTTCAGTAATTGATGTTTACGAGCTTGTTCTGAAAAAGCCAACCAGTTACAGTGGCAATGCCACTGCCAAGGTGAAGCAGGAGATTTTGCATGGTCTTGGTAATAATTGATTTTTCATTTTACTAATAAAAGATTTATTTATCTTTATACATCACTTGTGGGTTAATATTCATGCCTTATAGCCAAGTTAGCTTCTGATAGTGATATTCATGTGAGACTGATTTTACTCTAATATTTCAAACATCTATCAGGAGAGCTTTATGTGCAAGCTCAAGGATTGTTCAATGATGTCATATACACGCAATTGATAGCAATCATAGACTTGGCTGTGAAGCAAGCTATGTTAACTAACGATAACTTCGAAATGGAATTTGTAAGTCCAACTTTCTAAAATTTTTTTTCTTATTATTTTGTAAGTTGGAACGAACAGTAATTTATGCTATTCATTACTTTTTTCCACCAATGCGAGGAAATATAAAGCAAGCAATTCTCATATACGTAACACAAATGAAAACAATGTATTAATCCACAAGACATTCCAAATACCATAAGTATATTGCTTTACTGAATACATGGTATTATGAAATTGTGAACTTCATATCTTGTGACCTTGGCAAAGAAATTAAAGTAACTATGCAATCAATTGCTGTCATCATTAAATTGTAATGGCTGACTGGGAAGTTCCATAGTTCCATGCTTCATGATGTGAGAGAAAGTATGTAAAATTGTTTGAAAGTTATAAGTTGGTACCGAGTGAAAAGGAGTTTGGGAATTAGCAAGCAAATGCAGCACAAAGTTGGAATGCTAATTTTTTTTTGAAAAAAAAAATTTGCTGCTTCTATAATTTTTATGTATTTTTCTAAACTTCTGCTTGCCTTGCTGTACATTTGGAATGCTTTGCCCATAACTTCACTGGCATCCTATGTTTATTATACTAACTTAGCAGTGGCGGCAACGGTTGTAGTAAAAACAGAAGTTGGAATGGTAACTTTGGAGTCTCCCTAGCCATTCTTCACCTTTATATTTAGTTCTTGCACAGTGGAAGAAAGAGAAATAAATTTAATATGTGATCTACACCAACAAGCTTATTAGGAAAAATTCCATTAGTTTTGAGCATACCCTCTTCTTATATTGAAGTGTCAGCATGTTAGCTTATCAATGTCTCAAGTGAGTTCTTTGTAGTCTTATTGTACAAAGCCATCTCTTCCTCTAATTTTTCTTTGCTTTTGAAATTGATAGTAGAAACATTCTCATCAATGTGATGTTCCATCTTTTCTAGGGAAATGTCCCACCTGTGCTCCGGACCGTACTAGAAATCTTACCACTGTTACGCCCAACACAACACATTCCTTCTATGTGGCCTGTTCTTCTTCGAGAGTTTCTGCAGTATCTTCCTAGACAGGATTCTCATTTACAGAATGAGGATGGTAAAATAGATCAAGCAAGAAGTTCTGACCTCAGCCCAAGTATAGTTGTACCTTTGCTAGTTTTCAGTTTTTACTTTGGGTGAAACCGTGAAAGTGTAAAATCTATGCTCATTTTTGCAGATTCTCAAGTGAAATATGAAGCACCTAATGGTGCTACACCAATATCACCTAGCAAAGTAGCAGCATCACCAGGTTCTGGATCAACTGCAGCTATAAATGCAGGCATTCCTAGTTATATGTTTGCAGAAAAGCTAGTTCCTTTGCTGGTGGATCTTTTCCTGCAGGCACCTGTAGTTGAAAAGTATATTATATACCCTGAAATTATTCCAAGCCTTGGAAGGTAATAATTTCTCTTAATTAATTTTATAACTTGTTTTGTGCTATTGCACTGTTAAGGGGTAGTATAGGTTAATTTTCACAGGGGTTGGAGAGTGCTTTTGAAAGTTTGTAGTTGTAAGATTTGTTTACTGTATTCAGGAGAAGGCTGAGATTGTGTTTCAATGAGGTGAGAGAGGATTCAAGCAAAGAATTTAATGTGTTATATTGCTACAAACTTCAAGTTTTGTTAATGTTTTAATCAGAAACCAGGGCTAAGAAAAATTTGAGAAAAATTGCAATGACTGAGGATTTTTTAATGTTGACTAACAAGAAGAGTTTGAGAGTTTTATATGATAACCAATTTTAAATTTCGGTTGTTCTAGGACCATCAACTAGAAGTTGTGCCAATACAGTGTGGATTTCATTTTATGTTAATTGATTATTGCTGGAATGCTCCTTAGGATTTTAATGAAGCATTTCTCTTCATTTTTTGGCAAAGTAGTGTTGATGTGTGGTTAGAGTCTCTTATGCTTGTTATTTAAATTTGGAATATAATAGGAAAGAGCAACAGATCTCTCCTACTGTTGGCAGAAAAGACATTCCACTGCTAACTCATTTGTAAGGAAAGACATTCCACTGCTAAAATGCAAATTTGAACAATAAAGTATTTTCATGTATATGTCACATATAGCAGTTCTGTATGCAATTATGTTAAAATGTAATTATAATCTGCATGCCCTCAGAGAGAGAGAAAAAAATGGAAGAGTGAGAGAGAGAAAATATGGTAACAGATTGAAGACATTTACCTTGTTGATATGTGTATAGAAGCTTCCTTTTTGTCTAGAGATTTCTGAGTATTGTGCAAGGATACTATCATGCTGCATTTCAGGTGTATGATAACAAGAAGAGACAATCCAGATAGTGCACTTTGGAGGTTAGCTGTTGAAGCCTTCAACCATGTTCTTGTTGACTACGTCAGCAAATCAACCAATGGTGGTCCAGATTTGAGCATTAGTAAACCTGTCAGAACACGTATATGGAAAGAAATTGCAGATGTTTATGAAATATTCCTTGTCGGATATTGTGGGCGAGCTCTTCCTTCAAATTCTCTCTCAGCAGTGGTGTTAGAGGCTGATGAGTCCCTTGAGATGTCCATCTTAAATATTCTTGGTGACACAGTCCTTAAGTTGCCAATTGACGCCCCTATAGATGTAAGTTCCGCCCCAAATATAATGTTAATAATAGTTGGTAATCCATTAAGTTGCTATGAAAATGCACATCCTATGTATTACTGGCAGGGTATAAAAGAAATAAGGGCTTGGCTGGCTTTAGGCATTAGAGGGTTTGCCCACTTAATTGAATATTCTTTCATTTGTTGCTAGGTTTAGGCCTGAGCTGGATCAGGCTGCTTGAAGAAAACAATATTCCTGATTTATCATGACTATGTTAAGAGGTGTGCAGTATACCGTCATATTCTCAGGCCAGTATGTAAGATACTCTGGTATTAAAAAAACTTAATATCAAATACTTTATAATTTAACCATAAAGCAGGCTAGAAGTAATAACGATCTAAACTGTTAAATGTCAATAGTTTTCAACCTACCCATACCCTAAAAGTAATTATGGAAATATTTAACTTTTGATTATGTCTTATTTATTTATAGTTATACTGTTAGGTATGCCATGGTTACTGATGCTAAAGTGTGTGCTGTGAATAAGGGAAGAAGAGAGATTTGAGGCTGTAAACAACCTTGCCTACGTGGCAAGAGATGTGGGAAGATATGGGAATTGGTTAGGAGCAGCCCAGAGAGAGATTTGAGGCTGTACAACCTTGCCTACGTGGCAAGAGATGTGGGAAGATAATGGGAATTGTTTAGGAGCAGCCGAGCAGGCATAAAAAGGGGGGAAGGGGTCAGGAGCGAGGGGGAGTCATTTGGTAAGGTTTTGGGGACCCTTTTTGGGTAGGGAGGTTGCAGGTACCCTCGAAGAACCTGTGTTAACATCTTCATTTTATATTTTCAGAGTGATTTCTTGTATTTTCTGGAGTTTTACTGTGAATCAGTTGCTGTAATTGGGAACTATCCCTATTTTTCTGATATCAAAGACTTGGGTTCCTAACATATACTTACGTGCATTTATGCATATTACATATATAATTAAACAGTAGTTGAATTATACTAATCTAAAAGTTAACTATTTTAATCAATATCAAAGTTGAGTTTATCTCATCAAATGATAATATTAGATGTCAATACTTTAGAAGTTGACATCCAAAAATTGCATTGTCAACATTTCTAAGTTAAATTATGTTTATGATTTGGAATGTGGATTAAAAGAAAATTATGAGTAAACTCTTGAATTATCAACCTTAAAGCTGGAAAAGATGTATTGAAATAAAATTGATATGGAAGATTCCTACCATAATGAATTAGAAATAATCATTAAACAATTAGAGCTCTAAAGTATATATTTCGACTGTGAAAAGAATACAATCATGACTTGAATGTGCACTGGATGTTCATGTTCATAACAACTTAACTAATAATCTTTGAACAATGAATTACTGACAGAAAACAAACAAGACATCAAATTTTATATGATATAGACACAATTAGAAAGGCTAGGCAAATGATAGTTAGAGTTTACTTTATGTAAGCCAATATCTAGTTTTTGGTTTATTTAACTAATGGAGAAGGGTGGGTTAGGTGATTGGTGATGCAAAAGAAAACCCTAATCTGTGAGTCTGCTGCATTTCTTTTTAATTGGTGAAAGGGGAAAACAAAACTGAGAGAGGCAGAGTAGTGAGAAGTCCTTTTACTTGATACCCAAAAGTTATTGGGTAAGAGAGAAGCAAATAAGTTTGATAAAAAGGTCAATAGCAAAGTGATAAAATATTTATTTACAAATTTTTAATAATGGTATATCATAATTCTGGAGAAACTGACATGTAAATTATTTATTTGTCTTAAGTGTTCTTAAATTTTGTTTGTGGGAGTTAGCTCTACAACCGTACAATGCCCCGGCCTTCTTGTGCATGACTTGCCAGTAATAATTAGTTTGGCTACTTATAATATCTTTCTTGCCACCATCGTTGTTTGCTTGTTTGACAGCTAAAATCACCTAAATGGACTCATTTTGAGCTTTGTTGGCATTTTAGATTATATAGTCTAATAAAGCTGCCGTTAGCATGAGATTTCAGTGCTACTTTTTACTTTTTCTTTCTAATACTGTTCATGTTCTCAGATTCTGCAGCGGCTGGTCTCCACATTGGACCGTTGTGCGTCACGGACATGTTCATTACCTGTTGAGACTGTAGAGCTTATGCCTCTACACTGCAGTAGATTTTCCTTGACTTGTTTGCAGAAGTTATTTTCTTTGAACGGGTACAATCCACTGAATGCTTATGTAATTCATTATATTATAATTTTTCAATTTCTAATATCTGAGCATTATGTATCTTTTACTTGATGGCAATAAACTTTGGGGAAGCACTCAATTATACCATGCATGCTTTTGGGGTCTACATTTAATGTGCATTTCTCATATTCATTGTTCTGCTTGCTCTGGAAATTTTTTCTGATAGATTCATTACCTACATAGTTACATCAGAATAAAAGTGTTCTAAATCCAATATAAACCTGAATACAGGCATTATTCTATTCTCAAAATTTCCATCGATGAAATCTGATCAGTTGCCCCTGCTAAATATAGGACCATGCCATCCATTTACTTTACCCTGGGTTTCTTTTTATGCTCGTTATTGAGGGTCTTTAACCAGCTTTTATCTCAAGTCTTTTTTTCTGTCTTCAATTTTTACCTATATATATATATATATAATCTTGATTATGTTGACCAATTTTATATCATGTTCTTAGTTATTCTAATGAAGCTGATTGGAATATGACAAGATCTGAAGTAAGCAAAATCTCAATTACAGTGCTCATGCCCAGATGTGAATACATCTTGAGCAGGTTTCTGACAGATGAAAATGGCTTAGGTGAGCTTCTTTTTTAATGAAAGATAATCAGCGTTGATAATCATAGCTTCAGTTCATCTCCCACTTTTTTCCTGTTTACCTATTTGCTTTTTTCTGCAGGTGAGTATCCACTACCAAAAGCAAGACTTGAAGAAACTATTTATGTCCTCCAAGAACTGGCACGTCTTGTAATTCATCCAGATGCAGCATCCATTCTTCCCTTACACCCATGTTTGATAAGTGGCCTAGCAGAGGACAAGGAGAAGCATGACAAACGTCCCCATCTGTTTGTGCTATTACCTTCCTTTTGTGAGCTTGTTATATCAAGGTAAAGAAAATATAAATTTGAGCATACCATGCTTAATCTTTGGCATGCGCACCAATAGAATCTTTGGCAAGTGCATGCAAGTGGGTTAAGGGGAGATGGAAAATGAGATTCCACAATATTCATTCATGCTCTATTTCTTAACCTTTTTACTTTGAATTTTGTCTTCTTTTTGATAAAATGAGAATCTTTTATTTGAAAGAGATACTAAGAGGTTGGAGTCTAAGATATCCGCTGGGAACAGAAAAAAAACCAGTAAAATACTGATAATAAATCAAGAAAAAGAATATATCCACTATAAAGATAGTAGGCCGATCCCTTTGATAAACGGGTGACAAAAACTCCTGAAGAATGCCATTAGCTTTAACCCATAAGGAGTCCAAGAACACGAGTCTGCTCCTCAGGAGACAACCACTGAAAGAGGTGGTTGAAAATTCTAGTATTATGCTCCAGCCAAAGACACCAAACATAAACGAAATGAGCAAAGTTCTAAAAAAAGTTTTTATCCATGTCGTTAAAAAAAACTTGATAATGAGTTGTAAGAAAGTCTTCTAATGTAGTCTAGCAAACTCAAAACTCCCCAAAACAGCAGAGAGCTTGCTCCAAAGATGCTAGATACAATGTAAATTACGTGGCTGCTAGATTCTAAACTCTGACAAAATTTATCATATCAGGAGACAAAGCACAATGCGGCCTACGTGCCTAAAACATATCTTTGTTTTAATCCTATTAAGTACTGTAGTCCAAACTAAGACTATATAAACTTGGAAGGGGTCTTCACTTTAAAACAAAAGGGGAGATAAAACCAAGACTTATTCGTTTTCATCTTTTATTTCTTTCTGCTTTTTCTGTTTCCAAGTTTTGTTTTCCTTTTGATGGACAGAGAATCGAGAATACGGGAGCTAGTGCAAGTACTGCTTCGATTAGTCACCAAGGAATTGTCTCTGGAAAAGCTCAGCTTAGCAAGTGAAAAGAATACTTCCAGATAAGCCCACTCTTAAAAGTCGTTTACTTGAAAAGTTTTAAGCTTATGGAATATCTGAATAAGCCTATAATTCTCTTGTCTAGTATTGTGTATTTTTCTGTATACTAGACTATAATTACCCTGTAGGAGGTTTGCCCAGTCTTCTCTTGCTATTGCTCTGTCATGAATTGTGGTCAACCTTACCATCTCAGCTCCATCAGCCACGTGAACTAGTTTCCCATACTTTGCCTACCTGCAATTGTACTTGTTACGACAGATTAAAGTTTGTCATATAGTCCATCTTTAAACCATTTGTACACGACTTATTTGGGGCCCAAACTTGGAGATTCAGGGAAGAACAATGGAGCAGCTTAGTGAATTGTGTGGTATTTATGACGAGAGATTCTAAAGACAGGAACAGCAGAAGGAGAGGAAGGAGACCTATTAGAATGGTCATTGTCAGAGGATATACATTCCCCATGCCAATTTTGTTGTAGTCAATCACATGGTGTGAAATGAGTCTGACATTGAGCCCCATTCTTTTCTTGCTACTTTAAATGGTCAAAGATATGTAAAATATTAGATTGATTTTAGACTGACAAACAATAGGAATTACATTCTTTTAAAATGGAATTCTTGAATTAAAACGTGTCTCCTGTAGCAGAAATGGTTTGAATCGCCCCGGTGCTAGTGAGTTCGGCGCCTTTTAAATTTTATTGTTTGAATATCTACACTATTATCAAAAGAACCACTTTTTAAATTATGATGGATGTTATGTGAACAATTACTTCATTGTAAAAATGTGTTAATAGAGCCTACGTATATTATCTCTCATACTAATGATATTTTTAGTAAAAATAACTAAATAAGTACAATTGAAGTATCATGATCACATTACAAAATTTGATTATTTTCTACAAAAAAATTGTTTTAAGTGAATATTTTGTTATAAAATGTGATTGTTCACGATAATTAAGGTTATGTTTGAAAATTTGAAGAGAATGACAAAGAAAATGATTTAAAGAAGATGAAGGAGAATGAAAGGGTCATTAATAAATTTTGTTTTTTGATTGGATATTTTAAATTTTTTAAAATATTTTAAATTTAAAAAATTTAAAATATTTAAAAAAATTAATTGAAGAAGATTTTGAGAAATTATTTAAAAAATTTTATTTTTTTATTTTTTTAATAAAATTTTTAAATAAAAGAGAAATTAATTATAAATTTTTATCTTTTTTTATTTTTTCTCCGTTCATGAAAAAAAGACGAAGAGTGGAATGCTTACTTTTTATCTTTTCTAATGTCAACTATTTTAAATAATTTTTATAACAGATCATTTAAAATAAAGAAAACGTGTGGGCATAAATCTTTTAAATAATGATGATTTTTAATAAAATAAGTACAATTTAAGTGTGATTATCATATTATAAAGTAATTATTTGATTAAAAAATTAACCACTTCAGACACCTAAAATTAATTTTCTCAAAATTATTTCGTGCTTCTCCAATCCAATTTCTAGATGTGAATTGGACCATTTTGGTTCTCCTGGCTCCTAGTTAAACGGGTTCTTTTTCCGCTTTCGTGATGCCTTCTACACTCGCCCTAAGAAAAAGCATAAAGGAAAATATTTTTCCTATATATAGGAGCAGAGCTCAGGTATTGGAAAAGTTGGGACCTGGGCCGTGTCCTGTTTGTCCATGATTAATTTGGGCGTGGAGAGCCTGGCTTGCGAGGGTTCGAGCTTCTGATGGCTCCAAGAGAGAAACTGCGGATTTTCTAGGACGTTATGCGATGATGTGGTAACCATTCTTTGAGCCCGAACTGGAAGCTTCATGGAGCACTTACGAATCAGCAGACAAACAGTTATGCTGAAGCCGATGCATTGAAATATTGCCCAGACACATGATTCCTCCGAATATTGATAAAATGTTATTGACCACAAAATTTTAGTCCAATATAAACTATATATTAATCGCGTCAGGTTTACCAAATCCGTGTATTCAGAGAAACTTACGCTCAATCTTAGTTCAACATTGAAAAAAAGTTACAAATATCGCTTACATATTGATTATTTTTCTATACACTTTGATTGGTCTTGACTTTAATTAATATCATTCATATTCTTAGTTATATCTGTTCTAATTATAGGCAGGGAAAATAAGTTCTGTATATTTTCTAATATAAATTATATTTAGCCTAAAATTAAAAAATCAAAGATTTTGAGAGCCAAAATTATAAACTATTATTTATATATACATTTTAATTATTTGAAAATAATCAACGAATCCTCCCCAAGACACCCCTCCCCTAAAATCCAATTATTGAATCCAAAGCAGCATAGAAAAAATGTATAAACCTACAGTGATCATGGGCGTTAAAAAGAAACAAAATAAAAGGGGGAGGGGGGAGGGAGGCACTATTATCTGGTAACATGCTCAACTACGAACTACAATCACATCACGGCATTGCAAATGCAAATTGCAGTTTCTTGTTGCAAGATGCGTCCACCAAGAAACAGCGAGCATCAATATAAACATGTTTTACAGACCATATCTACTATTTAATTTTAAAAAAATTTATATTAAAAATAATTTATCACATGTCCGACACAACTAACAATTGAGTCATAATTGTCCTTTTCAGTGTGTCAGTTCAGCTTTTTCATTGCTTTGAAGACCGGAAATTGAAGGACTCGCAGAAAAGCAAAAGCAATATATATTATACATAAATTTTGTTATATTTTTTAAATTTTTTTCTTAATAATTTTTTTTATTTAATAAAATAAATATTAAAAAATAAAATATTTAATATCTTAAAAACATAAAAAAAATTTCAAAATTTATTCATTATATTAGGATATAAAATTATCCATTATATATTATATCAGTTAATTATTGGATTGGTTAAGCCTAGCGGCGGCTGCTACCGACGCCGACACGCCCCCAGGGTGAGTGCTCAGGTTCGGATCATTTCTCATTTCTGCACCGGTCACGCCTTCGGCGTCTCGCCTCGTCGCCGGTCTGTCCGCCGGCAGCTTCGAAATCGCATCCTGCAACATATATTAACTCAGGTTGAACGATTTCCTACAATTATAGCAAGTTTTGTTTTGTGTATGCACAGACAGGGACACAACAAGGCCTATGAATATGATCAAATCGTTAAATGAAATGCCAGTGAATTGTAAATGGCTTCTACGTACCACCAGAACATCGGCTAGTTTGGTCTTGTCCTCTTCCCTTGTTGCTCGAGCATTGAAGGCGGCAGCGGACTGAGCCGCCGCGGCAACACCTCCGGGGACGATGTTGGTGCGCCCAGTGGCTCTGACTTCGGCTGCTTGAATTGCAGCGGCGTCACTCCACTCCACCGGCTTCTTTCCGGCCGTCAAAGCGGTGGCTTCGAGTGCTTCGCCGATGGTGATTCCACCACGAGCTCCAGCGCCCATATCTTGAATAAGAGAAGGTGGCGTCATGGGATGCATTGGATTCGGAGCCTTGTCTCTAAATTGCTCCACCACCTGTTCTTAATTAATTAGGAAGGAAAAATGCGACAACTTATAATGCAAATAAGATATTTTAGTTTTAATTTGTGCAAGATTTTTGTTTGGTCTATGGTATTCAACCTACAATCTTATCCACAACATTATTTGTACATAATTTTTATCATACTATTCTTTCATTACTTTTTTAAATAATTAATAAAATAAGATAAACATTTCGACACACATTCTCTCTAATCTTTCCTTCCCAATAAAAAGTCATAAGATGCAGGGTGAAAAATTAATATGCTAGAAACATTTTCTCAATCTTATAGTGCCTAACAAATAACAACAAAACTCCCACAAGATTAAAATTGTTAAATTAATTCTTTTAAAATGAGGGATTCATTTTATAAAAAAAATTATGAATTATAATCGTAAATAAAAAAATTAAAAAAATAAATTTTAATAATTTTATAATTTATTTTATATATATATATATATATATATATATATATATATATATATTAATCTCAATTATTAATATTTTTTTAATAAATCTCTCACTTTGAAAGAGTGAAATTTCAATTTTGTTGTCTTATTTTTCTATCCTAATCATGCCTCCCAAAATAAAATGTTAATAACTTATTAAATATATTTATCTGTTAATTAATATTAATTTTTTTAAATTAAAATATTTTTTATTAAGTTATCATCACTTAATTAATTGTTTTTAAATTGAGATATTTTTATTACTTAATTAATTTTTTTAAATTGAGATTTATTTTTGAATTATCACTGCTTAATTGAAAGAATAAAGTTAGATACACAGAAAAAGAAACAGATGATTTAAATCTATTTAAATCTCAGTCGAGATGCAAGAAATTTTTTCACAATTTTTGTAACGCATCAACCTTTTTTTCCTATGGCCGAATTAAAAAATAAGCCGTTTTTCCCCTTCTGCCCTGACCAAAAATCTCAAAAAGAATGGAAAAGTTACCACGGTCCCTTCGCGTAAAAATATTAACAAATTGTCTTGAAAGATTTAATACCTTTAACAATTTATAAATTTTCCTTTCCTTTGCTTCTAGTTTGTGAACAACCTACGTTCCAGACCAACTAATCGAGTAAGAATTAAAAAGCTCCCACATAAACGAAATAACAATGAAAATAAATGTGTGTGTGTGTGTGTATATATATATATATAGGTAGATAGGCAAGGGAACCTGTCCGCCGATGGACTCTGAGATCACGCGCGTCCCTTGAAGATCAGTCGCGGTTATGCTCACACCGCCGTCGCCGGCAGTCTTACTCACATCTTGATGTCCCACAAGGCCATCTCTCTCGTTTTTCATGGCCGCCGACTGCATGGCAGCAGCGGCGCCTCCCTTCTGAGCCTTGCCAAGCACGGCATTCTCCGCCGCCTGCATCATCGCCGCGTCCATGGGCGCCACCGGCTTGCTGGCCAGGTCGCCCTGCACGTTGAACACATCTCCATACTTGATGGGTTCCTCCTGTTGCCTCCGAGGCTGCTCCTGGCTCATCTTCTCGGAAACTCGAAACAAAAGTGAAACTGGTTTAATTTTTTGATGCTGTTTGTTTATTTGTTTTAATTAATTTTGTGCTGCGAACTCTACAGAGGAGGAAGAAGGGAGGGAGTGGGAAAGAAGAATTATTATACGTGCATGGGACATGCTGGAATTGGACACGTCGGTATCGGCTTGTTGACACGTGACAAACGGAGAGAGAAATAGGGGGGGCATGTAAGAACCACTTGGCTATAAATTGGGACTATGTTTTTGTGTCTCAACCATTGGTTTTTGACGTTGTTTGAGAGAGCGAAGACAAATGTCCCTTGGAGCGTCCCCACGACGACGATGACCAAGTCCATTTATTAATTTATATTTTTCTTTTTTCTTTTATAAGATAAATTTTAAGTAGTGGATAAATTATTCTGCTTACCACAATCAAAATGTCATGTATCATAATTTGTAGATTTTTTTATTATCTAAATATTTTTATCTTTTTGAGCATAAGATTAATTTTATTCAGAATATTAAAGTTGTTACTAAGCTCTTAACAGTGCTTGAGTCACACATGTTTACTAATAAAGAATCACTAATAAAAATTAAATTTAAGACATTTAGATCAAAGCAATTAGATCATGCTAATTGAATTAATTCATTTTTTTTTTCTTGGAACTAGATCTCATTGGACCTAAGGGAGGCTTCGTCCTGGAGTAGGATCTAGGGGTGCCTTTCGGGAAACCCAAAGGGAAGGGGAAGAGGAAAAGAAAATGGGAGAGGAATGCAAGGGTTCGCACTCCATAAAGAGCAAATGCCCCTATCAACTAAGGCGAAGCTCGTGGGCAGAATCAATTCACATTTTGTTTCAGAACAAATTGAATTGAAGAGAACAAAAATGAAAAAGAATGAAAGTGCAAAAATAAAATATAACATTTTATTCTTTGTTTAGATATAAAGAAATCAAAACGATAACAAAATGATTTGTGTTGTTAGAAAACTAAAAATAAAGAAATAATTAATAATATAATTATAAACAATCTATATAATTTTTTTTATATAAAATTCGACAATTATAAGAGTGAGTATGTAAAATTAAACAAATATCTTAATCCATAATTGGCTATATTTTCACTTAAAAATTAGTGTTGGGATTGTATTAATTAAGCTCATTCAAAGCATGGGATAAGATTATACATAAGATTTAGTTTTGAAGATATAAAATAGTTATCTGAATTATCTCTTGATAATCACGTTACTAACTTACAATTGCATAATTGATTCCGAGCTTTATCCAATATTCCAATTTTAATTGCTCGACGACACAAATTGTTTCAAAAGTTGTTTTTTCTTTTGGAGGCCTGAGAGTGGGACCAGGGAGGTAACACAGGGCCCAATCTAAGTTTTATAAGCCAGCTCGCTAGGAATGCCTATCGTGTCCATCAATCTATGCTAAGCCCAAATGTTTCAGCATTTTTAAAAAAATTATTATTGTTTCAAAACTAAAATGTGATTTAAAATTGAGTTTAATTTGATTCATTAATAGTATAAATTTTTTTATATTATTATTAAATTATATGTTAATACAATATTAAATAAATTTGATTATGATAATTATTATTAATTAAATTTATTTAATAGTTAATATGTCGATATATAATTAAATAATAAATATTAAAAAAATTAAAATAATAATAAATTAAAATTAAATTATTTAAATTTTGACCTTGAGGTCATAAATATATATATAATATAAATTTAAGTAATATGCAAGTATAGTAACAGTATGTACAAGCACACTAATTGTAATGCACGATGCATAATGCACAATACATTTTATCTTAATTGTAAAACAACGTATATATTTCATAAATTTTTAAATTATTAAAATATGTATAAATGCAATTTTCTTTTTTGAATACTAGATCCCACTTGACCTAGAGGAGGCCCCAGCCCGAAATGGGACTTAGGGGTGCCCCACCGAGGTCCCAGGAGGAATGGAAGAGGGCAAGAGCGTATTGGGAGCCTCAACAATTTTGAGCAAACAAAAATCTCAAAATTGTTGCCATGCAATAGGATCTTATCAACCTAACCTTGGAAAATTCTTCATAATGCAATTGTTAAATTAAAACACACACACACACAATGGTTAACTTATTTTGTGTTATTTTTGTTTATGATTTTTTTATTGATAAAGTAACAGTGTGTTTATTTTATTTTATTTTTTTTACCGAAAACGTACATTTACACGATTTTGAATACTTATAACCAGCGTTTTTTTAAAGTAAAGTTTTTTCATTTTTTTCGTCTGTCAGGATAAAACAAATATACCATAAGTCATTGACGATGACTTATCATATGTCTTGATCTTATAATAAGACAACATACTCTCACTTTAAAGTTTTTAATAAAAAAATATAACCAAAGGAAAAAAAAAAGGACGCTATTTTTTTTTTGAAAAGCAAAAACGACGCTATTTGATGCAAGTACCGCCATAAAACACAAAAGGACAAAAACAAGAATAACGTGTGTGAATGAACAAGAACTATATCTTGACTGATCGGTTTATCAAAAAAAATATATTAACAAATCTCATTATTATTAAATTGGGCACGTAAAAAGAGGGAGATATTTTTCCCTTGAGGACTGAGGACTGAGGAGTCGTTTGGGTCAGAGGGTACTGCAAAGGGTACCTGCACTGCACTCCTGCATCTGTCCGCTCTGTACAGCAAAAAGAGTAAAGGACATTTGCAACTTGCCACTGCCACTGCCAACGCCTTCTTCTCACCCCTCAACTCAACTGTGCCCTAAGGCAACCATGGCTCCAAGACGACGTCCCAGTAAGGTCGTTTCACATTCCGCGATCATTCACTAGTCGCTTTTTGTCTCTATTCTAATTTGAATGAACGAATGAAGATCGATCTATTTGTCTTCGGTTATCTTTTATTTGTTGTGATTCGCAGCAGAGAGGCCACACGCGAATGGACGCGGCCCTCGATGCCATGTCTCCTTACGGATTCCCTTCCAAACTCGTCAGACGAACCGTGGACCAACTACTCAAAGTGGGTTCCCATCCTTTTTCTCTGTCCTTCTAATTTCATCCAAATGCATGTCATGTTCATGCGTGCCCTTCTTCTCTTCTCTTGTCTTCAGGTTTATGGGGGCAGCGATGGCTGGGTCTTCATCGAAGATGCAGCTTACACGCTTCTCATTGAGACCCTTCTTGAAAAACAAACCATTGCTTCAGAAGCTCTAGTCCAGGTAACTTTGCTACCTAGTATTGTTTATCTCTTTCCGTTATTGAACAGGGCTATTAATTAGATATACATACATAAAATGTGACTTCTGAAGTTCTGCTTTCTATTTATGTAATTCTGAATCTGTCAAATGATGCTGTGTTAGTCTGTTGCTTATCCACTAAGCAACTGACAAAAAGCATACACATATCTCATAACTGTATATGGATTCTATGGTTTGATGATAGTTTTTGTCTTACACCAGATGGATGCAACAAGAGCCCCTCCTTCTTTATTTGCTGATAAACGTATATTACTATGCCACATATATCTTAAATCATAATAGCCTGTATAATGAGAATTGGACTGTAGCAACTTGTTTGGACGAATGAAAGGATATTAATTGCAATAGAAATTAAATTAATACATGCAAAACTATTAATTAAGGAATGAAAATGGATTACTAGAACGAAAATATGGAAGAGAAATGTAATTTCACCATTGTAACTAGTTCCTTAAGATGAGTTTGGTATGAGTATCCCATTAAAAATAGGGTGAAAATTTTATAGATTAATTTTGAAGAAAGTATATCCATTTTCTTTAAGAATCTACTCATCCTACCTTATTTAATTATATGCTCTCTTTCACATCAATTCCTTTCTTCTTCTTTCTACCATTATTATAACATATGTCCAATTAAGTTATCGAATGGTTCTTTCCTTTGTTGTATGCTTCATTGCATTCCCTTCCATTTATCCAAATGAGCTTTTAAGTCTCTGACTAGCTTTTGTGGACTTGCAATAAAGAACTGAGTCAGCCTTTCTATCAAATTGCATCATCCTCACAGAAAACATTACTTCTCTTGTGCTGTATGTGCTAAAGAGTAAAGACAACTTGTTTACTGAATCCTTCCAGAATGAATTTAAAATGCATCATTGACCTTTAGGTAATCCGGATGAAGAATTAATCATACTTTCCCAGTGAAGTGGGAGAATAGAGTGTTCAGAAAATCGAGCTAAACTACCATTGTACTTCAGGAAAATTTAAGCAATTAAACACTGCCTTTTAGGAATTAAAATGTTGATTTTGTTCAGCATGGCAACAGTTTCGTTTTGCATCTGCATGCAGCAGCCCATTTTGTCTCTAGAAACAAATGGAGCATATCCAACAGCCAGTTTCATTCCTTGCCTCCTTTGATTCACTGCAAAATCGTCTGTAATACCTCTGGTTTTTCCTAGGAAAGCTACATTTGTTTTTGGCTTTTTTTGTAGCAAAGCTTCATTGATTCTTAGCATAGGATGCTTCGTCATATTTTCCCATTTGTAAATTCTGTTCTGCTCCCTTTCCTCTAACAAAACCTACAAGGTGGGACTTTTAGACTGATGTTTTACCTAACGAAAAGAGAAGGGGAGCGGGTGGAGAATATGCCTAAGGATAATTTCTGTGGAGGTTGGATCAGAGATCTCTGTACAGCCTGCAAGATAATAAGTGGCTACCAGGTGCAACGGTTAGTCTTTACATTTTTACTCTCTCTGTGATCCCTCTCAAGCATCAGTGAACAAAAACTCTGCCCAACACACAATATGTGTCTTCATTAGTTAATCACAATGCAGATATATGTGCATTTGGCAAGGAGGGTTGAAACTCAGAGCTATAAATGTGTGATTAGATTTCTTTCTCTGCAAGAAATTAACTGATGGTAGCTTACAAATTAAAAATTTATAATTACCTGGTTGTTGGTAGATATTTAACTACGGATATAACAGCAGTAGCAGGGATCATAACCCTCCTTTTTATATTGTGACACTTTCAATTGCGTCTCTCGTTTATATTTCCTCTGTTCCTTCAGCTCTGATTATGAATCATGTCTTTCTAAATTCAAAATCTCGCTTCAAGATGATGTTATGGGCTGCAATGAGCGGCAAAGTCTCCAAAAGCACAGCTACTTTCTGGAGTTATTGTGATCCTAGTTATGTAATTAATTTCTGATGGTTCTTTTAATATTGCCTTTTGATTATGTGATCTCCCTTCCCCTAATGGGAACAATTAGTGCTGTATACCTGACACGTTGGCAGAGCCCATTGCTTCTAATGTGTTATGTTATATATTGAATTGAATTCCTTCGTGATTCCCTCTTTGTAATCCCAGTGTCACTAGTAAATTGTAATTGTTCTTTCTTTTACTCTTCTTTAAAGTCCAATGGCTCCATGGCCTATCCTTATAAAATTATTAGTAATAATGTCTACTTCTTTTCTGTGAACTTGTATTGTTTCGCGTGAAGGATGGTTTGAAACAGGATAACCCAGGAGATGGTCACAACGAGGCATCACATTCCGGTCGCTTAAGTAGAGCCCTCCCACCTCACTCTAACAGACAAACTTCTGATGCTGCATCTCAAACAAATGAGGCCGTTGACACTGTATCAACAGCCATTGAAACTGGTAATCAACTTCCCATCAAGGATGCAGACACTGTATCGGCAGCCAATGAAACTGGTAGTCAACTTCCCATCAAGGCTGCAGACACTGTATCAGCAGCCAATGAAACTGGTAATCAACTCCCCATCAAGGCTGTAGACACAGTATCAACAGTCAATGAAACTGGTAATCAGCTTCCTATCCTCGTTAAGTCATTTTAATTAGTGTTGAAGCAAAGGTTGAAAGCGTGATTGAACATGTCTGGGATTATCTTGTATACTACTGTCTTGCAGATTGTCAGTCAGCAGGGAATTTTGCTTTTGGTAAAATGCATGGAATCACTGATGCATACTCTCCTCCTCGAACAGAGTCCCCACAGCCTGTGGAGAGCCTTTGTCCCCGAAAGCGTAGACCTTGCCATGGCTGGATTTCTAGTGATGACGAAGAGGACCTAATACAACTGCCTCCAGCATCATTGCCTAAAGTATTGTCTATGCTAATTAATGATGGTATCAATTAGAGTAAACAGGGCATGCAGGGTATCCTCTCTGTTTATTGTTCTACGCATAAGTGGTGTTAAGTGTAGAGTAGAATAGAACTATAAGATTAGCTCCAAAGGTTCGCAAAATGCACTTAATGAGTATGTGCTATACATTTTCTGGTCGAAGATATGCCTCGATGTGTCTAATACATGGTTTATCCGGCTTTGTGATTTCTTCAGACGACCGTATAATGATGCTAATGCACTTGCTTTCCTCAAATTCTAATTTTACTTAATTTTTAAGAAGTACTACTCAAAGTTTTTTTTTTTTAGTCTAACCATTTTTAACTCTATCCCCTCCATTTTACTATTTTTCTTTTTATAGAATTTATTCTAAAAAAAGCTATTATCTCAAATTAATAAAATTTAAGTTATTTTATTATTTTTATTTAATTAGATACAAATTAATTAAAACTGATTTTAAATCAAACAATATTCATATTTAAACAAGTTCTAAGTTAATTTTAAACAAGTTTATTTTTATAAAAATTTATGTAATTAATTTTTTTTTCTGTATGAGGTGTGCTTTTGTTTAAGGAAAAATTTGTCTCAATTTATTTATTATTGAGCTATATTCTTTTTGATTATAACTAATTTCATTTAGTACTATTTTAAAGGTGCTGTAAAAATTATTAAGTACTTCCTAAAAAATTATTTATATTTTTGAAAATTATAAGAGAATGTTTGAATTAAAAATATTATTTTAAAATTTTAAGTTCAAAATGTATAAATTTTTTTTCTTTTCTTTTCCCTAAACGTTGTCTAAGATGTAATATATCTAACTTGCAATTTAAAAAATAAATGTGTACTTATACAGATACTCCATCGTCAGGGGAAGCAGAAGAGAAAGGTTGCTGCTCCTATAGGACGGCAAAACAAAAGCTTTTAACCAATGCCCATCGGCATGAAAATTGGACCGAGGCATAGGGTTCAAGACTCAGCCAGATACCGCTCGCGAAAGGGTTTCTTTTGTCGACAGTGACACCCTCACCTCAACTCAAGCGCGCAGAGACAGACAGAGAGAAAGATGGACGCTTCGAGAGGGCTCAAAGCCGAGTCGGTCCCTGTTTTCAGCGAAGGAATTGCTTTGGTTCTCTATCGCTGGTCCCCGCTTCGTACCGCCGTCGACAACGAATGGGGCGGCCGCGACTCGCGCCGCAAAGCTGACCTACTCGCCGCCAACGTTCTTTCCCGGTTCACTCAATCCAAAGGTATTTGATTTTGAAGCTATTTGTGTTTATAGAAACCCAAATTCGTTGGAGAAATTGTGTGCGTGTGGTGACTGGTATGTATGTTGTTGGAAGGACGATAAATTGGAAAATTATGTTTTTATTTTCTAGGAGAATTCGAAAACAAAAAAAAAGGGATTTGGTTTTTCTTGTTTATGAGATGATAATGCCTAAATTTTCTCAGACCCTTTCTAGTTCTTGACTGTACCTTACACAGTTACACATATATGGCAATCTGTTCTTGTGTTTATATTCCTTTGCATTCTGAATGTGATTGAGCTTCTGATATAAATGCCAAACCTAGTCTTGATTGTTACTTTTTCCTGATTTTATTGCCTTTTGCTATCCAGAGCCACTTTATATTGATGACTTGGAAAACATACTCGATGAAGGCATGCTTTCTCTCAATGTAGAGGTTGAGGATGGCAGCATTGAAGAGGTATCTTTTTTCTTTTGCATTAGTTGGGCTCAAATTATTGCATCAGTAATTATCTGTTGTTGGGCGCTGCTAATAACTTTTCTAAGGAGACTATGCATGGGTAAATGGTAGGGCTAGCAATTGAATCCATGAATTCATGACCAATTCAATCCATTCATATCTAAATCCAATCCATCCAATTATAATAATAGATTTAATGGATTTGGATGGATTGGATTAGTTTTAGTTAATGGATGGTAATGGACCAACCAAAATATTTATTAATGTATTTGGACATAGGAAGAGTCTAGATACATTTAGTTAAGGATGGATGGATAGAATTGTTAAAACCATCCAATCCATCCATGACTTATTTTAATAGATGAATATCCAATCCATCCATTAGTTTAATTTAATGGATGGATACTAATGGATGGATATCCATCCATTAAATTAAACTAATGGATGGATTGGATATTCATCTATTAAAATAAGTCATGGATGGATTGGATGGTTTTAACAATTTTTTAATAGATCTAACATAGATTATTAATTTGTTTTCTATTTATCCATTAATGATTCAACTCAAAATCTATCCATTCCATCCATTTGCCACCCCTAGTAAATGTTAGTACTCATAGTAGTCATTCTTACATTTTTATATTACCATCAGGTGGAGGGGATAATATACTTTTGTTGACATTACACTAAGTGCTATATTTTCATCTTAAGAATACTTCATAATACTCTTCTTTTTCAGACTATTGACTAGTTTGCTCAATAACGTTTAAGAACTCTCAAATTCTTGGTTTCAGTCTTTCATATGCATGCCAAGTGAATGAATGTTTAAATTTTTCATTAGCCGATTCTCTCTTTGATCTCTTCTATATATTTTCATGTGTAATACACTTGCATTTTGATGCTATACCCGTATTGGATACATCTTGGATATGGTAGTGTCAAATTCTCTCTCTCTCTCTCTCTATCTCTCTCATTCTGTCTGTATGTGTGTGTGTGTGTGTGTGTGTGTGTGTGTGTGTATATATATATATATATATATTCAGTTAGACGTATTGCTATTTAATTTTATTTGAAAAAACCTGCTAGCCATACATGTATCTGATTTTTTTAAAATTTGATGTATCCCCAAATTGGCAAATTGTACTGTTTTAGATACATTTTATCTATAAAAAAACACTGTTTTGAGTACAATTCTTGTATCCATACACATGCAACATAGATTAAACTTGAATTCTTTTCCAAATGTATGTAGATCATATTAATTCTCCTGGGATTTCAGCTAAATAGAATTTGGCTTATATGCCACTGCTGGTGACTTGTTTCTGATATATGTATGCAGTTGCGATGTTTAGTAGTTGGTCAGTTGTGCTTATTTTTCACATTCACGTTTATGATTAAGCAGGTAGCTGAAAAGCTCATGATTATGCATGAAGAATGTTTAGAGGGCAATTTTAGGTCTATTGAGATTCTAAGGGAAGCCAATCTTAAGCAAGCTGCTCGTCCTCATGTAACACAGGTAAATAATAGCAAGATTTGTTTGGAAAGAAGTTTTACTGTTTTATACTTAGGTTCATGATATCAATTTACAGGGTTATATTTATATATCATTAATTTAGCTTTTTCAAGATCTACATGATGGAATATTTTAGGAGGGAGGAACAATGAGTTTGGACTATGGAGTAATGTGATCATTATTTTGTTGTAACTGGGTTGGATAGAAAGAGGACATGGCCTTTATACATTCTTTATGACAGAGTAGTCTTTTTGGCATCCTTTTAGTGTTGTTGGAGTGGGGATTTTAAGGAGGTGGATTTTATTTTTTTTATTTTGGGAACAGTTTTGTTGTTGTCATGTAACTTGGTTATCCTCTGATCTTTATCTCTTCCCCCCCGCGCCCCCCTTATCGAATTATTACTCCCCCCCTCCCCCCCACCCCCAACAAAAAAAAAGGAAGAAAGAAATACAGGTTGAAGTGGAATTTGCAAGATTAAAATCTTGTCTGCGTCAGTGCCAGCACATCATCTAGTGGGTATTTCTGGCCTTTCAAAACTTTGCAGTGACTGTCAATTGAAAATTTTGAAGCCATATTTTAGTCACTTAAAGAAACACTACTCAAAAATTTCGCATTTATTTGGTGCTTCTAGTTTTTCTGATTTGTTCCTTGTTCCATGGCATATAATATATTAAAAAGTAAATCCAGAATTATTATATTTCTCTATAATTGAAATAAGGCAAACATTACCATGCTTCTAGTGACAAGGAATCTGATGAAAGTTGAGATCTGTTTACATGATCAAATTCGGAAATAAAAGAAGTTGTTCCTGCACGATGATAAAGATATTTGAGAAACTTTTATGTTAATCTGCTCACATAGCACAAGACGCTGCTACTTTGTCATTCATGTTCATTAAGCATGTTTGGGTGGTGCATATGCATTTTTTCCCCTTTGTTTTTTTTGGGTGAAGATTTTTTCCCCTTGTTTACATATGTGCTACGAACAATTAGGATGATCGTCCAGTTCACATGAATTTGAAAGGTGTAATAATTTTAGACGTTTATGCTGTGCCAGATTGTGAATAATGATGAAGTTGACGATGGTGATGATGAAGGCAATGAAGTTGGGGATGATAATTCTTCAAACATGATGCTGGACACGCCAAAATATGAGTCAAACTTCAATTCGGTGAACATGTCAGTCAATGGGCCTATGCCAAAGGTTACAGGGGAAGCAGATGACGGATGGGTTGTAGTTTCGAACAGAAGAAGTAAGGGTAGAAAAAATGTTATGTAATACCTCAACGAGAAGAGATTAACGAGGGGAACTACAAAATCAAATTATATTTATGACGATTTAGTTTATTATTGAACTAAAAAATCAAATTAACACGTTGGATTTTTGGAGAAAATTAGTCGTGAGTTATCAATTTCGTCCGAATTCAACATATTAACGTTTTTTTTTTTAGACAGGAACATGTTAACTTAATTCTTTTTAGCTGACTGTGGTTTATCTTCGGCATTTTATATAAATAAAAGAACTCTTTGAATGACTTTTACAATTACAGAACAGAGTTTTTTTTTTAAATGTACAAACTTTATTTTAAAGATATTCAATACGGGAGATAACGTGAGGGAAGACGCACTTCAATTCAAAGCTGGCAACAGCTCTGTAGTATATTTGCTTCCTTATTTTAGTCTTGTTTTGCTTTTGTCAAGCGTTAACATTCATTTTGGCATTTCTGTTTGAACTCTTGGAAAGCACAGAAATTGACCCAAAAAAAAAAGGTTCAGCTAAAACGGGGCAAAAAGAAAAGGAGAAAAAGCAAAAAACAGTGATATTGATGAGCTTATAACCTGTTTCAATCGAGGAATTTTAAGGGGAATAATTTTTTTTTAAAAATGAGAGGAATAAATTTAGAAAAATTTATTTTGGTTAACCGTTGAAACTTACTTTCCAAAACTACAACTAAGGTCAAAAATTAATTACAAACAATTTTTTATTTATTCTACTTTCATGCCTTCTATTTTCTTTTTCTCAATTTATTCTCAAATACCAACAGAATGGATGAATGAGCATAAAATTTGAATTACTGAAAATAAAAAATTAGTAAAATTCAATTATTATCCATTAATTAATGGAGAAAGTTATGACTTATGACAGCATCCACGATGTGGATCGCGAAGTCCACGTAGACTGTTCATCGGACACGTAGGTTACCATGTCAACATCTAATTGGCGCGTTTATTTCGGGCTGTAATCCTAGCATACCCAAGTGGGGATGTCATTTTCGCAATTTACGAAAACTCCGTGCCCATTTCATTACCGGCCAACACTTGTTCTACTGCCTTAAGTTTTCCCTCCTAACACTTTCCTCTCCTCTCGAGTCCCTTGACCCCCGTGTCGTGAACAGAGACAAAGAAAATTAGATTAGAAATTCGAGAGAAAAGAAAACAGAGAGAACTACAGATTGAATGGAAAATGAAATCAGTGAACTGAAATTCTCAGAAGTAGAAGTAGCAAGCGAATCCAATTTTGTGCTGAGCGTGTGTGTTGTTGTGTGAGGGAGGCAGTGAAAAAGCAAAGGCAAAGAGAGAAAAGAGAGAGATGAAGAACATTTTCAAGAAGCTTCACATAGGGAGCAACCACGACCCTAATCGATCCAATGAAATTCCGCCATCTGTGCCATCACCGTCTTGCGCCACCGATCACCGCACAGTCTCCTCCGGCGCCTCCCTGGCTAGCCCTTCTTCGTCGTCGCCGTCTACGGCAGCTGTCCCACCTGGCGGCGCTTCCAGCCCTGCGACTGCGGTGGCGAATCAGGAAGACTTTTTTTCGTCGGAGGAGGAGTTTCAGGTTCAGCTAGCCCTAGCCATCAGCGCTTCCAATTCGGACTTCCGGGACGATCCTGAGAAGGATCAGATCCATGCGGCGACGCTGCTGAGTTTGGGAGGCCATCGAATTGATTCGACAAGGAACAAGGATGATGTGGCAGAGGCGCTGTCTAGGCAGTACTGGGTAAGTTCGGTCAATAGGTGAAATTCACTTCTGGCAGCGTTCCGGTCTTTCGTCATAATTAATTGAAATGAAACCACGAATTAGGGGTTTATTACCGAGTATTTTTTTCGGTTGATGTTATTATTGTGGATTTTGTTTTTTGAGCTTTAATTGAATTCTTCTTGTAGTGAATTGTATGGTGGAGCTTAGATTCGGGGCTTTATATGCGACTAGGGCTAGCAATTAGGGTGAACTGCAATTCGTGTTTTGACCAGCAGTGTAAAATTTGGTTTCTACATAAAGAGCGGAACTCTGAAAGAATCTGAATTTTGATTTATTGCCTTCAGTTAAGCCTTGCTGAACGAGCAGAAACTAATATACCCAGTAGGATCTTAAGATTTATGTGAATATCTCTCTGTTCATAGGTCTAGACTGATGTTGATTGGGCAAAGTGAGATAAAACTACATTTATGAGCGAGGTGCTTTGTTGGAAGTACATTTCGTCCTTACCAATAAGCAATGTTGATCACTATTTCAAGATCCATTGAGTGTTTATTTGTGTGCTTGACATAAAAAAAAGAAAAAAGAAAAGAAAAGGATGTTTGTGATTGAATTTTTTACTAAACTGGTAATTCCATCGGATAATAAGCTAAAACATCTCTCACAGGTTCAGCACTTGGTTGTGTTACAATTTGTGTCTGTGATTTTGATTTTCTCTGTGGATTTTATTCTTACCACTTACAAATTGGCTTTATGCATTTCTAGTTTTCTACCTCATCTCCTTTTTGTGGAGATTTTTTCAATACGTCTTTATGCTTTATTGCTTCATTGCTTCTTTATATGAAGTAATTATTCTATTAATTTTTGTAAACACCATCATATGATATTGGCTAACTTTGTTACAGTCTCGCACATGGTTATTTGCACTAAGTGAACATGTACTCTTTCACTTATATATTTTATTGGTTGAAAACCAAGATTGAAATAATCAAACTATAAATTGTATTTGGTGAACATCAGAACATGAAATGGTCGCCACTCGTTTTATCCCCATTGATGCTTTTTTCACCTTCCCATTTAATGCTCGTTTCTTGAATGGTTCCTGTTTTGATTGCCTTGCATCTTCCATTTCTTTGACCAGGAATACAATGTGCTTGACTATGAGGAGAAAGTAATAGATGGTTTTTATGATGTATATGGGCTCTATACCGATTCGGCAATGCAAGGAAAGATGCCATCTCTAACAGATCTTGAAGCAAACCCTGAAAGTTCTAACTTTGAAGTTGTCATAGTTAAGCGAACAATTGATCCTGCTTTGGAAGAGCTGGAGCAAATTGCGCATTGTATTGCATTAGACTGCCCTGTCACTGAGGTTGGTATTTTGGTACAAAGGCTTGCTGAACTTGTTACAAGCCATATGGGTGGTTCTGTAAAGGATGCTAATATTATATTGGCAAGATGGATGGAAAGAAGTACAGAGTTAAGGACATCTCTTCACACAAGTGTATTGCCTCTTGGGTCCTTAAATATTGGGCTGTCCAGACATCGTGCTTTGCTTTTCAAGGTTAGCATTATGACTGTTGTTTGTAAAGTCCTGTAGACCATAATTTGATGTTAGGTTAGTCTAGCTATAGTTATTATCTGCACAACAAGGTGGCAGTCTAGGCAACAAATTACATGAAAAATAATTGAATTTAGTGAACAGGATACATTCAATAACTATTAAGTCACTTAAACATTTTTCAAATGAAAGTAATAATGAATGAATAAAAATGAATCAGATGGTATTCTTTTTAGATTGAGACATCAAATTTTTCGCTGGCTCTGCTCATTAATATTTCTCCTAACACAATTACTGGTTTCAAACCTTTGGATTCAGGGTTTTCATATAATTACAGAGTTTTCTAGTTTTGCATATGGAGAATAAATCATCTAGTTTAATTCAGTTTTTTTTTTTTTTCTGTGGATTCTAGATGATTATATTAAGGTTCAGTATGGACTTTATCAAGTGTTTTCAACATTTTTGCTTATCACATTACTGGCTGTGTGGTATAATTTTTGTTTCTCTGGATGTAGGTTTTAGCTGACAGCATCAAGATGCCTTGTAGACTGGTAAAAGGTAGTCATTACACTGGTGTTGAGGATGATGCTGTCAACATTATAAAGTTGGAGGATGAAAGGTTGTGGCTTTTTTATTTGTTAACTTATTGATTTGTGTGTGCATGTGCATGTCGTATGCATGTGTATTTGTTGCTGTTTATCTCCTTTTATATGTGTTGGCATTTTGATTGATGCAATCATCGGAAATCTCCTTAAGTGTGCCCAGAAAGTTTGGGTGGCTGTTCTGGTCCTGTGGTACTGATATTTCCTATTCTGCTTTTAGGGAGTTTTTGGTTGATCTCATGGCCGCTCCTGGAACACTTATCCCAGCTGATATTTTGAGTGTAAAGGATACTCCATTTAAGCCTTACAATCCCAAGATTTTGCCAAGTTTACCTTCCACTAAGGAAACTGGATTTTCTTATTCGAGACCCATCCCATCTCATGGTGAAGGCAGTAGTCAAAATTCTGTGATAGAAGGTCGTTCGCCACCCTTGAATGGAAAATCATATTTTGAGAAGTCAGAGTACATGCCTTTAAACTTGGGTTTGAGCGGAGACACTGGTGTTGGTCCTTCTAAAATGCCTAATAGAGGGACTCCTGACCAACTGGAAAATTTGCCACCATCTTCTGGTACTTCTCTGTACAAAGGGACTCGTGGAATGAATGCAGTTGGTGACGGGACAAGACTGAATGTCAATGTTGTACCATATGTTCAGAACAATCCCAATGACCCTCAGAACCTTTTTGCAGATCTTAACCCGTTCCAGATAAAAGGAACTGGGAAGACCTCTGTGCATAACAAACCTGTGGAAAATAAAGCTCCTGATCTTCAGAGTACAATAAATAATACTGTTTCTGGTCGACCCCGAGTACCATTGATGTGGAAGAATCGTTATGCTTACAATGAAGTCCCCAGGAAAACTAATCGTGATCCTAATGAATATAGCCCTTCTTTATTAGCTTCCAATAGTTCTTCCATATCTGAAAAGATTGATCTCAATGGTTCCAAACCACCATACAACTCAAATATAAATAAACATAGAAATACTCAAAATCTGGCACAAGTTACTGGTTCAGTGTCACAATCTGGTGCAGGTGAACTGAACAGGGTTGAGGATCTCAATACTGATTGTAACCAAGGAGATTTGGAAAGTTCTCAAAATGACATGGTAGATGTAGTTAAAGAACATGAAAACATTGAAATTGGACATCATGACCGGAGGAAGTTCAGACATGACAGATTCCTAGAAAGCAATTTAAAATTAAAGGATCCTGAGGGTCCTAGCTCGTCAATTGATTCCATTACAAACAGGGTCGATCAAATTTTGGATGATGTAGATGTCGGTGAATGCGAGATTCCATGGGAGCATCTTGTTATTGGTGAAAGAATTGGTTTAGGTAATGACTTGTCTATATTTTCTTGTTGGAATGTCATTATTATGCACTGGAAGGTTGATGTAGCTCTTGTTTACTATTTGAGCAAGTGGAGTTCACCACAGATGCAAATCAACCATTAATAACCTAGATCTAACATTAGTTTCTACTTTGTTTTTAATTGATCTTTTTACTTTTAAATTGGTGTTCTATTTCTATTTGTGCAAGCATGGTCCCAAGGTTGTGGTGAGCTCCTCTAACTTCTCAAATTTTCCTATTTTCACATATAATATGCCCTTCCCACGGATTCAAAAAGATGTTTGCTGGTTGTTAGGGAGGCTCCTGCTGTGTTTAAGCTTTGCATGTCAATCGATATGTTTCTTGAGTATTAATTTTTTAAGTTCATGCTTTCTTGCAACTAGGTTCTTATGGCGAGGTATACCATGCTGACTGGAATGGCACAGTGAGTACTATAATTCCTTTTTGTACTTGACTGGGAGGATTATTGTTGTAGATTGAACTGGAAGATGTCTATATTGTCTTATTTTGAGAATTTTGAGAGTTGGCAATTATGTATTTCTGTCTGTCATAAAGATTCTGTCCTTAGGGTCTAATCTAAATCAACTCTTGCCTTAATTATTTTTTTTATCTTGTTACTCTATTTTCCTTTTTCTTTCCTTTTTTAACAAGAGTTTTAAGTTTTGTCATTTTTTAATTATTTTCTTTAGTCAAAATTTCGTGCAAAAGTTCTGCATAGAGTCATTGATGAATGTAGCAATAGCTGCATTTAAATTTTACAGTTACACATGGATATAATTACTCAATCAGGTGATATGGAGAAACTTGACCTACAGTTTTGTGGGTGTTTCATCAAATGATACAATGAAATGGGTGCTGGAGCACAGCTGAAGTAGTAGGGGGGTGAGGTGGGACAGAAGTCTTTGGTCTGATTCCACTGGAAATTTAATCATAAAAAAATTAGAATAGTAATAAAACAAAATAAAATGCAAAGATCTGGCCTGTTCAGATCATTTGGAGCCCCCCTTCATGAACTGTCTCATGTTATGTATACTACCTTGTATTTATGCCTGGTGGCTCTCTGTTCAAGTGGAGTGGGATGATTAATAAAATTAATAAATGTGTTAAAAAATGAATATAGAAGTATAACTATGTTGAGACTGTTAGTTTTTCCAGGTTATTTGTCTTGCCTTATATCATTATCAATGACATTAATAATTTAATGAAAGTAATGACATTACTGACTCACTATAAGTGCATGATTTGTTACTGCCTCATTGTAAGAACTGAGAAGCATGAGACCAACACTCAGGAAGCTTTGGCATGCTGAATGTCTTGAAGTCCCTATTTTATGTACTCTATCCATTGTGTATTCCTTCTATATTAATGGATAATCTCCTCTTATTATGGGCCTATGGCATTATAATTATTTAACCCAATTCATACTAAGTCTACTAGTTAAAGAGGTTGGGCAATTTATTTCTTTCACCCTTGTTAAATTCCATGGAAAAAAAAAACAAAAAGGTGAAAAAGCTGGTAGTCTCTTACTACACTAGTAAATTCTCAATATCATTTCTGTCAGTTTGCTTAATTTCGAAAGTTTTTACCCAGAAGGTAAGGAGTTCTAGTCTCTGATTTTCTGACTGATGATCTGCTGTTTAAATATCAGGAGGTTGCTGTAAAGAAATTTTTGGATCAGGATTTTTCAGGCGCTGCCTTGTCTGAATTCAAAAGAGAAGTAAGCACTAACTTAGCTTTTTTGCATACAACCATTATTCTTCTTATTTGCATAAAAGAATTAGAAAAAAAAAAATGAGAAAACTTGTGAACATTAAGATTATCATTTTGTTACTTTAATATAAAACTACTTGTACTTGGAAGATTTGGGTGGAAATATCCGTGAGGTAAAAGAATAAATTAACTTGAAGTGAAACAGATGATATATGGAAAATGAAAGACAATGGTTACATGGGTAAGGGTCCACCTTCATTATTTTCTTAAAGGTCAAAAATTAATCAACTTTCCATCCTTTTGCTGCAAGGTACGGATAATGCGTAGACTGCGTCATCCAAATGTTGTTCTTTTTATGGGTGCTGTTACTCGTCCGCCCAATCTCTCAATCATTTCAGAGTTTCTTCCAAGGTAGATTTCTTTTTCACTTCTTTCATCTTTTGGTCTTTGAAACTTTAGCACTGTTGCATGTTGTGCAAACAGTTGCATAACTTTATGATACTCTTTTTCTTTTCATATCTAAGCCTCACACCAGTGTTACTGATGTAACATTTTACAGAGGAAGCTTGTACCGAATTCTTCATCGCCCTAATTATCAGATCGATGAGAAACGAAGGATAAAAATGGCTCTGGATGTGGTATAAATAACTACCCTTCTTCCCTTTTAACCAACATTTACATCAGTGAACTTTCAAGTTTAGAACACTCCAATTTACAGGCCAGGGGCATGAATTGCTTACACATCAGCACACCTACGATTGTTCACCGAGATCTGAAGTCCCCAAATCTTTTGGTTGATAAGAACTGGAATGTTAAGGTATATGATTGAAACCTTGTGTTGTCAATATGTCATGTTTATCATTTCTTTCATTTATACCTGCTCCTGAATTCTTTATTTGCAGATCAAATGCGTATATTTGTTAGTTTAGTGAAATCAGCTAGGTTGATTATGAAAAATATGGTGTTAAATATGGTTATCTGGTTTTGTGCAAGCTGCATATTTTGTGGGTTTCATTTCTGATCTTGTTTTTACTTCAAACTTGCATGTCATTTTCATTATATTGGAAGCCTGGTCTTGGGCTGTTATACTAAAGCTAATGTAAACATGGGCTACCGTATGCATTTTGTTCTGACAACTGATTGTAACTTCTGAGATCTTGGAGAGATGCAGATGCAGAAGTTGATAATCAAGTAGATGGTCCATTCTGTGTTTCTATGTTTAAGCTAAACTTGGATGAGCCTGACTTAATAAATAAATTGCTATCTTTATACAAGCCCAGTTGATGTCATATGGGAAGTGCCACTTGTGGCTGCTTGTACACAAATTATCTGTGTTGGACATGACATGTAAGGTTGTACATGGGTTCTGTTGGTTGGTGTTGAAGCCAAACCTGAACCCAAACTGACAGTTTTTCTACACTCTAACCCAAATTAACCCAAACAGGAAGGGCTCACAAACTGACCAACCTAAACAATGAAAATTGGGTTGAGTTGGTTTATCTGTTTGGACCTTTTTTCCTGGCCCTTTGTTTAAAAAATAAAAACAATATCCATATTATCCTTTCAAGTAAAATTCCAAAATAACCTGTGAAAACATTATTTAAACTGAATTTACGGTGATTTGCTTGCCTGCTGTATACATTTATCAAGCTGGCTATAATATAATTTATTCTAAATGGTTGCATGAGTAAAGAGGTCCAAAAAGAAATAATTATAGAAGTGTGTAGCAAAATTATTCTGAATGCATGTTCAACCAGAAATCTGAAAGCAAGTTAGTAATATTAGGACAAGAGATTGAAAGAGGTTGTGTGTGACTGCATGTAAGAGACAGGCCAAGCAGTCTTCACTCTTTAGTATCATTAGGGTTTGTTGTAAATTGATATAGTTTAATACAATAAACAGATTGAGTTGGGTTCCACTAGTTTTAAAGTTTTACTCAGACCAACTTAAACTGAAATTTGGAATTCCAGACCAGCCCGACCTTAAGGCTGAAAACCAAACCAGCCCATCAGTTTGAGTTTGGTTGCTCGGGTTTGGTCAGGTTTGCTTGAGTTTTGAACAGTTGTAATGACATGGCAAATGTATGTTTATATGATGGATTTTTTCCCTGGCATTGGTTGTTTTTTATTTTCTGGATATATGTTTTGAACTATGGGTGCATCAATTTATATAAATTATGTAGATTTTTTTTTTATTTGGTGTTCTCAGCTAAGCTAGTCAAAAGTTAAGCTGCTCTTTTTGACGGTTTTTATTTTTTTTCGTGTTTCTACAGGTATGTGACTTTGGGTTGTCACGCTTGAAGCACAACACATTTTTGTCATCCAAGTCAACTGCTGGAACGGTGAGAATTTGAGAAAATTGTGTGTTATTCTGGATGATCATTTGTTTAGGCACATGCTGCATGTGTCTTAATCTGCCTTTTCTATATGCAACCCTGACATGATTTTTCCTCAACATGTTAGCCTGAATGGATGGCTCCTGAAGTTCTCCGCAACGAGCCCTCAAATGAGAAGTGAGTTGTTTTTAATTTAAGATAAAGCTTTTTTCTGGCTTTTAGTTATTGTTTTATATCTAATTTGTGTAATCAATGTTTGTCCATAATCAGTGCCTGAATCTTTACCGAGTCATTAAACATGTGAAAGGTATTGCAAAGCTTTTTGTCTCCAAACAGCCAGTCACAGACTCACATCTGCGGGTGTGCTCCTAAGAAAACAATACTTTCCTCGTCATAAGTAAAATAGGTTCTGCTAGGCCTGTTTGACAGTCTTTTGGTAGATGAAGGGCACTTTTCACACTTGAAATGGTCCATTGCCTATTGGCAAATTGTTTAAGCATGTGGTAATTAATAGTGAATCCCTATTTTCATCGGTGTGTTTGATTATTGAATTCTTTTTTTCCAATTGAGTAGTGTTACACAGTCAGAAATTTGACAAAATTTAACCAGAATTCACTTAGATTCATGGATGGTTGATAACAGAAAATGGTGGGGACCATTCATCCATCCAAAGTCAATAAGTATGCCAACTCATTATTGCAAATATTCTGTCAAAATAATTTGGCTGTCTAGCATTTTCCTTTCCAATTATAAACCGCTTGATTATGGCAGTTAAGGTCACAATAATCTTTACTAAATGTGGAATTTCATTTTTCTACATCTTAGTGCTAAAAAAATTAATGCTTGGCACACAAGGCTACTGCAGTTTGAGAAGGGCAATGCATGAATTTCTGAACTTTAGCAGTGAATATATATCTAGATTCAAATATATTATGTCCATTTCTATGTCACTCGCAACAACAGCTGTCTATCGAATGCATCTCTATATCAATATTTATCCATTTCAAATGTACAGGTGTGATGTTTATAGTTTTGGAGTCATCCTATGGGAGCTTGCCACTCTAAGGTTGCCGTGGAGTGGCATGAATCCTATGCAAGTTGTTGGTGCTGTAGGTTTCCAAAACCGTCGACTTGATATCCCCAAGGAAGTTGATCCTTTAGTTGCAAGAATAATCTGGGAATGTTGGCAACAGTAAGCATGATGAACTTGAAGTTTGATTTATTCTTTTTTCCCTCTACATCTCATGACTTAGATGATTTCAGGAACTTGCGGAACATAAACTTAATTCCAACTGATGACCTTTTTCTGCCCCTCCTTTTTTGCCTTTTTCTGACAGGGATCCAAATTTGCGTCCCTCATTTGCACAGCTCGCAGTGGCTCTAAGGCCTCTGCAGCGTCTAGTTATCCCATCTCATCAAGACCAGCTAGCTTCACCTCTGCCACAAGAGATTTCTGTAAATTCTACCCCTTGAAATGTCTCACTTTATCAAGTGTGAATAAGTAGGTTCACTTATGTGAGTATAAAGGTATCAAAGGGAACAAAAACCCAATAAAAAGAAAAGAATTACAGCAAAGCTTGTACGGCAAATGTTTGTGTTGAGGAATATATCAATTGCTGCTGCAGCCAAACAACTGCACAGCCATTTTGTATTTGTGTTGATATCTTGTCCGAGGAACCAAAACTCGGTAATGTATGTAAATTACTGTACCTCAAGTTGTCTCAAAGTTGTCTTAATTTTTTGCTAGGAAAATCTAGAATTTAGTCAATGCAGTTTGTGTTAATCATAACTTCGTAAGGTTTTATGTGGTGACGAAGCACATCTACTAAGGAAAAAGTATTTCTTTCATGGGAGTAAGGGTGGTTACCCGTCATTTTGTTTTTTATCACTAGTTTTCTGGTAGCAATTTATAACAATTACTCCGGAGGATGAGTATCCCTCGACTAAAGACTGAAAATAGCATCATTCTTAATGTTCCTCTTGACGTGGGGATTCTGCCTTTTTCATGACCCTATGGGAGCCTTGTTCTCCACAGCAAACAAAAGCTTGTAACTTACCAAAACCAGGGAAGTCCCTGAAGACTAATGACGCGGCAATCATCGCTGTTTTGGTGCGTATCCCTTTGCTCCAGTACTTCGTGGCTACAGCAAAGCCTATTTTTGCCCTACTTATGCCATCTCCTGATCCAGGAAGTAAGGCATGCAGGCATATATCTAATTAAAGCCAAAGCCTGTTCCCTGGAAGCAAAAGTATTTCATCGGTCGCAGGGTGATTCCTGACAAATCAATTGCCATATTGAAATACAAATAGCCAAATATGTTCTTTTTGTTGGCACTAACCAACCACTACACAGATTGTTTCTCATCACCCAGAGGGATGACATAGAAATGAGAGTGATGATCCACTGTATCTTCCTGGAATATGAAATGAGCTGTCAAGGTATTCAAAAACTCGGTTTATTTTTCAAATACCCAACTGCGAAATTTAGCAGTCAATTTGATGTTATTCAAAAATACAGGGCCGCAGATTGTGAACAAAGAGCCAAAACGCTTGAGGCAATAAACGAATAAACCAATCAACCGTTAAAACTCGCAATTTGGCAGGGGCCGCGCGAAACGCAGGCCCCCACTACCACAAATTATGACGTAGGCTCTCCCTCTTGGGGAGACCTTAGAGAAGCACCCCTCCCAAGTGCAATGGAGGTCACCACCCTAGGCCATGGGCCTTCTTGATCACCCATTGACCCCGTCCAGGTAAGTATGTTTCAAAGTTGCTATTCTCTCCTTACTTATACCATGCTTGCTTGCTTCCTTCTCTGGGCATTCAACGATGTGGGACTAAAAGTAAGACTAGTATGGGTTTGTTCTGCAAATAAAGCACTCTACTATTGCTGCTGCAGGGCATGCTGGGTTCTTATTGGATACTAGGATTATTTTGAAGAGTCGTGCAGGAGGATTCTTAAAAAGAAGTAAAGAATCTAATTATCCATTTCCGCCCAATAAGTTGAACTAAAGAAAAACAAATTGCCCTTCTCATCATTGTTTTCTTTTTGCACTACTCTATTATATTTATCAAGAAAGTAGAAGCGGAGCATCTGATGTATCAGAAGAGGTGCACTTATGCCTAAATGTGTCATTTTATTGCCTAGAAGTAAAAGGAGCATTAAGAGTTTTTCAAACTAACAGTTGAAGGGGAAAGAGGTTTTGACTCTGCGGATGATGGAAACACGGGATATGTTCTGCGAAGTTTTGTTGTTTGGCCAATGAGGACCTTTCTTAGTTTCTTTGCTGTTTGGTGCTTACAACTCAGCCACCTAATCATGTCTTCATCACACATTAAATGATTAAAACATTGTGCTGCTTGCCCAATCAAAACATTTAATAAAAGTTGGTCCTTTAAAATATGACAGATTTGGGGTTCTAAACCTTTCACAATAAAAATTTTGAAGATGTGAACTATCAGATTCCTACGCACTGCCCCTATCAAAAGAGAAGTAATGTAAATTGCGGGTCCAACATGTAAAGGATATGCACCAATTAGATGGACAAATTTGAACTATACTGTGTGATTCGCAATCCGTGCACCAAGCATCCTTAGGAACTTCTGCGTTTGATGACAAAAATGTTTAGAACAATGCTACTTACACGGTATAACCATAAACTGCACGCATAGCTTCATTCAAACTTAACCGGAAAAAGTTAAAGCCACTTAGTGCGTGTTTGGTTCCGTGTTGATTCAACTCAAATGCAAGATTACACAGCTAAACCAGCGTTTGCCCATTTCAGAACTTGTTTGATTCACACTGTGTTCAAACACTTCAAACGGGAGTTTGATTAGAAGCAAGAAATCCAAGCTTTTGCGTTTGTCCCCAAGAGTCAAAGTACCATCTTCTGACCATCTTTCCACTCTGCCCCTCTTTTTTCTTCACTTCCAGATTCTGTTTAAGCAATTCGACATTGCCTTCAAATTGACAAAATGATGTAGAGAGTTCGAAATTGACGGAGGACAGCAAATGAAAAACGAAAACTAAAAAATCAAAACAGCCACAAATCATAGATTTGATGAAGAGGAAATTGGTTTAAGGAAAAGGGAATAAAAATTGAAAGGAAAAAAAAAAAAAAAGAGCAAAGTATGCCGCTAAACGCCATGGCTGTCGATGAGAGGAGAAAGAGAGTGCTTTTTGAACAAGAAAGAATAGCGGAACTGTGGAGTTCATTACTCTTTTAAAAAGATTTTTCAATACCAAAATAAAAAAAGATTTTAGGCAAGAAGAGAATATTTGATAGATTTGTTTATATAGATAAAATTTAAATAAAATTAATTGTAACAAAATATAGCCAAATATAATATCTATAGAGAACATGCAGCGTAGAATAATAATTTAGTTATGTTTTAAAATTGTATTTATATTGTTATAAATAATATTTCTTATTTGTATGTCATATAAATTAATTAAAAATATGATAATGTCGTAATTTTTTTTACAGATAGTAAATTTTTTATTTAGGCATTTTGTTATATATTACATAAATTATTATATTTATATTATTAAATTAGAAAAAATAAACATAAAATTCATACCTTTGATGGTAATTATATATTTAAAAATAATTTTAATAAATAATATCCAAACAACATTAATTCTACCAAAATTAATTTTTAGATAAAAAATTTTAAACATAAATTATGATCATTCAAATTCACTTTTAAATAAAATTAATTTAATTTAAAATTAAGTTTACAAAAACATAAAGTTACACTTACAACCATGTGTGCAGTTCTGTGCAGTTGTGAAGACAACTGTTGTGCAGGCAGTGTTACTAAAGAATTTAAAACAAACATGGACATGCTGAGATGGAGGGACAGTCAAGTGAGATGACGATATTTGTCAATGAAAGATGGCTGCAAAGTACAAACAGTGTCAACTCACTCCACCTAAGCCACCCACAGGCTTAGGAAACCTGCATTCAACTTGGAATAATTTGCTTTTGATCATTATTAAATCTTCCTCATCCTGTACTAGCTGTTTTCTTAGGAAGATCTATCAGTATTTCAGCCCAACCAGCCAAAGCATTAGTCTTTCAAATGCCTAATGACAAACAGGATATCAATATGAACCATTTAATGCTGTGTTTGGAAGATTCAGACGAGAGATATGAGAAAGAAAAGATAAAAATAACTTGTATAATAGTGATTTAACTATTCAATAATGTGTACTATAGTACCACAACCATCTTTTGAGCTATCAAACTGGGGTTTAGGCATATTGGTTTTTCATTTGGTTTCATGTTGATATCTCTCAAATGGGATTTTTCCTCTAAACGCCAGTTTTCTTCAAAGCACTCCAGAGTTACTTTTGCAATGGTGTGGGGATTTACGGTAGAATTTATTATCTACCAGTAATTACCTTTCCATATTTGCCCTTTTTTATAAACTATTCTTCTAACCTATTCGTTTGGCAGCTCCTCTCGTTAAAATATATGCTCATATGTCAAAACTTAAAAGGCTAAAGCTAGCTACTATTGAATAAAAATTAATGAGAGTTTTTCTTTTAACTTCTTGAAAAGTATAATCCAAAATTTACAGCCCTAATTTTGTGTTTTTTTGTTAGCAACTTTTTCCTCCACATATCATTATACTTTAAAATTAATGAAATGAAATAAAAATGATAAATTAGACTAAGTAACATAAAATTCATATTTTTTTAATAATTATACATATAAAAATAATTCTTATAAATAATATTTAAATAATATTAATTTTGAAAAAATTATTTTTTTATAATAATTTTTATACATAAATTACGGTCATATAAATATATTTTTAAATAAAATTAAATTTATAAAACTAAATTTATTGAAATTTAAATTTACAGACTAGAATCCAAATCTTCTTGCCAGAAGTCATCTTTGCACCACAATCATGAACATCTATTTCAACAAAAAATTATTGACCCTTGTGTGCATAGGAGATGGTATCTATCAAGAGGATACTAGAACGTTGAAATGTTGACGTTGGATTCACAATGACGTTGGAGATGCTCGAAATGGCATATTGGGTAACTTTCGCTCGGGGACCATGGAAGGAATACTCGAATACAGTTTTTCTAAGCAAAAAAAAATTATTTTGATTAAAAAATTGTATTTTCAATTTCTTTGCAACAAAATGTACACCAAACAAAAGATAAATGGCATAAAGCTTCAAATAATGTGCCGTGTGGTATGTAATTTGTGTAACACCTCCCCTTGTTAGCGACCAAACAGATCTTTACCGCACCCGGACAATCGCAGAATAACATCAGAAAGAGAGAAACCCTACATGAGAATAGATTACAGATTGAAAATTGGCCAAAAGACACCAATAAAAAGTTTAAAAGTGGGATTTATTAGAAAAGGGTTTGGCATGCAACCTTGCTTTGAGTGATAAAAATCAAGTTGCTTCTTAACAAATTGGCGTACGCAGTTATAATTTTCACCTTGACAGGTGCAACGGTAATATACAGATTGGATGGCTAGCTATAATGAAAGTCTATAGGCTGATCGTAGTAGTGTCCACAATACATCTTATGCCAAAAGAAGTTGCCATTTTTCAAGCTAAGTTGGAAAATTTTGAAGGGAATGATTGGTTCATAGAAGATAAGTTCAAAAAGGATGAGGAGGTATCTTCCTATCTTTAGAATGTTTTATAAGAAAAAAAGATTGAAAAGAAATTGGAGATGCTGCCCCTGCATCCCACCCCACTTTTAAAATACCCTCCAAACACACTTTTCTCATTCCCCTCTCCTCCATCCATTCACAGTCAAGGCTAAATACCGGTTGTATTCATTTAAAGTGATGACAAACATCAGAGAAAGTTGCTGGCCCCAGTGGGTTACAGTTTACACAATCCCATTAGCAAATGACTAATAAGACCCAACAAGCTCAAAAACAAAGAAAGATCATGTTAAACAATTAACAGATCCCAACTGCCAACAACCCAAGAAAACACACCTATTAACAAACCACTCGCTACAATTTGTTATAGACAAAATATAAACTGAAAGGAGTTAAAACTTCCAACCACTGCACGACATTATGAAAATTCTGCAACCATGATGTCTTTTCACCCTCAGATCAGATCAGACATTCTTCTTCTGTGACGACACAATGTAACTCTCAAGTTTGGATCTGATGCAGTAATCATCCTGCTTCGAGGATTGATTACTTTTGATTCCAATCCATTGCATTTAGGCCTTTCGGTGACAGCGTTATTTATTTCAGCATGGCGAGATTTTCCATTTGAACTTTGCACTATTGCTTTAATGCGGAGATCTGAATAACTAAATGATTGGGAACATGAAAACTGGATTGAACTTCTAGCGACCACTGATCTCAAACTTTTTGATCTCAGCCCAATTTCTCTTTCTAAAGCACCGTGCCTTTGGCGACTAGCAACAGTTGAATTCATGAATCGAGGCATGGAATTGGAGAAATTTCTTTTGAGAGACTTGTTAGATGTTTTCGGGGTTTCAATGACCTCTTTAACATCATCTTTGGGGCTAATAGAGGTTGCCATGTCATCATTTTCCCGAAGCCTGTAAGTGGCTGACAAGAGCTTTTTATTCTCACTTAACTTGAACTCAACCTTCTGCATTTGATCCCTTAAATTCTGATGCTGTTTTTCAGCTTCCTTAATGTCTTCCTTGAGCTCCACGATTTTCTTCTCCCTTTGCTTCTTCAATTCCTACAGTACATACATGCAGTTAGCAATCTTCAAATTGTATCTGCAGGAACTTGCTTTAGGACAATTTTCAGTAAGTATACCACTGGTACTTCTTTATTGGACTCTATCGCTCTCGCTCTCTTTGCAAAGTTCAAAGAACAAATTGTCTCGCAAACATCTTCTTCAGAAGGGCTTATATGCACAAGCATCAAGACCTTTGAGCCATCACCTGAAGTATTTGATTATAAAGATTAGGCATTTTACAATTTATAAAAAAAAAAAAAAGTCTGTACACAAATCATGATCCATCTCGATCACTTTCGAACATGCACAGTTCATACAGATGTTGACACCTCAACAAAGAAATCTGATCGTCTGTCACTGTTCTTGCCCTATTATTAATTATTCTGCAAAGTCAGAGTATTAAAACGTGTAAAATCTTTCAATTTCTATGAATTTGTACGAGAAGATTTCTCCCTATCCTGTGCACCAAAGTTGGTAGTGTATGCAATTTAGAGAAGAAAGTAGTATCATACCAAGAGAATCTTTCAGTATTTGAGTCAGCTTGCTATTTCTGCAAATAAAGTAGCATTAAAAATATTAGCTAGATGATGCTTTGATTGTCTAGAAAGAAACAACAATTGAGATAGCCAAAAGCTAAAGCCCAAGTTTCTAGTTATTAGCTTTTTCAGGCACAGTTCACATCCAACAGATAGAAGGACATAATTAAACATGACAAATCAACACCAACAGACAAAGTACTTGCCTGTAGGGCACATGACACCTCTTCCTCTTCAAAGCTGCAATGACATCAGCTAAAGCTGAGAGAGAAAGATTAATGGCTCGGCCCTCATCAAGTGTTAGTCCTTTGGCCCCAGTTTTTAGTAACCGTTCACTGCCTCCAAGATCAACCATCCACAATTTACTTAATTCCCTTTTGGCTTCCAAAGCATCCCCACGTCGTAAAACGGTGATCCTCGTCAAGCTAGATATATGAAGCTAAACAGATAACGTAACTATCAAGCTGAGAAACCCATGGAAATAGTTTGGAGTATCTAATTAGTCCTATAACCCACCAGTGTGACCTGCTCGATGCCTCATTCACATTAGTCCATGAAGTGGATCTGAATTTTCTACCCTTGTTGTACCACCATCTGGCTTTAGCATAATCTGAAATTTGCACTTCTGAGAGTCCCTCAATTTCAACCAATCCCTTTGGATCTGTTTGGATGTTGAGATTGCTGTAAAAAGGGGTGGTGAGTGAGCCAGAGTTTCAGACAGATTACCCCATGGAATTTAGCCCAACTTGGAAAATCTGAAGTGAAGAAGAAAAAGTTTACCACTTTGTCATAGGTTCATATGCTCTACCAGACGGTCTTGGAGCCAGCAAATCTCTGAGATTGCCCATGTAAACTTCCAACATGCTCATTGAAAAAGTAAAAGATGAACTGTCCAGAGAGGCTTGACGAAAGAGCTCTTCAATGGCACAGGGAATAATTCCTGGCTGCTCGTTTGTACCATCCTAAACAATTATTTCAGGCCACCATCCATTACCGTTAGTGATGCTGCCCCACATAATAAGAGCATTTAGCATATGAAACACAATAGTAACACAATTCTTACTAACCATTGTGAATGTCTTGCCTGTGCCCGTTTGACCGTAAGCAAAAACACACACATTGTGCCCGTCCATTGCAGATCTGAGAATTGGCTCAACCTCAACAAAAACACTTTCTGCAAAGATTCAAACAAGGGTATACCCCATACCTCCTTTAGTAAAACTTGGAACTATAATGGATCATCAAAGTTGGGAAACGCACTGACATTTAATACTAGCCTTGGCTTGCTTCTTGAGGGAAAACCTTATCAAACTCAAACTCCTTCTTTATTCCTCCCAACTTCACCCGAATTCTCTCTGATCCAGCGGAAACGGGTTCAGAAATTCTTCTCTTCTCCGCCAACAGAAAAGGTCGAATTCTACAAAATACTCGAATGCTGCCTGGATAGCAAAATCAAAATGCAATTCTTCAACACTCGAAAGGAAATAAAAGTGTATAAACAAAAATTTCCATTGCAATTAACCCTCCAATTAATGCTCACTAATCACCACACTACCTTTGATGTCCAATATCTTACTCAATGCTTCTCTCCGCTTCTCATCCCACATCCTCTGCTTGAGCCTCAGCTGCTCAATTTCTCCTACAGAACCAAAATTCAACTCAAAACAAACCCAGAAAAGTTTTTTAAAAAAATAGCATCATTCATTTCCCAGATTTAAATTTGCAAGCAAATAAAAACGACGTGATTTTATTTATATACTTTCGAAATTCGGTATAAACTGCTCAAGCTCGTTCTTTTCGTGCTCCGGAACGACGCCGACATCGGTGTAAACCGGTGGGGACCCATCAACGGAGTCTGGGTTCAAATCCAACGAGGATGACTTTAAGCCCTCGCTCGCATTTTCTGAAGGCAACAACAGAATCTGCTCTTCTCCTTTGGAAATGAGCATTTTCCCAGAAAAACCTAGGAAAAAAAAAATCTTGTACTTGTAACGGTCAAGCTTGAAAAGTAATGGAAGTGATCACTGCCACTGCGTACTACAGAGAGATCTGTCTTTTCTAGTTAACCAGAGTGGCTCCTGGAAAGCAACGATCAACGATTGCAATCAAAGTGGTTGCCGAGAAAAACCTAGAAATGAAGCATACTCACTTCATTAAAAGGTACCCGAAGAAGCTTCTAGAACCAAGACACTACAAATTGAAACACCCCAACCCACCCTTCCCTCGAGTCATGCAAACCACCAAACAGCTACAAGCACGACAGCGCTTAGTGGAGGAACATCGAACATGCGTTCTGATGAAGTTGTAATGGAGAAAACATTTGCCATGATCCATGTAACATAAAGAGAAAAAAAAATAAAAATCAAAGTAGGGAATGGTGCCAAGAACAAGTAAAGATCGAGACTAAGAGCACGGATTTTGAAAAATACCCTTGAAATTTCAGGAAGAGGAAAGAAAAAAGGGCTTATGAGATAGTTTCAATGATTGAACACTCTCAACGACCCTGATTAGGAGTGAAAAAAGTAAAGAGAAACAATAATGGTGGTGTAGGAATCTTTTTGGTTGGTCCACATCTTCAACTGAACTGTAAAGTTGCTTTTCAGACGGGAGCGTGAGGAGCGGAGTGGCAACCTTGAAATTAAAGTGCAAAAGATGTTCGTTTTGGTTGCATAACTCTCTGCTACTGTCAGTGCCTATCAGTAAAACTTTGACTCTAAGTAAGGAAAACGTGGTTCTGCCTCCACCCTTCCACTATTTTATTCCAAGGAAGCGTGATGGTACTGAATTTTTTTAAGATATGCATATTTTTTATGAGTTATCAGAAATTTATTATTTATTAGTTCTTCTAATAAATGTTTAAAATTAAATTAATTTTAATTAATAATCAATCAATAAATAACAATTAATGAATATATGGGTATAAAAAAAAATGTGACACGAATCAAGTTAATTGTCATGTATTTTATTTACTTCGTAATTTTATAAAAGAAATGTGATAGGATGTATGTGAATTCAGTGCTACCTCGTCACACAAAAGGAAGATGTCGTTTTTTTTTTTCTAAGTCCTTTAAACTTGAGAAATTATTGCTGTAAAATTCTTCTACCAGAATTATTATCTGATTTTATGAGTTTTATTAAATAAATTTTTAAAAAAAATTGAATCCTACAATTGTAATTAGTGTAATGAAAAGAAGTTCAGTGCAGGCTCAAAATCCCGGAGCTTGAGCATCTGGTTGGAACTCGGAAGTTGGATGAGTCTAATTTTGGAACGTCAGAACTTGTACCTATTTATTTTTTATTGTCCGTTTCGATCATTTTCTCTGTCTACGTTTTCTTTTTTCTTTCGGACTCGGGTTCCGCGGATCTCTACTTATGTTTCCCGTCTTACATCAGATGATGCAATTTAATGTTATTTTTGTTTGAGATCTCACAATCATATAAATGATTTTATAGGTTTATACCTAAATTTTAAATCTGGCATTATTTTTTCAATAAAAAAATGTAACATTTAAAAAAAAACGGTATAACTCTAATTTAGTTAATGAAAAACATCTCATTTATAATTTTTTATTTGTAAACGGTATCCTTGTACGTTTTTTATTTGAAACTAATTTTTGTTAAATTAAAATCTTTGATATTATACGTAAATTTGTTCTAACAACTTGTTTATTATTGAATTAGATATTTATAAATTTTTTATTTATTAGTTTAATTTTTTAACAATTAATTTTATCAATATAATTTTTCTAACTTCAAGTCACTAATGAATTTTGTCTTTTTAGTTCTCTTAATTTTATGTATAAATTGATTTAATTTGTTAGTAACTTAATTTGAAAATTTAAATTAATAAATTAATAATAATTAAATTAATAAAAGATACATTTTTCACCAGTTAAAAAAATTTTACTCTTTAAAGAATAACTAAAAAAAAAGACTTTCACGAAGATTTACATACTAGAAAAAAAATCAAATACAGACTTATAATTTTTGTTTGTTGGAAAAATAAAACCTAACTCAAGATTATGTCAGATTCATATCAATGTCGAAATATAAAGGAAAATAAAAAATAAGATTATTAACTGGTCATTATATATGATATTTTTATGTAAACAAAAGATAAAGTAATGAAATATTTACAAAATTATATTAAGGTGAAATTTTGGCAAATATCACTAATTTTTTCTTTAAACAAATGAAATTTAATTGTCATTTTGATTCTTCTATTTTAATAAATTAAGGGTATGTTTGAAATTATAAAATTAAAATTAGATTGAATTGATTTAAGTTACATTAATTTAAATTGAATTAAAAATCAATTCTTGTGTTTAAAACTCATTATAAAAATTATGATTTTGATTGATTTAAAAATCAAATTTTATGTTTAGAATAAAAAAATAATTGAATTGATTTATTTTTATATTTTTACCCTTTCTTTTAAGGGTAGAAGAGTAAATTTAAATAAATTTTATTCAAATTCACTTAAAATTTCTCGTTTTTAATAAAATTTTAAAAATAACTTAATTAAAATTCATGAGATTTCTAAAAAAAATTAAATATTATCAATTCATATTTTATAATTTTTTAAATAAAAAATTTCATTCACAAATAAAATCAAATCATAAAATTATTAGTTCTAAGCACATCCTAAATGATTTAATCTCATTATTTTAAAAATAAATTATTTGGTCTCTTTAATTTCATAAAATGATCAATTTTAATCTTTTCGTCTATGTATTGTTAAAAATTTGACAGAAAATATCAATATGGTATTAATTTTTTTAAATAAGCAATTTAAATACATTTAACATGCACATGATTATTTAAATATTCAAGTTAAAGATTAATTTTTTTATCATTCTTATTTTTATTAAGGTTAATTAGAATATTTGAGAATTTATATATATATCACATACATTTAAAATATCTTATTTAAAAATAAAAATTAATTTTTTTAATGTCACATTAATATTATTTGTTAAGTTTTTAATGGTATACTGAAAAAAGAATCAAAATAATTGATTTTTGAAAAATAAAAAGATTAAATAATTTATTTTTAAAATAAAAAAATCAAACCATTCGTTTTAATAAAACATAAAGGTCAAAACTGTAATTAAGTAAAAAATTAACAAAAGGAGAAGAAATATGATGTCCCATAATATATTTTGTACTTATTATCCTCAAAACACGATAATTACTAATTTCGATAGCATAAATATAGATGCTCGTCAATCTTTTACCCCCGACTTATATCATGCGTTTTAACCATTGATTTAAAATAAATTAAAGGTAAATTAAGTAAGATTTAGTAGTAAAAAAATGTGTGGGATAATGTAAGGGTAGTAGAGTAAAAAGCGTGATATGCAGAGCAAGTAAAATTATTTACATCAAAGAGTAATGCTATTTTTAAACGAATTGTTTTGAGTGATAACAGTTACTAAGTTTGATAGATCAATCACGTGAAATAGAGATACAAGCATGAGAACCGGAAAAAAACAATTTTAAATATAAGGTAAATTACACTCCACTCTTTTGATATTTTTTAACATGGTATAAAATTCTATTTTCATCTAAATTCTATACTCAATTTTATTTAATTGAATTAATTAACTATATTTTAACACTGTTAACTATTTTAATTTGTTTAAAATATTTAATATAAATATCATATTACTATAAGGTAAAAGTAATTACAAAAGTCATTATAGTAAAGTTATTTAATTTTTTAACTGATTTTATAGGCAACTGTAACATAAATAAAGTGACACTTTAAGAATTAAGATACTATTCTCTTTTAGAAGTTAACCATATATTTAGCATATCAAATAATTTTTATTTATTTTTTATGTCAAATAATTTTTAGAATTTAAGAAAAATTTTATTTGATGTTGTTTTTCTTTTATTATTTAAATTTATTTCAAATCGTTTCATTATCAACATAGATTTTAATTTTTTATAATATAATTTAAAAGAAAAAAGATCTTGCTAATATCTTATTGAGGGATGATGAAAATAAAAAATATAAATTAATCCCATAATATGGTCGTGTGTCACTAAATCTGTGGCGTGTATCATGTATATATATTGTAGTATATTCTATTATATGCTTGTTTATTTTTATTTTTTTAGTGAAGATTATAAATTTATTTGAAAGATACTTTGAATTATAGGAAAAAACATATATTTTGTATCTAGTAATAGGATAATTAACGAGGCTATAAAAGTCTAAAAATAAAATTTTGGGTTATTACACTTTATCATTTTAAGGTTTCCTAATATATATAATATTAAATCAATTTATAATATTAAATCTTGTTACTTTTAATGTCAAAAGAAATATTTCATTAATAAAGTTAGATAAAAGTTAGCTAATATAATTAAAGAGTTTAAATTTAATTCACTATCAATACAAAAAGTTTTATATTATCATTTAACTATGAATTATTAAATTATTAAAAAAATTAATTAAAATAATAATTACTTAAAATATTAAATATTAAATAATATGTAAAAAAAATTCATATCAATAATATATCAAAAGTAAATCTTTAATCAAATGGAATGGAATGTGTATTTTAATTAAAAATTAAATTTAGTATCATATAAAAAAATCTCAATGGGTGGAATGTAGTTTACTGTTAAATATAACTGCCCACCACAGTGAATTGGTACATTATTCCGTTTAAAATTTTCGTAAAGTTTAACATTTTCCTTATATTAATATTATGTAATCCTATTTATATGATAAAAAATAAAATTAATGTAAATAATTTAAAATAATAACCCGGTATTTTCTTTCTCCACTTCTTTCATCTTTTTTTTTTTAATATTGTTTTCATCCTTACCTTTCTTTTTACTCAATCATCTTTGTTATTTTGCATGAAGTTGAAACAACGGGACAAAACGCCCACAGAAGACAAACCAACAGGTAACAAAGCGGGGCAAAGAGGTCTCGGGAACATCAATTAAAACCAACATATTCAAATCAGCTGAAGGAACCTTATGATATTCCCCATTAATCAAAACACTAATTGTTAACTTATCTTAAAACAATTAATTTATTAAATGAGAGGATCTCCTAATTTAAACACTACATTAAACTGAATAAAAAAAATATACTACGTTAAACTTCTTAAATTACTCAATAACAAAATTTCAAGTCAATTTGCGCAGATCTTGAAACGTATGGGTCACTGTAACTTTCCAGTCTTAGCTCAACCAACCAATTTCGAATCCTAGGAAGTAGGAACCAGGTGGCTTCTATACAAGTAACCTTCCTTGCACCTCTTATCAAAGATTTATCAGCAGTCATGGTCATGGTCATGGAATCCGTGTCGAGAATAATTATTGAGAATCGCTATTCAACCAGAAAAAATTGATCGAATTTGATCTGCCAGACTGACATGGCAAGTTACTTTGTTGAGGTGGCAGCCAAGTCAAATTTTAATTACATATCATTCTGTAATTAGTATTTTTAAAACAAATTAGAAAGCTTGAAGCATTTTTTTTTTATCACGAAAGCTTGAAGCATTGAACTACACTACCAATCAACCTCATTCTACTGGCTGCCTGCAATTCCATTCCAATTCGACGGAGAGCAAAACATTTGCGTGAGCTTCCATCTCTGTCTTTCGTTTTGCTCTGCTTCTGATGCCTTTTTTCATTTTCATTTTCTTTCTCACTTCTGTCATTGCAAAGGAGTTATAGGGTCGCGCGAGGAGTTGTTGTTCCTCTTCACAGGTGATTGTTTGCTGCTCCGGGGTGTATATCAAAATGTTCTGTAGCCACCGTCGATCTGTTCTCGCCACTCCAAATAAGTAGCAGCTTTGGTTCCTCCAACAACCCGGTGATTTTTACTTCAACACACTCCAAAAGGGAAATTCTAGAGTCAAGGGCAATGATAAAAAAACCTGATCAATGCCTATGATGTCGACGTTGTCTCCCTCGTCGATAATGGCCTTGCCACTGCCATTGTTCTTATCGGTAGTTGTAATGCCCAGGATAAGTTTCCGAAGAACATACCATTATAATGATTCACTGTGCTTATCAAGCCGTTAAGAAATTCACCAAAGCTTACATTACGCAATTGATGGCTTTACTGTGGCATTGAAACAGATGGGCAAGACAACGGGCGTATACCCCACGTAAAGCAGAAGATTAATAGAGGAAGAGTAAAATGTGATGAGCTGTACATTCCACGTAACATGATAGATCATTCGGGCTGGTAGATTCGGTCAAATTTTCTGGCTCAACAGCATTTTTGTTTTTTAATATCCAACTTACCCTCTTTATCTCATTTTTACGCTCATTTCGCTTTCTATGCCCATTTTTCTAGAATCAAGATAAAGGCACACCGCAAAGCAAATCCCGTGTAGTTACCCTAACCAGAGCCCGTATTAGTTACGACGACAATGTGGCGGTTTTGTGAACCAAGCCTTTAGTGGCCACTTATCCACCTCTTTGCATCCTCACGTGAGTTCTGACTTAGATAAGGCTAAGTTGTTGATGGTCGGGTTTAGCAGGGGTTTGACTCTGTCTGTAATTTTCTTGGTCCAATCTAATTATAAATCCAATCATACTTAAATTTATGTATAATTTAAATAAAATTGAGTCGGAATCAAATTACTTCAAAAATTGAACATAATTTATATTTTAACATATTTAATTAATAAATTAAAATATAAAACTTTAATTTTTAAAAATAAAAAATTTAAAATAACTTTTTTAATATTTAAGTCATAATATAATAATATTTATATGAATCTTAATAATAAATAAAAAATAATATTTTAAAAAAATAAATATTATATAATCTCAAGTTAAGTTAAACTAATATTTTTAATCGAAAAATATATTAAATTTAATTTTTTAACTCAGACTCAACTCATTTTTTTAATAAAATTAGGTTTTACTCAATTTGACTAATTCGAGCTCAAGTTGAGTCTTAGACCACCTTAGATAAGGCTATCCACAAGTGCTAAGCTTAGCTATGCATTGGTCATAAACTAATTAATGTCTAATTTATGCTGCCAGAAGAGTTCGAGCTCTCCTTAATATTACATCAGCAATTTCTCTCGTCTGTTTCTGCACTTAAATCCTAATGTAAGGACTTGTTTGTATCGGATTTTTGTCCAAACGGGGCAAATGGTTTCCAGTAAGCAAAGCGGCATTTGTGTTTGCTCACGGATAAAGCAAACGTGTTGTAACTCATTCATCTCTCTTCTTTCACATATGCTCGCTTGCATGTGGCACCTGCTATAATATTTTGGCTACACGAAAGCCTCAATTAGTTAAAGCCTCAACCAAAATACTTCTAATTATGCAACAATGCATATTTCATACGAAATCCTCAAGGAAGAAATGGCACAATCAATGTCACATCTACACAGGTGATCTTCATCGCTATTGTTAATTAGAATGCTTTCCTAACTCTTCACGTTTTTCTATTTTCAGATTAAAACTTCCTAAGATTAGAGAAAACAAAAACTAACCATCGTCTAATTAATAGGCCTTGTGTGAAAATGCAAAGAGGTAGAGAAGGTCAACATTCAAGAGGTACACCAGTAGTTAGTTTTCTATGGATTTAGACCATCTCCTATAAAAAAATTATGTTACTATAAATAGACTGATATAAATTATAATATATTAAAATTAATTATTATAGATCATAAATATTACTTTTTATATTTAAAATTTTTTATGTATTTTTTTTAATAAAATATTATCTTATTATTTTGTTGATCGAAGATGATTCTGACTTGATTTCACATATAGTGAGACCCAACTCACAACTCCACGGATATATTTCGCATCCCCCTCCCGAAAAAAAAAATATTGATCTTTTATTACCATTCCTTTTATCTCGACGGGAACACCACGTCTGATTCCACGTGCAACCACGTTATAGAACCAAGTTCGTTGTAAAACATTCAACAGAAAAAAGTCTATAATCAAATCAGATTAAAAAAAAGTTGACCAAGAAGGTTACAGTCATGATGATGTCCCAATTATGATTATTACACTCCACTAAGTAAAAGGAGCTATTAAACTTCTTTCATTGTGCTGTGTATACACATTTTTTTCCTCTGTCATTCTTTCCTTGTATTCTTGGTTTAATGATATTCAATGCTTACCGTTTTTCCCGTGATTTTGATAGAGCTGATTTTTTTCCCCCATTTTTTCCATTTTATTTTCCATATTTAATAACCCTTTTATCTCTTTTTTCTTTTTCACCAAAATTATGTAATTTAAAATAGAAGGGTTCAACATATAGCTAGAAGGACAAAGAAAAAGAAAAAACATTTGAAAGATAAAAACAAGTAAAGGTGTAACGTGCATAGGTAGACTTGAAGATAGATACTGGTTGTCAAGTTTGGAGAGAAAGGTGGCCTGGCCCATTGGTTTGCTCCATGGAATATGCCTAATTGTACTATGCTCTGCACTCTATCTATCTCGTCCAGATCCGAGACTCATACAGCATGTAGCTTTCAACGATAAATTTTCATCCTTGGTATCATTCATGACCTGAACTTTTGTTTGATCGTTCATTTTCATTTGCAAATGTGTTATGCCCGTGAAGATTGCTAGTTATCCATTTTGTCCCACGTATTTATGGAAGTGCCTTTCCCGAATCTCTCATTTTGACCGATAAATGTATATTAAGACGCAATGTAAAGTGTTTAAATCTTGAAATTATTATTTTGGAAAAGGTTTTATTATACAATTGCTTAAACAATTATTTGTACAAATTTTGTAAAAAAAATATTATTTTGAATAATAATAAAGATAAGTTTGTTAAAAAGATAAAAATTAGAGCAAAAAATTTATGGAATAATTTCTTATATAAATATATATTTTTTCATATAACTTATTTATAAACTTTTTTACTTTTATTTTTATTCTCATATCAAATATATATTTACTCAGAATAAATTATAATTTATTTTTTTTATTTTGTTCTGTTTAAGAACTCAAACTATAATTTAGTTTATGGACTCTTACTTTAGTTATGTATGTAACAATTAAGCTAAATCACTAGAAGTAAGCTAATGAAATTAGAATAATTTATCTGAAATTCAAACTTTTATATCATCATTATATATATAAAAAAAAAGGAAGAGTGGTAGATATTCTATTAGTAATAGATTTAATATGATCCATTGTCATTCTAAAAGTTTTTACATTATTACTAACACTTTGATGCCTAAAACTTGCTATCTTTAGCTAATTAGACCCATGCATGTAAATTCCATAAAGTGAGTGATAAATATTTTTATTACTGACCAACTATCATTTTATTTCTACTGACTATATTTATATATTGGTAGACATAAATGTAAATATTTGATATTTATGCTCAACACAAAAAAAAATTTACGAAATGTTTTACATGGATTTAATTTTGATTTAACGACCTATTTATATCTGCCACTCATACAACTAAATTCAGTTTAAAGAGTGATTCAAAATTTCAAATTATCCTGATCCTTTCTAATTAAAATAACCTGATCCTCAGGTCAATGGGGCCTTGTGGAAATCAGACGGTCACCAAGCGAATACGGAACCCGAGTCGCCTCTTTACCCTTGACGTGTAAAGACGGTATTACCCTCGATTAAAAGACACAAACCCAGTCAAAGGACCTGCCAAAATCTAAGCCCATTGCCCTTCGCAGTCCATGTTCACCCTCATCCCTATCTCTCTCTCTGTGAAAATACTTTCTATCTCTAAAATTGAAACTTGGGCAGCAGAAAGAAACAAGCAGAAAAGTGCTCCACATTCATCACTGATCGAGGTTAGGAGTTTGCTTTTTCTTCCACCGTTCCCTTTTCTCCTTCTTTAAGTTGATTTCGATTTTTTCGATTATTTAATCGCCATCAATTTCAGAAAATTTTTTGTATCTTACGATAAGTTAGTTTTTAGCTCAGAGCTCGTTGAAGTGCCTAACCTTATGATCGGGTTTGTTAATTTGTGTGACGGTTTATGTTTTTCTGGTTTTTTTCGTTTCGTACTTTGTCTATCGGGAATTATTTGGGGTATTCGATGGATCAATCTGTTATCTCTTATGGGTTTATGTTTGGTGATTGATTATGTAACTATGGGTTTGGGTCTGAATTCACAATGAGTCCTCGATGAATCTGATATACAATATATGCTTTCACTGGTCACTCAGACAGCGGAAAGAATGAGTTTGAACTTAGGCAGGATTCGAAGTTTACCATAGTATGGTTGTAAGAGATGCAGCAGGTGATAGACGTGGAATTGTAAATTTTAGTACCATTAGTTGAGATATTGAGAGGACGAAGTTTTATCTTATACGATGGCAGAAAATGTCTGTCCATGAATTGAGCAGTAATTGGCCGAAGGAAATTGTTTTGGGAAACATGGCCAGGACATAGATTGCGGAGAAGCTTTCATGATGTAGTTTAGGCCGTCATTCGGCAAATTATATACTGGATTTTCATAAGGGTTTCCATGTTTGGCATTTACATATCATTATGGTCTTATTTGAGGTTGCATTTGTCACGTTTCTTGTAGTTCAGTGAAAGTATTGGTTCTACAGCTATCGATCTGAAATACTTTTTAGAATTAAATTTTGTTATTTTGCATTGTATAGACTACTAAAAAACAAGACATTTTTGTAATTGAGCTCAATAAAAATTTACATAATTGTTTGGATATACTTTCGATTATACTTTACTACCCTTACAGATAATTTTATGTGCTTGATATATTTAATCTAAGAGCTCCTGGGTTATGCATAACGCATTTGTATAGTTGGTTTTTGTGGAAGTGGTTGGACATCTCAGCAGTTGTGCCCGTGCCCTTTTGAGTTTTTCTGTACTATGAACCTTCTTTGTAAGACATATGGTCATAAGCTACATCGCTGAAGTTTGTTTTTTTAACACTGTTGGAAATGCTTCTTGGTAGAATTTCATAATCGGCATTGTCTTTTCCTCATGAATTATTAGGATTGATGAACAAATTGTTAACTGTTCAGTTATGTTGGTTGGTGGCTTTAATAAGTGTGGATATATTTGTTTTGGTCCATTGTTAATGGGGATTTGGAGATAGATTTGAAGCACCTAGGTTGGCAGAGACAGAAGTTGGGATATTTCTGATGTTTGATATCTTGTTATTGGGTTCAGTGTGATGAGTTTGTCTGAGGCATTTCTTGAAAATTCAATGTGTGTGATTTATTAGAAGTTGTAGGGTTTTATAGTTAAGGCAAACAGGTGGATCCTTGATCCTTCAAGAAAATAACTTCTAACATTAGGCAGTAGATCTGGATTCGCTTCTGTAACACTTGTGAACTGAATCACATTATTCAATTAAGATTACCACCTGTCCACCTTTGCATTTTGCTAATCACTTTTAAATATAAATTGTATATTTGTTATGCCTCTTAACTTGTGAATGGTTGAAGCAAATCATTCAATTTAGTATAGCAGCTTTTCATTTTCTTTAAATTTCTCCTGGATATACTACTTATGCTATGTGATTTATGTACTGTCATAGTTTCCGCAATGCACCGTGTGGGTAGTGCGGGGAACACAAACAATTCAACTCGCCCTCGCAAGGAGAAGAGATTAACATATGTGTTGAATGATTCTGATGACACAAAGGTGAACTCATTATTTCCTTATTTTATTTGTTCCAGGAAAACAGCAAAGTTTCATGGTTCTTTCTTGTAATTTGCATCTTTATCCCTACAACATTTTCTTTGACATTGTGCCTCTAAACCTGTCATGTCAACTAGTTGTGATTAAGTTAATGAATATGTGCATTTTTCACTTAGTTGGATGAAAATACATTTAAATTGAAATTCATATTATTCTCTATCATTTGATATTAGACTCTTTGGTGGTGTGCATATTTTTCCCCTTATTTTTAATATTTACCCACTATTTTACCTTCTAATCAATCAAAAGTTTCATCAATAGTTTGTCGGACACTATGGTACCTGACTCCTTCCAGCTAGGTACTTTATCATTTTGCTTCAAAAAGTTGTCATGTTAGATGCTACTCTTGCATCAATCTTGCACGTATTGGTTGAAAAGCTTTTTATATTTGAAAATTATCTTAGTTGGTCTATCTATTTTCGTTTGACATTTGGTTCTTTTCTGCAGCATTGTGCAGGCATAAATTGTTTGGCTGTACTTAAATCTGCGGTATCTGATGGGCCTGATTATCTTTTCACTGGTAGCCGTGATGGCAGGCTAAAACGATGGGCACTAGCTGAGGATGCAGCGACATGCTCTGCTACCTTTGAATCTCATGTGGATTGGGTAATCCTTATAATTTTTTTCCTTTTTAAATTTTCTTCCCCTCCATTTGTTTGGTGACATTTGATTTAATAACCTCAGGAACACAGCAATGTTTATTTACTACAGTTACTTGATGGCACTTCATCTGCAATGGATTTTTTTGCTTTTTCCTAGGATGCGTAGTTAAGTGGATTTCATGTTAATTATGCATTTTTTTAAGTTAAATGCCCAATCTCAGTGTTAAGGTGAAAAGGTGTGAGAAGAAAGCGTGTGATATAGCATGGAGAAGCTGCTCACTATGCTCTGTGCAATATGACTTATTCTTGGGATGCTTGGGATTGATTATGAGAGACCTGTACGCGATGTCTGATTGAGATGAATGATGAATACTATATATATTTTTTAGTCTTTTATTTGCAAAGGAAGTCTGCAATTGCTGGATTTTGATGTAATATTTTATTTATTTTACTTTGTATAGTGCTTCATCAAACATCCTTACATATACTTTTTAATTGTCTTTGATGTCTTCTCTTTCGTTGGTGTTAAAGGTTGATCCTTAATTTCAGTAGAAAAGTCAAGGTTGAGAAGGAAAAGGAAATAAAAGCCCATTAATTTCTCTTGTACAAAAAAAAAATATTTAAAAACAACTATCGAGATTTGATTGAATACTGAAAGAGACAAGTTTCACAGCTGCTGAATTCTTGAATTTCTCTGTGACTGTCTTTTCATCATGTTTCCTTCTCTTACCTTGTAAAAATCATAATTCTTCCCCTTTAAAATAACATTTCTTTTTTTGTCTAATTATACTTTACTGGAAATTCCAGTAACTAGTTTCTTGAGATCTAGTCAATCCTTCATGTGCAATCTTTGCTACTATTTGGTGCATTTGGTTGGAGCGCAATGTTCATATGTTCAATGAGGTTTCTCTGGCTTAGTAGTTGATTTGGGGTAAGATTAGGCATTTAGCTTCTACTTGGTGTAAAGCTCATGGTTTGTTTCATGGAGTTTCCCTAGCAGAGATATACAAAGGGATTGGGTAGCTTTGTTCCATTTATGTTTTCTTTTTCTCTTTGCTTTTTTATTTTTTCTTTTTCTGTTTTCTGTTATTGAGGATCCCTTGTCCTCAAAATTCAATGTAATTTTCTTCTCTTCGTCTTAATGAATTTCTTCTTTTATCAGGAAAAAAAAATCCTTCAAGTTCAATCTGTCAAAGTTCCTGAGACTGGAATTATTCTTCAACTTATACATTTTTTTTGCTAAATTCCAAAACCTTGTATCATAATTGTTTAATTTGTATGTGCTAAATTAGCAGGAAATGAAAATAATGAGCTCTTCGTACCCACCAAACATAATATTTACACAATTTGTAACACATGCATAACAGCATAAGTTACATTTGAATATATAGAAGTTGTTTTTAATTCTTGCAGGTTAATGATGCGGTTCTTGTGGGTGATAATACACTTGTTTCTTGTTCTTCAGATACGACCCTTAAGGTTTGTTGATCACTGTTTGTTATTTGTTGTAATCAATCCTTGCTCTTCTGCTAGGATACTAGTACTGATTTAATTATTTTTACTCCTTTGTTTTTAACTGGGCTTTTGTATGTTTGTGCCAGACATGGAATGCCTTGTCCAGTGGAACTTGTATTAGTACACTCCGCCAGCACTCTGATTATGTTACTTGCCTTGCAGCAGCGGAAAAAAATGTAATGTACTTCAAACTTTCCATGCTTGTTATTAATTGCATCAAGAAAAGGCCAATTTTCTTGCTTTAATATGTTCCGCATTGAATCTGGTAGATAGTTTGATTAAATTAAAAGTTTGTATCTTTATCAAATCCATTTTCTTATCTTTTAATAGTGTCATGCATTTTAGAGCAATATTGTTGCCTCTGGTGGCCTTGGCGGGGAGGTTTTTATATGGGATCTGGAATCTGCACTTGTTCCAGTCACAAAGTGCAATGATGCTATGGATGATGATTCTTCAAATGGTATCAATGGTTCTGGCAACTCACTACCAATGACAAGCTTACGTACCATCAGCTCAAGCAACGGTATATCCATGCACACTACTCAAACTCAAGGGTACCTTCCAATTGCTGCCAAAGGCCATAAGGAATCCGTTTATGCATTGGCAATGAATGAAGGTGGAACACTTCTTGTCTCTGGTGGCACAGAAAAGGTACAATGTGGCTTTGATGTTCCCATTTTTGTTCTGACTTGGTGAGGCTTATGTTACTACTTTAGAATTTTAGAGGTGGTTTGTTTGAATTTGAACTATATTAGCTTGAATTTCATTAGCTAGATCATGGTATGTTGTCTCTAACCTTAAGAACATGGTTTATCTATGCCTTTTTTTTGTTGCTCTAGGTTGTGCGTGTTTGGGATCCAAGATCTGGATCAAAGGCTTCGAAGCTAAAAGGGCATACCGATAACATCAGGGCACTGCTTTTGGATTCTACTGGCAGGTTTGTTGAGTGGGCATCTAATTTTTAGTTGCAAATTGTCAGTCGACATTCATACTTTAGAGCCCCCCCCTCCCAAATACTTCAAGTATTTCTTCTACTTCTGAGAAGTTATTGTTTACAAACATTAGAGTTAGGAACTTGCTTTTGTCCTTTGCTTTATTTATGAGTTCTTTATTATCATAAAATTCCCCCTATCTCTTTCTGCTTTGGTCTTTCTGATATTGCATTTCTATGTGTTCCCACAAGGCCAAAACATATAAATAACTATGAAAATAAATAACAATATTTTCATTGTCTATGTCTCAGTGGATTGCTATTTAATGGTCAATACTCAAGAGTATAATGAATGAAATGCTGTTTGGTTTTCTTAACTATTATATACAGCCATGCATCTTTCATTGCCTAAATTTATTAGATCGAATTAAGTAATACTTTTTTCCTACTAGTCAGCTGAGATATTAGTCATCCATTATTGCAGGTTATGTTTATCAGGATCTTCGGACTCTATGATAAGGTAATGCATGCGTATGGAGTTAAAAGCATTTTCATTTGCTTGTTGTATGCTGACTAATCTCACCATCTTTCCTCATAGGCTTTGGGATATTGGTCAGCAGCGATGTTTGCATTCTTATGCAGTTCATACAGATTCTGTTTGGGCACTTGCCAGCACCCCAACATTTAGTCATGTTTACAGTGGTGGGAGAGACTTTTCAGTGAGTGCTGTTTTCCTTTAAAAATAACATCAATATATATTTCTGTAATTATGACTTGAATTTATGTGACATTTTGTTCTGTTTAACTTGCGAAGCTCATCTATCTGATGCCCTATTCTTTTATACCTTCAGTTATACTTGACAGATTTGCAAACGCGAGAGAGTGTTTTGCTTTGCACAGGCGAACACCCTATTCTTCAATTGGCTTTGCATGATGATAGCATATGGGTTGCATCAACGGACTCTTCAGTTCATAGATGGCCTGCTGAAGGACGCAACCCGCAAAAGATTTTCCAAAGAGGCAATTCCTTTTTAGCTGGAAACTTGTCCTTTTCAAGAGCAAGGGTTTCTCTAGAAGGATCTACCCCCGTATGTTACATTTATTTCTAAAAGTTCAACATACTAATTCTCTAGTTCTTTTATTATTATATCTACCAAGTGTTTTATTGCTCTGGGAACTCATAATACCAATTGCATATATAAATGTTAAGATGAAGCATATTTGTTTACATATCCCTAACTAGTGCTTCTTGTTTGGGTATCTGATGGGATCTATCTTCCAAAGAAGTTTCTGTTCAAAGATAAATGTTCTTTTGGTTCTTTCTGTTCTGGGGGCACTAATAATTTTCCGTTGTTGCCAAAATTACAAATGTAATTAGGTTCCTGTATATAAAGAACCAACCTTAACTATTCCTGGCACACCTGGAATAGTGCAGCATGAAGTTTTAAATAATAGGAGGCACGTTCTGACAAAGGTAATCGTGGTGTTTTTTGCTCATGTCATTATGTTAAACATGTTAATATTGGCATCTATTCTGCTGCTAAGTTGATTATCTTTCTGTCTGTTTATCTTATGAACTGAGAAATGACTTTCTTTATAGGATACTTCTGGTTCAGTGAAGCTGTGGGAGATAACTAAAGGTGTTGTAGTTGAAGATTATGGAAAGGTGAGAATTGGTTTTACTTTCATTTGGTAACTTGCACGGAAAATTTGTCTATCAGGGAAGGAGCTTATTTATCCTGATTATTATTTGCAAATTTCAACTATAGCTGATAAGGGTCATTTGTGAGTTCATAATAGCTCATGCTTTGCATGTGAACTGTTTAGGTTTCATTTGAGGAGAAAAAGGAAGAGCTGTTTGAGATGGTATGGACCATATGGTTACTGATTTACATCATCATGACTTTTATTTTTAATTATACTTTTTTGTCTGGTAAGACAACATTAATGATTTATAGTAGTTTGTTAGTTCTGGCTGGTTTTTATTTTCTTTCCACATTGCCTCAGGTTAGTATTCCTGCATGGTTCACAGTGGATACCAGGCTTGGAAGTTTGTCTGTTCATTTGGACACTCCCCAATGCTTTTCTGCAGAGATGTATTCAGCAGACCTTAACATTGTAGGCAAGCCTGAAGATGATAAGGTAAATGGATTTATTCTCATAAGCAATTTACCTGCCCTTCTTAAGTTTCTTTGATTTTGCTCTAGTTTTTGATATGTTATTATTGGTTGTAACAATTAATATCCAGTTTATACATCTGCCTACATTGTTCATTCTCCTTTTCTTTTTGCATGTTACTATTTGCTATAATAATTAATGTCAAGTTTATACAATTGTTAACATCATTCATCTTCATGTATGTTGGATCCATTACAGTCATTTTCCTATTTTACTCTGTTTCTTGCTTAATCTGAAATGATGCTTGTCATGGTGCTAGTATCATGGATGTGGTAGTATTATTTAGAAGATATATTTCTGTGAAGCTGACATTGGCCAAGTTCAGTTATGTGCTTAAACAGTTTTCAGAAGTAGGAGGTTCATGCATACAGTGGCATTCTGAGAATGCTTATAGTAGTTTGCTACATCTTTAAATATATGGAAAGCAATTACTGAGTCTTCCTTGTATTCTGCAGGTTAATTTGGCTCTAGAAACCCTTAAAGGGCTCTTGGCTCATTGGTTGATAAAAAGAAAGCAAAGAATGGGATCCCCAGCTCCTGCTAATGGGGAATTATTATCTGGAAAGGATATTGCTTCTAGATGTCTTACCCATTCAAGGATTGAGGTTGATGGTAGTTCCGAGAATGATGCTTTGGTTTATCCTCCGTTTGAATTCTCAGGTGTTTCCGCTCCTTCCATTGTTACTGAGGGCAGTCATGGAGGTCCGTGGAGAAAAAAAATTACTGATTTAGATGGAACTGAGGATGAGAAAGACTTCCCTTGGTGGTGTCTGGATTGTGTATTGAATAATCGATTACCTCCCAGAGAAAATACTAAGTAACTTTTTGTCTTTCTCTTCATTTTTATTTTCTCTCTAAATGGTTGCATTTAACCCATGACTGTAGTAGCAAGGAAGAAACCATGCTGATCGCAAATTGCATATCTTGTTAATGTAGCATAATTACCCGATGCTTTGCTGAATATATTTTTATTATTATTATTTTTATAGCTCAAAGTCATATCTTAGGCATGTTCTGATGATTCAAAGTTGCTGTTATCCTTGTTTTCTGAATGAGAACTTGACTCTAGAGAGTTATGTGGTGGTACTTTACACTCATATCCAAAAAAAAAAAAGAGGTACTTAACTTGGTTTTTATAACAGAAATCAACTTGTGGTGTGCTCAAGAAGTCCTGCTTCCTATTAATCCAGTGGCAACTGTTGCTTGGTTCTATGTATTTTCCACAGCAGCTTTAAACATTTTTTTGTACTTTTGACAGTTATTGTCATGAAAAGATAAATTTGTTCTCTTCTTTCTATATTACAAAACAAATGGAACATTGTTTATGGATTTGAGTTTCTGAGCATGATGGGAATTTTATCATTCTGGATCTTTATGATTATCATTGGTCTTGGACCAGTTATATATGTTCTCTTTAATATAGATTCCTTCGTGGTAACCTCTGCAGATGCAGTTTCTATTTGCATCCATGTGAAGGTTCTAATGTCCAAGTCCTCACGCAAGGGAAGCTAAGTGCCCCACGTATATTAAGAATTCACAAAGTAAGTTTTAGTATTTCATAGTAATTGACAAATGGGAAATGATATATGAACAGGGATTGCTCTGTAGAATTGTAGGAATTGGACAATGTGCTGTACATTTATCCTTGAAGCTGTGAATTGCTTTTGACATCAAATCAGAGACATTGCCATGAACATGAAGTTGCTAGAGGATACACTTACAACTACTATTCCGTGTGTGAAAAATTGGCAACCAGGACATTCTTTTCTTCTCTTAGGGATCTTATATTCTTTTTAGGAATAAATATCCCCTATAGTTGAACATGTCAGCACGAGTAGTTTGAAGAATGTTAGTCGCTTTTCCTTCTTTCTATTTTGTCCACCCCTGATGGGGGAATGGAATAGGAATAGTGGGATTTGGGAAAGGAAGCAGTGTTGTCAATGGCCTATGACAGCAAGCCTCAGAACCGCCACGGCGAATGCGAATTGCATGTTGGCCATTAAAAAAAATAAAAATATATTAAACAAACATAAAAATGCGTGAATACAAAGATTAAGAAAAAGGAATTAGATGCCATATTTTAGATGAAATTGAGATAGACAGGTAAGAAGTCAACAAAGAAACAATGAAAAAAAAAGGAAGGTATGAAAATAGGTGACTGAGGATTTCAGTCAGGTCTGTCATGATTTTGGTTGGGAGGGGGGGGGGGGAACTCAATGGAGCTCCCTGTGTTGAGAGCCCAAGTTTTGGCTTTGAGCGTTGGGAACGAACTGGTGTTCTGGACTGTTTTTCTTCTAATTTACTGCTATGTTTTGACTGAGAGAACTTAAAGACACATTCACCTATAAAACTAAGAAGTCTAATGGCTGGAAACAGGAAAAAATGGAAATCGAGGAGAGAAATTGCCATTCATCAGATATCTTCACCGTGGTAGATGCAATGTGCACCATGCCGGAGATGCTTCATCATGGAGGTTTTGAGGGAATTCCCTTTGCCATCATGCCATGTTGCCATGGCATCTGCCATTGACAACACCGAAAGGAAATTTTGACATATAGCATATTGGTATAGATTGGGCATTTATTGTAAATTTGTCAATAGGATATTTATTAGTAAGTTGAATATGTTAGATTACTTATAATAAATTTGGAATTATTTGGGATATTTAGTAATTTAGGATTGCTAGGATATCCTTATACTTAAGATTTAGTTTGTCAGTCTATCATTTGGAATTTTTTCAGGGGTTCTTCCTATTCTTGCTCTTTAGTCCTTATCTTCCCCTTCCTTTTGATGAAGTATGGGAATGGGATAAGAATATTGGGATATGGGAATATTAGGATTATGGAATGTACATATCTGGATGATTTGGGGGTTTATTATAATTAGGCTTTTTTAGTAATTTGGGGTCATAAAAGTATTTTTAATAACTTGAGGTTTTCTAGTAATTTAGGGTTTTTATTAAATGAGTGCTTTTATTTGAAATTATGATTACTTGGCTGTCAAGTTGCGTTTCACTATTACTACATATTTGGGTTCTCAGACTTTGATTTGGAATTTAAGATTACTATGTTCTCTTACCTTTCTTCTATCTTCCCTGTTTCTCTCTCTAGATTCTCTCTCCCCCAGATCTTCTCTCCCTTCACTCTACTGTCCTGTTCATCCTACATCACTTGTCTATATTCCCTCCTGTATTTCCCTTTCCTCCAAATCTCTTCTTTCTACCCTTTCATTCTGTTTGCCCTTCATCACTCCCTGTTAAAACTGTTTTACTGACAAGGTAGTTAAAGGTGTGCTTAAGGCGCTAAAAAGCGCATGCCTCACTAGAAAAAGGTGTTAAGTGTTAACATTAAAAAAAACAGTGTATAAATTAACTACTTCATATTGAAAATAAAACTTTAAAATGCTAAGTTATAAAGCATCATATTCAGTTGATAACATGCTCTGTTATAATAAAATCAACAGAATTTGGAAACAAAACATTAGTAAACATAATAAAATCCATAGAAATTGAGTTAAAACGGGCACAGAAACTGCCGGACTAGGTAATAAGAAAAGAATGGTAATTTAAAAAAAATACAATGAAATAATGTATAGAAAAGAAGGAAAAACCAGACTGAAAGCAGAGACTAACTAAAAACAGAGCATGTTCATTATCAGGGGATCAAACAGAATAAAACCAATATAAAATATGTTGAATTATCACAGAATAAGCCGACACACATAAAGAGGAGCTGAAGATTCGTTAAAAAATTAAAAGGCTCCTGTTTGGTTTGGTGGTGGCCGAAGTTGGTGTCCTTTGGTCTTCTCTTTTACTTAATTTTAGTTCTTCATTGAATCCTTGCCTTCAGTCTTTTGTAGTAAAACCTCATGTGTTTTTATTGGCTGGTCTTTTCTAAGTCCACCACAATCACCAAGGCGCTCCATGTGAGCGCACCTCCCTTATGAAGAAAAGTGCCATCAAAGTGCAAAAGGTGTGCGCCTCACTGTAGAGGCAGCGTCTCAAGTAACAAGAGACGTTGACCCTTTCCCTTGCCTCACCTTAGCAAATTTGACCACACACTTTTACACTTTTTCCATTTTATTCTGTGTTAAATGAACTGTGCATTAATTTTAGTGAGTACTTAACAGTTGTGAGACCAATAGATTTTTCAGCTTTTTGTCATTTTAGACATGCATTCTGATTCTGATCAAACTTTTATGGTCAGTCAATAACTATGACAGGAAAAACTGTATCTTTTGGCCCTGTATTCATGTTGTCTCATTTCCAGTTTATATCTCCTTTTTAGTTCTTCTGTTCTTACGATGACAAACTTCAATATGTTTTTCGTTGGTTGCTTCAATCACATTTTGTAGGGTTAGATTCACAGAATTATAGTTCTTTACATGTGTTGTGTAGTTGACTACTTGACTGTGATCATGAATTCATGATTCATTGCTTTGTTTTTTTGGATGGATTCTGTATGCCTATTTCTACCAGGTAAATGATGCATTTCAGGATGATCAACTGATCGCTTACTTATTTTTTAAAATTTTTTTGGTTCTAGGTTATTAACTATGTTATAGAAAAGATGGTCCTCGACAAACCTTTGGATAGCTTAAATGCTGATGGTAATTTTTCCCCTGGACTTGCTGGGTCACAGTTACAACATCAAGCAGTTGGGGATGGATCTTTCCGATCTGGGTTTAAGCCTTGGCAAAAGCTTAGACCTTCTATTGAAATATTGTGCAGCAATCAGGCAAGTTGTATGTTGTCGTCAATGCAGTCTTATAACAGTGGAAATATTATAGTTTTCTGGATGCTGAGATTGAAGTTCATGTTTAATTTTGCTATATCTGGCCTACTTTTCAATTCATGCATATGTCTTTTAGAATATGTTTGCTAACCTGATTGCCATTTTTGGTTACCCTTTGTGTTGTTTTCTGCAAGTCATTAAAGACATCTAATACCCTTAGAATTCTGTACTTTCTTTAATGTTTTGGATTTTAATTGAAAAGTTACAATTTTGCTCAGCTTCTAGAATCCATGATGCAGAATTAATTGACAAAATCTTGGTCAGTAGCTTTAAAAGTAGATTAAAATGGCTTTTGTCTGATTATCCTGAAAATCTGTTGGTGTACCTTTTACCTATGATACCTTGAATTGTTCGGTTGAAAAATTGTGCTCCAATTCAGACAACAATAATGCTTTCTTTAGCAGAAACATTATTCATCATGTTCACCTTCACTGGATGTGACAAGATGAACGGATACTGGATGTGATAAGATGATGTTTTCAGACTTAAATGCTTAATCTACACTGCCCTAAACTGTGTGCTAGCATGTCTTCTGATTGGGTTGATGATGATAGTACCTATTCTCTTTTATTATTATTTGACCCAAATTAACCGGAACGAGTTTAATTTGATTGACAGTTGTATTTGCTTTAATCTGAGATAATATGTAATTTTTCATTGAAGTAATGTGTACTTAGTCAATTATTATGACTATTTCCAGGTGTTGTCTCCTGAAATGAGCTTAGCCACAGTGCGAGCTTATGTATGGAAGAAATCAGAGGATCTGGTCCTAAATTACAGACTGGTTCAAGGCAAGTGACTGCAAATTGCATCTGCTTCAGAGGTGGGTATAACATCGTGAACTTTGCTTAGCTTTTTTCAGCTACAATAACAATAAGATACTAATGCTTTTGTGGAAGGGGAAGGTTTGGTAAGGTGGTATTTATTTTTTGATTGATGAAAATGTTGCTCCCCAAATTGAGAAGTCTTTAGGGCCAGTTTGTTGCAGCTGGGCTGTTGAGAAAAGTAATCTTAGGTGTATAAAACATAAGCTTTACCATGTAATTTTTTCTCTCTCAAATTGGAGGAATATAATTTTAGTAAGTTTTGCCATTTTTTGAATGGCGATTTATCACAAATAAAGGCTTAGGATGCATTACCTATCCACTTTTTTCGCTCCCAAGTTCTAGTATCATCTCTAAAAGAAAAATAACTAGAAGAAAAAAGATTGTGTGTATTTTCTTTTTGGTTATCCTTACAAAATTTACCAACTCCTTATCATGCCCAATTCTTCTTGGGTATGAAAAGTATATACTGGATTTATGTTGTCTCAGCAAGGTTTGCAGACTTTATTGTTATTAATGCTTGCTGGTTTTCTTGTGATTGTGTAAAATACTTCTGAGCATTGATTCTTCTGGGGGTGCCTGCGTTGATCGGTGGCATTATAAGAGATTTGTAAATTCTGAACTCTCATTTTTCACTGAATTTAGTGGCATTCTCCAAACCTGCTTGGATAGTTTTTTCTTTGTCGGAGAGCCGTTACCATAAAATTTGAATTATATCTAGCTGGAGTGCATACTTTTGCTGGAGAATGGTGGAGTCATGGATGATCTGCATCTGACAAGATGAAGTTTTTAGTTGACTCTGTTGAGAGTTAGTGGGGATCATAATGGCATATTGGGATGTTTTTGAGGAATTAGGTAGTAAATTTAGAGATGACAACGGAAAGGTTGTACATTTGAATTGTGCGTTAAATACCTAGCCATAGAAATTCTGTTCTCAAGGTGTATCCTCACACCCTCCCTCTACCGTTCTGTTTTCTTACTTTATTTTATTTTAAAATTTTGTTAGTTGTTCATTGCAAATAATATTATTCTCATTTGTTCAAATTAGACATTTGATATCTAGTGCTAGATTCTCTTCAGCCACCCTGTATTGGGGTTCGTTCTCTCTCTCTCTCTCTCTCTCTCTATATATATATATATATATTCCTAAATAGTGAGCCGATGTATTCAGTCTCGTGTTCTGACTGTATTTATAGCCAATCATTCCATTTTATGCCTTTATCTTATGTATATTTGCCGAGTAAAGAAATGTGGATATGGAAACTGGAATCATACAATGGAAGGCAGCCCTACCCTATTAATAAGGGACTCCAGTACCAAATTTGTTTAGAAAGAATTACTCAAAGAAATCTTGGTAAAGATATGAACATTAAAAGAAATGAGGGAATAATGAAGAATAATGAGTGGTTGATTAGGTCATACAGGGTTAATAGTTATTAAGTTCCATCACTATCTTGGTAACATGTAAAAATATGGTTGATTAGGCTTGTGATTAATGTGTTATTGAGGAGGCCCCTATTGGGACGCAACGGGAAATGAAAAATGGGATTTGGCGTTTTGAGGGGATCGAACCCGCAACCATAGGCCTACCCCCTGGTTATGACCAGGGGAGGTACGAGCTGAGGCTCACTGGTTGTGTTATTCTTTTGTTTCTTATGGTTTGTGTTTTTCTTAGTGTCCTTTCATTAGGATTTCATGTTTTGTTACTCTCTCACTCAGTTGACATATTTGTTAAGTTCTTCACCTTGATATTCTACAATCAAAGTAATTGGCCCACTAAAGTTTAGTCCTACATCCTTCCTTTATTGTCTTGTGCAGGGTTAATGGTTTGAAAAATGCTAGAGGTAATCTTCTACTTGGTGAACACTGAATTAGAAGGCTCCATGTTATTTAGCATCGTGATCATTGACTTGTGAGACTGGTGCAGCCTTGTTATTTAATATTTCTCTCCCTTTATTTAACCAGACAATCGCAGTTTATATGTCATTCTGGTGTTGCAGGGAATTGGAAAATAGGGTTGATAAGACTGGATAACTTCACTAACTTGGTAGTGGAAGTGGAATGCAACTTGATAACTACTACTACGTTTACAATGTGCCCCAGCGAATTTCCCCAACAAAAAGGGAAAAAAAGAAAGGAAAACGTAAAAAAGGTTAGAAGTTCTAAAGCGGCAAGATGTGAGATTTCAGTGGTAGTGAAAGAAATGGAGATCGCTATCTGTGATTAGGCAGAATATTACAATTGATAGTCCAAACTTGGGTGCGTCACAGAACAAAAGAGAGAACCAATTCTTGAACCATACTGCTTTGTGGAGAATAACCAACCCCGCTGTGGGTTACAGATGGGAAACACATTACTTTGTTAACCAATTTCGACCATGCAAAGAGAGGGAAAAAAACAAGTCCATATAAAACGAGGAAAGAGCACGAGTTAGTGTGACTCGTGAGTTGAGTATTTGTGACTGCTACTATTTTCTTGTAATTTTCTCATGTCTTGTCATTTCATCATCTTGTGGCTCCGTCTTAACTTGAATTTTTATCGGTCCACGTTTGGGAACAAATTCAGTGAAAATGGAGGGAACGAAAGTGGAAGGATAATGTCTTTTTTGTGTGCAAAGATTATAAAAGTAAACGTGTAAAATAAAAAAAAAAATGTTCATGGTTAGCTTTTCCATCACTTATACTCCAGTTTTGAGGAGAATAATTTTTTGAAGTCAAATCAATGAAGTTTCCTTTTAAAATTATTGTTCTCACTTTCCATTTGCGTACCAAATAAGAGAATATTAAATTTCCATCCCATCTGTAACCCTCAATAAAATAAAGCCTTGTAGATTACTCAGTAGTTTATCACAGATGTGGCTGGCATAATTTCGTTTAATAAATGTCACTTAGGAGAAGTCATCTCCATCTCCCAATTCCCCCCACTGACTCTCTCTTGTACTGTAGACTTTGATGGATACTTGCCTTTGGTGAAATCAGTTTATATTCTTTTTCTTGTGGCCCGCTTTACTTTGTTCTCTTGACATTGGACTCCAACATCAACGAACATGCACATGTATATCCAGGAGAAAACAACTTTGTGTCATTGAAAGCACTGGAAAATTAGACCTCCATCCACTTATGGACAGAATTGGATTCTATGCTTTCAGAGTCAGTATATATTAATGTCAATGTAAGAATCTGAATAGAATCCATATCCGTGTAGATTTCACGTAAAGTAGCTTATGGTTCTCTTCTCTGATGCACGCTAAGTTTGAATCTTTGTCTTTACTTTCTCTGTCGCAAGGTGTTGGGGGCCTTGTACAAATGTCAAGTTTCATAAATAATTTTTCTATATAAGGAGAAGTTGTAGGAGCTTTTAGATCATTGAAACAGTTCTTGTAATAAAAAAACACACAGACAGAGATAGAGAGAGAAAAACAGGGTAGGGAGTGTGTCTTTGAGAACTAAAAGCCATGGGAGGGTATGGTTACACGTACCGAAGCTTCTCCGCCTACAGTACCGTGAAAGATGAGTCAAGTGGGCCTGCTATAAGGCCACTTGCTCCTTTCGTCCCCAAGATCAACAGAAGCTCAGAGGGCTATGTTACCAAGAAAACGATAGTGCCAGTTGCTAGCAGACCTTATGGCGATGATTATCCCGCGAGAGATGATCGGCAAACAAGTCCAGTCCATGGTCGCCCTCCTAAAAGTGACGAGTTCTTTACCAAGGTGCAGAATGAAGCTAGCCGACCTGATTGGCGCCAGCCCTCACAGCCATCAGCTTATAATGGTGCTGGTGGCTATGGTGACTATGGTAACTATGGCAACAAAGAGAGGCGCAAGCCTATTGGAAGTACCATTAGGAATGACAACTCTAATGGTTACAATGGTGCCAATGGCTATGGTGACTACGGTGACTACAGCAACAAAGAAGGGCGTAAACCCACTCGGAATGATGACTATGATGGTTACAAGAGTCCTAAAGGCTATGGTGACTACGGTAACTATAGCAACAAAGAAGGGCGCAAACCCACTTGGAATGATGACTATGCTGGTTACAATAGTCCTAAAGGCTACGGTAACTATAGCAACAAAGAAGAGCGCAAACCCACTCGGAATGATGACTATGATGGTTACAATAGTACAAAAGGCTACGATGACTATGGTAACTACAGCAACAGAGAAGGGCAGAGGCCAATTGGAAGTACCACTCGGGATGATGACTATTATGGTTGCAATAGTCCTAAAGGCTATGGTGACTATGGTAACTACAGCAACAAAGAAGGGCACAAGCCCACTGGCAGTCCCACTCGGAATGACAACTATGATGGTAATGGCTATGGTAACTACAACAACAGAGAGGGACAGAAACCGATTGCAAGTACCATTCGGAAGCCTGCAGAAAACTACGGTGCCGTGGAACCAAACAAAGTCATCCCTACCTCCAGGCCACAAATTAGTTCAGGTTGGACTGCATCACCAAGAAAAGGGACCCCACTAAGTGAACCAACAAATGACATTGGCACGGCCATGGAACTGTTGAAGGAAGCCGCAAAGCTGAAACCTAGTGGCCATTCACCGGGTAGTGGTTCTCGTCTTGGTGAGCCAACAAGCAAAGTTGAAAAGGACATGGAGCTGCTGAAGGAAGCTGAAAGGCTGAGAAATATTGCGACTGGTCGTCCACAACCCCGGAGCACCCTGCCAATAGAGCCAGCAACGCCAAGCAAGGATCACTTCGGAGAAACCATTGACAGTAGGGACGCTGCAAGGGGGTATGGAAACTTTAACCTTTCATCACGACCCCGAACACCACCAACACAACGCACAACCATTGTTGTTGCTCCTGACTACAAAGATAACATTGAATACAGGGACACTGCAAGACGGTATGGAAAGGCATCACTGCCGGGGTCAACCATCGACAGCAGGGCGGCTGAGAAGAAGTATAAAGGCAAGAGGATCTAATGCAGTGAACAATATCATGTGTTGAGATTCCATTGAATGCTTCTAGCTCAGGTTTCCTTTCAGTTGGTTGGCTTGAATTTATTTCTGTTTACCTTTCTGTTCTCATCAGTTGGTGTGTATCGTGTATGTACCTGCTGCGGCTAGAGGTAAGCTGTGTGAACCGCAGCCTCTACCATATCAGTGATAATGTAAGATGTTGTAAGGATTGAATAAATATGTGGAGTGATAATTAAGTAACATTCCTTCCTTAGTGGCTCATGTCTATGAAATTGGTGATTGTTGCATATGTGGGGATTACTTGATTTGGCCTAGGTTTTAGAAAGAGTTCGTAAAAAAACATATAAATAAACTAAAGATTCATGAAGTTATCATTATCTGTCTCTACTTTCTACGTATATGGATTTGAGCCGTAGAGAGAAATGTCAAGCTTAGAGAATCGCAGTGGCATGAAAAATTTTCCCATATTTCACAACTCTAGCGCACCTGTTCGCTCACAACAGATCCTTTCGGACTAGCCCTTGCGGAGTTGTTCGATAAGGTCTGATTCGATGCTTAATACTTTTTTCTTACTTATCTATCAAGATTCTTTTAGCTTTATCAATAAAATATCGCGCCGTGGAGGGTACCAATGGTTAGTTTGGTAGATGCTAAGTAAGTGTAACACAAGGCGTTGCAAATCAGTTCTATTAAATTCTTGGGCTGCCTCAGTTATACCTACTTCCTTTTAGGTGTTTTTAGAGTCTCTCGGGGGGCATTTATTTAGAGCATTCTATTTGTATCTGCAATCCAACTATTCCATCTGCTCCACAGATTTATGCATTAATGCAATCTGTGCTCCAGCCAGGCCACTGTCTTTATTTTCCCGCAAGAGAGTTAGCATCACTTCCTGTAGGACCGAAATTCTCTATTGCCACATCAAGGCCTGCTTTTTACTTTTCAAACCAAATTGTTCTTGGGTTAAGTAGGAGTAGGTCAACAGTAACCATTAGGGAGATACAAGAGCGAAAAGCAGAAGATCCCCCACTTTGCAACTTTAGCAATGAAACAAGAGTCCTAACACAAGCTCCAGAGGATTTTTATTTTTGCTTTGGTCACAAGCTCCAGGGGATGAGAGACACAAGCGTGGTGGCTCGGGAAGCAGACGTAGAAATGTTGAGCTGGGAATGTAACAAAGTGGGAAATCTGAGTGGGCTTCTGATTGGAGCATAGGCTCTGTATACAGACCAGTTAATATTGAGCTGCAAAACCCATCTAGTATTGACACTTCTCGCCCTATTTTCAGAGCACACTCTAAAAGCAAGTTCTCTTTTATTTTTTTTTTTGGGTCTTTCACTCTAAAGCAAGTAAGTTCCAACGGCAATCTTAGAAAATGAGTACACATTGTACGTTGTACATTATACCAGTCAAATTGAGCCGGTCCAACAGGCTGGCCCATTGACCCTGTCCATGTGTTTAGGTCGGGCTCCATTATCTTAACCTAATATTTTGTTGGGCTGGCTCGGCAAAAGAGAATGGCCCCACTGGGACGGCCTAATTTAATCTTTGGACCTTAATGCAATACGGTCTGATCTGACGAGCGAGCCCATTTGGCCCGATAAATAGGCATTGCCAAGTCTTTTAATCCTAACTCAATTCAACCAAAGCACACGGCGGGGTCAGCCCGATTTCACGGTTCTAGTATTTTACAAATGTTATATTTTAGAGGGCAGTTGATTCTTTTTCATATTATGTCAATATGGTACGAGAATAAAAATGTGGCAGAAATTTCTATAAATGAATTTTATATATAAAATATATAAAATTTATTCATAAAATTTTCGTTTTTATTTTTATCACATATTAAATATACACTTAATTAAAATGAATAGTCATCTCCTTGATGCTTTCTATTAAGTAATAAATGTGAAATATATGTCATTTGAATTTTTTAGTATTACTTATATTTAAAATTTGTCAAAAAAAAATTTTGGTAGTAGTCAAAAATTATTTTTAAAAATAAGGTTGAAAAGAAAAAAACAGTAAGAGACGGCATCCTCTAATTGATGATAATTTTATCGTCTACTACGAAGTTAATATTTGTTTTAAGCCATTCAGTCATTGTTACGGAAATTCTAGAAGAGGGGGAAAAGAATTAATGTCTAAGAAAAAGATTTTGATTTGGCTGTTCTTAAAGTATGTTTAGAATCACTTATTTATAAATAAATTTTTTTTAGAAAGTTATAAAATTATAATTGATTTAATTTTATAATAAATTTTAAACATAAATTTTTTTTTAAATCAGATTAAATTACTTTAATTTAAATCAAATCAAATTAATTTTATTTTTCATTAATTCCAAACATAATGTCAAGTCTTAAAAATGATCATTTCTCAATAACTGCCACAGCTAACTCTTAATTCGAGGAATTTAAAGAAGTTCCCTATTAACTTACTTACAAATGCTAGAATAAAATAGCCATCAATTTAGTTAGCAGGAACTAGAGTAATACTTGTTTAATAATCCTAAAAATTACTTAACGAAATATTAAATTCAAGAGGCATTTATTACATTTTTAAAAGAAAATTTAACAATTTTCGGGTAACCATGAATGAAATGACGCCAAATGCCTTTGTTAGAAAGAGATTTTGGGGCTTTGACTTTTTGTGAGAGTGGAAAATCTCCTCCTCACTATATTCCTTCTCTTGTCTGAAAGCCAGAAAAGACGGCGAAAGACCGAACGGCACTGGAAGAACAGCACCAAACAAACGCATCTCCCACGCTCAGACGCCCTCTGTGTCTCTCTTTACAGACAAGACAGCCATCCCCTCTTTATAAGGTTAGAAATTGAAATTCTGCTTCAATTACTGTAAGACTCTCTCTCTCTCTCTCCCTCTCTCTCTCTCATCTTTGCTACATAACACTGCATAGCATGATCTTTTCTGTTATTGTTCTTCGCCTCTTTTCTTTCTAAACCCTTCACGTTCTCTATCTGGAAAAAATCTTTCGTTTTCACTTTCCTTCTATCTAGATCACTTTGACACCACACTGAATTCCAAATATACTGGTCGTGCGTCTTGTGTGCTTTGTGGGCCAATGGCCATTAAAAGCTCGAAAAGGTTTACTTTTGATTTCAAATTCTTCTCATCACATGATGCACGAGTTTACTACTTACGATTGTAGGATTACCAAGTATAGAGGCTTTCATTCATAGTCAAGCTCGTTTTTTTTTTTTTATTGGATTGATGTGGTGATTGTTTGGTAACTAGAAACCATACATAGACCATGTCAAGAAATGAAGCTTAGATTCAAGAAATGGGGTGTGTGATTAGCCGAGAAGTGTCATCGGGAATAATCTCTGAGGTGAAGCAGGAGAAGAGTTTGAGTGTTGAGTCCAACAGGAAGGTTGATGAAGTCTCGGCGAGCAATGCTGAGAGGAACGTGGTAGAGGTTCAGAATGGTGGGAACGAGAAGGAAGAGAAACGAGGCAATGATGATGGGGTCCAGTGGCCACGGGGCGAAAGAAGAAGATCAAAGCCAAAACCAAGGCTAAGTAATCCGCCCAATCATTTGCGGGGGGAGCAAGCAGCAGCTGGGTGGCCACCTTGGCTCACGGCAGTGTGTGGGGAAGCACTCAGTGGGTGGATTCCGCGAAAGGCTGACTCATTTGAGAAAATTGATAAGGTGGGTTTGTATTTACTGGGAAAAGTTTTGAACTTTAGCTATTTTTGGGCTGCTTGCATTACATTTAACTTGAAATGGCAAAGCATTTGATGGATCATGCCATGTCTGGGATATGTGGATGTGGTTTGAAGATCATCAATGCAGATTATGAATGATGTGGTGATACTGTTGTCAAAACTCGCGATGCATTATTGAAATGGTCAATATGTGAACAGGATTAATAGGAATTGACTCTGCATTATTTGAGTCAGAAGAACTTATATAGTGTAGAATCTCACATTTGCTTCTTCTAACTATTTATTCTCTTCTCATACTTTGCTTGTTTTCTTTTTCTTTTAATTTTCCTATCATATTAGATTGGTCAAGGAACATATAGTAATGTGTACAAAGCTAAAGACATATCGACGGGTAAGATTGTTGCATTGAAGAAAGTTCGATTTGACAATTTGGAACCTGAGAGCGTAAGATTCATGGCTAGAGAGATTCTTATTTTGCGAAGATTGGACCATCCCAATGTTGCAAAGTTGGAAGGTTTAGCTACATCGAGGATGTCCTGGAGTTTGTATCTGGTGTTTGATTACATGGAGCATGATTTAGCTGGACTTGCTGCAAGCCCTGGAATCAAGTTCACAGAGCCTCAGGTTAGACCAGGTTTGCCTTGATAATTTGAAAAATGAATAGATATCCTTTGGTACACTTTCTTTCCAAGTGGCAGTATTTGATGTCTTCAAATACTATGTGTCTACTATTGCAGGTCAAATGTTATATGCATCAACTGCTATCAGGACTTGATCACTGTCATAGTCGACATGTACTTCACCGCGATATTAAAGGATCGAATCTTCTTATTGACAACGAAGGAATACTTAAGATTGCTGACTTTGGACTTGCATCTTTCTTTGATCCAAACCACAGGCATCCCATGACTAGCCGTGTAGTTACCCTTTGGTATCGGCCTCCTGAGTTGCTTCTTGGTGCCACAGATTATGGTGTAGGTGTGGACCTTTGGAGTGCTGGTTGCATTTTAGGAGAGTTATTGGCTGGGAAGCCAATTATGCCTGGTCGTACAGAGGTAACAACTTAAATGTCTTGTTTTGGCTTATAGGATTTTTCATTTCCCTGATTTTCTGTGTCACAAGCATGTAAAGCAATTCTATGAATCTCCTCCTTATGGTGGGGCTACTTCAACTAGTTTTCTGTTTCCTAATAGTTAAATATAAGTTACTTCCTAATCTGTTTAGTGTATGAAAGGCTGTGAATTCAGTAATTTACATATCGCTTTCTAGAACATATGGACCCTTTATTTATTGCATTGCAACCCCCCCTCCCTCATGGACTACATATAACCGCATATGCCTCTGTTTTGGCAGAAGTGGAATAGCTGAATAGATCAAATGGTTGCCCAGAAATTGTAAAAGCCAGTAGATGGAAGAGATTGTAACTACTTGTTACTTCTTTCTAGTCTCTCCAATCACTGTGGATGATTGCTTCATTGCCTGCTCAATAAGCGATTGCTTTTCATTGCAGCATAGCCTCCGCTTGAGGCCCCTTGTTCAAGTTGTTTGAATGTACTATTAAAAATGAAAACTGGGCAAAAAGGAGATAAAAATTTTAGAATTCTACAAAGGAACATGGTCATAGGAAGGCTGAAGGATGGTAAATAGGATATTTCTTTGGAAATTTCTGGGGGTGAATGAAGTGGAGGAGCACAACTGGATGTTTCTCAACATGGGAACAGCACACACGAGAAACTTTTTGTCATAGAAGCTGTAAAACCATTGGTAATTCACAATGTTATTTCTCTGGCAAAAACTTTTGCCTATCTGACTGTTATAAAGTCATGGTTTGCCCATACAATTTAGGTGTGGATTAATGGTAAATCAAGTCATGCACCCTCAAAAGTAGGATAATCAAGGCATGCATTTGTGAGGATTTAGAGGTACTAGTGGTTATGAGGATAGGAATAGTAACCTTGCTTCAGTTATCTAATAATGTAATGTGGACCATAACTAGCAAATTGTATTGTCTACAATGTGTACAAAATTTCTGTTTGTTTAAATGCATCTCCGAGTCTGTTTTCAGCAAATCACCCTCTTTAAGTGGTATAATGGATCTTATGTTTAGTTCTAGCATCTCTAACATAGTTTTAGGGAATTTGTATTGCATTAAGGATATATCAGTTGCATTTTATTCACTGGTTATTTGAAATCTTCATTAGATTTTTCTGACCCTTGAATACTTTCATAGGTGGAGCAACTGCATAAGATATACAAACTCTGTGGTTCGCCTTCTGATGAGTATTGGAAGAAGTCAAGGTTGCCTAATGCTACCTTATTTAAACCTCGAGAGCCATACAAGAGATGCATAATAGAGACATTTAAAGATTTTCCACCTTCTGCACTACCCCTTATTGATTCTCTTCTTGCAATTGATCCAGCAGAACGGAAGACTGCCTCAGATGCTCTAAGAAGTGAGGTGGGCTTTTGAAAATTATTGATTGTTGTCATGAAAATGCTGCCATGGTGTTTTCAATGATTTTATGCAACTTAGACTGTCTTAGTGTGTTGAATTCTGATCTATTCTTGGTGCATATAGACTTTTTATGGTGTGTAACTAGTTTTATCAGGCAGTATGATCCTTAACAACAATCATTGCCAGCGGATGCTTCTGATGTTGATAACATATCTTCTAAGAGCCCGGTTCTTCAGCATCTTGTCTTGGATACCTCATACAATAAATGTGCTTGAATTTTATAATTTTCTGCTGTAGGAGAATAGCCCATCAAATCTTGAATGTAGACTGAGGAAAACTATTTTAATTCTGTATCAGCCTGATGCTGTGCCTCTCCTAAGCTTTGTTTATCTTAATATATGTATCCTGTCTTGGAATATGATCAACAAGTTTGGTTTGATATTAAAATGGTGGGTGTCTGGGTTACCTTGGAAGTCAATTTGCTCTATCTTGTTTTCTTTGGAATTAGAATTAAAAAAAGTCCAAACTTGAATATTTTAATTTTTCATGATAAAGTATGTAGACATTCCAAAATTAATGTTATTTAGATGTTATCCTTGTTGAGTTTAGATGCTCTTTTTTAAGTCAAACCCATGTGCATTTACTTTACTTGTCTATCCTATCATTTTGCAGTTCTTTACCACAGAACCTTATGCTTGTGATCCTTCTAGTCTTCCAAAATATCCCCCTAGCAAGGAAATGGATGCCAAACGAAGGGATGATGAAGCAAGGAGGTATCTGCGCTCTTAAGTTTGCTTTCTGCATACTAAAAGTAATGCACACACATACACTAAATGTGTGTGCATATTTAAAAAATTAATATAAAAATAAAAAGTGATTAGGAGAGAGAAAATGGGAGGAAGATTAGAACAATGAGGAGAAAATGTAGAATGTCGTTATCTGAAACAATTATATTTTATATTATTTACATTATTCAGTGACATCTATGATTTATCACCTTATTTCCTTTTTTAAGTTACGTAACAAATGTGCAAATAATATAAGAACTCTTTTGGAAATTTTGGGACAAAAAGTGAAGACTGTAAACTGTTCATATGTTCTCTTTATTAACAGTGAAAACATGGAGAATTACATTTTTCCTTTAAGTATGTTTTAACTTTTAATTTAAGCTTATGACTGAACATCACTAAAGATGGTGAGCAGATAAAGGGGAGTCTGCTATACCCACACCTACCCCCACCCCCCCCCCCCAAACACCTTTTTTCTATTGGTTAATGTTCTGCAGTTATAATTTAGCCATCCTATTATATTTGACCAACTCTGAGATACTCTGTCAATATGAATGTTCAGATTAAGAGCTGCAGGCAAAGCTCAGGTTAATGGTGCAAAGAAGCATCGTACACGTGATCGTGCTGTGAAAGCTATTCCTGCTCCTGAAGCCAATGCTGAGCTTCGATCCAATATTGATGTATGTTCAAAAAATTACTTTTATTGATAAATATGTTTGATGCTTTGGTTAGTCACTGAATAGATGTGCTTTGAGAATATTTTATCTCCCAAGAATGTTTGATAAAATGAAATGATTGAGAGTAAGTGGGAAGATCAGTTAGGATTTGGCAACTGAACTTTCCTAATGTTTCTCATGCTGACACAGATATCTGGGAATAACAATATCAACAAGTAGATTATTAAGATTTATGATGGGCGTGTGTGTGGGAGAGAGAGGCCATTGCGCCCATTTTTTGTTGTTGCTACCAGCAATGATAGGGTGGGGGTCACTAGTATTCAATTATATGTTAGATGGTTAATGTGTTGCTTAAGGCATTTGAACTTTGAAGTATTCTAGTAAATTGAAATTACAGCAAATAAGTTAACTCATTTCTGAATGAGCTTAAATGGTTTGCTACATCATAATTTTTTAAGCAACTTGGTCTCATCGCTCTTCTATCCTTGGTGATTCTGATCTGAAGTGCTTACTGCTTAAAAATCTGCATGTTTAGTGGCAGTGTATTTTGATTTCATTGGTTTTGGTGATGGGCTTCTCTTCCATGTTCAACAAATGGTTTCGTTTTGGCAGTCTTTCAGATAGACATGCAGAGGGATCAGAGTTCTGTTTTGTATTAACGTCTTGGTGTTTCTGCTTCTTTAGATTTTTGCTTTGTTTAAGGATGTTATTTTATCCTCCCATTTCTCTGTACTGCCGCTTTCCTTCTAATAAAATTTCTTCTTTTATATGGAAAAAATATGCATAATTTTGATTAGAATTAAGGATAGTAAAAGTTAACGTTGATTAAAATTTGTTTCTATGATTTCAAATGAGACAGAGAAGGCGTCTAATCACTCACGCAAATGCTAAGAGCAAGAGTGAGAAGTTCCCTCCACCTCATGAAGATGGACAACTTGGCTTTCCTGTGGGGTCTTCACATCATATTGATCCAGATACTGTTCCTCCAGTCGTGGCTTCCAGTTCGACCTCATATAACTATTCAAAGGATCCGTTCCAAACTTGGTCAGGTCCCATTGATAATCCTGCTAGCATTGGCATGCCAAAGCGGAAGAAACACACTGCAGGTGATGCATTGCACTTGTCAAAACCACATGAAGTTTCCCTCCAGGATAAGGTTAAAGGAAAGAAAATCATAGCTTAGATATATTATACATTCTTATAGAGTCAAATTAAGAATAATTTTTTCCCCACATTTCTATACCTTCATTTTCTTTTTCATAAGTTTTTATTATTGGTTTTCATTTAGATGAAGATTTTTTTTTTCTGTTGAATATGTTGGTTTGGGTGAGAGAATTACTATCATGTACATCGTGATTTTATTTCTTTTTTGAGTTCCTTGTGTTAATATCTGAATTCTGTTTAATTTGTTGAGCATTGTAATAAATTCTTGACCTGTGTTTGTGTCCTCATTTCCAGAGTGATACTGATATAGGTAAAAATGAACAGTATGTGCAAACTTTGCCCTCTGAGTAGACTTGCATTTTAGGGGATTTAAATCCCGTATTATCTTGTAATCCTATACTGAGAATTTTTTTTTTAAAAAAAAAAAAGAATAGATGGGATTATCCACGGCAACACAAATAGCATGTTCTGACTGGTGTGTTCTTATTGTGCCAGTGCTACTCTCTCTAATCTTTCTTTTTTTTTTTTTTGGGTTTTCAGAAATATTGGCCCAACCTGAGCTATAAATTTATATCCATTTGTTTTTATCATACTTTTTCTTGTAATTTTGCATGCTCATTTTCTAGGAAGTAATTTTGTATATTCATGATAATTTCTACGAAATAATTTATTAATATGTAATTTGCCGAAAGTATTATCACATTTTATCGTACAGTTATTTGGAAAGTCTTTCTAACTGATTTTTGATAACATCTATTGTATGGTATCTTTTTTATATAATCTACATGGCGAGTTTCAAGTAAATTGTCATGTAAAAATCATATTCTCAAGACCAAGGAAAGAAAGATAATTATTCTCAAGCATCAAATTTTCAGATCTCCCATTTCTCCAAGCAGAAGGTTTCATTAGGCCGTCGTTTCTTTACAGTAGGCAATATCTGAATGTCATCTTAAGCTTACCTAGTTAAAATCAGTGAATTTGCCGACTCATTGTATTATTGCATTACGTGAATACAATTAACAAACAACTAATTCAGTGAACTTCACCAAATAGGTTTTCTTCCTCCAACAAAACACAAGCTTGTAGGAAGGAAATTTACACTATAGTTTTTCAGTTATGCAAACTTTCACCATGCAACGCCACTAATGGACATGGAACCATGCGCTTTTTTATTTATTTATTAAATATGCAACTCTATACTTCTTGTTAGTTAACTCTGTACACTTTTAAACCTTCCTTGCATATATTAATTGATTCAAGAAAACAAGATTTTCCTAATTTGTTTAGACTTTCATGAGTATAATTAGTAATTACACGTTTAATGATAACTACATTTATTTAATTTGACCGAAAAAAAATGAAGTTTGAATCGTCCAACCAATTAAGCACTGAAATATGATTTTCTGCCAAGTGATTTAATGCGCTGTCCGATTTCTACAACTTTGGTGTTACGTGTTTAAGCTTTTGACTGATGCCTCCGCAGTTTCATTTTTTTTTTTTGGGTCACGGGGTGGGGGATGGGACGTCCTCAGCAGGACTCGATCCCGGGATGTCCGTGTTTCAAGGCAAGCAGAGTTGCCAGTTCTACCAAGCCTCGGCAGTTTCTGGTTTCTACTTCCTTTCCTGTGGCAGCACCCTAGATTTGCAGTGGGCTCTCCCTTCTGACAGCCCATTCAGTGACACCAGTCTCCAAAATGTGTATAGCCTCAAAAAATTGGCCCATACGAATTAAGTCCAATTCTATTCGTCATCCTCATCGTCTTCTTCAGGCGCCTCTCTTAACCACTACAAAGAAAAAACAAATAAAAAGAGACACTTGTGATCAAGTAATGCATATCACAGGGTAATTATGAAAACACACGTAATAATACCCTAGTTTGATTCAGATTGTTCATGCTGTACTTACAAAATGGAAAAAGTTTCTTACATCCTACCTGACTGACGTGGATGAACAGGTTTGCATCTGTCAATTCGTTCCCCTTTACTGGTTAAAGTTCTTCATGTTCACTTGTGCAGTGCTTCTTAATTAGAAGATTTACGATTATCTTGCACTATATTTCATTTTATCTAAAGCCTTTTGTAGAATGTACACTTTTTTGCTTGTGATTTCATCATTATCCAATGTCAATTCATAAGGCCTCGGAAAATATTATCTTTCATCAAGTTAAATGATCGATGCTGTTTTCTTGCTGCATGTCAGGTGGAGTATTACAGTATTACAGTCCTTCATTCAGCTCATTTATTTTCATTTTTTTTTACTCCAGATTGAAATAATACTAAATTTGAAGAAATGTGTTTGGAATCTGCGAAGGAGTTTACTCCATTGTTCACAAGGGTATGGTTATTTTTCGTTGGTTAGGCTTATTAACGTGTCTTCATTCTGTTAATATGCACATCAGAAAGATGCACCGAACTTTTAAACATAGTGTTATATCCCTCATAATTATAAAAGCATATTATTATACCTTTCATAAGTTAGGCTTATTGTTGTGTCTTCATTGTGTTTGTATGCACATCAGAAAGGAAAATTATAGTGATGCACTGAACTTTAAACGAAGTGTTATATCCTTGGGTCAAATAGACATTACTTAAGATGAATTACAATTTATGCACTGCCATTCTGTCTAAATCCAGTGACTTGACGGTAGTTTCTACATGTAAGAACATGCTAGAAGATGCCTCTTCTGGAAATCAATTCTACAAACTACGTTTTTTTTTTTTATAAAAATTCCAAGAACTACTTTTATGTCTATCAATACGTGGCTCAAAACTTTACAATAAGTGTTCAAGCTTGTATAAGTTATACCGGTTATCATTTTAGACATAAGATTGCTGCCTTCATATAAACACATATTCAAGGACATTAGCTTCTTCAGTTTCTTACGCAGTCAGTAGTACTGGATCCATAACTCAGGCAACCATATAATGCCATGTTACAGTGTGTACAAGTTTGAAATAAATGTGTCAAAATAAGATTGATGTTGATCTCAGGCATAGAACCTCTATCCTTCTTGAAGTTCCAGTAAAATACTGAAATGTGGATATTAGCGACTTAAGACATACCACATTGTGCTCGTATATTACGCGAAGAGCATCTCCAGCGCTCACAGAATTGTGCGACTCTATCGTCATCAATGTACAATTCGGTTGAGAGAGCCACTCAGTTTTCTCCAAATAATTCATCACCTGCTTGGAACGGGCACAGCAGAACACAAAAACCTCTTCGACACCCGCAGATTCGAGCCAGGCCAAGGTGTAATTTATCATGGGGACATTTACTAGCGGCAAAAGTACCTCAAGTACCAGAAAAAAGAAAGCAAATCAGCGGATGCAGGTAAAATCGTCAGAATTTTCGCACCAAGCAAATCCAACAGAACTTCGTGCGCACGAACATTATGAACAGAAATTGAATAAACAGAGAGAGGGTGAGAGGTGAAAGAGTACTTTGGGGGGTTCGAGCGTGATGGGTTTGAACTTGGTGGTGAAACTATCGGCCAAGAGGATGGCCTGCAAGGGAACCCGCGCCAGTTCCCGGGTCCCTCTGAAACCCTAGCCGCGCTTTTCTTCGGTGCACCCATTCGATTCTCCCTCTTCCTCAGACTCGGAGGCAGTAATGTTGAATGGCACTCACAAACTGGAGTTTGATTCTCTCTTCCGCTACGAACTGCAGCACACAACACTGCATAGTCTTTGAGCACAACACTGCAAGGTATTATACAGATTGCGTTTAGACTTGACAATTTTTGCCCTAGCATTATTTTATCTTTGCTTGGAGAAGGAAGCCGCCCCACATCTATTATGTATGTGTGTAAAACGATGCATTTTGTTTATGGCTGCTCTTTAAAAATAAAACTCTTGCTTCTCATCCCAGTGTTGTTGCTTATTATTAGTAATGTCATCTTCGTTGATATCTTCATTTCTGAGTTAGATTGTTATTGCATTATAAATTAATTGAATTTCAATGCTCAAACTGTATGTGTGAAATTTTCAAAAAGGCAGGGACATGTGGGTGATATGAATTTTTAAAATTTTTAATAAAGTCTAATTCAGGTTTTCATTTCCAATACTTGCGGGACAAGTTTTGGGTGTGGACCGAATTGGAGTTAGCAAAACATCATATTATTATTTGGTGGTTGTCACTCGCGTTATCTCTAGGTCACCATATGTTTATATTTTCATCGTCCATTAATTAATTTTTCAGGTGCAGATAAAATATTTTAATAGAACATTACTTAAAATATTATACGATGAAACTTGGCATTAGTAGTAAGTTTGATATATTCTTAAAAATGTAATGAAAAATTAAGAGAAATATAATTTTACATAAAATAAATATTTTATTACTGTTTTTATGGATATATATCAACTGATTCCGGTACGAAAATAAATGCGTATTAGAGTTTTATTCTTGATAAGTGCTGAAACTGTTAATGGGTGGAATTGCGTAAATGACAACCGTTATTGTCTAATGATCATTCTCAGAAATACAGTACGTACTTAAATTTTTTTTAAAATTATAACCAAAATACATTCAAAAAAATTATTATTTTTAATTACAAAATAAATTAATTTAAATATACACTAAATATTATTTTATCCATTTTCTTTTTATAACTAACCCGTGATCAGAAGAAATCTTCATTCTACATACTGGCAAACAAATATTTTCTTTTTTGGCCATTGCAAACAAAATTGAAAACGCTATCAATCTTTGTTTTGTTTTGTCTTCTCCCGCAGGCAACAAAAAAGAAAAAGGGCATTTGTCTGGTACATGCCATTTCGTGGACCCAGAAGAAAATGAATTAAACATAAATTTTTATTTTCAAACGTGGTGCCAACTCTCTCTTCGAGCCTATCCATAAATTTACTTCAACACAATGAGTGGTATAACGTGATCCCCAGTTTCAATAATACTTGTACAAGTGAACATAACACGTGCTATGGTTTTGTTCTTCAATTGAATCTGTTAACACTAATCTCAGTTGCAAGTTTGAAATTCTTATTATTATTTTAACTGACTTACAAAATCTGCTCCAATTTTTTTTTTTTGGGTGTTACAATCTGCTCCAAAATTTTGTTATTAAATTATAAGTACTTATCAAAAGTAGGTGGCATCAATAACTTTGGAAACCATTAAAAATGCGAAAGATTTGAATGAAAAAAAAAAAAAGAAAAGAAAAGGAAGAGTGCTTTAAGGTGGAATCTCGTGATTCCAGTGTGAGGGAGTGGGGCTGTTATTCACTGTTCAATATTCATGGGAACTCTGCTGGTGACACCAACTCATGTGCCTTTTCGCAAGAAAAAAATACAATAAGGATCATGTGCATTTTAATAAAGAAATAGTCAAATCAATAATGCATCGAATCTATTCTTATAGTGTATGCGCAGCAAAAATAAATTATATTATTATATAAGAAAATTACAGTTTAATTTTTATAAATTATATTATATGAAAAAATTATATTATTATTATTTTTAATTTAAAATAATTTAAATGAAATACATTTTATAAAAATATTTTAGTCCACACAATAATAATAATAATAATAATAATGCATCGAATCTTATATAATTGGTTTGCACATCCTTTGGGTTGTGGCTGTAATCTTCTCTGCATTCTCCACCGTTAGATTCTTGTTTATGATTTTTTACGAGTTTAAATTAATTTATTATTAATATAAAAATTTATATTTTTATTAATAATAAATACATCATTATAATAATTTAAAATTTTGAATTACGATAAAAAAATTGTATAATATTTTTTAAATAAATAGCATTATATAATTTATTGATAATATCAATACTGTAAATTTTATTATAAATTTATATAGTTACAATTAGGAGGGAGAGGACCTCTCAATGATTGTTTTTTTTTAAATTTTAAACTTTAGTTTTTTTTTAAAAGTACAACTTGTTTATCATTACACACTAACACTTATTGATTTTTTTTCTTATATTCTTTATTAAATGTTTTAAATTTTGCTCAATTAAAATAAAGATGAAATGATAAGAAATAATGAATTTGGATAATAAAAATTGTATTAGATGATTTTGAGTATGGTGTAAGATGTGTTTATCATATGACTCAGACTCACTTGTTCTGTTTTAATATATATGCAACAATTTTAACAAGTTTAGAAAATATCTGCTTAAATATTTTTTTAAATAATATTTACATGTAATTAATGAAATACACTTCGGTGTGTCATTTAAGAAATGACATACTGTGAGTTAATTTTGATGAATTTTAAAAAAGTTACAAACTTTTTTAATAAAGTTTATAAATATTTTTAATAAAATTATAATATTTTAAAATAATAATTTTAAATTTTTAAATAACTATATAATGTATTAATTTTTAAGTAATGCACTTGAGGAGTCCCTTATTTATATTCAGACTTTACCAACTAACATAGTGGTTACTGTCTCAGAATTAGGCAAAAATAGAATGACGCAACTACACATCTATCAATATATATATATATAAAGAAAAGGCAGCTGTCCAAAAATAGAATTTGGCTTCTTGTTCATTTTGATAATGAATGATAGAGAACAACTGCAATACGCCAGCGAGGGATGATAAATAAAACGACTTACATAGGCCGATTGATTAGTGGTCGTATTAAAAATGAAAACAGGTACTGGTACTATAATAATATAATGAATACAACTGTATCTTTTTTTTCTTAAAAAAAAAAGGTCTGTCTCGTATTTTAATTTTATATTACTGAACAAATCTGGCCAGTCTGCACTTTGAAGAATAGTTTTATCTTTACTGTTCAGAGCAAGGAATTGATGCTGGTTGAAACCATCAAATGAGTGTTACCATATCAATGATTGTGTGTTTAGTTTGAATTTTGAAAAGTTTTAAATTATTATTTGAATAAAAATTTGTTTTTTATAATTTTTATTTAAATTATGATTTTAAAGTTTTAAAAGTTAAACTAAACCTAATAAATATAAGATTGAGATATTATTATGTCTGGATGGATGATTTTGAAAGATAATGGAGGAGAAAAAGTAATTTTATAAAATATTTATATAGGTAAATAAGAGAAAATTGAAAAATTACGTGATAATATTTCATAATATTTCTCTTATTAAAAAAATATTTACTTAACTTCATTTATATAAGTTGATTAATCATTTGACTCGTGGTTTTTTTTAAATTATAAAATTAATTACATAATTATTAATTTAATATGACTGTTTACACTACATCTTTTTAATTATTCTTATAATTTTGAAAAGCACATATTTAGCAAATGATTTTATTTCCATTAAAAAAAAGCAAATGCATAGAAAATGACTTAAAAAGTAAAATCTAATTGTGTCAAAATCAATAATTTATGTCTTTATAGTAAAATTCGTTGATTATTAAAAGGAATATATTCATCCGTTTGAATTTTTTATTTTCAAAAAAGACAAGTAGTTATACACAATTATACATGTCTTATTTGATCCTGATAAATGAACAAAGTTAAGATTTTACCATGAAGTCAACTGATTAAAAGTGTTAAGTATATTTATTTTATTATGAGTATTAATGCTAAACAAACAAATGATTTTACCAAAATTACAATTATAGAAAAAAAAAGTATAATTAAAGTGATAAATTAGGATGTTTTAAGACCATAAATCTAGGCAAGGACAACTCCCACTATAATTGGAGAAAGAAGGAGGGACGACCTGGTTATTATTAGCCATTAGACTTCACCAATAAATCAGGTGGAATCTCGTTACGTTTTGTGGGTTAAGGAAAGGTTCCATAGCTGATGTCTTCCCCTCATCAACAATTAGGAGTTGGTAAAGTTTTTTCTTTTTTTTTTCTTAATATCAATATTTTTTATATTTATAAAATATTTATTATTTATTTTCATAATAAATAATAAATTATTAAATTTATTTAATATAAAATAATTCTCTTATATTATTAATTAAATATATGTTACATTAATTATTTATAAATAATTACAAATAATAGTGTTTTATATAATTAAAATGGCATATATTTAATTATATAAATAATATAATTTTTTATATTATATATTTGAAGAATTTAATTAAAATTGAACTGTAAAATTTTTTAATAATATATTAATATATATTAAATAATAATAGAAAAAATTTATTGAAAAATAAAATTAAATATCTAAATAAATATAATTAAAAATAATAAATAGTTAATAATTAAGTGGCTGCATTGCCATACTAACTACATATGCTGGTCCAAATTAACCGAATCTGCCGCAGCTGCTTCCGCACCACACAATTCAAAAGACCTGAAACCCATGCCGGAGCATCAACGGCTAGAATCCGTTTCATCGTTCTTCTTACCGTGCACGCGCTGTAGCATAGCGTGACCTGTTTCAGTATTTCTATTCTGATTCGTGTTCTCTTTCTGCTCCGTCCCACGCAGTTCTCTCTCTGCTTGTCTCAACGATCGTCTTTCATTTTCTCTCTATTTCCAGAGCTTTCATCGCCCGAGTATTTCTCTTTCACTGTCATCAAACTAATATCTGCTAAAATTTTCCCTTCATTTTCTCAACTCTTGATTTTTGTGGTTCTTTTCTTTTTTCAATTTCCTTTTCCAAGTTTCCAACCACCTCCCTTGAGCTTCACGTTTGGTTTTACTTTTACCCTGCAGCTGTTCCTTGTTCCGTTCTGTTTTCTTTGTTTCAAGCTTGCTACCCGCATAATTCCTGTTTTGAATCATTGCTGAGAGCTGAAAGTGTTCCAATTCGCCAGGAATTCGAACAAGAGATCGTTTTTCAGCTTTCTCTGTTCGAATTCTTTGGACGTTGGGTTGTTTCCAAAAAAATAGTGAGAAAATTACAAGCTTTCTGCAATGCCCTTCGTTTGCGTGCTGCTATCAAGCGTTTTGGTGAGCACCTTGTTAAAATTCTTATGCAGCTGCGTGAATCAATTATTGGGTCCAAATCTCTTTCTGGGTTTGTTGCGTGAGATATTGAGCGGGATTTGATCTTCTGTTGTTGGAACTTTTTACCAGAAGCGTAAACAGTGATCTTTTCTGAAACTGCGTATCGTTATTTCCTCCTCGTTTTTCTTGGTTACCGAGCTTTGCGGTTCTGTACTGTGTATCTTTAACGGGCTCTTTTCTCGTGCTTCCGGTTACTTTATTTGCATGTTCTTGCCGATTTTGTTTTCATTTTGCTTTATTAAATGTTGGGTATGCCGGCGTTTGTGCACTCTGTTTCGATAAGCTTATTCGCTTATGTGTTTTGCATTCTACTGGTTTTTCATCCCTATTTTTACACGGTGTCCTTTCTGCTTCTGACAGAATCATGTTACAAAGTAGGTGAGTTTTTCTCTTTGTTATGTAAAATTTTACATGTATGTTTCTTGCTCTGATTGCAGAGATTCTAAGATCCGGAGGTTCTTAAAATGGACAGCTCGGAGACATAAATTTGGGCTGTAAAATGTAAAGTGATTTTGAACTTCGCAACCTAGCAATAATCTGAATTTGAGCACAACCAGGTTCTGCAATTTTTTTTATTGTGGAGGGTGGACAAAATGGCTTTTGAATTAAGTTCTGTAGTTTCGAAATTGCAAATGCTATCTACTTCCGATCATGCCTCCGTAGTCTCCATGAACCTATTTGTGGCACTTCTATGTGCTTGTATTGTCATTGGCCATCTTCTTGAAGAGAATCGGTGGATGAATGAGTCTAACACCGCCCTTTTGATTGTAAGTGTTCACTTTCCTATATTTTGTTTGGCAATAAACCATTGTAAATAAACCAACTCCTTCTGCCAATATTTTGCAATCCTTTAAGAGGCAATAATGTCTCTGTGTGTGTGATGCTTGGGTTGAGCAATAATGGATGCTGCCTTTTCTTTTTATTGTTTCTATTGGATAATGACTGAATTTCATATGGATTGCTCTCAGGGTCTTTGCACTGGCGTAGTCATTTTGCTGTTTAGTGGCGGTAGAAGCTCACATCTTCTTGTTTTCAGCGAAGATCTTTTCTTTATATACCTTCTGCCACCTATCATATTTAATGCTGGGTAATTTTTTGCACCATCTATTTGTCTAATAAGGAACCAATGTTTGACTCTGTATTTATCATTGTCTAATTAAAAATGAGGAGTGTTTTGCCTCTTTATGAACCATTAACTGGTGACAAAATGAAGATTTCTCCGCTGACATCTCAATGTGGTAATCTAAAAGTGGTCTATTTTCCCTGATACTATAGCATACTTAATGAATAGTGCATATCTTTGAGGTGTTTTTTTTTTATTTTGTGTTGAAAAGAATGTATTTCCACAGAACCAGGCACAATCAATGTTACATAATGAATGGCAAAGAAATTTAAGGAGACTATGGCAATTGTGGAGTCTGGGTGTTTGAAATGTAGCTGGTACTAGCACTACGTTGACTTGCTTATAAGTAACAGATATATTTACAAGTGACTTAGGACTCTTGAATCCCAGTTTGTGGATTTCCCTTTTCACCATTTCAATAATGTTGAAAAATATACAACTTAAATAAATTCTACATAGTCTTCTTGGCTCTTGCTTGCAGATATCATGAGCAATTTCATCTCTTCTGAGTTATTATTATTTATGTAACTGAATAGTTAAAAACAGCTATCCTGTTTACCGTTGATATGAATATGAATTGTGTTATGCCTTATGGAAAACTTCAGAATCATATTGTTTCCCCTCCTATGAATCTTGTGCTACACTCTGAGAATTTGGATTTTATTCTTATCTTTTAGCTTCATCATGTGTATGGCAGATTGAAGGTATTATTTTGTAAATGAATTTGGACGTTGTAATTTATTCCAGGTTTCAAGTGAAAAAGAAGCAGTTTTTTGTTAACTTCATGACCATCATGCTGTTTGGTGCTGTTGGTACATTAATATCTTGTACCATCATAACTTTCGGTATGTCTTACCCCTTTAGATGGATTTCTTAGGTTGTTATCCAAGATTTGATACAATAAGAAAATAATTTGGAAGCTCAGGCGATTGTTAGTTTGTTACTAACCTAAATTTGTCAATTGGAAGCTTTTTATGGTTAAAAACATCTTGAAGGAGTGAAAATTATATTATTACTTTAAGGAAACTGACCATATAGGAATTTGTCTAGTTCTGACTTAAATTTGAAGCATTGTTTCAGGTGTTACGCAAGTTTTTAAGAGGATGGACATTGGTCCACTGGAAATAGGGGATTATCTAGGTATTATATTTGCCAATCTCATCTATTTGGCAACTTGTCATTCTGTTTGTGACTCACTATTTTTTTTTTTTTTAATTTTCAGCAATTGGTGCAATATTTGCTGCAACAGATTCTGTGTGCACATTGCAGGTTTGGAACAATATGTTTTTTGCAACCTTCCAGGAACTAAGGTGTCAATTCTGATTACTAAACTTCTAAATGACTATGCAGGTGCTAAATCAGGATGAGACACCTTTACTCTACAGTCTTGTATTTGGGGAAGGTGTTGTGAACGATGCTACATCAGTGGTGCTTTTCAATGCAATCCAAAGCTTTGACCTCGGCCAAATTGACTCCAAAATTACTTTTCAATTTCTTGGCAATTTCTTGTATCTGTTTATCACAAGTACAATGCTTGGGGTTTTGGTAATTGTCTTTTTCCCTCTAATTCTCCCATGTACACATCACACACACACACACACAACACACACACACACAGACAATATCTATATCAACAGTGAGCATTCACATGCATATTGATATCACATGTGGCTCTGATATATTGTATCTCCATCACCTTGCAGACTGGTCTACTTAGTGCTTACATTATTAAAAAGCTGTATATTGGCAGGTATCTTCTTGACAGAATTGTTTTTGCCATTTTCATTGTCCGTTCAGCTGTTACTATGATGGTATTTCATTATTTTATATTTTATATGCAGTTTATTCATAGTAAAACTAAAGTAGTAGACAATTCTATGATACTATATAGATTTCCTGCTTTCATCAATCTCAATTGATATCTCATTTATTTACCAGAAAGAAAGTCTACAGTTTGTGGAGATTATACTGGACTTGGTTTGATTGTTTGAAGTAACCATCTATGTTAACTGGTTCATTCCAGCTTGAAGCCAGTGTAATGGAGTTCATTAATTTTTTAAATGAATGAGGGTTCATTAATTAACTGGTTCTAAATGCAATATTGTCCACTACAAATGATTTCGTATCACATAAAAGGGAATTAATCAAATAACCTGATGAAGAATCTATTGTTAAATATGAAATTGCGTGAGACTTGTTAGGCATGGGATTCTAGTATAACTCATAAAAACGTACTGTATTCCTGAATTCTTCTTGGGTACCTTCCACATGAATTGGTATTTTTTTCAATTTAGTCTGAATTTCTTTTTTCTTTTTTAGGGGACAAAACATTACATTAGTTCAATGGAATCTCTTAATAGCTTGGGGTGTGTGTGTGTGTGTGTGTTTCTTTCTGTTTTTGTGTGTTTCTATCTTGAGTATGAGGTTTTTCAGACCTGGCATAGAAATAATTTGAAACAATTCTTTACTGAGGTTCAACAAATTTCTCACTAATTCCAGGCACTCTACAGATCGCGAGGTTGCTCTTGTGATGTTAATGGCATACCTCTCCTACATGCTAGCTGAAGTAAGTTTTAAAGAACTTTAGAAATGTTTTCCTGGAGGCTGTCTTCTTTGAGCTTATATCTATCTCTTTTTGTTTTAGACATTAGTCATTAGCTTGATGCTAATGTATCTATATCTTCTGCAGTTATGCTATCTGAGTGGCATTCTCACTGTATTCTTTTGTGGGATTGTCATGTCTCATTATACTTGGCATAATGTGACTGAGAGCTCAAGAATCACGACCAAGTATGTCTTCTGAACAGATTTCATCAAGCTATATGAATCTGTTCGAGGTCGTAACACTGTCCAATTCTTTATATATCTAAATATATTTTTTTGTCTTGACTCTCACAGGCATGCTTTTGCAACCTTGTCGTTTGTTGCTGAGATCTTTATCTTCCTTTATGTTGGTATGGATGCCTTGGACATTGAGAAATGGCGATTTGTTAGTGATAGGTATGTCCTATGTTCTCTCATAGACTAGTGAATAGTCAGTGAGACATTAACCTATTTATGCTAATGAAAAATTGTTGAATGTCATGCCATCATTGCAACAAATGGTATGATGTAGCTGCTTTACGGAAACAGTCCTTGTGTTACTTGATTTGACTGGAGAGCTCTTCTATATTGATGTTTTCTGCTTTTGTTTCTGGAAATTTTATCCTTCATTCTCCATTCTTTCCTCTTCAAACTTCCTTTTTCTTACAATAGAAAAACAATTCATGTGCCACCCTTGGTTTCTTCTGCAGCCCTGGAACATCGGTAGCAGTGAGTTCAGTATTGTTGGGTCTAGTACTTGTTGGAAGAGCAGCTTTTGTTTTCCCCTTATCCTTCTTATCCAACTTGGCTAAAAAATCACCAAATGAGAAAATCAGCTTCAGGCAGCAAGTATGGCTAAATTTCTGTCGATGAGTATTCTTTTTCTAGATTTCTTGTGTTACCTACCAAGTTATGCTGACAAGTTTCTTAATCTAGGTGATCATTTGGTGGGCTGGTCTTATGAGAGGTGCTGTTTCAATGGCACTTGCTTATAATCAGGTAGGAGCAACACTGCTGATCAGGAGTTATGATTTTTGCAAAATTAAATTATTGGCCATTGATTCAGCCCAAGAAAAAAAAGAATTAGTGGTCACTGAAGATAAGATCATAAAGTTGATGTTTTAAAAACTGATACTCTTATAAAATGCAGTTCACCATGTCGGGGCATACTCAACTGCGATCCAATGCATTCATGATCACCAGCACCATCACTGTTGTGCTCTTCAGCACAGTGGTAAGATAACTTTTGTTGCAGTTTCTGACATCCTCGGACATTGTTCATTGGTTTCTTTTCATTATAAAGGTTATCTTGTCATTGCTTTCTGCATCACTGATAATTACTCCATTAGATTAACCATTTGAGATAGTTCACGTATATGATATGAAATCTATAATAATGCAGATTAATTTTTCCACTTAATATCCTAAAATGTATCAGTTTCCTCAGATACAGCTGACGCTAGTTGTGGTGAATGGGATAAGTGTGAATACTATTTAAAATTACTGCTGTGAAGTTTTCACCTAAATGAGTTGCCCTACTTCGTCAGTCTGCATAACTAATTGCACCTCCACCTTGTAACTATTCATAATTGTTCAAATTTTTTACAAATCAAATATGTGGTTTAATATTACATAAACAAAATTTTAGAGATGGTACTGACCACTTAATTTCAATTTCTCAGGTGTTTGGCTTAATGACTAAGCCACTCATAAGGCTTTTGCTGCCTCATCCTAAATGCACAAGCAGCATGGTAACCACAGATTCATCTTCTCCAAAATCAGTCACTGTCCCACTTCTTGGAGCAGCCCAAGATTCTGAAGCTGATCTTGAAGGCCATGAAATTCATCGTCCAAGCAGCATTCGTGCCTTGCTAACCACTCCAACACACACCGTTCATCGATTATGGCGTAAGTTTGACGATTCATTTATGCGCCCAGTTTTTGGTGGCAGGGGTTTTGTTCCTGTGGTTCCTGGCTCACCAACTGAACGCAATGGTTATCATCAATGGCATTGAGAAGAAAGCCAAGAAATATGTAAAATGTGTTGTGAAGTGTGTAAATTTTGTGGAGATCAAGCAATGCATGTATAAGAACAATGTAGTGACAAGGCTGTGTACCATAGGTCATCTGTGTGTCTCTCGTAAACCTATAATATTTGATTATTATATTCTCTGATTCATTATCATAAAATTGTACTAAAAGCTTGAATAGCTTAAGCTGAATTGATGTTTTCCTTTCAAACTCAACTCGCTACTACAAGTTTTTGTTTATTCTGTGCAGCTTGTGTCTCTAGCGAGAGAATGGTGAATTTTCAGTGCACCTGAGTACCAAAAATGTCCTTAATATGTTATAAATGCGAACTTAACAGAACATGTCATTGGCTATGAATGATTACATTGCTGAATTTGCAGACTTTATTCTGACTGATGAGCACCCCAAGGCTCATCTGCATTAGCAAAATAAGCAAGTCATGCTTGCAGCAACATGAAGCTGATGCCTTGGTCATACCATCTGACTCAGTAATTTGTTTTGGGCCCTGGACAGGACCTCTGGGATGATTATGAGATGAGAGATGAGTGGCTAAATGCTTTCTTTCCGTTGCACTTCATTCTTGTTTATAGTAGCTATTATATTACTTATTATTATATTTTTTTTTCCGTTTTCTTAGCTGAGGTTGTTGACTGAGTTCCAAGAACCAAGCTTGGAATGGGCAACGTACTTAATTATGGATTTGGATCTCTCCTTCAAGATCATTTTATTGCACAGTGATTGACACAAATTTTGTTATGCATAAATCCATTATGTTGGATTAAAATCCACTTTATTCTATATAATAGGAGAGGATCTTGATCAAATAATTATAGTTTTCAGAGCTTATATTATGGCCTCTTCCCGCGAGAACAAGCACTGCCGTTGAATTCTTTTGTTCTTTTATTATGAGATTCTTCCACTACGACTGCTGTGGCTTTAAAGTTAAATTAAAACTAACTCGTCTTGTTTAGACTTTTAATTTTAGAAAACGGACCATAAAATTAAAAAGAAGTCAAATGACCATAAGATCACAAGATTGAGGTCAACACTCATATCATCTGGCGAGTTTTTTCTTTTAAGATTTTTCAGGTTAAATTAGTCATTTAGTCTCTAAATTTAATACAGTTTCTATAATTTAAAATCGTTTAAAAATGTCTACATAAATTTTAAACAATGTAAATCAGTTCTTATAATTTTTAAATAAAGCAAAATGATTTCTATTTGATTCTTACAGTTTCACTTTAAAATTCAACTATTAGAGACCACTTTGCATTGATTGCAAATTATAGAAACTTTTTAAACGATTTTGAAAGGTAAAAACTAAATTAAATTTAGAGTAAAATTATAAATATCAAATAAACAATTTAACCAATTTTTAAATTTATTTATTTATCTCTAATAGGGAATTTTTTATATTGCCATGTCATCGCTAATTTTGACTTCGAAAACTCAATTTCTAGTAACAGGATTTCATTTTTCGTTATTAATTGCTATTAAGTGATCCCATGAAGAGAAGTTCGTTATTGATTGCCTTACACCTATCTAAAGTCGTCGGATTTTGTGTAAATGTGTATGTGTTTATCGTTTTTTTTTTTTTTTTGTAGGACTCTACACAATCAAGCAAGAACCTAACGCTGTAAAAAGAAAAGAGGGTGTAATATCTAGGTACTAAGTATGATTTTAACTAAGTGATTTATTATGATACATCACTAGAAAATGATATATTAGTATGTCATTTGAAGTATTCGCCAAATGAATTGTATACTTTTTGATATTTTACAAAACAAATTCTTGTAACTTACCTGTGATTTTGCGTAGAGAAGTTATAACTTCTTGAATATGCAACTAACAGTCAGTAATATGCCTTTTTAAAAAATTACAAGAATTTGTATTAAAACATTAAAAGTAAATTTTTTTAAAAAAATGTAAATAAGTTGTGGATACACCATTTGTCTAATTGTGCGTCGTAGAAAAAGACCTTAAACTTGATATGAAATCAATTTTTTTTTCCCACTAATCTGTCTAGAGGCCATTGACTCCACTCATCCGTGGAGATCACGCGAGGTGAGATAGATCATAGACTCTTCTCATACTAAACCATCGATAATGTATCGTAAAATGTAGATATTTGGACGGAAATAAATTGAAAATAGTGGCAAAAACTTTCTATTTGAGAAAATGGAGCAAAACCTCGTGCTGAAGTTGAACGAACAAACTCAAATGGAGATTTTGCAATTGAGAGAGACTCCTCTGTATTTGAGAAGGAACTGGTGATTTTAGCAAAGGGGAGTTCAAAGAGGAAAATGACCATCTTCATCTTCTTTTAAACTATGTCCTTCAATCATCTCCGTTTGTTTTGTTTGTGTTTTTTACTTTTTGCTCCCACATGGGAAATAATAATGAAAACCCCATAATATTTCTCAAGATCATACTGCATATTGATGAAAATTTAGGCAAAGTAACAGTTTTTTTGCTTGACCACCGGAGTGCCAACATATAGCTAAAGTAGCTACCAAAACACAGAATTCAAAAGTACAGACAGACCTAACCAACAGGAGAAAGGTAGTTTATTCCGGAGAGCTCTAAAAAGCTTCGTCATATCATCACGCAGGTGCAGGTTTTCAACATTATGTCACCCAGGGGTGGTTTATCCTTGCAAACCAATAATACCTACACGAACAACCCCAGAGAGAAGAAGAACACCACAATCAATAGAAGCAGACAACACAAAAAATCTCCAATCTGGAGACACTGTAAGGCATCTTTCCAAGAGATAGTAAGTTTAGAAAACAAAGTATATTTGCATCTAGAATTGATTGAGGAAGGCTGTCACCATGGGCACTGGAGATCTTTTGGAATAACCTTAATTTGTAGCATCGCAACCAAAATCGAAAATTTTGATATTACATAATACAAAGGTAAGATAGCATGTCAGAAAAAACATGAGGCTTCACAAAAATGTATTTTAGCTGACTATACTTACCACAAGCCACTCTGCCACCGGCATTTCCAGTAGTTTTGCTGAGCTCATGGCCACCTACATACAAAAAACACAGAATATCAAAATTTGGTAAGCCAAATCAGGATAGAAAACTTCCACATACAACAAGTAATAGTTGTTATATGCAGGGAAGGCAAAACAACAATGCAGACAAGGAAATTAGTAGAAAAATAAATGAACGATCAATGACTCAGGTACAAAGAAACAGAAAAACTTTGAAACAAAAGCTCCGAAACCAATGACTAGGCTACCCAAGGAACATATTCGATAATGATGTAGCAAGCCATGTGGAGAACAGAAATATGTATTATCTGCAAAGCTCCTAAAAGGTTTTTGGTTGAGTGCCGCATCAATTACCTCCCATCAGTAAAAGAGGCTCATCAATTTCCATTCCAATTGAATTAATGGTTGTTGCGTCCAAATTAAAATATGCATACTCATTTCAACCTCTCCGCTCATGGGCGTAAGGCCAAGGGTGGAAACACATTGCTCATTTGGGGACATCCCCTCCCCCCCCCCCCTAATTTTCAAAATTTTAAAAGCCACCCTTATGTTTTATTTTTATGAAATATAGATTTAGCTCCACCAAAAATTTTATTCCCCCCTCCCCCATATTTTAATCCTAGTTTTGCCTGAGGGTAAGGTCACATACATTTAACCTCTGCAGACCCCCACAATGATGGTGCACTAGGCCACCCTTTTAAACTTGTTTTACAGTGTCATTAACTTCTTAACTAAATTTCACTAACCTCAAAATTGAACATTTTCAATTAAAATCCACAGCAGGAGACAACTAGATAGTTCTAACTATTTTGGGACAACCATCTTTTACTCTGGAAGAGGAAGAATCTTTTTAGAGTAAAACCAAAAGCTTATACTGAATACCAATTTCTCCTCCTTCAATCAGATGAAGCATCAAGGAGTTCAACTGTATGTCTAGTTACAAATGGCTCAATCTACTTATTGCAAATCATCCATATAATAAATAAGAATAGATTAGCAAGTACCTTTCCCAAGATCATCAGGATCAGCATGGACAACAACAGCCCTACCTATAATGGAGTTTGGCCCAGTGAGAGGGATCTGCAAACATTTAGTAACTTATTAAAAATTGAAACTTTAAGTCTTGGCTTCAATCTAGAAGAAATCCATCAGAAATTTTGAACAGGAGTTGAATAACAAACCTGATTGTCAGTAATAGAGAAGCTAACAGTCCCTGAATTACACAATGAGAGAAAATCTCATACTAAGGACCAAACAAGTATACAGTATGATAGGCAAAATGAACAAGTTCTTTCAAAATGAACTGTCACCAGAAAGAAAAGCAAAGTGACCTTGGCAAGCAGATGACTAAAAGAACAAAGCCATACCATCATCACCAACATTAACATTCCCTAGATCACCAGCATGACGATTCTCATCATGAGGGGCACCATGCTCCTTGCCATCAGGATTAAAATGTGGTCCTGTGAGAAAATAAAACATTGAGCCTTATGGTATTATTAAGTGACAACTTCAGAATTGTCACTTTTAAAAGACTTCATTCTATGCTCAGTCTTTGGAAGAAGATAAAATAGAAAGACGAAGTTATACAACCCAAACAAGAAAACAATCTCTTGAGCAAATGTTCCACTTTCTTTTCATTGCAGTAAACTGCTAGATTTACAATTTGTTCCGTCTCATGTGTGCTTCAGAGTATAAAAAATTATATAGGTTTATTGACGATAAACTCTACCAGTTGACATGCAACCATTTGTGGTGTCCCCAAGGGCATGGACGTGAAAACCATGGAGCCCAGGCTTAAGGCCAGCAAGACTTCCAGTTACAGTGGTTGGACCTGGACAATTCACAATATAAGGTATTTGATTAATACATGGAGAGAAGACAGAAATTTAATCTTTGGGAAGATCAAGGGATGCCAAAACTTACCAGTTCCTTCCTGATTGAAGTTTATAGTTCCGGAGACACCCTCACTGCTGCTAAGAACTGCTACAGCCTTCACCATTCTATATGTGATCTGAACAAAACAGCTATTTAGAATTTGCAAATGAACCCACCTATGCAAGCTCATTGGCTAAAAAAAGATATGAATACTGGCCTCTTACATGACAATCTAAAAACCATAGATCAGACAAACTCTTTAAATTTATGGATCCAATTGTAAACTTCAATTACATAAATGGGAAGTTGGGAACCAACCCCATGTACCAAAAACTGGGGAAACGCTAATTTCACCTCCACAAGCAGTACATAATGTCGCTCAAAAAATATATTCAATGAGTAACAGAACAATGATTTGGTACTTCTCATGCTAATTCCAAATAACAGAAGCAATTTATTTAGTGCACTGCAAGTAAAAAATTATTATCAACTCCACAAGCAAAACCTCCAAAACACTAACTAGCTGGTTCTTCACTAGATCATTCTAATAATACCAAACAGAACTAGCAAAACCCACAACTACCTCAGATTCTTCCAGCTTCCACAGGCATATGTCTAAGAAAAATAATTAAATAAAATTAATAAAATTATTTTCATCCAAGTGAACGAGCTTGGGCTGCATCAAAACTCCATGCTACACCGTCGGAAAATGAAAATCTCATTATTTCTGAAACCGAATTCGGAGCTTCTAAGGTTGAAACAAGACTGATATATAAATTTATTCTTTTTCCTTCTAATTTTCTCTCCATTTTTTCAACTCACTCTTCCTCCATCCCAAGTAATCAAAGTAAAAAAACAAAATTGAAAAAAAAAAAGGACGAAGGCAATATTTGAAGATCGTAAAGAAAATGAGAGAAAATGAAGCATGCGATTTTGAGAAAAATAAACCAACCAGTTAACACACAGAATCGGTAATTAGAAATTGAAAATGGCGAGGACTATAATCAGAGAAAATTAGCGAAGATCGAAATGGAATTGAAAGCATCGAAAGCTCACCTCAGTGCACCCCGAAGTCAATGAATGGAACAATCTAGAATCTGACGGTGGTTTTCTATTTATTTATTTTTTATAGAGAAGCGATGCGCGACCACATTAATGACCTGCTAACCCAATCCTTTTTTTGGTTATCTCTTTAATAGTAATTAATGTTTCAATTAATTTTATTAATTAGGAATTAATGTTTTGATTAACTTTATTAATTGATGATTCAGATAATCTATCTATTATAATTTATTATAATATTTAAAAAGAGAAATATAATTTAAATTTACCGTGTCAAGTTTGATTTTATAATACGAAAAAAATTAATATTTAATTTTAATAAATAATATTTATATAATAAATAATAATATTATATATTTTATAATATATTTATTATCTTAAATAATTAATAAATTATAATTTTAAATCTTAAGAGAGTAAGTTTTTTTTTTATAAATCAAGAGAAGAAGTTTTAATTAGTCTTTTAAAATTCTTTTTTTTATGTTTTATTTTATTTCATATTTTTATTTAATAATATTTTTCTTTCATTTTTCAAATTTTTAAACATTTTTAATTTATTACTTTTATAATTTTTAAATATTTATTCATCACACATAATCTTATTAATTTATAAAAAAATTATACAAATTTTTTAAATTTTGAATTATTTGTAAATAAGCTATTGAACTTTAAAATCGTCTTAATTAGTACTTAAATTATAACAATTAAACAAATTAATCATTCCATCGACTTTTTATCTATTATAAATTAATTAAAAAATATTTAAAGTGAATAAAAAATATATAAAATGATTGATTTATATAATTATTATAGTTTAGTTATTAATTAGGACAATTTTAAAGTTTAAGAGTTTATTTACAAATGAAATAAAATTATTATAAGAAAAAAGCATGTAAACTTTTTAAACTTTGGGTCATTTGTAAATAGGCTCTTAAACTTTAAAATTGTCATAATTAGTATTTAAACTATAACAATTAAATAAATCAATCATTCCATCCACTTTTCATTAATACTAAATTAATTAAAAAAAATAATTGAAGTGAATAAAAAATAGATGGAATGACTGATTTGTGTAATTGTTATAGTTTAGTTACTAATTATGATAGTTTTAAAATTTAAGGATCTATTTACAAATGAACTAAAATTATTATAAGGAAAAAATATGTAAACTTTCTAAACTTTGATTCATTTGTAAATAAGCTATTGAATTTTAAAATCGTCATAATTAGTATATAAACTATAACAATTAAATAATCAATCATTCCATCCACTTTTTATTTATTCTAAATTAATTAAAAAAATATTTAAAGTAAATAAAAAATAGATGAAATAGTTAATTTGTATAATTATTATAGTTTAATTATTAATTATGATAATTTTAAAGTTTAACGGTCTATTTATAAATGAACTAAAATTTAGAAAGTCTGTATATTCTTTTTCTTTAATTTATTAATAAAACTCTTGGTTTGAAAAATCAAGATTTTTTCAATCTTTTGGTGCACACACACACACACACACACACGCACACACACACACACACACACAGAGAGAATTGAAGTCAATTGTAAAATTAATTTTTTTTTCTTTTTAAAATTTTATTAATTTAATATTTTAAAAAATAAAATTATTATCAATTAAAGTTTAAAAATTAAATTAATAAATTAATATTTAAATGACGAAATTAATAAATAATAATTTTTAATCAATAACTTAAACAGCCATCAGGCCTTTGATATAATAGTCACACACTAACGTTATTTCTTTCTTCATTCTAATTTGAATTACAATTTAACATATTTACACACACAAATCTAAGCAATTGTAAATTAGATTTTTTCCATTATCAGATAAACAATTAAAAAATAGAGGGGTAATTGTTATTTATTTTTTTAATATAAAAATTATGAGAAATGAGAGGTTACTTTATTTTAAAATTTAAGATATGAAGCAAATATTAACAATAATTTTTAAAAATCGCTTAAATCATCATAATAAATCAAACTCAATATTTTTTTTAATGCATCCTTTTTGTACAGTTGTGTTACATAACAAAAAAAATTATGCAACGCAAGTAAGTTTAAAAAAGAAAGCAGAGTAGGTGTGAATTTAGATTATGTTAGACCCATCACACTTTTTTGGTTTCTTATATTCTCGCTCGAGCTGTGGCCTATACATAATTTTTAAATTTAATAATAATGTGAGTAGTATAACCTTAAAAAAGCTATTGATAACGATTGAATTTTAGAAAAAATTGAGTGCATTTTTAGTGGTATTAATATATTATTAAGTTATTAAATATTTATTAATTATCATAAATATTAAATATTCATAATAAAGATTAATAAATAATAAATATTTAATAACTGATTCATGATTGTAGCACTAATAAATTGAGAGAATTATTAGGTTACTTATGTATAATTTTAGTATGTAAACTAATTTGTTAAATATTTATTAAATTTTATATTTTTTTAAGTATATATTATAAAAGATAATAATTAATAAATATTTAATAAATCAGTATTAAAAGTATACTCTTAAAAAATATCAAGGTAAGGGAGTAATAGTGTAATACCCAAAAATGAAAGGACGCTGTACTGGTTGTAGTGCTTTTTTTTTTTTAAATTATTTAACTAGTTTTTTGGGCCATTCCGCCAGACAGGTCCAACTGATGAACCACCGAACTGCTCTGACCGGTTCCACTCCGGTCCGGTTTTTACAAATACCATGAAAACGAAAACTAGAAGAATGGCAGCGGCACCGCCCATTGATATTTCTTTTTGACTCCGAGGATTCAATGTTACCTGTCCCCAAGCTCAACCAATACACTCCGCAACATAGAAATTAATCCGATCTTATTCTTTTTCCATTTCCCTTTCCTGTCGATTCGATTTTCCGCACTTCATTCCATTTGAATTCAATTTGGGATTAGGGTTTTTCCACTTTGATTCCAAATCAACCGTAACTGGGCTTCGTTTCCGTTCAATCTCAAATGTACCAGAACCCCTTTTGACCCAAAACCGAGTTTTCGTAGAAACCTAGAAATGCTTCCACAGTCAGTGCTAACGCAAGGTTCAGATTCTACTCCAGTGTTATCAGAAGGCTCAAGCCCCAGGTTGTACGATTGGGTATTTGATTGTCATGGGTTTTGGCACAATGCGGCCTTGATCATCGCCTCGTTTCTTTTCGTCTTGTACTTGGCACTGCAAGCCAGGCAGAGCTTCGTGAAGCTCTCGCATGGTCGCTCTTATATTATAATATCATATTACGGATGCCTCTGGCTTGTTAGCGTGCTCAATCTTGCTTGGTGCTCTTTCCAGGTTCGCTCTTCAACTTTAATGGATAAAGTACATGGTTTAGTCTCTCTTTCGGTTCTTGTGAAGGGTCTGTTGAGTGTTATAGATACAATGGGTCATACCAATTTTATGCCATTCCTTCTTTTTTTTTTAAGAATAACTAAGAAGTTATTATAATATATAAATTATAATCTGGACTTCACTTCCATTGTTTAGTTCTGGTGCCACTGGTGATTTTGGAAGCCTTTGCTACTTGTTCACACTTCACAAGGATTTCTGATGCATGCGCTTGAATTTTCTTAAATGTGAGGGTATGTTGCTGGTAAAATTTGTTAGGTGACTAAGAACTTATGTCAATTTGTCCATCCACTTGCTCTTACTATATTTAACAGTATCCGCTCTTGGCTTTTAACCTATCATAGATTCATAACCAATAACCATGCTAAAATAAGTTAAGTAGGTTCTTGTTGTTATCCCTTCTCCTTCAAGTCAGTGCTTCAGCATTTGGCTAGTGTTCAAATTTTGGTACAGCGGGGAATGGTAATAGATGAAAGAATGAAACGAGAGAAATTAGGAATTCAAGTTTATCATTAAAAAATTAATTGAAATATTCATATTTACCGAGGTGTTGGAAACAAAGGGTGTATTTGCCAATTGAAGTCCGCCTACTAACATGTTCACATTTTTAGAGAATTTTGTGGAATGAAAAATAGTCAACGAATAACATTCTCTAAATGATAATATAGATTGCATGAATACTTCAAGACGGGTTGGTAGGGAGTAGTGGTTAAGAGAAACTCGGTGTATGTTTGTGATGTTGTTTGACATTTACTTTTATCAAGTATGCATTGAGCATGGAACCTTGTCAAAGGAAGCAGGATATAGAACATGTTCACTTCTTATTCCATAGAAAGTTTTTGTTACTATAGTTGGTATAGATTGTTACCAGATCTCTTTTATTTGATTTCTATTGTGTTGGATCCTACAAGTGTTGGACTTTTATTTTCTATAATGCTATTTTAAGGGCATTGGTGATGCAATGATACTTGAGAGGTAATTTGCTTCAATCTTTGTTGAGTTAGGCATGGGAGTGCACTCCTGGGAAAGAGCTGACATGGAACTTATTATCATTGTTTACTACATCTGGAATGCTGTTTCTGGAAGTAAGCTTGCTGGCTTTTTTACTTCAAGGAAATAATGCCAGTGGCTTAGAAGCATTGACCCGAACTTTTGGTATCTCAGGGATCATTGTTGGTTTTGATATCTTGCTAAAGGTATTTTTTTTATTTTTACTAGAAGCCAGCTTGTCCTTCTTGTAATTATTTTTGATAATATGACCAACACCAGCTGGAGAGAAGCAAAATAACCAACCCCAACCACCCCTATAATACTTTTTTGCTAACCATCTAAGCATTTTCTTTTTTTTGGTGTCAAATATGAATGTGGAAAGATTGTGGGTTTCTGCTTATCCATAAAAGGAAACAGGGATTGCGGGTTCCATATTTCTTATTGGAACTTCTGCATTAATCTGGTATTGCATCTGCATTAATCTGGTATTGCATCATGAATAGATGAATCATTGCACCTTTTCCTTGTTAGGCTATATATCTATTTGGATTTGGGATCTCATTATTCATCGACAGCAATGACCATACCCATCACGTGAAGTGGAACTTGTGGGTTGTCCACAAACTGTTGCTCACCTTTGTTTATGGCCTCATATTGTTCATGTATCATTCCAGGTGGAAAGAAAGGTTACCCGGTAAGTTAATTGTCTGAATTTTTACATAATGTCTGTAATTAGTTTTATGATTGCTTAATTTCCTTTCTCCTCCTTTCTTACAGCAAGACCTGCGTTTTACAAGTATGTTACTATTATGTTCATCTTGAATGCAATTGCATTGTTTGCTTGTGGCCTTACTGGAAATGGTGCTGCTTTCGGTTTCTGGTGAGATTCTTCTATAGCTGAGCAGAAAATTTTGTTTTAAGCTTTTTTCTTTGGTATCTTTCTCTAAAGCTTTGTGTTTACTTTTGTTCACAGGTTGTATCGTGTCACAGTTGTATGTTACCATGCCTTTTATCTTCCCCTTCTGTATATAACATTTCTGGCAGACTTCTTTCAGGTTATAACGACCTTCACTTGATACCCGGACTTCAGTTTTTACTTTTCAAACCCCTGTATTGTTCGTAGTTAAAGACAGCACTCCGTCTTATATTGATATGACTGATTGTTCTTATTGTGTTGAATACAGGAGGAAGATTTGCATTTGGAGAATGTGTATTACTCTGAGATGAAAGATGCTGGTTTCTTCGAAGCAGATTGGGAGTGATGTGAACTGTTAGATTAAATATGGCCTTAATATGCTAGTTGGAAGACATCCTTCATGACATATGCAAATAAAGTAAATATGTTAATAGATCGCATTATTGTATAAAATATAAAAATGTTGGTAGACATTACACTCCTCAAGTGTTTGGTTATTTACCAGATTAATTGTAAAAGGTATAAGCAAGGGTGTACAGTGTAAACAACCGCCTCAAGCTCGTCTATTGAACATTTAATAGACGAGGCATGATTCACATTTAAGCTCGGCTCATTTACTAAAACAACTTTAACTGAGTCGTGCAATGCTTGTTAAAAGTTAATGTATATCTTCGTGTGAGAGTTCAAGGGTAAACAAGTATACAAAAGAGGAGAATTATTATTATTTTTTGGTTTACATAGGAGAAATGGAGAATAAATGGTATCATGGAGGATTAAACGTCTGATCTCATCACACCTAAATCTCAGTCTTAGCTGTTATAAATGAGAAATTATTAACATATTTTTAGAGTGACACATAAGATTGTATTTTATTTATTTATACTTTGACATCTAAATATTAAATAATTAAAAAAAATATTTTTAAAGTAAAATTAATTTTTTTCTTAAAAATATATATTTTAATTATTTAATATTAAAATAATAAAATATAAATAAATAAAACATAATTTAAAAATGTGTAATAATTTTTTGATATCAATTGGAGTAAAATAGAAATGTTAGAATATTAAAATAATTTCATTGAGAGATAAAATATTAAAAATGTTATTTTTACATTTTACTTGTACACCTTCGTAACAGTAGAAAGTAAGAGAGAAAAACTTATTTATTTTTTCTCTTTCTTCTTTTTGGTCATAAAAAGTAAATGTATATAAAAATATGTAAAAATAAAATATAGATATAATATGGATGATAAAAGATCTGGATCCAATGCCATTAGGCACTCACTCAGTAATAATGCTAGTACCGCTATCTCATTATTTCTATTTGTGGTGAGGTTAGTAGCTAAAATGGCAAATGTTGGGAGATCGATTCCTACACCTTCCTCCAAACCCCCACTCCCCCTCCTACACCGAAAATAAAATATTTCCATTTCTTGAACACAGCCTAGCCCCTTTCATAGACCTTAAAATAATCATTACACAATATTAACAGAGAATACAGTTCCCATAAAAATCTGAATGGTCCTAAATTTATGTGAGACGACTTTTGATCTACTTGATATTATTTTCTTGTTCCTTGCTCAGACTCCAGGTTAATTATCCTAATTTTAGCAACAGACAGACTACTGGAATTGCGGCAATGCACAGTTCTCATTATTATGCAGCAATATAACGTGAGTGCATCCGCTGCTCAATAAAATTAACATAAAATAGTAAAATACCACTAACATAAATTTATAAGCCCCTTTCCCAATGCAAAAAACACGGCTTCACATAATTTCCAAACAACAAAAGGCTCGGCTAATTTGTTTTTCTTTTCAGACTTATGAAACAAAGGCAATATCAGAGTTCACAGATAAAACACTCAATGACTCAACTACCCCATATAAATATGGATCAGTATGGAGACTAGGGCTCCATGTTTACCAGAGACTTCTGGTACATGTTTACTCTAGGGACTCTGTTTACTAATGATCTCCTCAATAAGATCTGCAGCTTCTTGAACTGTTGTGATGCTCTGCGCACTATCCTCTTCAACGCTAATACCAAATTCTTCCTCAAGCCCCATCACGATCTCAACCTAACGGATATGGCATGTAAATGGAATCCACAACAATCAAATAAACTGTCATGGCTATTAATTTATACTCAGAAGATGGTAAATATATTATGCAAGGAGCATTAAACAGTAGCAATGTTAAATGTGAGGATGATTTGATCACCGTGTCAAGTGAATCAGCTCCAAGAGCTGCAAATTTTGACTCGCCATTAACATGAGAGTCATCTGGTAAAGCCAGCTGCTTCCTTACTATTTTGCACACCTTTTCTACTGTCTCCGGTTTAGCCTGCTCAAGGCATTCAACATAAGCATTAAAACAGCACATATACCCAGAGAGAGAGATAGAGAAGGCAAGTCCTGAGAATTGAAAGGATCCATTACACATGTGGAGGAGGTAGAGAAAAAGCATTCATTAGCAAAGAAATGCTGGAATTGACTGATACCACAAGGTAATATCAGTCATAAAAAAACCACTGTATTCGAGTTGCCAGACATAAATCCTTTAGAAATTTCATAAAACACAAAGTTCAAGAATTCAGGACATGACTTAATTTACACCCTCTAATAAAAAAGTTAAAGACCTTCTCAGCTATAACTGCACAAAATCAATAGTAGTATATAGAAGTTTTAAACACTAGAGTTTCTTCAAATAAAACCATCTCTTATCTTACATAGCATAGAAATTAAATAGGTAGCCATAGCCTCCACAAGCCAGCCAGGGCTGAATTGAGACAAAGGACAAAGCCTCATTGACTATATAAGCAAAATTGAGAAGTGTGATCTTAGGATACATGGATCCTCTCCTGTTGGTGAAATAACAAGAGAGTGTCCTATTAGAAAGAAAAAGACACAAAAAGTATTAAATATAATTAGTTGATTTTATAACCTATTATGGTGGGTCCCTATACAATAAAATTTGTGTCTATCTCTCTCCAATAAGATGGTCTAGTTATATGAGAGGATCCAAATCCGATTTCAGGTTACCATTTCATCTTTTACATCACAATTTCTCTCGATCAATCATTGTCTCAGCTTCAAACTTGGAGGACCTCATGAAGTGCAATCCATCTAAGAAATTACTATTACTATAGTTTCAACCAGTCTATCATCTAGTAATTTGGTGTCCGTGCAAGCAAAAGGCAAAATCTCAAAAAGAAGGGCTGAAGCACTTCACTAGTAGCTACATACAGCGCAGGAAACTCTAAGGCGAACAGAGCGCGGTTGCAAGCTAAAAGACACATTCCTTCTCCCATAGCTTGAAATTAAAGTAGACCTCGGGCCAGAAGTTGAATTAAATGCCTGTTCAATATATTCATTGAAAGAAACTTCATTAAAGAATAAAATATTAAGAACAAAACTAGAAAATACTTTTCTAGGATACTTAAACTGCTTTATTTGAAAAAGGAATGTGTCAAATATTACGGAGCACTACCAGTGCGAGTCTGATGTGCAATGTAGAAAAATATGCAAAATATTTAACATATTCTGGTCCAAAATGTTCAGTTTCAATTCATATTTTCACTTTTACTAAGCACACCCTAATGCATAAAAGCAAAATTTCCAAGATTCAGTATTCTTTTGGGTTAAAATAAACAATTAGTCCTTATAGTTTCAACCAGTTTGAATTTTGATTGTTATAGTATTTTTCCTTTATATTGGTCCCTATAATTTCACTTATTTTGATTTTAGTCACCAATATATTAATAATTGAAAACTATAAAGACCAATTCTTCATAAAAAATAAGAACCAATACCTTCATGAATATAAACTAAAGACTAAAACTCCACTTCAAAAAAAAATAAACCAAAGACTAAAACCTAAACCAATGAAAAATATAAGGACCGATATTTAAATAAGCGAACTCATAGAGACCAATATTAAAAAAAATTACAAGGGCCAAAATCTAAATCAAATGAAATGAAACTATTGGACTAATTGTTTATTTTAATTTTTTTTTTTAATGAAAAACCTGCACCTCACGGGGAGACTCCATTGCAAGGTTTCACAGAAAGCAATGCTATAAACCTGAAGGTACGTTCTTAGGCTGTATCGTTCAGTTGCACTGTCACTAGATGAAAATCTCAGGCCTCAAAATTTATTTTATGGTGAAACAACACAAAATATCAAATCAACGAGTTTTTCCTTAAAACGTGTTCTACGCATGTCGATACACACGAATGCGGTCATTATGCGTATTTGTGTGTACTGTGCGTGCACAATATTGAACAAATTACAACAAAACAGTAACCAATCTCAATCAATGAAAGATATTCATATCCTATGCCACAAAATATAATTTCTAAATCAACATCAAAATTTTATAGAACTGGAATGCAGAATTCATAATGAAAAAGAGAGAAATAGACATATTCGACAAAAGCGGCGAGTAATTGCATTTCGTAGAAAATTTCGTAAACAGATCATTATAAAAAGACAAAAAAAGAGTAAAGTGAAGCGCAGAATAACACTTATGATTAAAATCTGCAGAGAGTGAGGGAGGATAAAAAGAGAAGCGAAAACGGCACCAATCTCCGATTGAACTGAGGAAGGAGAGAGCGCATGGAGATTGATGCTACGGTGACTGTGTTTGCCGCCATCGGAGTGCTGCGGTGGTGCAAAGATGCAGAGAAAAAAAAGAGAGAACAGAGAAGAGAGAGAGCGAGCGAGGGTGGCGGAGAACGCGAAGAGTGTGAAGGGAAAAGAGAAGGGAGTGTGGAAGAATAAAGAATAATAAATAGCTGCTTGCGCTGCCTTCGATCTTGATTCTTGAGTCGGAGTCGGAGTCAGCTCAAAGAGTCGTGGTCTCCATTGTGGATCATCAGGAGTGGATTATTGATCACTCGGGCTATGTTCAAGTCCAAACTATTTGGGCTTAAATCAAGTCAGCCATAGAGCTCATCCAAAGCGCAAGTCGGAATATGCGAGCCTCACTGTGATATTGTCTTCAAATCCAACAAAAATCACCTGAATTTCAAATTATTTTACTCTTGTTTTGTGATAATGAGATTTTCAAGTCAGTTTTTACGTCAATTAATATTAAATTTTATTTATAAATTTATTATTTTAAAAAAATTAATTTTTGTATATATTAATTTAAGGTTCAAATCCAATTTATCAAGTCAAATAACATACAGCTTTGTCTATGAAGTTAATTATTTTATTATTTGTAAATGCATGTGAATAGGTTTTTATTTATACATAAATACAAATCCACTCATTTTTTTTAACCTGCCTGTGATGAATTTCAGAACCTGTGTGTGTGTGTGTGACAAATCAACCATGACAAAATAGTGAGTGAAATGAAAAAGAGAAATTCTTATATACTCGTATGGCATATTTTGTATGAAGTAAAAATGAGAGTAAATTTTTATAAATAAGATTTATATATATAATTATATATAAATTTTATTCATCAAAATTTATCTATATTTTTATTTCTATATTAAATATGTACTTAAAATAAATATTTTTTCTTAGTGCATGTAAATAAATATAAGATAAATAAACATATAATGTCAAACTTAATATTATTTTTATATATTTATCTTACATTTATTTATATAAAATAAAAATAATACTATTCTAAAATTATATAAGAATTTCTCCATAAAAAAAAGTGGTTATTGTTTGGGTCAGGTGCTTTCTATTTGTTCTTTGTCAGCATTTGATGTGAGTGATACACGTTTGTTCTTGTCAGTTATTGAGTCTGTAGTTGTAGTTTTGTTTGTCCGTTTGCATAAGTTTGGGAAGAGTGGCGTCAGGTGTGGCATGCTTTAATAAAAGAAATAAGAAGAGGTGGCAAGTGGTTTTCCTTTGTGGTCCATTTATACTTGGACATCTCGGGTCACTTTCGGGTTCAGGTTCTCAACTAACCACCTGGGTTTCTTTCATTTTCCCTCTTCTGAAATTAACGCCAAAAACCGGAATACTTTTTTATCCTGATGTTCACTCTCCTTCTGTCGATGCGAAAGGAAGATATCGATTGTATTAGGGGCCAAAGAGAAAATAATAATTTAATAATTAATGATTCGCATTTCTTAGTATTTATTTATATTAAAGTTTGTATACTTAATTTTAAATTAATTTAATTTTGTTAAAAAATAAGTTTATATAATTGTAATTTATGTTTGAAATAATTATATAAAAACTAAATTTGACAATATTGATATTATTTAGATATTATTTATCAAGATTATTATTAAATATGTAATTAAAAAAAATAAAATATTTTTTGAGTTAAATTAAAAATAAAACTATTTTTGTCAGTATACATTCAAATGGTTTTCTCTCCCTTTACATTTGAGGTGTTTAAATCATATTTGAATGTAACTGTAATTTTGTTTTAAAAATTATCAAACATGTTGACACATTATTTAAGACAATTTTATGGCTCGAACAGGTTTAATCGCCGTTCCACCTCTCTCTCTTTTCTCAGTGTTCCTAACAAAGCCATGAATCAGTCCTCGAGTGGCATTCCTTAAGCCACCCACGCAACCACCGTGAGCTTCTTTCATTTGGAATTTTCGATAGACCCATCCCAACAGGTTTTTTTTTTTTTTTTTCTTTCTAGCCTAGAGTAAACTACAGTTGTGATCGTCTATCACTAGTAATCTCACAAGTCCGATTAATAACAGAAAAATAAGACATGTTATCATGTCAAAACATTAATTTAATACCAAAATTGGACAACACTTACAGAGATGCAGACTTATGCAGTATGTTATTTTTTAAGGTTAATAAGGGCTTTTTCTTCATATATGTTTGGACAGAAGAATTTTTTTAAAAAAAAGAAAGGGGTGAATGATTTTTAATTTTAAATTGAAAATATTATAAAATATTTATAAAAATTAATATCAAAATTTTGAAAGGTTAAATATTTAATAATTGAGTAAATTACTACAATATTTCCTCTTTATCTGTTTTTTTGCAAAAAACAAAAACTTTTTCATTTTCAAAATCTACACAAACTTTTATTTTTAAGAAATTTATGTGCAGTATATTTTTAAAATATAAAAAAAAATTATGTCAGTATTTTGTAAAAATATTTAAAGAAGTATGTATAGATTTTGAAAATAGAAAAAATTTTAAAAATAAATAAATAAAGGATAAGTTAATAATTAGGTAAAAAGATATTTCAATTACTCAAGTGAAAAATAGCTAGTGAAAAGGGTGTGCTTCTTTAATAAGATGAAAATTTAGTGTATGTTTGGAAAATTTTAATTTAAAAAAATTATTTTTTTAAAAGTTCTCTTAATAAATTTTTATTATAAGTTATTTTGAATACAAAATAAATTAATTTATACATATAATAAAATTAAAATAAATTTAAATTTGTTTGTTGTAACAATAACGTAAGATGATTAAAAATAAACACTTTTACATTTTACCCACAAAACTTTTAGTTTTATAAGTGTAGAGATTTGCCTACTTTAATTAAAATTTTAAAAATAAATTGTTAAATTAAAGAGATCATAAGTAATTTAGCCCCTTTTTTATAGGAGGACAATGAAATAGTCTTATCAATTTTTTTTTGTTATAAATTAAGAATATCTCGTTATAATTTAATTTATTTAAATTATTTTATAAATTTATTTTTTTCATGTCGAAAGTGACAATGATATAATTTTTCTTGTGAAATGAGATTCATAGGATTTATATGAAATGAGACTCTAAAAAATTAAAATGTAATCTTCATACTTAAAAATATAATTTATTTTTACTATATCAATATCTCTTAAATAAATAGTCTTATGATTTTTATATTTGCAAAGTGATGTTTTCTGTGAAAAGTTTTGCATAAATAAAAATACTAATAAGATTATTACTAAAAAAAACAAATAAAATATATAATACAATTTTCTCTAGGAGTCCAACGTCACTAGGACATGGCCACAAACGTCACCTCCGAAATCATGGTAGAATAATGCATCTGATACAATGAATCAATGATTAAACCAAATCAGGCGTTCGATTTTCTAATTTGAAACTAACAATATTTTTTTTTATTGTAAAAATATTTTTGAATAAATTTTATGTTGACTTAAACTTGGTTCATTTACGTATAATTTTAAAAATGTATTTTCATACATGTATTTTAAAAAATAATTATTTCTTTTAAATATTAATTAAAAATTAAAAATTATAAACAATCAAAATAAATAACACATAGTACAATTCCTTAATCATTAATTTGAAACTAAAATATAATATGTTTAAAAATAGTTTAATTTAAAAAATAATTATTTTTTTTCAAAAAATATTTAAAAAAAATACTAATTATAAATTATTTTAATCATAAAATAATTAATTCAAAGACACACATAATATCATAATATTACTACATGATTAAAAAAAATGATGATACTACTAAAGTCTAAAATCATCCACAACTCCATCAGTTAAGCACTGTCCCAAGACGTTCATTAGGGAAAAAAACAAAAAAGAAAAGAGAAAACGTACTGTCCCATGCCATCATTAATTATGTTTTCAAATTTCAAATTTAAAATAGAGAATCAGTCAGCAAATTGAATCGGCTGCCAAAGGCTGAGAGGAGCCACAGCCAGAAAATTTAGTTATACAATAAACTGTTTTAACTAATAAGTTATTTATAATTAATCATAAATTTTAAAAAAATTGATTTACATTATATAAATTATTTGTTAAATTATTTTATTATACAATTAAAATTTTCACTTGACCCTGAACTGTCATTTCTCTTATCAAATGCTTGTCTGCAAATTTGCGGTTGCTCCGAGCCATGAAACGAAACAAACAAACCGGCTTGGTGTCGGTAAAAGGCCGGTGCAATCAATGTCTTCCACACGTCACTTTCACTTGCTATGCCTACGTGCTCCTCCCTAAAAATGGTTTCAAATACTCACAGGCGCACACGCAAAAATAAAAAAGGTTTCAACGTAAATATATAACCATATTTGACCCCAAAAAAAATGCAAACAAAAACGGGTCTTTGTTTTGCCATTTTCCCTCTGATAATCTTCATTGTTTTTCTTTTTTCTTTACTAATTCAATCACCGTGCATTAATTGCTGTGTCCTCTTTCTAATCTCATTGACTCATTGTGTCCATCGTGATGGAGCATGAAAGAAACACAGAATTTCCGATTACCGAATAGAGTTAATTCCTGTTTTGTGCTTCAACACAAACCCCATTTTATTCGTCTTTCTCTTCGCCTTGGGTTGGGTTTCGTCGCCGAAAGAAAACCCAAAATTCTATCAAGTTCAAACGCTGCCGTTCTCAGTTATATTATTACAAAGTGGTCTGTTCCTGCTGAATTTTAGTTCTTCACGTTCTTCAATAATATAATATTTGTTTTTATTTTTCGTTTTCCAGCGCACGAGTGGAGTTGAGTTGACTCGTTGAGCCGGGGCGGCTTGAGTCGCTCCCCCTCTTCTTCTTCTGCGTCTTCTGCTTCGAACGACTTCACTCTGCACTTTTGGCTCACTGGGATTCAGACGTTTTAGTCGTTGATCTCGATTTCGGGTTACTGTCAGGAGTAGTCATGAACAAAGTGCCACTTCTCGAAATTGAACCCAAGCAACTCAAATTTATATGTAAGTAAAATGTCCAATATCCGTTGGGTATGACTGTATTGCGATTGTTTTTGCTCCAGAACTGGATTCTTTCTAGCTGGGTGGCTATTGTATAAACCGGTTGTGGTTTAAGCTGTAGATGTTTTTTTATTTTTTTCTTTCTTTTCCAGTATCCGCGCACTTTTTGGGTACGAGTCTAATTTCGTTCAAGATAAGATACTGAAGTTGGGCCTTTTATCAATGCGTTTCTGCGGGAGTTTGACTCCTGATATTGCAGAGGAGGCCCTTCAACTGCATACATAGATGTTTTACTTTTAAATTTAAATTCACTAAGCTGGAAAATATATGTCATTCTTTTTTCTTTTTAATACTTTTAAGCTCATAGTCATTCATAGCTAACTTGGGGAATTAAAAGTATTTGCCTCGTATTTCTCCACTTTACCTGTAACAAAAGCAATCAGTGAATTTGAAATTGGCGAACTGCGTTATCTTTCCACTTAAAGATTGGCTTATTAAGTTCATGATGTTTCTGTAGTATCAGTGAAGGCTTTACAGAGAAGAAGAGAGACAGAGAGCATAGAGAAGAAGAGAAGAGAGAATGTAATAGAGAATGATCAATTGTGTATTCTATGTTCTGATACAGTAGGCTATTTATACATATTATATCAACAACTGAATTCTAACAGAATATAAACAAACTATCTAACCACACTAACTGTATACTCCAATAATCAGCCAATCGTTTGTAATTTGTGTGTATATATGATTAATTGACTGATATACCGCAATATTTTGCCTTTATAGTTGAATTGAAGAAGCAAAGTTCATGCTCAGTTCAGTTGACTAATAACACCTACCACAATGTTGCTTTCAAGGTCCGAGCCTCTTTTTGTTTTTCTCCAGTTGCTGATATTCTGGTTGTTGACATGAAGGTTCTCTTCTCTATTAAGATAGAATGCTGGGGAGATTAACCGTTCAGGTATGATATTGGCAGGTCAAGACTACATCACCGAAGAAATATTCAGTGCGGCCAAATGTAGGAGTTCTAAAGTCAAAATCTACTTGTGAATTCATAGGTATATCTTCGTCTCTCTTGTGTTTGTATGTTATTTTTCTTTTGACACATTGACTTGTTATTCTATAGTGTCGTAAAGTAAATGTAAAATGGATTCTGTATGACTGATGGGGAAAATTCAATTATTGTTCTGGTTGGTATAAAGGGGTATTTGTGTTCTGCTGATGCAACTGAATCATGTTCGTAACTATTACTGTCTTGAGTAAGTTTAGTCATTGGTGGTGGATAATTTTGGATAGATGCCAAATGGACCTGAATTCGACACTTTATGCTAGAATCACAGAAGAATTTTGATCATTGTTTATAGTTTTATCTGATTTCTTTGCATTGATTTTCAATTATACATTGTTGCAATTCAAACTTAACCCTGCCTCGAAGCCAGCAGTTTTTCAATGTTGAATTTTGTCTCAAAGTAATCTCTTCAGAAATATTAGTTGTCCAATAACAACAGTTGGAGATGAATCCATACATTTGGGAATTTATTCTAGCTTCTTGATTTCTTTTTCACCCGCCAAATTTAATATTTGTTGTTTCTACTTTTTACATCAAACTAGTCACAATGCAAGCTCCACGGGTAGCACCTGCAGATATGGTGTGCAAGGACAAGTTCTTAATCCTGAGCACAATTGTTCCTGTTGAAACAACCACTGAAGATGTTACTTCCAGCTTGGTATGGATATGTATTAGGCTGTGGTTTTGTACTCTGGCAGCTTTTATTATTAATTTCTAGTTTTTTAAAATGTTCTGACTCTTTTTTGTTAAATGACAGTTTGTCAAAGATGGCAGCAGATATGTTGAAGAAAACAAGCTGAAAGTGGCCATGATCAGCCCACCAGATTTGCCAGAACTCTCTCCTATTAATAGAGGCTTCAAGAATGGGTTTGATCATGAAAAAGATAGGATATATAGTAGAGATGAAATCCAATCCCTTGAACCCATGGTGAGAGAAAACTTTATTGGTGTTTGGGTTCTAAGTTCTTTCCTGTCCTCCACTTCTGTCTCTTTCATCTAAATATTTCAAATCCTTGAGAAAGATCATTGAATTTCTTAGTTACATATTTGAAGGGTTTGTCAGTTATTATTTGTGGATAGTTATTTTTCATAATTTGAAGAGTGCATCATTTGGAATTTCATAAAACACAATGATCTGAGCAATTTCAGACCTTTCTTCACCTTCCCTGTTTCCTTGAGTCCTGTGGGAAGGCATTTTCTTTGAACCTGTTGTAAGTTCCCTTCTTTTCGCTGTTGTTATCTTTGTCAACATTGTTTCTCTTTTGTGCATGTGTGTGGTGGGTATTATCAATTCCACGGGTTCAATTCATACTTATTGAATTGCTATTGTAATGTCAAATTCCGTTCTTGGAATATGTCAGGTTTCTAAGAATGCAGAGCATAACATGGTTAATGAAGAGTTAAACCTTGAAGAGGATATGGAGTTTAAGCCAGAACAAGATATAAAATTGAACACTGTGAAGGATGTAGAGGAGCCACAAAAAGAAGCTGAGTTGAAAGTGTCAAAAGATGTGGAGTTGAACACAGCAAAGGATGTAGAGGAACCGAAGCCAGAAAAAGAAGCAGAGTTAAAAGTTCCAAAAGATCTAGAGTTGAACAGAGTAAAGGATGTAGAGGAACTGAAGCCAGAAAAAGAACCAGAGTTAAAAGTTTCAAAGGATATAGAGGAGCTGAAATTAATGGAAGCTATTGAAGAGATGAAGTTAAAAGTAGCTGAACTTGAGTCAAAGCTAAATGAGGTCAGTCATTCCGCCATTCTACTGTGAAATTTTTAATCTGCTTGCTTATGTGATGTGAGTATGTGACGTGCTTCCCAGCAAATTGCATGATGAAGCATTAGGCTATGGAACTTTTCCTGCATCCATATCAAGAGTTTGGTTATTATGCCTCGTCTTAGTACTCTTTTTGGGCTTATGTTTTCAATTGGGATGTTTGAAATGTCCTTTTGGGCTTATGTTTTAAGAACTTGTGACGTTACTTTATGCTCAATCCTGTTATTTTATTCCTTGTGTTATAACATTGGTGATGAAGGAATGGTGATTATGGTTTTCTCATATTAAAATGGGATGGATGTTTGTGATAGTTGTTCATGAGTTCTATACAACTCTGTATTGATTTAACTAAAGTGATGATCAAGTTTCTGGCTTCCTTTGCAGTCTGGAGTAACAATATCAAAGTTAACAGAGGAGAGGAGGCTAAGCAATCAAGAGACTAAAATCTTGCAAGAAAAACTAGTAAGTTAGAGAATCACTTTCTAGTTTAACTAGAATGTTTCCGTGGTCATTGCTCATTGGTTCTTGCCATTTAACTTTAAGCTTGTTGGTAACTGCCTTGATATTTGATAACAATGACAAAGTCGAGAAAGTGTGGATCGAAACTGCAATTTAGATTTGCAATTTAACTTTATGCTTGTTGGAGGCCGGTACGCATACTACTAATCAGTGTTGCCTGTTGCTTGCTACTTCAGAATTATTCTTCCCCGTCTACATTATATGCTTGAACTCTTGCAATTTTCTAACGTTGGAGTGTCTCCTTATCTTTAAGACAGACTTGATTAGACTTCATTTCTTGACTGTAAGACTGGCTCGTTTTATGTTTGCAGACAGATCTGATTAATAAAGGTCCAAGAAAGGTTCAAGTCGGGTTCCCCCTTCTATATGTCTGTATGGTGGCGCTTATCTTTGTCTTTTTTGGATACCGTTTACGCTCTTGATACTGTGGGCGATCAATCATCTGCATGAAGCTACTAACATTTTGAATTGCTTCAAGTTTGTCAATAGCAGAAGTTCAGGCATAAATACATTTTATATCTATAAATCTGATAGGGGATCTATACTCGTGTCTGTGTTGTTCCTTCTGACCTGTCTTGTCCACTATCATGTTTGTCCCCTTGTACATGCAAAATTACCCTGTAGGAAAGGTTGTAAAGGTAACAAATAATATGAGGTATATAGCAGTTAGGTAGATGACTTCTGTGATAAGTGGAAACTGTTGTGTCATACGTTCGCTTCTTGAGTTGGCATTGATCTTATTTTCTCTGTGAGCTCGACTTTGATCAGTGTTTATGTGGAAATACTAAGAATTGGTGGTGGCATTAGTGAATACAAGCGGAGAGCCGTGACAGAGTATTTAATTTGAATGTTGAAAAAAACAAAACAAAATGAAATACGCTTTACCACTTATCCTCATCAAGTTTTAACCTCCTTAACGTTTGAGTTAAATTAAAAACATTATGTTTTCCAGTTGAATCAAACATATACATTTAAATCAGAACTTCAAGGTAGTGATGTGATAAAAATTCAAATTTCATAAGAGTTTTGTGATGAAAAAAAATTGTGCTTTTTGTAAAGATAAAGTCACGTGATCTGCACATGTTATATGCTCTATTTAAGTTAACGGTTTTCGGTTTAACTCAAACATTAAAGATTTAAGTGATATAAAATAAATTTAAAGGTTATAAATTGAGAAATTGTTGTACTTTAGAAATGTAATGTGTATTTTGCCAAAAAAAAAAATTATCTTTTTAGTTCTCTAGAGATATAAGTATTAATTATTATCACTTGAGTCTTTTAAATAATTTTGATATCAATTTAGTTCTTTAATTATGAAAAGTAACATTATTTTAATCCTTAAAAAAATTAAAATCAATGTAGTCCTTTAATCCATGATAAAAAATTATCTTTAATTTAATCTCTCAATCATATAACATTGTTATCAATTATAAAAATTATATCAATTTAGTCTTTAGAAGATAATTTTGATATTATTTTTTATGATTAAAAAATTAAATTAATGTCAAAATTTTTGTGTATAAATAACATTGTCCTTTGTCAAGTGCTCTTGTATGGAGTGAAAGCTAACCTTGTAATTGTAAAATTTTTGGATCTTATTTGATCACCCATTTGCTTGAACCTGGCTTCTTCAAAAGACAATGCAAAAATTTTTAATTATTATTTAATTATAAATTATTAAATTATTAAAAAATTTTTAATTAAAATAATAATTATTTAAAAGATTAAATATTTGATAACATATAATTAGATGATAATGTAAAAATATTTTATATTAATAATAAATTAAAATTAAATCTATATTTAATTACGAGATATTTGATCATATTTAATATTTTGCCATGCTCTATGGCAACGTGCAAATATATGCAAGGGTCCGGGCTTGGCTGGTGGTGGAAGTTTGACTTTGGATGCATTTGGATTAGACGCAAAAGTCGGGTTATACGTTGTATAATGGAAAACGTTGATTACATACTATTTTTTTACATCATTCTTTGACACTTTTTTTTTTATTTAAAAAAAGATAAAAAAATATATTAAAATATATGTTTATTTTATTTTATTACCTAAAAAAATAATATAAGAATAATGTAATAAAAATAGTATATAAATAATATATTATTGTTGTATAATAGATGTTTAAATATTACTATTCATGAATTTATTATATATTTAAATTTTTCACTAGATGGCTAGTTTTCAGTATATTAATTTCATCTCCTGTTCATTTTAGGATAGAGCAAAAAAAAAAAAACCTACTACTATCATGGGTAAAAGGGTATTTAATTTGTTTTTATTTTTATTTTTAGTTTATATATTTTCAGTTATAATTACAAAAATATTACTTTATTTTCATTTTATTTTTTGTTTTAAAAACTTTAAGAATGAAATGGTAAAAACATGAAATCTTTCTTTTCATAATTTTCTTCACAAAATTTTAAAAATATAAAATAAAATAAAATAATATTTTTATAATTACAACTGAAAATATATTAACTAAAAATAAAAATAAAAAACAATCCAAACACCACCTAAGACTTTATGTAATTTAAAAAAATGTAAAATAAGATAGACTTTTATAGGGCCAACAAACTTTGGAAAGCAGCAAAGATAAGCAATTAGATTGTGTAGGTATTCATTAATTTGGATTTGGATCAGTTTAGGTGTGTTTTAGTGAGCCAATTGCAAACAGTTATTGATGAGAAATTAGAGAATTTTAATAGACTTATAATTTGTTATTGATCTATTTATATTTTATTAAATTCTTAACTATTTAAATTTTCAATTAATGATTATCAAGAATACGCATTTTTTAAAGTTCTATAATTTCATTTTGTTTTTGTCTCTCTTATAAGTCATAATAATAAAAAATTATTATATACTTTTAAAACACCATTAAAATTATGCAATAATTTTTCCATAACAAGCCTCGCTGTCATAAATTCCCACCACGACTCCAACCAATGCTTAAGGCTAGTAAAAAATTCGGCACTCACGTGACTATCGGCCCTTACCAAACTTTGTCTATGAAGTTCAAGCAGCCAATGCCAGAATTTCAAGTGTGTGTTTGGCAAGTGAATGACCCACCCCAATTTGAATCTCTTGTGTACGGTCCTATGGTTTTATGTTGGAAAGCACATGTTTAGTTCTTTGAATTCCTTTTATAACATGCCTCTAGAATTGTATGGCTATGGCAGAGATAAAATTGAATCAATATTTTAAAAAATTTCAAAGGTGTTGAAAAATGAATGTCACGCATTGTACAAGTCTCACATATTTGGATCCAATTTATTTTATTTGGTGTATAAATTTAAAAATATGTAAATATTTAATTTTGTTATTGATAAAAATTATAAATATTTTTATTTATGAAGATTAGAATCTATATTTAGCATACACTCTAGCTAACAGTCATCCTCAAGGTAGAAGTAGAACCGCCATGAATCATGTGTGATATAATTATATATATCCATGAATATCCACCTACGTTGGCCTGCCACTCGTGGTTCGTCCCTCAGTAACTCTCTTTTCCGCGTGAAATGACTCTCAGCAGCGTGCCGGTACCCATTTTCCTTCCTCTTCTCACTCCGTTTCTTTGTGTTTTTTTTAGTTTATGAGACGATTCAAATAATGTGATTACTTGACTAGTCCAGTAATTGATGTTTCATCAGTTAAGCACTTGTTAATGTTATTTCTCTGTTTGTGTATCATGCATCTCAGCTACACGAGACCTCAGAAAGTCTCAATAAAATTCAGTTGCGTTGATGCGTTCTTCATGAAGAAGCTTATAGGTTCTTATTATGTATATCTTTTTCATGATTAATGAATGCAGTTGGCTGCTACGGATCTTGGGACCTTGGGTGGAGGCAGAAGGAATTCAACGTTAATCTGCGCTCCGATCATGGCGGAGTCAGTGGAACAGATGCTGTTTCAGATGCGGAAGGCAAAAGGACTGGGTGCCGACCTCGTGGAGGTTCGGTTGGACTTCTTGAAGAGCTTCAATCCCACGCAGGATCTTGAGATTCTCATCAAGGAGCGTCCTTTGCCCACTTTAACCACTTACAGGTAATAAATCAATCTGGGTTCATCATTATTAATTACTATTACAGATAATTTATGCCCTAGTTACTCGTACACTACTAGTCTGTTTCTACTGCAAGAGGATAAAATCGTGAAAATTGAAATTTAATTATGACTTCTGAAGGACAAAATTGAAATCTGTGTATGGATCATTTCGTTTCAGACCAATATGGGAAGGAGGGCGGTACGATGGTGATGAAAGTAAGCGACAAGCTGCTCTACGTCTAGCCATTGAATTGGGGTCTGAGTTTGTTGACATTGAGCTTAAGGTAATTTAAGTGACTGGCATACCGTATACCTAATACGTACCATCCAAAGATGGTAAGTATTAAATAAGCCATGGTTATACTTGTTTTCTTTCTTTTTTTTCTTGGATAAGGCCATGGTTGTACTTGTATCGCTGGATTGAATGGACCAAATCTGATCACGAGCAACCTTTTCCTTTGTTTTTTGGTACGTGAACACATGCAACTTTAGGGTGGGTGTGTGAAATGATAAATTTTGAAATATAATTTTATTTATAAATTAATTTTTTTGTCTAAAAAATTATAAAATAAAAATTAATGTGATTCAATTAAAAATTCATAAAAACTTAATATATTTTAATTAGATTGATTTAAAAATTTTCTTAAAAATTAAATTAAGTGAATTTTGTATAAATTTATTATTCCACCCGACTTTAATAGAGATATCGTAATCATATTATTATAGAGAAAAATATAAATTTTTAAAATGAAATTAATTTAATTTTTTATAGTGTATTTTAAATATAAAAATTAATTTTTAAATTAATTGAAATCATATTTTCTATACACAATATATTATAATTGGCTCTTCTAAGTCATACAATATCATGTCATCTTATTTGTTAATATGACATCTTTGAAACATGTAGCACTATGTCATGTGATGATGTGGCTTTCTCTAAAAATTTATGGCATCAAATGTGGCATACCAAAAAATTCATGGAAGCCATATCAAGTCATGTCCTTTTATATAGTGACGTGACTTATTATAAATTATATAATTTCACGTCATATTATATGCTTGTGTGACTTCATTAAAAGACTCTTGCAAGTTGTTTAACGCTAAATACATGGTATTTTCTCAACAAATTTAAAATTTAATTAATGAGTATAAACTTTTGATATTCAATCAATGATTATTAGAAAATATGACGATGATATAAACTGTATGTGACACTTTTGTAAATAAGATTCTCACTATATTATCTAACTTATATTTGTTGGATTTTATTTTTTTAATTATTTATATTCTGTATAATCACGATAAAATAACATATAAATCAAAATCACAATTCAAAACATTTGATTAAAGACAAACAATTGTACAAAAATATGCAAATAAATTTAAAAAATAATTTCCTATCAAAGTAAAAGAAATAAAAAATATATTGGCACATATTTAATTCATTAATTAAGCTACCAGAATAAAAATAATGTATAAATTCTATTGATATTTTCCTATGAATATTAGTATAAAAGTATCCGAACATATTTAATCCATAAATTAATATAATATTACAAAAATATTTATAAATCATATTAAAAAATTAATTATATATATTAATATGTAAGAATTTATAAAAATATGCATAAATCATATTTAGACAACAATTATAAAAGTTGATATACAAGCGTCCACGCATTGTGCTGGCTATTGGGCTAATTTAAAATAATTTTAAACATAAGAATTGATTTTCAAGTTTATTTAATTTAATACAATTTTAATTTTAATAATTTCAAATACACTCTTAATGTTCATATGTATTTTGTGTGTTGAAGGTAGCTCATGACTTTTACAATTCCATTGGAGGGAAGAAGTCCGACAATGTGAAGGTCATTGTTTCTTCACATAACTTTGAAAATACTCCATCTCTGGAGGAAATAGGTAATCTTGCCGCAAGAATTCAGGCTTCTGGGGCTGATATAGTGAAAATTGCAACAACTGCCTTAGACATCACAGACTGTGCACGTGTTTTCCAAGTACTCGTGCATTCTCAGGTAATTAAGTAATCTTCCACGGCAGGGAAGAGCACATGTTGGATATTCTTGTACTATAGGTTGAATGTAAATGACAAACTGAGTTTAGTTAATTGAATGATTGTAGATCCCAATGATAGGCATTGCCATGGGCGAGAAGGGACTTTTGTCACGGATACTCTGCGCAAAATTTGGGGGATTTCTCACGTTTGGTTCAATTGAGGCTGGAGCTGTATCAGCCCCTGGGCAACCAACTGTTATGGACTTGCTGGATTTGTACAATTTTAGACGGATTGGGGCTGACACCAAAGTACATGGTGTTATAGGAAATCCCATTGGTCATAGCAAAAGTCCTCATCTTTATAATGCTGCTTTCAAGTCTGTGGGATTTGATGGAGTTTACTTGCCTTTTTTGGTCAATAATGTCTCAAATTTTCTCAACACTTACTCATCTCCTGATTTTGTTGGATACAGGTAGAATAATATTGTCTTAGAGTCTTCCATTGGTAACATATATTTATATTTATAATTGAATTGAATACCCTCTCCAGTTTTCCCATACTTTTCTCAAAACACACTGAGTCTATAGTTGGGTTGATCAATTTGGGTATTCTTAATTATCAGAGTCTATAGTTGTGTTGCTTTGTGTTACAGCAATTCTGACTGGTTGATGGTGAATGACTGAGGGACATGATTTTCAGCTCTGTAGTTGATTTTATGGATTCCTGCAGTTGCAATAGTTTGGCAAGACAGCGTGCTGTTATGTGAAAGTGCCAGGGTTATTTCAAATTATGGTTTTAATATCACGGTTACTAGGAGTAATTCTGATTTCTTTGTAAAACAGTTACACGATTCCTCACAAGGAGGATGGACTTAGATGCTGTGATGAGGTCGACCCGATTGCCAAGGTATTTAGCCTGAAAACCTGTGCCTGTTCGATATGTACCATTCGTATTTAATGTAGCTCCCTAATCAATTCTTTTCCAGGCAATAGGAGCTATTAGCTGCATGATCAAGAGGCCAAACGATGGAAAACTAATGGGTTATAACGTTGACTATCTTGGAGCCATTGCAGCCATTGAGGAAGGACTACGAGGTTTCTATGTTTCTTTGTTTTCTTTGCAGCTAGTGAGGAAGGACTACGAAGTTTCTATTTATAAAGCTTTCATTACCTCTCTTTGCAGAATCAAACGGAAGATCTGTATCTGGTTCACCTTTATCTGGTAAACTGTTCGTCGTTATGGGAGCTGGTGGGGCAGGAAAAGCACTAGCTTATGGTGGAAAAGAAAAGGGGGCCAGAGTAGTTGTTGCCAATCGTACATATGGTGTGAAAACCTTGTTGGTTGAGACATGAGCTTGATTATTCCTCGTTGATGAATGATGATGCAGAACATGACCTGTTTCTTTTCCTTTGACTGTGTCAGCCAAAGCCAAAGAACTTGCTAGTAAAGTGGGAGGAAAGGCTATTACTCTCTCTGAATTAGAGAACTTCCACCCAGAAGAAGGGATGATTCTCGCAAATACTACATCTGTTGGAATGAAACCCAACATTGATGAGACACCCATACCAAAGGTTTGGTGTTAGTGTTGCATATTCTGTTTTTACTCATCTCAAATAAGAAGCAAGAATACTCAATCATTCAACTTTAGCATGGGTCTGATTTTGGTTAAGCTTAAGCAAACAGAATTTTATACTTCTCATGTCACTTTGACTCATCTGAAATTATAGATGTGAAACCACTTCCTCTTTCTATGCTCTAACAGGAAGCTCTGAAACACTACTCGTTGGTGTTTGATGCCATTTACACACCCAAGTTGACAAGACTCCTTCGAGAAGCACAAGAAGCTGGAGCTGCCATCGTCTATGGTACAGAAATGTTCATCAACCAAGCATTCGTGCAGTTTGAAAAGTTCACTAATTTGCCAGGTAGGACAAAAAATGACATTGTAATCAGCAAATTTTGGACTTCCACACTTTCACCTTCTAAAGAAATTTACTTCATATTTTGTGTCACAGCACCAAAGCAACTCATTAGGGATGTGCTGGCAAGAAATACATGAGAAGAATTTCCGGTTAGAGAGTGTAAGATTGTAGCTGCAGCTGCAGGCTGAGTTGTTTTTCTCCCTTAAAGTTGATTCATTTCATTCCCAAAATTGGCAATCGGTTGTTGGCTTATTCTCTTGTACTGTGCCAATTGTTCAATTAACTTTTATGTATTTTATTTATACAGATGTTTTAGTTTATTTATCTAGCCATAAGTCATAATTATTAGTCAAATAATAATTTTTTTTGCTTAAGCCTATTAATAAGCGTTACAATTTAATTTGACTTTGACTTAACCTAAACTTTACTGAAATAAAATACTGCCCGTTCCACCAGCACCATGTAATATGAACTAGAGGTAGTTTATGAATAATTCGGAGAGACACGTATATTTGCAAATTATTAACCAATACTAGATAAGTATATAATAAAGTTAAGGCTTTTCAAATATTCGTTTCTTGTAATTTTTTAATTTGTAATTGATAGACCCAAATCTCCATCTATTAATAAATCAATGAATTTTCACTAAATATTAAAGTTGACTTACGTGATGAGAGCTTTTTAAGTAATTATTTCAAGTAATTTTTTAACTCATAATTAGGGGTGACAAATAAATATATTAGATGGATTTAGAATTATATTATTAATTGATATATAAAAAATAAACTAATATTCTATTTGGAATTCATTACAATCTATTAACTAACAATTAACTAAAAGTAATCCAATCCATCCAATATATTAATATATTATTATAATTAAATTAAATTAAATTTAAATATAAATAAATTAGATGAATCATGAATTAATAGATTCAATTGTTATCCTTACTCATGATCGATTGATTTATAAAATTTTATTTATTAGTAGATGCATGAATTTATACAAATGCTTGCAGTACTGACTATTTGAGACCATGCCCATTAACGAATACATGTATTTACATAAACTCTCATATATGAACCAGGACAAGGTTTATAAAGTCATAATAAAAATTTTAGTACTTCTAATCTAAACTACATAATCAAGATATCGTTTTCAGCAATTTCTTAACGTGTGATTGATTTATCTTTTAAATTAATGCTTATTAATAAACACATAAATTCATACAAATATCAATGACCTTTTTAAATTCCCACTTATTACTTTCTCTATGCATTTTTATTAATCGTTTAAGATATTTATACAATGATTAAAGAAGAAATTAACAAGCCACGTTTATAATAAAAAATAACTTATACTTGATTAAATTACTCTTTTATTGAATACTCAAAATGTTATTATTTATTATACTAATCATTTTTTATTTTATTAATATTAAGAATAAAGTTAAAAAATTAATATTGTCTTAATTTTTTAAAACAACAAGTAAAATGAGACAAGTTTTTTTGGAAACAACATATAAAAAGAAACAGAAGAAGTAATAAATAGATGAATTTACACAATTTTAAACATGTTTGACTAACCCTTTAAATCTATGCCCATTAATAGATATTTGTATTTACAAAAACTTTCGTGCATGAATTTAGACAGGGTCTATCCAATCATAATAAAAAATTTTCATATTTCTAATTTAAGCCAAACAATTATGATAAAAATTAATATGTAAAATTATTTTTCATTATTAAATTTATAAATTTAATTTATTACAAATTAATTAAAACAAGAAAAATAAAAGCATATTATGAACACAGTTGGATACAAATAGTCTACTGTAAAGAACTTTGTTCTTTAATTACTTTAATAATCCAATTAAATTTCTTTAAATTTTATTTATACTATTAACTAACTATTGAAAATACAAAATACAATTCTTATCAACGCGACTATTTACAAAAGTTAAAATATTTTAATGAAAAGATTTTAGTATCAACCGTTACAAGGAGACTTTACAATAATTTATTATTTAAACCCTCTCTGTATAAACGAGTGTCCTTTCAAATTTACGATGAAATGAATTTCATCATTTATGCCAATTATATTTGATTCATGTATTAAAAATAAGAATCTTTATATACTATTCATTTTTTTTTATGAATTTAAGGCATTTACATAAAACGTGAATCTAAAATTAGTTATTTATAAAAAATAATGATACAGTTAACATGAATTTTTAATTGAGTAATGTTATATTCTTTTAAAATATTTTTTGTCAATAGACGCCTTAGTCTATCCCAAAAGTTGACTCATAGGATAGGAGCAACTCCCATATTTTATATAGGCCTTAGGTCTTCTTCTTGTTTGATATGTATTTAGACTTTTAATACTCTCCCTCACATTGAAAGGGTGTACATCCCCCTCAGGCTTAGACTTCCGAGGGCCATCGGTGGTTTTTTTTTCCACACGGGGTATGAGGTCACTGAACAGACAGCTATATCAGGATTCTAATACCATGTCAAGAGGTGCCTTAGTCTATTCCAAAAGTCGACTCATAGGATAGGAGCAACCCCCATCTTTTATATAGGCTCTAGATCTTCTTCCTGTCCGATGTGGGCTCAGACTTTCAATACTTCCCCTCACATCGGAAGGGTGTACACCCCCCTTAGGCTTAGACTTCCGAGGGTCACCGGTGATTTTTTTTTTTCACACAGGGTATGGAGTCACCGAACAGACAGTTACACCAGGGTTCTGATACCATGTCAAGAGACGTCTTAGTCTATTCAAAAAGTTGACTCATAGGATTGGAGTAACCCCCATCTTTTATATAGGTTTCAGGTCTTCTTCCTATCCGATGTGGGTTTAGATTTTCAATATTTTGAAATAATTTTTTAAAATTTAATAAAGTAAATATTAAATAAAAAATAATTAATATATTAAAACACATAAAAGTATTGAATATTTATTTTATTTAATATTTAAAAGAGTTGTTAAAAGAATAAATTAAAGTGAGTATAAAATTATTTTCTTAGCTGGAAGATCTCGCCTCTCGGGTAATTGAGGTATTTAGGAGCAAGAAACAGGTAGAAGGCTAAAACTACAATTTGGGCAAACCCCAGGGGGCTTGTCTTCCTTCTTCCCTCTTCGCTTGAAATTTTCTTTCATTTTCACTTCCCGCTTTTTGGCGCGCTCTCTTTCGCTGGGTGTCTGGAGTGTGCAGTCGCAGACGCAGTGCAAGTAAGTTCCCATTGTATTATATATATACTCGTACCCTTCACTCGGCTCTTCCATCGATATTCTTCTCTGTTCTCGTGATAATTTCCTTCTTAGTTTGCAATTTAGGGTTTTAGATTTTTCCAAATGATGCCAAAGTAGAGAAGGTGGAAACTTCGTTTTCATGCCTAAACTTTTTCTGATATACTTTTGTTATTATACTATCATTTTGTTCATTTTAGTTTCCTTATTTTGCCCACTACAGAACGAACATTTTCCTTTTTCCTCGTGTGCGTTGATATCTTTGTGGAAAATTGAAAATCTACATAACATTTGGTCATTACCTCTTCGTCATGTATTTCCTCTGATATTTGCATTTGGGTTTTCCTAAGCTGTATTGAGACCGTTCCTATCTGAATTTTGTTTTTTTTTTAGAAGTTATTTCTCTGTGCTTCCAAAAACTTCTAATATACTCTATGTAATTTAAGGCAACGCATCCTTTTTACTTCTTTTCATGGAACTTTTAAAATGGTTTGATTCCTGGCACTGTGAAATTGGTACTAGAGTTGAAACGAAAATCTCAGGCTTCCTTGATTTTGATGTTGAGTACGCCCAACAAATTTTCCCGGAACCTTTCAGTTGCAAACGAGATGGCTTGTCTCAATTGCCCAACTGTTTCTGCTTCAGAATCTACAGAGCTACTTCTACGCTTCTTACTTTTCTTGTGCATGCGTGAAGCATGTGTACTTGTACTATGCTTTGTTTATGCAAGTAATTGTGATGTACTTGATAAGTGCTTGATTGGTGCCTTGGCTTAATTTTATCTTGCTTGGCTTGTGTCAATCAGGTGAGAGTATTGCTGCGCTGCTTATGGAATGTGAATAGATACAAAAAATTGCCCTTTCTATGTTTTGTTGTGAGATTGAGAGAACTAAGGTAATTGGGTTTTGATTTCAATTCACCCATGGAGTGCAACAAGGATGAGGCTGTGAGGGCTAAGCAAATTGCTGAAAGTAGAATGCAAAGAGGTGACTTTGTAGAGGCTCTGAAGTTTGCTATGAAGGCCAAGAAACTATATCCTGATGTTGAGAACATTTTTCAGATCCTTACGGTTTGTGAGGTTCACAGTGCTGCACAGAACAAACTCTCTGGGTCTGACATGGATTGGTATGGAATTCTTCAGACTGAACAGGTGGCTGATGATGCAACCATAAAGAAACAGTACAGAAAGCTTGCATTACTACTTCATCCTGATAAAAATAAATTTGCTGGTGCAGAAGCTGCTTTCAAGTTGATAGGGGAAGCCAATAGGGTGTTGAGTGACCAAGCAAAGCGTTCTATATATGACATGAAGTGTAGAGTCTCTTTGAGAACTGCAGCTCCTAAGCCCCCATCCCATAACTCAAATGAGAATGCATTCACGACAAAGCATGATGGAAATGCAACAAATTATCAGAACGTTTTTTATTCACACTCCACTACTCGAAACTCCCATCAGCAGGCTGAACAGCAAAGATTCTGGACTTGTTGCAAACATTGTAATACTAGGTACCAATTATACAAAAACATTGTAAATGCAACCTTACATTGTCAAAAATGTTTGAAATCCTTTACAGCTCATGATTTGGGGTACCAGGGTGTCCCACCAGTAAATACATGGACATCATTTAGTAACCAGAATGAGGCTCCAAAGCATGGTCCGCCAAAAGCAGCCTCAAAAAGTAATGGTGGAAAACCTCTTAGTGGAGGACTTGTGGATAGGTTTATGCGGTCATATCCTGTATCTATGAAAAAATGTGCTACTGGAGTTGGTGGGCATTGTAAAGGTGAAAAGAGTAAATATGGTTATGTGGCTACAGGGGGGGCAAAGGGTAATGTTGGTATATCCAAGCCTGCTGCTTCCAAAGCCAAGGAGTCACAAACCTCAACAAATGTTGGAAGTAAAAGAGTAAGGCAGTCAGCTCCAGATTTGAGAGGAAGTTGCATGGCTGGAAATGGCAACGGCTTGAAAGATTCTAATATTCAAGAAAATGCCGCTGATCCTTCTGGACTTAATGTTAGGAGATCTACTAGGCAAAAGCAGCATGTTTCATGCATGGAAACCCCTCAAGATGGTGATTTTGAGAGTCCTTCCAAAAAGGCACCACAAAATGAATCATTTAATACCACTGAAGCTGAGAAAAGGAAAGTCCCTGCAGGTGGTGGGTTGTCCAATAACAATAATTCAGCTAGTTCTGCTGCTGGTGTGGTTGGTCAGAACAGAGAGGTGATAAATAAAGTAAGTAGTCCACCTGAAGAAACATTTCGAAGGAAGAAAAGCAAAATTGAGCAGCCTGATGTGCAACGAGAGGAGGTATCCAAGTCAGATCTTGATCTTAAAATGTCAAAAGCTGACAATTGCTCTCCATTGAGTACAGATGTCCCTTCCGGTCCAGGGATCATTCATTGTCTTGATGCAGATTTCAGTGATTTTGAGAAGGATAAGGCAGAGGATTGTTTTGCTGTTAATCAATTCTGGGCTATTTATGATACCACTGATAGTATGCCAAGATTCTATGCTCTTGTCAAGAAAGTGGTCTCCCCTTTCAAGTTGCGGATTATTTGGCTGGAACCTGACCCAGATGACCAAGGTGAGATTGGTTGGCACAATGCAGATTTGCCTATTGCTTGCGGCAAGTTCAAACTTGGTGATCCTCAGAAAACTACAGATCGTGCTATGTTCTCTCATCAGATGCATTGCATAAAAGGAAATGGCAAAGGTTCTTATCTGGTATATCCTAAGAAGGGAGAAACTTGGGCAATTTTCAGAGATTGGGATATTGAATGGAGTTCTAATCCAAAAAAGTATTCAAAGTATGAATTTGAATATGTGGAAATCCTATCAGATTTTGCTGAGGATGTTGGCATTGAAGTTGCTTATCTTGGTCAAGTGGTAGGGTTTGTTAGCCTCTTTCAGAAAATTGGAATTAACTTGTTTTGTGTTCCACCTAATGAGCTATATAGGTTCTCACATCGAATTCCTTCATATAAGATGACTGGTAATGAAGGGGAAGGTGTTCCAAAAGGATCCTTTGAACTTGATCCTGCTGCCCTACCTATTAATCTCTTTGAAGTTGGTGATTCTAGTGATGTGAAGATGGGGGATGGAATGTTGAACACTGGAGTCAATTTTTCATGCAAAGAATCCTCTTAACATAAAGTGGAACTTAAACATGAAGAAAATAATTATGAAAACTCGAGTACATTGGAAGTTCGAAGGTCACCTAGAGATCTACGCAAGACTCAAGTAGATGCAGGTCAATGCACAGCTGGTGAGGCAACTGATAATCATTTAAATGCTAACAAAAAAGTGAAGGGCAAAAGGTTTCCTCATTGCGTCTCTTGATGAATAACATTCCTTGAAGCTGTTGTTTTCTCCTGTCCATCTTTTTGTCCGACACCTTATCTGATCTTGTGTTGTGGCTTGGCATTCCTTAACTATGTTTATGCGCTGTGGTTTCCTGAGGAAGTTTTTATTTTTATTTTTTTTTTCTTCTCTCTGCAGTTTTCATACTTTTTGAGTAAATTCCAAATCGGATAAAGTAGAGTAAGCTAGTATGCCCTTTTGAGTATACATATTCAATATTATATCCTGCATACTATATTAAGAGGCCTTGTGTTTGGCGTGACCATTTAATTTTCTTTTGATTCACTTGATAATTAGTTAAACACATTAAACACACAAAGATCAAAGAAAAATGAGAATAGTGAGTGCTTTTTTTTTTATAGCTGGTATATTACACTGCTCTTAAAAATAGGGACTTGAGTTGCTCTTGATTAAAAACGATGTTAAGTAATCCTTATACTGAATAAACACTTTATATGTGCCTTGCTTACTTGATGCAAGTCAGAGTAATGTGTCTATTCTACTGGTTCAAAACCCAAAGTTGAAATTTCGAAGGATGCTCGCGGGCAAGGATACTGCTCAGACTCTCTGAGTCACAAAGATGAAAGATACGACAAAGGCTTATGAAACCCTCTGATGAGTTTTTCTTCAAAACCAAAAATGAGTAGGAAGGCTATGATATGACATGAAATCTGCTAGAAGGTAGTAGCTTTAGCACGAGGAGTCAATCCAACTTTGATTTATTGGCCGAAAAAGGGTTCAACTTCATGATATATTTTTTTTTGTTGAAAACAAAAGGTGCGAGTATATCAGTCTCTTTTTCAGTTTAAATAAATAATTCACTAGCACGTCAAAAAAAATAAATAATTCACTAAAATTTCATTTTGAGAAGTAAATTCAAGATTAAAATAATTAAGTAATAATGAATTATTAGTAGATATGCATATATATGTACGCGTTGAAACTTGAAATGTTATGTTTGAAAGTAAAAATAAAAGAAAGTAGGGAGACAGATCTTGAAATTTTAGGTAACTTTTCACAACCGTTGCTTATAAGATTATACTAGTATTGCACCCATGTGTTTAATTTTATATTTTAAGTATATATTAGTTATTTACTTTTAGTTGTTCGTATTCTTTATAATGCTTTCATTTTTGTTAAATCAATCGTTGATTCATAACTTCATTATCTTGCGTATGTCCCATTTATTTATGACGAGGAAGAAACGAAATCTATTAACTAAATCAAATTTTTGGATCAAAATATAATTTGGTTGTACTGTTCATGCAAAATAAATTGTTACAAAATGAATCATAAGCATTCAATCTTAGTTTATAAAATTGTTGTTGATAACGAATATTAACAACTTTTGGAACAAAATAAAATTTGTGCTGGTTCTTCATACAAAATAAATGTCACCAAGTAAATAAGCATTCCATCTTAGTTTATAAAATTTTGTTCATACACCTGGAAACACGGTATAACATAAAAAGATCTTCATGAAAGTATTCAGATCGTTGTCTACCCAAAAAACAAAAAAGATTATTGTAAATAATATTTTATCTTTAACCAACTAGTTTATGATAAGTTTCTAAACATCATAGATTGGACGTCCTTTGTTATCACAAATCAAGACGTTCAATCCTTTGCTGCTTCCGACCCTGGTGACTGCACTATATAGTTGACCATGACTCAACTAGTCTCCATAGACGTAAGCAAACAGGTGGAAGTGACTTTCCTTTCCTCACCTTTTATCTATTGTCACAGCAAAGGAGATAGTAAACGAAATTGTCTTCGTTAGAATCCGAGTGACAAACTTGAATCTAATAATGACAGCAACCAAAAATATATACATATACATTACTAATCTGTTTATACGTTTAACAACGATTCCTCTGATGGGCAGTTTGTGATTTGATCAAAGGATGCGCAGGACTTGATCTTTCTTCCACCTGTTTTAAAAATGCAGCCTGGAAAACTCTTTTAAGTATGTCAATGATGTCTATGCCGATCTTTCTCCCTTGACGAGTATGAGGAACCATGGTAGTCACGATCTGAAATAAAAAAAGCGTTAGAAGACGGAAAGCCAAAAGGAAAACAAATGCCAAACTCATGAAGGCAAATTCATACCACGTGATGAATGGTGTTTTGACTTCTCTGAATGTCCTGTATCAAATACAAGAAATTGTCTTTACCTCAAAATACTCAACAAAACGTAATCAAACAAGAGATCAATAAAAATACCTGAATCCTTTGCTCTATCCCTAGAACGGTGACCATGATCCTTGAGTTTGTCCCTCTCAGTCTCCTCTCGTTCACGTTCCTTGTCAGAATCCCTTCCCCTTTCACGATCCCTAGCTTTTGTTCTGTCCCTGTCCCTGTCCCTGTCTCTCTCCCTATCTCTGTCCCTATCCCTGTCCCTGCGTGTCTCCCCACTGGCCTCCATTTTACGGTCAGACTTGGACTTTAGCATGGAATCATCTATTGCCTCTCCCTCTGTAGCCATGCTCTTGGCTTCATCATCAAACTTCTTAGAATCTTTCAGCTTATCAATTGCTAGCTTTACCACTGCACCCTTGCCACCAATTGATACAATATTAGCTTCCCCAGAAGCTTCCTTTGGCACTGAGTTGTCAGCATCAACTGGAGGGCTACTTTGTGGAACATCCTACAAATTGGCAGTGATTAAAAAGTTGTCAGAATGAAACCTTTTAGTTGATTGTGAATAATACAGCTTTGCAAAATCCCCATCATAGCAAACATTTGTCTTATAACAGCCAACTGATGCTGATGTTGCACTAAAGTACGCGTGAGACAATCTTGTGCATCATAGTCCAACAGAACTAAGGAAAGTACAATATAAATAGGGAAAAACTAGCCATCACCTTCGGTGTTGATTGAGACTTTGATTCCAATGATTTGTTGGAGAATGTAAACGAGTCCCCATCCTTGCAGACTGGTATATATTGTGCCTTAGGAAGGCTATAGAGGTGAGCCAGAACCCTGCAGACTTCATCAATCCCAGACTTCTCCGCATCAAATGCCTTCCACCATGGTGGGTTCTCAGGAAGGGGTACTTGGAACCTACGAGCAGCAGCATATACAACTCCACAAGCCACAACCTCACTCTTAAAACGAACACACAATGTAGTACGCAAACTGTATAAAAAAGAGAATTAGGGAAGCACAAAACTATAAAATAGCGAGCATAAGATTCTAGTAAAAGATGTCAAATAAATTCATAATAAAAAATACTTGCACATAGCAATCAGGCAATTGAATGAGTAAACAGATTTTCAACTCTACTGTGGATTGTGCTTGGATCACATTATTCACATCAGAACATGTATATTCATGATTATTTTTTGATAAAAGAATAATTAACTATAGGAAAAGAGTACAGGGAAAGAAAGCATAAGATACAGAAAGAGACATCAAAGCAAAAGAGCTCTCAAGTCCCTCTATATATCTGCCAATGCATAAGGAGGGATAGGTATAAATGACTAAAGGTAATTGTGTAATTAGCATTGGATGGTAGTTAGAAGCATTTAACAGCTCAAGGCTATAAATAGATAGCCAGTTGCAAGTAATGGAAGTTGTTAGATCAGTTGGTTAAGGAGGTTAAGCTCTTCCTCTGATTTGAGCTCTCAAATTCTCTCTGAATAATCAATTCCAATTTCTCGTTTTGAGTAGTGCTACACAGCTAAAAAAAATTTGATAGAAGTTAAGTTAGATTTTACCTACATTCATGGGTGGTTGTTGGATACAACAAAGGGATAGAAACTACTCATCTATCCAAGAGTCAACAACAATGCCAACTTATTCTTACTCCTATGCTGTCAAATTAATTTCAGCTGTCTAGCATTTTCCTTCTCGTTTTCCATAATTTTCCCACACTCTGTCTTTCTCTCATTTTCTCAGTTCTGTTTAGGAGGCACTGTCATATTCCCCAGAATAAACCACACGCTGAACTCCATAAAGATGCTGTAATATATTCACAATACACACACAGGTAAAAGGAAAAAAGGGAAAGAAAATACCTATCCACTGTTGCTTTCACCCTCAATATCTCACAAGACTCATTTTATACTAAATCAAAATAACAAAATACAGATTTACTTTTTCAGTGTTTTTTTTTTCAGGCACGGGAACTGGGAACATTGTAAAGGATTGTGGTAATACTGAACAAATGCTAGATACAGTACAAGTTCCTACTATAGAGATATAGATTTCTCCATGGACCATTTAATCTCAATGCCCTAACTTACATACTTTGAAGCCTCACTTTAGCCCATGTCTGTGAGCTTCAATGCTTTCAAACTAAATTCTTTCTGCCCAAGTACACACATTAGACAGGGAGTTCTGATGAATGCCTTGTTGTAAAAGTACTCCAAAACATGTGAAGTTTAGTCCTTGCTCAAAATAAATTTATGTCTTAGATCATTATTTAAATCTTACGCAATTAAATGTGGTTTATGTACTCATATCATGTTATACCCCTTGGTGTTTTTCTTTAAAAGCATTTTCATTTCACAAGGGACAAAAAAGGTTATCAGTAATTCTTTTCTTTAGTTAACATAGATACTCATATTGTTTTATAACTCATATTTTATCTACTAATAATACAGCAACTTGCAACCAGACCATTTCCCCCAAATATATATTATTATATTCTATACAGCCAAAATCTACCATCAATACATCCTTGCAGTTCCCAGCCAGAATGAGGACTAGTAATACAAAAACCCTGAATAGATCATTGGTTTATTAATGACAGAGTATGCACCACAAATGAACTGAACTAGTCCAAGGTTTTCATAAACTCTTAGCTCTAATTGAAAACTGGAAACTAATGACCAAAAGAGTTGAAGAAAGTAGCTCTATAGTGATAAATAAAAACCTTTTTTTTTATGAAAACAGCGGTAATTACAAACATAAATTCCAATGTTGGAAATTAGGCCAGATTCAAGTTTCAAACAAGGATCCCAAATTTGTTACAAAAGATCATCAGAAGCATCAAGCGTCTGATAACAATCATACCGTTTTAGCCAAATCTTCTGCCTAGAAAAAATGGTACTCTTCAAAACGTCTATTCATTTTTATAACAACTTCTATTTTCATTTTAACATTGCACAAATTAAAGGATAAATTACATCATCAGGTTGTTCAAATAACTGTAATGGATAGCTTTGTCAAGATTTTGTTTTTCTACTTGACAAGTACCTTTTGAAGACTGTTGATTAGAGACACTGCAAGTGCTTTACATGTGTTCTGAGGACTAACCCTTGTCTTTAAATAGTAAATTACATCCAAGTACAATCATCTCAGAAAAATATCCAAACTGGAGCTGCATGCTTATATAGAAGAAGCACAACATCCAAATTTTAACAAAAAAGAAAGTACGGTCTAATTTAAGAATCCTGTAGGAATAATAAATCATGGTATAAAGTGGAGCATATGTGTGTAGTAGTAGATAAAAGATGCACAACCAGCACAATATCTGAAATTATGTACCTATCATTAGCCAGATTCCAAGCTTCTTGCCTCAATTCTTGCCTCAATTCTGGCGGTGTTTCAAGGGTTGCAAGGTAATTTGATATAAACTTATGAGGATGTTCAACATGGCAAATGAATCCCATTTCTTTCAAAATATGTCTCTCTGTTCGGCTCAACTCCATTTTCAAATCAACATATTTCTGTTCATGAAAATGAAAAAAACAATTTTCAAACAACAATAAATTATTGCAATAGAAAAAATATGACTAAAATTTGTGTGTGTGCGTCTGCGTACTACAGGCACACACACACAGAGAGTGAGAAGCATCTGACCTTGGAGTACAAGTCTAAATGCTCTATTGGCAAGTTCTCTCTCCTGCATTCCATTCTGTGAAAAACAATGATTACTTGTCTGGCTTTTCTAGGGCTTTCCTCCAGTTTCGAAGCAAGCCATACACAGCTTGCAGCAACTTTCTGCATAAAGAGATGCTATGAGCATTTCGATTGATGAAGGACATTATTCACCCCAGAATATTAGATGTGGGAAAGAAATATATTTTGAGATAGTTTTATTGTTTTCGTTTTAACTTCTAAAAGTAGTTTGGAAATCAAAGAGAGAAAGAAAAGGATAATGACCTTCACATGGAACCGCGCAAATGACTTCTTACAATAAAAACGATGAAATAGAACCTGTCCAGTGGCCATGACAGCTTGTGGTCTGCCAGAAAATTAAGGAACCAATCTAAACTGAAGAAATGTAAGACTAACATCAACAAATATTTAAAAGCTCAAAATAAAACCAGAAAAAAGGATACAACTTTAGCAAAATGCCACTTTCCTGGATGAGATCACAGCCATAGATTCTAAGAGTGTTCTCTGTGGCTTCATCTATGCCATCTTTCCTAGATGGTGAATTCTTTAGCTGCTCATCTGTGAGGTAGAATGTATCAATTGCTGTGTAGATCATCTCGAAAATGGGAGGAACACCCAACTGCAGCAAACATACAAAACCCTAGTTATAATAATCACCAGCGGTAACATAACTCTGCATATGCTATACTCTAAGACAACATTGCCCAATTAACTACACGGCTCGGTTTTCCTTAAAAGAAATAAAATTTCAAAAAAAGATAAAATAAAAGAAATTGAAGAACTTGAACACCGTTCGCGGAAAAAAAAATCCTAATTATAAGTGAAAGGAGTTGAATCCTGAATTCTGAATCCACCGATTAACGAAACGAGTAGAGTAGTGGGGAGAAGAATCAGTACCTTCAAGAGCGACAGAAATCAAGAATCGAAATGGACGCAGTAACCGCCGTGCCCAACAGGCCAACACTAGAGGTTGAATAGATGGACCCTGTGGCTATTTGGTTGGAAAGGCGTGGTTTTAATGTTCAAGGTTATATGAGGCATTGTAAAACTCCTTCTTTACTTAGCTAGGTTTCATCGCTCCTTGTTGCCCAGTCCTTCGAAAAAAAGAGAAAAAGAAAGTTATTTACAGAAAGGTTTTGATTGAAATTATTAAAATAAAATTAATTTAATTTGATGTAGAAATTAATTTTTATATTTAAATTTTTTTGTAAAAAAAGATTTAATGTGATTTGCAAATCAGAATTTATGTTTATAGTACTTTAAAAATGATTGAATTTTATTTTAATTTAGTAATTTATTTTATTATCCTTATTTATTTAAATTATATAAGTAAATAAATTAATAAAGATAAAATTGTCAATTGAATTAAAATTAAATTACATCCACTCAAATCTAACTAAATTTTAGTGAATTTTTAAATATACATAATTTAAATATAATAAATTTTTAAATTAAATTAATTTTAATGTTATAACTTTTCCAACATAAAATTTTATTTATAAATTAAATTAATTCATAAAACTTATCTTTCCGAACATACTCAAGAAAAAAGAAAATAAGTTTCCTCCTTTTGGAGTTTAAAAATAGACATAAAAGGAAATAAATTCATGAGGATCTATTTCCCTCTGTTCCCCCTCAAAAATCTAATTTTTATTATCTTAAAATTGAGATGAAATGGAGGAACTATACATATTTATAAGTAAAAAATAAGTATTTTACGTCTTTAATCTTCATATTAAGCATCTTTGTTTAATTTTTAATAAATTAAAAGAAATATTTAGGAAATTAAAAATTATAATAATTCGATTATATTCTTTTATAATTTAACTTCCATATAAGAGTAATGGTCCTGATGAAATTTCATAGGGAAAAGACAATTTTATTTTATACTTTCTCTTATCTTTTTATTTCATCTTCACTTATCCGTTTCATTTTATTATTGAAAAAAGAGTTTAATTTTAATCAATTGTCAGTATAAAAAATTTTATACAATCATTCAGTTATTAAAAGAATTTAACTAATATAATAATTATTTAAAATATTAAATACTTTTAATAATATAATAATATATAATTAAATAGTAATATAAAAAAATTATATTAATAGTATATTAAAATTAAATCTATTAAAAAAATCCAAACACGATAAATAAGCAGTCATTTTATCTTTTAAATATATTATGATTTATTTGTAGGCAACATTAAAATATTTAATGTTTTTGAACTACCATTTCATTCTCATTTACAGTTGAATGATCCTGCACTCCTTAGCTTTCAAAGAGCAAATTCTCCTGCAGCAAAAGTCATTCACTCATTGTCTCAATGGTCTGCAAATTATTTTTACTCTTTAATAAGGTACCTTGGAGTGTATTTCATGGTATTGTCTATTGACTTCCTTTTCCTTCAGTTGAAATATGATATAAACTAGAGTTCCTCACTCATTTTAAAGAAAAAAAGAGAGAGAGAAGGGATTATACATTAAAATAAAAAAATGATTAAAAACAATTTATATTATTATTAAAAAATATTATATAATCTGAATTTTTTATCAAAATTTTTAACAGAAATATTTGATATATTTATTGATTTTTATATAATTGAGTAATCTTTTAATACTTTATTTTATTTTAAAATTAGTTTTAAATTTAATTAAATTATGTCAAAAATTCTGTTTATTTATTTAATTTAACCGTATAGCACTACTTATTATTGTTTGTTGTGTCTAACAGTAACATATAATTGCCAACCGGGCTAATGCTTCCAAAACCGAATGTGAGCTGCAATAATAATAGTGGCCCCCAAAGTAGCCCATCAATTGTGATTTGAGAAGTTCGTGGATGGTCAGAGAGTAGCAGATGGAGATTATTCCTTCATTATATTGATTTTTTAGTATCAAAATTTGATTTATTATTAAAAATGTACTAGTTAATGATTATATTTAATAAACATCATATATTTATTATAAAGACTAATTATGAATAAATGTTTAGTAGCAAAATAAAGATATTAGTATTCATACAAAATTAAAAATGCTTAAATATCATAATACCTCTCAAAACTCTAGTTAATATAATTAAGATACTATTTGCTATTTTTCATAAATTTTTTTAATATTACTTGATAATTTCATTAAACATTCAACGTTTGCTAAGTAAGTGAGTTTAGAAAATTATTTTTAATTCTTGGACATGTAAAATCTAATTCTGAATACATGTCAAAATTAAAGTGTGTAACAATTTATTGAGAAAAAGAAAAAGGCAAATATTTTACTTCTTTAAAGTATAGTTTTTTTTAATTTATCTTATGAAATTTATTTTATTTTACTTAATTCTCTTAATATTTAAGTTGAATTAAAAATTTTATTTTTTTAATTACATAAAAAAGATATATTTAAAATAAACTTTTAAAAAAATTACGTGATAAAAATCTAAACTCTATGAGATTTATGTGATAAAAATTTACATTTCAAAAGAGTTATGTAAAAAAAAATAATTTTTTTTATAAAATTAAAGTCACGTACTATATATTTTTAAGTTAATAATTAAAGTAACGTTTTAATTCAGTTTAAATATTATTAAAATTAAGTGATACAAAATAACTGCAGTAAGTTAAAAAAATTTCATACTTCAAAGAGATAATGTATATTTTTAACCAAAAAAAACAAAAAAACAAAAACTGACTAAATCCTTTTCAGCTTTCCCGTCATGGCAACGGGGGGTAGATGGGTCCCACGCAACAGTTTTTCCTTGGGCCGCTCCGTTTGTGATTGGGCCCTCCCACCTGCACTCCCCTCGCACTTTAGCATTTGTCTTGACGCATTTCTACAGTGCGCACAGTCCTTATCCTTCACCGCACCCACCCTCTCCTCTGTTTCTGTGGCACTGATCTCACACATTTATCAACCTTCCTCGCTGGTTCATCTCCAACACATTAGGACCCCTTTCTTTCCAACCCCAAAATAATAATAATGAAATAATTAATAAACGCTTTTGGATCTTTCACACCAATTTCGCAGTTCTTGATGGATTCCTCTCGCTTTCCAATATGTGAAGCTTTGTGAAACCTGTCATCTTTTCCGGGATCTGTAATCAGCGATCGTTCCAATGGCTGGCGGTAACCAACTTAACCTCAACGACTCCAAGGTGTGTGTGTTCTCATTCATTTTTTTTTTGTTCATATTCTTGTTGCTGTTCCTCGCCATCTCTTGTTTTTGCTACTCTCTCGTGGAGTGGATTTTCATCGGTTTGAGCATATTTCAATTTGGTTGTTGTTAGAAAGCCTTGCGTAATCATCTCGCTTCATTTGTCATTTTGAATGTTACAAATACCGTACCGATTGTTTGTTTATTTACCTGTGGTGGGTTTTTTTTTTTTTTTTTAATTTCCGCACAAATAATCACTCTAGTATCTCTGCTTTATCATCGGTTCGGGTTTTAAGTTGGATTTTTTTTTTTGAAGATCAATCTGGTGTTTGGTGTTCTCCTGATCACGCCTCTAGTCTTTTGAGTTTAGGGTTTGTCACTTAATGTGCTGATTTTGGCGGTTTTCACCTTGTGTGGAGCTTTGGTCGCTCAATTTCTGGAGTTTTGGGGTTTTAAATGTACTGGAAAATACATGTATGCTTAACTTGTGCTCGCCAAAACCTTTCATTTTAGATTTATTTTGCATTTGTAATCATCCATGGTTTTTATCTTCTAGCTATTTTCTGATTATACTCTCTTTTTGATTTCCTGTAGATGGTGGTTCCGCTAAATATGTGGGTTCTCATCTCCAATTTTAAGTTGGCATACAATCTTCTTCGTCGCCCTGATGGCACTTTCAACCGGGACTTGGCAGAGTTTCTTGATCGGAAAGTTCCAGCCAATGCCAACGCTGTGGATGGAGTGTTCTCTTTTGATGTTATTGTTGACCGTGAAACTAATCTCCTCAGTCGAATTTATCGACCTGCTGAGGGAGAAGAACAACATGTGAATATTGTTGACCTTGAGAAGCCTGTAGCCTCTGAGGTTCTTCCTGTCATCATATTCTTTCATGGTGGAAGCTTTGCACATTCTTCAGCTAATAGTGCCATATATGATACTCTAAGTCGTCGGCTGGTGGGCATTTGTAAGGCTGTTGTGGTCTCGGTGAATTATAGGCGTGCACCTGAAAACAGGTATCCTTGTGCATATGATGATGGGTGGACAGTTCTTAAATGGGTTAATTCTAGATCTTGGCTTCAGAGTAGGAAGGACAAGAAGGTTCACATCTACATGGCTGGGGATAGCTCAGGTGGGAACATTGTACACCATGTTGCCTTGAGAGCTGTAGAATCTGGAATTGAAGTACTGGGGAATATACTGCTCAACCCATTGTTTGGTGGGCAACAAAGAACCGAGTCTGAAAAGCGTCTAGATGGAAAATATTTTGTTACACTTAAAGATCGAGACTGGTATTGGAGAGCTTTTCTTCCAGAAGGAGAAGATAGAGACCATCCGGCATGTAACCCATTTGGCCCCAAGGCAAGAAACCTTGAAGGGATTGCCTTTCCCAAGAGCCTTGTTGTGGTAGCTGGTTTAGACCTTGTTCAGGACTGGCAGTTGGCTTATGCGAAAGGGCTTGAGAAGGCTGGCCAAGACGTGAAATTGCTATTCCTGGAGAAGGCAACGATTGGGTTTTACTTGTTGCCAAATAATGAGCACTTCTCTACTGTCATGGACGAGATAAAAAATTTTTGTGTGCTCTGACTGTTCATAGGCTTAACTTTTGCTATACATAAGGGGAAGTTAGAAGATTGTGTAGGTAATAGGTTACTTAACTTTATTATATTGTGGATTCTATACTATAGGACTCTGCTCCCGTGATTTGGTACTTCTCTGGTATTAATGTGTCGAGAGATTGGTGTAACCAGCATATAGCTGTATGATGTTTTCCGGTGCGCATCATCAGGAAAGTGGGTGATTTGGATAGGTGAAAGTATTTTTAGGACAACGGGAGCTATGGCCATGTTTATTGGAACCACGAAAGTTATGATTACCCAGTCTGACTTCCAGCCAAAAAGGAGAGTAAGACGGTATTATGGGTGTTCCCTTGATGGCCAATCAGTGGGCCTTATCGTTGCCTGGCAAGTGTTATATATAACTAATTTTGGAACACGGACATGGAAAGAATCAATGATATTTTGATGCTGTATGCTTACACGTCTGTTCTATCTTCATATAAGTGTTTGTTTAAAGACTGTTCAACTGCTCCTTATATAGCTAATTTTACGTTCTTAAAGTCTTGGGTTGTCCTACTTGTTTGAAGATGGACATTCTTTGCAAATGTAAATGGAATTTTTTTTTATTTATGTGTAATATAGGGCTTGTTTTATGTTTGCTTCTGTTTTTGTATAGATATTTTTCAGAGTTGTCTTATGCGACAGAGAGTTGAATTTTTGCTCCAATGTGGTGTTGTCTGTTAATCATCATTCATTAATGAGATATGAATGGTGTATGTGTGTGTGACATTAATTGCAGACTAACATCTGATTACTGTCGATGAGGATAACTGGTCTCAAAACTTTGGTTCTTAAATATCGTGAGTAATTATGGATGTGGAGAAATTCTTGTATAATTTTATAGTAGTGTTTATGTAGTAAGATAAGTGTATAAAAATGATATCAAATTTAATATAATGTGCTTATTTTAATTTGTATTTATTTACACAGAATAAAAATATATATATTTTAAGAATATACAAGAATTTATTTATGGAAGTATCGAGCAGAAGAAATTAAATTGTCTCGTTTGGAAAAGCATAAGCCCGCAGATGTGTTGCCACTTGGTACTCAAGGGAAATTTCCCCTCCCAGCTCCTCAAGTCTTTTCCCGACACTGTGCGTTCACCAGAAATTCCTGTTCACAATAAATTTTTATATACTTTCAGTATAACACACTTATTCAATATATTTGTGATAAGTAATTTTTTGTAATTATTCAGTCATTAAATTAAATATATAATTTTAAATAATAAAATTAAAATTAAATCTTAACCCTTAAAATTTTTTTAAGAATATTATTCTCATAGGATATAAAAAATTTTCCACGATCACGGGGGGCGGGGTTTTCTGGACCTTGTGTAGAAGGTAGAGATTTTTTGAACCTATCCCAGATACTGCACAACTAGCATTAGTGTATCTATGCATCTATGCTAGTTGTGCCTCGGCAATAGAAGTCCTCGTAATGTTGCCACTTGAACATGTTTCTCAGCTTTCGTCCCTCTTCATGATTGTATATATAACTATTGGACAGCATTCAATTTCTGGGTAATCTAATTGAATACCCACTTGATCTGCGCCAGACGCCAGTATGCTGTCTACTCGGTTCTCTGCATATGAATCAGGGACCGACTGAAAACCAAAGGATGAAAATTCAGGATATGAATCAACGACGGAAAGGGTCAAGGAAATTGGCACTAGCAGCGTGTGACCGTATGCATCTCAACTAACCTTCTGTTCAGTCATATGCTTCCAGATAAAAACTTTAGGTGTCTATTTGGTCAATTCTGTCATATTCTATAAGCATGTACTTTAGATCTAACGGTTATATTTACCTTCTAAATTCCTAATTTTTTACAAACAAATTAACGTTAAATAAGAACATCTAATCAATCGAAAGAGACTGACCCATTCAGTATTCCTGTAATTCATGATAATTCCATTGCTTAGTATGCATTCTATTTCTTATTGCTTCTGTTCAATTTTCTTGAATCACATAGAAAATTAAAAGTTCGCATAAGCAATTAGAAATAACAGAGATGTTAACACCGAATAGCATATTGCTCATTTGATGATAACTAGCTAACATATATTTCCTCAGATTTTTGGCTTAATACATACTAAAATGTTATTCTCCATAGTAAAAGATCAAGACATATAGCTCAACCACTTGATCCTATGAAAGGTAAATCTTGATCCTATTACCAAAGCAACTCGTCTGATAAGGAAAAAGGACAACCATTCAGCGTCCTCTAGCAACATACGCAGCTAATGCTGCAGCAAAAATTGTCGTTGCAGAGGATATCACAGTCCATAAGCTCTTGCTTTTATGTGCCTCAGCTACAGAGTTCTGCAGCGATACAAGTTGTTGCTTCATGTCATCCACCATCTTATTCTTGTCTCTGAATGCGTTACAGATTGCATCCAGTTCTTCAGCATACGGCTGAATTTCTTCCTCAAGCTTCTTCTCATTGGATACCACTTCCTCTACACTGTCCCCACACTGACACACAAGTGCAGCAGTATTCTTCAACATTGCCAGGGCCTGGTTTGAATTGGTGCAGGAAAATTCAATTTTAGCTTTCAAATCATCAGACTCTCGTTGGGCCTCCAGAAGGCTCCTCTGCAGTACATCTTTTTCGTTCATCAAAACACCCACATGGCTTTCCATCATCTTGTTTCTCTCAATTAGCTTCTCCCGCTCACTTCTCATCTCGTCTAACTCAGCTGCAGTTTGTTCAATTTTATCCTCCATTCCTGCAACCTGCAACATCAAGTTCTCCACTTTATTTCTCTCTTCATCAAATCCCTTTTTGATGTTATCTCTCTCAAGTACCACTTCGTCAACAGAATTTCTATACTGGTGAACTTCAGAAAGTAATTGCTTATTTTTGTCTTCAAAATCTCTGCAGGACTCTTTCAACTTATCCATAACATCCCTTAGTCGATCCACTTCTCTTTGCAGCTCAACAATCTCGGTCTCGCGCCTAACTTTCACCAGCTTAATCTCATTTTTCACTCTAATTGTTTCATCAATCTTGTGCTGCTTATCCTCCAATTCCTTCTGAACCATAACCAGAACCTTCTGAATACTGTCTCTTCTCTCTGTTAACATCTCTACACTCTGTTCCATCTCCTCCTTCTCCTTCAGCAAGGCTCTGATCTCCATTGCCATCTCCTTGTCCTTCTCCGTGGCCAGGCCAAGACTCCCTTCCAAGTCGAGAATGTTGGCACGCATCGATGCCTCTTCCTTGCGCAGATTCTTTAAAGACTCATTGAGTTGCTTCAACTCTAATTCAAGGCCAATGATTTTCAGCTCTTGGGCATTCTTTACCTTCTCAGCCTCATTCTTCTCCCTCGTAACCCCGTCAACGTCCCCCCTCAACTTGTCAATGACCCTGGCTGACTCTGCGGAGCTCCTCAGAGCCGAATCTCTTTCCGTCCTCAGTTCTCCAATTGCTCTTTCTTTCGCACATCTTTCTTCCATCAACTTCTCACCTTTCAATCTCAGCTTCTCCACCTCCTCTCTGAGCTTTCTCTCTCTGCTCTCCGTCTCCACAAGCTTCTCCGCCAACCGCTTTGCCTCGGCAACGAGACCATCGAAATCATTTTTCATCTGGTCCCTCTCTCGGCTCAGCCTACCCAACTGAACCCTCTCGTTTTCGAGGCTCACCATAAGTTTATCCATTTCTCCCTTGAAAACAGCAATCTGGCACTCTCTCTCAGTCACAACCCGCGCCATCTCATTTCTCTCCCCAACCAATCCATCAAAGCGAAACCCCATTTCCCTCATCTGGGTCTCCACAAAAACCAAAAACACACCCTTTTCCAACTCGAAGCCGACATTATCCTCTGCCGCCTTCGAGAGGCGACCCTCTAAGACCTTCTCCTCCATAGCAGAACGGTTCAGCGCAGACTGCAAAGCCTCCTTGGCCTCGACCAAGGATTCAACCTGTTGTCTACGTTCGGCTGTCTCCTTGAGAAGTATGGAGTTGAGGTCCTTGAGGCTCTGCATCTTGGCTGAAGGGTCATCAATGGTGATGGTCATGGGTGGTGTGGGGTGGTGGGAGTGAGTGTGGAGTTGGGGTTGAGGGGCTTCTTGTTTGTGGTCATCAGATTGGTGGGTCAGCTTCTTTTTGGCCATATTTGAGGAGAATGTGATGATGAATGGATGCGATGACCAGACAGAGGATTAGGGGTTCTCTAGGGTTTTTATGGAAGGAAACAATGCCAATGGGACCTGGTAAGCATGGCAAAATCGTCTCGATTTACCCAACCCGCCTCGTCCAGGACGGGGCGTGTTTAAAACTCATCCTCTCGTGAAGTGGGATGAATTAGAATTTATTTCACTCGTGAAGTAGGGTAGATTTAAATTTATAAGATTTATCTTATTCCGTCTCACATTTTTAATATTTTAATATTTTTTTTATTTTTATAAATTATATTATAATTAATAATAAAAAATTAATTATATGACGAAAAATTATATAAGAAGAAATATTAAATTTTATTTTTTTATTAACTTTCTATCTAATATTTTAATTTTTATAATTTTATTATATTTAAAATTAATCATATTATTATATTAAAAAATAATAATATTATTATTAACATATTTAATTTTTAACTTATTAAATTTTGTATTTTTTTTAAAATATATATTTTACTTTATATCATATTATAATTGTTTTTTATATTATAATAAATTATTTTATAAATTTATTAGTAGAATGATCATATATACTAATAGAGTGTAAGTTTTCTATTTATATTACAAGATAAGTTTAAATCTTTTCATTTAAAACTAATAAAGATAAATTTTTACAATAAATAAAAGGTGTAGAATAAAATTAAAATAAAAGAAAATCCGTCCCTATATGTCCATTGCCATGCCTAGACCTGATGTAAAGGGAGAGAGAGAGGATGCAGATGTTTCGAATTTGCCTTTTGGAATTCAAATTTTGGGGCCCAAACCAAACACAAACTTCTCCGATTGATGTGGGTATTTTTTTTTGTGGACTTGGGAAACCGAAACGAAGCGATTCCTACGGCTTGGGATTTTGGTGACGGTGGGCATGTGGCGTGTGCTTTGAACTGGAACTCACAACGAATTCTACTCTTTTTTTTTTTTGGTTATATTCTTTCTTCGGTTATGTAGTACCTTGGTTTGGTTTAGTGATGCCTCCTCAACTTACCACTGACTCTGTCGCTTTGGCTCCGCTTCGACATGTAAATGAATGTGACTTTACATGCATGATTAGTTATTATGGGATTAATACTTTTTAAAGTGCACTCTATATTTAGAATATGTCGTTTGTGATATTTATAATGATTTATTCTTTTAATATTATAATAAAATTCATGTCAAAAATATATATAATAAAACTAATGTTCAATGTACCTAATTTTGAAATACTTAAAGAAATATGAGTATCATTAACAACAACTTTAATATTTATTTATTAAAAATGAGAAGTTAAGTTTTTGAGAATAATTTTATTACATTCTTTTAAGACTTCTTCTTAATATTTTTTTAATACTTAATAAAAAAAGAATTGAATGAAAAAGTAAAAATATTTATTATCTTAAAAACTTAAAATGCATTCAATTTTTTATTTATTTAATAATTAAGAGAATTATTAAGAAGATGTTTTAGGAAGATATATAATTATCATAAAGAAAGAATTGAATACATTTTAAGTTTCTAAGATAATAAATGCTTTTATTCTTTTATTTAATACTTTTTTTTATTACTTTAAGGTTTTTATATAAGAATTAAGAAATTTATTAAATAGTCTCAATTGGAGAAAAATAAAATACAAAATGAATAAATTATCCTTTCTCTCATTTCATTAATATTTTATCTTTTTTTAATTTTAATTATTTTACTAATTCTTTCTCCATTAAAAGATAAGAGTAAAGTTAAAAAATTTAATTAATACTTAATCTCTAATGACTGGTATTGTTGGATAAGAAAAATTTTCTTATACAACATATAAAAGTAGATGGAGAGAGTAGCATAAAGAGAATTATTAGGTGGATGAATTAGGAAAATGTAGCAATGCTCAAATTTTATTTATATTAGGTTAGTATTCAATGTACATATCTTGAAATTATGAGAGAATTTGATTACTTAGAATATGATTAAGAGATTTGCTATATCTCCTAAAATTTTCTCTTAACAATTCTTCGAATACTTAATGAATAATATTATATCTTTCTAACTCATCTTCCTAATAATTTTACTAATTACTAAATAAAGTAAGAATTAAATTTTTTTTCATGTTTTCAAGATGTTAAATGCTTTATTTTTTTATTTAATACTTATTTTATCAATTATTAGAAGGAAGTTTTATAAGATATAGCAAAAGTCATTCTTAATAAAGTAAGTATTAAATAAAAAAAGTAAAATATTTAATATTTTAAAAATATAAAAAATGTTAAATACGTACTTCATTTAATAATTAAGAAGATTATTTAAAAAATAATTTAAAAGGATATAAAATTATTTTATTATTAAATACATTTTTTAAATTTAAGTCAATTTAATTATTTCTTGAAATATTAGTTTTTTTATTTATTTAATTGGGTACCATTAACTAGTACCTTAAGCGCATTGTTTAAGAAACATTTGATACTCTTTATTTTAATGAATAAATATCTAAAAAAATATTAAATACTTTTTGAATTATTAAAATATCAAATACTTATAGTTTTTATTTAATACTTTCTATTTTAATTTTTTAATAAGTATATTTAGTGTGCTTGTTAACAAATGCTTTTTAAGAATTTAATTTAAATAATAAAAAATAACTTGTTCCGTTGTCAACTAATCTTATTTTTTCTTTTGCTATTATCAATTTAGGTTATTTAGGGGATTATTCCCCTTATCTGATGACATTATCTTGATAATTAGTATAAGCAAATTTTTTCTTATAGTTTTTTTATTACTTTAATTTATAAAGCAATTTGTTGTATTTATAAATGTGTTAAGATATATGTAAAAAACTAGAAAAATAAAAATATTGATAAGTAGTATATACTATTAAGTATTTTTGTCATGAACGCAATACTAATGAGAGAGAAAAATATATTTCAAAGAACATTAAATTTTTTTAACTATTGAAGATTATTAATAACATTAGATGTTTCTTAGCCAGTAACCTTTTTTAAGGCAAAATACTGATACTGATAACTCTTTAGCTTTTTCAATGTGCAAATAATATCCTATAGTATTGATTGTAGTAATTAATACTTTGTATACATTTATTATGTATCTCATCATTTTATATATAAATTTCTAATAAAATGAATATACGAGACTTAATTTTGAAATTTTTTTTATAAAGAAGTCAATAATGGAATATAAACGGTTTCTTTTGATTAATGTCAAGTTCTTTTGAATCACTCAATTTAAAGCTCGTTTATGCTTATTAAACACTTTCATAAACAAATTTGAATTTAAACAAAAATTAAACGCTCGATTAGTAATAAATAAATTTAAATAAGATATACTTGTTCACTTATATTTGTAATTTGTAAACAACTTATATTTATTAATGGTGTATGAGGTTTCTTTATTACTCGTAAATTACTTTTACGCACTTAAATTTGTTCTGGCAAAATGTGAGTCTCTTGAACGGCATTCATGGCGATGAAGTGGCTATGGTTGGCTGGTTGCTACTTGCATTTGGTTTTTGACAGTTTAATTTTAGATTAGTATTGGCAGAATTTAATGATGCTTTGTCTTATCAGTTCTGAGAGTAGGATTGAATATGTAATGGCTAAACCTGGTAACCTTTGCGTTAAAGTTGTGTTAGACAAAGCATAAGGTGTTTGTGTAGTGAAGTGAACTAGCCTCCAGCGATTCTGAGAATCCCATCTCATGAGCCTGCCCGGAAAAATTTGGCTTATGGAACCGTTCAAATAAACTGAACATGTGAGATACTTTGGTTCACAAAAAAAAAAGAGTTGTGTTAGGCAAGTATAACGGGATGGATGTTTGTGATTCTGTTGTGGCTATCCTTGGTAATGGAAGAACATGGAGGTTCTGTAGTGATATATGGGTTGATGGAGGAAGAGAGACTGACCAATATCACTGATGTTTCCATCTCTCAGATTGATCTTCAAAGGTCTCTTTCCTCCTTTCTTCCTTTTTTTGCTGTAGATTGCTAGATGCTATGAAAATGAAGAAGTCTAAGGATTTTTCATCAGGATTTTGTGTACCCGAGTGGCTGGGTAACAGCTGCTGCAATTGATTTTGTTTATGACATGCAGCATATAATGGTTCTGTTATTGGGTCATGATGATATTCCAGTAGGTCTAGGAAAAGTATTAGCAGTTGCAAAGTTGACCCAGCATTCATTCCCACTAATGGTCCCTTATCGTTGTGGTGGCTTCTTGGATTCTGATACACTATGGATTGGCTCACGACTTACCTTGTAGTCCAAGAAGGTAATGTTCAGTAAGCACTGGTTAATTTATATAAGTTTGAAAAGAAATTCCACTGCTGACCAAAAGAAAAAAAAAAGAAATTCCACTAAGAGCTCAGAAAGAAGCCAACGGTTGTGTAGTTTTCCAGGCTTTCTCATTCCTAAGAAATTTAGTGCTCTATATACTCATAGTCTAGATACTGTTTCAGTCATTCAACATTTAATCGTCAAGTTTGTTTTATCCCCTCATCTTAAACTAATTTGATAATTCATAATTCTCCTGGTTTCACTATTTGATGGAAGCACAACTGCCATACGGTTCTGTTTGTAAGCCAAGTGATCCATTTTAGAATTAGTGTTCATTTTAATTTCTCTTATTATACTTGACTCTATTTATACCAGTTGCATTACGCTTTGTAACTGGCTGATTTAATTCCTTGGAGAAACTAGAGCAACTGGCATTCCTAGATTGCTTGCATTAAAAAGTGAGGCGGTGTGGCTATTATAGTTATTCTGTTAAGTTATTAATAAGGTGTTAGAGCAACTGTTTACTGTAATAATCTATAAAGGAAATCTTGGTTTTTCTGTTGGAGGAAATGTATGTTGTTAGGGGACATATTTGTAAGAACCTTTTTTCATTGGCTTTAATCAATTGTTGTTTTCTTTTGTCAAAAACGGCTAAATGTTATGATCCATTCAAGATGCATGAGAGCCCACTAATTTAGTGATTCATTTGTTATAGGCTCAGAGCACCTGAAACATTGGTTAGTATACTTAACAGGATAGGTCTTAACCCAACAGGCTTATGATGAAATGACTCATTAAGTTATCTATTTATGATTAGGTCTCACGTGCACTCTATAACCTTAACCCTACCCTAGTCGAGACTATTCAACTTGTTCCATTGAGAGTTGATATTGGAAGGATTTTGGGACTGCTCTCATGTCTTTAACAAGTAAAATCTAACTGGTGTTTTATTACGACCAGAAAGGAAAAATTTTCACAATTCCCTCGAATAGTTTTAATGAATTCAACATATTCCTTCATCCCTTAGCTGCAAATGCTATTATGGAATCAGGACTGGAGAGTGAGTTCTTTCCATGCCATTCTTGAGAAACTACTACTTAGTGATTAGACTCCTGAAAATGAGTTGCCCAGCATCCACTTTGAATCCTATGGCGATTGCAACAAGAACATCACAGATATCAACAAATGGTAAAAGCCTTACCATTTGAATCCTTTCCAGTGATATTAGTTAGTTTCGAATAATTCCCCCCCCCCCCCCCCCCCCTTAGAGTGGGCAGTGACATGCCAATCATCATAAGCAGTACACCAGAACCTAGAAATGTTAAAATTTTGCAAATTAGAAACTTGCTATTCTGATTTTTAAAAAGCATAATATGTTTCTTCACTGGTCCACGAGGGTCAGAAGTTAGCAAACGAAATTTCTTCCAATGTGACGGAACTTCTAAGATCTGCATATATTTCTTGTACATATAATTTCTGAACCTGTTTCTGCTTCCTTTATTTATTTATTTATTTTAATTTTATTTTATTCATCGGTGGACGGTGGCCTGTACATGAATCAAGCTCCTGTCTTTATTAGTCAAGTGTGATCTGTTTATGTTGCATTTGCCCAAGACATGATTGGGAGAAATCCTTGGTGCAGCGATTCTGGCTGCCCATGACCTTGAACCAATCATTTGCGTGTAAGCCACCGAAGATCTTCACAGATAGAATAAAAATTTATTTTTAATCCTAAAAAGATACATCATTTATTAATTTAATCCGTCAGAAATTAATTTTATCAATTTAATTTCTCTAATTTTAAGTCACTGACAAATTTTATTATTTTATTTCTTTTAATTTTATCAATTTGTTCTCTAAAAAAAATAAAATTATTATAAATTTAAAATTTTAAAAATTAAATTAATAATATTAATTGAACAAAATTGATAAATACTATATCTTTTAGGAATTAAAAATAAATTTTAAGTACAGATTGTCATTGACAAAACTCAGAGAAAATTGGTAGGAGTGTCGGAAAATTTGGATGTGGTGGCGTATTATATGAACTCAGAAAAAGTATTAGGTGACAGTAGGCAGTCTGCAGTCCTAGGCAGCTTTGAAGAGCTAAAAAACAAGATGGAGTAACAAACCTCATGGAAATGGTGCTATTTCCCATGTAGGATATCGTTGTCTCTGTGGCATTTGCTGGCCTTCAAATTAAAATTTGTAATATGTTGAAAGAAACTTGCATGTGAAGCAATTTGAGATTATCCATGTTAGAAGCAAAGGGAATTCTAATTCTCCTTTACTAGAGGTTGCTGTTCTATGACTACCGTGTCAAAGAGATTACTGCTAAGCGTAGTTATAGGAGTAAGAATTTGAAGGTCCTACTCAGATCACTACTCAATCTCAACTGCATGAGATTCATGGGGCTGCTGAATTTTAACATCCTAGAATTATCTGAACACTTCACTAATAGGGCTATTCTTTACATTGGTAGCTATCCTGAAGTACTTGACTTTATTTAGAGAACGAATAGGAGAATTCTGCCATGAGATTGGTAGCTGTTGACGATTTGCTAGATGCCCACGTTGAACACTGTTCAGAACACGTGCCTGTTACAACACTAATTAAAATGTAATTTCCTTCATATTCCATAAAAAAAATTGTGCGTGGGGCATTGCAGCCTCCTTGCTCTTCCACATGCATGCACCAACTTATATTAATCTTGTAATAAGTTTAAGAACTTATGATCTTACATGAAGAATGCAGAACAAGGCATAAACTCCCCTGGTAATGTGATCTGAAAGAAATAAAATATGGGAAGCAACTTAAAAGTGGAATCTGCACAGCTGTAAACTCTTCCTCGCATACATTTGCCAAGCATTATTAAATTAGATCATACCAGAACGTCCCATAATAACATCTTGGATCTTTCCCATGACTTCATAAAGAATCCACTTAGGAGAGAATTTTTTAATCTTGTGAGATTCCTTATCAGAACAGTATCAACTTCTGAGCTATCTTTGGGAGCTTAGGGACAAAGTGAGGGTTAAGGAAATTGAACTTGAAAAGCTGCTGCCATCATGATGTGGAAATCTGACAAAATAAATCGAATTGTTTAATCATGGGCTGATGTTATAGGCATTCAAATAGCAAAGTTTGTGGATGTGAATTAAGTTATTGTGTTGAGAAATCACTGAAAGTAAAATCTCAAACCTGTAGGTGAAAGTCCAAGAATGCCTGTCTTCAACAAACTATTCTTTTTATAAACCTAAAACATATCATATTCCTACATCAGAAAACGCTGGTTCAGATATTACCTAAATAAAGTTAGCAAACATTTAACAATACGATATATAAGTAAAACAGGAGTACTTGATTAATGTAATGTGGTCTTTGTAACTAAGGAGAAAAAAAATGATGAGCTACTCTGTCATTACAGCTAGCTTTTCGATCTTGTCTGCAAATTACCTGCAGAGCAAGAGACATCTCACCTATATGGAAGATGTTGACCTTGTGAAATACACCCATTCATTGAATGCAGTACATTGTTCAGACCAACAGAACATCGACTGGGGACTAGAAATACTGCCCAAACCACGTGAAATTCCACCAACGCTGGTTTTCTTTGTCTGCAAACTCTGTGCTTCTCGAAAACATGCTAACAAGGTGTTGGGTTTGGATTGGATTCTAAGAGCAGATGGTCAGTGCCAGTAGAATAAAAATCTTAGGAGTTTGCAATTTGAGTTTGAGGGATAACCTCACGTTTTGCGCATGTTATCAGAACTCATTGCCACCGATCTAGGAGGTGCGTTACATAGACTAAGACTATGCAGTTAATGTGATAAGTTTGTTGCTTTAAGAAAATAACGACATCTCTATTAGGGTACCTCATGGTTGAAGCACTCAAGTTTCGTACCTTAAGGAAATAACATCTGTATAGGCTCAGCATATTAGTGCATAGCGAGATTTTGAAGTTACTCAAGAAACTATGCTATGAAATCTTCAATTTCAATGAGTATGGTTAGCTTTTAGTTTCTACTGGTGAACTTCTAAATAATCTTGGAAAGAGAATTATTGCATTAAGTGCAAGAGGACAACCGCGCTCTATATTAAAGACAGTTAATAAGGCCATATTCTTTATTCGTTGGCACAGATGAAGACAGTTAATATTGCACTGCTAAGAGGTCCAGCTTCTATTTTTTTAAGGAGCAGGGGTTATTCACATTGCTTTTGGACTTGATATGGATAAACTCTGGCTTAAATGATAAAATCCAATTCAACAAGCGAGGTAGAGTGGACAAAATCATAAACAAAGAAAAATAAAACAGAGAAGTGGTTGTTTTGTTTGCAGATTGGACATGATTTTCTTCTCAGTGTTGTTTGCAAATTGCAATTGCAGCGAACCTCTCTGCCTTGTATCTCTACCTAGAAACCGACCCTCCTGCGGCCAAAAGCCGTTGCTCCATCTACAATCAGATAAGTAGAAAGATAAGAACTTTAAAAGGAGATATAAATCAACTTCTCATGATTTATGACAAGATCCTCATCCCCTTACCTTGAAGAGAGTCTCAAGCTTGCTTTTCACCAAGGCATACTCCTGTTTTACTTGTTGCAAGCTTGCAAGACACCTGAATACCAAGACGTTTTTGCTTATCAGCATATGGAGATTTTTTTTTTTTTAAAAGAGAGATCAAAATCAAATCATACACACAATTAGGTATTTGACAATAATCATAGCCATCGGAAATGAGAATTTCGATATGGAAATGTCAAGAAGCTTACCCTTCAACGTTTTGCTCCTCACAAGAGTTTCGGAAGGAAATGCAGACTTTGTGAACTCTCTGTGCGCCAATGCTGTATTTCCCAATAACCCAATCACCTTATAAAAAATTATACTAGTAATAGAAACTACATATAGAGAGGCAAGAGGGAGGGAAATGCGTCCTTCTGTAGGTTCTCTTGTTTTAAGAACAAACAAAGGTGACTCAAGTCTATGATTATATGCGCTTCCCTCTCAGTGGGGTGAAGATTTTTTTTTTTTTAATATCACTAAAAATAATTGTATTATGTCTGTGAAAAGGTTTCAGAAAAGCTCCACCAGTTAATATGTGGGTGTTTTAGAATCTAGCTACCCAAACCATGCTTATGTATTACATGTGCTTGGCACAGTGACAGTCCTGGCTATAGTAATACTACTGCTGTGACAGCACTTGCTAAGAATGTGCTATTTCTAGTGACAGCAGATGGATCATACAACTTCCACCAACGTAAGAAAGAATGCCAACATCCCAAGCTCACAATCATTTGTACAAGCTAACACGCACCTAGTGACCTTTACTTTGTTTGAGGAGGATCCCATATTGAGTAACTTACTGAGTTTTCACGTACGGAGAAACTAGTCAGAAAGAATTACCTGGAGCTGCTACCTTTCAACTGGTGAACATGAGCATCCACCCTTTTATAATCAATGCTTTCCTGACCTCTGTTTGAGATGAATCAATATTTAACATATGAAGTTCAGAAAGAGATTCCCAAACATATGTTATTTTGGTCCAAAGACATATAAAACAGGGAATTGTTGTGTCCTTACAGTGCTTTTGTCAACTCATTAAGAAGCCTCTCTGCGTCTTCAAAGAAGAGAGTCACCACTTCAACCACAAAATCTGGGTTGCTTTCATCTTGAAGTTGCTGAAGCTGGTGAAATTGATCATCCAGAAATCCCTTTTCAAAGACAACAAAGACATCACCAAACCAAAACCAGCCCACTGAACTAGGCTTTACACAAACGCGCGCACACAGTGAGTAATAGCGAGACAAAGCAGAGAACAGATGCAGTAAGTGATACAAGAAACATGGGTTGTGAGGCTTTACTTTCTGCATCACTTCGATGCATAATGGCAATTGTGTAGCATGCTTACCTCATGGAATAGGGAGGCAGTATAATCAACAAGCTGCCTCTGCAACTGAACCATAGCATCCATTGCAGGTCTCTCAAGTTTTAACTTTTAACCAGTCACTGAAGATCTTAGGCACTCATTTGCGACTTTCTTCTGCTGCCGGGTTTATATAATGTTCTCAACAGGCAACTACTAATGCCTGGACAGAGATTTGGTAAAAGGTAAATGTCAAAATCTGTTGAGAACTAAGATATCCCTGCCTCTGGAACTGGGTATGTGTGCTTTTATATATATATATATATATATAGAAACGGTATATATATAACCTTTCTTTTAATCTTTTCTCTTCTATGTTGTATTATTTTCTTAAAACTAGTTTTTTTGTTGGAGTAGTGGCATTTTCAAAGTCTGGACCTCTCACTTCCCAGTTCCCAGTAAATTCCTGCTACAAATTAACTACAAGCAATAAAGCGAATCTGATCTAAGTTGAGGAATAAAGATCAATGCAGTTATAAAGAATTGTTTGGTTACAATTGGTATCAGTCAGTCTTTTTACATTATAACATTAAATGTGTCTTACATTTATTTTGTAAATTATTATGGACTGTCAATATTTATACACATTAATAAAGATTAATATTAAATATAATTGACATAACAAATATTCAATAATACAATATAAAAAATTAATTTTCTCAAAATATATCTAAAAATCTCTATTAAGTTATGAGAATACATGAAAGTTAAATGGATATCTAACACAAGATGAATTTAAGACTTTTGGCTCACAAATTGAAGCCGTCAATTATGGGGCAACATTCAAGAAACAACACAATCAACAGCTCACTATCACTGAAGAGAAGGGCAAAGAAAGTTTGAAGAGGGTATCTTGAGATATTTTTGGTGGATTTTGTCTTTTCCAAACGACAAATGAAATGTTCTAAGCAACAGATAGGGAACATTTAACTTATCTGTCTATTAAACACTAATTTGGCATCACATATGATTAGACTTGTAGTTATTCCAAAGCACATCTGAAATTATCTTACCTAATCTCCCTCACTCCTTTTATTCCTACCCCTTTATTTACACTTTTAGAGTATGCTTTTCGCAATTGGAGAGACTCATTATTTGCTGCTGCTCTCGCACTTGTCCTAGATTCCGTTGCTGCTAATGTTTGATTGGATGATGTTTTTTTCCATCCAATAACTGCTATTAGTTAACTCGAAAAGCAACAATTTACCATGGAATATGGCATATGCCCCACAATTTTCATTTGTCTCTCCTTCTATCTTCAGATATGAGGTGGCAAAGTGTTGCTATTAAATTATAGGGTAATGATAGCTAGACAATTTCCTTTTTTTTACTATTAAATTATATTTATTTTATAAAGTTACATTAATTTTTTTCAAAATTCATAAATAATTTAATAATTTTATATGCAATTTTGCATACATACTTTTTTTTTTTGAAAAAAAAAGTGTGTTATTTTAGAAATGTCTACTTAACATTATAACATACATTATTCTTTACTTCATTCCTTCGTCTTCTTCACAATTTTATTGCGACTGCATGTTCCAACCTATTGAATGTGAAATTCTAAAGACTTTTCATAAGTGAAAAATTAGTAGACAAACATGATGCACTAAATAACAGATATTGAATAAATACAAATAAGAGACAAAAAAAAAGTACAAATATTCTTCAACTTCATGGTGTTTTGAAATAGTAATCAAATTTGGTTTTTAAACTTTTAAAACCTGCAAACAGACATTTCTATTCACCAATTAAACAAAAATTGTTCATCACACGACTTACGTTTTTGTCCAAAATCTCTTTAGCCTTATCCCGTTTTAAAGTAATTATTATAAACTTTCGTATCCATATGAGACTTTTAAACTTCTTGAAGCCTGTAAACATAGCATTCCACTCATCATTTAGAAGATAATCATTAATCACGTGATTTACATGTGTTCATTGGTACGAGTTCTAAAAAATTTAAGGACATCTCATATGAATTGAAAAGTTTATAACAATTCATGGTATATGTAGGCAAATAAGAGAATGTTACGTGTACTTAATGAAGACGTATAAATCATGTGACTGATGGAAAGAAGGGAGTCTGTTTGTATGCTGGAAAAGTTTAAAGATCACTCGGTTGAATTCAGAAGTCTATAATTCATGATGTGTATATATATATTTTTTTTCTTAAGAATAATAATAATACTGTGACATTTTCATCTAAATATCTTGAAAAATTAATGGTATGTGAAAAGCTGAAAGCCAAAGGTGAAGAAGCACTTGAGGTAGGAAGGGAAGGGGGGGCTGCAGCGTGCAGAGTGCAGAGTGCAGAGTGAAGAGTGATGTACATTTGGATACGTGGCAGAAGCTAAGCTGGGACGGTGAGAAGGGGGCAATCTTTGAACAGCAGGAACTGGCGCAGCCGTGCGTCGGAGAGCACGAGCTGTCTGTTGGAAGCACCACAAGTGGGAGGGGTCGCCATAACATGCTACGCTGCTTCCATTTAAACGTCAAACACCAAATTATTTTACCAGCAAAACGCCATGCTTATCATCATAGGTTTCAGCCAAAAGGGGAACAAGTAAGACAACAACCATGCCTTTGCTCCCTATGAAAAATAACTGTGCTGTGTGTTCTAAGATTAGATGAAATGAAATGTGGGTGGATGAGTGCATAATTGGCTATGACAAGTGACTCCTCTTCCCTATAAATAAGTATTTAACTTTCCTTTACAAGAGTTTGCATTTTCCAATCGGGAATATATGTAAAAGAAAAATTGTTTATTTGAAGTTACTATATCCTTTTAAATTCTGATACTTTTTTAGGCGCTGCACATCAGTTTTGTTTTCTTGCACATCAGTTTCAAGGTACCCCTGATTAACAAGAGCATGAGGCCCATTTAACAGTATACCAAGAACACAAATCTCTGCAGTCTGCACTGACCAGTAGTAGTGACTAGAGGGCATAGCATGATAGGTAGCAGAGCATGGTTGCTGGGCTTTGGGTCCCAAGTTGAGCTGGGGGCATTCAATATTGGGGAAAGGACAGTTTAAATAAGCATGTTGCTAAATAATTTCAATTAGAGTTACGTAAAAATTTTAATTATACAATTAACTAATTTAACTTATAATTTATTATTAATTAAATAAGTTTATTATATGATTAGAATTATTTAGCAAGACGCTCCTTTGCCCTTATTGATGGTATAGAAGAATTACAAAGGCGCAGCTTGTCCATAAGAGGCCGAAGGTGGATTGGGCGGTGGCAGAAGAGAAAACTGTATATGTTGGTGAATAATTGGAGATTGAATACTTTGGGAGGGACCACCACCGTTCTTGTCTTGGAGTGAACCTCTGGCTCCTTGATACCAAGGCACGACGGTAGGGACTGCCACTTTGGAGCTATTGTTTTGTAGATTTCATGCCATTTAATGCAGCTTGCCACCACTGGATGGCCGAAAGAGTACAAAGCTCTAGGATGTCTGAGTATCCAAAGCCATGAATCCATGACTAAATAAATAAATAAATAGCAACTTTTCCCTGGATGTTCCTTATCGGCATCCACAAAGAAAATTTGTGGAATTCATGTGTCATCTTTTGGTTGTTGCCACCACAAGTAGTCACTCCAGATACCCAAAGTAAGCCAAGTAAAAAAAAAAAAGAAAAATAAAAGAAACCTGTTGCCATGGATATGTATGTGATACCCGACCCATACCTCTTTCTACGTTTTACTCTCTTTTTTTTTTTTGGGTTTCAAACGAATTATTGAGGAGGCACCTCCCTCCAAAATAGTTCATTTTTCTTTGAATCCAGGTTGCATCATTTCCTTATTGGATAGTTCTTTTGTGCCACAATCAATACCACAGCTAACAAATCATGACATGTGGCTAAGTTGCTGGCCTTATTATAACTGAAATTAAAGATAATCCTCCGATTCAAAAGACGTGTTTTTTTGATAAATTTTTTTTGATTCATATTAAGTGTCTTTTTTAAAAATTGAAGTAATATTAATTATTTATTTTTTAACTCTGTCTTTGTAATTGTGATGTGTAGTAATTTATAGAGTAAGTAAGAGATTAATAAAATAGCGTGAGATAATGGTGTGCAATAATTAGTTACTATAAATTGAATAAGGATAGTTTAGTAAAAACTTTTCATAATTAAATCTTACTTTGTCTTTCTTAATCCGTGTGCTTTTCATAAAAAAAAACACTTATTTTGAATTGAAAGGAATACTTAAAGAAAAAAATATTAAATTTATTTAAAATTTTTAAGACAATAAATACTTTTACTTTTCATTTAATAGTTTTTATTTTTTATTCTTTAATATGTGACTTTAAAACATAATTTAATAAGATTTGTAAGATAATGTGAGATAATGATGTGAAATATTAATTGCTATAAATTGAGTAAAGATAATTTAATAAAAAAATTTCATAATTAAAATTCATTTTTTATCCTTTTTTAATCTTTGTGGCTTTCACAAAAAAAGATTCTTATTTTAAACCGCAGTACCATCTTCACCCCCATAAAAATGAGTTTGTTTCATAAATGGCCCATTTCTAAAAGAATTACAGGTGCAGATTTTGGTTGCAACCAGGAGTAGGATATACTTCAGGTCTTCAGGAGCACTTTTACCTTATAAAGTTCACTCTGCACTTGTACCCCATAAAAAGAAAAAAAAAAAAAGTTCACTCCGCACCATCGAACTCCAAATCCACCACCACCATCCATTCTCACCCACCCACAGGACACCGGCGACACCACAACCATACCAACACCTTACAGTTACACATACACCGAACCATGGTATTGTATTGGTAATACTTTTCTTTATCTTCTAATTTTAATTACAACTCTAACTGGTAGTTACTTATAATATCCAACTTTACTTGTTAAAGTAATTGGTACCTACTTATAGTTCACAATTCCAAATCACTGACCTCTTTATTCACATATGATTTCTCAATTTCAACTACTAATATAATTAATAACTACCCATGATTTCTAAATCGAAATTCTAACCCAACTGGTCACTGTGGTTCCCAATTTATATTACTAACCTAGTTGGATGGAATCTTGTGCACACGTGTTAGGTGTGAGACATGGAAGAAAAAAAGATTTTTAGGTAAATTCAATGTAAAATAGTTATTTTATATGGCATTATTGAGTATATGCTATGTTAATTTTATGAGTTATCATTATCCGTTACTGTCCATATATAAACAATGATTAACAGTAAAAAATATATAACACAGCAAATATTTAATATACCACATAAGAAATTATCTTAGATTGAATGTACCTAAACATTTTTCTTTAAAAAGTCAAGTCTTCTCGAAAAATTGGACATACCAGAGCCTAGCTGGAAGCCTTCTTGGTTAAGATTTGGGATATTTAAGTCTAAGCATGTGGAGTGGAGGCTTCTTATAGATCCAATTTAGAATAACGATAAACACCTCTCAACAGGAACCACAAAAAATTATTAATTAAAATTGAGAATTATTTAAAAAAACTGCCAGTTATATCAGTAATTAGAATTAAATAAATAATTACCAATTGAAGTTAGAAAATACAAGTAATTATCAATTAATATAGTAATTGGGTTAATAATTAGTAGTTTCAACCCGATTAATACTACAGTAAGTGTTAATATACAGTTTCAATATAATTTTTCTCTATTTGATTAAAAAAATTACAATCTTGTATATTGTTTTGAATTTCGAACTTTAGAAATCAAAGTACTCACCTGAAAAAAAAAAGTGTTTGAAATGCTTCTTGAGTAGATTATAAATATTTTGTTACGGGTTAGTTTGATTATTTGTTTGGCTATACAAGTAGATTGTTATTTTACAGTAATGCAGTAAAATTTTGCAAACCTTTGAAACATTAGACAGAGTCAACTCAATCCAGCCTGAATTTGGCATAGTTTAGTTTAGATAGAATTTTAAGATAAAATTTAGTAAGTTGTTGCAACTAAAAAAACCAAATCCAACAAGATCAAGTGGGTGTAATTCTAATTTTTATGAATAAAAAAAAAGAATAGTTGTCGATTGGAGACGGGAAACTGAGTTGAGTCAGTTCAGACAGGGAAATGATTACCATCGTTGGATCCTTACGTTTGTTTTGAGGGTCTTGTTCTGCCATGAGCTTGTGCTTTAGCTCCATAGAATTATCTTTCCTTATTTCTTTAAAGGACTTTTTTCGAGTGAGTTCAATTAGATTTAATGTGTTGCACTTTCACTAAACTTGAAAACGACAAGATATCATAGTAAGTTGCTTTAGTAACCAAAAAAATTGAAGTTGAAAGTTGTTTTACATCATAATTTATCAATAGTTCTAAATTTTTTTTACACTTAAAAATCAAAATTAAATTAATCCTCGTTGATATTAAAATTCTTGGCCCCGGTGCATTAACCTTGCTTGAAAGTCAATTCCTATTATTTTTATTTCTGCTAAATATAATTCCTTACCTTATAAAATAACAAGCCATGATTAGTACATGATTATTTATTTATTTTTTCCGGTGGAAAGTCAACTGAAATTTTAAATCTCTTCTGTTATCTTGGATGTCAATACGCTAGTTATATATTATTTCATATCATAAATAAGACAATACAATGAGGAAGGAAGCATTATTTTGAGGTCATACCTTTCAGAATCACATTATTATTTTCCAATGGACAAATGAATCTCCTGAATGCACCAAGCTCGTCTTGAGAAATATAAATAAATAATCCTGCATGTATGAGTACATAAGAGAGCAGATAGGAGCATTCATTGGGTTGAATCAACTCACAAACTCTTAAATTTTAACCCAACCCAACCAATAATTGATAGATTAGATAAAATTTATAAGTTAAATTAAGTTTAAAAATTCACAATCCAACGATAGTGGATTGAGTTACGAATTAAAAAAATTCTAATCCACTCAACCCAACTCTTTTTTTTTTGAAAAATTATGTTATTTTTTATATTCAGTATATTAAATATAATATTTATTTTTTTTCCTATCTTAAACATTATATGACTTATTATATTTAACTTTTAAAACTTGTGTTAGTTCTTTTTATGCCTAAAATTAATATTTATTATATTATTTTTATGACTAATAACTTATTATATTTGACTTTTAATTTGTTTAAAACTTTATATGTCATAATTTATTAAAATTTATTAAGTTATTTATTATGAAATGTAATAAAATTTTGATTTTATATTAATTTTAATATTTAATTTAGTAGTTAAATTTTTTTTTAATGTATATCAGACCCATAAGTTTAACCCAACCCAACCCGTCAGTTCGGATTTTAAAAAAAAATTATCAAACCTAACCAAATCCAATCCACTGCTTTAATGAGCAAGTTGGATACAAAAATACTTCAAATCAAATCCAACCCAACCCACGGACACCCCTAAGGGCAGAGTAATAAGCTATTTCATATTCATAGTTTCTTTCATTCTTTCTTTCTGTTTCCCTTTCTCTCTCCACCCTACCTCCCCCCGGGTCTGATTTTTTTTTCCCTTTTCCTCCATGCTATAAAGAAAGAATATATTACAAACATATAAAGAACCCACCCAGTGCCCACACAAATAAATTGTAATTATGAAATCCAATATACAACATTTACATGGAAATTAGAAGGTCAGAAAAATCATTCGCCTGGGAAGGAATATTGTGAGCGAAGAACATTAAATTCCTTGAATCAATGGTCAGTAGCATTTAACTTGTTGCAAGGAAATCACCTGCATTTGTCAATTAAATTCCTTTACACCACCAATTTACAACAATTCGGAGAGGGAGGCAAGCATAAAAAAAGCAGTCATCAACCTGCAACACAATTTCATAGTTCTAAGGAAAACATGAACGAAAGGTAAAATGATGCCTAAGAAAAGGAAAATTATTTTCAAATATCTTCTGTTTTTTTAATACACATCTTCAAGTGCTACACATACCACATACACACATGCAAAAAAAGTAGCAAAAGCTAAGCTGGAACTGAAATCAAAAGGTAAACTGTTTCAGATTCATACCTTCCTCAGAGAAGTCAAATACATCACCAAGCATGTCATCATTATCACCATCTTCATCAGATTTCTCCCCGTCACAGGGACTGCTACAATCCACATCAGTAGCAACTCCTGCTGATTCATGACAGTCAACTGATGCTTTACAATAACCCTCTTGAAAATATTGCTCAAAGTCGGGTGAGTCACATATTGGCTCCTCATGAGTAACATTCATATTCAAATTATAACCACTAAAATTTGAATTTAAACTGCCACTGGCTTTGCCATTTTTTGATGATTTAACATCTGTAGCTATACTATCAGCAAAATGTGAGGCAGCTGCTGAAACATCATCTGTGTTAACAGTTTCGAGGCTTAAAAGAGGTGATGCCACAACTTCCTCTCTGTTCTTGCAATTAATCTCATTTCCAGACAAGTCAACTGATGAAGAAAAATATGCTGACAAGCCTGAGAGAATAGTAAAAAACAAAGGGTTACATGGGTAACTCAAATATATAAATAGAAGATGCCAAACGGAATAGTGTTTCTTACCAACATCTACCGTTTCAGCTGAGCCAGGTACCATCAACTTTGAATGGGAAATTACAGCATTTTCTGACAACTTCTCTCCAGCTCTGTGTGAATCAGATACAAAGCTAGGGCATCTTCCCATAACAATACCTCTGACAAAAATTTTAGAAAATTAGAAAAAAGAAAAAAATAATAGTTAGCTTATTGTTATCATATGTGCATGGGCAGTTATGCAGATATATTTAAATTTATCTCAGAAGAAAAAGACTGTCAAGCAACCCTCCAAGTTTAACCTCAAACAAATGAAAAGTTAAAGCATGCTCCCCTAAAAATCACACTCCATATAGAGAAACAAGGAGTAGTTAAACTAAAGACTTAGTGCAAGCAAAAATTTAAACCCTCACTACAAAACCATCAATATTTAATCTCCACATGGGTACCATGTAAATGCAAGATGGCAATGCATGGGAAAAATCTTAAAATAGTATAACAAAATTAATTCATCAACACTAACAGGGTATTCATACTCCATATATATTCCTACTGATATCATTTAAACCCAAATAAAGCATCTCCATCTAGAACTTAAAGAAGAGCTGCGGCTTTAATGACAGATAAAAAATATACAAAGCTATAGCAACAAAAGAAGGCAACTGTAAACTAGAGAGCTGCATCTCAACAACCAATCGCAAGGATAAAAGAAATGCAGAGTTGCAGAAAGCAAGGAAGGCCAAGTGGAAACGGCAATCTAAAAATTTAATCCTTGACAACTTAGAAAGAGGTGGCACAGATAAATTCATCAGTGGAGAAAAATTTTGAACCTAATACTTAAATTGAAGGCATGACCATATCTAGAATGGAAATGATCTGGGTGGATAGTTTATAACAAAGACTTCTCTAATGGACCAATGAACAGGCAGGGAAGTGACCATTACCTGTCACCCCAAGTAGACTGAATTCTATGGAAATGGTTAAAAAACAGGCAACAAATCCTTCTGTCTTATTTCAACCTCATTGACAGGAATATTCTCTATTTCAATCTCTCCACTGGTACTAAGTTCACATGAAATCAGCTCCCCGGCCTCCAAAGGACTCATCACAAAGAAAGACACCTAAAAATTGAGGCGGTAATAGTTTAATTGAAAGAACAAATGCATGTTGAGAAAGGTGACAAGCAGGAATATCCAGAATATAAACCACAATGAATACCTCAGACTTCTGCCAAATTGGTATCCTCCCAGAGCTTATCTGTACCTCTGCATTTGAAAAGTGACATTGCTCATTAAGTTTATTCGAATTATTGTTCCCAACACTATTATCTTCATAATCTGAAGTCTCCAAGATCATTTCTGAAGCTTCCAGTCTTCCAAGAGTATTCCCTGATATATCTACCTCTCTATCTGGCCAATCATATCTCCTACAGACATCCCACCATTGAACAGGTTCAACTCTTACTCGCAAATCCTCTTCTTGTATCTGTGCTGAAGGAACTGGGGCTGTTGCTGGAACAGTTTCACTTGGCTCTGCTGCCATTGATGGTAGTAGTTTATATTGAATTAAATGACCAGAAGGGGTATAAACCAATAAGTGCTCCAGAGCACGAATTTTTGAGTATGAACTGTGTGCATCACATGGTATGGAACTATGAAAGACAGCAGAAACAGCACCAGATGGAATTGAGACTTTCCCTGCTGCAGAAGATGCAGCATTACTCACTGTATTGAGCCATCCAGCATTATTATTTTTTATTCTGCTAACCACAGAGAGAACAACAGGAGCTGGGGGTGCCAGGCAAAACTTTTGCTGGTTTGCTGTGAAATGTGGAGTGAACCACCATGGTAGAGACAAAATTGGCAAAAGAACAGGCCCTTCTGTGTCCTGAGTGTGTATCTGAAGAACTGTCTCACCGCCAAAAGGGGCAAGAACAAAAATATGGCAAGTTCCCTTGGAGGAAATAATGGCAACCCACTGACTGTAATGGCTAAAACAAATATCTTGTATAACCTGTATAATATACACAAATGAAGTAAAAGGTAAAAACCTTCACAAGCATATAAACATAAAGACCTTAAAAGAAACACTAAGAATAGGAGCATACAGCTGATGTCACGCCACGGTGGAGCTTGTATAGGTGCACATGAGAACAGCTCCAATCACTGCTTTGAGAACCTGATCCATTCCTTGAGCAAGATGGCATAATCCGAAATATATTAATGTTGTTCCCATGAATTGAAGCAGTAACTAGAAGTGTCCCACTTGGGTCAAAACACAAAGCAGAGATTGGACTAGTATGGGCCCTAAATTGTGCCACAACAGCTCTAGAAACAAAATCCTTGACAACAACCTGTAATAGATCAGTAATACAAGTCAACAAGCATATAGAATGATTACTTTCAACCGACATAAAACAACCATTAAAAGAAGGGGGAGTAAAGGGAAGAGACTTCAGTAAAATACTTGGCGCTATTAACTACCTTAGAAAATCCTTCTTCTATGGCTAAGCTGAACCAATAGATGATCTCATGCAAATTGTTATACAGATGTCAATATTACTTATAAAAAGGAAATATCTAGTCAGCAGTCAGCATGTTGCACAAGAAAATCAGATTATAGCATGTTAAGTTGCCACCAATAATAGAATACTCACCACCCCGGCTATATCTGTTTCTGTAGAATGTGATGTAAACCGACTAACTTTCCAGCCTGAATTTGATGATACAGGAGAACTGGATCCATCAGGTATAAGATCTTGACAGTATTTAGACAATGTTTTGTACCCCATGTCACTGAGGTTGATCAGTCCAGCAGCCAAGTGCTTGCCAGATTCCATTGCATATCGGGCTACCAGGTTTCCACTGCTGGGTGATGTTGATGGGCTGACAGCTGGAGGAGTAAGACTCTGAGGACTTAGGCGACCTGTGTTTGACAGCAATGGGTTGTTGGAAGCATAAGCTAACCACCGAGGCCCTACAGCCATGGGACCATAGCCAATATTAACCCTAGCCATTCCTTGGCCCCCCAACTGAGGTACAGGGTAAGTGAGAACGCTGAATTTATTCTCAAGAGTAAGAGCATCGAAACAGTATATCTGCCAGCATAATAAAATTGGGGGGAAAAAAAGCCAGGTTTTAGCTAAACTAAGTCACAGTATATTACATAAATTTGTATCTAAACAACCCACAAGTGATCCATTAGATGATATAAGAAAGTATCAGTGTCCCAAAACCTTGCAATTTTCAAATATGTCATTATCAAAGAAAATTGGTAAAACCTACCCAGAATCTACCGGAAACTATCATAAACTCAATTTCTCTAATAATGCTATTTCAAAACATAAGTGCTAAAAGCAAATTGAAAAAGTACTTGAATCAAAACCTTACCTGAGTTGCAAGACCCACAGCCACTATTTGAGGACTGCATCTAACCATGCAAACAGTTGAACGGAATCTCAGAGCATGAACATAGGTATGGGACCTTAGAGAGTAAAATTGAACAGCTGTAGCTGAGCTGACGATATTTTCACCTTGAGCTTCAGTATGTCCATCTCTGACAAATCCATCTCTGCCATTTTGCATTGTACCAGGAATCTTTGATTTATCACATGCAACAACTAAGAGTAAAGGATGTGATGCTCTAAATCCTTTACAGCCCTCAGATTTTGCAGGGACAGGCTGCATCTGTAAAAATGAAACTGGATCATCATGCTTTGAGACAAGTTCCCTGACATTAGAGGCATCTTCCACATCAAGAACTTGAAAGCCATTGGAATAACCAAGTAAAAGGACATGTTTGAAAGAAGATGGACCAAGTTCTAGCCTGTCAAAGCAAGCCCAAAGCACCTGTGTGACAAAAAAATAGGTGAATAATTCTGACTCGTTGATTCATAAATAAAAAAATGGCACAGCTGAAAAGCATTTATGAAGTTTGCCAATTGCCAGAGCATAGTGCAGCGGCTTGGTGACCCAAAAATGCATCAGATGGCAGAATGACACATTTTCTGAGCAGAATTTTTTTAAAAAAAAAACTATATACCACCTCGACATTCTAATTTTCAGAAAATTAATTTTATACCAGTCAATGAGATGCTAACTCTTTTAGGCCATTAGTACCCTAACCATTTTAATCATAACTGACATACACTTCATCCCCCAATCAATGCCCACAACTTATATAGTTACATCCAACCCATATAATTGTCCCACATAAGCCAAAACAGACAATAACACAAGAAAGGGAGGATGGAGCCGTGAGGGTAAGACAAAATTTAATAGCTCTTAATCCTTACCTTTTGCCCGTTCAAGTTTTGGAACAATTTTTTTATATAAAAGAAACAGATAATTATACTACATATATAGAGGGAGCCCTGTGGATATGAGGTCAATCTCCAAGATATGAGCCTCTTCTATTCATAATGCTGTTAGACAAGGCTCTTAAATGTCATCCTAAATAAGTGAAAAATAAGAAATCAATATTCTTATCCAGGAAACTGATCTCCCACACAATATCTAAACATATTTTATGGCTTATAAGGGAAGAAACTAAGATACTACACAGTGCTGATCAAAACACAAGTTCATTGCTACAAATTGGGGTCAATCCATTATTTGGTAGCACCACACTTGTTTCTCCTGCAGCAATCAATACTGCTTAAAACTGGCATGTATTTAATACTCAAATTTATATTCCAGCTTAACCGTATCCCGTATCCACAATTATAGGCGTATCAGCCTTTGTCTAACAGCTCCATCCTCCAACAAAATCAGTCTCACGTTTGTTCGGGTCTCAAATGATCAAATAATCAAAAACCAATATTTTTAATCGGTACATTCCATGCCTCTTTACTTCACCCATGCAAAACCCAAAAAAAAAAAAAGGAAGAAATAAAAAAATGATTAGAATTACATATGGGAAAATGGAACGCAGTAATGTGGATTAAGTCCTTAACTTTAGCGGGGAAGAAAACTTAACTCAAACATCCAGCCTAATATTCAAATGTTTGAGGCAAAACATAAGAAACAACAATAATCAATTAATTGCCTCAGGTGTGGGTCGGTATCTCAGCAATAAGAATAGCATTTCCAGTAAAGGCATGCATTTTCCTCTCTCTATATGTTCATAAAGCAACCTAGAATTAGAAAATTTTGATGGCGCAAGAGAATAATAGAAACTCATATATTTTACTCCTAATTCCACTTGAACAACATTCTCCCACCACAGTTCCAAGAAAATCATAATATAGGCAACAACTAACAAACAAAGGATAGTACCATCCACATAAAATACTAGCCAAATTTAGAAGGTTAAACGGTTTATCAAGACAACCTGGTCTTTACGGTCATGTCCGCCGCCGGAGATCGAGGCGGCGACGGAGGCGCTGGCAGAACGGACCTCGGAGGAGGCAATCTTAATGCAAGAAGATATGAACTTGAAAGAAGACGGTACAAATCCATTGCTCTTGCTGCTGCTGTCCTTTCCCTGGTTCTTCATACTGAATGAAGGGGCTTTCCACCGGCCACCGGTGACTCACCGGGAATTCCGTCCCCGCCGACGAGAGTCGCGGAACGCAGGCGATCGGATATAGCATAAGATTTAGAGGCGTCGAGATCGGCGCGGCGAGGCGGCGGAGAGCTCCGGCGTTCGGTAGAGTTGGTGGCGGTTGAGTAATTTTTGACCTTAACAGAAACGGTTCGCTTCTCCCTCCGTATCTACGTCTTGTCTGTCTTCACACCACCCTTTTAGACACACTGCCACTGGCTTCGTCATGGTGCCAATTGCAAAGCAATTTTCTCAAATGCCATTAATACCCCATCACATTTTCACTAATGTCGGCTAGGTCCCTACTTCAACTATTTTAAAATTTCCGTTCCCCAAATTACCAAGGAGCCCTTACATTTTTTTTTAAATTTTTTAAAATATTTTTTCACTCACTAAGTAAAAAATTAATCTCTTCAAATATAATCAAGTATTAAAGTAGAGATCCTTCCCAGATTGTTCCATGAAAATTTTGTAATTTTGCTCTTATTGGATGAGGGGGGGGAAGTTGGAGATTAGCCATGGGGGCATTGATGGGCACGTGGGTGTCGTGTGGTATTTTGGCATAAATCCGGGGGTGTAGTGGAATTATGAGGAAATTTAGGGGAGAAATTGGAAGGTTGAGCCTTGAGGAATTTAAAAAAACTCTCGACACGGCACATTCATTGACTACGAAACGACAAGCCATGGGAATATCTTAAACAAGATGCCGAACCAAAATAAAAATATTTTCTATTGCTCTTACAACTTGTGTTTGTTCACCCAGAAAATTAATAATAATTGACTCCAAATTGTAGGTAGAGTATGTCCAAATATAAGTCGTGAGTCCTCTTTCAAATAGTTCTACTTTTCAAAAGTTTTATGCATTTAAAAGTCGAAAAAACAAAGCAAGCATTTCATAAAACGTAGAAATTTGGTTGTCTGGGTAAATTAGAGAAAAATAGTGGAAGACCCTATGATTACGGTAAACATGAGAAAACACGGTTATGTTGGTGTATATTTTATGAAGAAAATTATTAGGCAAATAACTTATTTATTGTTAATTTTAATTAAACTATTAATACTTAAAATGTCTCTTAATCTTTAAATAAAATCGAAAAAATAAATATATTTCTAAAATAAAAATGATAGGAAATAAAATGTTATTAAACTTAATGCAAAGAAGACAATTCCATCGAAGTGTAAGAGGGAAATTACCCATTTCACCAAAAAAAAGAAAAAGGAAGGCGAGTTACCCTTTGTTACTTGTCAATGCAAACAAATGGGGCAGTCAAGAACTACAAGTTGGATGCTCAGTTTCGGTAATTAGTTAAGTTGAGGAGAAACAATGAACTATAGCCATTTCAAAAGACAGGAAAACTGTCTATAATGAGTAATTCTGTCAAACACAACCATACAAGAGGATCCATGTAAATTTAGGTAGCCTTGACATATTTCAATTAACATCCAATTGTCAATTGTGCAAAGTTGTGGATGCAATAGTTCTAAAAGTAGCATACATATAACTGACTTCATTTCCATGGATTTACAAACACGACTTACAAACACTTTAAGTGCACAATTGGCATAATGGATAGGCAAGGAATGGAATGGGAATAGGAGTGAGAGTAGAAGTGAGAATAGAATGAGTATTTTAGAAATGAAAGGAATGGCATTCCTATTTTCATTCTATTCATTTCCTTTCCATCATACCAATTGAGTAAAAGTCTGTCTTACGAGTTCATATCCACAGACTTCCTGACACTTCAGGAGGCTTGCCTAAAGCGTTTTACACATCTTTTTAGTATTAACAACCAATAACTTAACCATAGGTTTCAAATATGACTAACTTAACCATAGGTTTCAAATATGACGTCCTTAGCTCTCAAGAACCCAAGGCAACCTGCTTATGTCGATTGAGATCACTTAGATATTTTGTTGAGTTGTATTCTTGCACATCCAGTAGCTCTTCTGAGTAAGTTCTTAGGAGACACCACCTTCGGCATGCTTTTGCAGATTCCAGGGTACAGTCATCACCTCTTAGCAGTATTGCAACCTGCAGCCATCAAAGAAAATATGATCAATCTTCTGTCGAATTACACAGTTTCTGCAACCTTACTTTATTTTTCTGTTCTTCTCTCTCTTTTACTTTATTTTTCTGTTCTTCTCTCTCTTTTTTTCCTTTCAACTATTATTAGCAACTCTGCTAGTATATAAATACAAGGTAGAACTCCAAGGAACTGAATTACTGAAGGGCTTTGGCAACAGAGTCAGCATAACAAAAGGAACAAGATTTTAAAAAAGTCTTACACTACAATCCTATTGTACACTTAATGATTCCCCCTTTGCACTGGTACTGGTAGAAACACATGTCTATTAAGGCCCGATGAGTTTGCTTTATATTATTTAAAAAAAAAAACTTTCAATTCATAATTTTATCAAATAATTGGACATAAGAAAGAGGAGAAATATATGGAGATAATCAATCTGTGTGACAACATGGATTGCTTACAGAGTATGAGTGGGCAAAAATGGCAGTGATGGGTAAGGAAATTTGGTAACTCCACAAATGTTTGGATTAAATCAAATTATAAAAATAAAATATATATCCCGGGAGACTCAATATTGATAACACATAACAGCTCTCTGCAGCAGAAACAAATAAAGTTTTTTACAAGCGAGAAACATACTTATAAAATTATTACTTTCCTTGCTTTTGAGTGTCCTTGGACATTTCTATCCTTTGCTCAGCTGTTTGATGATAGTTAGAGTTTGCAGACTGCCATCACAGTCAACTAGCCTACCAAATCAGTATAAGACCTACTCCTTGCCTACCAGACGACAAAAGAAATCATCAAATTTTCAGTTTTCATCTTCTCTTGAGAGTTAAGGTAAGCAAATACACAATAGGTAAGAGAGAGGGATCTCATAGGACTGAAGCAAATTAAACATCATTTGATACCTGCTCCATTGAAGGCAAAATCTACTTTTTAGGTTTTCTATTTGATCGTTAGACTTGACAGTAATGCCTGCATTGCTTATTTTTGTCTCAATGTAATTTACTGAATATCCTACCTATTCTTTTTACCATCTAAACCTTTCAAGGATGCAGTATAAAACAGAAACAAGTCATGTAACCAGATACTTGTCAAAGTAAATCATGACTTCCCATCATTTTCTGAAGAAATGAAAAACTTGTTATATGGATTGATATTTGTTAAACTGCACATTTTCATTTCATCTTGACAGCATATTAGGTAACTCATCAATGCACGTAATTGGTTTAGCATATACACAGTACAGATTAAGAAAGATGAAGCGCCTCATACTTTCTTACGAAAGAACATGAGTCTAAGTGGTGAACAATATAGATATGGGTTCATATGTCTCAGTTAACTTCATTCATAATTCTTTTCAGACTATACTATCTTGTCAGTTAGCCTAACCAAAATGGTGGTGTCACACTAGCTAATAGCTATTAGGAAAGATACACAATTCAGTTACTGAAAATATCTTAGTTTCCTTCCATTAAGATTATGGTAATGCATTTGTGTGAAATTTCAATTTGAATGAACCGGTTGAAGAAAGTGCAACTTTCTAGGTTGTATACTTGCCTGACTCATGTGGGGGCGTAAGATAGGAGACTGCTCAACACACAGAGATGCAGTCAAAACAACATGATCCATCTGTTCTTGATCATAATCATCACCAAGGGAAGGATCAACAAGGTCCTTGATATTATTAGCATCAAGCAAAGGTTTTGCCTATAACACATACGAAACCACAAATCCACACTGTGCTTAGGCCTCTTATGGCACACTTGACAATATAATATACCACTTCTAAGGAAAATGATTTACCCATATCACAACACTCTGCTGCAAATCATCCAAAGCCTGGCGCCCAGTTATAATCTCCAAAAGTAGGACCCCAAAAGAATAAACATCAGTTTTCTCATCTACTATGCCATGCATGCAATATTCAGGAGCAAAATACCTGCCAACCAAGTAATTAGGGTAAAATATTAAATCATGAGAACCTCACAAACTCTAGTATTTGTATTTTTTTATTTGCATACCCAAATGTGCCTTCAAATTTTGATACATTACGGTGAGTCCATTGTTCTGGTAACCACTTTGCAAGCCCAAAATCACAGATCTGGAGAAAATCTCAATTAATCAGGGAATCATTAATCAGAAGAAAGATACCCTCAAACTTGTAGTCTATTAACAGGGAATACAGAAGAGCCTTAAAATCCCACAGGGACATTGTCTGCAGCTGATTTAGTTTACAAGCAGAACATGAATTAACAAGGCGCGAAAGAGAACATTTAGCACACACCATTTCACAGCTCAGTTTATGTATTATTTCTTGGCAATTGAAAGATTTTCAGAGAATAAGAATTATATTCGAAATGCTAAGTTGGAAGTAGATGGTATCATACAAAAACACTAGCTTGATGGTGTTTCTCTGTGAGAGACTCACTCTAATATTATTCATGGAACTCTCAACAGATAAAGCATAGCCATCCAAAGAGCCATTAGTCCCACAAATTGTCACATGGTTGAAGACAACTATAGAAAATCTTATTCTAATTGATTTTTTGAGAGGCAATTATCCCAGAGATAGTCATGCACAAGTATCAGAAAATGAGCAAAAATATACAGAAATGCTAAGCAGAACTTCAATAGGCCTCGGTTTATATATAGCACACCGCCACAATACATTCACGGAGCCAAAGTTTCATGTATTATCAAGGTAATACTGCAAAAAAAAATCTTTTATCATTCTCTCTAATGAAGCTTAATAAAAACCTGTGGCTCAAAATTCTCCGTGAGCAGAATATTCTCTGCCTTAATATCTCTATGAATGATTCGCCTGTGACAACTCTCATGAAGATAGAGGAGACCATCAGCTATCCCCAGAGCAATTTTATACCTTTTACACCAATCTAATTTGTTTTTATCTGAACCTGGAATAAGTCACGGAAGAGTAAGCAGTATATACATTTTAACAGCAAGTTTTCACATTCGAGGAGACGGCAAACCAAATACAAACCATGAAGAAGAGATCCTAAACTTCCCAGTGGAGACAGTTGGAAGACAAGGTGCATTTCTCCTTCTACACCACATCCAATAAGCTTGGCAGTATTAGGATGGTCAACGTGAGCTATAATGCCTAGCTCAGATAGAAAGCCTGCTGTCCTCTCATCTGTAGTTCCTTTAGTCAGTTTCTTTACAGCAATGAGTTGCCCATCTTGTAGACGACCCTTGTAAACCTCAGCATAACCACCTCTTCCAATTAAATTGTCTACACGTAAAAGGAACAATGAAACCTACATAGTCAAACTGATGACATTTTTAAGCAAGCAATAATGTTTTCCCTAACAGCATCCATGCAAGTGGCAAAACTTTTCACATGTACTTACAATGAAACTATGCTATAATTGAACAAAGTACTGGAAAAAGTATTGGCCTGAAATCCAGGGCCAGACTACAGACCATTGCTAAAATTGTTGGTTGCATTTCTCAGATCAGAAAGACTGAAATTCACCAATGAAGACCTGAAGTTGTATAGATTACTTAGAACAGGATTATCTCTAGTGCTTTTGCTTTTCCACTTTGTTATCTTTGGGATGCCAAGAGGAGGGAAGGACGCTAGGCGCTTAATTGATCTTTTTTTCAATAGTTTGAAAAATTTGCTCCAGTGAGATCGTGCTCTCAAACTTGAACAACTGGTCTCCAATTCAGGTGTTTGTTGAGAGTCAAAGTCTCTAATGCAGGCTTCTAAGACTCCTCTGGGAGATGAGGCATCTTCTTTCTCTTTCTCCAACTCCAAATGTCTCAAGTCTAGAAGAATAAAATTACAATTGAAGTTATAAGCACAAGAGCAGCCTAAAACCACAAGGAAAGTCTATTCAATTGGGATGTAAGCTATTAGAAAGAACCTTGGGCAGAAGCAGAGTAAGAAAACAAAAGGCCTCGTTTCTTCTGCTTAACATTAAAAGCATCGCCCACTGGGACCTTCTTTGATTTATAAGCAGAGCTTATTTTATGGTCCCTACATAACACATAATCTCAAATATTAGCAATAGCAGACACCCTATCCCTGCATGTGTGACCGTTCATGTTTCCTGCTGTCCATGAAAGGGAGCAGATGAATGAAACGAAGAATGAAAGAAAGAAGAGACATACAGAGACAGGGAGAGCTGGTAGACAGAAAATTCGGCCTACCACATCTGCTGTGTTACTGATCAGTGATGACTGATGACACAAACTAAAAAAATACCAAGAAGATACAAACAAAAGCTCATTGCAATTGGAAAAGATGGTTAAACAATAAACATAAACCTAGGAAATTATGAAATATGAACCACTCGGGAATCCCAGCAGAAAAGGACATTACATCGCCTATCGTAGTCAGAAACCGAATATTGGCGACCCAGAAGCTAGAAGTCGGTAAGTTCCAAAATTTTTACGCAGAGATATTTTAAACGTATGCAAAAATTTAAACTTGAGAACCATAAGTAGCATGTACCAATTTGAGCTTCTAAACCAATAGCGAAAGATCAGATACAGATGCATACCATACATGATATCGCACCCCGAGTGCATGCTAAAAGTAAAAGAAGAAAAAATCCACAAAACCCACAATGGCGCACCCATCAACAAATGGGAAAATAGGAAGAAGATGCATGTACGCCAGGAAAAAGAAAAAAAAAAAAAAGACATACCCAAAGGTAAGAACAGGAAGGTAAACGCGTGCATACCATAAACAATAATCTCCCTGGTGATCGGCATTCGCCATGAAAGCTCACAGTGAGCAAGAAGGAGAAGGCCAACAAAGTGGGTGCAATGTGGCAGTGGCAGAGAAGAACAGACAAAATAGAACGGTTGCGGTGTGCTGGCTGAAGCCTCAAAAAGCCCTTCTTTTTTATCTTCTTTCTCTTTAGATATACCCAGTATTCTTTTCCTACTAGAAGTTACAAATTGAAGTGATTGTAATCCATAGTTAGGAAACAAAATCCAAAAAACTGATTACGAAAAAGTTCCCCCTCTACCCTGACCCTGACCCTGGAAGCACTCTCTCTCTCTCTCTCTCTCTCTCTCCTCTGCAGCGACTTGTGCTCCCAGCCACCAGCAAGTGAGAACGTTTCAGACAGAGAAAACGAAGTGAACGAGTAACGAGGAAGGGAAGGAGCGAGCAAGTGTTGGTTTTTTTTTTTAGCCATTGAAATTAGACTTGGTGTCCTTTTGGGTAAATTTGAACTTTGGGCCAATTTTTGGATTATCTTAATTGTGGCCTATTTCAAAACTGAACTTCTCAATTTTAGCCTTTTACATATTTTCTTTTGGATATGCTACTGAAATTATGTTGCATCACAAAAATAATATCTTATTTCAAAAGTCATATATGATATATCTCATCTCATTCATTTTTAGCTGAATCTAAATTTAAGACCTCCGAATATTAAGATATTCGTCCAACACTTGTGTTGGCTATGAAATACCAAAAAAACAGTAATTTACTTATATTTTATTTCATCATTCATTTTATCATAAAACTTGAGATTATTTGTAGAGTTTGCCCAAACAGCATGAAAGGAAAAAAGAAATTATTAAAGTAGTTATTTGGCTGTTGTGATAAAATAAATTATTTTTACAAGAATAGTAAAATGTCTAAAATATCATTATTCTAAAATAAAATTTAAATATTAAATTATTTTAAATAGCTGTGTAATTGTCTTTTCATATATAGTCTTGTAATTTTGTATACAAAATTTATCTATAAAAAATTTTCTTTATTTTTTATTCTCATACTAAATATGTACTTAATATGTTTGAACTGAGTTTAAACATTATTCAGTTCATTTTTTTTATTATTTTAATAAAACAGGAGAGGCAAGCTTATGAAAATGAATTTGAATTTTCTATTACTTGTGAAGAATAAAAGAAGAACCTATTTCAACATAAAAAGACACAAAATAATTTTAAATAAAATTAATAAATTTCATAATCAAAGCTTTCTTGATTTAATCTTTATATTTCTTGGACTTCTTGCTTTGTTTTTTATATTTAATTGTAATACATTATTCTTTTATTAAAAAAAATTACTTTTAACAGTTTGATTATAGAAGTTATTCCCCGTGAATCAATTTATAGATAATTGTAAGATTCAAAGTACATATATCCACACTCAAACAGATTATATGATATAGTTTCTTCCAAAATCAAATGAGCAAAAAAGTGACAGAAATTAGCATTATAAGATCTATATAGGAACTTGGCTTCCATTTATTTATTTATTTTTATCTAAGGGTATTATTTTTTTTTTTGACAACATCTAAGGGTATTAATTTTGGTATATGATCATAATATACATTTTGTTCAATGGTAAATTACGAGTTGAACTTTACATTTCAATGCACCATGTGCTTTGAATTGTTGTTATTAATGCAATGTTGTTTAGCCCACTTCTCATATGTATTCTAAATGATGAAATAAATCAACCATTTATTGATGTGTAATAAAAACGCTTTTTATATATTTTTTTAATTCAAGAAACAGTATTGATGCAACTGACATATACATTTTGACAGAAAGACATCGAGCAAATAAATCGGAAATCGGGGGTTACATTCAGAAATTTTAAGAGACCCAAGGGCCTACTGCACAAAATTCGTGTTGCCAATACCATCGAATGAGAGAGAGAGAATGGCAGAAGACTGTCGTTTTGTCCAAAGGGCGGCACAGGACAGATACAACATAAATAATTTTCTTTCTGTCTTTATATGAAAAAATTATTGTATGTTTTTAAAATATATTAAATATATGTTTCAAAAAAAATTTATTATTAATTTTTAAAAAATTTATATAAATTTTATATTAATAATTTAAAATTAATAATAATTTTTTTAAAAATTATATATTTTATTAATATTTTAAAAATATATAATAATTTTTTTAATATTTAGTGCGAGATTAATATCTTTTTACAAAATATTTTTTTACAAAATTTAAATTTTAAATATTACAAAAAAAATTTATACATAAATAATTTATATATTAAAACATACAATAAATTTTAATAAAAATTCACAATATTATTTAAAAATTACTTATCAATAAAAAATTATCAACAAAAATCAAACTTAATATTTTTAAAGAAATCATATTATTTGAAGCAACTCTTATTTATTATTTTTTATATAAAAAAATTTGATTTAGTTGAAAGTCTCACAAGTTTTAACAAAAATTCACTATAATATTTACATAATTTTTATTAATAAAAAATTATCAACAAAAGTCAAATTAAAAGCTTTTAAATGACCATAATTCATCGTATCAATTTAGCTGCTCATCATTAAAACTAACTCTGTTTTGCCGTTTTGCGTTGACTACTTGTTTACGTGCATTCACACAATAACCATTTAAATTAAATGATAACGCGATCTCTTTAAATAATTATAATTTTAAAATTTCTTTTCATTCTAAACTTTTTTTTAAAAAGAAAATCGTAATTCTGGCCATTAGATTTATGGTTTTGTATAAAAGAAAATTCATGCATAGAAGGCCGTGAAAAAAATCGTAATTCTGGCCAATAGATTTATGTTTTTTTTTATAAAAGAAAATTCATGCATAGAAGGCCGTTAAAGATAAAAAAGTTTAATCGTTAATTGTAAGTATCTATGAATATATATATGTAAGTATAAGTTCGGGAGTTGTGTAAAGAGCGAAATATGGTCCCGCTTATGCTTAGGATAAGGCATGGTTCCATTTTATGTAATTCCTTTTCGAATATCTAACGGCGTGCTTGAATATAAGATTTAATTTATTCTTGTTATAGTATGTTTGGTATTAAGCAATGTTTTGAAAATCGGACCGGACCAGCCGGTCCAACCGGTCGGATTGGGAACCGGTTCCCTCACCGGTTCGGACGGCTCTCCAAAACCGGTGAACCGGTCTCAAACATGCTGAACCGATCAAACCGGTACCTGTCCGTATGGTTAACGGTTCTGTTTTTTTTTTTTTGAAATTTCTTTAAGCAAAACGATGTCGTTTTGCTCTTAATTTTACAAAAAAAAAAAAGAAACGGCGTCGTTTCCTGAGTGAGTTGAAAACCCCCGTCTGCCTCCGCGAAAACCCTCGTCGCGCGTCGTGTCTGGAGCCGTCTGCCTCCTCGTCGCAGAACAGAGAAAACCCTCGTCGCGCGTCATTTTTGGAGGGGGTTGAAAATCTTCGGCTCGGTTTGCCTTCTCCTCGCAGAACGTATGCATCGCAGCCGCAGGCAGCTCCATCCCGCAACCCCTTTCGGCCCGGTCTGCCTCCGCACTCCGCAGAACGAACGCACTGTAGCCGACTCCCGGTCTCTGTCCCGCGTCGCGCACAGCAGCCGCCTCCGTCCCTTGTCGCGAACCCCAGCCACCTCCGTCCCGCGTCGCGCACCCCAGCCAGCCAGCACCGTCGGCTCTGCCTCCTCAGTCCGCACCGCAATGTCCGCCACTCTGCCTCCGCACCGCACCTTTAGGTTGAAGCCTAACAGTTTTGTTGTTGTTCTAGGTAGAGACTTTATTAATTTTTGCATCTGTTATTCATTTCTGCTCAATGTGTGTGTGTGTGATTGTGTCTTTGCCAGTTGTCAGAGACGTTATATAAAATGGAAGTGAAAGTGAGGTCACATTGTGATTCTGTGAACACGTATTAGGCGTAAAATTTGTGAAAACTGATATAGGTTATCAAAATTGACAAGTTTTGAAATTGAGGCAAATAATTAGTATATAAATAATTATATATATATATATATATAAATATATTTATATTTATATATAAATATAAATATATATTTAATTATACTCCGGTTCGACAACTATTCGACCATTGAACCTTGAATCAGTACCTCGATCGGTTCAGTGACCGATTCGGTTTTCAGAACCTTGGTATTAAGATAAAAATAGAGATAATTTCTTATTCATATAAATTTATCTTTTATTTTTACTTCTATATGAAATATATGACATGTTTAAGTTTTTTTAAAAAAGCACAATTTACCTTAAACTATAAAAACCTTTCCGGATCAAATAATTCCATGAAAAACGAATTGCACCTCGGTCGAACGAGGCCCATATACCGCCATAATTAGAAGCAATGAAGCAGTAAGAAAAAAAAAAGAACAAAAAACAGAACACAATAAGTAGTCATAAAAAATTCTCCTATTATGATAGAAGACATTTTTTCTGAATGATGAATGATGTGCTAAATCGAAGTATAAATAATTCACTATTTTAAGTCAAAAATACATTTTTTTTCAAAATGATAATAAAATTAAATATATGTATATGAATAAATTTTGCAGACTAAATTAAGCACATTTTAATTATGCTTACTTGATAGGGTATATCATTTCCTTCCAACAAATCATCATTTTTTTATCCTAATAGTTTTCTTGCTCAATCAATTGTGTTCTATATCTGAAATTTCTATATTAAATCAATAAATATTTAAATGCAATACAATAAATAAAAAATTTAATTTTAATCAGTTGTTATCGTTATTTTTTTTCACAATTTCATCCAATCATACATCATTATATTATTAAAAATTAATCTCTTAATTAGTTCTTATTATAATCAAATTATTCTTATAATAATTTATAAATACTTGATAGAGTAATAATATTAAAATTTTTAATGAATCATAAATAAAATGGCATACGCAAGTCTGAATGCAAGAAATGGCAACCAGAAAGTTTGGTTTTCGTTATACAAGTGTTCCAAATTCCAATGCGTATGCAGGAGACATAGTCCAAAAGGATTGCTTCTGGCCGATTGCATTTCTTCAGCCTAAGAAAACATGAAACACAAAACAAGTAGTGTTACTTATGGCAATAAAATTAGGCCATTTCATGAGCCCGAGACGCCAATGCTTCCACAAGGCCCTTATGTATATATATCAACGTGATTAACATGTCCTAAGCTAGCTAGCTTTTTCTTCCATATAAAGATTTAAAACCCAGAATTAAATCATATCCAACAGAAAAATACAATCATATATTCATAACCATAAATAGTTTTCTCCTTGGAAAACAAATTAAAACGTCCAAATCAACTTCGATACAAAACCAGCCAATGCCTACCCTTCCAGTTCCAGCTCTGCAAGACGGTGGTTCGAACCATCCCGTCCACAAGACCCTTGCCGGTGCAGCCAACCTCGCCAATCTTCTACCCACCAGCACTGTCCTTGCGTTCAATGCTCTCATCCCTTCCTTCTCCAACAATGGCTCCTGCCAAGTTTCCAACAAGTTCCTCACTTCATCGGTCATTGTGGTTTGTGCCATGCTTTGCTTCTTGTCCTCCTTCACTGATAGCTTCGTGAGTAGAGATGGAAAGCTCTACCATGGGATCGCTACGTTCAGAGGTCTTTACGTCTTCAACTACAGTACTGGAGAGGATATTACAGAAACGCTGTGCAAGTTTAGAATCCGTGTGATAGACTTCGTGCATGCCTTTTTGTCGCTTTTTGTGTTCTTGATCTTTGCCATTAGCAACTCTAACGTGCAAAGTTGTTTGATTTCCAACGAGGGTGCCAATGAAAGTGCACTGATCATGAACTTGCCATTAGGAGCTGGGTTTTTATCAAGCTTCTTGTTCACCATCTTTCCAACCACACGAAGAGGGATCGGATACGCAGACATGTCTCCGAGTTTAGAATGACACAATTAAGCTTTTTCATGTGGGCATGCAAGATCAGTGAACAGAATCCCTACTAATATTTAATTAGCATTATAATAATTTAGTGTGGCTAGAAAGCAAAATTGAAAAGAGAAAGAAAGAAGGAACTGGTTTGGTTATGGTGGTATTATTGTTCAGTAACTGCTTCCAAAAATTAGTTATAAAAAATTTAATAAAATAATTGAATGGTATTTATTGTAATTCTGTGATTTTTTTTCCCTTTGTTGTGTTTGAAAGTGAAAAATGGAGCATTAACTCATCTCACACACATCCACTGCATTTGCATTGTCAATTATTCATGATTCATATGTGGCTTTGAGCATATCAATTGGCAAGTTTCTATAGAACTAGGCAAAGGGCAGGAAACGGAGGAGAAAACTGCAGTTGAAACAAAAAAAAACCGCCAGATATATATGATATAGGGGATATGAAAATGTGAACAAATGCTCCATGATAGTGGTTCATGTATAGTGACTACTGTTCTTCGTTGTAGTAGTTCAGATTATCAGTTTTTAGATTAGTTAATGGGCAACAAAGTGATTGGAGATTCTTATTTTATTCAAAATATTTTCATAATGAATAGCCAAATAAGCAATGTTCAACGGTTCAACACCTCTTTCTGAATATTTATGAGTTTTGCAAAAGCTTCAAATTATATAAGGTAGGAGTAGCTAGGAAGTATATATATTATCTAATTGGAAGTTCATCTGCATGGATTGTTTTCTATTCTTTCACACTTGACTCGTTAGATATTTGCAAGTTATGTATTTTCTTTAACTTCTTTTAGATAAATTGTTAAAACTTAAAATTAAGTATCCATGATGTGTTAGTATGATAGAAGTGAAATATACCGTTAAACATGACTCAAAGGGCCATATTTATAGTTTTATTGTGGTGGTTTTTGACATCTTCTATTTTAATTTCACTTGGTGATTCACGTTGTTACTGCCATCCCATGATCTTCTTACATCCAAAAGCGAAATAAGCTCATTTACATCAACACTTGACTGAAATAATGAAAGAGAAACATTTGGCACGTAGTTAGAGTCAGAATAGCAAAACTTTGTTAAACACAAAGATGAAAAATGTCACGTTTGCATGTTTGTTTGGCATTAATTCTTTTTTACACATTTTATATATGTAAAATGATAAATGACACGAAATTTTTTTACGAAATAAGTTATGAACGAATGTTTCGCATTGAATTTTTTATTCTTGCTTGATTTCCGTTTCAAAGAGAGTTTACTGATTTTAAATATGTTTCATTTGTCTTTATTCTATATCATTCGTAATTTTTTGTAAAACAAAATTTGTAGAGTAAATAGAAGTTCTTTTTCTATATATAGAGAATATTTTGAATGCATAGTAGTAGATTTTTTTTTATAAAAAAAAAAGATTACTGAGTACTGACTTTGTTTGATGAAATGAACAAAAAAAAAAGTACAAGTTAATATATTTTTACTTATAATTATAAAAATACTATTTTATTTTTATTTTATTTTCTGTTTTTAAAATTAAATTTAAAGTTTTTAAAAAATATATTTTGATCATTTCTTTCATAAAATTTTAAAAACATAAAATAAAGTAAAAACAAAATAACATTTTTATTATTATAATTGAAAATATATTAACTAAAAATAAAAAAAAAATAAACTAAACACTCCCTTGTTATAACAATTTTACGCCAACTGAAGTTGTTCCTGAAGAAGAGAGATCAGGAGAGCAATTAAAATGAAGTACAGCTGTACCAGTCTAAAACTAATAATGATCCTTTAATATTGGAAGTTCCGAAAATTTGTCTATTTTGGTTATGGATGGTCGAAGAGCACGAGAATATTATATTCAAAAGTCCATTCAATTCTCGCTGAAAAACTGTTTGGAAACAAAACAATTTTGCATATTCCTCGGCCAAAAACATCTAGATAATTGGAACCTAAAAACAAGCAAAAAAACTAAAAAAAAAAAAAAGAAAACCAATGCAAGTTACACCACTGATGGCATTGGTGTGTAATGGGTCTTGGCATATGGCAACCTCAAATTTCTCTGTTGTGTCGCACCCACCCCCCCTCCCTCTCTCAAGCTCATTAATTCCAACTCAGTGACAAAAAAAAAAGGTGAAGGAATTAAAGAGAGGACGAGGGATGGATCTGCTTTCAAGTTAGAAAATATGGTGGTGATGTGGGCAGAGTCAAAGGCCTTCTCTCGTGGGACTCGGCACCCTTTGCTCTATCACTACAGCTCACGTTTTCACACCCATTGCCATATCCTAGTTGCTACCCCCCCTCTCTCTCTATATATGTATTTCCCTCTCTCTCTCTTTCACCTGAGGATATTACATTTTTTATACCCTCACCATCTTTCCTTCTCTCTTTTCTTAATCAGCTAATCAAATCACACACCACACCACACCAATTCCAATGTCCATGGCCATTTTCTCTTTGTATTTCCCTATTCTTCTTTCTGTTTCTCTCTCTTTCGTTCTTCATGCCTTCATCAACTTGTTCAAGAAGCATATGTTTCGTTGTTTCTTCGGTCTCGTTGGCAGTGGCACCTTAAACGCAAACCCCACCGACAACTACAAGCTTCATCTTCTCCAATGCCACCGCCCCATTTCATCCATCGTCGGCGGCTCTGCGCTTATCGCCGCCACCGGGCCTCCCAATGTTCTGGCCACGGAGTCGGCGACGACGGTGAAGCCCGCCCCTCCTCCGCCGTCCCCTTCACCCCAGACCCAGAGAGACCCCGGGGGGATTGGATTCATTGACAACGTCGGCGACGGGTTGATCTCTTGCACGGAGAGTCTCGGATTCGAGAGCTCCGACGAGAGGCGAATCGTTGATCAAATAGACGCAATTGATGATAATGCCAAAAAAAATAACGACAAGGATGACGATGACGATGGCGATGACGACGGTTGTTGGAGGACGATGAGGGCGGCAGAATGCAGAGGAAATTGGAGGAATGTAGGCAATTGGTATCGGAAAAAGGAGGCGAAGTCGTTTCCGCCGCCGCTTTCGTCGTTGAACATGAACGGTCAGCCGAGTTTCTTTCTCCGGCCGGTGAGGAAGAATGGCAGGCTAGAGCTTACCGAAGTAAGAATACAGCGATCGGAGATTCTCCACGCTTCCCGACAAGATGGACGCTTGAGATTGCATCTCATTCCAGATCAAAGCATCCTGGATGATGCAGAAGAAGAGGAAGATGAATGGGAAGAGGAAGAACAAGAACTTGTAGAAGAAGCAGTAGTAGAAACAGAGGAGGAGGAAGAGGACGATGAAGTGGTTGAAGAGATTAGATATGAGAAAGAAGAAGAGAGGACCGGAGAGTGGAAATTTCAACCAATGGGGGGTAGCGAAAGGTATAGGAGGTGTCACGAAGTGCTGAAACATCATCATGTTCATGGCATTGGCAGCCATCGCCACCGCCACCACCACCACCACCACCTGCCTATGTGTGGAGTCAGCATTGCGTGACGTTAGGAGGTTCACCGTTCGTATGGTGGCCAGACTTTGATTTTGTTTTTTTTTATTTTATTTTGAGGGGGACAGGGACGAGGAACATGAATGATTGAGAACAGAAAATTGTGCCTCGTTGATGTTGATGTTGATGTTAGTGTTGTGTGTGAACTATTCCACTGCTGATTTTGGAAGAACAGAGCAGATAGAGGTTCCAAGCTGCACCATGTACAAAAGCATAACGGTGCTGTTTCCATGCTGGGAAAAGGACAACAGCAAAATGATTGAGAGATCCTCTGTAACTGTGCTCTGTAGTTTTAAGTAGTAGGAAACAGAGAGAAGTGAAAGATTGAGAGGTTCTGCTGTACTTACCAAAATTTTTAGTTTTCCATCAGAAGGAAAAAACAAATTGAGCATAATATGCTTCCTTTTGTTAATTTCTCTTACACTAACGAGGCTAGCTCAAGTTCGGTCTCTCAAAATATTTTTTCTGTTTTTGGCGTAGCAAGCTACACCAAAGCAGGGGGCAATGGGGCCCGTGGTTTTGTTGAATAATTCATTAATGTGACTAATTAGTGAAATGTGACAGACTCAATTCTGATCGATCAAGAATGTTGCCATTTTCTTAAACAATTATTAAATTTTAGAGCTCACGCGATCTGCGTGTATGCTGTATAGTCAAATAGTAAAAGAAATATGCATCTTTATAAAGTGCAGAGGCAGCAAAAAGGAAGAAAGAAGAGTTGAAAACTTGGATTCGATTGTGCAGTTGGCTCACTTGGCTGAGTTGGTTCATATTTTTTCTGGTGAGACCAAAAAAAAAAAAAGTCACAAGTCACAAATAGCATTTTTCGGTCACAAAACGTCGACAGCAGGGTTCGAACCTGCGCGGGCGAAGCCCAACAGATTTCAAGTCTGTCTCCTTAACCACTCGGACATATCGACGCTATTGACGAATCAATCTTCTTTTTAAAATATATATCATAGCCTTCCGCTCCAACGAAATTCGCACTAGAAAATGTGCTAAAAGTTACATGTAAATAAGATAGTTATAATATTTTACAAAAATACATTAGATATTATTTTTTATACAATATATTTCGAAAATTATGTAATCTTTGTCTTACTGTAAAAAAATCTTATACAGAAAAGTGCAAGGGTATGTGATTACAAGTAAACGTGTTATTTACTTTGTAAAAATTTACAATAATCTGTTATTTGCAACCTTTGGTAAAATTTTGAACATAGCTTATTAAGATTTATTTAATATATTAATATCTAAATTTAATTTAATCAATTCAATTATAATAATAGATTGAATGAATTATATTAATTTTAATTAATAAATAAAATAAAATATTTATCGAATATTCATAAAATTTAAAAAATATAATATATTTTTTTAAAAAATAATCTAAATATATCTAGTTAAAAAAATATAAAATTAAAAAATGAAATATATTTACACAGATGAAAAATCTTTATACATCTAGTTGAAAGGTGAATAATAAAATATATTTAGACAGGCAAAAGTTTAGATACATCTATTTTATAAACTTTTACTTAATTTAGTTACATAATTAATCTAATAACAATTATTTATTTATTTATTAAATAGTTTATCTTATTTACTTGTTTGATAAATTTATTAAAAAATTAATATATCAATATTTCTCAAGTGATATGAATTTCAGAACACATGATATTTATATCAAGTGTGCAAAATTGTTAATTATTAAGTTATCTAATACCATTTTGTTATTAATTTAAATACATCCCATTGCACTTTTGTTCACTTTTTGCTTTTAAGATTATATTTGATTATTATTTGAGTTAGACCGATAATAAGATATGTGCTCTTTATTTGTCAAAGACGTCAAACTCACAATTGACAGTGAGAAATTTTTGTATAAATTAGTTGTGTACGATAAGTTAATAAAAATTACATTAAAGAATAGTTATTAATTTAATGTACACAATCTTTATATGTATATATATATATATACACAAAAATTTGTCAACTGGAGTTCATCCAATCCTCTATAACACACTACACCTTTTTGCAGATTTTGTCGTTGAATTTTAGCATGCAGGATCTGAACATAAAGCATTTCAATTTAAATATGCTAAGTTCTTAAAATGCAAAGTGTGGGGGCGTAGCTCATATGGTAGGGCGCACGCACGGGATGATTACCGGCGTCTCCACTATTCAAATATTTAATATTTTTATCATACAATGAAAAAATGAATTTTCGGCAAACATAAAAAAATGTTAGTTGGAATTAGTTGTACACGTTTTCAGCTGCGCCTTGACCTGACCAGAGGAACCGTGGCGGTGGGGGCAAGACATCCGTTAGATATTTGACATTGACTTTTACGTAACGCTTCCGGTTTATTTTAAAATATATTCTATACACTTTCTTTTTTTTATAAGGAGAATATATATATACACAATGTTAATGAAAACCACTCTGTATATCAATTTTGCCATTTCACACAAATAATATTCTAGGAAAAAATTTACCAAGAATTTTTGAATGCGACAGAAATCATGATAGGTAAAAAAATAAAGAAGTAAACGGTTATAAGTTATAAGAGATAACTGTAGGTTAAGAAGTAAATTTGTAAAAAATTTCATTAAAAAATTTGGTAACATTTAGCATTTCTCTTAAAAATAAGAGGAGCCTTATTTAACATGAAACAATTTTTACCCGGCAGCAGACTATCAATTGGGATATAAAAGAAAAAAGATGGAGCATTGAAAATATAAATGAATTTTATTAGTTGAGAATCTTTTAGTAGTGGTTATTGGTATAATATATTTGTGATAATTAGTATTCCTAATAAAAATAATTATCATTAAAGGTTGGATTAACACTTTGTTCTAAATTATTTTTTGAGTAAATATTTATTTTAATTTTTTAAAAATATACGTAATATTAATTTAATTTTGTAAAAAAAATTAATTTAGTATTTAAATAATAAAAAATAACATTAATTTAATTTTTTGAAAAAATAACATTAATTTATTTTTTAAAAAAATTTATATTAATTTAATTTTTTAATGATATTAATTTATTTATTTAATTATAAAAAAATTATATAATTTAATTTTTTAATTAATGTCTATTAACATTAATTTTATTATTTGTAATATAAAAGTTATTTTAATATTATTTTTTATGGTTAAAAAATTAAATTAATATAAAATTTGATGGATGAAATGATGTGACTTACTAAAATTGGGCGTTTCCTCCTAAATTTTTGGTGGCGGTAGTTGAATCATCATCATGGTTAACAGCATACAACTTATACATCATAAATGGCGGCTGCGGATAGAAGTAACGATATAAAAGTTTGAATTGAGAGAAGTCTAAGCAAACAAGAGAAAGAAAAGAGGAGCAGAAGTGAGAAGGCATTGTTGCTGAACAGAGAAAGAGGATGCATCGAGATCAGGAGGAGAAGGCACCAGTTCATGTGCTTCCAAAGAGAATAATACTGATGCGTCACGGTGAGTCGCAGGGGAACCTGGACACCGCGGCCTACACCACAATCCCCGACAACAAGATTCAGTTGACCACCCAAGGCATTGCCCAGGCCCGCCTCGCCGGCGCCCGCATGCGCCGCCTCTTCTCCGGCGCCGCCTCTTCCCCCGACTGGCGGGTCTACTTCTACGTCTCCCCCTACGCCCGCACCCGATCCACCCTTTGCGAGGTTGGTCGCTCTTTCTCCAAGAAGAGGGTCATCGGCGTTAGGGAGGAGTCCCGGATTCGGGAGCAAGACTTTGGGAATTTTCAGGTGCAAGAGAGAATGAAGGTCATCAAGGAGACCCGCGAACGCTTCGGCAGGTTCTTCTATCGCTTCCCCGAGGGCGAGTCCGCTGCCGATGTTTTCGATCGCGTTTCAAGTACGCTTTTTTTTTTTTTTTTCTTTTGGGTATCCGAATCCGCTGTTATTCTTCCTTTGCTTGCTTGTTATTACAATTGGGTGTCTTGTGAATTCAGTTGTTGTGATACAAAGGGGGTGCCAGAGTGTTCTGACAGCCTCAATTATTCATCTTTGGACAGAAAGGAAGCAATTATCAACCAGGTGTTTGAAAAATTTTGTGCTTGCTTCGTTTGTTAGATTGATCATACACTCTGAGGCTTGAGAACAAGTGGATTTAAAATGATTTTATGTGAATATGGCATTGTCCAAGTAATTTTTGACAATTTACTGATCAGTAAGAGCTTGCAAAATCTGACTTTGATTTGCTGAGCTCTTGCTTTTTTTTTTTTTTGGTAGGCTTTTTCTTTTTCCTTGTACTGCTAAAGGAAGTAGTGATCATGTGATTGCCTTTTGTTTTTCATTCATTAGATTTAGATGTAACGAAGAAGTTACAATGCCTGCAGTTCAAGGAAGGAATTCCACTTCTTTGGTCTTTATATACGGTGTAGATTAAATTTGATTCATACATTTGATTGTGGATAGATTAATGTGATGTAGAGGGATTTGGTGTTGATTGGGATGTCTCCCTAATGAAGTATTTAATTTGTTTGCAGGTTTCTTTGAATCTCTGTGGAGGGACATAGACATGAATAGGCTTCATCACGACCCTTCCAATGATCTGAATCTTGTCATTGTGTCTCATGGACTGACATCACGTGTGTTCCTTATGAAGTGGTTCAAGTGGACGGTTGAACAATTTGAGCACCTGAACAATCTTGGAAACTGTGAGTTCTACGTTATGCAGTTAGGAAGTGGTGGAGAATACAGCTTAGCAGTTCATCACACAGAAGAAGAACTGCTAGAATGGGGGCTCTCTCCTGATATGATAGCTGACCAAAAGTGGAGGGCCACTGCAAACAGGGGTGCCTGGAATGATCAATGTTCCTGGTACCTTGATGGTTTTTTTTGATCATCTTGCTGACTCTGATGAAGAAATTGTGGACATAGAAGATGAAACAAATTTTGAGTATCCGGCATCAGGGGTTAGAGATTAATTTTCAACACTCCCTTGATATACTAGTTTTTTTTTAAAAAAAAAATGATAAAAGAAGAAATATCATTAGAAAGAAAAAAAGAAAGTTAAGAGGAAGAAGGATAAGATAATAATAGGTTGTTCGATGCTAGTTGCCATTTGTAATTGCCTCATTCATTGTCATAAAATTGACGTCCAGATTGGAAGTTCCAATAGAATCCCCCTCTGATGATGAATTGATAACCTTCGATTGTAGGTATACTTGAAGCAATTTTATACTTTCTGTAGGGAACAGTTGCTTTGTATCCATGCCTCTTGTGTATTATTCATTATGATAGAAGAGCCTGCATAATCATTGTTTATACAAAGATTGTGATGTTCGACTTTGTACTCAGTATGTACAGATCTTGTTTGGTTTCAAACACTGTTTATTAATGTTGAACACACTCATTCTGTATCACTTGATGTACAAAACTCCTCTGATTTTTACTACGTTTTTGTGAATTTTTTTGTTACATAGAAAATCTTGTAAATTTGGGAAAGGAAGAAGAAAAAGACGAGGTGGCAATTTTTGTGGTTTATAATTGTCAGCTCTTTTGCTATTTTTTATTCAGTGTGCCGACAAGATGAATACTACTTGGCCATATAAGATGGATCTTACAGTCTTACTAGACTTTTTAAAGATTATTTAGTTGATATAAACTGTGAGTTATTGCTACCCAGTTTTTGACAAATTTGAATAATCTTATGTGAGATTTTGTTACATGACAGGTCAAGCTGAGAAAGATAAACACAAAGATTCTGCACATGACAAAATTTGTAGATTCATGTGCATAGTCTTTGTGTCTATCCTTTCCACATGACATGGTACTGTAAAAAACTGAAATAAAAGGATCCAAATACTCCTTTGACTTGTGCACTTAATAAAATACCAATTGATTCAGAACTTCAGTTTCTTTTGATTCAATCTCCATTTTCATTTTGAATCATCTTTATTATTGGCAAAATTCTTGCTTGAGCACGTTACTCACTTAAAAATATTTCCATTTTCTCTCTGTTTCTTTCACCAGACCAAGTTCTCAACAACATAAATTATCACCGGCTCGATGCACAAGGAGATATTTTGTATTTTTTAAAAAAGTAAATTAAAAAAACTAGATAAATTATTAAAATAAGAGTGAAGTTTGATCCTTGAATTGAATTCTTAACATTAAACTTTGATATATTGTGAAATTTATTTATAGTTCCTTTAATTTGTTGATTTTTGTTGATTTGTGATAGTTTTGTGGTTTTATCACTTTATGTACGATATGAAGTGAATATATAAAATAAGAATGTAAAAAAAAATGATAGAAACCAATTTATATAAATTATTCATAACTTACATAGACTCTAAGATACTATTTTTCATGTTAGTATCAAGTTTTTGCTACCCCTAATTTAGTAAAAAAAGTCATTTGAGGCCATGAAGAAAAAACAGACTTTTTATCCCTCCCTTCTCTCCCTCTATGACTAGTTTCGTTTCTTGAAAGCAATATGGTGACATCAAGACATGACTGAGCCACTCCGTACCGTCACGCAAATGCATGAGATGCAATTATATTATATATGTATTCTTCTCTCAATTTTTTTTTTCAAGCGAAGACTTGCAGAGATTATATATAATTGTTTGGTGGAATCATTTTATTTTCTTTTTTAACCCTCCCTCTCTATTTCTTTTAGTAAGTAACTACCATTTGGAAAAACCAAAACAGAAGAGGAGAGAGAGAGATATACATGGACAAAAAGAAAGAAGGAAACCAGTGCAAGAAAGAAGCTAATTGTTTGAATTTTTAATGCACAAATAGATGAACAGTACCATAGTGCCTTCACATTCACACTGGCCTGCTGTTTCATTTCATAACATATTATTTCAACCGAAATTAACAGATTGAGTCTGATTTGTCATTGAGATTAGAACTCACTTTCAGAATTGATCGCAGAGGCTTTGGTTCTTCTTCTTCTTCTTCTTCATCTTGATCCAGAGAGCTTGATTTTTGGAAGGACCAGCTCCTCTTCTTCTTCTTCTTCTTACTTGGGATAATCTCCTCCACGTTTTCCTTTATACTTACCATTTTCTTTGGAGGTTGCGCTTGAGGTAAACTTGTGGTTGGCAATGCCATATTCTCCATCTCATCCTCTTTCATGGATGGATTATTCTTCTCTTCAGCCTGCACTGCAGGAGAAGATATAGAATCACCAGAGAGACCTTGACTCGGTGGGAGCTCCTTGTTGTCGTCATCTTCACATGGTGCCCCTGGCCGTGCCACTTTGTCTGCTTTATAGCCAGAACCTCTTGGTGCAGCATCAGAAATCGGCACCTCAGTTGAGCTTGAACCGTAATCCAAAGGACGCCCCAAAGTCACCGTCTTCAATGCTTGCGAAGCCAGAGTTTTCATGATGAAATGGTAGAGCCTGTAGCAGATGCCCAGAGGATGAAGATGGAATTCTCTCTGGTCCATCTGCTGAATTTTTATCCAGAGATAAAGATTTGAAAAGGGTGTTATAGTGTGTTAATGGGTAGGTTGGAAGAAGAGATTGATTAATCCCACAGGGTGCTAAGAATATGCAAGTTTAAACTTGGAAGTAAGTGGATAGCTGACACTCCTTGGAAGAGGTTCTTTACTTTTCTTAGAAGGGATGTTAACCAAAAAGATTTTACAGCCTTTACAAAGTTGGTTTTAACTTTTAAATGTGAAAGTGGAAAGCAAGAATATAAGAAGGTATTGCTTAGGATCGTCTGCATTTCCCATACTCTGATTATGCTTCTTGCGTGGCAACAGCACACCTGAGGGTGCATGCTTTTTGGGTACTGGCTGTGGTGCGATGCAATTTAACCTGCACTAATAATCGTAACAAAACATTATAAACTTGTTTTTGTGAATCTTTACAATTTATTAGCAGGGTGGTCAAATTGCTAAGGAATTGTTTATCTATTTCTGATAATAAATCGTGGGGTTTGGGAGAATAGAATCACTCTGCCCATTCTTCCACGGTTATTACTTTCTTATGCTGATGTTTGGGAATTCCTTTCCCACATGGTTTCTTTTTGAGTTTTGACCGATAGTATTCTCCAAATTGCCATAAATAAAAGAGACTGTTAAGGAGAATAAAAGAAAGAAGGGGGGAAAAAAAAACCCTCTCCCATTAACGGATTTCATTCAAAGAACAAAACTTGGATAGGTTTACACCTATATTCAATTTTATTCCTCACAGTTTCAGGGACAAATCGATATAAGAAATCAGCCCAAGAGGTAGAGTTACAACACAGGAACAGCTAGAACTATCACAAACTCTGGTCTCTTCTTTCAAGGAGAAAGTTATGATGCTGATATTCGTCCACACAGACGCCAGTATGCACCTGGATGAAACATAGACTTTTCAAATACCCATATATCACGGACAAGAACCTGGAAAACATAGGAGCCAGCAATCAGTGCGAAGAAAAGAAGGCCTGTATCCAAAATAAAGAGCAATGCACTGAACTTGAGTACAGTTGATACTGGCGGTCAGAAATGCAAAGGGATGCATACTTAAAACCGTATGAAGTTCCCACTGGTATAGCAGGTTCCCATTCCATACAAAATTAGTACCCAGCTTATTTATAATTCATGCCACAGAAAATTAAATATCCATAGTTCCCTTCTATCCGACCAATGGGCCAGAAAATACAAACCTATGAAGAAAGAACTGACTATCTTTGCCTAATGCATTCTCCTCATCGGCAGAAAGGAAAAAGGGAATGAATATCCAGCAACATCACAAGGATGGAAATAAAGAAATTTACTACCATTACCTCCTTGTTTTTATCTCCAGCTACAACAGCACCTTTTGAGTCATATGCTTCAAATTTCTGCGAGTAATATAACATTAATTCACTGTTCCAAGTTCTTGAAGCCACAGGACCAAATTTTCTGGGACATAGCTAATTTTATGTGAAGTAAACCCCTTTTTTGGTCCTCCATAAATATAAGTGTCGTCACTTTAGTCCTCTAAAGAATTTTATCATAATTTAAAAAATGACATCATTTTGGTCCTTCAAAGAAATTGATCTTAATTTAGTCCCTCAATGATCGAAAAATGTCATTAGTTTAGTCCCTCAATCAATGAAATTTTGTTAATTTAGTCCTATCCGTACACATAAGGATAATTGTGATGTTACTTTTTAGACTTAGGGACTAAGTTGATAACAAAATTATTTGGAGGAACAAAGTAATGACATTTATATCTTTGGAGGATCAAAAAAGGGGTTTACTCTTCTCTGTGAGTGTGTAACTGTAAAGCATACCTGCTTAGCCAAAAACTCAAGAGTAAGCTGAATGAATACTTTATTTAGGTCATTTCGATCAACACCAATCTGCAATTGATAAAGAAATCTTCGTAAAAATCATTATATAGAAAAGTTTAAAATAAGGATTAGAAAAACATTAAAATGGGAGAAATTGAGAGGATGGACAACACTTGCATTGAAGGTAGATTGTTATACAAATAACTTAAGCAAGCTTAATTCTCCCACTCATATACAAATATTAATGTATATTCATGCTCGTTTCATAAATTCATGCTCGTTTCATAAATTCATGCATGAGTAAATTGTATTGTTGGTTTTCAAAATTGTGTTAGTAAATGCACAAGGGATTAATTTCAAAACAAATTCATTCCACTTGCCAAGAAACCAAAGGCATTAATATTAGAATGAAGTTTTATGGATCATTAGCTTCCACATGAAGAATGACCAGAACACCACCAAAAAAAATACTACCAAAGCAAATAATACTAGATCCAATTGGACCAACCTTCAAACAATGTCAATGATGCCTCACTAATTTTTAGCAAGGTGACAACATCAGCTGCTTGATGTGACCCACTGCCAGCAAAGGCAGGCAGATATCTTTAGTTCAGTCATCTTGATGTTGTCTCTTATTTCATATTCATCCTACATCATCTTGACCAAAATTTAATGTGATAAAGAATACTTACCAGACGAGCACGCAAAGTTCGTATCTTATCAACAGGCTCAACCAGTTCCCAATAAACCTTGCTCCATGCAGTTTCTCTTTGTTTAATTTCATTCTTAAGTGCCTGTTGACAAGAAAATCAACTACAATATCTAAGAAAAACTATATTCTCTTTATAAATTATTGAAACAAAAAATGTAAAGAGCTGCATCATAGAAATACACTATCACAAAGGAACAGAAGCATACAGAGAACATCTTCTCAGTAACTGCTTTCCTTAATGAAGTTTTGTCACCATTAGCTATTAGAGTGTTTATCTGGAGAAAAAGAAAAATAAAATACAGCATTGAGCCAAAAAAGATATGCCAAGTGAAATCATGGAGCAAGAGAAAGTCAAAATAGAAGAAAAAGCTAAGTAGTAAGTACAAGGCAAAAGAAGGAAACTACCAAGAACATGTGATTATAAATTTGTCCTAGCTTGTAAAAATTCATACCCCAACCAAAGGCCACACATTAAGTCTTCTATCCTTAATTTCTTCAAGGTAGTTTGTTCAAAATTTATTCTCTTCAACACTATCATATATCTGAAAAGGCCTACCCTTTAATGCCTTACTTCTTTCCAACAATAAATCACCCTCCTAATCTAATAAATGATATCATCCTTGCAGCCCTATTTTGTCAAGCAAATCCTGACGTTTAAAGACAGCAACTTTGAACCACAATAATTATCATTCATTATTTTTACTAATTGTTCTTCCCTTTTACAATTTTTTTGCCTCAATTAAATTTTGATCCCTCTTGTTTCAATAAAGTTTGATTTTGGTCTCCCTACTTCTAATGTCAACGATGTTGCCCTCATGGTTTTCAAATTGATGCAAATTAAACCCTCCTGCCAGTTTTCTGTTCACTCTTGTTGCTGATGTGGAATTGTGCCGCACCATCTCCATGTCAGCAAAGATAGTGCCACAGCAGCAAAAAAGTGCCACAAAAGCAAAGATGTGACCATGTCAGCCAGTTTTGCTGATGTGGCATTATCTTTGCTGACATAGAAAATTAGAAATGATGTGGCACACAGAGGACTTAATCTACATCAATTTGAAAGTTAAGGGCAACACTGTTGAAAACAGGAACTAGGGGGACCAAAATAGAACTTGTTTGAAGCTACAGGGACCAAAAGCGTAATAAATGCTCTATGTATATTTTCTTCATAATTTCTTTTAGTCCTACTGTGCAGCTTAAACTATTTACAGGCAATCAGTAAAAAATTAGTAAAGGCTACGGAACTTAACAGGAACAAACCTCCTTGTACATATTGACAGCCTCATTGTAGAACTGTTTTTTTGAATATCCAGATTTTCTTAACTTTGCAATGGCATAGGCACTTTTGAGCTGCAGCAGAGCAGGAAAAAAATTGATTAAGGTGATTGACAGCATCCATTAAAAAGATTTTTTTTTTGCGATAAAAGAAGAATATTTAATAGAAAGAAAGAGAAGAAAGTACGTCAGGGAGAGGATAGGAAAACCTTCTTGAAAGAAAGCAACAATCTGATGTAATTCTCCAAGATTGGGGTTAAAAAAAGAAAGAATGGGAAAGACCAATTTGGATCAATAGAAATTATTGCATAGAAACAGTGAGACTCTGAAGAGGGGAAAAATGCAAACAGAAAGTAACATAAGTGGCATGCATTATCACCTCCAAAATTATGTCGTCTTTGGTTCTTCTCCAACCACTTCTAGTGAACCATCTAAGAAATTAAAGAAAAGACGATGATACATAATTATAATACTAATAGTTTATAAGGAAATGCATTGCAATACAACTGTTAAGGGCACATCAATTTGGTGAAAGAAAATAGCAAGAAAAAGATGTAAACAATTCTACGCAGATGCAGCATAATGGATACTCTTTCATGTTAACAAAAACCAAGAAAATGCCGAGCAGATTTAAACTTTTAGTGAAAAATATTTCATATAAAACAGTAGCTACTTGACCACAAGTTGCTGCTATATATTTTTTTTTTTCTTAAGGAAAGGAAATTATATTAGAGAGAAGTCAAGTATAAATAGGGGGAGGATAGACATCCTCCAAAACAGTAAAAGAAGACAGAAAACAAGGAAAAATAAACTAAATAGAAATAATCAATAATGCAACAAGGCTGCCCAGTCCCTCTGCATATCAGTAACTGTAAGTCCCAGCCATGAGCCGAGCACAAGAGAGAATCCATAAACACAACGTGACCTTCTAATGACTAGCGAACTGAGTTTAGATGGGACTTGTATTATCTGGGTTGGGATAAGGAATACACAACTAACCTAGTAAAATAGCACTTAGGACTTCGCATTCAGCCATCATATAATATATATTCAGATTTGAATTGGTTTCTTACCCTAGAACCCTAATTCTCCTGTTCCTACTTCAATTTTCCCAACTATTAACCATAATTCTGTGAAAAAAAGCTGCTGCCTTTCTACTTTCTCTGCATCAAACCACTTTAGTGATTATAACCTATAAACAAATTTAAAACCGTTGAGATCTAACCTCTTCCAAAATGAGATTGATTCACGAGGTGCATAAGGTTCATAGATGAATCCAGGACTTGATATGGATACTTTAAGTGCTCCCTGCACCAATGATATATTAGCAAAGCATCAAAATTATTACCTCATCTGCAAATTATAGATCAAAGACAGCTACCATAGATCAATTTAATTTGTGTTATCCTTTAAGAGTATTATAATGACAAAGCGATCGTTCAGCAGTAGATAAATGACCAAATTCCAATAAAAGAATTGCCTAAAATCCATATAATTATCAACTCTCTAGGTGACTGTTTTAGAGTACAACACACAAGTACAGTGCAAGTAACTACATCTGGCATATCCACTTTAAAGTTGTTAAATCATGGAAGCTTATCATGTAGTTTGCTAAATGAAATGCTAATATGCTGTAAATGTTATGGAAAAAGTTCAGAATATACGAAAGTCCTCAAAAATCTTTTTAATGCCTAAATGATAGCCATAAGTTGCATGTCTTAGGTACCCCTCTCCCCCTGGTTGAATAGTAGAAAAAACTCCTTGTTGTTTGAAGAAACCATTCCCTTCAATTGGTAATTTTTTCGTGGAAAAGAAGCAATGAGATAATAAATCCAGTAAATCAAGTCAAATAGTAAATAAAGGGCTATATAATCTGGCATACAAGAAGTGCATAAAGAAGAGAGAAAGCAACAAATCAATTAAAAACATCATAGCACCTAACAGCTCTATAACTAAAGACTTAAATCTACGAGCAATATGCGAAGAGCTCTGGTGCGAAACAGGTTCCCTCCTCCATCAAACAAAACTCGTCCCGCAAATTTTACCAATCCAATAAAATAATTAAACATTGGATATAATGTATAAATTATAAACAATAGCAGAAAACACTTGTTCATCATAAAATGAAGAGAGGAAATTTAAGAGAACCCACCATTTGTCGTGCTTGTGCAGGGGGTTTGGCTTGAGTAGTTACCATCCTCTTCTCATTCATGAAAATGGACAACTCAGCAGCCTAAGAAAGACATAACAGAAGACACACGAAGGTTTGGAAGTCAAATCCTGAAAATCTAAAATTCATGGTCTTGATAAGACAGCATGTTCAAGAATGTTACCATTGTAGATCGGAGTGTCAAAGTTCTTCCACTAGCCAAGGGAAACCCATTCTGGCCCTTATACAATTTAGGAGGGAAGCACTTGAAACTACATTCTGAACCTGATCAATCATAAATCACTTAAATTGTCAACAAATGAAGGCCAATTTTTCCATCTCTCTCTTATAGAGTCCCTTTCGCAACCCCCCCCCCCAAAAAAAAAAAAAATCTATCTTGAAACAGATTACCGTTTAAAAAATAACCACTCGAATAGCTCCTGCAGCTGCCAAGCCTGAAAGTTCAAACACAGTGTAATCTTAGCGGGGAAAATTTGCAGAGAATGGCATTCATTTCAAACTGAAAATATCATGGGGAGGGCCTTCCATTTGGTTGCCAAGAAAACACAGAAGCCTAAAAGTTCAATACATAGAGAGTAGTTCTTCTGGGCCAACAAAATGGAAAGAATAAAATTCAAAGAAGTTAAGAAAGAATGTGCTTTTTCTTTTTCTTTTTTTCATGCATTTTCCCAGAAACCAAGTAAGGCACAAATAACAATTACTCACAGATACGACGATTCTCCAATCTCAGATACACGATGCAGTGTGCGAAGCAGCTGTAAGCGTTTCAAGGCCATCTTCAATGGAGAAACATTAGACGTCTCAGATCACGATGAACGAAAACCCAGAAGGGTTTTAGCCTTCAAGGGAGAGAAAGAAATGCAATTTTTTTTTTTGGTATGGATGAGTGTTTGTTTTTTAATACTTCTTCTTTTTTGGGCCCGGCCCATGATTTTTCTTTATATATATTTTCTCAATTAAAATTTATTTATGTTCGATTTTATATGTACCTTTGACTCATCATCAATAAAATAGATGCTGCAGTGATAGGTTGACTTATTAGGTCAATTTTTTATTTATATTTTTTTATGATTTAAATTTTATTATTGAATTTTTTATTAATAAATTATTTTTATTTATTTTTATAAATAATATAATTAAATGATAATATAATTTTTTTAAAAAATGCTTGTTTTCATGAATAAGATTCGTGAAACGACTTATGAAAATTATACTGTTGTTTTATATTTGTTTTTTATCATTCTTTTCTCTCCGTGATTTCTATATCTATTATTCTTAACCTCCTTTATGTTATACTATTATGCACTACATCATTCTTCAATAATTTCGTAGAAACCATTTGCGCTATTTAACACTTCTGAATTTTTTGTTTAGATAACATACATTTTTTAATAAAATATTAAAATCAAATTCATTAATTAATGAGACAATTTTGCGGCCAAGTAAGATGTCGTAAGTTAATGAGAATAATTTTTAATTACCTTTACAAATACAAATAATTTTCTTCACTTACGAAGAAGCAATTAAGTAGATTAAACACATAGAATATTAAATAACGTGACAGAATAAAAATAGCAGGACGGTAAAACGTTTTATTATCACTAATTAAATAGTTTTACTATATCTTCCTAAATTTTTTTTAATAATCTTTTTAATAATTAATAAAATAAGTATTAAATGAAAAAATAAAATATTTAAAATTTTAAAAATATAAAAAATATTTAAAAATTATTTTATTTAATAATTAAGAGAATTATTAAAAAAATAAATTAGGTGGATACAAAATTATTTTTAATTAAATCAAAGATAGTTCTCTCTGTTTGTAAGCATTAAAACATAAGTTCACCTACAAGTGCCTAATAAATCATGAACAACATAAGAAAACCAATAAAAAAAAAAGTTAAAAAACGTCACTAAAAAGTTAGTCACTTTTCACGGGTTTTTTCTTTTGGGGGGACAACCCAGAGAGATTGACATAATATTCGATGGCAATCACAAAAAAAAAAAAGAAAAACATAATATTCGATAGCCCTCGACCCATGGATGTTAAAGTCGGATCAGGTCACTCAGTCAAACCACAAATGAAAATGATTTATTATCATAATTAAATTTATAATTAAATTATTTTGATTTAATTAAGACTAATAAAAAATTAATTATAACTATTAAATCGATTGATTTTTATTAAACCAAGGTTATGATTAAAATTTTTTTTTTGATTTTTTTTAAATTAAAATATTATCAAATTTTTTTAATTAATTATTATTATATTATAATTAATATTTTATAATTATAAGATTAAAATTTTATTATGTATTTATTTATTAATAATATATATTATAATTTAATTATTTATGAATAAATATTATTAATATTTTATTAATTTAATTATATTTGTTATATATATATATATAAAACATAATTATGAGATCATTAAATTCAATCGTCTGATCTAATTAATTAATTCTACACTAAACGTTTACCAACTATTTGCTCCAGCTTTAAAAACATTGCCTCGACCAGATCATGGTGATTTGACTGATTTCTCAATCATCATAATTTGGCCGCTGGTTTGGCACATTGGCTCACGGAATTCACGGAGTAGCCAAAACGAAAAAAAAGACTCAATAGAGGTTCGCTGCGGAACGCACCCCATTTGGACTTTTCTTAATGCATCTGTCTTTTCACTCTCATTTAGTAGCTGTACAGGTTAAGTTAACTCTTGGCAATATATATATATATATATATATATATATATATATATATAGCGATAAAAAGAAGATCACTTCTTTCTTTTGGTACAAAAGAAGATTAATTGAGTACTTATCTAAATGCTTGACAACTTCTAAAAGCATTCATAATCATTCTTGTACAATTTTTGATACATTATTTTAGTATACTTTTTTTAAAAAAATGTTAAAATGTATATTCTTATTATTTTATTACTCAAAAAAATATAAATAATAAAAATAATATATAAATAATATTATTGTAAAAATATTGATATTTTGTAAAAAAATTAAAATATCATAACACCTACTTAGATTGGACAGGTTAAGGAGAAAAACTACTGTATAGTAAAATTCTTAAGTATATTATATGTAACACATTTTTTTTATATTATATCATTAATATGTGACACGGTAATTAACCAATCATTTTTATCTTTCATTTTAACATAAAAAGTCAATGTTTAGATGAGATAATACATATTCAATGATATAATATAAAAAAAATATTTTACATTCAACGTATTTAAGATTATCTCTCTCAGATTAAACTAATAAACACATAACATATAATTATTTTATATTAAATAATTACATATATTTATGCGTCAGAACTTATTTTATATTATTCAAAATGATGATGTGTCACCTAAAACTAAAAGTCTACACATAATGTAGAATTCTGTAGCTATGCCCTTGGAGGAGAAATTAATGTGTAAATTTAATTTACACAAGTTATAGAATAAGTCTGGATGCAGTGTAATTTGGCTCACATACTCTACAGAAGTTAAAACAGAAGAGAAACAACTGCAGTTGTCAGATCTAAGATTAGCCCCATAAAAAATCCTAACAAGGAATAATTATCAATGCGGAGTGAAAAAGTTCACGGTGGGCACAGTAGGATGGGGAGGTGAAGCAATAAAATCCCATGGAGAGTCAAGACACAAGCACCCAATACGTCAAGAAATAATCATCTCTTTTTTTCCTTTTGTGTGAAGATGGGCGTTCACATGATTTAAAACATTTGATCTGTTTTTTAAGTTTAATTTTTTTAGGCTAATAGTATTAATAATATAATTTTATTTATAAAATATAATTCTCAATAGTTGAACTGTAATACTTATATTTAATGACGTAATTCACTTTTGTTACACCAACAAAATGTGGCTAAATAATCATCTCTGTGATTGTGGAGCAGTGCTCTCTCAAGTCTCCATTAATACGAGTTTATGTCTATTAATGAAGAATGGAGGATAACATGGTAGTTCAAACGAAAAGGAACGTTTTCCTTTTGGCTTTCAGTTGCTTTTTCTTTTTCTGTTGGGACTTCACGTTAGCTATTTGAAGCAACCAATCGGGTTTGCATATATAGAAGGCACCGAATCATTTTCCATCGTCAGTGTATACGAAGCTATACTTGGTTCCATTGCACGCAAAAAGTGAGAGCTACGTGCCATGGCTTCTAAGAATGTAGTTGTTTTTCAAGTCCTCTTATTTTGCATCTGTTTGGCTGTGGCAAATGCGGTTGAATTCAACTACCCAGCAGTTTTCAACTTCGGTGATTCAAACTCGGACACTGGTGAACTTGTTGCAGGGTTGGGCATTCAACTAGCCCCACCTAATGGACAGGATTACTTCAAAACTCCATCTGGGAGGTTCTGCAATGGCCGTCTCATAGTTGATTTCATAAGTAAATTTTGAATCGTTTCCTGAGATTATCCTATCTTATAGTATTATAATTATTGCATACTTGCAATAATAATCATTATATTCATTTCTACTCGAGGTTGACATAATTTGCAGATTTTTATCTATTAAACACGACTATAAATTATTAATTATATTTGTATGATAAAAAGTAGCTTGTGTAGTAAAAATAATTACAGTATCATATGCCAAAAAGATCAAGTCATCAAGTACTAAAACCTAAAAGTTAAGTTACTTTTGGCATTTTTTGTTTTCTGTTGCAGAACTCTGGCTTAGTAATGGAGAAATTTTCTCCATAAGCTCTTTTGTTAATGTCCATAAGAAGTCTTTCTTCTTTCATATTCTCTGTTTCCAAGTAGATGTCTCCCATAAAATAACTTTGCATTTTCTCAGCTTCTCCTCTTCCTCATGATAGTTCCATATGTTTTCGGTTGATTATTGCAGTGGATGCAATGGACTTGCCATTTCTAAATGCCTATCTGGATTCAGTGGGTTTGCCAAGTTTTCAGAAAGGGTGCAACTTTGCAGCAGCAGGTTCAACTATCCTTCCAGCCACGGCATATTCCATCAGCCCATTCTCCTTTGGGATTCAGGTATCTCAGTTTATCAGGTTCAAAGCTCGGGTTTTTGAATTGTCAACAGGTATCTGATAAATCAATCAAATATATCTTCTCATTACTTCAGCAGCAAAACCAAGTTTCCTGTTTATCTCATCCATTCATGTGAAAAAAAAAATTATCACATTGCTGTTTCAGGCAAGAAATTTAATACATACGTCCCAACTGAAGACTATTTCAAGAAGGGGTTGTACATGTTTGACATAGGCCAGAACGATCTTGCTGGTGCATTTTATTCAAAAACATTGGACCAAATACTTGCCTCAATTCCCGCAATTCTATCAGAATTTGAAACTGGAATAAAGGTTGGTGTCATTGTGTCTAGTCACAAATAACAACGAATTGATACATTTTCAATTCAAATAATCTGCTTTTATTTATTTTCTTGATTATATAACGTTTAAAATGTTTTTGATTCAAAACTTTCTTTGATTCCCACATAGTACATGCACAGTTTTACTAAAATTATAACATAAACGAATTAACTATCTACACCTCAATATTATCAAGATAAGTACATAATGCTAGGTGTATGATTGAGGTGTGAGAATAATATTTTTGTAAACGAATTCTCACTCTTTGTTGTTTGTGTGCTAGAAACTGTGTGACCATGGGGCTAGGCATTTCTGGATACACAACACGGGTCCTATCGGATGCTTGGCTCATGTTGTTGCCAAATTCGGCACTGATCCATCAAAGCTTGACGAACTAGGATGTGTTAGTTCACAGAACCAAGCTGCTAAAGCCTTTAATCTACAGCTTCAAGCTTTCTGGGGTAAATTGCAGGGCCAATATCCTAATGCAAACGTTACATATGTTGATATCTTTACCATAAAATCAAACCTCATTGCAAACTATTCCAAATATGGTAAGTATCTCTTGGTAAAATTATATTTTTTCCTCATCTCAATTCAACCTGTTTCATTGATTTTGCCTCTTTTTTTTTGGATAATTACTGTTTCTAAGAGTTCTAGATGTTAATTTCCATAGATTTTGAAATCCTCACATGGCTTTTGGCACCATTTGTCCTGCAGGTTATGCAGCACCTTGTGTTTTATTCTTACCTCTTCTTACCGTCCTTTCATTACTCATCACCTTGACATGATTTGACAATGCAAGAATATCCAAGAATGACTTTCTTGAACATTGCACAATACTTCCTGGAAATTCATATATATACTTTTTTCATCTTTCTAGCTTTGTTTTGTCTGGAACCTCCTTCCCTTTTCCCCCTTCAATCAAATCCCTGTGGCTGCAGCAAAATTTTCCGGTTAAATTATACGTTTACAATCATTAAATATGCTAGAAGTGTGTTCAAGTCAGTGGGAAATGAAGGGCTCAGTATTAGCCATATTGAAGTTAATTTCTTTTCTAGCATATCAGCATTTATGGGGGAAACAGTTAAATTTGTGTGATTATTTGTTTGCAGGGTTTGAACAACCTATTATGGCTTGTTGTGGAGATGGAGGTCCACCGTTGAATTACGACAGTCGAGTTTCTTGTGGGCAAACAAAGGTCTTAAATGGGACCACAATTACAGCAAAAGGTTGCACTGATAGCACCAAGTATGTAAACTGGGACGGGATTCATTACACTGAAGCTGCAAATCAATATGTAGCATCACAAATTCTCACTGGAAACTACTCTGACCCTCCTTTCTCAGACAAAATGCCCTTCCTTCTCAAGCTCAAGTTCTAAATACCCAGTATGTTTCATTGTTATAACAGTTTGTTCCCTTTTGTCAGCTCTACTTGTTCTGACAACTGAAATAAATTATAATTGTGCCCCACGAAAGTACATCGAAAATTGTCATATGATAGTCCAATGCATGTACTTTGGAATTACATTTACAAGCCAGAAATCTGATCTTATTCTCCATCTTTTTCAAGCTCAATTGTAACATGAGCATGGTTACAACTACACGTTATACATCTGAATCTAAAGAGTAAGAATTTGGAAGACAGATCTAACCATATAACTATTTTCTTACTTTTTGGATACGTAAGCATAGTATTGTGCCAGAGGAACAACGAAGGCAATGACCAACAAACCTCCGACTACAAGAGAGAGTTGTCCACGATTCTCTTCTGTCTCTTCCCTGGATTTGAAGTTAGACTCACGTTTGTTATCTTTAAATTTGGGCCCACAAGGATCTGGAAGCCCATCAATGGCAGCAACTAGCCGTTTAGCAGAGCTAAAGATAGCTTCACTGTACTTCTCATCCGTAGCCAATACTGCATAAAAAAAACCAGATATTGGTAGTTGTGTACCCCTTAAAAAATAGGATATAAATAAATCTATACCCTTGAAAAGTTTATTTCGATATCAAATTATTTTTTTAAAGTTTTTTTTTGTCTCATTAAATTTTCTAAACTTTAGTTTGATTTGAAAACGTTAATTTTGCAGTTAAATGAAACAGAGATCACCCTCACATGCACACCTTGTGACCCAAGTATATACCACGTGATGATTTATATAGAAAACTTTATGGGTTAAAGACAATTTACACCCTTGAAGTTTATTTCTGTATCAAATTACCCTTTAATTTTTTTTTGTTTTACTAACCCCCTAAAGTTTGGTATAACTTGAAAATATATGTTAATCTCGGTTTAATTTAACAAAAAAAATTAACGTTTTCAAATTAAACTAACGTTTAAGGGAGTCTAGTGAGACAAAAAAGCTTTAGGGAGATAATTTGATATCAAAATAAACTTTAGGAATATGAATTATATTTTATCCTAAAAAATACTTATTACAACTGGCTCCTTATTGTATAAATAATACAAACTTGCAGAGTATCAATAATATGTGTGCATTTGAAGGAGTAAAAGTCAAGTATAAGTGAATGATGGTAACTTAATGCAAGAATCCAGACTATCCAAAGTGCCCATAATATGTGTGAATGTTTTTAGATCTAGGTTTATCCCCTATAGTTAACTTCAGGAGTTAGAAGTCTTTGATAAAGAGGTTTTCTACTGAAAGAACGGTTAGAACTTGGTTGGGGCATGAATTGTAAATTTGTGCTTCTCCATCTTTTGGGAATTTAGCAAGATTACATATCAAGAAGAATAAAGATTTCTAATCAGCAAAAAAAAAAAAAAAAAGAAAAAAGATAAAGATTTCTAAGCCAGAAACTTCTTGTCTAGTTTAAACAGAAATATACTCAAAGTCAACATTAGATTTGCTATTTGAAAAGGACCTTTCAATCAAGACTGGCATATGTCCTTTATTGTACGCAGAGCATTTTCATATCAAAGATAATTGATTCAAACTTCATCAACAGATGACTATCAGCAATCAGCACTTTCCACATTTGTTAGTGAAAAAACTCCTAGCCCGTCTTGGAACTATTTTGAAAACCATTCAATCATAGAGCATAGACAAGCTTGGTAGGAACTAGGAAGTACCTGGAAGGTTCTCTGAGACGGTGGCATCAAGGATATTTTCTCCAACGGCTTGGACAAAAGCTGGGCCGCCAGTGATTGCTTCTTCTTTTAGACTCATGACAAGAACCACAATGCCCTTGTTACTGCCCTCTTCTAGAGAAGGATACCAACGCTCCAAAACTTGGTCAGCACACTCAAAAAGCATCAGCTTTGCTCTGCAACCACGTTATAAAATCAAAGTATTTAGCATTTCGTTTTGCCTCTTCATGCTCCATCAGTTGCAGGGAACATGGAGAAGGGAGCATAAGCCTAATAATTTTTCAACGTTAGATACAGTACACATTTTGATAGGAATTTATCTATTCTTTCTCATTCTTCTATCTTCAAAACCATATGAAAGCAAGGAGCGCTAGCATTAACAACAGCTTACTTAAGTCAAAGAGGGTTGGTTCATTTGATAGGATCCAACTGCTTATTCCTAAGTGTATTAGGTTCCAATCTTGCTGGAGTCCCACTCTCACTGAGACTTATGGCATAAGCTCACCTTCCAATACGTAACCTTCTGGCATAAGCTCACCTTCCAATAGGTAACCTTCTTCCCCCCTAAACTTTTGTTTTTAAAAAAAAAAAACAACAGTTTACTTAAGCATAGTTGTATACCTAACCGTGAGTTTTCGAACTGTAATAAAATTGATGTGGAAGTTCTTCCTCGATTCCAAACCCAACAGCAACTGCTTCAAATCCGACCTCGTCACCCGACTAAGCACTCCTGCATCGTCAACCACATAGGATTCTTTGGGTGGCCCCTCGCTAAGTACATCAAATTCAGATGCCAGTGTATTGCCACTGAGCAAGAGTGGGCTAATGTTGAGTGCCAAGGAAATGGCCAAAGCTGCTAGCCCCTGTTGAGGATGAGTTAATCAGCTTGTGCATGTTGTAGGAAAAGATGATTTAAGAGATAAAGTTTGGTGCTTTTTGAGACTGGAATTAATGGGTTTAGAGCAAAAAAGAGAATTTGACTTGGGTTGGACAGAGGGAGACAAAAGGATTTTTGAGGATGTAGCTTTGACTTTGAAGAGGAGAGAGAGAGTGAGGATGAAAAATGGTTCCCATGAGATAGATTAGCAAGTCAGGAGTATGGGAGTAACAGAGAGGAAAAGATTCAAAAGCAGAACGATTCTGCTTCTCTTCCACATCATTCTCTGTCCTCTGTTTGGCTCAGATTTTGGGTGGATTGGATTGGTTGGCTGCGTTTGAAAGAGGATAACGTCTATTAACCATGTGGGCCTTTTGGTCCATAGGAAAAGTTTCAACTTTTCCCCAGTGAACCTGCTGCTATTTATTTATAAATCTATCTATCTATGTGATATATTGTTTTCTCTGAATTTTTTCTACAATTATTTCTTTTTCGAAGGCTTATATAAATAAATTAACATTTATTGAAATGACTTCAATGCCCCTCATGCTGTCGAACTCCAAAAGCTGCTTTGCCCGAAAGTCCCTCTTTACAGTCACTCATTATCTTCCTCCATTAATAACGGTCATGATAACTGTCCCCATTCTCTTTCATGGCCATTCTTTTCTCCCCTTTTCCCAATCCTGTAAACCCTAATCTCAGCATTCCCAAATCCTCCTCTTTCGCTTCAAAACCCATAATTTCTGGCCCCAACCCCTCTTCCAAAAGGCAATTCATTCTCCAAACTTCTTTGCTCTGCATTAGCCTAATCCCTCAAGTCCCAGTAGCGCAATCTTCAGCTGAAGTGTTGCCGTCCAAACCGCTTCTTTCTAGCATTGAAAATACGAAATCTTGGTACCAATTCTACGGCGATGGGTTTGCCATTCGAGTCCCACCAGAATTTCAGGATATCATGGAACCCGAGGTAAATTCATTGACGAACTAATGAGTATCTCTTTCAATCTTGAGAATTTAAGTTGTAGCGTTTCAATGTTGCGGAAAGATGCTTCCCATGCCATTGTTTCTCTAAACGTTATGAAATTTTCAATTAAGTATGGGCTTCCATTGCTTGCAGGATTATAATGCTGGACTGTCTCTTTATGGGGACAAGGCAAAGCCAAAGACTTTTGCAGCACGGTTTACATCTTCTGATGGGTATTTTTATTATCTAACTCCCAATTCCCTATTTTCTTGCTATGGATTTATATATATATATATATGGAAGAAACATAAGCATCTTCTCTATATCATTAATTTCATTGTGCATGTGCACATCTTACCTATTAATCTGTGAAAGAGATGAAATTGAAACATTAAAACTCGTGGACAATTTGAAAGAACAGGATATATATCTTGATAACTATGAGCCAGAGCCATTAATATATGTTTTGGGGAACATATTTGAACCTTTTTATCTAAAAGGGAAAAACTTCAAATTTACTCCAGCATAGGTTAACAAATTTTGGTTTAATTACTTTGTTGCTCCTTATAATTTCATTTGATATTAATTTAGTTGCTATTTTAAAATTCACAATTGGGTCCTATAATTGTAGAAATTTATAATTGAATCCTCATAGTGGTAATATATATACTTATTATTGCTCATAACTTATTAATTGTGTTTATTTTGGACTTCTTTTTGTTTCTTTGGTTGAAGCAGATCTGAGATTCTGAGTGTTGTTACTCGGCCAACCAATCAACTTAGAATCACCTTCTTAGAGGTAATCAGACAGTTATTATTTGCCCTCCATTATATACCTGATAGGTTGCTTTATTTCTGGACAAGCGCCAATATAATATTCAACTTGATAATAGTGAAATTGATGCAACATTTTTCTATTGTTGTTTTTTTAAAATCACAACCAGTTATGATCAATCGTAGAAAAGAATATGTAAGAAACTTCATTTATTGGCAAAGAAATTGATAAACTGGCTGGGTAATTTACAACTACTGCCACTTAATGGCTTGCATATTGAGATTCACGGTTTTCTGCTTCCTGATTTTCTTTCAAGTCATTTCTGCACAGGAGAAGTGGCTAGTGATGATGCTCTTCAATTTCCCCTCTGTTTCATATCTCTTAAGTAATGCTATCAAGTGTAATTAATAATTTCAGATAAGCATGGCGTTTGACAATTTATACACCTGAAACCATTTTCTGCAAAAAAAAAAAAAAGGAAAAAAGTGGTTAAGCTGTTGAGAAGGGGCATGTTAGGAAAATTAAAATTGAAAAAGTCCATTAACTTTTTGCCCTGCTATTATCTTGGTTGCATGACATTACATGGGTTCACCGTAAGGCATAAAATTTTTCACCACGGTTGAGTATTTAATAACAGTTAAGCAAGGCATTTGGCAATTTGTGCATTAGAAAACCTTGTCCAAGTCAATGTGATGTGTCTCCATCGGCTTGACCCCTAGAATTTGTATTGCATCTTTACTATCTTTCCCAATTGTTTACCATTTGGTTGCTTACTGGTTTAATATCGAGGTAGCATTTGGATCCTTCTTATTGCAAGCTTTCTTCTTATTGGTTTTCAAGAACTTGGACTAGGATTAGGAACTTTTTGCTCCTGATGATAAATTTCTCCCTTATCAGAAGTATAGGATAGAGAAACTTATCTAATCCTTATAATTTATGACAGTTGAGAAGAACACTATATTTAGTCAATATGGCTTCACTTAACCTCTGCATAATTTAAACTTTCAGAAGCTCTCATAATGTGATTTCACTAAGGAAAACATCAGCCATCAGGTTTCTGTGAACTACGTTATTACAAGTCACTATAATTGAGATTAGATCATGTCCTGTTCATGATTCTCGATGTAAAATCCTCAAGGAACTTACATAATCTTCATTGATTAGAGCAGGCTCAGGATATAACTGATTTAGGCTCCTTGAAGGATGCAGCAAAAATATTTGTTCCAGGTGCAATTTTGTTTAAGTTCTGTATGTTTTTGTGCATTGTGCAAGAATATAATTTTGTGGGTATAGATTGTTATTTTTCCGCTTTGAGTTACATAAATGATATGATGCACTTCTTTGCCCTTTCTGTTTACTTCTACTTCTTGGTTTTGGTATCTAAGTCTGGCTATGATTTACTGGCAGGAGGGGCATCACTTTACTCTGCTCGAACAATAAAAATAAAGGAAGAGGATGGTTTTAAGTAAGTTTATTTTCAAAGAGACTAGAACTATATAAATCAAAGGTTTTCCGTTTTGAATTTAAAATACATGATTTTCTTTTTTTGTTAAAAAGAAGAAACAGGATCTTTAACAAAAGAAGGGCCATAACAGCATTTAAGGATATACTTTCTTCAGATGTTTGACTGGATACTTGGAAATGCTCGTCAAGAAAACTCTGCATGGCTGGATTATTCTTTTAAGCATTTTTTATGTCTTCTGGAAGCAACCTTATAGAAGTGACTTCTACATGCCACATTGAGTTTTTCTGTTACATAAAATTCCAATGCAATATTGGCTTTTCTGATTTCAGGACTTACTATTTCTATGAATTTGGTAGAGAGGAACAGCACATAGCATTGGTGGCAGGTGTCAGAAGTGGAAAGGTTTGTTATTACAAGCATTTTACTGATATGACTAACCCATGCATATCAACCCAGAAAAGAATCATGCGTCACCAATTTTAGCCTGTTCACCAAGTACCAATGAAGCAAATTTCTCATTAAATGCTGTGGTGATACATGCCAATCATTTCTATATTATTACCAACTTAATTCACAGAAATGTTAAACATCTTGTCCTTATATACTATAGGCAATTATTGCTGGAGCAACTGCACCACAGTCCAAATGGGATAGTGATGGTGTAAAACTGCGTTCTGCTGCTATATCACTGACAATTCTGTAGCCATGTGCTGAAATTTGTTAACTGGGTATGTCAATTCTTAACTTCAATGCTTTAGTAGTTTGGTTCTCAATATTTTTGTATAAAGTAATTTGTTTACATATTTCAAGTCAAGATTTTTATATAAATATCAGTTGCTTTGTTTGTAGTGATGAAATTATATATATTTTTAGTATGTGTCACTGGAGTTTTATATTACATCCAAAATGTTTCTATTTGCAAAGACAGTAGGACCTTTGTCAATCTGCATTATATCTAAATTTGAGTTTGAAGCTGAAGCCTGGGCAAAAGCGATGTCTTATCCAGCTACTGAGAGTTGAGATATGTGATACTTCGAAGTTAATAAAACTCGTGATGAATATATTATACGGAAAATCACAACTGGCTGTGTAGGACATTGATTTGATAAACAGTTAATCATTCTACAGAATGCACAATCAATTGTGACTTTTTGTACTACTTTTAGTTGCCTGTGTAGTATTACTCTTTCCAGTTTCCACACTGATGCTTTCTTTCTGCTTTGCAGCAGTTCTCTACTTGTGACCTGCATCTGCATGATTCCTGTAATCTTGACAGATGGCTCATTGCTAGTCGAGCAACCTGTGAAGGCTGAAAAGTAGTTAGTAATGCCCTGGGGTTAAATTAATATTCTGTTGACTGTCGTGAAGCTCCTGCATCTCCTGTTTAAATATGACTGAAATTTTGATCGAAGTATTGACATTTGATGGAATAAAATTCATTTTATTCTTTTCATGAGTCATTGATGCCTGATTCTCATGGTGTTGGTCTTCAATTGAGAAGTGTGCTAGGTTATTTCTCATTACCAATTCTGTATCATAAGCCATAGTTTTTACCCTTCCTCTTTTATTCTTTCATTTGCACACGTGTATCATGCACAGCATTGCATATGGAAGTGTATGAAGTTGTTAAAGTCGGGGCAGAGATCAGTAGACATCTATACAACAGAATATTCAATAGAGATTAGAGAAGAGCTAACCAACCTGACTAAAATAATAATAATGAACACTGGGCTTAGTCAATGCACTACTTTTTAAGCTGGAATAGTTAGTTACTCTGCATAGAAGAGCACGTGTAAGTTTAATTTAGGAAAAAGAGCATACAAATCTTTTAAATTTTTGGTTATTTGCAAATAGTCTATTGAACTTTAAAATCATTCTAATAAGTATCTAAACTATAACAATTATACAAATTAACATTTTCATTCACCTTCTATTCATTTTGAATCTTTTTTTATTTAATTTGGAATAGATTGAAAGTAGATGAAATAGTTGATTTGTGTAATTGTTATAATTAATGTACTAATTAGGATGATTTTAAAGTTTAGTGGACTATTTGCAAATAATTCAAAGTTTAGGGGGTTTGTATACTCTTTTTCTTTTAATTTATTATCGTCTACGCATGACTAGTTATCAACATAGATTCGGAGCAGATTGAGATTGCTTGTCTTTTATTTAACAAAATTGTGGTACCAAAACAAAATTAAGTATATGCATAATGAGAGTAAATGACTCCTTAATCCTTTCGAGATTCAGATAGTGGATTCATAGCAAGAATGACTTGCACGGAATTACATATTTATGGTCTTTTTCAACACCATCATAATTTATCCCTTCTCCGTCACATTTCAAAGTTTCCAGAGGAAACCATCCTCGTAAGCATAAGGTAAGGTAGCTTGCTTATCAATAGGAATGGCAATGGATCGGGTATCCAACTCGATCCAGTCCAACTCAGCCCAATGGATCATATTTTTTTAAAATCATATTTCAGCGTGGGTCGGGTTGGGTTAAATTTGTTAAAATCCACTGGATTTTCGGATATTCATGGATATCCAAATATTCCCATCTGTCTCCATCACATTCCCAATCTCAAATCCTAGCCCTCTCACTCAATCACTCTCTCTCGCTTGCGCTCTCACTCTCAATCCTCAATTTGAGTCCTCGACACACCAACGATGAGCATTGCATGAGAATCTCGACACACTGGTGAATCCATCTACAACATGAATCTCTAAATCGTCGACCTGAATCTCGACGCATTTCGCCTATCCCAATGACGAACTTTGCCTTTCTGAATCCAAGGTATTTCTCTCTCTTTGAATTCATCAAATTTGTAAGTTAATATTTCTGAATTCATGGTATTTCTCTCTTTCACTCTTCCTTCTAAATGCCAATTTTTTGTAATTTCACGAACAACCCATCACCTATTTGACGGAAGGAATGCAACAGTTATGGTGATAGGAGTGTTAACTAATTTTCTCTATGACTTGTTAACTGTTTGTGGGACGTGGCTGTGGTCTTCCATCATCCATTGCCATTGGTAAGATTTATGAGAATTTTGAATTCATACGTGGCTGGCACAAGCCTCATTGCTCACAATGTGTTAAATTTGATGGGTTTTCTTTGCCTAGCTTTCAGATCTATAATGAATTTTTTTCATTCTAAAATTTTAAATTGATCTTAATATGCAGAACTTTTTTTTTTTTCATTTTGCACTAGGCTATGGGTTTCATTCTATAATGGGTTTGGTCACTTGCTGCTGCCCTTGCATTACATTTTTAAAAACTACAGATGAGGATACATGTTATTATTGGAAAGTGTTGTTCATATTGATCATATGCTTTCTTAGTTATACTATTTGATTTGTGTATTTTGGAATATATTAATCCTATGTGTTATTGATTATAGCACAAAAGAAATGGCCCCAAGAATAACTTTTAGGATTATGTTTGAAAAGACCTCTGTTATTCTATTTAATTTAAAATAAGAAATGTACACAATCGAAAAAGTACATTTAGGATTATGATTAACTCATGTGTTTGAATGCATTGACTAAATATTAAGAATCATTTTATATAACGTGCTTTTGAGAACACACACATATATAAAAATAGTATCTCTAAATACTACTAAAGGAAGACCATCCACTTAGCGATTTAATTCCCATTGCTTTCATATTTTATATATATATATATATATATATATATATATATATATATATATATATATATATATATATATATATATATATATATATATATTGTGCTTTTGATTATGCATATGGCTTCTCTGAAGAGGAGGCCTAACGTGCATTTTGTTAAAAAATTATTATTAAGAGTGTAAGGAATTTTGTTAAGCGGAATAGGATGAAGAAGTGCAGATGCTTATGTGTGATTTTTCTTAGTTATTTTGTTGTGTTTCTGATGTTAAAAACTGCTTTGTTCTGTTATTTTGCCAATTGTATAAGTGTACTTTTAAGCAAGCTAATATATTGTTTAATGTTTATTTTAGTTCAACTGTCCAAGAATGCACTACTACAATCTTTGGTGTAGTGGTATAGAGCCAAAGCTAGATTAAGTTGTAAGATTTATCATGCTTGCTTGAATCTTTATTGGGGTTCTGTGCTGATCCTCCATTTATTTTTTGGCTATAACTCTTTTTTCACACAGGTATGCTTATTACAACTTTTCTTTCTAGTTTTGGCTTTGGCTATTTTATATATATATATATATGTTAGTCCTAGTTTCGTCTCCTATGAGTGTATACATTAATAAAAGAAATGCAAAATGCTTCTAATTTTTCTATACTACCATTTAAATATTTTAGCAACTTGATCTATCAATTTATCATAAGGTTTTTAGGAGTATAGTAGTTAATAAGGTTTTTCAAATTATTGTAGGGTTTAGACGTCTTTAAATGATGGTCCCTCTAGTCCACCAACTGAAGAAGAGTCAATGGCACCTTCTGAAGAAACAGTTGCTCCCTTAAGAAAAAAAAGTTGTCTAGTTTTGTTTGGAATCATTTTGAGAAGAAAAATATAAGAGGAGTAGTTAAACCAGTTTGTAATTATTGTCATTATGAGCTTGCTGGATCTTCTACTAGTAGAACGTCACATTTGCGTAATCACTTGGGAAGATGTAAAGATTATCTAGCTCAACGAGGTTCGTCAACACCTAGGACAAATGAGGGGACTATAGTGGACCAAAGTTTTTCATTTGATCCAGAACTTGCTAAGAGAGAGCTTGCACTCATTATTATTATGCATGAGTATCCTTTGTCCATGATGGATCACACTCACTTTAGGAATTTTTAAATACTCTTCAACCGTCATTTAAGATAGTGTCAAGGAATAAAATGAGGAGTGATTTGATGAATATTTATCTTCAAGAAAAGGAGGATACTAAAAAGTTTATTGAAAATAATCAAGGTAGGGTTGCTATTACTTCTGATATGTGGACATCAAACCACCAAAGAAAAGGGCATATGGTAATCACGAGTCACTTTGTTGATAATTCTTGGAATTTACAAAGTAGAATCTTAGGATTTGTTTATGTGCCATGTCCACACACAAAGGAGGTTTTGTGTGACATATTATCCAAGTGTCTTCTAAATTAGAACATTGATAAGAGACTTTTTACAATCACACTTGATAATGCCTCAACAAATGATGCAATGATTGGTATTCTTCCAGACAAATTAGATAAATCTTTTCTTATGTTATGTGGGTCACTCATTCATATGAGATGTTGTGCACATATCCTAAATTTAATTGAGAGAAAATTTGGGAAAGTGTTTGTTTTTGGACAACCACGCCTAAAAGTGAAGAGACATTTGAGATTGCATGTCGTAATGTGCGCATTTTGTATTCAAAGAAGCCGGTTCTTGATTGTCTAACCCAATGGAACTCTACATACTTGATGCTTCAAGTTGCTCTAATACACAAATATGTGTTTATTCGTGCTAAAATGCTTGAACCTTCATATAAGGCAGTGCCATCTCAAGAGGAATGAGATTTGGCAAAAGACATATGTGGAAAGTTGAAGAAATTTAATAATGTAGCTGAGAACTTCTCTGGGACAAAATATCCCACTGCCAATCTTTATTTTCCCAATATTTGTGAGATTAGATTGACAATAAAGCAATGGCTTGGCTCCACAAATATCATCATTTGGGATATAGCAATAAGAATGCAGTTGAAATTGGATAAGTATTGGAGTGAAATACATGGCATAATGGGAGTTGCGATAGTATTGGATCCTCGATACAAATTAAAGTTAATTACGTTTTATTATTAACTTGATTTTTTGGAGAGCAATCTGTTGATGAAGTTGAGAAGATTGAGAAAATTTATCGTGACTTGGTGACTGAATACCAACTTAGAAAAGAATCAAGAGGAATAACTGGTGAATCTAGTGTAAGTCCTATAGACATACTTGATGCTGACTGTGGTGATATAATGTCTCAATATGATAAGTTTATCATGAATGAGATAATTTCAAGTAGCAACAAGCAAAAGTCAGCGTTGGACTACTTCTTAGATGAGGATGTCTTGCCTAGAGGGCAACCTTTTGATATCTTATTATAGTGGAAGATGAGTGGAGCCAAATATTCAGCATTGCAAGCTATTGCTAGAAACATTCTAGGCATACATGTGTTTATTGTTGCATCCGAATCTACATTTAGCACTGGTGGTAGATTGTTGAGTCTACATCGTAGTAGACTCAAGCTTAATACATTGGAAGTATTGATGTGTGCTCAAAGTTGGATAAGGGCCAATGGCAACAATAAAAAATTTCCTACCATATAAGATGATGAGGATGAAGATGAAGATGAAAGCATTTTACCTTGATAACAGGTACTTTTCATTGTCAATATTTTATCATTTTCTAACTTATAATTCTCAAGTTCTTGCAATTGAAGGGCAGCAAGCAAATTTTATAACAGATCATATTCTTAATATCATTATTAAATATTGAGCTGATATTTGCTCATTATATTCCTTTTAAAATCTGATTGAAATATTCCTTTAATTGAGCTCTTTAAAATGCTCTTTTCTTTTCCCTTTTGTAGGTTTTTGTAGCTAGAAAGGATCTTGTTCAAATTGCTTTGTAAGTTGTAATATATCAACCTTTGTATATAATTAGTGAAGTAAGTCTCTAAATTGTTAAAGGATTGACTACTCAGTAGTTGTGATTCAATAATCTCTTTTTTTTTTGTAAATGCCTAATTTGGCAATTGAAAAAATGCAGATATCAAGAAATGTTCACTGGCTATATGGACATGGTTGCAGATTGTAAAAGAAGCTCTTGAACAATGGCCTAGTTCTCATAAAAAAAAAAATCTCTACTTAGACTTTTTCTTTTTTAGTTCTCTTGTAGTTAGTTTGTGTGACACTTTTTGGTTTTTTGGAGGTTTGTGTAATATTGTATTTATTATTTTGAACATTGTTTTAATATATTGTAAAAGTATGATTTTTTTTTTACGAGAGGTTTGTTGATATTTGATTTAATATTTTGGGAATTGTTAGTATATTGCAGAATTATAAACTTTGAGACATTCTGAGCATTGTTTTAGTATATTACAGAATTGTGAATTTTTTTTTAATTGAAAGTTTGTTGATATTGGATTTAATATTTTGAAAATTATTGGTATATTGCAAACTATGAACTTGGGATCATTTTAGTTTTTTAGAAACTATAAAAATTTACATGTCTAAATTGATAAATGCAAGTAACGTAGAAGGGCATGAGAAATAAGAAAAAAAAAAATCGACCCATATCTGACTCGATCCATCTAGATCAGGTTAGGTTGGATTCGGATTAGGTATCCAAATTTGTTGCTTGAGAGTGGATCACCTTGGATCTGGATGGGATCTGATCAAGATCCATGAAATTGCCAAGCCTACTTATCAATATCCTTCACTTGTATGAATGGCTATTAACGTTAATTAAGAAAAGGAAATTCTAATACCAAGTTACTTTGCACCATTCTGAATGTTAGGTTGACAAAATAATTCCCAAAAAAAAAATGCATTGACTTGTAGTTTGTTGTCCCTTTCAGCAATCCCTGTCAAGATCTGCCATCTCCGCAGTTGTTAAACTGCATATTTAGGTTAGTCGCATTTTTATTTTTAATTTCAGTTTTTATTAGTAGTTAAAATAGATAAATAGTTATCTAGATACACCAAATCTTAAATGCAAAACATGAGACAAAACAACTTAAATATTTCTATTCTGGATTGGTGTATTCTGCAATTTCTGTTTTTGATTCAAGCTCGTGCCTGTCGTCTCAACCCCATGACTCAACCAAAACCGGCAAAACATCCAAGGATGCACTTCACACTTCACACTTCACTCCAGAGAGTGTCCAACAACCGTTCTTTCCCTCCATTTGGTCCTCAAATAAAATCAAGACTCTCCCCATTTCTCAACCTCATTCTTATTGGGAAGGAAAGGTTCCCACTTCCACTTTGAATGCCAAATCTAGCAACACTTACTCTGCTCCCAAAATGGCTTTGCTTCAAGTTCAAGTTGAAGCCACCCCTCTCCAACTTTCAGCTTCGTATCTCAGCACCGACACCATTATCGCGCTTTGCGTATTCTTCTCTCTCCTCTGCGCTTGCGTCGTCATCGGCCATCTTCTCGAAGAGAACCGGTGGGCCAATGAATCCATCACCGCCCTCCTTCTGGTACTTTTTTTTTTTTTTCTCCACCTAGAGTTCTCTGCTCTTGAATCTTATTATATTATATTATTGTTTTGTTTGCTTCCTTGGTCATATAAATACAGGGGTTGTGTTCTGGAGTAGTGGTGTTGCTGGTGACCAAGTTCAACAGCACTAAAATTCTTATATTCAGCGAAGACTTGTTCTTCCTTTACTTGCTTCCCCCAATCATTTTCAATGCCGGGTGAGTAGTCTATGACTATTATAGATTTTTTAAGTACAATAATAATTGTAACCCATATTAATTATGATATTTGATTTATTTTATATAATTTCAAATTGAATGTCAGTTTCCAAGTCAAGAAGAAACAGTTCTTCAAGAATTTCACGACTATACTGCTGTTCGGAGTCTTTGGGACAGTTATTTCATTCTGTCTCATATCACTTGGTAAGATCTGCATTCTCTTGAAACATAAATATCATTATGAGAATCTGAAGCTTATAATGAACCATTGGTTTCGTTTCAATTTCTCAATCTATATGGAATGCACAAAATTAGAGACTCGATATTGTTATTTCTGCAACTTTTCTAGGTGCCTTTACGCTCATTAGGAAGATTGGTCTAACTAACCTGGGCATAAAAGATCACCTAGGTGAGATAGAGTTTCGGTATAAAGCTCTCTCTCTTTTAATCTACTGGTCATTTGCCCTTCTATTCTGATTGTTCGTGCACCGTGCATTTGAAGCCATAGGTGCCATATTGTCAGCAACTGACTCAGTTTGTACATTGCAGGTATATTCTAATTTCAGCTAAACATAAATGTGTATTTTTAAAATTAATATATGATCATTTAATGCCTTCCTTTTCTAAAGGTTCTCAGTCAAGATGAAACACCCTTCCTTTACAGCATTGTATTTGGGGAGGGAGTAGTAAATGATGCTACCTCTATTGTGCTTTTCAATTCGGTCCAATCACTTGACTTCGGCAGCATCAATGCTATTACAGCCTTGAAATTGTTGGGGACTTTCCTTTACCTCTTCTGCACCAGTACTGTCCTTGGTATAGCAGTAAGTTTAACTTACACGATTTTGCATGTGCTGCTTAAATTCTTGAAACCAGACTTCAGGGAGGAAAAACTGAGCCATAGTGAGAAATCCTATATATTGGATGTAAAGCAGCATCGTCAGAAAGTGCTTCTTATGGCTATATGTTCTCCTTCTGCAGTCACATGTTTTCTACATACCAAATGAAATTCTTCGTCTCATTCTGTACTATAATTTAACTCACTCTTGCCTACTTGGGTCTTCAAAATTATAATCCAATTGAGTGTGTTTGGATTAGGTTGTTTTGCGTTTATAAAAGCTTATAATAAAAACGCTGTAGAGAGAACTTTTGGCTGAAAAGCTGTTTTTCTGTAAAATTAAGTAAAATGAAACATGTGCTAGATCTATGACTTGCTTGCAAACCAAATTTTAAATTACTGATTGCTGGGAATGGAGATGCTGTTCTATTCTGACTTGCTCTATGATGATTTTTTCAGGTTGGCCTTTTAAGTGCTTATATTATCAAAACACTTTACTTTGGAAGGTATGAACATGAGTTTCCTTTTCTTGTATAAACTCATACCAATATACTTGACTGCTTAATCAACCAAATAGATGTCTTCCTGAAGTGTTCACTTGTGTCCCTCTTAAGTTTCAGTTGAAGTGGTAAAAAATATTGGCTTTACTTTCTAAATCTGGTAGAATTATATACTTTTTCAATGTTTTCAGATTGGGAAAGAACTTGAAGTTCTGATAAGCTGGTTAACATTGGAATGTGAACAATTAACAGGCCAATTAATAAGTAAAGAGTTACGAAAAAATGGAAAAGCGTACAAGGGTCACAGGTTGCATCCTCTTTTAACTATTTTGTATTTAACGTAAAAAGAAAAAAAATAACGTGCATCACTGGAATCTGGTATCCATACTCTCATTCTTCTTTGGAAGAATACAACAATGTGTAAAGTAAGGGGATTATACATTACTTGCAATACTAAAAGACAACAGAAAAAATACGGGCAAAAAAAGGCCATTTGCTTTTATGAAAATGCCAAAAAATACTGGCAACTTGAACTAGATTAGTGAATAGTTAAAAATATGACTTTTATGGCTGCTGGACATTGTGCGACCTGACACAGTTACTTTCATTTGCAGGCACTCTACAGATCGTGAAGTCGCACTTATGATGTTGATGGCATATTTGTCGTACATGGTTGCTGAGGTACAAAACCACCATTTTTATTTTGCTTTCTTCAAAAGAGCAACTTTATGTTATGCTGCATAAAAATGCTTAATAGAGTAAAGTAGTTATTTCTAAGTTCCAGCCCTCCTGCTCTTCATGACATTCCATAGGGAGTGGCTGAAAATAATTGAATTAAGACAAGTAAGCCAAAAACAATGCAACAAATTAATTTAAAAAACTGAGAGTTTTCTGGCACAAAAGCCAAGGGTTATAAATTCCCTCCAGAATGGCAACAAATCTTCAGTAACAGAGAGCATCATAAAGGCAATTACTCACTTTATAATTCTTAGCAATACATATTCGCCGCTTTTGCAGCTTTTGAATCTCAGTGGGATTTTGACTATCTTCTTCTGTGGCATTGTTATGTCACACTATACATGGCACAATGTTACAAGAAGCTCAAGGATAACTACCAAGTAAGTAAATTATCTCTAACTCTCCTTTAGTGGGGCAGATTAATATTAATGTTATTCAAACAGTTAAGATGGGGATACAATAACAAATTAATAATTACAGACGTAGTTTCTAAGTGTAGTAAAATCATATCATTGTACTGGAATTTTTTTCTATTCACTTTTCCCTTTGTCAGAGCTCTTTTAGTTGGGGTTAATGAATTGATTTCAAAGAAGGGGATATGCAATAACAATTACAGACATGTTAGCGAAATTTAGTAAAATCATATCATTGTACTGGGGCTTCTTTTCTCTTCTCTTTTTTCTGTTTGCTGCCAAACAATACTTTGTTTTGATACTTCTAGCAATTAAACTTGACATAAGTTTGTATAGAAGTTGGATAAGAAAAGAAAATTTTAATTTAACAAATAAAACCACTTAGAATCTTAATTTGCAAAATACTTTCACTATTTCAGGCACTCCTTTGCAACTATCTCATTCATTGCTGAAACCTTTATATTTCTATATGTTGGCATGGATGCTTTAGACATAGACAAATGGAAAACCAGCAAAGCCAGGTAATTGAATATTCACACTGTAGAGCATAAGTACATTAGCAGCCGATACATTGTTTTAGACAGGATCAACATGGGTTTCGAATAATTCTTTGATCTGCGTCACCGTTGATGCAAATATATATTGAGTTCATAAAGTCCCTGTTGTTTTTACCAAGGAACACACAAATCAGTGATTTGCTCTTCTATTTTTAATGCTAATTATTCTCTTAACACATCACATGTTTTTGGAACAGTGTAGGAACTTCTGTTGCTGTCAGTTCAACTTTGTTTGCATTAGTGTTGATAGGAAGGGCAGCTTTTGTGTTCCCTATTGCAAACATTACAAATTGCATCAAGTCAAGAGAGAGTACCAAAATTGAGTTTCGATCGCAGGTGATAATTGTGGGCTTCTAACTCCTCAAGTGTTGATCTTGTCAGTTGACTTCATTGTATTTCTGCTTAACTGTTCAAAATGTCAGTTTATAATATGGTGGGCTGGCCTAATGAGAGGTGCAGTGACTATTGCCTTGTCTTATAACCAGGTAAGTAGATGATATAATTTTATTCTTTTCTGAAAATTTTGTTCTAAGACAGATATTTTACCTGTGCTGTTTTCAAGTGCAGTTTGCAAAATCCAAGAAATCATCAGCTCAGGAGAGTGCATTAATGATCACCTCTACTATAATCGTTGTCTTATTCAGTACTGTGGTGAGTTTCATATTCTGTAAATAATATGAATTGCATCATAATCAAATAAATGTTAATATGATAGCTTCCATTGCAAACCAAAAAAAAAAATGCAAACAGGTTTTTGGTTCCATAACTAAGCCTCTGATTGAGGCAGTGCAGCTAAGGAATTCAAAACCAGCCATTTCTGATCCCACTGATAATCCTGAAGATTTGAGATTACTATTCCTTGAAAACGGTGGTCCGAGTAACCAAGGCAACAATCAGCCATTTCAAAGGCGTAGTAGCCTAAGTTTGCTAATAAGTCATCCCACTACAACCGTTCACTACTTTTGGAGGAAATTTGATGATAAATTTATGAGACCAGTATTTGGGGGAAGGGGTTTTGTTCCATTGGTTCCTGATTCACCATCTGGTGAAGCAGAGGAGACTTCTTGAAACAATACTTTAGCTTCTCTTTACTTTTTCTTTCAGTAGTACAATGTACAAAAGGGGCTCTTTCATTACTATAGTTAATGTTGTTTGAAACATTTGCTATTTACAATGTCGGAAGCTAAATGGCAGAATTAGATTTGAGGACCGGGATTTATAGGCTATCATGTTATAGATTTTTGGACTGATGATTTCTCCATTGAACAGTTAACTAGTTACAATGGTGTTTGTAAATAATAAATACTTTTCCAAGTCTTTCTATTTCTATATTATGCTCCAAAGTTAAAATCATCAGTCCTAATGTCTCCTCTCTCTCTCTCTCTCTCTCTCTCTCTCTCTCTGTTTTTTTTTTTTTCACAGTTTTTCCTCTCCTCATGCAGATTTTAACTCACTTTTCTCCCTAATTATCTCCCCTTTTTTTCTATATAATTTTATGCAAAGATAGACTGAAGTGAACTTTTTCTTTATAAAATAAGATTAAATTATACGTAAATTTTTTTTAGGTAAATGAGAGTCATTTTAATTGATATGGTTGGATTGCACCTACTTAAAGGTCTTTTTGTTAGTATTATTATAAATTTTTGATAAAACTTGTGGCATGTCTTAATTTTAAAATAAGTTAATTATTTCTCCATTCAACTTTTTTTTAATATCTTTTTTCTCATCAACTTCGTATGTGTATAAATTAATTTATTTTATATTTAAAATAATTTATAATTAAAATTTTATTAAAAAAATTTTAAAAAAATAATTATTTTTAAAATTAATTCGTTACCTAACATACTTGTTATCTCTTAAAAAAAAATTATGCAAATTTTATATAAATCTAAAATAATATACAATGTATAAAAAAATATGCATTTTTATAAAAGAACAAGGTGTGTGAATAAAATGATTATATCTTTAAAAGCTAACAACATGCGAGCGTCAAATCATTAATGATACAAAGAAAGGAAGTTATTACAATATCATAAGGATTATAGGAGAATGCATTGGATTCTTTCCGACGGTTGTTAAGAAATTAGGTGGAGCACGACACGTCATATGGAACCCTTTCTGGTCGCTTAAAGAATGTACTTGAAAGATATCTCCGGTTCTCAATTTTTTCAGTTGGTGCGGGCATGCCTGTGGCTTGTTAGCGCAGAGAGTATTGCCGGTACACTGCAGCAAGTGATGTTGGGTCAGAAGACAAAAAAATTTTGTACCTATCTTTTTTGTGTTTTTTTGGTAAGTAAACGGTGAGAGACTTAAAAAATAAAATAAACTAACTACGAATTAAATGATCAAAAATTACATAGAAGTATGAAAAAACAAAGGTAAAAATAAAAAGTTAGGAGCATAGTGAAGACGTGAAGACTCAAAAAAAAGGCAATGGCTATATCTAACCAAACAATCAGCAGCAACATTAGCTTCTTTGTATATGTACATCCAACAAATCACTGAACTAGAAAAAAACTGTTACAGAGCGAATCTCTTCTAAATAAGAATAGGGAGCAAATCTCATTTATAAGAGAATAAGAGAAATGGCCTTGGTTGCAGCTATTTTTAAGAAAGTGCAAAGTACTGAGGGAGTCCAGTTCTACAATTATGCGTGGGAGATGCATAATCTATGCAGTGCACAAACCATGAAGGATACCTCAAAATTCTCCATGAGTGATAGATCAGGAGTCTAGGTTGCAAGAAAAACCTTCAATAAATTTATCCATACAATCTAAATGAGTCCTCCACATAAAAACCAGCTTGGTATTCATAATAAAAGAGTTGACTATATTCACCTTCCACCAATCGAGATGGGTGAAATTCATTTTTTGTGTGTTTAATTTAACTTTTAAAAATTTCAAAATGAGTAAAAGTTTATAATTTTAAAATTTTAAAAGGTAAATCAAATTTGAGTTTAAATTTAAAAAGCGATTCTAAAAAAAAATTTAATTGATGCAAAAACTGATTCCATAATATCCTTGTCATATATCAAACAAAGACAACATGTCCGGTTCGGTCAGAAGTAAAAATGCCGGATTTTCACTTTTTCAGTATCACCGAATCAACTTGCGAGGCTCCCCTCCTCAATTACCGTGTTCCCGTTTTGAAATTCGTAAATTGAAATTTAATAAAATCAAACGTAACTGTTAAAATTAATAAGTATAAAATAAAAATTAAAGAATTAAATTAACGTAAATATAATCTCTTTCTTATAATTTCTTTTTATTTATAGAGCGTTTATTGTCCAAATGTACGTAAATAATTTTAAGCGTAAATAAAAAAGAAAGTTTGTTTATTAATAGAAGACTTGTAAATAACACTGTATGTCATGATTGAAGCTTGTGTGGCATTGTCTTGTTCTTGAAATTACATAATTTTTCATTTCTCTAAACTTTAATGTATAAAAAAAATAAAAAAGTGAGCTGTGTTGGAGAATCAACGACTCAAAATAAAATTTTATAAAATTTTCATGACATGGATTAGTGATGTAATAAATTTTAATTGATTTTGTTGATGTAATCAGACCTGCATAACGGATAGGGATTAATTACGTTATAATATGGTATCTCTAAAGTCACCGGACGTGGCTTGGGGATTGGGATTTCCACAAAGAAAAGTAGAAATCTATCATCAGTCATATTATATTCGTAGTGGTATGGTGAAATGAACGAGGTGGTGACTCTTGAGTGGGTGTGACACTGACAAGTCCCTGAAGCGGGATCGAATCAGTTACAACGAGTCACTCGAAGTTGGTGTGCAGTGCAGTGCAGTGCAGTGTGCTAAGTGCTAAACTGGGAGATGGCGGAGGGCGAGCATCAAGTGGAGGTGATTCACTCGTGGTCTGCTTCAAGATCCCTCAGCACCACTCTCATGTATTCCTTTGCTCAGGTCTCAGCTCACCTTCGTTTTTCTTGCTTTTCTTTGCTTCTTATTCCTCCGTCTTTGTGTGAGATTTTGAGAATTCCTAGCTTTCCACGCTTATGCTTCGAGAAATCATTGCATCTAGTGTTGCTATTCTGCTGCTAGAGTGGTGATTCTTGATTAGAGATAGAGCCATTGCTGTTGAAGATTTCTCGAAACATCCTGGCTTTTTGGATTAGTGCTTATCTGTGTTTGATTTGTGGTTGACCTAGAGGGATGACGTAGAAGCGCTTGATGAGCCTCTCTATGCTAATTTCCTTCGAGTCACAGGTCTTGATAGACCCCACAGGGAGGAGCTGCTGTCCAAAATGGTATGTCTCTGACAAATCATGTGCCTCTCTGATCATGGAAAAGTCTAAAATGTTAAAATGGCATTGAATGAGCCTGCATGATTTAGTTTTAAGTTGGTTTTATTTTTATGTTCCTAAATTAAATTTAAAAAAAAAGTTAAAATAAATAATTAGTTCTTATATTTTTATCTGATTTGAATTTTAGTTCCTATAATTTTTCTCTTTAGATATCAATGTCTGCAGTATCACTCATTTTGGTCCCAATTGTTAAGATATTGGTACTTATATTTTTTACTTATAAGAACTAATTATTTATTTTAACCAAAAAAATTAAGTTGCTTTTCATACTTTTGGCTGGTCCGTTCTGTTTACAACTGAGTTCTGAAATTTCTCTCTCTCCAAAGTTTTTACAAGTTGAATTCTAAAATTGATTTGCAGTTCTCCTCATTTTCCATTTATTCCAGTTGTTCCTAAATCCTTGTCTCTGTAGTATTCTCTTGCTATGCTTCACATTGAAGTGTTAGTATTTCAATTGTAACAGGAATCTGATGGAAATAAGGTTATTAAGGACATAATTTTTCGTCCACGAAGGAAGAAGTATAGGTTCTGTAAGGTAAAGCACACCTCTTTCATGATATGCAATTAGTTAAGAACTAAATTATAGATACAGAAGATGAGCAGTTTATTGCAAAATGTATGAGGAACATCGTGACTGTTTGTTTTAATGATGGGAGATATCATATCATTGACTTATTATAGAGATGAAAGAAATTGATACTCTTTCTGTCTCATGCCAATTCTGTGATGAAACAGTTCTGTTGCAAGTCTAAGGAACTGATGTGATGGGTTTCAATTATGACAAAAGATCACCATCTTTTGCTGTAATGTTTATACAATGCTAGTATTTTGGCTGGCTTGGAATTGTTTTATATACCAAAAAAAAAAACTCTCACAGTAATTAGTAATTATGTAGATCTTCTGTAATAAGTCATCAAAACCTTGATATCTGGTTCAATAAATCTAGTACTAGGATAGAAAATGTTCATTTTAGTGGATGTTTGACTAGCGTCCTGTCTACTTTTACTCAGACTATGAGAGTTCTTATATCTCGCCTTTTGCTTCATATGTGAATTTGTTTGTTAAAAGGGAAAGTTCTTGAAAAAGACTCCAATTCTTTGATGACAAATTGTTTTAGCTCTAACTTCTTGATTTATCATTACTTCACTGTCTACAGCATATAGCAAAACAACGGGTGCAAGGTTTGACAGATGATCTAATGAAGAAAGGAAAGCACTTCATTCTGATAAGAAATCCTCTTGACATATGGGTAAGATGTCTTTCATTTTTGTCAATAAGAGAAAGTAAGATTTCTTTCATTTATCACTCGTTTATCTAAATCAACAAGCCAGTGCAGCATTTTCTCATATGCACATGCTGTCATGGTCCAAACCATATGGATCCGTCTACAGTAAAAATTGTGGGCTAGTGAAAAGCCTGTGAGCTTCATGTTTAAGTAATGCTTAAAAGGTTCTGGAAATATTTGTATGAGCAGTTGCATTAGTCTTACCTTGTGATATTCCATTATCTATTCCTCTGGTCACTGGCTGATGATTATTGTATGCTACATCTGATTTTGCGTCCAGTCATCCTTTGACAAGGTTGTTCCTCCATCTTTCTTTGAGTTGGGTTTGGCACAGCTCGTTTCTATATACAATGAACTTTGTGAGAATGGAAACCCACCATCTGTTATTGATTCTGCAGAACTTCAAGAAGATCCTGAGGTATTTGAGCTGTCCGAAGATGCTTGATTCTTATTGCTGAATAAAGCATTAAAATAAGATCATGTTTGGTTCATTGGAAATGAAAATGAAAGGAAATGAGAATAGGCTTAAAGTATATTTGCTTGTCACTATGGAAAGAGCATGGTCATTCCCTTAAATGAGGGAATACCCATTCCCTCCAAAATGGAACGAATTATGATTCCATTCTATATATATAGTTATTTCAATTATTCTTATACCCTTTGTGTTTATTTAAATGACAAAAATATCCTTTACCACCACCACCACCCCATTGTCATCACCATTGCCGCCAATCGCTGTCACAGTCATCATGATTATTATTGTGATTGTAATAAATTTATTTGTAGCCCTAGATAATAATTTTGAAAAAATAAATTAAAGTAATACATATTAAATCATTTTTTAATGTACACTTGTACAGGTATTATTGTCAGGTTTTTTTTTTTGCTGGGTTTCCATACTTGCCTTAATTCTAGTGTACCAAACATAGGGTTGGAATGGAATAGTCACTTCACTCTTGATCATTGCAAACTCCCGTTCTTTTGAAAGTTATTCCAGCAAATCAAACATGACCTAATTGCATGCTACCCATTGCTTTGCAATTGTCTAGTTTCAATATTCATATTGCTATTTAAATTTATTGTCAATATAGAGTTATACAATTTTTAATTTTTTTTTATCACTACCATCATAATATATGATTTTAAATAAAGAAGACCTTACTTGATTCATTTAATGGTTTTGCAATTTGAATACTATGATTCAATCAATGATTTATTACTACTATTGCTCTACATTGGTGTAATACGGTATACCATTATAAAGTGATTTATGATTTCTACTAGTTGCTCTCTAGACCCTTGTTTGACTATGTAATCTCTTTCAGTTGTAATGTTAGTCATGGAAGCTTTTCTGTAAAAGACATGCATGACACATTTTAGATCGGAATACAATTTGAAAGCTCACCTGAAAAGTTAATGAAACTTTATCAGAGCAGCTCACCTTGTTCTTTCAGCATGCTTTGGAAATGAAATTTATGAATAAATTTCTGTTTTTTTTCTTATTTTACATGTTTGCCATGATACAGCTAGTTACATATATGCAAATCTCTACCTTTTTTTTGTTTCTAAATCTTGCATCAATATTATCATCTTGTTAGTTTGCAAAAAAAGAAAAAATCATGATCTTGTTAATTTGCAGGCTACTCTACGGGGTCTTTGTGATGATTTGGATATTCCTTTTCAACCTGCAATGCTCAAGTATACATAGTTTTTATTTTGCAAGCCCAGGCCTTGTGCTGCTCTTTTTTCTGGTCTTTCTTTTTCAATGTTGTCTAGTTGCCATCTCCTGAGATTTGTTCTTTTTTGAGTCTTTAATTGAAAATTTTGTTATGGCATTCATTAAGTTACAATTTGGTGTAATGAAGGAATGTTTTTAATTGTTGTTCTCCTGCATCAATTATTTTGCATGCATACATGACAAGTTAACCATTCAAATTTTGAACTTGCCAGTTGGGAAACAGGTCCAAAACCAATAGATGGCCTGTGGGCTCCTTGGTGGTATACAACTGTACATAAATCTACTGGTTTTAAGCAAGCTAGGAAGTATCCTCAGGTATGCAGTTTTTGGTGGTATGCTTCCAGTTTAGTTCCTGTTGTAAAGAGTCCAGGCCATTATTTCATTTTAAATATAAATAGTATTTTTTAATTGTTTGCACCATTGTCCATTACTAATAGTGTTTGATCTTATAGCAATTGGATGCTAGGTAGGTGTTTTTTTATGAACGCAAGATAGTCCTATGTCTTCTATCTCTGTAAAAGATTAGATCCCATGTGAAAATGAAGAAGACAAGAAATTTTTTTTGGTGTGTGATTGATTGGGGGAATATAATTTGACTGGAGTGGGGGACAAAAATCCTGACTGAGTTAATGCTGTATTCCTTTTTTCCTTTTCAGCCATTCCCTTTTCTCTCTATGGTTTGTTGGAGCAAAGTCTACCCCTGTATAATATGCTTCGGCGCCATGTGAAGAAGAAGTCATCCCTTCTGAGCCCTCCTTTACCTCCTCCCGATCTTCCAGTTCCTGCAAATGAGAAATTGCTTGCTTGGGTTGGTGATGAGATTGTGACACGTGAGAGTGCAAAGGTACTTAATTGTATGACACTTGAAGGTCTCCTGTCAGTAGAATCAAGCATCTTATTTATGTGATTGATGCACACATTATCATGGTTTTTAATTGTTACCTTGTGATCTAGCAGGTTTCTGTGTTTGATTCAGTTGTCCAAGGAGGTGACTCAGTTTGGGAGGGTCTTCGAGTGTATAATGGAAAGATTTTTAAGCTTGAGGAACATCTAGACAGGTAGTGTTACAAAACAGAGAAATTGAATAGTGTAATTTTATTCTATAATATTCTAGCTGATTAACTGTTTAATTAAACATGCATAAATTGAATTATTAATGTAATAAACTCAAATGAGTATTAGTAAATCACGAACAGCAGGAAAGTTATTATGATGACATCTTTTTGCTAGCCTTGGCATTTTGAGATAGTTACCATTGAAAAGAATACAAAAATGGTAATGCATGCAGGGTACATCATTTATTTTCACACTTCCTTTGGAGTTTTAGCATTCATTTTAGACATACTTCCTCTTATTTCCTCTTGTTTGCCTATTTAATCTAATGATCTTTTCTACTTCACTGATTCATTTCGAATGAGACTTGCACTTAACTCTCAGTGTGCAATGTGTGATGCATATATAGGTTCTGCTTCTCTTTTACCATAGAGTATCAACAGTTATCCTTATCTTTTGCCATCATGAGTATGAGTATTTTTCTTTCTACTCCTGTGAGTCACTCATATCTTCTTATAAACCATGTAGTCTTATGTAGTATCCAATAAATTGATGCACAAGGTTGAAAAGTTTCTGCTAGCTTGCATTTTTCAATGAGTAATGCTATTTCATCTGAAGAAATAGCATAACACACCAAAACCACTTGTGTTGAAAATCAAAGCTGCTTATCCATGATTGTCGGACCTGCAGCAGTCAATCTCTTACGGACATGCAGCACTCATTCAGTGGGCTTAGTGGTATTAATGGTTGCTTGGTGTAGTGTTTTTTTGGCAAACAATTTCTGACAGATGTAGGAATAATCTGACAGAAGGCGCTCCTATTTCTTGAAACTTTTCTATTGAGCATTGTTCAGCCTAACTAAATAGTTAAATTATTAAAAAGCTAAAATCATGATATAAAATGAATTAAATTTTTCTAGAGCAAAATTATTGAGTGTACTTCTCTTCAAGTCATGATGTATAGGTGGATGTTCTTCAGTTATGAAGTTTGGTTTTATTTCTTATCAGTTTAACTAAACTTGAAGGTCATAATATATCATATTATTCTGTACTCATAATATTTAATTTTATTTGTAAAAATATCTTGTCTCCATCGATGTTTTTTTATCTCTGACATGTCTTGCTTCTCATCAGGATGTTTGATTCAGAAAAAGCTTTGGCTTTTGAAAATGTTCCAACTCGAGATGAGGTGAGTCTGAAGATGCATTCTGTTCATCTATCACATATCACTCGAAATGCAGCCTCATTTTTTTATCCTAATAAGCTATATGTTTCATGGTACTGTGTCTTGTTGAAAAGCAAAGTGCTAAATTCCATTGTCTTTGGACTTGTTTAATTCATCATAGTGATGAGTGTAGTTGCAACAAATTGCAGATTAAGGAGGCTGTTTTCATCACTCTAAGTAGGAATGGGATGTTTGACAATTCCCACATTCGGCTTTCTCTAACACGAGGGAAGAAGGTTTTGTTCTCTCTCTCACTCTCTCATCATTTCAGTTATGTAAATTCTTTTGTATTTTATCCATCATTCACATGGTAATCGCCAGTATTATATGGTAGAGGCTGCAGGGTTTTCTTTAGTATAGACTATTTGCATTCAAAATACCTCTCAACAGGTTTCTTATTTTTATACAGTACCCTGATTATTATCTTGACCTGAAATCTTAATAATGATAAAGAGATGCAAAGGGGTCCCGTTAGCTACCTATTGAATGAGAATCGTGTATGTAGTTTATAATCTTGATGAAATTGATTAATAAGACTGATGAAACTTTAAGCCTGTGCTCTTGAGTAACCTTTTTCTGCTGATATGGGTATCAATGAACCCCGTGTAAATATGCAATACGCTGAATGATTGTCTATGTTGCATGAGTAATGACCATATTTTATACCATAAATCATATGTAATTCTACGGAACAACACGCCTTTTAACTGACATAAAAAAATTCTTTTCTTCTCTAGGTTACTTCGGGGATGAGCCCAGCATTCAATCTTTATGGATGCACATTAATTGGTAACTTCCTATCCCTATAACTAATAACATTGATGCTGGTATCAAAATATTTACATTCCTGAAAGAATTTCTGTATACCAATGCTGGTATTACTGAGCAATTCGAAAATTTTGGATTGACCTAACAAGATCTGTTTCCTTAAGGTTTCCATTTTTTCATGGGAATGATGTCAAAGTATTAATTGCATGCTTGACTTGGTGTTCAAGGAGATCATAGGAAGAAACTGCCCAACTTCTGCACTGAATTGATAACTTCTTTGATCTTGGGAACCTTTCTGAGAATTTACTTTAAGTCCAATATTTGGTTCCAGAACAATTATCTTTGCGGATACATTTTGTTTATGTGACTTGACATAATGGATTATCTAGGAAGTTTGGAAAGTTATATTCTTAAAATGCAATTCAGTTTAGGAGTCATATGCTTTTATAGGGATTTATCATTTCTTATATGGTGGTTAATTGAGCAGTTCAATAGACTTGGCATGCTAATAAGAGCAACAATTTGAGCTTTCCAGCCCATTCAATGTGGAAGCATAGTGGTTCCAGAAGAATGCTCAGATGTTTGTGGAGTTATACAAGACAATGTTTTCATTTGGGTTTAATTTTCATGTATAAGTTACCATAATTATTTCATGACTCAAAATATGCTTTTCAAATGGATAGATTAATTTATACTAAAATTGGTGCTTCTTGAAATATGCAGTGCTTGCTGAATGGAAGCCCCCAGTTTATGATAATACGCATGGTATAGTTCTTGTCACAGCTACAACACGCCGTAATTCACCAAATGTAAGTTTCTTATTTGTATACTTGTTAATATGAGAAGAATTTTGTTTAATTATGTTTGAATTACTAGTGAACTTTATGTCTCATCAAATAATAGCCATCATCCAAACTTCTCTGTTATATCCCCTTGGTAGTAATGTCAATGTTTTGGAACCAGAGTTTGGACGTGGATATGTAGACGAAAGAAAAGAAAGGTATTATTTGTGTTATCATTGGAGCAAAGTTCAAATCTCCAGAATTAGAATTGTCAAACTTGAGAGCCAACATCTCTTGACTATATCCAATCAAACATCATAGGTTGGACCCCATGTTATCATGGTTTTCATTTATTTGATGTAATATGATGGAGAGGCACATGATTGACACTGTTTCTGCGTCAATTAGTATTATACTAGAATATTGGCATACAAGGATCTGCTCTATTCCTTCCAAAAAAAAATTTAATTTATAAATAATCATATGGATAATGGAGATAGAGAGAAAAGAGAGAGGTGCCTAAAGAAGTTGAAAGTAAAAGGAAAAGTGGGGGATATATATCATCGATTTTCCTTTGACAAACCAATGTGTTACCTTAGACTGATCACCATCAGAGAAGAAAAAAAAAATTAGCTTCTATTTATTGGGCCCCATGTGAACATATCATTGACATTCCTTTGACATACCAATCTATATTATACTTCGATGAATGTAGGCTTGTGTTTTCATGTGCACCACATTATGCTCAAGCATATTTCTGATAACTGTAGGTATATTTACATCAGATAGAAGAGAAATTTATTGACTTTGGTATTGAATTGTTGATTTATAAATTATAACAAATGAGATCGATATCGTGTTCCTGTTTCACTTCCATGCTTAAGCATATGAAATTCTTCTGAAATTATTTATTGTCATTATATTAATTGAAAGTGGCATGTGATAGCCTTGGATATAGCTGTTAACGGATGCCAACAAAATTGTGTTTTCTTGACATAGTCAGTTCGTCCAGCTGACTTTGTCTCTTCCCCTTTTTTGCGTGTTTTCTTTACCAGAATTTGGATTCAAAGATTCATCACAATAACCTCCTCAATAACATACTTGCAAAGGTATTTTCCTATTTTCCTCGTGAATTTCCATGTAGTAATTAATGTAAAATGTATTTAGTATTATTGCTAGTAGATTATATTCGATTGGAACAAAGATGGTTGCTGAGTTAATCACGAATTTAGACAGTTTAATCCTTAGAGTAATATCAATCTAGAGTATTGGGGATAATGTTTAATAAGAAAAAAAAATGCAATTTCTTTTTCTTACCCATGCTGATGTGCTTTCATTTTTTTTTGTTCCCCCGGGGGGGGGGGGGAGGGTTTACGATTTATTATATGGACAGAGACACTTGATTAACTGATGCAAGCATGATAGAAACATAGCTTTTAAACATCTTGTCATGCTAATATCCTGTGATTCTCAATGATATTTCTTATGCTAATAATAAAAATGTCATTATTTGTCCTGCTGCAGATCGAAGGCAATAATGCAAAAGCAGATGATGCAATCATGCTTGACAAAGATGGTTATGTGTCTGAAACCAATGCAACAAACATGGTATGTCGTCAACTTTGCCATAACTATCAGAAAGGTCTTTGTTCTCTATTTTGCTAATTAATAATTATATGCTAGGGATTGCTAGGTAGCAGGGAGATGGTTCTTGGAGTCCTGATTTATACAACTTTGAAAAAAGAAAAAAATTGTTAGCATGGATAACTTTAAGCCGATGACATATCAATCAACTTGACGCATAGCTTAAACCTTAAAGAATGTAAAATCATACCCTACATCATGTAACAGTACTGCTAATGTGTTCTTCGTTCATCCTAACCTTGCAGTGTTAGTGTATGTTTGAATTAATTTATTTTATAATTAAAATAGTTTATAATTAAAAAATTTTAAAATTTTTTTTAAAAAAAAGTGATTTTTTTCATTAAAAACAAATGATTCCAACATGCTTTTATAGAATGGAAAATTTCAGGCCCAAAGTAAAATCCAAATTTCTGTTTGCCCGAATTAGGGGCCGGGCTGCAGGTGCTAGACAGCTTTGTTGGGCTGTTTCGTACTTGCCCCACGCCCCATTTAGATGACTGTGCTGTTTGTGAGCATTTGGCATTCCAGCCCAAAAGGGTAAGGCCCATTTGGCATTGCCCCAATTCCAAATCCCTGTGCTGCAGTCCCAACCGGAAAATCCTATGCAAGATTGGGCTCATAAGATGCCATATCACGTTTACCGAAAAAAAAAAAAGGTGCCATCATCACCCTCGTAATACCGGCCATGGCGTCCACCCCTCGTTCGCGGCGACCCCCGCGACATCTGCTCTTATTCACGGTGCCGTTTCTTCATGGCCACATCTTCGCAGTGAGTAGACTACAGAGATGTGCCAAGGGTCTGAACATTAGGTTCCTGTAATTCCGTGCCTCTCTCTTTCTCTCTATCTCTTACATAAACTAACTGCTATAGGTGGCCGTAGGAATCTGATTTGAATTAACTAATAAGCTTTGGACGAGGCCCATTGATTTTTTTGCCTGTGTTGAATTTTGCTACTGTGGCTTGTGGGTCGCACAAACTTGTTGAATTTTGCTGTTGCAGGTTTGAATTTCAAACTCCAAATCTTTCTTCGGTGATTCATTTGCTACATTCAGTGGTTGATTCTTGATTATTTTGGATTTAAATTAAATAGATATTGATACTTTGGTGTGAGCCCCGGGAACAACATTCTGGAGCTGCCAGAGTAGTCCTGTGTAGCCCGATAGATCTGGGCTGGCCCAGCATTTATGCTGGTGCTTTCCCGAGCTAATTTTAGTCCAGTTTGACCCAAAATTAACTTAGACCCCAAAGGGCCAGCCCGAATTGACAGCCATACATCAGGGGTTGCTAGCAACAGAGAATGGTAGACTGCATGAAATGATTTGGTACACTTCAACTAATATACTGCTCTACTTTGTGCAGTTCATAGTTAAAAAGGGCCGTGTTTTGACACCTCATGCTGATTACTGTCTTCCTGGCATTACTCGAGCAACTGTAAGTTGTGAAAATTCGCTCTTGTTTGTTTATGCCAATCTCTATTTTAAACTTACATGTACCATTCTTAGGAGCACTGTTCAATTTCTCCAATAGTAAATTTAACAAATGTGCAGATGAAGTAAAATAATAATATATGTTCAATGTGGATGACTGAGACCGGATTAAACTGCTAGAATTTGGAAGGGAAAAGCATGAAAGGAGACAAACAAATATGATGTACTTTTATGTGGGGGATTTGGGATCAATAAACCACTTAAATATAGGTATAATATGAAAAACTAGTTATCCATATTTCAAAGTGCCATGAGACATATTGTAGAATATATGTTTAGACGCCAGTATACAATGACACCCAAACACCAATTTCAACAATAAGTAGTGCTCTTATTCAGCAATATATTTTATTAGCTAGTATGGGCACCATCTTGTTGGCTTTAAAATAAGTCTTTATAGAAAATGGAGTAGATGAATAGAAAAGATTAGGATTATAAATTATTATTCATTCAACAAGTTCAAAGTTCTTATTATCTCCTTCAGATTCTAAATTACATTTATTATTGTATTCTGGCATTGATGGAACTCAGCTGTTTCTCTATTTTAGGTAATAGATCTTGTTGTGAAGGAACAGTTAATCTTAGAGGAGCGGAGAATCAGCCTATCAGAAGTGCATACTGCAGATGAGGTTTGTCAATAATATCTACTATTTCAAATATCTTCCAAAAGCTTTCCTAAATTTGAAATTTGTTCATTTTTCACTGAATAATATTTTTGGCTGGTTTATGGAAATGAGGGATGTACATCCAACTAAATTATATTTCTTAGATATAAAAACATTAGTGTTTCTTGTACCACACTGCGAGATGTCATGACAAGATTGCATTTATTGTGCGATTGAATTTCAATGAAAGTTACATAGTATTGACCTCATTAGTTGCTTCCTGAACTTTATAGTCTGGCTAGGAATGCCTAGCAAAATTCAAGTTTGCCCCAATATGGGACTTTGTTGTTTTATTTCCATTGCATGATTATACGAGGAATATATTAAGCATCTTGAACTTCTTCTCTTTGCGCTGAATAGCTTTACTACTGGATTAAAAATCCTTCGAACCTCATAAATCTTTGTTATCTCTCTCTCTCTCTCTCTCTCTCCAAAGATTCAAATTTATGTTGAGTTATAATTAAAAGGCTGCCCTGCAGATATGGACAACAGGAACAATGGGAGAGCTGAGCCCAGTAAGTGCCTTATACCTTATCAATTGACTTTGGTCTGAATTATATTGTTTGACATGATAGAGTACTTGGTTTGGGTTTTCTGCTCCCCCTGGTCTGCTCAAAGGTTATGTGATCGTCGGCTAGGTGCGCTTGTAGAATATTAATCGGTTCCTTTTATAATCAATTGCATAAATGACTGTCAAACCTGAAAATGTTCGTTGATATGTAGTACCATGATGATGACCAACTTGTGTCTAGTCAACTCCTGAATTTTGATGCGTCTGTGTTACTGGCAAGTCTCAGCCAATTTATTAGCCAGGATAGAATAAGCAACAAGTACATTGGTTAAAATGAAAGGTTAATCTATGGAGAGCTCAAGCTTCAAGAGGTTGAGCTCTTATTGGTGGAATTGACTTCTCAGTTGACTTGATTGTTTTAATTTTTAATTAAAAAATCAAGGTATGAATCTCAATGTGCATTTAAATATTTAATGGTGAAAAAGCTCAACCTCTTGAAAGCTTGAGCTCTTCATAGACTCAAACCCTAAAATGAAATGTAAATATGCTTGACTCAAGTTGTTAAGCTGACTAACTCAGCATCTTAATTGATGAACTCAGCAAAAATCCTAGGCCTTTAATCCTTATGCTTCTATAGAATGAGTTAGTCCCAATCCCTTTGGAACTTCACAAGCATGTGCATCGGTTATCCATCTGACTGCTTTGGATTCTTACCAATGTTATTAACACCGTGACAGAGAAATTTGATAGTCAACTAACTTGGCTTCTTGGCACCCATTTAGTTGATTGTTAACTCTTGGGCATAAACTTCTTTGGATACCACCTCCAGGTAGTGAAGGTTGATGGCCGCACAATTGGCAATGGAGAAGTAGGGCCAGTGACTAAAAGATTGCAAGCTGCTTATAAAAAGTTGACAGAACAGTCTGGTGTACCTATACCAACCTACCATGAGACTTGAAAGGTGTAGAATCTTTTTCTTGTGCTCTTAACCTACGCAAACAACCTTTAGACTTTGCCACACCTCACATTTTGCTCTTAATGTTTTCCATAATCCCAATTTTCTTTTCATTTCTTCCAGTCTGCAGTTGGAAGTGAGTGATATTACTGGTGTACCGTTGCTGAAATGTACCAATCTTTGCACTTTTCGCTCATATAAGTCATAAAGAATAAAAATGTTTTCGCTCATGAGTTTATAAATGTAATGTAAAATATAACTTCCATCATCTTCTCACTTTCTGTTATTTTTTTGTTTTTTAAATTATCTCACATTTATTTTGCATCTGAACTCTCGCTCTATTATAGCCCTATCTTAAACATGCTTTGCATGTTTATTTGGATATTGTATCTTTATCTTCTCTCTTCTTTTTTTTTCAATTTTAGATTCGAAAATAAATAATGATAGGTAAATTGTTATGTTTGATTTTCATTGCAACTTTTTTTTTTATCTAGCAGACAAATATTTTTCAAAAATAGAACTAGTACACCAGAAGTAAATCAAAATCCATTGCCTTGGCCCGACACAAACGCGTATAGCTGTGCCAACCAGCTTATATACATTGGTACCAGCCCATGACAGGGCTGTGATGCGAATCGGAGCGCAATACTCCTTAAGCCAAATGCTTTGGATGTACATATTTTTCACTCTAGGGAGGGGAACAAACAAGTAAATGGTATTTGCGCACACGATTTTATATGCCTCTTTCTTTTGTAAGCTACTATTTAGTTTATATTTTATTGATTTATTATAACGTAACTATTGATTATTTTATAATTGACAATTAATATTTAATGTAAGTGAAAGTGCATGGAGTTCTGGGGAAAAAATGTACAAAAAGCATTACTCTATATAATATAGTGTTTAAAAAGAGCAATTTTCATAATACTTTTATGGCATACTTTTATAGGGCGTATGAATAAAGCAACTTTTCTATTTGGGTCAAGACCGCAATCAGGTAACTGACTGATAAACAATTACCATTCAATTTTTTTCCGTCCGGTTAACAAACCATATAATATATTTTTTGGGGGTTCGTCAACCAAATAATGTTATCAGTGAGAAAAGTTCGACTTTTGGGCCCAATTGACTTTGGGCTCAAGTAATTTAACCTTTCTGAAAGCCCTCATTATTGCACAGCGAGAAAGAATGTCTTTGGGACAGCCTCACACGGGGTGCGTAAGAATGGCACAGCCTCACCCCACAGTACACTGACCAAAGTAATCAACAGCTCGTTGACTTCAACTGCTGTCGCCCTGCCCTTGACCCATTTTATTTTATATTATTTGTATAGATGATTTCTCAAGTTTTATTAAACCCAAAGAAAAAGGATACTCTTACTTCCTAATGTTAAGAAGCGCAGGATGAAATTCAATTGTGACAACCTCCAAAGCCTATTGAGCAGTGTTTCGTGTGGACCAACATGGGGAATATTCACGTTCACTTTGTTTCCTTCAATTATTAGCGTCTTTCTCTTTTATTATGTCATTTCCTGTTTCGGGGTGCTTGTCATTGTTTTTCTAGTGCCTTTATCTCCTTATGCTTTATTCTCTTTGATAAAAGAATGGAAGTCACTGTCTCTAGTTTCCCTACTATTTCTTTATTAACTTTGCCTTCTACTTCAACTGTATGGTATATGCTGCAACGACTAATCTTGCATCCCTTTTGTATGTTCTCTATTTCCCTAGATGCAATCCAAGCCCAATCTTCATGTCTTGGTATAAAAGGCGCTTAAAGAACACTTTTGCTTCGATCTTTTTTCCTGTGGGAATCTATGAACGCCATGTTCCCCACAATAGAACAACTAGATAAAAACAAACAGGTATATAAGAGTTGGAATCTTCTAAAACACAACCCTGGAGCTTCTTCAACAACCAATGAATTATTTATTTTTATATTCTGCTCGGCTGCACCACGTTGTAGTTGTACGATTCATGTGAAATTTGACATTAAAAAATCCCGGGAGAAGGCCCAAAACAATAGGGAAAGAAAGTTTAATATAAATGAGTAATATTATACAGTCAAAAAAATATAAATTTTTTTATAAAACTTAACTAAATTTAAAAATAATTAATAAATAAAATAAAATATTAAGAATAATTTGTTTATTTAAAAGTTAACAAATATGTTAGATATTTTTTTTTAATTTCAAAGGACAGTTGAATCAACTAAAGACTACACCCATCACTAGTTTTATATTAATTAAAAAAAGAAAAATATATTTTATTACAAATTCATATTGACATTCACGGTAAGAAGGTATATAAACCTAATTAAAACAGGAATCAAAAATAAACTCTACAATTAATATATCAGATTTTGATCTTCAAGTTTTGAGAAATTCCCCCAACATGTTCAGTTAAGCTTTACTCATTAACATATTTCACTATAATGCCCCTTTCGTTCACCCAAAAACAAAAACAACTTAAGTATTTCAATAATCGTAATGATAATATCCTGCACTTTTTTAACCCTTATCTTGATAAACTAGGTTGTAATGAAGGTAGCATGGATTAAAGAGGAAGATTCCAAGCATAAAGTTAAGGTAGGATGTGAAGCTAAATATTAATTAAAAATATGATTAGCAAATGATGTGAAGACAAAGTTCAATTATTTTAGGGCAATGCTATTTCGACGGACAGCATACGGAACCGAAAGGTTAAATTCAATGTGCTGTCACTCTAGCATTAAATAGCCTAAAAAAATATTAAGTTTAATTTGAGTTCATTATTAATATAAAAAAAATTATATTATTATTTAATTATGAGTTGTTAAACCATTAAAAAAATTAATTAAGAAAACGATTATCTAAACAGTTAAATACTAAGTAAAATGTTATTAAATAATAATATAAAAAAAAATTTACATTGTAAATGAATAAAAATATTCATAAAAAATTACGAATTTTGAGAGAAATATTTAACTGTCTAAATTTTATTATAAAGTTAATTTATAACACAGATTCAATATGAGAGTACATGAAATTTTCAGATAAATTAAAACTTAAACCTTTAACTTTGACCCATATGCTCATTGCCACTTGGTTTACATCAGCTTCAACCTCCTCCCTGAAGTTGTGGTCAGATCGTGCCTGAAGATGCAGTAGGAGTTTAGTTTCCTACAGTTGTAGTATCTAGTTAGTCTATTTTTCAAAAAAAGAAAAAAAAAACTATGAAAATTAGACCTTATGATTTGAAGATGTGCAAATAATTTTTTAAATTTTATATTTTGTGTGAAAAATATACTTCGTTAAGTAAATCATTAAATATTTAATGCAATTGTCTCCTAACCTATAGGTGATAAAAATTCACAAATAAGTGATAAATAAAAAATAAAAATATTTTAAAATAAAATAATACAAATAAAAGGAATGATCACATATAATGATAGGCAAAATTAAGATTTTATTTATTATTTTTTATTAATTTTTTAGTGTCACATAATAAGTCCGTAATATATTTAATGGTCTGTTTAACAGATGATATTTTTGTTACAGAATATACACATTTTCAAATCATAAAGTGTAGTACTCATTACTTCTTCTTTTTTCATTTTTACGGCTAGAATTCTGAATTCCCATCCCAGTTATTGTCGGACTCAACAGCATTAGCACAGTTGCAACTTTTTTGGGTTTGGCGTACTGTCCGGTGAAATACGATTTTTTATTATTTTGATATGCTTTACTGGTACTGATAACTACCGCAAGGATGTAAAGAAACTAGTCGTCTAACGCAACATTGTGGAGAGAGTTTTATAGGATTTTTCTTTTTAGCAAAAATTAGCAGTTGCAGAATTCACTTTTCTGCAACTTTCTCTGCAAAATTGCCACTTTTGGATACCTTTGCTGAGTTGTCTCGTGTGTGTAACACAGCTAGTTTAACCAAATACTAGCTGATACATAGTTGAAGTCTTGAAGATGCTTATAAAATTAGAAAGCATGCTATAAATATATGTTATTAATGTTTTAGATTTGACCCAAGAAAGAATTTTCACTCAACTAGATGGGGGAACAGAACAAGGTTTTAAATTTCAGAAAACCTCAGAGAATGAGATCATGGTTGAATGGCCACGACCTAAAAAGCCTTGCAATCCACTACTCAAGCAATCATCATGCCAACTCAAATCTCCATTGCATACAAAAAGTCTGAGTACGGAGTAAAACAGATGAATGAAAGGAGAACTTTTTCACCTAGACAAGTCACTCTATTTGCTGACTCAAATCACTCAATAACACTTCTCCAATGGACAAGCTAACCACAAAAAGGTCTTTGCTTTTAGCAATAGTTTAATTTACATCTGTAGCTTTATTCTTTTCATTCTGCTCCTGGAGATATTCGATAACCCCACCACAAAATCAACTTTCTTTTATTTTTTTTTGCCTAGGGATTCGACTACGAATATCGGACAACTCCATGGGGCCAATTATTTTACCTTCAACGTAGTAATCATTTGCAGTTTTTTTTTTTTTAATAGTGTTACATAAAATAACTTCAGAGGCAGAAAGTGAAGAAAGAGTTCCAAGATATAATACATACACGTACACTAGGACACATGCATATGTGGGTTCCTTGATTCAGTTTAGCCATCTTGATAATGGTGATGATAAGGATGGACCATTTTTTTATTTGATCTGTGAGAAACATAAAAAGATGCGTGCAGAGAAAAACTAGTTCTTATAAAGCTGTGCTCCGCAGTCTTCCCCTCAATGCAGTTCAACGTACAGAGCTGAACCTCCTTTAACCTTTCTATGCAAGTCTACGACAGCTTTCCATCTTCAGCATATAATGCAAAACTTTGATTTATGAATTTCATTTAATCAAATTTTGCAGAAACAACTTCTATTATAATGCTTGAGTCTAATCATTCAGAACAGAAGCTCTGAAAATTGTGCAGTGCTGCAGTGCAGGTTAGATAATTCGGATCATAACATGAAATCAAGTCATGGAGTCTCAACTCTTAAGCCTCTTCATTCCTTGCCTTGGTATTCTGATGACACAAAGGTCTGTGATGAATATTGAGTTGATTTTTTGGCATTTTAGAGTTAGACATTGTCCAGAGACAAGAATCAAGACCAAATTGGGGGGTTTAGTTGGTTTAATTGTTCAGAAGTATAAATTATCACAACCAAATAAAAGAAAACAATATGGACTAATTAAATATGTGACAATGGTCAAAAACCTTTGGCTGTCTTTTTCATTGCTTCAATATTATTTTGAGAAATTCTCAATTTGGGCTTGACAATTTACTTAAGGTTGAGATTGCATGGCCAAACACCATGAAAGCAAGGTAGGCAGAATTGACCAAGCACCTAAATATGTCTCAAGCACAATATACTACAACCTTCTCCACCCCGTCCCCATAGAAAAAGAGAAGACAGAGAGAGAGATCAAAAGGAACCAGCTACAAAGACACACACACACACACACACACATATATATAAGAAGGAATAAACCAAAAACTTCCTCCAAGGAGCCCACAGCAAGGCACTATCAGTATATTAACAAAGGATGAACAGCCGTTGCAATAATTGGGTACAGCACCTTGAAAGAAGAAGAAAAGAGAAAGAAATATCCACCATGAATAATGTCTTGAGGTTAAAAAACAAAATGGGGCAATTAGTTCAAGTTCGGATCTTAATTCAACCCTGCCTCTTGTTGAATCCTATCCAGCATTTGGTATACCGCTGCGGCTATCTCATCCACTGATCCCAGACTGCAATCATCTTCTACCTGCAATAAAATTTTCAATAGACTTTCACTTTCAGGGCTTACAAAGACATGGAGTGGAGCAGAAAAGAACCACGGAGACTGCTAAAAATGCCCCCAAACCAAGGCAACGAAGACAAACCTTGACACTGAGAGAGTAGAGGACAATTTCACCAGTGGTAGTGACATTTAGGTGCAAGATTGTGAGACGCATGCTATGCAAACCAGATACCATCTTCAAGAGCTGCTTTGGCCTCCTCTCGGATCTTATTTTGAGATTTGCATGGCTCTCCACCATTGTCACTTCTATATCAGCAATGCCAGACTGAACCTCACCCACTTGCTCGCCTATGGCCGCAGAGCTATCGCAGCCACTAGCACTTGTTGAATACTGGGGAAAGGTGAAGAACTCAGAAAAGGGCATATTTGCACCCGCATCAGATTTCCCCTCTGTTTCTTTCTGAGCACCAAGAAATTGCAGCCTCTGTTCAAGCTCCTTAACAAAGTTAATAGCGCCTCCAATTATAGAAGCTTGATCACCCTGCATTCACCAATGAAAACACAAGCAAACCCAGTTCAAGAAACAAAAAAGCAGAAGCATTACTAGAAGCCATTTTTAGTTTGGAGGAAGAAATAAGCAAAGTAGGAGTACCCTTTGGACATAGGAGTCTGGCATCAGAGAGCGAAGAACAGAGAGATACTCATTCATCTGCTTCCTTCGATTGCGCTCCACAGCAATGTGAGTCATTCTCTGGTTCTCAATTTCTTCCTTGTTCTTTCTGGTTTTGACTCTGCGCCTCTTGGGGCGAGCAGGGGTGGAGGTGGAGCTATCCAAGTTTTGGGTGTTGCTGGCATCAGCGACCTCTGAGGATGGATTGGAGTTGGAGAGATGCAGTTCATTCAAGTGGGGCAACATTGATGGCGGGGAGCAGTTCCAATCTGCATAAGGATGATTCTCTGTTTGGTTCTCGAGAAAACCGATGGAGCCTTGCTCTTCTTCTCTTTCAAGGTTGAGTTCGTCGTAGCCCCAGTGGCCTGCACCCGCCAATAAGTTGTAGTTGTAGAGGTCTTTGCCTCCATAACCAAATGGGTCTTGTGGTTGTGGATATACCACTGCTTCTAGTGCCATGGCGCTCTCTCTCTCTCCCTTTGGCAAACACATACAATTCTGATGTTGAGGCCCTCGAAGAAGAAGAGGAAGAAGCGGAGTTTGGTCCTCTTTTGGGAAGAGTATTTTGGGCTTATAAAGGCCTAGCTTCAGGATACAAAATGGACAGTGCCTTGCTCGTGAATTAGAGTTGAACTTTTGAAGGTATACACCATTTATCTTCCTCACTTAATACTTTAAGTTTTTTGGACACTTTATTTATAATATAGTATGAAAGTTTTTAATATAAGATAAGATAAGCATTTGCATGAAAAATTATTACATATACTTATAATGTTATTAGTATTATATTTTATTTAATTATATTTTAACATTTTAATATTAAATTATTAAAAATCATATTTATTAAAAGAAAAAATATACTTTAAAATAAAAATAATTAATATTATATTGATAAAAATATTTTTTAATTATTTAATACTAAAATATCAATATATAATTGAATGAAAACATAATTCTAATAATACTTTAAAAATATTTAATAATTTCTTTTGCTACATTGTTGAACACATTAAAAATACAAAATTATTCATTTTAAATAATTTGTCTATGACATATGTTAGGTTCATGAAGACAAAAACACTAGAAGAAATAAAGGAGAAAAAAAAAAAGATGAGAGACAAGAAGAGATTGTGGTAGGAACATGGTGCGGTAGGCGTATATGAATTGAACTTGTAGGACAACATACTCGCACTTTTACTGTTTTACAACCCTTGCAGGGTGCAATCATGTCTAGATTTGTATGAAAATGATGTATTGAAAAACATAATAATACACACAAAAAATGTACACATTCATGAACTTCAAAAGAAAAAAAAAAAAAGCTAATTTATCCATAGGACAAACAAGGACCAACATTATATATTGCAAAACAAATTAAACAAATCATTCACAGCTGTTTAAACAAAACATTGCATGATTTTTCATTTCTTTTTAATCACAACGCATCGCTTGGTATAATTTCAAGGAAATGTTTGGTCTGTTTCGTGTGTGTTTTTATAATGACAATGTGAGAATTTAAACTTCAAACTTTTCTCAAATTATCTAAAATAGTACTCCTGACTTCTAGTAATTTGGCATATTGTTATTTAAATATAAATATATAAAGTGCCTCGATATTTTAAATGGGGTCTTTTGGTGCCTATGTTTGGTATGTTACATGTGGATGTGAATTGATCGAGAATCTTAGGTCCAATCTCATGTCGATCAACTTTAAGATATGAATATTCAAGATATCTAAAAATGCTATAATTAGTTTGTCTACTACACTTTAAATAAAAAATTGGCGATTATATATTCAAATATTCTATGTATAAAAAAAATTCAATATTATTTTTTGCTATCATCAAATTAATGTGATCACATATTTTTAAAAAAATTAAAAAAAATATGTGTTTGTGTGAACAGATTGCAATTTTGCTTTTTTTTTTTTTTTGAAAGAGGAGGGCTAGAGGGCAGAAACGGAAGACAGATCGATAGAGATGAGCTTTTGTATCCAAAATATATATATATATATATATATATATATATAGAGAGAGAGAGAGAGAGAGCTTTAATTATTAGTATTTATTATACTTGAGTATTTCTGTATAAAAAAGAAATTATACCTGAGTATTTAAAGACACCTAAAAGTTTAAAATTTTTAATACTAAACAAACCTTTAATTTCAATGCAAAAAGATACTATTGATGTAAATTTTTTATTTGTTTAGTAAGAAGAGAAGGAAGAGTAATGATTTGGTTTCCTTCCTCTTAACATGCTGAAACAAAGCAGAGAAAAATAGCTGCTGAAAATCTCTATATCATAAAGGAATTAATTGTCCAAATTAAGAGATTTAGACTCGACAATCGACAACGTTGTACTGTTTAGTGGAACTCCAAGTGCAATAACAGTGTCATCGTTATTTTAGCCTTCAATTCCTGTCAGCAGTAAATTTAATCAAGCTAGAGAAACCTAGCAACCAGCAACTGTTGTTATCTCCCTTGCTGAAATGGTATGCCCAAACCAACACGACCTGAGGTACCAAGGGTCTAACACTAACAGTGCTACCATAAACATTATTCGCTGCATATTTATTACGGTATTTATGTTTATATATATATATATATATAATAAACTAACATATTAGTCTTTGAAAATATTTTTCATTTACAATTTAGTCCTCAATTTAAATTAATATACAATTTAATCATTCAATTATTCAAATTAGTTTTAAAATAGTCCTTTTATTATCACTTTTAAGAATTTAAATGAAATAAATTTAAACATTTTAAAGACTAAATCATATATTTAATAAAAATTAAGGACTAAATTACGAATGAGATATTTCAAGGATTAAATTACTATTTTACTCTCTCTCTCTCTCTCTCTCTCTCTCTCTCTCTCTCTCTCTATATATATATATATATATATATATATATATAAGTATTCATTAACATATATTAGTTATTGGTTATAAACTTATAATTTGTACATTTTCAAACATTCATTCTAAAAATTAATAATTAATAAATATTTAATAATTTATCAACAAATACCGATATTAAAAAAAATAATGTGACCTTAACTCTATATTCACAAAGCCCATTAAGAGTACAATGTAAGAAGATAACACTGTTATCAATGACTCCTGCGTTTCTGAAATTCATTGACAGTCCAATTAACAAAGGTGCTCACATGAACATCATATGTTTAAGAGACATTTTCTCTAACATTCTAACCATAAGTAGTTTTTTGATGGAGAGAAAGTTAAAAATCAAAACTTACAGAACAAAAAAAAAATGATTTAAGAAATTTAAATCAATATATTATATATATTGTAGGGTGAAAAGTTATATTATATTGCTTCACCACAACAACTCAATATAAAATACGTATAATTCATAATAAAGAAACATCAATAATTAATTACATACAGACAGTACAGTACCAAGAGACCTTTCGACGAAGGTTAGCTAGGCACTGGCTTCAAACTAATGCCAAGAAATGACCTGAGACTTGAGAGCAATCCCTTGACGTCTGAACAACCATCACGATGGATGTAGAAGTCGAAGGAAGGGTACGTGGAAGACTGGAGCATTAATTGCGAACCAACCACATAAGAGTGCCAAATAAGTTTAATGCAGCGAAATACTAAACACACGAACGTAAAATCTACATCCAATTGATGTATTACCCTTGCTAGTCATTGTCGTCATAACGAGTTCCTCACCATCATTATTTGCTATCATGAGTCATTTCATTTTATCAACGATATATTAATGCTATTTACGAAATTATTACCAACACAATTGTGTCGATTGCAAAACTATTAATATAACTATATTTGAGTTTAATAAAAAAAAGAAGAGTTGGATCAGCAAACTCTTATAAAGACACTTGAGTAATTATATATAGTTAAACACATATATTTCTCTCAAGTAATGATATTTTTTGTTTTAATATTTTTTTACGAATGTAATTATAATAATTAGAGTACATTTTTTTCTTATTTATATTATTTTTTTCCATTAAAATCTTACAGTTCAAATGCAAGGCACACACCTTTATACATTTGTTTTTCACAAGAATATTCAAATCAATTATTATGCTGAACTTTCCTCCCATTAATTATTCAATATTTTTGGCAACTGATCCATTAAATTAAAGAAAGTGCAACGGCATGTGAATCAGCAACTAGGTTCAGCTTTTCTCTTGTCACAGTGTTCTTCTGTTGTGGTACAGGAGAAAGTATCCTAATCCTAATCTAAGGTGCAAAGTGATTGGGAATAAACACAAAAACAATGTTATATTTGCCCCCATGAAATAATGAAGAGAGAGGGAAAAAAAAAAACCCTTAAACTAGGGGGATCCTTGGATGCGCGTGTACATCAAAGACCGCATTGAACCTCTAGTTCACAGAGCGTGGGCACATGCTCTCTTCCAAGATTGTGAGGGAATTTCTCAAGACAAAAAGAGAAAGGGCTTAGTCATTTGGTAATAACACGGTCGGAAGTAGGACAAACACAGATCATAAAAAGCAAATGAAGGCTGAGTCACTCAGAGATTCTTGCAAAGCTCAGAAAAAAGCTTAAGAACTTTGTCCATGGAGAAAGAGCAGCACACTTCAATTGTCAGAAATTTTGCAGAGAATCCATGTGCTTCAGAACAAACAGGAGCAACCAAGAGGCTTTCTACAAAGGGAAGGGAAATTAACCTATCTTCAATATTTCGAAACCCACTTAATTAAATTTAGCTTTTTTTTGAAAAAAAAATACATGCAAACTTTAACCTACGATAAATTACTTAAGTTACATTCCTTAACACCTAAACTTCGTTGATAAAATAGTGGTGACTGTGCTGTTGCCTAAGCTTTATGGTTAAAAGTGCATCTTTTTTTTTTCAGTTTAAAGTTCAAACTCAAAGCTCAAACTGAAGGTGCATGCGTTAATTACACAACTTTTTCAGCTGACTTTCTGAAAGGAGTTAAACTTAGAACCCACTCAGGTTAACCCAAAACATGCCAATGTAGAGGCAAATAGTACATTCCGAAATTAAAAAAGAAGAAAAAAAGCATGCCACCTCACACCCAGGTAATCTATACATCGCATGAATAATTAAATAGCACGGTTATTGGCCAACCTATAGAACCATTAAAAGAAATGTTAGGCCCAACTGGCACCCGATTGAATGATTCAAAAGTATTGTTTCATAATAGATACGTTGAAAATGAAGTATGCTAATTAACAATTAATCTCACTGGATTAATCTTTTTTTTTTATTTTTCCCTACACAATAAGGATTGCTATCACATTAATATTATATAAGCATCTTGTCATGTTGTCATCACGGATACATTAATTGATCATGTGGTTAACATATATATGTTTCTAAGAGTACTGTAGCAAACAAGAAATTACTCAACCCTGTCATCTCCTTTGTCATTTTAGTGGGGGCCTCTTAATTTAGTGTAATTTATTAACTCCTTTTAATTAGTGGATATAATTAACCAAGAGCAGACAGTACGTTGTGGCTTATTCTGGCTATCTAATGCATAAAAACAACACTAGGAGCAAAGATATATATATGTGTGTGTGTGTGTGTGTGTGTGTGTGTGTGTGTAATGTGTACGTAAGTGTGAAGATGTATATATCCTGCCAAAAAAATATTGATAAATAAAAGGCTGCAAATTGAGATCTTATTTACTTTTGACTAGCGAGTGTGATCTACTGCCAGTGCATGGGTAGATACAAAGAACTACTAATTAATTAGCAGCTAATATGTAAATATCAAAGAACTATTCATTAATAAGACAAATTAAGTCCATATTTTATACCATCTCTAAAATAAATACATAATTTACATGAAATTTAGTTCATTTTTTAACATAAAAAGTCACAGATATCAATTTTCGGAATCTAATATACGTCTGCACATAAGCACATTGTCATTTAGATGGAGAACAACATCCGAATTATTAGTTCCAACAGAATTATATAATCTATATATATATTACTCCATGGATGGACTTGTTTAGCTAGTTTTAATAAGTTTTTCTCGTTTCCGTATTCAAGGTCATACCAGTCGTTTTGCAGAAGGTGATGGAGATTAAAAGTTTTAGTTTAAAACAATAGAAACTTCAAGGAGAAATTGGCATTACTGGCGTTGTAAGTTAATACTCCGTAGAATAGATTCAGAGGAATGGAAAACCATGCACTTAAGGCATATATAATCTAATTCATTAGGTAGCAAATGTTAGCTTGCGAGCTAGGACAAATATGATTAGCGCGCGGCGTCATGATCAAGCACCGTCCATTAGAAATTCAACCCAAGGATCAAAGATATGAGATATTGATTAGGTAAATCCACACTAAATTTCAATCATTATTAATGAAAAGTGGATGCGGTTAGGGCTATGAAAGATTATTTAGGTACTAGGCCGGTTGATGTCAGAGCCAAATTAAGACTTGATTACACAAGTCAATTGCAGATAATGCATGGAAGTAAAGGTGTTGGTCTAAACACGTATATAAAACTTCATTGGATATGCATTAATATCTTTAATTTACTCTTTGATTTCTTGGAGGCAAAACTGTAATTCCCATTGGCAAGTTAACCAATAAGATTTGCATATATAGATATATACACGTCTTATCATACATGTTGGCCAGATACTATGTACTAAACACTAATGCTGAAGTCTTTTGGGTTCCATTGATGGAATAATTTTGAGCTCCAATGCATGCATGCCGCTTCTACGAGGGAGTCGGTAACTAAGATTATGAAATTGCGGCTTAGTTAATTTTAAGTCTCGCGACCCGTTGGGTTCACACAGAGAGAGGGTTTGATTCGAAGACTGAAGAGTTAATGAAATTAAAGGGGTTTGGTTCATTGGTTGCATCTTGATAAAGATACCGGCAAATTTGTCTGTATTGGGCTATTATAGATGCCTTGGAAGGAAACAAACTGGGGTTTAATTTCAAGGATTCAGATTTTGTTGTTGCCGAAGAACGACGAAACACACACCCCAGGGGTCTACTCTCACATTTGTCCCTTGTGCATGACATCCTATGTATATTAAAATTACATGCATGGCCATCTATAAATTAACTAATCACATATTTAATCATCACCACTGCTCCTATTTATACTTATGTATAACAGCTCACTCTCATGAGTCAATGAGTCATGGCTCGTGAGAGAATCGTATTAATTTACGTTTTAATCGCTGTACATAATAAGAAAATAAAATTTGTCTACTAAAAAAAAAAAACCGTTAACATGTAGGGTTAAACCCAGAACTAAACAGCTGTATAATATTTGAGATCTATTATCTAAGTTTGTTTTTGTAATCACTTACTTAAACCAAACTCATCAAGTGTTCCAAGATTTTAGGTTCTAATCAGTATAATAATCTTGTCTTTGAGCAAGAAGGTTAATTATTCTCCCCTTTAATTAAAAGCTAGCCTCCGTAATCAGTATTTATATGTAGTGCAAGGATATGGATCGTGACCAGGGAATAATATAATTTGGGATATATAGCTGATTGATTAAAAAAAGGGTTGAATTATTTTTTTCAAGAAATTTGAGAAAGAAAATTGTAAATTTTGTGAATTACAAAGAAATTAATACATATACATGCAAATTAAGTGCGGGCATATTGAAGCGAATTCCCCTTTGTCTATTGTTATACATGAACACATCAATAAGGCAGCAGAAATTAATTAATATTTAAGCTGTGGAGAATATTGAAGCAAATTCCCCTTTGTCCTATAGCTGGCTGTCAATATTAATGTATAGAATAAAGTGCAGAGTACCCTCAAATAACAAGTTATATCAAGAGAAGTCGTTGCTTTGTTTTCACTTCACTTCACTAGCTGGCCACTGTGTGTAGTACTGTGGTAGCAGAAAAGCATTTGATAGAGCTGATCCGGGACAAAAAATTATTATCGCTTTTAATCCTTTCATCATGTGAAAACACACCTTGTTGTGGGTCCTCATAATCAATGCTTTATTCCCTCATATCCAACTCTAAAACTTGGATAGCAAAATGAGTACATTATTAAGTAACATTCATACTACAGTTTCAAAAATAATAATAATAAGTTCTGCTCTGCCAATGAACCAGACCCACATTGGTCAATTTTAGAAGCCAATTCAGCAGGAAAATTCATCGCAAAAGTTCAACACTTTCTTCAACAAAATGTATATCCTAATGTACAGGCAAAATCAATTTCAATTTCGTCCAAAAAGCTTTAATCAAATTCTTGGACCGCCCACAATCCTTACCAACCATCTTTACGTCACCATCCAAAATACCTTTGAATAATTATTATGATTCTCATAGTGAAAAGTTCATCCACCTCCAATCAAATTCTTCTCAAGGCTTTTGGTATCGCCAGGTGATAGGAAGCTTTCTCCAGTTTTTCTAAGACATAATTATGCATAGTGGAATTATCAATTTGTGGTGGACTATATAATCAAGGTCTTTCATTATGCACATCGATCACACACTGTGAGCACACGTTGCCACAAAACAAAAAAACTCGGTTGGTACGTTTGTTGGTTTTCACTTACCACACCTATTACTATAAAAGATTATGTTATGTAACTAGGGAACTATATTTGTTTACAAGTTTATCAAAATTGAGTGTGAAGAGAACAAAACCGTGGAAGGGAACAAATTAAGATGATTCTTGATTGAGCCCTCCCACACGTAAGAGTGAATTTCTCTTTTGTTCATCTTAACTTTTAGGAGCAGTACTCTATATAGCCATATTTCCATATATGTGTGCCACTTTCCAATACACTGATATGCATATATATAGATGATCCAAACCATTAGCAAGACCCAAAACCCTAGAATGCATGCATGCAAGCATGCTTAATTAAGCTTGCATGCACATATATAAGGTAGTGCTAGTGTATGGCCTTATGCAGAACAAACGTATATATCTTTACCTGATAAGCGATTGCTCTGGCATGTTGGATTGGACATAAAGGCCATCGTCATCATGAATTGGAAAAGAACATAGATAGATCCATCAGGGCCATACACGTGTCAGATGTCACCCCTGTGATTCAACTTCAACCCTACACAGTGCACTACACAGTTTTCTCATCGATGGAGCAGGGCACTGCAGAGGGGTAGCCATCAAAACAACGGCTACCGAGAAAAACCACTTTGCTAAAGCGGAAAGCGGTTTCGACTTTGCTCGAACTAACAAAACAAGACAAACAAACACGTTCACCCCCTTCCCCTTCCCCTTCCCCTTCCCCTTCCCTTTGAGTTTGACATTGACATTGACATTGACATGGATGTTTCAGAAAAATTAATTTAGATGTTGCGGAATTTACACAAACTAAAGAGCTACTACCCCGTATAATAGGTCTTCAGCTCAAGTTTCTGGCCATGATCACCGTGATATTTTCCACTAAATCTTACGTCTTAAAATAAATAAATATTATATATATACCGCAAGTAAATTGTTTTTTACGACAATAATTATTTAAAAAATCATACGTTAATTATTCAAATTTATTATTAATAAACTATTTATCATAAAAACGTTTGCTCTAAATAATAATTTATTATATTTCAATTTATGTCAGGTATTTGTCTAAAAAAAATTATTTGCACAAATAATTCGTTTTTCTTTTATAATTGTAGCTATATATAATTCACCCAAATTAGATAAAAAATAAAAAATAAAGCGCCTACTTTTTATTTTTTTTATTTTTATTGTAAAATGCAGAGTGGTTACCAAAAAGATCGGCATATTTTATAAGTTATGTTTTTTTAGTAAATAAACTATAAACACATTTTTTATAAGAATAAAATTATAAACAATTAATTATGCGATAAGTTACATATTTATAAGAAGCAAGTTACTCAACAACAAAAAAAAAGACGCAAGTTCAAATATTTTCAGACAAAAAATTTTCGTAGCAAATCTTTAAAATAAATAAATAAATAATAAATATCTTGGCACCCATTAATTACTCGCCACCTCAAGCTAGCCGCTCCAACTCACATCCTCCAAAGGTTATTTCTGATTTTTTAGATGCCATTATTTTATTAGAATGAAATATTATTAATATGGTTGAGTTAAATTTTATTTTATTAGAAATATTAAAATTATGATTAATAACAAATAATAAAGTATCTTATTATTATCATAAACCTGTTGTTAAAATTTTAAATATAGTTATTTATTAATAATAATTAAAAATATTTTTATTACTATTGTAGTTGGTCAGTTGAGTTAAGGTAGTTAGACATTTATGATCTTAGGCTTTTTGGGGATTGGACTTTCCGGTTTTCCTTCAGGAAGCCAATACTAAATAAGTTGCTAATAACATTAACTGGTTAGCATGATGTCTTTCTTTCTATAAAACTTGTAATTATTAAATTTAAATTTAGTTCATTTGGAAAGATAAATTTTTAATAATTTATTTTACACAGACGGTGTTAACTTGTCTACACAAAAAAATCACTTAATCTTTAAAAAAAAATGTAAAGGCCAATAGTAATTAAATTTAAGAGAAGTATACCACTAATTAGATGTACCTTACAAACTTTCAAAAAAAATATATACTGTAGTGTAGATGACATAAGAGAGACTCATAAAAAATTATAGATTATTCTTGATCTCCCGCAGACTGAGAAAAAAAAAATGTAAAGACAAATAGGTTGCATGAAATTTAATGATTCTGATCTTTGTGAGAAGTTTCCATGGAAAGAGAGTGCTACAAAACTACAAATAAATATTTTTATATCTAGGCTTCGTGCGATCCAAAAAACAAGAGCTAAACAACATATTGAAACGACTCAACGAAGAGAAGAATCATGAAATGAAAAGAAGATTTAAAATATGTCACCTCCCCTTCATTTGATTTTTGTTGACACTTTGTAAAAGCAAGGGGGCAATAAGTAGAGAAGGAAATGGAAAATGAAACCAAAATGAAACCCTAGAATATTGGTGATAATATATGCAAACAGTAGAGCAGAACCCACTAAGCAGAGTCATGAGCCTAACAGTTTGGATCCTGCTAGCCCACACAGCTTGGATTTTCCATATTAATCATATCCCTTTCCCTACTCTTGAATCTTCATCCCTGGCCCCCGCTTCCCTTTCCCCTCTCCTCTAATAACTGGTATCTCCCCTCCAAGCCATATTTGATTATGCCACGCCTGCAAATTCAACCAAAATTATAACTTAATTGTCCCATTAAGTATGTTTTTTAATAAACATAAATTGATAATAAAGGATTGCAGCTAACAATTGCTCCTTACTTACATATTTTCTTATCAATATGTAAAATCGTATTTTATGAAAAAAGTCATATCATTATTATTTTTAGTTTAAGAAGAATAAGTTTATAGGACACTTCAAATAGACCGAATCTGATAAAGATACTCCTTGTTCACACAAAAAAAGAATGGTCTACATATACATACATTAATATGAATAAAAGAGATATTTCTAGACTATCAATAATATTGATGATTTGCTATAGGTCTTACTTCAAGTAATTAGATAGATTAGATTAATATATAGAGAGAGAAGTGCTAGTAATGAGTCATACAACCACTTAAATTTGTGTTTTTTAATTCACGTGAAAAAGATGTTTGATATGTTGGATTTTAAACACCATTAAGTATACGTAGAACTTAGAACAATCTCGTGACGATTAAAAAAAAACATGCGAATTTATTAAAGTCGAAAGTTTTATAGGAACAAGGTTATTTAATGTTTTCAGTATCATTTACAAGTTATTTCATATTTAGCTTCCTAAGCATAACGTAGATTTTTTAGGATAAAGTTACAGGTAAATCGTGTAAAAAAAATATTGGTGTACTTTTATATTTGGATATAAATTTAATAATTAATGTAAACAGGAATATAATTCTGTGATTGTTGTGTGAAAATTGTGCAATCGATGGCTGGGTGTGGGGCAGCTGAACAAGTCATACATGATCTCAACTAGTAAACAAAATTTGTTGTTCCAAAAGAGAAACGATTGGCGCAAAAGAGAGGATCATGCTCGGCGGGGTACCAGAATAATAAATCTTTCTAACATGAAATGTCTCGTGTCTCGTGTCCCTTTTAATAAAGTGCTAAACCAAGTAATTAATTATTATATTTAATTTTTATACTAGGTCCATGCTGATCTTCTCTTTATTATTTTTATTTTATTTTCGAAGGGATTTCTTTCTTCGTAATTGGGTATTCATTGTCAGTTGTCCAAAACTGAGCATTTGATATTTACCAAGAATGTAATATATGTATAATTGAACTTTAATTTTTAAGGGCGACATCCCTACCATGATGTAGAAAAGATATGCACTTAACCAACCTAAAAAATCATTTACACACTTCACCAAATAATACTATCACCTATATATGATTAGCTAAGGAACCTTAAATTTAGATTTGCCTAATGGATTCAAACTACATCAAAAATAAATATACGTTAAAAATGAATGCAAGATGTTATGTTTAAAATTCATTCTGGTTAAAAATATACGTACTTGTAACTAATTGAAAACTCTTTTAAAGCAGGTCTGATAATAGCTTATTTAAAAAAATATATATTCTTTTAAAGTTTTTAATAAAATTTTAATTATAAATTATTTTAAATATACAATAAACTAATTTAAATATGTATTTAGTTTTCAACTTCGAGTCCTAATTAAGAGCAATTTGTTTGGTATTCTTCTGGGGGTGAAGTTTGGGAGAAAAGGAGTGAAACGGATAGGGTTCACTGGGTAATTACAAATTTCTCATCATGATAATGATACTATGGGGATAATAATTGTTGCTTTGGACCTAAACAAAATTCCAAACTACATATGTAGGGAGCTAAATAAAGAGAGATGTAGATTCTAGAGGAAGCATGCATTTTGCGATACTCATGTCCATTCCATCATCTTGCGTGTTCGTTTTTGGGGGCCCATAATGAAGTTGACATTCCAAACATCTTTTCGTTTTATTTTTTCGCTTTCACACCTCTCTCTCTCCGTCTCTCTCTCTCTATGGTTCCATCCAGCTGCATATCCTTCGTTTCAGTGAAAAAGCAGATGTGATTGCAAATGGATATACCCATCCTCATTTCATTGGTGCGTAATCTTTTACTTATCCGTTAATTTCATAATAAATTATCAAATTAATTTTTATAAAATTTTATTGACTTTATACTATTCTTTAAAAGATTTAAATTTTATTATATTTTTTGATAAATAATTTTATTATTTAAATTAATTTTTATTTAAACATTAATATAATTAAATTTTAAATTTTTTAAAAATTAGTTTGAATAATAAAATAATTCGTTAAAAATTATAAATATAATTAAAAAAATTTAATGATTAATGTAAAATTAATAAAATCTTTTAAAGACTTATATGATGATTTAGTTATAATTCAAGCAAGTCCTCTCGCACCAACACAAGCACTTAAACAAAGCCCTAGGGAACATTGTAATTAAGATATGCTCAAATTAAATTAACTTTTAAGTCAGTAAAAGTAGATTAATAGTGAAAATTTTAAGCAGTTTTTTAAAACAGTGATACGATTTTCTACGAAAGCATCTCCACGAATTCATTCACAAATGACTTTGATGGAAATCAAGCACGTCTATCATATAAAATTTAAGATTTAAAATATTAAAAAATGAGGGATAACCTATCTTGTATAACTATTTCAGTCTTTCGTGAACTTTTTACAAAAAAAAAAAAAATTGTGTTAATCATCATCTCCCTTTCTAAAAATCATAAATTTAACTGTTTAGTTGAAACTTAAATCAGGAAAACTTATGTAACCGTAAAAATCAAAAGGCGAATGTATGGTTTATTTTGATTTCAGTTTGTGGATTATTACTACTTATAGTGTCTACAAATTTGAACCGAAAAGCATACAGTAATTATTAAGGCCCATCAGAAGATCGCAAATTATCGGTAGTTAAAACAAAACTTGGACTTTCTTCTAGTTCTAGCGTTCTACATTGTCCAACAATAATCCAAAAATAATATAAATAAAATAAAAAACAATATATTGTCCAACAGTAATAAAGGAAAATAAGTATAATGGTCCAACAGTATATCATTAAAGAGATGAGATGAGACAATTACACTGACCTCTTTTAAAATTAACGTTTATATATTTGACACATCTCTTATTTAAAAAATTACACATGTATTTTTTACTTTATATATTATTCTTATATTCTATATAACTGTAAAATAAATCATAGAAAAATTTATAAACCAAATCAATATTAAAACAGCTAAAGTAAACCAATAATTTGATTTTATTTGATGGAGTTGATAAATTTACTAGACTTGCCTATATAATCTATTTCTAATGTTTGTTAAATATATTACAATAAATATATTAATAAATATTTATTTATCTATAAATTAGTAGTGTCCTTTATCAGGAAAATATTTATTTCGTTATCCAAGGATAAGAATAAGTTATATTTACCTTATTAAGTCGCATTAGTCGTGGATCACCTAGAACCCAACCTTTTCAGCTAAAAACCAAAATACAAGTTAAGAAAAAAAGTGCACATGGGCTTGGTGGGGCTGGGCTTATGACATTTATGATGTTTCTTTGGTCCTTCATATGACTGATCCTTCATGCTCATGAGGCCCTTTGGGCCATTTTCTTTTGGGTCCAAAATTCGGCCTATATCTTGATGACACTCTTCCTCGTTGGTTTTGGGCTTAAGCAAACAACAACTATGGTCCTGGTCATTCCCCCAATATAGGGTGTATTTCTAGCAATTTAACAATTCATCTAAGCTAATGAGCTCGTAGGACTAAGCCCAGTTCAGCATCTGCTGACGACATATTTAAATTAATTTATTTTATAATATAATATATTATAATTAAAATTTTACTAAATTTTTTTTAAAAAAATACTTTTTAATTAAAAAATTGTTTCTAAACATACAATAAGTAAAAAAAACGAGACCAATTGATTTTGATTTGATGTATTTCCATTTCACAATGACCAAGAAATTCATTTGGAATGGCAACTTCAGATGAATAACTATAACACCATGTTTGTAATTTAAAGGTGTCGTTAATTTCAAAATGTAGAATGAAATTTGGGTGCGTGTCGTAAGTGCTAACTTCACCCTTGTGAGTATAACGTTGCTTCTGGAAGGAAAAGCTGACAAAGAAAACGTAGACCTTTTCAACAAATGTCATTATTTTCTTGGAGTGACCAAGGACTCGAGCTTTGAATTTGAATGCCAATAAAGGGGTTCCTTCCATCATATTCAAAAGCCAATAGGATGTTATAAAGTTCTCAACAACAAAATTTATAAATATTCGGCGACTAGTTCAAACTGAAATGTCATGAGATTACTTTATATTTTCTAACACCTTTACAATTTGTTTGACCACATCCACATTATAGGTAAAACAAGTTATCAGTGGAAAGTATGGTTAGTTCACTGTCGAAAAGCACAATTATTAGGGTCACGACCTTCACATATAATATAATGAATAAGATCCATTCAGAGCACGGTGGCTTTCGAAATTATGGTTAATAGATAATTATTTTAAGTTTGAAATTGTTATTTTTTACGTGGATGAATAAATAAAATTAACAATGTCCTCAAGCAGCTGGAAAAGAAAAAAATGTCAGGCAATGATAATATATATATATATATATATATATATATATATATATATATATATATATATTATATATATTTACGTCGACAGTAAAAATTATTTATGCGAATATAGAAGATAAATTAGTAATGACGAAGTTATTGCAGTTTTAAAAAGCTTCTAAGGTCATTCTAAGTTGATTTTGAGGTTGGTACACATGTAAGGACATTCTGATATCTAAATGAATAAGTAACAGAATGGAATAGTAAGTACGTGAAGGAGTTATATTATATATCTTTCACTTGTAAAGTTCTCTATTTAAATAAGTGCCTTCGATAATCATTTTCTTTTTTGATCGTGGAGGAAATGGAGGGAGCGAGAATCAGAGTTGTTTCTCTCCTTAAAAACCATAGCGATTGTTGTAGGGCATGCACGTTAAGCACGAATTGACCAAGTCTTAACGGAGTAAATTAAGACATGTCAAGGGATAAGTCACTCGCGTTGAGCTCAAGAATTGAGTTCAAGAGAGGAGGCCTACCAAGTCCGAAAAATTATAAGGAATATATATATATATATGTGTGTGTATGCACGCGCTTAATATTTTTTAATAAGCTGATAAAATTGATGTACAGTGCATGCCAAGATACATAAAAAATATAATACAATAATAATTGAAGAACAATTGGGTAAGTCAACAAAATTGGTTTCGCCAGCAATGTCATCAGAAAACGTTAACGTAACTAGTACAATAATAATTGAAGAACAATTGGGTAAGTCGCCAAGATTGGGTTTGCCAGCAATGTCGTTAGAAAACGTTAACGTAACTTATTGTTCAAGTGCTTTTCTTTTGAATATATAGTCCTAGTTGTGAGATTCTAAAGCATTTGAGAATCCCGCCCAAAACAGAATTAATATATATAGATAGAGATTAAGCCAACAAGGGTCTATCATCAACACATTCACCGTCGGCCACAAGAATATGTGATTTATCCCTCCAAGAATAGTTTATATTTATTATCATTTGTTTTTATTACAATTTTATAATACTTATATATTACATAAAATATAGATATATTACAAGTTCATTTTAAGAGTTAAAAATTATATAATATAACATTTTATAATATTTTTATTTTTGAATATAATTTTGAGACTTCACTATTAATTATCATTATATAAAATAGTATAAAGATATTTCGAATTATAGTATGTATATTGGAAAATAATATACAAAATAAATAACCTTTAATTAAAAAATAATAATTTATATTTTATAAATGTGACCACATCCCTAGTTTTTTTTTATACGTTGTGTCGTATCATTATTGTGAGATTTTATGACATGTCGTAATTAGTGTACGGATTTATTATAGACTCTTCGATTAGAGATTTTTTTTTCTAGAAACTAAAATAAGTATATAGAAGTTATGTAAACTATACCAATAAAATATTTTTCTATTTATTTTTATCTATTATGTAAAAAAAATTTTAAAAATATTTGTCATTGAAAGAATTTAAAAAATATTAATTTTTTAACTTTATGTTTATTTTTTAATAAAAAAAAATTAATAGAGTAAGTGAAATTAAAAAAATATTAATAAAATGATAAAAATAATAATTTATTTATATTAAATTATATTTTTTTAATTATTTGATAACTTGTTTAATTTTTATACAATTACTTTAAACAATAAAATTTCTTTTGCATCAAATAAATTAATATAAAATTATTGAAATTATTTAATAATTTTTTTAATTTTTATATAATTATCTTAAATGATAAATTAATAAATTAAATGACATATTATTAATTTTAAGGTAAAAAATTATTTGATGCAGAAAACTATGCAACTTTATTTTGTTGTTTAATATAAAATAGGAATGCATTATTATGAATAAGAATTTCTTCTTTGTGTGACAGATACGAGTGTAAAGATATGTTTGAACAAATGAATTTAGAGGAAAAGAAAATGGAGAATAACTTTTTTATTTTGATTAAAATGAAAGATTATTAAGTATTTTTTTTCATTTTTTATTTTTATAAATATTTTATAATTGTTTTAATTTAAAATTGAAAAATAACACTCCATTTCTTTTCTCTTTAAATTCTTTCATCCATACATACTCAGAAAAAAAAAAAATTGGTTAGAGTTGTCCATTATTTGGCATGCAACAACAGCGGGTTGAACTTGAAGTCTTAACTCAATGTGCTGTCTACCCCAATATTCTTATTCTAATTAATGATAATACCGAACACGACGCACAACAACGGAAGCAACTTATCTTCCATAGCGACTTTAACAACTTTTGTTTTGTTGTTTTATTTTGCAAATTTGCTCTTTTAAAAAAAAAACCATTGGCTACATAGACATAAATATAGACACTAATCAATTTCCATACAAGTCTTGATATTTCACATATATTACAATGAAACATAATTATCTGTCCTTTTAATATGCAAAATTTAAATTTTCCATTAAATGTATGTTTGATGTAAAGTAAAAATCAAAATAAATTTTTATAAATGAGTTTATATATAATTTTTTATACGAGACTCTTATATAAAAACTTACACTTAATTTTGACCGTCATACCTAATATAGCCTAAGGGGAGGTACCTGTACAAATTTTGATAATCACTTTAAATATGTTGTAATAAAAAAATAAATGAGAATGCCCTGATTATATTTTTGACTGAGATTAATAGACTTAATGAGATGATATTATTACAAAATTAAGAAAAACAAGTGTTAGAAAGGCTGCAAGCATTAGACAGGCGGCGGATCATAAACTTTGAATACAAATCATTATGATTAATCCTTTGAGTTGTGGTATGGCGTGAACACTTTAATAAAGGATTACACGTATCAATACCCAACAAGAAGCCATTACAGGCATTTATAATTAAATGACTAGTGTGAATGGCATTAATTTAATAAGAAACGACTACTACTCAAACTCAATAATTTAATTTCCCACCCACATCTCAAAGCATGCAAACAAGAAAAAGAAATTTGCCATGTTATGCGGCACCTTACGAGATCCATCAGTTTTCAGCAGTGAAGAAGTCCACACGAGCAGTGAAAACGTATTAATAGAAGCATTCGTTTGGCATGCAACTAATCGGTGTTGGCCTTCGATTTTCGTGCTCTGTTTCTTTCTTGCTTGCTTGCTTGCTTGTACTCGTTATATCATTGATTTTATAAGTTATTCACATAAAATTTATATAATTTTTTTTAAAATTCATAATAAAAATATTTTTTGAAATATATATTTATTATATTACAAAAATATGTAATAATTTTTCTCGTCATCGGGTCTTCCAGATGAAGCAATCAATATATATGTATCAGGCCACGTCAATCAGCAAGTACCCTCATTTTGTGATCTATATTTTCATTATACTTTGATTAGTTGATTAGACCAAACCAGAAGTTTATGAACATTCAATGATCGTATTAAATTATAATGAAACGATACAACAAAATCAAATTAATTAAGGTTTCGTGGGTCTGCCTAATACTTTAATGGTAAGGACCAAAATTTAAATGAGTGAAACTATAAAGACTAATATCTAAACAAAAAATTATAGAGATCAGAGTCCAAATCAAATTAAATTATAAGGATCAATTATTTATTTTAATTGAATTTTTTTGGTAAAATAAACTTTATATTTGGTGAGAACTATTTTGTGTAGATTTAGATCTTCTAGAACAAAGGGTGTGCCTTAGAAGAAAAAAAATGTACATACTATTAATGTGGTACATAAATAAGATAAGGAATTTTTGTTTTCAGTAAAGTAAGGAAAATTATTTTGTTCACTTTATATTTGGTGAGAACTATTTTGTCTAAATTTAGATCTTCTAGGATGAAGAGTGTGCTTTAGAAAATAAATTATTTACTATTACATTCTCACATATCAATATATCCTTTTATCTTATCTACCTTATCAAGAAAAAAGAAGAAGTTCAGCAATAAGATAGAGGAAGAACTTGAAAACACGAGGCTATACAGCTCTTACAATTTACTATTAGACGTAAGACAAATTAATATATATTTGTTTTAGGGGGTAAGGGTATATGTGTGAATTACATATATGAGTGTGCAGGTGATGAATAAATGTATTTTATATAATATTGAATATTTTTTTTTATAAAATAGACATTTTACCAATTAAATTATCAAATTACGTGATTATTACAATAATTATGTACAAAATTTAACATATATAAGATATTCATAATTATAATTAATTTGATAATTGACATTTATTGATTTTTAAAAATATATCATGCATTAAATAAATTAGTGCAACAAATAAAGAGTAATCGTTAGTTATTGCGACATTAAGTTTTTTTAAGAACTAGTTATTATATATAGTTTTAATTACTTTTAAAGTTGATGTTATGAAATTAAATATTTATAGAAAGAATTCAAGTCTGACGTGTGGAAGAAGTAAACAACTGTACATAATGACTAGTATGGACTATACCGTAAATTGATACATACATGCACATGGACTGGTTGTAATTAAATGCAGAAAATGATCCCCGACGAAATTGCTTCATTTTCCTTGGAAGCTTCCGCAGTAGTAAGCTGGTCCACGTGGTGCACCGTCTCTGACCAAACTCTGACGTCACTCAAGACCAGAGGAAGTTACCGTGGGCCCACTCCCTCCACCCTTGCTCACCACACAACACCTTCTCATTTCCCAATAAAATCACCATTTATAAGCTCCCTCCTCGCTCGCGTTCTTCTTCAATGCCCCGTTAATTTCATTCACTGGTTCACCCTCCCATCAATTTCAGCAACAGACTCTGCGCTTAGCAATGAACTTCGCAATCAGTGGCCATCGCTTCTCACTAAGCTCACGAAGCTGTGGAAATGGAATCATCCCCCTCTGCTTCCTCTTCCTCCTCCTCTCCCCCGGAATCCCCCTCGCCGGAGCACAGGCCGGAACCGATGTCCAAACCGACCAGTATTACAACCGCTTCAGCCCCTCCATGGCCATCATAATTGGGATATTGGTTGCGGCTCTTTTCCTCATGGGCTTCTTCTCCATCTACATCCGCCACTGCGCCGATTCGCCGTCCAACAGCGTCCGGCCCCTCACCGGATTGGCTGGCCGCTCCCGGCTGGCGGCGCGGGGCCTTGACCCGGCAGTGATCGAGAAGTTCCCGACTCTTGAGTACTCGGTGGTCAAGATTCACAAGATTGGGAAAGGCGCGCTCGAATGCGCCGTGTGCTTGTGCGAGTTCGAGGAAAACGAAACGCTGCGTTTACTCCCCAAGTGCGACCATGTCTTCCACCCGGAGTGCATCGACGAGTGGTTGGGTTCCCACACCACGTGCCCGGTTTGCCGAGCCAACCTCGTTCCCCAGCCGGGCGAATCTGTGCACGGAGTTCCGGTGCTCAACCCCGAGTCGCAGGATATCGAGGCCCAGAACGACGCCGTCGAACCCGCTTCCGAGCAGCATAATGCGGACGCTGCTCCAGACCCACCGGAGCCCGATGTTTTGTGCTTGAATCAAACGCTGAACAGGAACCGCACGCGGGGGTCTCGGTCGAGCCGGACACGCAGGTTTCCACGGTCACACTCCACCGGGCACTCTTTGGTCCAACCGGGTGAAGACACTGAACGGTTCACTTTGAGACTCCCTGTGGAAGTGAGAAAACAGATACTAAACCAGGAACTGCATCGCACCAGAAGCTTGGTGATCTTGCCCAGAGAAACTAGTTCCCGGCACGGCTATCGAACCGGCGGCGAGGGAAGTAGCAGAGGACGGTTTTCCAGGCGGCTGGACCGGGGCTTTAAATCAGACCGGTGGGTTTTCACGATGGCGCCGCCGTTCCTAGTGAGGGCATCGTCGATTAGGTCCCCGAGGGTGGCTAATAGCACTGGTGAAGGGACCTCCGCTCCCCCCCTCGTGCCGCCGTCGGCGGTAAACTCCGCCCGCCCTCCGGTTTAACCGCACCTTCCACCACCCCACTTCCACATTTCATTGTATTTATTAATTTTTTTTGTCCACGATTTTGTTTTTTTACCCTACAAAAATTTGTAAAATGTGTATAATGCAACTCATTTATTTTCAGTAGAACATCAATATCTGGATCATGATAAATTGAAAATCTTATAATCATGAGCTATTTGCGGAAATCTTTTTAATTAAATACTAATACAGATGATGACAAAATAGCTAGTAAATGCCAAAATCATAAAAAAGAGATATAGTAAATACTATTATTTAATTTCTTTTTATCCACTAATTTTCTTTTACAGATTTCATATTACAAAATAATCAAAGTGAAATCTTACAAAAATTTAATTTAATTAATCTTGTAAACGAGTTTTTTAAGCATCTTGCGGAAAATGGGCGTGGGAGGCTACTTTTGAAAGGATGCTTTGTTTGACTTGGCCCCCCAGTGGACTTTTGCCCGAAAGTCATTCCAATAAAGTTTTTACTTTTCAATTGAATATCTAAATAGTTTTATATTATATTATTATTATTATTTTGTTAGAACAAGAAAATAAAAAAAAACATTAGGCATATTATAAATTAAACTTAAGTAGAAATTTTATTAGAAATGAAAGTATTATTAGTATTAAATAACAGGTTGAATGGTTTCATTTCTTTTAATTTCTTGTTTTGTTTATTTCATTTGAATGCATGCATTTTTTTAATCAGCATAATATCAAAATTGTCAATAAACTATACAGTCCCCCAATGGTAAATTTTTTTTTTTCCAAACAATTAGAAATTTGAAATCACATTCTTTCTCTTGTATGCCACGAAACATTTCACTCGAAACGCACATTGAGTCAATCATAGCCTTTGAATGCACAATAATTTTGAGAAGTACTAAGTATTTAGTAAGTAATTACGATGTTCATGTTGAATAATTTTATTTTAATTATTCTCCCCTCACACGAAGAACGTTGCATATATTAAACAATGAATTTTTTTTCCAATGAAAATACAAAATTTTAGTCTGGCATTACAAAAGGTTTTATAATTCAACAATATCATGATTTTTATTTTTATTTTTCATTTTTTTTCACTCTATCTCAGTAAAGAGATAATGTATCTGTCTTTTGTGTATTTGATATTTAGTATGGATTTAGATCTTTTTATGTTATAAGACCATTGCCATAAGATCATTTAATTAGAGAAGATAAATATAAAATTTATTATGTAATAACTTACTTAGATGAGTTGTGGGGTTTATTAATTATAATTTAAATTAATTATGTCTTTTTTTTTTTTAACTCTCTCATGTAAGTTAACTAAGGATCCATATCTACATGTTTCATGTATGATTTAGCTCATTTAAAGTAAAAAATATTAATTATTAATGAAAAAATTAATAGTTAAGATTATAATAATATATATATATATATATATATATATAATAAATTATAAGATTGTTAAAATTTACTTCTTTAATTTTTTTATCAATAACTAATATTTTTCACTTTATTATTTAAAATGAACCTTTTAATTTAAGAGAATCAAATCCTTTCACGTACATTTTGCTTTGGACTCTAATTTTCATTTGAAAGTAAATAGATGCTTTACAACATTTTGATTACATTCTTAGAATATTATTTCAATTTAATTTAAACTTTTTTTTTATTGCACTTCCAGTGATAGAACTTGATCAAAAATTTTGAGAGGACAAAATTATATTTTTATTATTAAAGTTTGATGGATAAATTATGTAATATTATAATGTTTTGCAACAAAAAAATTAAATTAAAAATTTTATGAATTCAATGAAAATTGAACTTGATAATCCCATTTTATAACTCAAATTACACATGCATCGCTTATGTGAGAAAAATTTAACTTGATCAACATAAAAAGATAATTAAATAATTATGCTCATGACTAAACATTTTCAAAAACTTTCAAAATAAAAATAATTTAAACAATTTATTAAGTGAATCAATTTGTTAATTAGTTAATTTTTTTCATTCACTAATGACAAAGAAAAAAAAGCTTAATTTGAACTTACAGAAATATTCAATATGAATTTGATGAAATCAAAATTATGAAATGCTACAAATATATACCTATAAACAAAGACAAAAATAAAATTAGTTTGTCAATACTAGAAAAGCATTAATAATTTTTTGTATAGAAAAATTTTTTTAAAAAAATTGGGGGTAGCTGCCCACCTGCCCCTATTATCCTCCGCCAGTGTGCACCTTGTCGCCATCGCTTGGCATGAGCACGCTAAAATTGTGCAGCAGCTTTTGTTGACGGTCGTCTAAGGCAACTCAATTTAAAATGTTTTTTTTTTCTTTCTAATTTGAACATGAGTTTGAAATTCTTAACCCTTTCCTAAATTAATTATTACGTTTAGCTCGTAATTGATCACTCATTGCAATATTTTATAGGGGCTATTTCCTTTGCATTTGAAGCTTCCGGAATATTTTGGCCCCCACCTACCCCAACTCCCCAACTAGCAAAAACGTTCAACAAACTTGGGCGTGGCTGCCAAGTGAAAATTCACCCTAAAAAAAAAAAAAGCTGCCAAGTACTGCCACCGCAAAACGAACTCAAACCATCGTCAATTGGTTGGTACTCGGTAGATATTGAGAGGGAGGCCAATTTTAACACACCCATTCATATTAGTAGCATGTGTACAAGAATTGTCCCCTTGTTATAATGTTTGAGAAAATAGTTATTTTTTTTTATTTTGATGATTCAAAGATATATATATATATATCGCTTTAATTTTTCATTTATAAAATAAATTAAATATGTTCTTCAATTATTAATTTATACTATTAAATTAATTTTTAAAAAATAAAATTAATTATTATTAAAGTATCTATTTAATTATGTGATATCGTTTGTAATTTTAGAAGATTAAAATAGACATTTATTATTTATTAATGGAAATTACTTAAGTATTCATTTTTTTAAAGATATATCTCACATTAATTGTCAAGTATTTTTTATTAATTATTGATCATATTTTATACCCTCTCTATTCACTTTTGTCTGTTATTTAAAATTTTTATACATGAATTAAGAAATTTGTTTAATAATCTCTATTGTAAATAAATATAGTTTAAATGATTAAATTATTTTTTTCTCACTTCATTAATATTTTATTTTTTTTAATTTCACTTATTTTATTAATTTTTTGTCCATTAAAAGATAATAATAAAGTTAAACAAATTTAATTAATACTTCCTTAATATTATCAAATGATACATATTTTTTGACAAAAATATTCTCTTACACAATACATACAAATGAATAGAAAAAATAGTAAACTTTAAACATTTATTGTGAAGATTAATAACTAATAAATACTTGACAACATATCAAATATCAATGTATCAATATCATTAGACTACCGTAACAACTCCTTCATTAGTTGAATTATGTATTTGTGTTAATAAGTTGGCAATGGTTGCTCTTCCTAAAATTAGAGATGACAAAATAGGTTAACTTGTCATGACTTGTCAATAAATAGTAAAAAAAAAGACCGGATAAGTTGATCTGTTTTGATTTGATGAGTTAAAAAGACTAATTTACCCTGCTTTATAGAGGGTTAATAGATCAATTCGCTAAACGAAGACAAGTTAAATTGATTAGTTTGCCCAAAATTAAACCAAAAAAAAAATGTGGGTTAACTGGTCAGTTTACAAAGATTAACCCATTATCCCTTAGAAAACCTCGACTCGATAGGTCAACTTGTCTCCCACTGCGACAAAAGTCTTGCTAATCGGGTAACTCGACGCAAGAAAACAAGTTGGGACACAACAACCCACATTTTTAACCGATTAAATGTCATGCCCGTGCCATTTCTACTCCTAACTGGCCTGGTTTCACTGTCAACTTGGCAATTCCATCAGTTATTGGCACAGCTACTGAAGAACTGCTTAATCTATCTTTGATTATTAATGACTTTCTTGGTTGGTGGTACTTTAGTTTCTTCCGTCAAGTCAATCAATTTCCTCCAACAATTAAAGCGAGCCATCACGGAGTCATTTTGCTTCAAAGTTTCCAACTGCATTCCGGTTCGCTAGTATTTAGTGCAGGTTTGGGTATATTTTTTTTAAGATAAAAATTGCTTTTTTTAAAAAAAATAATAAAATTTTAATTATAAATTATTTTAATTATAAAATAAATTAATCTAAATATATACTTATTAACATAATTATACATAAAAATAACCTTAGATCCTCTTAATTATCTAGTAATTTGTTAACATTTAATAAAAAATAGTAAATAAACATAAAAATATTTAATAATTTTTTATTTAATCATTATAAAAGTTATTAAACTCATTGTTTAGTAAGATATAAATTTTTTTAATATAAATGCTTGGAGTTACTATGTTATTAAAGGTATCGATGCCTTTAATAAGTTTTTAAGTATTTATTAATTATTAATTATCATAATAAATATTTAAATTTTATAAAATATAATTGATAATTATTAAATAATTAACAATTAATTTAAATTACCAATACTTTTTTTAAAAAATAGTAATATTATACTATAAAAAAATAATTAAAATTTTTAACAGAATTCAGATAAAATTAAAGAAAATTATTTGATGAAATTAAGTAATAAAAATCACTCAAAATTTTGATAAAAAAAAATTCTAATTATATAAGATTTTTCTAAAAAAAAATATGGTTAGTAATCCTAGTTCATTCAAGTTTTAATTTATCACATATCCATTTGCGGACACAGCACATAGACTCCCAGTTTATTTGCATTTTCAAATATTTAATACAGCCACCCTCCAATTGTAGCTGCTTTTTATACCTTTCAATAGCCACCCACCTACGAACATGCTGTATGTATATAGAATAATTTGAACAGACCTGAATGTCACTAATAGATAATTATCCTGTGCGCAACGTGGCATGGGTTATATGTATCTTCTTTGTTATGATAGATAGACTGAAACTGGAAAAAGGTTTATGCAAAGCATCAACTAATCAGATTTCTGTTCTTTCAAATTTGGAGTATATTTTACAGGAATAAAATATATAAAATTACTAATCAATGTTATGATGTCTTAGTTAAAAGTTGGATTTTTTTTGGTCGGTAGGTTATCAGTAAATATCTTTATAAATGTAGTGTTCAATGAATTTGAGACATTTTCTGACCTTAAATCAAAACAAATTTTCTACTCAACTTAAATTTTATTATAATGAAAAAAAAGCTGAGTTCTTCTCCATAGTCAAGATGCTCTCTTTGTTGAATATATATCAGCCATTGCTTAGAAGCATCCACCATCAACGCCAACAGTAACAGAAGGAGAATCACAGAAACGCAAGGCACAAGATTACTAGCATCTACTTTGAGAAAGATACTTAAATTCAACGTTATCAGTTGGTGCAAGAACCAAGTTGCCATGAATTTTATGGGTCTTTACACATGGCCCATGCCTTTTGTTTTGGTCTTCACATGGCCAATGATTTTGAAATTGACAAAGTCAAACACGCGCATGGCCCGTGAAAACTTCGATCTTCGTTTACAGATTTTAGTCACTGTGAGGCCCAAAAGGCCCAAACAGAGTCTCGGTCTCTCTACCGAGTAACTGCATCAACTCGCTCGCCTCGAGCGAATTGAAGAGCAATGAACGCATCAGGAACGAAAGCAGAGAAAGGAAGATGGAGAAGCCGAAGGAGCAAGAAGAGCGAAACAACGATAAAGATAATAGTAATAAGAAGAAAAGTTCCGTAGTGATAAGAATACCTTCCTATGAAGAAGTCCTTGAAAGTTCGCAGGCGAAATCGACTCCACCCTCTCTCTTCGTTCCCTCCCAAACCTTTTCTCAAGCATTTTCCTTCCTCAAATCCTCCGAGTTCTACTCTCCCCCTCCCACGACCGCTCCACGTACGTCCCATCCTTCACTCTCAAGGTACTCACTCATGCGACCTTTTCAATTCGTTTCTGCTTCCATCTCTTTCTGAAATTCAATTCATCGTTGTGATTCTTATCTTCTCAAGTTAATTAATTTGTTCTGATTAGGGAAACTAGTCAATTGGACGCTTCATCTGCTACTGCTGTTTCTGCAGCTTCATCAACATCAGCATCATTACCGTCCTCGCAACTCACTCAAAGTCGCAATGCAATTCTTGTTAGCCATAGACAGGTCACATGAATAAATACAGTTGATTATATCTCGAGTTGCTTCGTACATATGCTTGTGCATAATCCTAAAATAATATTAATGCTTCTTAGAGACACATTGACTATTTTAAAAGCAACACTTTTAGGTTTAGGATAGGAGTTTAATTTTGATCCGTTTTTACACTATAATCTAATCACTCGTCAATCATAGTCAAAATTTTCATGTGGCAACACATGATTGGATACTGATGTAAACAAGTATCACACTGAAAATGGATGAAAATTAAACTTATAGGATACATAATAATGCTTGGATGCATGGTAAAGCTATGTTTTACTGAACTAATGACAATGCCATATTTAACACACCTTTAACCGACAGCAATACCACCTTCAGGTGTCTGAGATTTTTTCTGGGGGTGGTTTTATGATTCTCGACATCTATACCTTAATCTAAAGTGAATTTTCTTTTCCCTTTTGTAGAAGGGAAACCCCTTGCTCAAACATATTAGGAACGTTAGATGGACATTTGCAGATGTTGCTTGTGACTACTTGCTCGGGCAAAGCTCCTGTGCGCTCTATATCAGGTTGTTTTGTCTCTGCTTTTCTTGTTAGACTTACTTGTTATTCTGGTAATGTTAGTTAGAGGTGGTACACAGGAAATCGTGGAGTTTATTTGTTACAGTCATTTGTGTCAAGATAAACCTTGAATGACTAGTGACATGCAAGGCATGCCACCTTGCTAGTTTGTGCGAATAGATAACTTTTTGAAGGGAAGTGGTTTTTATTATTTATGTAAGTTTCATAAGTTAAAATGTGGTTGCCAAAAATATTTGGGCCACTAGTTGAATTTTCATATCAAATTTCCAATCAATGAAGGATCTCCTGGTACATTCTCAATTATATGTATGATCACTCATAATTAGAAAGAATATTCATACCATGTTACTCAATCAAGTGGATCAACTATGTTACATGGAACATTCTGGTTTATCATCATGCTTGTAGAATTGGTTGTTTTCTAGATTCCTTATTGCCTGCTAATGGTTATTTGGATATCTGAGTAGTTGTTATTGTTTAGTTAGATGGGTTTAATATGCTTACAATACATTTATGCATCAACCTGACTTAAGTGGATGGTTTGATGCAGCCTTCGGTATCATCTGCTGCATCCAGACTACTTATATTACAGAATAAGGGAGTTGCAGAAAAATTTCAAGCTTCGCGTAGTTTTATGCCATGTTGATGTGGTCAGGCACCCTGCTATATACTTTTTTCAAACCTCTAGTAGCATCTATTTTAGTTTATCTTTACCAATGATTTATCTGGAAATTTAATTATAAATGATCTATTGTGTACTTGCAGAAAGTGACATTTTCCTTATTTTTCTTATTGATTGCAGGAGGATGTAATGAAGCCTCTACTTGAAGTTACGAAAACAGCTTTGCTTCATGATTGTACCCTTCTATGTGGATGGAGGTGCAATTGACACTCCTTTTAACTGCATGCTGAAGATTTTTTTTTTTCTCAACTCCTATGGTTGTGAGAGTGATGCTATTATCTACTATAATCTAATGAATTTCTTATTAAATTTTGATTAGAAAATAGCATGTGGCTGTCAAACCTCTTATTAAGGATGAAAGTTTGTGCTTGCAACTTGATGAAGAATGTTAACGTGACTAGCTACTTCCTAGCTGTTTGTATGTACATCTTGAAAGGAGAAAAGCTTATTGTGGTTTCTTGAGGACTGTTTTATTATTTTTTGTTATGTACCAAGGCAGTTTGGGATGCCTGTAGCATATATATGAATTTCAGTAGCTGTAGTAGCAACTGGCGACATTACTCCTAAGTCCTACCTGTCTAATTGATTTTATATCATTCCATTCTGCTGTTGTTCTAGCTTGGAGGAATGTGGCCGTTACTTGGAGACCATAAAAGTCTATGAAAACAAGCCTGCAGATATTATTCAAGGCCAAATGGATACAGACTATCTGTCACGGGTATATGCTTGTGGTTTTTGGTCCATAAATTAATTTATTATGGGTTTTATTACTTCCAAATAAACAAAATATTACGGGTGCAGTTCTTAAGTTGATTAAATCCTCAGCATGGCCATCAAATGTGCTGAAGCTAATTTACTTTCAACTGTAGCTAACACATGCCCTTACAACAGTTCGGCATGTTAACAAGACTGATGTAGTCACCCTTGGTACTACATTTGGGGTATGTATGTTGTTTTTTATTGCACACACAACACCCACATATCTAGGTTGATTTTATTTACAAAAGCATTTTCATCAAGCTGAATTATTGTTTTTTCAGTCTCTATCTCACATTATGGGTGCATCCATGGAAGATCTAGCTCGTTGCCCTGGCATAGGAGAACGCAAGGTATATTGCAGTGCTGAAAGTCAGATGGGACAATCATTTGCACTTATTTTCTTTTGGCTTTGGTTGCATGATTTGGTGCCACAGCCCACAGATGATAGTAACCAAATGAAAAGGCAGTTTTAATCTTTACGGATATATATCAATGATGGAATATATTGTAAACTTCTTGTATCAGGTCAAGCGCTTGTTTGACACTTTTCATGAGCCCTTCAAGCGTGTGGAGTCCAACCGGCAAGCTGTTCCAGAGACCTCTGTCCAGAACGAGCCAGCTAGTTCAGATACATCAGTCAGGAACAACGCTGAACCTTCTTCCTTGAATGAAGACAAGCATAAGGATGTAGAAGATGTGACCAAACGTAGGAAGAAAGAACCTGAATTGACTGTCAAATCTGCCCTTTCTGCAGCTTTTGCCAAATATTCTGACAAAATTGGAAAGAGGACCAGTACTTCACAAGGGTAGGAGAAAGGATATTCCGTTGTTGTCATAGAGTCGGAGGCTAAATTGTAGTGAAGTTTTTCACTGGTTGGTTGATAACTTCCCCTTGAGCATGATCATCTCATGAGTTGATTGATAGTCTCTACGGAACTAAATCCAGCATGGAACTTCTCTTTGGTCTAGAAGCAGTCTGGAAACCTTTTTATTGATTCCGCATAGATTTTAGGGTACAGTTGGGGTTGTACAGGTTTAGAAGGGTACAAGTGCAGATCTAGACACAGATTTCAGTATGGGATTCAGGAGGTTTAAATTTAACTACTGGTTACAATATAATAACTACATAACGTTTACTCAGCAAAAGAAGAAAAAAAATATTATTGTCATGTTGAGGCACTTATGATCTATCTTCTAGATATTTTCTGCTCTCATTTTGCATATTGCATATCTCCACGTTACCAAGATGGCGCTAGAAAAGTAATTCCGAAGAAATGTCCGATTACAGATACCCTTGAGGTAATAATTTGACGGCATTCAGAGTTTTGGCTCTTACTTTTTTCGCTTTGGTTGTTAACATTCATTTATCTTGATTCTGAGGGTTGGTTGCCATGATCATTTTGCTGCATCTTTTTATCATGAAAATACCCATTGATATGACCTGCAGGAATTCTGTTGTCCTTGTATGCTTTTTGGGGCAAGTCACATTCGGCCGGTAATATAATGAGTCCAAGCAGGAGACAATCCGTTGTATCCTTCACATCTGTTAGTCATTCTCTTTATAGAATAGTGAATTAGCTTTCAATATTGTTGTTCAATTACCTATTATATGTAAGTTCTTTGCCAGATAGAAAGAAGCTAGACTCAATTTCTCTCCTACTTGTAAGTGAAAGCTTAATAAGTTAATATTCTAGGCCATTTTCCGTTGGCAAAAAGTGATTCAGTTTTATTTGCAGTAAGTTGTAAGTTTGTTTTCATGTGGTGAGTTACGGGATTTAAGAATTTGACAGGGCACTAAACTCTGAAATGAATGGATCTTAAGCTTCATCATATCACAGAAGAAATGTTCTGGTCATATTAGCGACATAATTTTAAAAAGGTTCATATTCCTCTTAATTTGGTATCATGCATCTTGGTAAGTTAATCATAACAAAGCCAATCTGGAGAAGGGTCAACCTTCCTTATTTATGGATAATACAATGAAAAAACAAATATTAGAACATCTAGAACCAAGAAAATGTGTCAATGACTGAATGCAAATGATTTTGCCCTTATTGGCCCTTTAGGCAAATTTAAATTGTCTTTCTGTTTTCCTTTTCTTTACTCCCTCTTTTTTCCATGGTTGAAGGCAGTAGGGGCGACGGAATTCCGCTGTTCCAAGCTGCCAATTTAATAATGCCCCATCAAGTGTGATATTGCATATTTGTTTGCCCTTATTTCTGTCCAAATACTATTTCGGTCTGTGAACAAAAAGCACTTGCTTCTAGGACAGCTGCTTCTGCTCTGCTCAAACAGAACGTTGAAGAAACATAATGCACACCTAATGACTTGGACTTGATGTTTGTTTCTGAAATCTTAGAGAACCAGATGAACTAATAGAAGACAGATTCCTAACAAGTGGTATCAGTGATTGTACAACATCTGTCATGAGTGGCCTGTAATCAGCTTCTGGTTGTATGCACAGTGCTGCAATGGCAGCTATCTGTAAACCATGGTAGCGTAAAGCAAGAGGTTAGTTGATGCGATGGGAATCACGGAACATTAGTCCAAAGACTCCAAATCATCAAGTGACTGACGAGAACAAGAAGACAAAACAAAACGAAGTTTGACCTGAATTAGATCCTTCTTTGAGTACTGTCCACGTAGAGCTGGGTCAACCATTTCCACCACTTTTTCTCTGTTTGTTAGCCTCGGAAGAGCCTGATGAATAACAAAGAACCTTAAAGTTACAAAATTCGATAGCATTACCAGCTGGAACTCCCTGAAAACTTAATAGAAAATGGTGGTTGTTATAGGCTTATAGCTTAGCATCCTGTTATTAATATTCTGGTAGAAACACTAGGATAGCAATCTTGAAAGGGATATTGTAGAGTGCTATTTACTAACCCAAGTGACAAGGACATGTTCTCCAGGGGCCCGCTTAATATCAACTGGTGCACGTCCTGTCAGCAGCTCGAGAAGAACCACACCATAGCTGTAAACATCTGACTTTGTAGTGAGCTTGCCCGTGGATGCATACCTACATTATGCCCCAATTCATGGGACAAATGAATTCTATGCTGTAAATTTTGAAGCAAACAAACAAAAAAATATGTGCAATATGAAAGTTATATCTGTCATAAAGAAAACCCTAATATTTAAAAAATTACAGCCTGCTTGAGAGGGACTTGACTGTGACCATGTGCATTGTGCATGGTTCTTTCTTTGACAATTCAAGTAATGCACTGGGCGTGGGGAAGATCAGGCAAGGTGGCATCACAATGATAGATGAGATGGGGTTCTCATTACTCACTCTGGTGCCAGATATCCAGTGGTCCCCAACAGACGGGTGGAAACCTGACCGTTCATCTTCTCTGACCCCATCTTTGCCATTCCAAAATCTGACACCTTGGCACGGAAATTTTGATCCAGTAGAACATTGTTGCACTTGAAGTCACGGTGGATCACTGGTGACACTGCATGTTCATGCAGGAACTCCAGAGCCCTGGCACAATCAAGGGCTATCCTCAGCCGGGTCCACCAATCCAACGGCTGAGTTTGGTTGTTGGGAGAGTGGAGATGGTGTTGTAGTGTGCCATTGGGCATGTATTCAAATATCAGTAGCCTGTGGTGCTGGTCTGCACAATAGCCAAGTAACTCCACCAAATAAGAAGAGTGCAAGCGGCTTAGGAGATCGACCTGCACTAAATACGAAGGTAAAAAAGAAATAGAATAAAATGTCATTTAGTCTTCACCCCCGCGTGCTAGATTTGAATAAAGCTCATAATATGAGTTGGCACTTGGCATCCCAATTTTCATGGTCCCAGTTTTTATTGCAGAAAGCCATAACATTCTTATTAAGACTTTTAACAGGAAATGTGTTAGCATTACTGCTAGTATTTTAAAGACCTAGGAAAAGTTATTAAAATTTTGATTAGATAGTGTCAACAATCCAACCATTTCAAGAGCTTAAATTGTTATGTGTAATTTTATGTATAATTTCTTTTTAAATTTTTAACATTCTTTCACTAGCAAAAAGTCTTTTAGGTTTGAAGATTCCTGGTAGAAATACTAGAAACATACGTATAATTTATATCCCTAACAAATAGCATTGCTTGAGTCATCAGTGACGCCATAGACTAGAAGGTGCAGGAGCAAGAGAGTATATTAAGGTTGTCATTTCATAGATTGTAAAAGTCCTCTCTCAAATTAAAAGAATTTGTTCCTTCTGACTTCCTTTTTGTTCTCAATTTTCTTAAAAACCAATAGAAGTTTCAACAGAATAAAAGGACAAAAACAACGTCTCTGAACAAACTGGATCAAATACAAGGAAACGAGAGAGAGAGTAACAAGAAGATACATCAAATCATTGCGTACTAAAAACAAAAAGAGATACTAAATCATTAAATGAAGCTCGTTTACGCACCTCTATTCTGAAGGCACGCTCCCCTTGCTTACCTTCCCTGCGCAGCAACTTAATTGCTGCCAAAGTGCCATCACTTAGCACTCCTCTATACATCAAACCATAGCCCCCATTACCAATCACATTCGCTTCGCTGAATCCTTCTGTGGCCACTTCTAGCTCCCTATATGTGAACACTTGAACTCCTCGAAATTTAGGTGCTGGTGTCCTGCTCATATCTCCCCCATGAAGACACCCTCCCTTCACATCTGCAATTAATATTTTCCAAGCATATATAACCTTACCAGGATCAGCTTCTTAATCTTAAACTCTCAGTCATCACTCCTCAGAAGATTGATAATCCATTTAAGGACATATTTGAATTAATATTGAAAGCATTGAAAATATATATAATAGTGACAAATTCATGTGATGATCTGCATATATATGCAGTTAATTCCTTGCTAGAAACCCATAAGCTTGCACATATAGTATCTGTTTGACCAAAGGAACTGTTTGCAATTAATTGACAGCATGTGCTACAAGTTACCTGGGCTAGAATTGAAGTTCAACTTTGTTGAAGCGATGAACCTGGTACTTGTGTCATGAAGCACTACTCTACTGTTATCTTCGCAAGTCCCTTTCTTTCTGGAGGATTTTAGCAGACGGAGCATGAATACGACCAGAAAAATGGCAAATAGGATCGTAACAGAGGTGACTGCTGCGATGGTTATGAGAATAGATTTGGAGGGGAAATGGCCATGGTGATGGTTATGGTTTTCTGAATATAAGCGGTGCTGTGTGTAAGTGAGGTTCTTTGTAGCAACAGTAGGTGGCCCTGCAGGTATAATAGTAGTGTTAACTTCCATGAATGACCGCAGAGCAAACCAAGAAAGAAGAAATTAATGGCTTTCTGTTTGAGGGGGAAAAGAAGGTTGGAATGGGAAGGGGAAGAAATGAGAGAGATTGAGAGAGATGGGTTTTGTTTATGGTAAACAATGGGGTGGGGGGGGGGGGTGCAAGTTAGTATTTGCTAGTTTTGAGCTTCCTTTCCTATGAGGGCAGGTCATGCTTTCTTTCTCTCTCTTTCTGTCTCGTGAATATTTAATCAAGTGGTTTTGGAGTACTTCATTCGTCCCTTCTTTTGTTATTTTCTAAGGAATTGTCTCTTTCTTTTGTATTAGAAAATCTTGGAAGCTTTTGTACCATCTTTCTACCATGTTCTCCCCACTAATTATTTCCTAATTATATACCATCTGCTTTGCTGAACCCAGAACGCATGGCATGTCCTTTTCTCATTCTTCTTTGGAAGAAGAAAACAAAAAAGATAATTGTGTTTTTGGCTGATAAATAAGTGTATATATATATGCTATTGCTGGGAGGGGTCAACCACCCAGTGAGAGTGAAGTGAGGGGATGAACTAGCTAGGCAACTGTGCCAGTTAAGCAACTTGGCATTTTCATCAGTCACCACCAATGGTAATACTCCATGGCCACCAGCATAACTCAAAAGGGGAAGAATTCAATGCGTAAATCATTTTCCATCATGTATTATTCTATTTGGGTTATTTATTATTCATTTTGTTCTCTGAACACTAGCTGAAGAAGGGTCCTTTTAAATACTGCAATTAACTCGTCTGATTAAGAAACTTGAATAATCCAGTTTAACTAACTCTTTTAACTTAACTTGTTTTTATGAAAAAAAAATTTTATACTCTGAGAATAATACTCAAGAAGATTTTAAGAACTGAGATTTAATATTAATTTTATTATTTAAAATTATATATTCAATCTAATAGCTGAATAGTTATAAAAAATCACATGTCACATATCTATGGAGTAAGTGTACTACTTTGAGAGTGTACAAGAATTTCTCATTTTTATGTTGGCATGAATTGATTGGATTGCATTGATATAATATAACTTAATTTCCATACATGCTTGTTGTAGAAATTTTATACCCAGAAGGATATGGCTGGCTCACTGTTAAGCAAACAAGAATTCCATTATGACAAGTTTTACTTGTAATGTTTGACATTCTAATTTTGTTTAATAACACTTTTTTAGGGATAGTCTCAATACTCGAAGTGAGATTAATTATATCCAAAGTAAGAATTTAAAGTGTAAAATTTTTTACTATCATGTAATTATATATTGTGACATTCTTAAAAATATTTTTAATTACAATGAAATTAAATTTTTTTAATGATGTAATAACATATAATTAAATAATAATGTTCAATGATAATGAATTAAAATCAATTTTTTTAAAAAAAATGAAACCACACACCAACAGTATAATAGTTTTCTCATGAATTAGAATCGAGAAAAAAAAATGTCGGCATTCATGAAACAATTTTGCAAGCAGAAAAACACTCGTAATGGATGGTAATAATGAAGACAATGAATACAGATATGATCAATAGCATAACCTAATTCATCTCATACTAAGTGAAATAGATTTTGTTTAAGTTAAATTAACTGTCCATAACAATGATTTTTATAGAGTGAAACTTATTTTTAATCAAGAAAACATACATCATTTATCAATTTTATTCTTTATAAATTAATTTTATCGATTTAGTCTATCAAGTTTTAAATCACTTACAAATTTTATTTTTTTGTTCATTTTAATTTTATAAATTTAGTCCTTAAAAAGATTAAATTATTGTGATTTGAAATTTAAAAGATTAAATCGATAAAATTAATTTTTAAAAACGAAATTAAAAAATAATATATTTTTAAAAGACTAAAATTATATTTCACTACTCAACCTTTATGTTTGAATCTAATTACTGTATTTGTGTATGCTTCTTGGCGTACGTGTTCAGAAGCGAGTCATAACTCATGAGTTAGTTGCGTGGAAACGAGGGAATTACTACCAACAAGAAGTCACAGAGACACACACCCGTCTGTCACGGAAGATTATTACCAATCATATGACTCGAAATCACATGCCTTTCTATCGTCCAAGAAGTCAAGTCGTCATAAGAACACAGAAAGGAAACATTCTCTTTAAAAAGTTCAAAGTCCAAACCATTGGTAATGTTGTTATTATGATCATCCACCTTACGAGTTATGAGTAATGACTCGTTTGCACAAGCTATGCCTCACGATTGGGTCAAACAAGAACCCAGTCAAAAAGGCATCCCAATAATATTTGCAACAAACCAAGCCAAAGGCAAGTGTCCCATTGGCACTTCATAACCTACCGCTTTACTTTACATAACCAATCGCCACTTTTCCCTCCTTTTCTTCTCAAAATCTCAAGGTTGCCCTCATATTTGTTATGCTACAGACAAGCATGTCAATCAAATAAGAGTACCACTGCTACGTAAAATTATACCCACCTCTTTTACCATCGTAAGATAGAGAGCATTGTTTGTAATAGTAGTATCTATATAAATTGTCAAGGGACTTGAATATTTAGGGAGCAATATTTTTATGTCTTGTTAGTTTTGTGTGTGTTTGATTTTGGGTTTTTCAAGTTAACAGGTTGTCTTAGGCGTTTTGAAGGCACGTTGTTTTCCCGTTTACTCTTCTATTCGATCTATAGGTGTTTGATTATGTTTTCATAATTCTTGGGAATGTTGTAAGACTTGTAGGAATCTTAATTGTAATATTCCTACGTTTAGTTTGATATTAGAAAAAGTATTCCCAAAAAAGCATACAATATTCTCATGTTTTGACCCAAAAAGATTCTTTTGGAGGAGGTGCGGTGTGGACTATTCCATTTTTGATAATGAAGTGTAAAGAGATATTATTGTCTACCGCTATTATTTATCCTTTTACCCTTATTATCACTTGAAAAATTTTTAGATAGGTAATGTATAATATATTATTTTTACATATTCCATTCAATAATTAATACATGTTAATTGGGGTTCATATTTTTAAATTATTATTAAAGTCACATAATTTTTATGGTTTAATTTTATATATGCATTTATAACATTGTGAGAAAATTTGAATGAATTTTAATGATAATGTAAAAATATAAATTATTATTTATCACATATCAACTATTGAATAAAATATCTAAAAATAATATAATAGGCAGTCTTACCTTAAAATTTTTCATTATCACTCTCACTACTACTGTGCACTATTGTTGCTTACGTCTTCACCGCCCCACCATCATATATTGCTCATAATTTTTTTTTTAATCTAAGTTAATTATGCTTGAATTTTTTGGTAATTTCCCTTCTGAACCAAGCACATGAATATAATATTTTTGGAAATTTCACGAAATATTTTTCAAATTAATTTTAACAAATAAACAATTTTGACAATATTCTCAAGTTTTTCTGAAAAAAATTATTCACAAACCAAAAGTCTCCTATAGTTCTATTCTCTTAGAAGACCATATATTTTCAAGCACTGCGCTTTCGAATTGGAGAAGATTCAAGTTCAACCAAAACCAAATGGGAAACCATAACAGTTATATACCCACCTTCTCATTCAAATGGGCCGTGGGTCCTGTGTTCCAAGTTCCAACAAATGCAGTTTCAAACACTTTGCAGCACACTGCTTTGTCTTTCACTTTCGTTTTATTTGTTCCTTTTCCAGTGAGTCTTTTGGGTGACATAAAATCTAGTTCTTAAACCATTCTAGCTTCGCATTTGAATAGGCTAGTGATGCTGTGTCATGAAAACATGGAACCTTTTAAAGAGCACATACTTTTCTTTTGAAAATAATGTCTTGGACTCTTAGTTATTCTTATCAGTAACTATTTATTATAGGCTGAAAGAGATGGTTCATTGGTTGTCCCCTACTCCAGTTTTTCATCCAGCATTGTAGACCATCTTAGATCAGCTTCTCTTGTCATCAGTCACGCAGGTGAGGTCTTTGCAGCTTGTCTTTTGCATGCTTCTTCACTTGTAGAACGGTAATTTATCTGCTACCTGGTCTCTCTGGCTTGTATTATATTATACTCTCACATCCTTGAGGGAGTGTTAGCTGTCATGCCAAATTGCCGATGATCTTTGATGACATATTTGATGTCCTTTTCCTTTAAAATAAACTTGGATGAGAGGAAAAAAAAAAAACCATTAGTTCAAAGAAAATGAGAAAATGAGTGGCAAACTGTCACCACAAGCTGCCAACTTGGTGAAAGGTTGAAACTGAAAGCGATGAGCTTAATTTGAGGAAGATTTTTTCAATCACGTCCAAGTGAGAAAATGATAATATTTTCTTCTATTAAAAAACACAAGAAGAAGAAATAAAGCATTACTCTGCCTTTTACCCCCATGGCAAGGACCAACCACCCGACAACAATGGGTCTTATTAATGCTTGTGCAAACCAGGCCAGATCGATTACGGATCGGATCCAGTTGATCTGGGCTTGTGTCCAACGATGAAGACTCGGAAAGCAATTACCTTTGACCAAAAAAAAAAAAGAAAAGCAATTGCTGAGAATCAAGTGGCTTCACCATTGAGCCATTGACCTTGATGATTTTTTCTAGCAATTAACCTTTATGAGAACCAATTCAATTATCGAACTAGGTAACATACCAGGGATGTAAAATTGCATGAGACTTCGTTGCCAAAATTGCACATACACCTATAAATTAACAAGAAGAAACAGGGATACCCCAAAAACACAATAGAGAAGACCAACATGACAAAAATGTTAAGATGACATGCCTAATGCCTCCGAAGCACGTGCCAGAACTGTGAGTGAACTCATACCATATGGTGTTCAGATACTCTGCTTGTTGAACTTCAGTGCTTGCAGTATTTTCATCCTCCGTTTTAGTTGTTGACCTTGCACTTCAGCGTAGACCAAACAAAGCTTCAATGCTACTTGAGCGGTAAAGTATATGCGGTTGAGACAAATTATCAATAACCATGTAAACGAGGCCATATAATTGATGGACAGAATATGAACAGGGTAGCCTATAGCCTCCTCAGAGCATCAACGTTCAGAAACTGAAAATCACGATTACGATGACTTGGTCATCGGCAACCTCAAATTCATAGTCAAAGGCTTGTCTCTCCCTTCAGATTTCAGAGTCTTCGGACCCTTGTGCAGCATCTTTAGAGTTGAGAGTAAAACGGACTCGCTTTTGGTTTTGTTGTTCAGTGTTCTAATAAACTAATTAAGGTAAGCTCACTTCTTATTCGCTTTTATTTATTGAATTTTATTCATTATTATTTTCCATGCCATACTTTGTTTTACTTTGCAGTACTCATTCATGTCTGGTCATGGGTGGGTGAGTGCCAATTAATAAAAGATGGTAGTTTTAACAGTGACCTGGTGATTCCCTTGATTATTGTACTAACTAGGAAGAATATGATATCGTTCTGATTGATTGTGTTCATGGCACAAAGATGACATCGCCTTTGATTCAGTTTCTTAGTTCTTTGTTATGATGTATAGGTCTTTCACTTGATTAGCACCGTTTGTAGGTTTTTTCCTTTTTAACTAAAAACAGCAGCATGCTTACAGTCTAGTGACCATTGCAACTGCATCAAACATAGGATTTTCTTGCTGGCATGGGAGCACTCTTTGTTGGTGTGGCAGATCAGGTGGAAGTGGTAGAATGCCAGAATTTATGGGACTGAGATTGTAGGTTCTGCTGATCTTTCATCTTCTGCAATACACAACATGTATTGGGAGCAGAAATTGAATTATGTTCTCTTTCAGTTTGATACTTAAAAGAAGGAGAGCAGGACCAGGTTGAGTGAATGAGCTGTTTGAACTCTTTTTGGAGATCAGTTCTTTTTGGATTATGATGACCTGAAGTGAACATTTAATCTATAATTTCAGTTTGGAATTTTGCCAGAGTTCAAATTGGATATTCATTATTTATGATCCAGACCCACACTCCACTTAATTTAGCTGATATGAGTAGTTTTTGGGAAGCACATGTGCTGCTGCTGCCCTTAGAACCGGCCTGCAAATGACAGGTATTGGGGCCTTTTGGATACTAAGCTGGGTCATATATATCTGAATGAGACCAACTTATGGCTTTTTCTTCGTTTGAAATTTGATAGAAGCATATTCATGCAATTTAATGGGGTTTTGACAGAAATTTTACTTGAATTATGACTATAAATTTATACAATCTTCAAGAATCTTGAGGATTGTTGTTCTCCAGTAGTATTCTGGTGATTGCAAATGTCACCAGGCATAATATTATGGCTAGTAACTAATAGTTTAAATTGTAGTCAGTTGCTCTGGATTTGGGATTACAATATATTAGTAGAATTAATTTTTGTCTTATGGAGCATAATATCTGAAGTGTAATGAAATTTTGAGTTGTGCATTTCATTAGGATGTTGGCATTCAAAGTGTGGGAAACAAATTAGTCTTCTTCTTTTTTTTCCTTTTCTCTTTTTTCCTCTCCTTTGTTGGCTGATGCTTTTATATTTTGGCTTGGTTAGTCTAAGGATCAATTTCTGTGGTTGATATGAGTTGAAGTCAGGACATTATTTCTTCTTAACATTATGTTTCATTTCATTTTTCCCTCTATCTATCATCAGCTGTAACATGTGGGTTCCCTCTCAGTTGCTAAGAGATAAGAACACAACCAGCCTCTGCTTTATATTTTCTCTTTTTTTTTTAAATTTATTTAGATGCAGATAAAATCTGAGAGATAAATTACACCCAAAAAATATTTTTTATTTTCTTGTGAATTTGTAATTTAGAGAACAATTTTTTCTTACTATATATGATTTTACGTTATTTGACTCTAAACTTGTCAAAAAAAATTTAAATATTATATATAGATATCTAAGACTTAAATAATGATAAAATTTATCTTTATATGTATAGAAGTTAATGACGTCTAATGACAGGGGAAATTTCTATAATGTGAAAATTAAACAATAAAATAACTGATTTTAATATGCAAAATCAGACGAAAAATGCCCCTATAAGAAATAGCCTCAAATAGCCAGTGTCCACTACTGTTTTTGCCATTATTTGTGAGGAAAGGCAATATTCCAAGAGCTCTTCCACCGTTGTTAGTTGAACTAATGAGATAACACTCTTCATTTCAGTTATCTGGCAATGTCACAAACTCACAATCAGGGAATACTTGCTATTATAGAGGAAAGACAAAGGGTATTCCAAACTAGTTTGTAAGCATGTAAGCGTTAGAAATGAAAATCACGTTACTATATATGAAACATACAGGGTTAGCATGACATGTCATGGCCTTGTAGTACTATGTAACCGCACAGGGTTAGCAAACATTGGATTATCTCTGTAGCAAAAGTTATTCTCTTGGTTTACTTTATACCAGAATTTGGGTTTAGTATCCAGAGAAAAATCAAAATTACTGGGTTTCTTTGTCCATTGTATGTGCAGTGCAGGGTGTGTGCAACAGCAATGGAGGCTTCAATCAGTTTCCCGTCCTGTTTGTTTCTGCCTCATCCAGGAGCTAATAGAAGATCAAGAAGAAAGAATCAACCAAATCCTTAATTACTCTAGTTTCTGTGATCAATCTACCTTTGTTTTTTATCCTCCTTCTTTTATCTTGATTTTGGTTGGTAATTATATATATATATATATATATATATATATATATATATATATATGTTTTCTTTCGATTTATTAACTTCTTATATTTCCTTGCCCAAGTTTTTTTTTGTCTCTCATGCATGTTCTTGTTTGTACGTGTCTTCCACCCCCCCCCCCCCAAAAAAAACATGCTCTTGTATTTGTATGTTTCCTGCATCATCTTGAGGCTTGAGCTAAGGATTGCGCAATGGCACTGGTTCTCTACTCTTGCAAGTATCAACAGGAATATGCTTTCATTTCATGCTGTTTGAGTTTCAGATTTTTAATTTTGTCCGAAGGAACCAAGTGAGTTTCAGGTTTCTGCTGCAGGCCTGCAGCTAGTTTTGCCGATAAAAATTGTGCAAGTTCACATTTTCCTTCCCTGGTAAAACTGAGACATTGATCTTTTTCTTTTCCCACTTTTTTCTGGAAAAAGAAAAATTGTATCGTTGTTGTAAGAACATGCACAAGATCATGGAGCTCGAACTACGAGCTGTTACAGGGGGGTATTTTCAAACCAGTCAATCATGTCATGTTGCATCGTTGTTCGAGAAAGCAAAGAAAAACATCAGTCAAAATGGTCTCTGAAGAAGCATTTACATGATTTTCTTTCCTCTTTTCTTTTCTGCTTTTCTCTGTGTCTTGCTTCGTAATGTCTTACATGAAGTAAACTCACTGCCTCTCTGCCTGGCCCTGCCCCCCACACACACTCCCAAAAGAATAAAAAGCGAAAACGAAAGTGGGAATAGAGAATATCAGCCGCGACAAGCTAGCGTAAAACGACAGTATCTTGGGATGTTAATGTTATCTTGTTAAAGTAATAAAGTTGGATCCAAAAAAGAAAAGAAAGTGGCAAAAGCCGAGTCTGTACACTGTTGTCTCAAATCTCAAGTCTCAATTGGTGTCTAAAAGCAATAGGAATCGGTGACTATCCTATCCTTCTCCTCAAAGATTTGAATCTCGTGGGGATTGTTACATGAGTTTAATTTTATTAATTATAGTTGTAAATAATTGTTTTTAAATAAAGAACACTGTACAATATAATACATTAATAGTGTGAAATTTTTTTGTCATTGGATTCATCAAAATTAAACCCATGTTGCAGATTTGCAGAACACTGCAGGATCAATTTTCTGACTATGAAATTTCACTCTGGGTCTGTGCTCAGAGAGTAAAAACAAGGAAGTCATCACTTCAGTCTTCGCTTTGAGCATGCGTACTTTCAAATGGGTCGGGTACGGATCCAGCTCGACCCATGAGACCCCAATGGATCAAGGATTAGGTTAGGAATGTTAGGTTGTCTAATGTATGGGTTCCACAGTCCCAGGGTGCACTCATGCTGTCAGTGTCATCACCTTAGCAGCTAGCAGGGCCAATAATTCAATGGAGCTTCAGCTTCCTCCCAATCTCATAAAGCACTGTGACTCTGAAATGATTACCCAACAACCCCACTGTACCGACCTGGCCTTTCTGTTTGGGGTCCCCAACTCTCAATTTGGCTGGTCAAGTCCATTACTATAGGCAAGCAAATGTCCCCCCCCCCTCTATGAAAGCTTGCTGATTCCTTCTGATAGGGACCTGACTCCAGTTCTCACGGCCACCACTGAACACCCATCAGTATCACTATCCTCTTTCTGGGTTAAATTAAGCCCCGCAAGTGTTGTTGTCTTAGTTCACAACTTGATATGACATGTGATCACGGTAAAATCAATCAAACTATATAATTAGAAAAAATAATTAAATTTTAAGAATAATTATTTTTAAAATAAAGTAATACAAACAATTCAAAATTCTGATTATATAATATTTTTTTAATTAAACTTCGTGTGAAAATGATCACCTGAATTTGCTGTAGTAGTGCTTGAGCTTGAGTGTTAATTACTTGCACGATACTTGTTTCAACTTTCAAAGTTGGGTGATTCGAAACTTGAGAGGATATTGCTCTGTACTACTTTTTTTTTTTATTAATATGGTTATATCTTATTTCAAATCGTTTTTTTATTTATAATTAATAATTATTGATTCTGTACTTGAATTGTGCAAGTATGTCCTTTGTAGAGTAACCGACTATCAAACTTCATACATTTGCGTGAATTATTTAGCTACATCTTCTCGGCTTGATGTCCCAAAAAAGTCAGATTTTGCTCTGTACTACGTTCAAACAACAGTATTTGTTTAGTACCTGTATGTTATCACATGAACTGTTTAGTTATCGCCATTCGCCACCAAACAAACAAATGTCTACTACGAACCATGTATAAATCAAACCACATATTGGCTTCTAATTAGATTTTAGGTACGATTTGTTAGCATCTCTGTGTTGTGTCGATTTTAAAGCATATCTACATTAACTTTCATGTGCTGGTATTATCCTAAATCCATTGCAGATTCATGATTTCAGAAATACATGCCAATTTATAGATCAATCGAAGAGTTGAAATATCTATTCAACATCGATATCAAAGCTTAATTGGGTCAGTTTCTGAATAGGCGAAGGCTTTGGACACAAGCTTCAAGCCAACAAGTTATTTGGGTTGCATCGAAACATCTAAATACTAAATCCTTCTTGGCGAATTATTTAAATTTTTGTAAATAACTGTTGAGTTTAAACGTGCAAGTTCTATCATGTGATGGCCTTCCAGGTCCCTTTCCTCATTGTAGCTGTATTGTAGATGAGCCATTTATAGTGTCTAAGGATTATATTTTACAAACCCAATTTTAGATAAAATTAATTTTATAAATTTGATTTTTATTATAAATAAATTTGAATAATATAATTTATATTTGATAAAAAATTATGTTTAACATAAAAATAAAAAATAATTATTTTATATTAAATAACCTTTTGAGATTAAAATCATATTTTAAAAATAATAAAAATATCAAAATAAATAAGATAAAAATAAATAAAAATTCATTTGAGTGATGTAAATGTCCACTCAAACACGTAGCATTTTGGTTCTTGTCAAAATGATAAATAATTGCATTTATTTCCTTATAATTTTAAAGCATTACATTTAGTTTTATAAATTGCATTTATAAAGTGAGATTTAATAATTTAAATTTTAGTACAACAAAATTTTCTTTATTAGAGAATCTTGAATATGGTAAATTATTCTTCTTTTCAAAGGGTTATTTATTATATTTCAAAATCTAAAAAAAATGTTATTCAATCATGAAAATATATATCAAGTTCAAATATACGGGTTATCTTTGAGCCCATGAAATGAGGGACAACATGTGAGTAACATCTATAACTTGAAAAAGAGTTTGAATGTGTCCATGTGATCGTGGCTGCGCCCCTAATTAAGGATCAAGAGGCAAATCACCCCGCTGGTTAGATATAGCTTTTGAGGTGCGAATCTTCTATTCCTTTCATGCGAGTTGCCCACAACATGTTCAAACAATTGAAGAGGATGCCAATTAGCTGTTTGGCCATGAAAAGAAAACAAAGTACAGTTCATATATATAATATATTTATGGCACTAACACAAACGCAGATTGATTAATTAGCATAACCCAGTTGAAGGATAGTCAACATTAGTAAAAGCAGAAATGGAAAGTGGACCAATTAAATGACACGAGACCAACCCTATGTTATCCTACAAAAACAAAAGCATTTTGATAAACTTTGGATTTTTTTTTTTAAATTTTGGCGTTTCCCATGGTGGGGTTCTTCTTTTGTCACCATGCAGACATCTTTTACAGCGATTTTAAAATTTGAAAGGATATAAAAAATAAGATATTGGGGGGACAGCAAATTTCCACCCAGGTTGGACTTTTAATGAAGACAAACAATGATTTTGGTTGCAAAAGCAGGGTCCAAACTTGCAGAAGATCATTGTTCATTGTTCACTTGCGTTAAAAATTGTGCATTATTTAGACTCTAGTGATTGGCAGTATATGTCAGAAGCATTGGGATGGGTTTTGAGAGGTCCTTGTGCTGCGTTCTCTGCTTTTACACACAAACCCAAATCTCCTCTTTAGGTTTCAGAATGACTCTCTATTGTACTATTTAACCTTGATTCGTAAGTCTTCCCTTCTGGTCCGTGCAGTTCTTTTTTTTTTTTTCTCGGTAACATATGCAGTTCTTTTTATACAATCATATTTAAGTCGAATACCAACATGTTCTTATTGTATGCTAATATATTTATTAGTAAAAACTAATAATTAAAATATGTAATTTATAATTATCAAAATAATTTTTTTTACTAATGTTAAATTATAAAATTTAACTCATAAAATATTAACATAATAAAAATAAATTATATTTTTAAACATAAAAATTATAATTTAATTTTTATAAATTTTATTAAAAAATAAAAAAAATAAATTTATAAACTATTTATATAAATTAAATTCTATAAAAATATTCTGATTCATATAAAAAAAATTATAAATTTTAATTATTTTCTTTTCTTTTCATCTTTCTTATTGCATTATTACCATGACTATAATGAATCTGGGTTTAAAGTAAAATAGTTGTGGGCTCGTTTGATAAAAGTAAAAGATCGAAATGAACGATCAAAGTAAAATAAACATGAGTATGTTTTGAAAAGGGAACTTAGAAAGGAAAAAAAAAAAGAAATTAAACATGAATGAAATCTGCCACGGCGATAAAAACAGAATCCAAGTTTTATATGAAAATTGAATGAAAAATATGCAAGGTCATCAAGTGAGAATTGGATTCAAATGACACATCATAACGTGATTAGGAGGGTTGTTAACGTAACCCAAGTTCTCTCTTTGAAGAATTAAAACTTGTCGAGTTCGCCAGCCAATGAAGTTGACAGACAGCGTTCTGCCTTCACGTAAGGCTACACAACTACACAAGCTATGACATTTTTATTTTATTTTATTTTTATAAATTTTGATATTATTTTCCATTACAGCAATGAACTAAAAATTCAGCTGATTTTATATGCTTCTTTTATTGGGAAAATCAACCTTTTATTTTTTTTAATATTTTTTATAAAAACCATACGCATTCGTTTCTAGGCCCAACGACAGAGGGCTGGGAATTGGTGGGCCTAACAGGCCTCTCCATAGTTGAATTATGCATAAATATAGAAAGTCTGTCTTTCTATATAAAAGAGAGAGAGAGAGAGAGAGAGAAAAAAAGAAGAATTTATGGAAAAATGATATAAAAAAGATATTCCCATCTAATTATATAGGTCCAACCATGGCAGAATTGTTTAAGCATTGAGTGAATGATACCACCTTCAAAGCTCCAAGTTTTTATTTATATAGAAAGCATAAAACATAAAGGCAACTCATACACAGCCAGAGAAGCTATTCCTGCTCCTGCTTGTTTATTACCTTGCAGCTTCGGCAACCGTTTATCTCTCACCCTCTCTCTCTCTCTCTGTAAAACGTGACCGTGCCTAAACAGTACGGACATTTGAGCTAGGAAACAAAGCTAGAAGAGGTAAGGGTCCAATCCCTACCCACAGCCTTTGCTCTCCCTAGCAAATCTCCATACTCTTTCTCTACTTCTCCACTCAGATCTCTCTCTCTCTCTCTCTCTCTCTCTCTCTTCTGTGAACCTGCAAGGATGAGAAAACAAGACATGCTGCAAATTCAGGTACACACTTGTTACTTCGTTTGCCTCTCGTGTTTGTTTAGTTAATTAAACTAGTTAAGACAGTTCTGTTTCCTTTGTATTTTTGGGTTCCTGGAGTGCAGTTCTGAACTTACGCTAACTGATATGTGCTGGGCTCATTTCCCATGCAGAGTTGTATTCTCAAGGTCAATATCCACTGCGATGGCTGTGAGCAGAAAGTAAAGAAACTGCTGCAGAAAATTGACGGTACATTCTTAGCATGCCCCTCCCACTCACATCCCCCTTCCCCTTTCTTTTCTTTTTAGTTTTTTCGGATTATTTGTCGATGTTAATTTGCTTCATATGATATCTCAACTTTACCATGTCCCTTAACATAACCCAGTTTCTGTTTTCAAACTCCTTAATTAGAAGTTCATTTGCTTCATATATATGATATATCCCAAGTTTCCAACTTTACTTTGTTCTATAGTTTAGTATGTTCCTGTTTGTGCGGGTTAGATTAGATTGAATGTATAATTGTTTAATTTTGTAATTTTGTTGTTCAGGGGTGTATTCTGTGAGTATAGATGCAGAGCAAGGGAAGGTGCTTGTGTCGGGCCATGTGGATCCAGCTAAACTCATAAAAAAGCTCAAGAGTTCGGGGAAGCATGCTGAGCTATGGGGTGGCCAGAGAGGCATGATGTCCAATCAAAACTATCTCACCAACCAGTTCAGAAACTTGCAAATTGATAACGGCAAAGGGGGAAAGGACAACAAGTCTCAGAATCAGAAGGGTCAGAAAGGTGGTGGTGGAGGTGGTCAACTAGCACACTTCCAAAATATGAAAGGGGGAAAGGATCTCAAGGTACCTGCCAATGGTCAAAAATCTGTCAAGTTCAACTTACAAGAGGAGGATTTTGATGGGAGTGATGATGGTTTTGATGAATTTGACGACTACGATGACTTTGAAGACGACGACGATTTCGATGATTATGACGAGGACGAGGATGAAGAGGAAGAGTACGGTCACGGCCATGGCCATCCTATGCAGAACAAGATGATGCCTATGGTGGGGAATGGCCGTGGGCCACATGGGCCTGCTGCTATGATGAACGGGCCTGCCATGAACAACCATAGAGGGCATGGGAATTATGGGAGTGCCAAGAAAGGTGATGTCATTGATCTGCCTCTACAAGCAAAGGGCAAAGGTGGAAACTACAATGAGGTTAAAAATGGCAATGGAGAAAAGAAAAGCAGTGGGGATGGTGGGAAGAAAAACAAGGGAGGAAAGCACAAGGGAAGGGGTGGGGGTGATAGCAATAACCACGGCAAGAAAAAGAATGCCAAAAGCAGTGGTGGCTTGCTAGGTCGGTTTCTAGGCCTTGGGAAAAAGATCAAGAGAGACACTTACAAGAATAAAGGCAATGGGGGTGGAGGTAACAAAGGCAAGGAAGGGAAGAAAGGTGGTGGCAAATTGGAGGGCCATGGACACAGTAATAATAACATGAATAAAATTGACTTTGATTTCCATGATTTTGATGTCCCTCGTCATGGGAAAAATGGCAAGGGCGGCAACGCTGGAAATAATGCTCATCATGGTGGGGGTAATGGTAATATGGGCCAGATGGGCCCCATGGGCCAGATGGGCCCCATGGGTCAGAGGGGCCCCATGGATCAGATGGGCCCAATGGGTAATAAATATCCAATGGAAATGATGAGGAATATTCCGGCGGTGCAAGGGCTGCCGGCTGCGGCGGCGATGAACGGTGGGTACTATCAAGGGATGCAGATGCAGCCCACCCCCACCCCTTTTAACATGCAGCAGCAGCAGTACATGGCTATGATGATGAACCAACAACATCAAGCAAATATGAACAACATGTACCCGCCACATATGATGTATGGGCGGCCACATCCGGCGATGAATTACATGGCAGCGCCGCCGATGCCGTCTCACCCCATGGCGGATCCTATGACGCACGTTTTCAGCGATGAGAACACTGAGAGCTGCAGTATCATGTAAATTAGCAGTGACCATGCAGTATGTTTTCTCAATTCAATTTTTGTAGTTTTTATTTTTTTGAGGTTCATTAAATTTTGTTGTAGTAGTAGAAAATGTGCAACAAGATTTAGGATTTTATATAGTATAAATATCATATGTTGTTTGTTTTATTTTTATCTTGCTCCGTGTCCTGCTCGAAGACGACATTTATGAATGGGGCATGGCATCGACAGTCACTCACATGGCCCTTGCCGAAATTAAATGTTTGTGATGTTAAATTCAATGCTCTGGATTCTGCGGTCTTTGCTATTGGCCAAATATGTGCTTTTCACGCAACATGTTGGTGACAATATCAAATAATTTAGTTCAAACTTCAACTGTGTCTTGTAAACAAGATTTTTCATTTTTCTTTAGTGTACAAAATTCAATGCTCTGAAATGTGTTTTAAGTGTCCTTATTCAAGCTTATAGTACCATTCTTTCTTAACCTATGTATTCCTTCATTCGGATTAATATTTTTCTAGTCTGTGTCAAAAGTGAATTAATTTTGTTCGATTTACATTTTTTTTCAAATTCACGGTGAACTAACTCACAATTCTACTCTCGTGGCTCCTGCCATTAACTTCTAATCAAAGTTTTGTTTAGGATATCGTTTATATTACCAATGCTTTCATATGTGATTGATAGCAAAGCATTTACGCTGATATTTGAAGCACGTAAAGTATCGGCTTTCTCGTTAAACCAAGAAAACAAAGGAAAAGAAAAGAGAAAGAAGAAAGAGAAAGGGAAAGAAAAGAAACAATAAGACATGCAATAAGACCGAAAGAGAATACAGAGTGTCTCAGTTTCAGATGGGACACACACCCGGTGTATTGGCTTTCTCTAGTCACCATTCAATTTTTTTTCTATTTATTATTTTCAAATTTGATCAATTTATTGATCATCAACAGCAATTCTTTACATAAATACACACAATAGTACAATACAATAGGTTTAAAGAGCCATCTCTAGATTTAACTTATTAAACTTTTGTTTTTGCTTCTTCATACACAGATTTTTTTACTTTTCACTTATTTGACTTTTTTTTATTCAAAGTTGGAGGGGAGAATAATTCTATTGAATTGGATAAATGGATTAGAGCCTTTCTAGTTCTGGCCCTAACGAGTTTTGTTGGATATAGTAAGTGGGCTTTTTAATCAATTCAACTCGAACAATATGGATAGTGGGCCTCTATGTCCTTGTCTTCTTAGAGCACAAACGACAAAAACTAAAATACTTTTAGGCTTCTATCTGTTTTACAAATCTCGCATAGTTAAGAGAAATAGTCGATGTCGCACCAAATTTTTTATTTTTTGAGCTAAAAATTATTAGATAGTGTTAGTGTGTGTTTTGTTATTTTATTGGACTTTACACAAAAGCAATTAATTTCATCTAAAGCAATGCATTTTCTGGACATATAGCAGTTTTATTGTTGAGTTATTGCTTGCAGTTTTAAAAAATTATGCAAGAGGAAAAAAAAATTGGAAGAAAAAGATTTTCTAATTAAACAGATTGAATATTAGATCACTTTATGGCCCAATGCGTAAGTTGAAAGAAACTTGAACAATATGTTTCTAAATATTTAGTGACAAATTTTCAAAACTCATTGGTTAAAAATTAAAGGAAAAGCAAAGTTAATGTTTTTTTTATAACATAATTTGGAGAAGGATGACGCAATGATTGGTAAATCTAACTATTTAATTAACATTAATAAAAAATTGAACTGAAAAAACTTATTTTCATGGAAAACAAGCTTCAATCAATTGTTTTATGCAGTAAGAAAAAATGAATTAAATGTGAACAATAATTTAACTTGTAAAATATTTACTTATAAAATTAATTTTTATTTAATTTATCTAAAATTAGATATATAATTACTATATATTTTTATTGAAAATCTAATATTTTTTCATAATGCATTCAATGAATAATTGTACAACTCAAAAATCATAATTTAAGTCATATATTTTTAAAAAAGATTTAATTTTGATTCATTATAAATACAAAATATCTTTTATATTATTATTTAATTATATTTTATCTAATATTTAACTTTTTAAGTAATTATTTTTTTAGTTAATTTTTTTTAATAATTTAACAACTCATAATTAAATAATAGTATAAATTTTTTTAATTAATAAAAAATAAAAATTAAACTATTTTAAAAATTATTTGACCTGGAGTTAAAATTTTATTTGAGTTATTTTAGTTATACTTTAACTAACTTTCTCTCCCTAGACACTCTATATCTAAAACATGTTTTGTAGTAAAAAAAGAAAAAAGAATGATTTTGGAAGATACTATTCCTTTTCAATTTTTAAAAGGAAATACAATGATTCACAATGACAAAGGGGAATATAAGAAAGGAAGAGGAAGAGTAAAATACCAAAACGCAGGGCGAAAGTCACGTTAGTGTGCGAGTGTGACCTTGTCCGATCCACTGACTCTCCCGAGAAGAGATCGAAAGAACGAATGCAATGCAACCTTGTGTACTCAATAGTCACTAACATTCTACCAGTACAGTGAGCTCATTTTCCGCAACCTCTTGCTCGCACAACTACGATCAGAATCGGCCATTTTCTTTTCGTCGAACAGAGCGAGCGCATTCCCAAAATGCATTCTTTCGGTTACAGAGCCAACGCTTTACTAACCTTCGCCATAACCATTCTCGCCCTTATTTGCGCCTTGGCCTCTCTCTCCGACAACCTCAACTCCCCCTCTCCGTTGGCGCAAGTTCAGGTCTCTCTCTTTTGCTTTTTATTGTTTTGTCTTTTACGGATATGTAATTCACTAAATTTCCATCCGCTTTCGATTCCGTAACCTAGCATGATTTGATTGGTGTATGCGGATGTAGGTGTTGAACATTAACTGGTTTCAGAAACAGCCCAACAGGAATGACGAGGTAACTATTGTCTTTTTTATTTTGATGTTTAGGTGGGAATTCACTTTCATTTGCTTTCCTCGTCGATGGTACTGTGCTGGTTAATGGGTCTTGTAGGACTTCATTCATGTTCGCTTTCTGGAAGCTTTTTTAGATTTAGGATTGGCTTTCACTTGAGATAGAAATAGAATAGAATATTATAATGCGAGATTTCTGTCGATTTTTCATTTTTTACGGGTTAATATCATAAAATAATATTTAATTCTGTTTCTTCCTTTAGTAAATATAATCCATGCCTACAAACTTGGTATAAACATTGTTGCTTGGGCAGTTTATTCTGCGATTAGTAATATGGTAATCGTCTTTGGGCCTTTGATGGAGGACAAAAGCATGAAAAGGCTGAATGATATCAAACAACTTAAGCAGTTGCTGCTGGTCCAGGCTTTTGAGGTAGCAAAGATCTGTTTAATCCAGCCCTCAATACTTAAATATGGGCAAGTTACAGTTGAATGATCTTGGGGCATTTAGTGGAGGACAGATAGGCTTATAATAGGTCTGAATGAGGGATATATCTTGAATGAAATGGAGGAGGAGCATATATTATCCTCATATTGGAGTTCAACTTCCAAGACTGTCATTTGTATTTTGAACAGCATTTTGACGGATTCTGTTAGGATGGTTTAGGGCATTTAAGGTATCATAATTTGATTGTGATGGAGGGCAGAAAAGATCTGTAGAACGTCTTCAATATATTTATAATTGGAGAAATTTTCATAATATGGTTGAAAAAAAGATTTATAGTCATGTCTTTCAGCATCTTGCGTTGGGTGGAATTACTTATGAAACAATGGCAAGAGCAGAGCTTCACAGCAGTTGAATAAATCATATTTTGTTTGAAGGATTGCATATTCATGTATGTAGTCCTCTTGGTTCCAATCTTATAAGGCTCATACTGTTAGTAGGAGGTTTTACCTAAGAATGTTACTGGTTTTATTTTTCCTCAGTACACCTTGCTAGGTTTTGATCTAACCCAAATGAGTCAAAGGTTATGGATTGCTAAAACATGCATAACTTGGGATAATGAAATTTGTTTATGCAACTAGTGGGCAATGAAATGATTAATATTTATGACCGTGATGGGGTCTGATAAAATTCCCAGTTCTTAGGATATTTATACTCAAGAGGAAGATTAAATATTTGGTAATTGTATCAATGTCTTGTTATCTAAACAGAACGTAAATTGAAATTGAGCTTTGATGAATTAATTCCTGAGATTTGTCTGATAGAATCCTGAACTTCTTCTTTACCTATGTGTCTGTTCAAATAAATGTAAATTTGATGAAGAACTTGTCTTGAAGTCACCAAATTCCTTTCTAATTTGTAGATTTTCCTAGGTAATTGCTTTAGATACTTGTTGGATGTCCATATTTTTACCTTCAATGTTCAAGTGTACTCTTGCATACTTGAAACTATTCAAAAACAAAGCCAGGGACAGTTGGAAACATCATATGGTTCTAACCCTTCGAAATCAATTTTATAGTGGCCTAGCCTGACAAAATTTTTCATTACTTATGCTATTTTCCATACAGAAGATCTAGCTCTTACCATATTAGATACAATGAACATGTGTCTTGCTCATATTGCTCTGAATATGCTTTGAATTTCATACTGCATATGATCTTATATCATATTTTGTCATAAACCACCTTATTGTGATGCCTTTCTCTCTGATATTTAAATGTCATCTGAATTCATAGTTCGATCTTTAGTGAAAAGCATTTCTAATCTTGCAGGTCAGCATGACAATGAATATATCAGCAGATTTACAGTCTCTTTTCACGTGGAACACAAAACAGGTTCTTGACTTAAATTGCATTATTCTTTGTAATCCATAGAGGTTTTTTGTGTCTTTATCCCCCTTTTGCTTCCTGAAAGTATGGGTGCTATTGGTAGGAACTAAAATGGGTGGATTGGATGGTGAAGAGTGAAAATTAATAATGTATTGAGATGTGATGCATGTCTTAGTGTATTGAAAATTTTGTCTGCTCTTCCTTCGTTCCTCCCATCTTAATGTGCATCTTAATGTTTAAAGGTGCTTTACCTACTGTTATATCTTGTTCCATTTCCTGAAATTTATGTTTGTGCCATTCTTTGCATTTTTATCTTGTGTACAAAAATGTTTCAATAGCTGCTTAATATGATACTTGCATTTAATGCACCACACGAGATCCTGATTTCTGATCAGTTATTCTAAATAATTAGGAAGCTAGAAATTCAGGGCTGTCCAGGGACTTAGTTTTGCCTCTCTTTATCTGCTTGCAGGTTTTTGTATTTCTAGCTGCTGAGTATGAAACCTCTAAGAATTCCTTGAATCAGGTAAGATTTGATCTGTTTGTTTGTATCTTAACTTTGAAATGTAAACATTTAAATTGTAAGTTTGTGAGGTCCTTTTCAAAAAGTAAAGAATAAAAGGAAGCCTTAGGGCTTCACAGGGTTCCTTTATACTATTCATGTCAATCAGATAGCTATGTTATTGTCATGACCCGACTTCGAGCCGTGACCGGCGCATAGGTTAGGCTAACTCAACATCCACCTAACCAAGCAAGCCTAACTTAAAGGATCTTAACCAATAATTTCAAATGCCTTAATGGAGCTACTGAAAATTTGGCAGAGTCTCCCCTAAAAATAGGCTATCCCGAAATTTAATATAACTTGCAGAAATTTAATATAACTTGTAGAAGCTTTAATAAATTTCATATATCACCAGGCAGATTATATATATATATATATATATATATATATATCTAATCTCAACTATTTATCAAAACAGCCTATAGGGGATTTACATCACTATACTCAAAAAATCAAAGAATACATCATCAATTCCTATAGCTGTAAAATACTAGAGTCTGACACCTTGTAAGCCACCAACATAAAATGGAGGCCTACCGAAAGATGAATGTGCCTGAGAGGAAGTCTGCAATTACCAGAAATCAGCTACTCAATCACCTGATGATCTGAATGATAAAAATAATAAGAGAGAGTCACACAGATTCAGTGAGGACATAATAAACATAATGGTTATAAAAGGGAACATGTACAAAATTAAATTTTTAACTTTAAGGCATTTGGAAAATATAATAATTTAATGAAGTAGGACTCATAACAATAATATATTGATTTATTTCATTGCCAAAAATATACATAGGCATAAAATTTATTAAAAATCAGCCATGTGGGTTTTAGAAAAAACTATAACACAAGTTGGGGAGTCATCTCAACCCAACAAGCCAAATCTCATCATCCTCATAAGCCAAGGGCATTACCTCACCTGGCACAAATTTCATGGCTAAGGTCCGCTCACCCTAAAATTATGGCAATGGGCTAAGGGTCCGCTCACCTAATAGCCAAGCAAGTATCATCTCAAGTCAGGGGCCTCGCCTCACCCGACATAAATCTCATGGCTAAGGTCCGCTCACCCTACAATCATGGAAAGGAGCTAAGAGTCCGTTCACCCAATAGCCAACTAATATCTGAATCTACTATATGCAAACGATGTTCTAACACAGAACCCATAATGAATGTTTAAAAACATCTCTAATACAATGAAATTACATATATTCATTTCTCAATTCTCTTAATAAAATCTAATCACTTTAAGAAACTTAGAATTTAACACTTTCCATTCATTTTTCATAGATATAACTTCAAATAATTATGAGCTCAAGGCATAAACAGTGCCATTGTAAAAATATAAATTTAGCAGGTGAAGCTATAACTTCAAACATGAAATTCATCCTCTAGTACCTTTATACTTCTATCAATATTTTCTATATAATAAAAAAATCTTGTTTTCCAAAATAGTAAAATCTGACACTTCCAAAAAAAAATAATCACCTAACTAATATTATCATAAAATTTATTAAAATTTAAATTTTGAATAGTATTCTAAATATGACTAAAGAATTAAACCATATATATATATATATATATATATATATATATATATATATATATATTCAAAATACACCATAATGTAAAATTATCCACTCACAGACTAGGAGCTTAGCCAAAGTCTATCCCAAGCGATGCCAACGGCTCAACCCAAAGCGAGTGGAGTGGTTCTTGAAGTATCTAGCACCAATAAAATATTCCAATAAATTATCATAGGCCGCAATGTCAAAACCATTTCTAAAAACTTTCCACCCCCTCCACTTGAAGCCACAACCTTAAAACTAAGGGTCACTAACTAGATTATCAATTTTCAGGTTAAGGAGGCTTTAGAAAAATTTATTCTAAGCATGGATAAGTAATGGGAGATGAGTATATGTAAAATCCCTAAATTATTGGGTTTAGGGCTGTCGTCAATCTACTCGAAATTTAAGGATAACTAAGATTTGGCTTACCCATAAAGTTTAGAAGAGCCAAAACTCTCAAACTCATAGATTTCTCCTCAAAACCCCAAAATACACCCTCTCCACCATAGCCAAAGCAGAAAACATTGGGTGGTTTTGGGTGGGTTAGAACCGAAATAAGCAAGAAGCAAGATGGAAGGAAATTACCTCAAGCTCAAAGTGGAAGTGGGTGGGAGCAAAATGGAGGAGAAATGAAATGGGATGGTTGGGAGGAAGCAGAACACGGAGCTGCTTTGCTCCCTTCGTGCCGTGGAAGAAAATGCAGAGGCACGGTTGAGTTTCTATATTTTTTATTCTGCTTTCTTTGTTTTTTTTAAATGGGCAGGACCCACTTTTTTTTTTTTTTTAAAGGGACGGTATTACAGTTATTGCATGTTATGTTGCATCTCTGCTTTCTTTTACATATCAAGCTTTGCTATATGCTATGCCACATATGTTGCTTAGGCTTTTGTGATGCCATTTTATAGATATCGCTGTGGGATGGTATTATTCCTTCTAAGGATCATGCAAAATTTTGGATTCATACTTCAAACAAGTACCGCTTCATTGACCAGGTACACAACTCTTCAAATATGTTATGGCTAGCATGAATTACTTCAGATTTCTTTAGGCCATAATTTCCCCATCTTCTTCATGTCCAGGGAAGCAATTTGCGTGGTAAAAGAATTTAACTTGACTATGCACTGGCATGTTATGCCCAAGACCGGCAAAATGTTTGCCGATAAAATAGTCATGTCAGGGTACCGGTTACCAGAGGAATACAGATGAAACCTTCTTGTGTTGTTAATGTACTGCTGTAACTCTAGCCTTTTCTATAACGGATATAGAAGGTTTAACTTAAAAAACTAGAATTAGGGTAATGGAGATCATGTTTTGGAAAGTTAAATTGAATAGCGTTTGAATACTTGAACATCAGAAAATTTTCCTGTCTTCTTCAATTGTCTCTTGCGTTGGATTTTTTTTAAAAACCCCTTTAGCTACTTAAATTACTTTGGCTATTATGTCCCCAAAAAAGTGAGAAATTGTGACTTAATTTTGTGGTTGCTAAGAGCGAAGGCTCTCTTCACGTTGATGAAAATAACAGCTTGAATCCTTGTCCTTTTTAATGTAGAAAAGTAAGAGGGAGGGGAGATTGTCTCATTATTACAAGATTCAGCAATAGCGAAAGTTTATAATGGACCTTACAAGTTATTTATTAATGAAAATTATTAGCAAGAATTGAATTTAACATTTTGGAATTGACATAGATCAATCTTATGACATAACAACTTGAACTTTACATGAGGTATAAGGAACTCTACAAATGGTCAATTATCTGATAAAAATTTTGGGTTGAATTTTGTAAGAAGAGGTACAAAATGCATTATGAAAATTAAGCATAGCCAAATAGTCATTACGTTTAATTTGATGAATTGTGTTTGAAAATTTCATTTGCTGCGATAAGATATATATATTTATATTTTATAAATAGTGCGATTTTCTAGCTCCTGAGTCCTTGACATCTCTGTTTCTCTTCTTTCCGCTCTAACTTTTCTTGTTCCCTGTTGTGTGTGTGTTTAGCTTTTCCTTTGAAAGGCATAAAATCAGTTTTACGGATCCAAAAGAATTAATTTATTGGTTGTCCTAATTATCTGAGTCTTCATTTTACTCTTTTTTTTCCCTCTATTTTTAGTTTATAATTTTAGATGCGATACGTTTAAAATTTTGAATTCCAATGATAAGCCATTAAAATTCTAATTTTTATTTTTCTCTTTTTTTTTTCCATTTTATAATTTTGGAAATAGTCATGTAGCAATGTAGCAATGTAGAGTATTGCTAAAATATTACGGTCCTGTTTGATACACCGTATAAGAAATGAATAGTATAATATAATTAATATTAATCATATTTGAACAAGATATTAGATAGTAATTTATCTAATCAAAATAATTTTATCTAACCTTAACTATATAAGATTGTATAAGATATAATTATTTGATTCCTATTTATTATAAGTCGAGACTAAAAAAAATTATTTTAACCAGATATGCTATCTAATATTTTATTTAAATATTATATAAAAAAAGATAATATTAATTATATTATATTATTCATCGCTTATACAGTATACCAAACGAGACCTAAATACTTAAAAAGACTTAATGAAAAACTCTATTCCTCTACTCCCTCCCTAAATTGTAAACTTATATATTGTGGAAAAAAAAAGTACTAGATGATTGATTAAAGGACCTCCTTCTAGCATGTTTGAAAAGATATTAATTTAAAAAAAAATTATTTTTTTATAAATTTTTTTAATAAAATTTTAATTATAAATTATTTTTATCATAAAATAAATTAATCTAAATACATATTAAATTACAAACTTTGGTGATTACAATAAACTAATAGTAATTATTAGATCATGTACTTTGCAAAGGACTTCGATCAAATTTATTTCCACCATGGAGGAGAGGATTTTAAGAAAAAAAGTGACAGTTAGCTCTTGTTACGGGTAAGACAATTTAAAATCAATTCATATTCAAATTTAATACCTTAAAATATATTATACTATAATTTTTTTTTCACCCTGCTACGTGTATCCTTTCACAGCGCTCAAAACTTATCGGTGATATAATTATTTGTTTGGGATGTGAAATTATGAACTTAATCAGAAAAACTTTTACAAAGCAGTGAGAAAATTTTTTCCAAAAATGTTTCAATTTTTATGTTAATTAAATTGGGGCCGAACTCGAACAATGGGTGCCGATCCCTAATTTGTCGCACTCTTTCTGCTTCACTTATGAATTTGCTGTTTGGTCACTGAGGAAATGCGGAAAAACCAAATCGATTACGAACGATTATCACTTTCGAAGCCCTCACTTAGGCAAAACGTCGAATCGAACTAACTACATCCAAATATGATGATGGGCTCGTAATTGCTGTTCTTTCAGTTTATGAATTTCACTGCAATCCGTCGTGCGTTGCGCGTTCTCTGCCATTTTGCTTACTCGTATTCGTTAATTAGAGCTGAATTCAATTCCACAAGTTTGTTGATGTGCGTCTTCTGTGAAATAGAATATTATACTTTCGTTTTCAGTTTTATCGGTATCCCGCTGAGCGTTTGCTGCTCAATTTTCTTAGTGAATTTGTCAGCTCGTGGTTTGCAGATTTCAGACAATCGAAAGCGAGCATTTATTGCATGTGCATGCCAAGCGAAGTAAGTGCTGTGGTGCGTTGCTACATTGGGTTCGACTTCGACTGCCCCAACAACACCTGAAGCAAAAATGCTCATGGCCTGTGACTAGGTTGACTCTTTATCCGTTAAAAGCAAAGCACTTTAGTAAATTTATATTGCTTGGGAGAAATGGGCAGCCAGATACCTACAGGCAGTGACCGATCAAGGACAATTTGGACCCCTGCAATGGAAAGCTATTTTATTGATCTATTGTTGGATCAGGTGCATAGGGGCAACAGAATGGGCTATACTTTCAGCAAACAAGCTTGGAGTGAAATGCTGGCCATGTTTAATGCTAATTTTGGATCTCCATATGATATAAATGTCCTCAAAAGTCGTTACTCGTATTTGTGGATGCAGTTGAATGACATAAAAAATCTTCTTGACCAAAACGGATTTTCTTGGGATGAAACTAGACAAATGGTGATTGCCAGTAATCATGTCTGGGATGCCTATATCAAGGTGCTTCCTTTGCTTACTCATGTTATATTCTCTATTCTCTACCCATGTTGCAAAATAAACTGACTAGCAGGCATGCAGGCACACCCTGATGCACAAGCCTACAGAAGTAAAGCACTGGTGAACATTAATGATTTGTGCTTAATATATGCACATAAAAGTGCAGATGGAAGATATAGCTTGTCAAGTCATGATGTGGACTTTGATGATGATGTTCAAGTGGTGAATACTGGTAGTGGTATGTTTCTGTCCACTCCTATAGACTGCTGTGGCGATGATTATTTGTCATAAGCATTGAAGAATGAAGATTGATATTATTCTTTTTGCTGGATAAATAAGGGAGACTTTTTTCTCTCGACCCCATCATTTCAACTTACTAAGCCTTTATACAGCATTTATTCATTGATCTATAAGAAGCTAACCATCCATATTCGAGAAAAGATCACTAGGAACCAAAAAAAAGAAAATAAAAAAAGTGTTATCTAGGACTCACCGGTACCGAATCCTCTGTTTATCCGTACTCCATAGTTCAATTGCTTCCTAACTTATAACCTTTTGGCATAATAAGAAACCTCATTTCCAGCTCTTATTTCTGACATTTTCTTGGTCTTTGAGGCTTTTTCTTTACTTTTTTCTTCTAACTTCTTTTCCTATGTTGGATCCATGAAGAAGCTAGCTCACTTCACACATATACTGATTTAGACTATGTGAATCAGAATCTCTAACCACTAGCATTGTCCTGCTTTAAAAATGCTCATAGTTGATAGTAAGATGAACCAGTTTTGATAATATTCTGTTTTCCCCCCTCTCCTTCCTTGAAGGGTTAGAGAATTGATTATTAAGTCATTTCATTTCTCAGTAAGGCTCTGATTACAACTACTTTTGGATATTGGTTGACTTTTGAGGAAATAAAGCAAGACCAAGTGCAACATTTTTGTTGATGATTAAATTTACCATTTGAGAAAGTGTTGTCCACTCTAAATGGGTAATGACTGATTAGAACTTCAAATTGTTGGTATTGCAGCCAGCACTCCAGCCCCAGTTACCAGAGAAAGCCCAGTTACAGATTGGACTGAAGAAATGGACTGTTATTTTGTGAAGCTTATGTTGGGCCAACTTAAAAATGGCAATACAATCCATAATACATTCAGCAGGAAAGCATGGAACTATATGCTTAGGTTGTTCAACAAAAAATTTGATGGCCAGTATGATATAAGCTTCTTAAAGCTCCGTTATGATAAACTTGGGAATTACTATACTGATATAAAAGATTTGCTTGAAGTAAAAGATTTTTTGTGGGATGAAAAGAAACAAAGGATTGTTGCTGATGATGATGTTTGGGACAATTACATCAAGGTATATTAATATATATCCATAATGACAGTGGAATTCATTGTCTCAGATTTTACATTTAAGTGTTTATGTAGGCACACCCACATGTGAGTTCCTATAGGAACAAGACCTTGCTTAACTATCGAGACTTGGGGTTAATATATGGAAATGCTATTTGCAATGGGCATTGCAGTCACTTGCAGGAAGGTAAAACCCATAAGGATTACTTCTTACAATTCTGGATCAGTGAATTTCATCTTCATTTCAATTCAAAGCACCGACCATTGATTGCTTATGATTATGTTTTGGATTGTTTAATGTCAAATACTAGATCCAATATTGAACACTTATAGGCACATATTTGACCCAAGAATAGGTGACGAGTGGAAGTGGTAACGGTTGTTTTAGATCTCAATTCTTTATCAAATACTGGAAATTGGATTTTCTGGATTTGCTTTTCCCTTCATATGTATCTAGGTAAATACGGATCTATTGAAACCCATGACAATTTTAGTCATCTTGCAATTTCTGAAACCAGAAAAATGTGTTGAATTTTGATGGGTGAATTCCTCTAATTAGGTTTTTTCATTTTTTTAGGCAAAGAAAAAGAGTATCGTTCCTCTGATGGTGATGAATATGTGGGAGGAAATTGGACCTCTCATATGGACTGTTATCTTGTTGACTTGCTACTAAATCAGGTGCTTAAAGGGAACAAAACCAGTCTTGATTTTGCCTATGTAGCTTGGTGTGAGATGGTCACATTGTTCAGTGCAAAATTTGGATCTCATTATACCAAAGATGCTCTAAAGAATCGATATAAATATTTGAGGAGGCAGTATAATGACTTAAAAGTTCTTATCAAGCAGCCTGGCTTTGCTTGGGATGAAAAGCAAGAAATGGTAACAGCTAGAGATGACATATGGAACTCTTACACCAAGGTGAACTTCAATCTATACGTTCTGTTTTGTCTGTGATGCTCTTTTTTATGTACTATTACCATTTATGTAAGATAAAATGCAGGTGCATCCTGATGCTTTGTCATATAGAAATAAATTTGTTCCATCCTATCACAAATTATGTATGATATATGGCCAAGAAACTTCTGAGGGAAGATACAGTCATTCTGCTTGCAGCGTAGATCATATTAGCAATGGCCCAATTTTAACAATGGGTATGTCTTTTCTTTTCCCCTAAATCATATAGCAGTGGACATTCTGAATGATCTTCAAATGGTGCAAGTAATTTACTTTTATTTCTGGTTTGAAGGAGGTGAGGACATCCAAGACTTTGCAATAGGTGATTGCTCAAGGAGAGATTGGACACCTTCCATGGGTCGTTATCTCATTGACCTTATGCTAGAGGAAGTTCGCAGGGGGAACAAGATTGATTATGTTCTCAACAGTCAAGTATGGATAGATATGCTGATATTGTTCAAGGAAAGATTTGGTATACTATTTGAAAAAGATTACCTCAAGAGTAGTTGTAAGGGTTTGGAAAAGCTATACCACGACTTGAGAAGTCTTCTTGAACATAGAGGGTTCTCATGGCATGAAACACAGCAAATGGTGACAGCATATGATGATGTTTGGGATGCTTATATAAAGGTTTGTTGCACTGCTTTTTTGTCTTACTTTTGTGTTTCAATTCTTAGTGGCTAACCCAGGAATGTGCAGGAGCACCCTGATGCAAATTCTTACAGAAACAATCGAAAGCCGAATTATAATGATCTATACTTGATTTACGGAAATTCAGATACTGAGTTGGCAGGTAACCCATCTAATCAAGATGTTGGATACAATGGTTGCAGTAAGTTTCCTTTTTGACAAGCTTATTGCCCTTTTTTTTTTTTTTGTCTTATGCAGATACTTACTGTTGACTAAGTGGTTATGCTGCACTAATAGGATGTCTTCCACACACACACACACACACACACCTTATGCAGATACTTATTGTTGACCAAGTGGTTATGCTGCACTAATAGGATTTCTTCCACACACACACAGACACACAGAGAGAGAGAGAGAGGGGGGGGGGGGATGTCTTAGTCAGACACTAATTGATTACTGTGTGATTGTGCTGCACTGATAGGATGCTTTCTAGAGAGAGAGATGTCTTACTCAGATGCTTGCTGTTTACTACATGATTATGATGCACTAATAGGATCATTTCTAAAGAGAGAATGTTTTAGCATTCTCCCACAATATTCAATATTTGTGATTAACAGAGTCTTCCACTAAATGAGTAGATTTAAAGTATTTGTAAGGTATATATATTGCACATTTCCTTTATGTTTATGTTGTTAATATATTTTTTGAAGGTGTCAAATTTCAAAATTCTCACCAGAGAAGTGACTGGACGCCGCCAATGGATCGATATTTTATGGACTTGATGTTAGGGGAAGTGCGCAATGGAGGCATGGTTGATCATAAGTTTAACAAATTAGCCTGGAGAGATATGGTGGCAAAATTTAGTGCAGAATTTGGGTCCCAGTATGACAAAGACTTCTTAAAAAGTCGTTATATGATTTTGAGAAAGAGATTCAATGATATGAAAATTCTGCTCAACCAGAGTGGGTTTGTTTGGGATGAAATGCGGCAGATGATAACAGCTGATGAAAGATTGTGGGATGCTTATGTGAAGGTGCTTCTTCCTAGTGATTTTGTTTTTGTTTTCGTTTTTTTTGTTGGTGTCTTGGATATTTTATGTCCATATCATCAGCTGTCCTAAAATTTTGCAGGAGCACCCCAATTTGAAAGCATACCACAATAGAGCTCTTCCAAATTTGAATGATTTGTTTTTGATATATGGAAATTCCAACTGTGGCAGAAATCAAAATTATTCTGGCTGCTCTAGTGATGCTAAGGATAATAACCTGAGGACTGGTATATTTTCCATCTTTCCATATGTAGTTTCTTGTATATTTGTCTGTATACTGTATTTATATATCATTTATTGCTTAGTCCTAATAGATTCTGTTTGATGGAAAATTTTGGTTTTTCTGTAAGCACATTTTGAAGCAATGCTGTTGATTTATTTGATAAAAAAAATACTTGTGAGTGAGTCATTTCTTTAACTGATAATAGATTGGATTATTTTTATTGGGGGGGGGGGGGGTTAAAATGTAGACTACCTTACGTAATAACTGCTTTCAATATATAGGTGGTGAGGAGTACAATGAATCACCTGCTAATGATGAGCCTCTGACGATAGCTTGGACAGTGAAAATGGACTGTTATTTGATTGGCCTTTTATTGGAGCAGTTGAATAGAGGGAACAAGAATGGTGATACATTCAGTAAGAAAGCTTGGTCTTGGATAACTGCATCATTCAATAAAGAATTTGGACTACATTGTAACAGAGATGCACTAGAAAATCGGTATTTTGGTCTTATGAGAGTCTACAAGGATGTCACATATCTTCTTAATCAGAATGGCATTCCCTGGGATGAAATTCAGCACACACATCAAGAGCAAATGACGTTTGGGAGGCTTATTTTGAGGTGCATTACCTTTTCATTGGTTATATATTGGGTGTTTCCTTTGGTTATTAATGGCAACATATACATAATTTCAGGAAGGCACTTCATTGAGACATTGTCATCACCTGACACACATACCTGCTCCTCTTAAAGCCTGACATTAATTGTATTGACAATGCTCTAACATATCTATCTTATGCTGATGATAGGAATGGAAGTCATGCATGCGATCCTTGTAACTCTGTTTATTGCAACATATGTACACTGTATTGGGTTTTTTAACATGCCAACTTTGGGATGAACTAATAGATATATTTTGATTGTTGTAAGCAGCTCTAATAAATAATGTTTGCTAACTCTGACACATGACATTTTGCAGGAGAATCCAGATGCCGTTGCTTATGGAGAGACTATCCCAGACAATTATAGTGATTTGTGCTTACTTTTTGGGAATCTAAACCAGAATAGAATACCAGGCAGTGTGAGAATAAAATTGAAGACCAGTAATAATAATTTTGGGATGGAGACTGACGAAATCATGGGAGAGCTGCAATCTTCTGCTAGGGAATTTAGAAAATCTGATGAGAGAAAAAAGCGAAAACCTCAAGCTGTGTTGACTTCCTCAGATGCTAGAAAAGTTCAAAGAACCTTGCTAGATGAGATGCAAGAAGATTTAGATGAGAAAAAGGACAGCTCAATAGAAAGCATTGTTGCTGCACTTCAAACTGTACCAGACTTGGATGATGAGCTCTTCTTGGAGGCGTGTGTACTTCTAGAAGACGAAAGGAAGTCTAGGATGTTTGTGGCAATGGATGCAACAGCAAGGAGAAGGTGGTTGCTTAAAAAGCTTCGCCAGTAATACCAATTTGATTGGTAATGTAGCAGGCACCTATACATTGAAAATTTTGTAGAGATAGATTTGTTAATAAAACTAGATGTGGGTGTAAAGCCAACTTTTTGAGGTTAATTTTTTCGCACAATTTATAATTTACTCAGCCATTGCCAGTGTGGCTTCAATAGTTGTAGACCAATAAGACAATAAATATCAAACCCCTGTCCTCTCATCTTACAAAGTTAATCAAGGGTAAAAAAGTTCACACTGATGGGAGTTAAAAAAGAGAATAAGAGAGATGGGTGATTCCATTAACAATATTATGGCTATGTGGCGTATACACCGCTGGCTTCACAGCTTGCTCGTTTGCTCGTTTGCTAATTTTAAAAGGGCTTCCCCTGTTTTGGTCTTTCTGGCCTTTGGGAGTTGAAAAACGTTACCCATAATCATTCCATTACTGACTCATTCAACGGTTCATTTTGCAGTGAAGTGAAGAGGCAATAAATTACCTTTAGAATAATGCCACTCGCATACTTAAATTCCATTAGAAACAACTTAGACTCCATCTAGGCGTAGGTCATTAAATAATCTGCACAGTATATTAATTTGACACACCGTTAAAGATTTAATGATTTTATAAAAAAAAATCATATGAATTTAAAATGTATGAATAGTATTTCTTCCGTTTTTTATTATCTATCATTTAAGATTATTATACAAAAATTAAGAAAAATATTAAATATTTTTATTTTAAAAAAATAATGATTTTTTTTACTTAAAGAATAAAAAATAGAAATTATTGAATGAAAAGTAGAAGCATCTAATATCTTAGAAATTCAGAACATATTTAATACTTTTTTTAAAATAATTATGATAATTTAATAAAGAATAATAAATGTTATATTTTTAGCACAGAATAAATGCTATTTAATAAATCCTAAGGACACGAGTTAACAATATCCAAAAAATAATTGTACTTAACTAAATTATGAATTTATTGAAATACTCAAAATATTATTATTTACTCTAGTAACCCTTTCTCACTTCATTAATACCCAATATAAAGTTAAAAAAATAATTAATACTTCATTTTATATTCTAAAACAAAAAATAAAATAAAATAAAATATTTTCTCTAAAAATGAAAGGAGTATTATTTTTTAAGTTGAAGTTCACTTTGGTTAAGCATCAACATTTACACAAGTTCTTGACATGCACATAAATTTTTGTGATTTTGGTGGATGAACCTTTCATTACGACTATTAACATTTTTTTATATTTTATATTATTTTAAACTAGTAATTTAGTAATAATACCCTGATTAGAATAGTCAATATAATTAATTCATTTTAGTTCACAAAATTAGGAATAGAACATACAACTTATTTATTCTAATTCAATTTCTATTCTATGGAATCATAATTTACTAAATGTGGTGTTACCCTACAATTCAGGCAACACTTTGTGAAAATTTAATTATGTGTCAAATATATAAAAAAATATTTTATAACCTGTTTGTTTTGGATTTTAAATATTTGTATTTTTTTTTTCTTATTACGGTGAACAAAATTAATTTTGATGTGAGACCCAATAATTTTCTAAGAAGAAAAAACCTAAAAATAACACTAAAATCTTAATTTTAACAAGTGGGATCTCATAATTTTTCAGAAACATTTATCCAGATTTATTTCACAAGGAATTATACTTTATAATTTCAAAATAAATTTAAAAGTTTAAAATCAATTCTTTCCACATGTACTTTTTGACATGAATTATTTTATAATATATTACAAACATACTCTTAATTTGGTTTGATGAAGTAATTATTTTATCGCAAAAACACCTTTTTTTAAACAAAAAAACTCCAAAACAATTGAGTCCCCAAAGAGGAGGGAAAGAAAAAAAAAACTAAAAAACAAAAGACTGTCGGTTCTGACAATCAAAGTCAGAATCGATCACACTCAGCTGTTTTTTGTACTTTGCCAATCTTAGGTTCGTTCTAACAAAACATCATTAATCGCTACGAAACCTCTATCTTTCTTTCTTTCTTTCTTTTTTTCATATTTTCTTCCGAAACCCTAAATTTGTTGTCCGCTATAAGATTTGGATCTTATAAAGTACGGAAAAAAATTCCAAAAGAAAAGAGTTTCTGCTGTTCGACCCATGACATTGCCTTAGATCTTTTGAAATAAAAGAACAATTTTTGATCATTTTTTCTTTCTCTTTGCTTTTTCTCTCTTTCTTTTTCTTCCTTTTCAGATTCTCAATATTTGCATAGCATAGCAGAGCAGAGCAGAGCAGAGCCTGTTAGAGAAGGTAGCAACTCTTGCTCTACGAATACATGTGATATTTTGTTTATGCATCTGCATTTGTCTATGTATGGTGCAACGTGGTCTTAATGATTCTATCTACGACGATATTTTCCTTTTTTTTTATAATTTTTATCAGGCATCCGTGATTCCATTAGCTATTGATCTTTTTGTTCTTCTGTTCCTTTGATTAATTTTCTCGTGGCGAATTTTCTCTACTGGGAAACTGGTATGTGATGGAAACGAAGAATTCTATGAGAATAGATGGAATAGAAAAGTTTCTCCTTTGTTTATGTTTCATTGTTAATATCAGGCATACGGTCACAATCCCAATTCATCATCGGGATGAATGCTTGTGGCTCTGGAATGTTGTAGTTGTTGTCCCGTGATGGATGTTATGTGGAGACCGAAAGTTCTGAACAGATTTACTTCTATGTATGTAATCGAATTGGTAGGTTGTCCTGGGATTTTTGGAGTGACTTGAATGAAGATTCTTGAATCGAAAGACATTTTGGTCTTTGGGGGTTGGATTTGCTGATCGAGTTTTATAGTTATTTTCTATTGGTTGTGTTAATTTCTCGTTGGTTTTTCTGGGTGCGAAATTATTGTCAGAACACTTTCTTTGGTTAATTTGAGAGACAATTCTACATAGGAATGAGTAGAGCGCAATGACTGGCTTATGCACACCAATACACGGAGATGCCTGTTTCTTTCTTCCCTAGAGCTTGTGTATTTTTCGCAAAGAATCTGGATCACAACACGTACTTGGGAGTTACAGCATTGGAGGCCCATCTTTCTTATTATGTTTCTGGTTTTGTATGTGTAGTGATTCCACCTTTGCTTGTATATTGTTTGTTTTGGTGCATGTGAAGTGTAGGCATTGATTTGTTTGATTTCACCTGGAATAGAATGGATCATCAAGGGCACAGCCAGAACCCCTCTATGGGGGTTGTTGGTAGTGGAGCTCAACTGACGTATGGTTCTAACCAATACATGCCAAACCAAGTAACTGGGTCACCAGGGTTGGTTGTTACATCAGTTGGGACCATTCAGTCCACTGGTCAACCGGCTGCAGCTCAGCTGGGACAACATCAACTTGCTTATCAGCATATTCATCAGCAACAACAGCAGCAACTTCAGCAACAGCTCCAAGCCTTTTGGGCTAAATCAGTACCAAGAAATTGAGAAGGTAACTGATTTCAAGAACCACAGCCTTCCCTTGGCAAGGATCAAGAAGATTATGAAGGCTGATGAGGATGTTAGAATGATATCAGCTGAGGCACCAGTCATATTTGCAAGGGCATGTGAAATGTTCATATTAGAGTTAACCTTGCGTTCTTGGAACCACACAGAAGAGAACAAAAGGAGAACACTTCAAAAAAATGATATTGCAGCAGCAATCACAAGGACTGATATCTTTGATTTCTTGGTTGACATTGTGCCTCGGGAGGACTTGAAAGATGAAGTGCTTGCATCAATCCCAAGGGGAACAATGCCTGTTGCAGGGGCTGCTGATGCGCTTCCTTATTATATGCCACCACAGCATGCACCACAAGTTGGAACTGCAGGTGTGATAATGGGTAAGCCTGTGATGGACCCAAATATATATGCTCAGCAGTCTCATCCCTACATGACACCACAAATGTGGCCACAGCCACCAGAGCAGCAACAATCATCTCCGGATCATTAGCTGCTTATTATGAAAGTGTCATGGAAATAAAGGTGAACTTCAGGCGCTCTGTCTCTCTTTTTAATTAGTTGTCTAGGGTTTGTGAGTTAAATTCTATGTTGAACTGCTCATTTCAGTACATGATAGTAAAATTTGATAGTAAAATCAAAATCTGCAGTTCTTGAATTTCAATTTCTTTTTCTTAATGAAATTTAATATTTAATGTTATAGAGAGTCTTAATGTATTGCAAATATACAAATAACCAATTATGGTTTATCAATTATTAACTATAGATGTATGATTTATAATCCTTGCTGGTGATGATCTCATAGACTGTACCGTGATTTTGTTGTAGCGATTCCAACCTCATTTTGGATTTGTTGAAATTATAGGGTTTAGGTAGGGAGAAAGAAGAAAGGAGAATAGAGAACAATGTGATAAATATATTAGATGTGTTGATATGTTACAAAAGACAAAGCATTAATCTCTATTTATATTCTAGTAACCCTAATCAAATAAGGAAATAAATCAGGAAATATAATAAAATTATGATATGACTCATAAATTGCTTTATCAATTAAAGCACTAATTGATTCCACAATATATTCTAAAGATCTTCTAAAGATATTCTAAATATATTCTAACACTTCCCCTCAAGCTAAAGCTTACTAAGCTTTAAGGCTTGTTACAAATAAATACTTTAATTAAATAACATAAATATAAAATGGACTCCATGGTTGAAACACAACTCAGGATGCTGGAGAACGCCGTAGAGATGAAACATTGCTGGAAAGAAATCACCATCGGAATGATCGTCCATAGAAAGATAACATCACAAACACTAGCATTGAAAAGTCATCACTGATATGACTCATCAGTGGAAAAAGAAATCATCATCGGAAATAATCGTCGATGGGAAGAGAATAACATGGCAAACACTAGTATTGAAGAGATGTCACCATCGTATGATTCATCAGTGAAAAAGAAATCACCATCGGAATGATCGTCAATGAGAAGATAACATCACGAATACTAGCATTGAAAGGTCACTACTATCATTATCATTCTCCCTCAATGCTATGGTAGCATTAGAAAAGAGATAAACAGTAAAAAAGCGGAGAAAAATAGATGAGAGAATAGGTTGAGAAAACAATAAAGGAGAATTTACAAAGGAGTTCTATAAAACTCGACACAGCGAAAAGCATGGACACCCTCAAGGCGGATGGTACCGCTTTGATACCATGTTAAAATTATAGGGTTTAGGTAGATAGAAGAGAAGAAAGGAGAATAGAGAACAATGTGATAAATATATTAGATGTGTTGATATGTTACAAAAGACAAGTATTAACCTCTATTTATATTCTAGTAACCCTAATCAAATAAGGAATAAATCAGGAAATATAATAAAATTATGATATGACTCCTAAATTACTTTATCAATTATAGCACTAATTGATTCTACAATATATTCTAAAGATCTTCTAAAGAATATTCTAAATATATTCTAATAGGATTATTAGAAATATGATAATTTTCTACATAGGGTGGCATTCTCTGGCATTTTTGTTGTGCTGTTATTAGGGTTCTTGCCTTTTGAAAACACATTGAACCTGAGGAAGTCAGCATAATGATTGAATCTCCCCCCCCCTCCCGTTTTGTGGGGATGTGGATAGAATTTGGAACTCTTTAGTTTCATATTGAGATGCCTAGTTAGTAATGCAGCAAAAATAGGTTAATTTGACCATTTTTTCCCCCACCAAACAAACACCAGCTACCCTGAATCTTAGATAGATTGTGTTTCCCCCTTCGTTACTTTCTAATATACATGGATTTATCACTTTCTATTGAGTTTTTTTTTTATCAGTTATTCATGAGATTTTATGCTTAAGTGGCCCTTTCGTCATTTTTCTTCCTGCTCTTTTATAAATGACATTTGGTACGTTTCAACACAAAGCTTGTTTCATATGACCAACTATAATAATCTTTAAACTTTTATCTGTACTGTTATTGATCACAGTTCCTTTTGTTTTTGATATTGCCTACGTTTCCTGGCTTGCAGATTACTGGTGCACTGTTGTCAGTTGAGAACGTCAAATTGAATGGTTGAAGAGGTTCTTGATGATCAGAAAGTGTAGCTGATAGCTGATATGTAGATAATGTGCTAGTGAAATCCTCCCTTACCTTTGATTAAGCTGGATAAGATGGTGTTTTTCTTGGATAAATTGTATGCCTTCAGACGGTGATACTTACTTACAGGTGTATAGTAGAATTTTTACAAGGAATTTTGCTTCTTTGTCAATGGAACGTTTTATGCACTCAGGATTTACGCCTTCCTTTCATTAGCATCACGGGCTTCATGATCATAACTGCAGTTCTATAATTCCCCTTGAGAATCGGGTCACATATTTGTGCCAGAGCACATTTGGATAGCTTTTGTAATATATATGCGCCCTATTTATGTTGCCAGACAAATCATAACGTCTTCAATGCCACCGAAACAGGAGGCAGGAATGAAGTGCTACTCTCACTTGCTAGAAGGTTTTGTTTATGGGGAAGTCTATATAGAGATGAGCTTTGCAGAGGTTGAGGTTTTTTTTAAAAAAAAAAAAAAATTAAGATGCATATTGAGACCGTATATCTTGATTTTTTTAAGCAACAATCAATTCAATAATGTTAACTGAAAAGCTAATTTTTACCAATGAAAGATCAATCTCTTTAGAGCTCTGCCTCCCCATAAAATCATCTAGAGTTCTTTGTTGAAAATTCTCTCACAATTTCTTTTCATGGCCAGAGTTGAGTTGTATGAAGGGATTTTTATGGCAGATACATTAATGTCTTAAATGCAAACAGCCAAGTAATTCTCCTTCTAGCCCTTGTCCGCCCCTTCTAGCTCCATTCTATTGTGAGGGTTACAAGTAGGAGTAATTTGAATTGAGTGGTTATTATGGATACTCTAGAAAAAATTAAATGTTGAGCAAAGATTATTATGAAGAAATTTTTAGTATGCTCATTATATGTCACATTTTCTATGAATAGATATCCTCTCCTTTAAATATGAAAAATGTGAAAATCTCCCAATTTCAAAAATCAATTTTGAAACTCTTTCGGTTCTATTCTAACAAATATACTTTCTAATTCTAACCGCATTCCAAAAAGTCCAAGTCGAGCCTACCCCACCTCAATGTTTCACCAATACCAAGTTGACCTCAGAGTCATCGTTACCCAAAATGCTTTCAAGGAAGCTAACCATTTACCATTAAAAGATCACCGATGACCCAGCTGAATGGAGCATTGCAATTAAGAATGAAAAATTTAACAAATTTGTAAATTTCAACTTAAACGAGCACTGAAGATGAAGAAAAAAAGTGCTCCTACACGAATGGTAGTCACTTATATAAAGACTTCAATGACATTGAAAAAGCGAAGAAGGTCAATCAACTAAGAGTAACTAATGATAATTGCGGATGATAAAATTGTGCTAGAATGTGGTTCTCACCACCAAAAATGGAAAAGATGAAGTTTATAAATTGCAAATGAGCAAAAGATATGAAGAAAAGTTGTGAGCCCAAGGTCAATCATTATCAACCTGCAGACACTAAATTGCTCCTCTCAAAAGAATCCAACATATTCATCCGCATAACACACTCTTACATATGTCCATCAAATGGATTAATTACTCATACCATGGCCCACTTCAACATGAAGGGAAGGTAAGAGAGCATGTAAACCATGTATCATTAAATCTCAATAAATAAAATAAAGATAGATAATATACAGGACTGTCACTCAAAACCACATCTATTTGGCATTTTGATTAAATTTGGATCAATTACTAGTAACCTTCACTGGTGGAAGAAAAGGGAAGGATTCTAATCAGACACAACTATGCCATCATGTATGTCTCCATTTCATAACAATTCCTTCAAGAATCCCATCAGTGCCAAAGTTACCTGAAAATTGATGGGGATCAACTGGGCCGGGCAGCTGAAATGTGATGGAGAAATGGCCTGGCGGACAAAGGTTTTGAGTTTGCATTTCAAACACTTGAGAGTACCTGGATACTGTCTTCTCCCCTGTTGTAGTTACTCCACGTATCAATACTTTACCATCGGTGTCAACCTCACAGCTGAATTCCCCTGCAGTCATAAATTCAAGGCATATTAATTATTTGTAGTGAGATCTTTGAGGTAGTAATGATAAAAAGAGTTGATAGCCCACTACAAAGTAGTAAGATTAGCAATGAAGAATAGATTTTTGATGGTCAAGTTGGGCATACATAAGCATTGGTCACCACAGATTGGAGGAGCCATTGCCAATACACCAAATTACAAACAATAGATACAATAGGTTTCAATTTTTTTTTCCTTACTCTTTCCTTTTTTTCTTTTTCTGCTTTCCTATTTTTGTGGTGGATGGGCATGCCTTTAAAAACATGATATTACAAGCCCAAAAAAATCTTAAGTTCTCATTCAAGTGCTATGGCCACAGCATTATAAATATTTTTCCTTTTCAGCTGGCATGGAGCCTTAAATAATTTTATTTCATTAAATCATGCTCCTCGTCAATCTTTTAGCAGAAAATTAAAACATAAACATGAAAGAAAAATTCCTGAAAGGTAGTTTATCTATCGCATAGAACCTTATAACTAAATGAATAAGAGATGAATCCTTGACATTTAATAAGCAACTTACTTTCATCCCTCTTCACCCCAGGGAGAGACACACGAAATAGGTATGAGTCTTCACACTCTCCAATGTCCATAAGTCCTATGATTGGTCCTACCTGCCCCATAGCTGCACTTCCAGTCAATGCAAATCCATTCTTGGTAGCAGCCACAATGTCAGACAATTCCTTTTTAGTTGGGTGAGAAGGAAGGAATAACATAGCTGGACCAACTTTCTCAGGCTCAGTCTCATTTTGAGGTGGCAATGGAGTCATGTAACTATACATCGTATTTGTACCATTATGTGGCACACTACTGATAGGTGCCAGAACATGGACATGCTGCAGAGGATCCTGAAGCTCAGACAAATCATCACTGCTTCCTACTTTTTGAGAGCTGCTACAAGACTGGATGGCAGGCATCTTTCCATTAGGCTCAGCCTTCCCCCCTGCCATGTTGTATGGAACATTACCATCAAGAGATGTATGCAACCTTGCAGGATCTCTGTCCAGTTGAAAATCCTCCAGTCCACTTAGCCTCTTGAACCTTTCAATATCCTCTGGCTTGATGTAGAAGATTTCTGGGTTGTTAATAAATACAACGTTCTCAATGATTTTATATCGATTTTTGAACCGAGATTGAGGATGTAATTCAGGAGGAAACAAATCAGGAAACTGCGGGTAACTGGCAGCAACATCTTGTCCTTGGCCAGAAATACTGCCTTGAAAGAATCGGTGCAATAAGGGTAACTTGACGATAAGTGATTTATCAGCCTTCCTAAGTACAGAGTAGTACACACGCTCCAAGTCCACTATTTTCATGAAAGAACAAGTTAGTTGATCAGATGTATATGGAGGAAGTCCCTCAGCTATTCTTTGCAACACTGATTTTTGGGAGCTCTCTCCTTTGATATCAGGCCCAAAGTAGGTACCCATAATAAAGTACAAGAGAAAACACTGATCCTCATTAGGCATCCCACTTTTTAGGTTATTAGATCCTAATCCCACCACAGTTGGAAATTCGTTAGCCTGAGATGTGCCATCCATTGGAGCAAAGACATATCACACAGAAAGCAAGACTCTGCAAGAAAATATGACAGCTAGTAATCAGGAAAAAAAAAAAAAGGAGCTTTTGAAAGTCAACACTCAGAAACATCAACAATAAGATGAAAGCTACATGTGCAAAACTTCAAGGGTGAGAGGGGTGAGGTTTGCCATAAACCTTTTGAGTTTTATGTGATATTAATATTACTATGTAATTTTTCGTTAATGAGTAATGACCATAAAAAATAGACTTGCAATTTGTTCTAAACAAAGCCCAAATGCCCAGTTTGAGTCATCCCCCTCCCACCCCCAAAATATCTTATTTCAAGGAAATAAAACAAAAGAAAAAGGCAGTAAAAAGAAAAGCCCAATTTCACAACTCAGATCTAAATGTAAGACAAAACATTTTCTGGGGAAAAAAAAAAAACTATATCCCCATGTTATCAGCAATAGCTGAAAGCAGCTTCTGTTGGCAGCACAAATCACCAGCAACAGCCCAGCTTATATACTCACCAACAACACCACCATATTTACCACCAGAACACTAGATATAGTCACCGTGATAATCTGTCATGCAATGATAAAAACCCTCTCTTCCACCACCATAGCATTCCGTGCATCAGTGGTTTGACAGCCACGAGACCATTACCAACAAATCCACCAGCTCTGTTCCCATCATATTACCAGTTCACACACACCACCTCTGTCAAGACTACTACCAATACTTGCCATCATTACTCTAAAGCAGCCATAGCACCCAAAACCAACACATCACTTTTACCACTGCCATAATTGGCATTGCCATGACCACAACAAAAATAAAAGATTTTATCACTACTTGTGCATGAAGTAGCAATTTACAACCCTATTTTCCATCCAATCTTATTCACTAAGGGGAGATGTTCCTTAGATCCCATGATCATTTGCAACCCTTCTTCATTTTACTTTTCTAATCCCTGATAAAATTTACAATGAAAAGAGAAAGATGAATAAGAGACCAAGAACCTGAGTACAGTCAGTTCCCCTGCCATGAAGAGGAAAAAATGTGCACAACTAAAGGCAGGAGAAAAAGAGAAGCATAATTGCAAAAGAACACGAGATAAAGAGATCAAAAGGGTGAAAAATGAAATTGTAACACAACAGAATGCGATCCAAGCCTCATCCATTGAGATGTCCCACTCCCATCAAAACTTTTATCCCAAAGAGTTATTTTAGCCTGGTAAAAATTGACAGTACCTCTAAAATTTGTCAATGTTGTTACAGATCCTTCATCATTTTTACAAATGCACTTTATCTCTGTCCTCTTCAATACTTACACAATCCAAAAACCTTCACCATAGGCAAGGTGATGAAATTTAGCTATCTATTATCTACAATAGATGCCTATAGTTTAATAGTGTCATCAAGAATCCATTGTTCCTTTATATAACAATACCTTCCATATTCAAGGCACTAACTTCTCTAGATTGCCTAATCTACAAATTTCAGAGATGAAACCTTCAGTATCTTATGCACAAAGGAGACTGGACTGGATGCATTTGCTTTCTTAGAGAATAGGAAATGAAGAATGCCTCCAAGTTCAACCCAGTGAACTAGAAAATCAATTTATGATAAAGAAACAAACACATCGCCAACGTATTTTTGTTTGAACAAAACCATCTTTCACTGTTGGAATGTCTACCCTTTACTCTCATCCAATCAAGTTGACTCTCGCCTTATTCCATCCATGTTGCCAGCCATAGGGGTAATCTAGAAAACAACAAAATCATTGTCCTGCCATACGGACAGCCAGCTCACAACAGCATAAACAGTACCAATGTCAATATAGACCACTAAACAAAACAAAACAAAAGCCAATCCCATCAATGACCGTAACCCATACACACAAACAAAGTATCGATCGGATTCAATAAAATGGACGTTAGTTGCAAACAATAAAACCAACACAAACACATTCTTAAAGCATTTCAAATACATATTCTGGACAAATTCAATAAGCTCAGTTAGATTCAATTGCAATTTGCAAGTCAATCACGACAAAAGATTTCCAAAAGAGGTTCCCACTGCCATAATTTTTGCTTAATTCATCAAAATCTTGACCCGTAAATCACAACCCAGTTGACTAAAGTAGATAAAAATCCGGCCTTTATTTTAATTGAGGCAAAATTCCTGCACGTTTATTTATCGGGACTCGTAAACAAGAATAGTTGGCAGACCAGCACAGACCAAGACAAGTAGGAAAAAAAAAAAAAGACTTTTTTGGGAATTTAAAAGCAAAATTCAAACAGTAATTCTGTCACAAGAATCTCACCGAAGACGCTGATATATATTTCAAAAACGAGTACAGGATTGGAAGAGAACTGAGAACTGAGAACTGTAGGCCCACATGTTCATTACAATAAAATAAAATATGGTTAGCGCACATGCACAGAGACAGACAGACAACGGAACGACAAACTCGCAAATGACAATGAAGTGCTACAATCTAAACTAAAGGTTGTGTATGGTATTAAGAGATGAAGTAAAATATTAAAGGGATAAAATTTTTATTTTATTTGTGCTTGTTTTCAGATAAATTCTGAAATGAATAATCAGAGACATCTTTCCCCTGCCCTTCACCACCACCTCTTTCTTTTGCTCCTCCTCTGTTTCTTTTGCTCATCCGCAAGCCACTCTAGAGTCATGGAGGCCGAACGCTGATTCCATTGTTTTCCCCTCAGTTACCCTATACCTACTCTGGGGTGGGGGTAACCCCAAAATGGCCTAAAATTTTTTTCCTTTTTCTTGATTTCCAGAAGTTTTACCCCCTCAAAAATTGAGCTCTTGTTACCCACATTCCAGACATACCCAAAATGTTTTTTTTTTAAAAAAAAAGTAACACAGAAACTAAGGCACCTTACGTTGAACTGGGAAATGGGAAGGGCGTTGTCTCTGTCGTCTGCGTATGAACCAGACATCCAAGCCAAGGGACGGCACGGCACCGCAGTGTGTAGGAGTAGTAGTACCACGGGACGCATGCCCATGTTATTGGTGCTTTCTATTTTGTGTTTTTCTTAATTTTTTGAATAGGGCAAAGGGGAAAAAATTGAGATTTTTTAATCAAAATAATTACAATTTCATAATTTTTTAATAAAAAATTTTTAGTTTAAAATAATTTGTTAAATAATGAATTGTTCCTCAATGAAAATTACTTTGCAATGTAGTTAAAAAAATATTTTATTAGGAATTTTTAAATTATGGTTATCTATTTTTAAGAAAAATTAATGAATATATCAGTTGGCCCAATAACTATTCTTTTAAGATTAATCTATTAGTCTATATTTAATTACACTGTCACATGTCCCATTTTATATAGTACAAATGCAATACACTTATCAACAAAAGAAAATTCAATACACTTACAGTATATTAAAATTTTCTATAATATTGACCTTTTCAATCGTGACAAAAAATATATGAGAAATAGTTATAAAAAATAAAACCTTTTCAGTATATTTTATGGTTTAACAATTTGTATAATAATTTTAGGTTTTAAAGTTTGTTATAATATTTTATATCATAGCTACAGAAAGTGGAGATGAGGAGATCCCTTGCAGTTTCGTGAAAAGGAAAGGATGATATATGTTGTATCTTTTTCTTTCTGTATGCTTTACATTTAAAAGTGATGTAGTGAGATAAAATAAAATCATATAAAAAAACACAAATTGGCTTAATTTGTATAAGGGAGCAAATAAGACTTATTTTTCATTCGCAGAAGTTTGAATTGATTTTTCTCTACCTCTTTGACATTTCACGCATGTCACCTCGTGTTGCGTTACTGTTTTCCACTCATTAAATAATAATAAAGTAATAAATTAACTGAAATGATGTTTCCCTTACTTTAATTAATTAAGAACGTTACAGAATAGAAGGACTTACAGATAACATTATTAATTTGTTGGTTGAGTTAAACAAGAAAAAAAAAACTAAGCTAATTACTTAATGAGATGCAACTTCACTTCCGAACTTGTATATATTTGCTACTTTGAGGGCTTGCACCTTGAGTATATAAAAGAAATAACAAAAAGGATTATTTCGCATAGTTTTTGGATGGTTGTTAGTTCCTGCCATGATGCTCCAATATATTCAGATAGATGAGAGTCATGAAACCCTCTTATATATGGTATAACTGAAATTCCATCTCGTTATACAGGTGATCAACGTTGTGAATATTAACACCATGAAAACATATTCTAAGAAGTTTACAGTTACACGTGTACCTGAAACAAACAAAGAACAAAAAGCATTTGAGATTGAGACTACAAAATGAACTCTACGATGGTCATGAGCTTAGAGCTTAACAGCTTGATTTCAACTGAACTATGACCAATTTTTGACTTGATTAGCAACAGGGACGTTTTCATGAATCTGGCAGCCATTTGAAAGAGAACCCCATATGGCAATATTTGGTTGTATTACAGACATCGTCTCCAATAATTTTTCTGCCTCTCTGAATTGACCTGTCGACTCCGAAGATCAACCATGCAACCATAATACTCTCTTTCCGGCAGTATACTGTAGATCTTTGTCGTTGGGTTAACATGTTTTTGAGCCTTTTAAACCAACCTAACATGACTGCATGGGAATAAAACTCCAATATAACAATTCGGTCAGGGACTAGAGTACTATCCTCTTGCATTATTTGAAAGATACTCAATGCTTCATTTCCATGACGATGCTAAGCCATTAACGTGCTAGTCCATACGGCCACCACATCTTTCTTTTGCGAACTATTCAAAATCTTCTGTGGATTTCTTAATTCTCGGGTCTTGGCATACATGTCTAGAAGAATATAGTTGCGATGGCAATGTGTGTTGCAAAGCTGCTTTTCAGTGGATAAGCATGAACAGTTTGTCCCAATGCTAGAGCACGCAGATGGGCACAAACACTAAGAAAACTCAAGAGAGGTAAACTTATAAAATCCAGCGGTCCACATACTTGAAAAGCGATCTAGAGCGCATCCACATGCCTGTCATACTGATAGCGAGCATTAATCACTGTTCCAAGAAACAATGTTTCTCTGAGGCATTTGTTGAACAGATCTCTTGCGGTCCTCAAGCTACCACAATTGGCATACATTTCAAGAATAGCACTTGCAAGAATGATATTACTCTAAGATGTTGACCTAAAGGGATCATGACCAACCTTAAAAAATGCGATCGTGAACCCATCGCCCGGTATCTACTACGATACGAGTACAAGCACTCAAAACATTCACCATGGTAATTTCCTTGTGCTCTACCTTTAAAGCTGCATAGGCTTGATCATTATTTACATACCCACCAATCAAACAAGTCCAAGCAACCGCATTCGATTTAGGAATAGTGTCAAACACTTCCAACCCTGATTTCACATCCCTCACGACACACGCATACGGAGTAAACCAGTGGCCGCATAGGCATCTGATTCAAACCCAGATTTCACGGTGCAGCTATGAATGCATTTTCCATAATCTTGAGGTTGTGACCATTAGCCAAAGCAAATTTTTGAACTCACTCATAGTTTTACATTTTGCTAACAGAGAGAATGGTATTTTCGTGCATCATCAACAATTATTGGGTTGATCACAATCCCTCCACTACGCCCTCATATTATGGGGTGTTTCGGGAGAACACAAAAGGGACCAACAGATATTACACTCTGTGGTGCCCTCTAAAATAAATCAAGAGATAACATGGGAGACATAGATCTACCAGCTTTACTCCCATCATATCACCAGCTCACTTGCTACATCTTTGTCAAGACTACCAATAGTTTTCATCATCACTCCAAAGCAAACATAACACCTAAATATCATCGAAAATGTACAACCACCACCACAATGCCGTTGCACTGACAACCACTAAAATTAAAGATTTAATTGCTTGCTACCAATGACATAGCAATCTACAGCCTTTTTCTTTTTTCTGATGGATAATTGTAAGTCAAGTTCATAAACCCACAATGCTTAACATTCACAAAACAGGAGAGAGAAAGATATAAAAAATTAAATACAAAAATGTGGACTTTATAATACATCATATAATTCCTATACGAGAGTCCAAATCCATCCACTTCACCCTAAAGAAAGAAAAAACAAAAAAGGCTCAGCCACCAAGATTTTCCCTGCTACCAAGATTTTCCCTGCTAGCCTTTTTCAGTTTCCATTTCTCATTCCAAATAAAGTTCAAAACGAAAAGAGAAAATATGAATAAGCGACCAGGAAAATGCTCGTAGGGTCAATTCCACTGCAATGAAGAGAAGCACACCTATAGACAGAAGCAAAGGCGAGGCATAATTACCATATGCCATCAGTAAGAAAGTAGCTCAAATATTTAAGAAAATCAACGTAATATAACAGCATGTAACGAAGCCATCATGCAATAAGATGTTTTTAAATTTAATGGAGTAGAAGACCTTCAGTATTCTATTGCACTATGGAAACTGGATGCATTTTACTTTCTAGCGATGAGGAAATCAAGATGATCAACTTAAGCATGGCAACGGGGCTGGGTAAAGGTGGATTTTTTTGCCCCTACCCGTCTTGCATTTTAAGATATATGTGACAAGTTAAAATAATTCGTTCAAATTCAAAATTATGTATTGAAATTATACAGAACCATTCATTAGAACTCTGTTTATCACTGTTGTATGGATTAAAATCTTATTTTAAATCCTCCCCATGCCTTACTTGGAAATGACGTATACTAAAACCAACCAAATTCTTACTTTTCCTCAACACGTTGGTAACGGGAGAACATGAAACAAACAGGCTATATATCGTTTCCCATTATATCATGGCATGTCTAATTTCTCAATTTTCTGAAGCCTACTATCACAAGACTGTTTTTTGTGTATGTATAAACAAGAGCATTTTTTTGAGTCTCTTTTTATCACCTTTCAAGTGTTTTTTATGCCTAGCTCCATCCCTTCAAGGAACGAAAACATATGATCCATTGTGTAAGAATTCAAGAGTATACAAGAATCAGTGATAGCAGTACTAATCTTTTGCTTGTTGAATCAAGCAACACAGAATTTTGATTGTGAGACAGAATGAAGAAAAAACAGGCCATGCTTTCATTTCGTTGTTTATTGTTGATTAGAAAATGAGATTACTTGTAACTCCACCCTCTACAAACACAATGCTTTCACACCTTTTCTCCCCTTTCTGTTGTTTGAAAAATGTTTCCGCCATTATTGTTTCCTATTCCAATTTGCGCAACCGGAGAAAAGATCCTAAGCCTCTCAACCCAAAAACTCACGTCCACTTTCCCCAATCTGTATCACATCAAAACAATCCCAGAGAAAAACCCTGAAAACCATTCCTTGATTGCTTTCTTTCCCCGCCACAACCGAATCGAAGAAATCCCAAGAAGACAAAACAACAAAGCCCTCAAAAAACAGGTCCGACTTTGAAATTCTCCATGACTCCAGACCCAGAACACAGATCAATATGAACGCGAACCACGCCAATTCCTTCCTCCTTTTCGTTTTTCCTCTCCATCCGAGGTGGTTCAGATGTTCTGAGCGAACTCCATTCCAATCTCTGCGATGAGAAAATCCAATGGCCGCGGCAAGATATTGAGATTCAATGCAATAATCGAAGCCAGATTAAGCATATACCTATTGGATGCTTGAGACCACCTTCGCCTGTTATTCTTTCTAGCGCATACTATTGGCTGAAGTGTCCGAGTTCGATGCGAAAGCCGAAGCAGAGACGGAAATTTTGGCAAGAAGATAGAATAGTTGCGGAGAGAACAACTGATTTTGGGAATTGTGTTCAATGGAATCGGAAGGCACTGGCTTCTGAAGCTGTAGGGTTTCAGCATTGTATTGTGTGGCGTGAGCAAGAGGGATTTCACCGCTTTAAGGTGAAAGAAAGTAGAAAGGTGTAATTATCATTAATGAAAAATTAAAAAATATAAATTTTAATAATTATGTAATTTATTATATTTGTATATGTATTTTAATACTATTTTAAAGTTAATTTTTTTATTAATGATTATCAATACATATAGTAAAATTAATTTAAATATAATAAATATTATTAAATAAAATATATTGAAACCTACGAAATGTTAGCATAGTGCAAACGATTTACATTTTTAAATATGAGAATAACAATTTAATTTGTGAAAGTCTCATCTCATAAAAAATGTCATAACATTATCATTCTCATTTTAAAAATATTAATTTTATAAGGTGGTTCAAATGAAGTTAAATCTTACTTGGTTCACACCAAAAAAAATATATAAGATCATTGAACACTAATTTAAATATAAATAAAATTATTATTATTATAATATCACACTCTTTTAAATTGTTTTTCGTGATTTTATCGTAAGTAAATTAAATATTAACATGACTCAAATAAAAAAATTAACCTAATTCATATAAAATTACTATGTATAAACAACTTTATAGCATGAGAATGAAGCTAATTACTTCTTACTTTTTTTTCTTTAAAATGAATCCCTCCACGAGCCAAATCTGGATAGGGGAGCCAGCATTGTCGCCTATCACTCAATCATTAGGTTTTTTTCTTTTTTGATGTTATATCCTTTAAAATAATCTATTTAATATTTTTTTAATACTTTTCTCTTTTTTTTTTGTTATTTTAGAGAAAAAAAATTTATTCTTGATATTAACAAAGTGAGAAAAGATTAATGAATTAAATAATAATATTTTAAGTAATACCAAAAAAATGACATTTTAGTTAAATACATTTATTTTTTCTTATAAATGATACTATTTAATGATTTGTTTTAATTTACGTGCAGGACAAATAAAAAGGAATGAATTAAATACATTATAAAAAAGTATTAAATAAAAAAAAGTAAATTATTATTACCAAAAAAAGTAAATTATTTTATATATTAGGGACTTAAATTGTATTTAATATTTTTTAAGGACACTAAATACTTTTACTTTTAAGATTATTATTAGAAAAATATAGCATTACTCTTATATATATATATATATATATATATATATATATAGTTAAGGTTTCCTCATGTTTGTTTGTGTATTAATAAACTCAACTCTTCCTTGGACAATTTTGAGAGTGCACTTTTACACTAGCTTGATACATTTATTTATTTATTTATTTGTGTTGGCCAAATGTTTAAATTCAGTAGCTACAACAAAGGCATACTTCTTTAACCATTAGGCGATCTCCATTTTGTTTAGATAGTAGTTACTAGTAAGGATTAATTTGGCATGTGTTATAATCCAAATCTACGAGTGATCTATTGCAAAAGACTAATTTATTAAATGAGAGTATTTTATGGCTTAAGTATCACGGTACAATACTCATTCTATTGGAGGGCACACTATACTTTAATTCAGCTTATAGATAAGCCTTTCCATAGGTTAACTTCTTAATGAAAGCATCAACTACTACAACTCAATCTTAAGAGGAATCCATCTTAAAAGATTAACTTATTGAGTAAGAGTACTTTATAATTTAAGTATCATATTAAACCTCTTATCGTACTCAATGTGAGACATAACAGTATAAGAATAAAAATGTAGATAAATTTTTTTCAGATAAACTTTGTATATAAATTATTTATAAGATTTTACACGTTCAACTCTTTTAAAAAAAAATGTGCTTAATTATAATTCTAAAAAGTTATCTGTCTACTAAACTCATATTATTTAATATTTTTAGGATAAAAAAGTAAGTATCTTGTGATAAAATAATAAAAAGAAATATTTCAAAATTTATTAAAATTTAACCTTGTATTGCTTGTGTTACATAACTTATAAGCTTTTTTTTTTAAAAAAATTTTTTGGCAGTGGTTATAAGCTATTTACTCTATCAGTAATTCTTTTACTTTTTGAATAAACCCATTAAATAAGTATTCTCCACCTCCACAGGAGCTTCCTATCACGTTGATGTGTCATGGTAAATAATGATGGCCGTTTTTTTTTTTTTGGTGTGAAAATAATGATATCCGTATTGCTTGTATTATTCTAGGCCTTTCATCATTTTATTGACTAATCGAGGTTTAGGATGCGCGAATTGTTGTCAATATGCTTCCTCTCTTGTTTCTTGGTTGAATTGACTCTGTTGCCTTCAAACGTAACTCGTTCACATTAAGATATATGTAACAAGCTAAAATAATTTATTATATATATCGAAATTGTACATACTTCATTATGTATATTGAAATAATTCACCTTAAGGTGTTTAACTTAATGATGGCAATGCGAATGGAAAAAGGTAAATTTCTTTTGCCTTTATCCCACCGTACACTTGAATTAAATATTTAAATTAATTTATTTTATACTTAAAATAATTTTTAATTAAAATTTTATTATAAATTTTTTTTAAAAAGTAATTTTTAAAAAAAATTAAACATGCACATAACAAGCCTAAAATAGTTCATTCACATTCAAAATTATGTATATCGAAATTATAACAGAACTATGTATCATAACTTTGTTTATCAGTATTGTATGAATTAAAATCTTATTTTAAATACTTCCCTTGCCTTACTTGCTCAGCTATATAGCCGTTTCCTATTATGTCGTGGCACGTCTAATTCTTCAATTTTCTGAAGCCTACTATATCAAGACTTATATATATATATATATATATATATATATATATATATATAACTGTATATATAAAAAAGAGACTATTTTTTTTTTATCTCTTTCAAATGTTGCTAGCTCCATCCTTTAAAGCAAGGAAAATATATGATCCGTTATCTAAGAATTCAGGGTATACAAGAATCAGTGATCGCAGTACTAATCTTTTGCTTGTTGAATCAAGGAACACATAATTATATATATATTTTTTTACTGGGAATATGAGAAGGAACATATAATTTTGATTGTGAGAGAGAATGAATAAAGAACATGCCATGCTTTCATTCCATTGTATATTGTTAATCAGAAAATGAGGTTTCTTGTCACTCCACCTTGTACAATCACAATGCTTTCCATCCTTATATCCCCTTTCTGTTGTTTCTATTTCTTTTTGGTGTTACAATTTGCGCAACCGGAGAACAAATCCTAAGCTTCTCAATCCAAAATTTCATGTCCTCTTTCCCCAACCTGAAACCGGAACTCATCAAAACAATCCCAAAGAAAAACCCTAAAAACCATTCCCTGATTGCTTTCTTTCCCCGCCACAACCGAATCGAAGAAATCCCAAGAAGGCAAAACAACAAAGCCCTCAAAAACAGGTCCAACTTTGAAATTCTCCATGACAAGAGACCCAGAACACAGATCGATGCGAACGCGAACCACGCCAATTGCCTCCTCCTCTTCGTTTTCCCTCTGCATCCGAGATGGTTCAGATGTTGTAAGCGAACTCCATTCCAATCTCTGCGAGCAATTTCTGCGATGAGCAAATCGAATGGCTGCGGCAAGATCTTGAGATTCAACGCAATAATCGAAGCCAGTTCAAGCAGATTTCTATTGGATGCTTGAGACCACCCTCGCCTGTTATTCTTTCTAGCGCATAGAATGGGTTGCTGTGTCGGAGTTCGATGTGAAAGCGGAAGGAGAGAGAGAGAATTTGGCAGCAAGATAGAATAATTGCGGAGAGAACTATTGATTTTGGGAATTGGGTTCAATGGAATCGGGTGATCTGAAAGGAGGCATTCGCTTCTGAAGCTATAGGGTTTCAGCATTGTACTCTGTGGATTGTCTCTGAGACGAGAACAGGAAGAAGAAGAAGAGGAGGAAAATAAGGGAAGGAGTGAGCGAAGTAGCGAGTGGCGATGACTGAGTGGGCAGTGACCGTTAGAAAGGTATTCTCGTAAAAGTTGAAATTCTTGTTTTGATCTAAGCTAAGAATATGGGGTGGTTTTGCATATGAACAATTGAACATCATATGTATAGCGTCCCTGGACTTTGATTTTCTGCGAATATGTTTGGCTTCAACTGGAATTACCATCTCGAATCATGCGCGACAAATGCTTGTGCAAAGGACCATACTCCTTACCACAATTCTTGGTTGTTTTCTTCTATTGGGGTGTAGATTATGTGTTCTAGCGATGGTGTTCCCTATCACAATTAGGGATGGCAGTTATACGACCATTCAATTCATCTAATTATAATAATATATTAATAAATTTAAATAAATTTAATTAATTTTAATTAATAAATTAATTAAATAAATATATATATATAATTTGAAATTTTAAATACATTTAAATATAAGAACAGTTTAAATGTATTTAATTAAAAATAAATAAATTAAATAATTTTAATAATTTTTTAATAAATCATATATATATTATTAGTTTATTTTTATCCATCTATTAATTATCCAATCTAAAATTTATCCCATCTATTTATTTGACATCCCTTTTCACAATCAATTAATTCCCCTTAACAACATTGCCTACCACTCAATTATTAAGTTGTATTTTTTGTTATACAGTCAGTGTATCAATGGGCCCTCAATTTGTTTGAACTATTTTAAGAGTTCCCTCTTCGTTGAAAAAAAATAAAAAGAGTGCACTTTATGTCAAAGACAAGAAATACACTTTCTTAACCGTCAGGACTACTTAGAGGGAAAAAAAAAACACTCAAATGTAATTATAATTCTAAAAATTTATCTGTATGCTAAACTCATATTATTTTATATCATTTTAGAAAAATATTAATTATCTTATAAGAAAATAAAAAAAGAATTATTTAAGAATTATTAAAATTTAACCACGTATTGCAGATATATTTTTTTTGGCAGTGGTTCTAAGCTAATTGACCCTACTAGTAATTCTTTTTCTTTTTGAATAAACCCATTAAATATTGTACCAAACCTCCACAGCTTTGATAGAGCTGCCTATCATGTTCCGGTGTCACACTTTCATGGTAAATAATGATAGCCGTATTACTTGTATTATTCTGGGCCTTTCATCATTTTCTTGACTCTTCGAGCTTTAGGACGCGCGAGTTCTTTTCAATATGCTTCCTCTCTTGTTTTTTAGGCTGAATTGTTTCTGTTGCCATCAAATGTAATCGCTATGTCTTCTTCACAAAACTAAAAGCGAGAAAACAAATAGCAAATAGTGGCCCAAAAAAACAAAAGGAAAAGGGAAAACAAATAGGTTGCAAGAACGAGTTTCCTGACCATACAAATCATATGAGGCTAGAAGCAGTTCTGGGTAGTTGGCACTTGGGACGTGTTCCTCTGATGCAACGTAGGAAGCATGTATCATAATTGATGAAGGCAACGCTGATGGAGAAGGGAGGTTTTGTCTTTCTCAACAAGTGGACGAGATTATATGTTGACTATCTGCTTGGGTCTTGTCCTCTAATCTTGTCTAATCTCCATTCCAATGGTTATAGTGACAGGAGATGGTAAAGGGTAACAAACCCTCTTAAATGACATAAATACTGCAAATCATACATGCACAATCAGACAACCCAGGGCATGACTATATGAAGGAAGGATGACACCATCTGCTTATCTAAAAGTAGGACACAGTTTCTGTCCAAATAACTTCCATACCGAAGCTCTTCAATTTGTGTCTACATAACTTCCATACTGAAGCTCTTCAATTTCTGTCCAAGTAACTTTTATACTGAAGCTCTTAAATTTGTGTCTACATAACTTCCATCCTTAAGCTCTTCAATTTGTGTCTGCAGAACTTCCATACTGAAGCTCTTCAAGGAAAGATGAAACGCGGGTTTCTGTTTCCAGGGCACGATAAGGCGACCATGAGAAGGAAAAGTCTTGACTTTGAAAATTCCTTGGGTGGGACAGTATCTGGTGGGAAGCGGAACCCATGTGTCATTTTACCGGCCAATGTTCCTGTGGTTGCTGATTCCTTTGAACGAAGAAACCGGAACTGGTAAACATAACCCCTCTCCTAAAGAAAACCAAAAATTATAGGCTCATAAACTCTTGCATCTGCATTGTTTCTTTTGGATAACAACTTATAGCCTAGTGACTTTTTGCATGTGATTTGTCCCTTTTATTTGATGCAGGATTGCTCGGGCAAATTCCGCTGTTGATTTGATCATAGAAGTTGGTGATTCCAGCTTTCACTTGCACAAGGTGGAGCATATCACTCCTTTAATTCTCTGGAAAAACCAATTAATGTACTCTTTCCGTAATAAAGAGATCAAATACTATATCTCAGATAATGTGAAAAACGACTTACAATTACTCCTTGGAATCTGCATCACAAGTAGGCTATTTGTCAAAAGAGGAGGTTCCCTTTTTTGGTTTTGGTATGAAGGAAAAGGAATTCAAAAATCTCTTCCAAGCATCTGCATCATAATTTCCTTTAGGTTTTCTCCATCTCTTTAAGTAAATTTGGCATCTATATGTTACAATTAATCTCTCGCACACAAAAGGGGGAAAAAAAAAAGTCTCACTTGGCATCAAAGTTGGCTATATTGCTGCCATAGCTCCTTTGGAATATTTGAAGATGTCTGTGACAATTGAATTCCTAACTGCAAATCAAGTTACTTTAATAAACTAAAAATAGTTATAAATAATATTCTCCAAAATTTTAACTGCATATGATTTCGTTGATTTCCAGCTTGCTATGGTCTCAAGAAGCGAATATTTGAATAGGCTTGTCTTTCAGAGGGGAAGCAACAGAGAAAGTGACGGTCACAGCCGCTATATCCAAATAAAAAATCTTCCAGGTGGCGCCAAAACTTTCGAATTAGTAGTCAAATTCTGTTATGGATGGAAAATTGATATAACCGCAACCAACGTTGCCCCATTATACTGTGCTGCACATTTCTTGGAAATGAGTGACGACCTTGAAGAAGGAAATCTCATTTCCAAGACAGAAGCTTTTCTGAGCTTTCTGATATTATCTTCATGGAAAGACACATTCAGAATACTAAAAATCAGTGAATCCATTTCCCCTTGGGCCAAGGAGTTACAAATAGTGAAATGCTGTGCAGAAGCAATAGCTTGGAAGGCCTGTACAAATAGTTTTGATTGTGAATATGTAGAGCACTTGAATGTGCAAGCAAGTAAAACCAAAAACTCAGGACTTGAAGACACGTTTGATACTTGGTGGTTCGAAGATGTGTCACTTCTTCGTATAGATCATTTTATTGAAGTGATTCAATCTATTAAAAGACGTGGAATGAAATCAGAGATCGTAGGTTCTTGTATAGCACATTGGACGACAAAATGGTTCTACCAAGTCACACTTGGACTTGACAAGGTGACTCCTGAGAACATAGCCCTCCAGTTGCAGAGAGCTTCAACAGAATGCTTGATTAGAATACTTCCGACTGAAGAAAATTCAGTCACTTGTAACTTTTTGCTTCATCTGCTAAAGGCAGTGGTGATGCTGAAAATAAACCCTGAGTTGTTGTATGTGCTAGAAAGAAGAATAGCTTTAATCTTGGAGCAGTGCCGTGTTCCAGATCTCCTGGTTAAAAATCAAGGAGATAATGGTCCTTTGCATGATGTAGCTGTTGTGGTTAGGGTCTTACAATCTTATGTTTGCGGCATGTCAAGTAATCCTGCAGCAAAACTCCATACCGTTGGAAGGTTGGTGGACGGGTATCTTACACAAGTTGCAAGGGATAAGAATCTCACAGTGAAAAGTTTCCAATCACTTGTAGAAGCATTGCCACAAAATGCCCGCAATTGTGACGACAACCTCTATAGGGCGATTGACATGTACCTTAAGGTAATAGTTATATTATTTCATTTCTAAGTCACAGGCTTGATAGTAATATTATGATTAGATGGTTGAAAACTAAAGTGAACCCAATTTTGCAGGCACATCCAGATTTGACAGAAGAAGATCGAGCAAATGTGTGTAGAGTCCTGGAGTACCATAGATTATCACAAGAAGCACGACAGCATGTGATGAAGAATGATAGGTTGCCCTTAAAATTGTCAACACGATTTGTCCTTCTAGAACAAGTGAACATGACAAGGTCAATGACAGGTAATGAATCAACTTACCGAAGAACAAATACTCAGACAGTCATCAGAGTAAGCGAAGATTTCGAAAAAAGACAGATGAATGCCCAAGAGGTAAAGATGATGAGGACAGAGCTTGAAATGATCAAGTCGCAACTCTTGGAAATACAGACCTGCAAAATAAAGCTCCAAAAGCAACTGAAGAGATGCATTTGTTGAAACTTGAAAGAGAGAATTTACTATGTAAAAACACATCAACATGAGGGAGGACCTTTTCTCTTTTGTGTGATAGCCTACATGATTGTGGCTCATAAGAAATTTGAACGAAGTAGGTACCTGCCTCATCTTGTAACTGTATGGTTTAAAATAAAAATGTTGATTGACATAGATGTCATTGAGCTTGTCCTCCTTCAGTGAAAACAACTTTTACCCCACCCCTGAAAGAAGCCATTTATCTGAAGCCGAAGTGTTTTCTAATCTCAAATTCTATTATTCTGTATTCAAGTTTAGGATGATGAGATGTAGGTAGACAAGCGGTCATTTGAATGAGTTTCTTGAAACAGGTTGTGAAATTGATAAAAGTTAAAAGATAGGGCAATGATAAGTGGACAAAAGTTGTGTAAACTAAAAAATTAAAATAAAAAAAAACTTGTGTGCAGAGTGATTGAATTTCAAGTGGATTTGTGTAGAAAAATGTTGATAAGATTTTGTAAAGATTTGTAAGATAAATCTAATTGTACAAAATGTATTATGACTTTTTGTATGTTCTCTCTAACATGATAAAGTGGGACATGTTCGATATATGGACTAGTGATGTTACTCTCATAGATAATTATACAATTTTGAATTATTAGACATTTAGGAGGAGAACCATTAAATTATTATATGATTCTAAAGAATTAGAATATAAGATCTCATTAATTTCAGCTTGTCTTGTTCTCATGAAGATTTTAACTAAAGGATATTGTGAAAATTATATAATAAATTAATGTGATTTTAACAATAAAAAACAAAATATGAAAAAAACTAATACATAATTTATAAAAAAAAATCTTATTTTAATCATTAATAAGTTTATTTGTAATTTAGGCTCTCACAAATTTATTTTTATAATTTAATCCCTCATTGTCACTTCATCAAGATCTGTACCAATGACAAATTTTGATTGCAAACTTATTAAATTGGGGTAAATTTTGATAAATAAAAAAATTAATCATAAAAATTAATATGTGAGGTTTAATTAAAAGCTAAATGGGGACAAAACGTGATTTTTCTTTATAATATTCAAAAACAGAGAAAAGAGCTAGGTTCTTGATCTTCTCTGTACCTCTAAGCTTATTGCAATTTTCCAGCATAAGGAAAACAGCTTCGGAGAGTACGATAAGATGGAAGAGGAGGCAGCGATGCAGCCGAGCAAGTCTCTATCTTCGGACTGGGCGGATTCCAGTTGTTGTTGCCCAATCTGCTTGGTGGCACCCATGGTTCAACGATCCTACCTCGATAAATGTTTTCGTACGCGCTGCCCCTATTATTCCTTCTCTCTGTTTGTTCTGTTTCTTTTTTTAATTGCTGTTTGCTGGGGACATTGAAGGAAAAAAAGGTTCAAGATATGATTTTTCTTGATAACCATGTACTTTTACACTCTGTGTCTTGCCAGATAATGATAATTTTAACCTGGATGCGTGGATTCTTAAATTTGTGCTTTGTGGGGATGGGAAAATTTTGACAGTTTTGGTAGATTTTTGTCCAAAATTTTACAAATTGTTGCATATAGGATAGACCCGTTCGTGAATTAATGGAGAGCAAGCGTTTGGTGGAAATAATATAGTTGAAAGTTAACCCATATAGAGGTTCCGGCGAAAACAATTTGATCGATAATTTGGAGTTGCACGCACTAATTTGATTGATGGCAGTATTGGGTTATTGCTTAACGATTCGGGAAGGCGCTTGGAAACTCCTTGTTTGAAAATCACTATTGAGAATTACATATCAAGGGAAGATTCATTAGCATCATTAGTTAAGATTTGAGAAGGAATTAGAGGCAAATGTAGGATTTGGCGCTTTTGTTGCCATGTGATTGGTGCTGCTATATAGGCTGGAAAACTTTGCCTTGTTTCTTTGCAACATTTTAATCGTGTTGCTTTGTTGGTTTGATTATTTATGATGCTTGATAGAGATCAGGGTAACTGTTTGGAATGAAAAAAACTGCATGAAACTGAGCTTTCGTATATGTTATTCCTAGTAAAGCTCATTCTTGTTTTGCAGATAAGTTTTGCTTCAATTGCATTTTACGCTGGACCAAGGTGGTAGCTGGCAAGCACCATTCTCCACCTGCTTCTGTAAAATGTCCCCTTTGTAAGGTATGGTTAATTCCTTTTTTTTTCAATTTCTGGAACACAATCAACATTTTTTTTTGGTTTAGATTTCTCTATCCATGGAATTAGTGAAGTAGATCTCTTGCATCTGTTTTCCATCATGAGCTGCTTTTAAAGATTTCTAGTCAAGGACTTTTAAGTTCCCTCAATTTACTGCACCCAAAATGTTTCTTATGGATGTCTAAAGTTGCAAAACTGTAAGGATGATTATTTGACTTATGATAGAGTCGAGTGGATAAATGACGGTAGAAGATATGTCATCAAGTTGTATAAAATGGGCTACTGACTCGCTAATTTATTTCTAATATGCAGACAGAAAATTTTTCTATCATATATGGTGTTGATGGAAATTGTTTTCAACGGCATTATCTAAATCAGGATTTTCGGGATAGGTTTGTCTCAGTTAATTTTCTTCAAGTTAAAATTTTTATTAGATATATTTTATATACTTCACCCTTCTAATTGTGTTTGCAGTTTTATCTTAACAAGAGCGCACAGATATAGATTACAATGCTATTACACTGAACAAGGTCTTATACTGCTTATTTTATAAAACATTTCTTGCTCATTAGCAGTCTGTCTCTCATTTGTTTCATCTCAAATCGTAGTTATCAGTATTTGCTTTGCTAATTATAACTGTGTTTGAGCAGGTATCTTAGATGACATATTCAATATATCACAGTACTGGAAATCTCATAAGTATTATCAGCCAAACCGCTGGCTTCAAAGTTGGTTACAAAGGGAAATTCAAGCTCTTATCCAGGTTAGTGAGTTTATCAGATTAGTGGTTTGTTGGTGCATTCTCTCAGGTTAGTGTAAATTATTCTCGTCCTCTCTGATTCTCTCTTGTAACTGGAAAAATATTCTGTAACATAATGTGCTTTATCTACTACAGTATATGGATTCATATTTTGTTGCATGAATCTAATATTTTTTTTCTTTAGTATAAGTCTATAACCAACGTATGTGCCTAATTATAGATGAAATTTCTGATTCTTTTTCTCTTTTGTTTTTCTTTTTAGTTTTTGTTTGGTGAGGGAGGAAAAAGAGGGAAGGGCTATAGTAGTTAGTTAGTTGTGCACCTTGACAAACCGTACGTATTATTAACTTATACCTCCTTTTGCTTGATTTGTAGGAGGAGGATGTGGACATCATTGTGCATCATATCCTTGGTGTGGTCAATGCATCATTGACAAGGTAAGTTTCTTTATGCAACTTAAATTGATTTAACATGAGTGTGGAAAATCAGTGATGGTTACTGTTAATTCTCAAACTTGCAGGAGGGAGCAAAAGTCCCACATAAATGGACCTGAAAAGAAACAGGAGGAGTTCAAGACCTCTGTCACTGAAGCAGCAAGGCCTTTTCTGGCAGCAAGAACGGACAGATTTGTATATGAGATTCAACTATTTCTTGCTTCAGGATTGAACATTGAAGCTTATGATGCAGTTTACATACAACGATTAGGTTGGAGCTCGCCTGGGGCAAACACTGAGGTTTCTCAGAGTGAATTAATTGATTGCACAACTGTGATTCCATACCTGTATATATTTGATGACGACTCTGATGGAAATGAGTAGACTCCTTTTCTCGGGAGTTTCTGAGCTACCCATGCATGTACGGTACCCCTAAGTAAAAAATATGAAAATATTAATATAAAAATAATATATGTATATATATATATAATATTTTTTTAATGAAAAAGCAGCTTGGGGGTATTGTACAGTTGGGGGTGGCCTAGAAACACTTCCTTTTCTTTCTCTCTCTCTCTCTCTCTGCTGTAATTGTTGGAACGAGGGGATTGCTTTCCGGGTAGCATAAGGGAAAATATTTAATATATCAAAGAGCGCTATTGAATGTCGAAAGCCTGGTTCTTTAAGCTCTTCACTGCCTACCTAAAAATATTTACCCACTTTCAGGGAAAAAAAAAGGAAAAAGCATTTACCCACTTTATTATTTGATCTAATGAATGACATGAAAGTGATCCAACAGAGTTTCTAACTCTTATAATCTCCAATACCCTACATAAATAAAGAAAATAAAAAAGAAAGAACTTGTAAGTTGGAAGAACAATTAAAGTTTTTAAAACAAATGAGAAGTAAAAAACTAAAAATAACAGTAAATTTTTTTAAAAAAATTATTTACCTTTTTTATATGATTTTTTTTTCATTTTCAATACTTACTCATATTCCTTAGTATTTACTAATAATTAGGAGATATACATAGATTTTAAAAATAGAAAGAAATTTGTATAAAAAAATAAATGAATAGAAATGAGAATGACTAAAAAATAAACGAAGACAAAGTGAGGGTCAGAAAATTCAAAAGAATGTTGACTGAATGATATTTGGATTGGCCAATCAAACTCAGATATTAGCAGTGTACTTATCAAATCATAGGTGTAAAAAGAAAAGCTGTCAAATTTCTTCTGACATGAGAAGCTCTTTTATCGCCATAACCCAAAAAACGAGTGGAGAGCCGCCGCCGTTTTCTGTTACCATCATCGTCTCTCGGTTGTTTGAAACGTAAGATAGTAGCTTTTAGTCGGAGGGTAGCAACATAGCAGCGCTGCAACAGGCATGGCAACAGCCCCAGACTACGGAGCATTCATGGAGAAATTCCTTTTGCCACCAAGTTCTTCACCTCATGGTCTTCCTTTGGATTCACTTACCTTTGCAGTCAAAGACATGTAAGCTATGTCACTTTCTTTTCAGTAACACATTATTCAAAGTGAACTCAAACATAATTAACTTGTGGGTTTGAAATTGAATCCATGCATCTTGAACTTGAAGGAAGTGTTTGTGTTCGTGTGTCAAACAGATTTGATGTAGAAGGGTATGTGACTGGCTTCGGGAATCCTGACTGGGCAAGGACTCATCCGGTGGCTACTTCTACGGCACCAGCCGTTTTGGCTCTCCTAAGAGCAGGTGCCACTTGTGTCGGTAAAACTGTCATGGATGAAATGGCTTATAGGTTCGAGTTTTTTGGTCAATTTTTGCACTCATTCTAAAGAACTACAGAATTTTCTAGTCCCTAAGCACTATTTTGTAGTAATTCGTAAGGACTGTTTTTTTTTCTCACCAAATGAAATTCAATGTCTACAAATATAATCATTGTCATTTGTTTGTAAATTGTGACTTGTAAGTCTAATATCTGTGAGTTGGAAATTATATGGAAAATATGATCCTAACTTCTGCTGAATCAGTAGATTATATTTAAAATATGATCCTGTGAGTATTTGTTTCTTTGGTCATCAGGCATATGCCTATGGGGAACATCTTATTTCTGCTGAACATATAACTGGGTACCCTGCTTTGGCAGTATAAACGGAGAGAATGTACATTATGGCACTCCCAGAAATCCTTGTGCAGAAGATCGGGTACCCGGAGGATCTTCTAGTGGCTCTGCTGTTGCAGTTGGTGCAATGCTTGTTGATTTCTCCTTAGGTGAGTTATTCTTCCATTCCATGAGTTATTTTGGGCACCACTTTGTTAATAATTTGAAGTGTAAGGTTCTTTGTTGACAGGAACTGACACAGGAGGAAGTGTAAGAGTGCCTGCATCATACTGTGGGATTTTTGGGTTTCGTCCTTCTCATGATGCTGTCTCAAAGTCAGAAGTTATTCCTATGGCACAAAGTTTTGACACTGTGGGTAAGGGTCCACCAATTTGGTAGCTTTGCTAAATCTCTATTTTATGGTGAATGCATCATAACAGAGGGTAACAGAGAACGACATACAAACATATTAATATTGAAAGGCTGATGATAATAGTACAGTTCATGATGATTGATGACATTGGGATTAGATAATTTCCAGGGTGAACATACAAGAGAGTTAGTTTTCAGTTTCTCTTGAACTTTACAATGCATGAGAGATTCTTTATTCAATCCAATCTATTGAAACTTATATATAATTAGATGCATGCATTGTCCTTCATGGTTGTAATGTGCTTGCATTACATGTTGTTCAGAATCAAATATATATCTTAGAAAACAGTTTATGCATGAGGGAATACTTGTTTGCTCTAGTTATCGGCTTAAAAACATAATCATGATCTTTAACAACAAGGTGCAGCTTTCTCTGAACTTTTTTTTTTTTGTTCCAAATTTTAGGTCTGAATTTTCCATTTGCTGTTTTCATCTCCTAGTAGCATGGTGTACATCTAGTGGTGTTGAAATTATAGCTGCACAAGTTGTTGAGCTCTTCTCTTGGAGACTCATTTTCTTGTTCTCAACTTCACATCCAGGATGGTTTGCTAGGGATCCAATGATTTTGAGCAGAGTTGGACGTGTACTTTTACAATTGCCAGAAGAAGCACCTGTTAGACCTACTTGCATTGTCTTTGCAGAGGACTGCTTCCAGCTTTCAAGCATTCCATACGATCTAGTTACACAAATTGTCATTAAAGCAGTACAGAAGTTATATGGAGGTGAAGATCAATTTACTGTAGTTATTTGTGGTTTATACAACTCAAAAGATTTCAAAAATTAAATTCTAAATTATGAGGGTTTCTTTTTTTTTCTTAATATAGTTATAAATATATCAGTGGTTTCATCCTGAGAATGATGTTGGTTTTGTATTTCAAACAATTTGAGTTTTACTGAGTGAGAAATTTCTTCTTGTATCCACCATTGCAGGTGATTTACTAAAGCATGAAATTCTTGGCAACTATGTGAAGGCCAAGGTTCCAAGTTTGAAGCATTTCATGAGTAAAGAGAATACAGACCAAGTATATAACATTCCATCACTGGCAGCACTTTCAAGTGCCATGCGATTGCTTCAGAGGTGTAGCTCTTCTGTCTATCCCTGGCTTTCAGCTATGATGACTGTAATTTTCTTCTGGATCGGGGACTGCCTTGAATAGAAATTTGATTCCTTGCTTTGTTTACCATTTGAAATGTAGGTATGAATTCAAGAATAACCATGTTGAATGGGTTAGTGCAGTCAAACCTGATTTAGGTCCTGGAATATCAGAACGTGTATCGGAAGCCCTAAGGACAACAGGGGAGAGCATTGATATCTGTCATTCTATTAAAAGGGAGCTGCATGATGCTCTCACTGCTCTTCTTGGGGTATTCTTTCTCCTCTCATACACACATAGGGGCTTGCATGCTGACCATGATAAGCTCTTTGGAATCCACATAACCTACTGATAAACAATAGGTTTCATCAGCTGAACATATCGTGTTATTTATATGTTCATCAGACCATATAGATATGTGCTAATGTACTCAAATTATTACTTCTGGTACAGATTCCCCTCTTATTCTATATAAAAGGCAACCTCCTTTTTTCCTGTCCATGGAGAAACTAATTTGCTAACATGCTTTTTATTTGTCATAGATCAATCCATCTCTGAAGTAATTATTTGAGACTTATCTGGTGATTATTTTTGCAACAATGGGAACAAAGCCCTTACAGCAGAGGTAACTCCTCTGGATCATGAAAAACTCTCCTAAATACAACGGAAAACAACCGAAAACAATGAAAAACACCTAGAGTCTGCCAAGGCAGTCTCTTCCCCCCCAGGCCTATGGCCTCCCAACTTCACTCACTGAATTCTCTACCTCTTCCCTTGCAGCTTCACTCCCCCAAATACTCTCCCTAATAGCTGTATTGTTTGTTAAGATTTTCTCTCTCCTCCACCTCTCCATTGTGCACCTTTTCCAAGTTAACGGCCTCTTGGCCTTGCCCCTCTTGTCCCCCATGCAGAATTCCCTTACTGCCCTCATGGTTGTCTCCTTTACCTCTCTTTCTCTCTTGCTTAGGTCTCCTAGTGTCGATTTTGGAAATAGTCCAAGACCCATCATTTGGTCTCTACATTTATTTCAGCAAGGCTTTGCATATGTCAGAAGTAGCAATTATGTTATACTGTTTTCTCATTATCTTCCTTGATTATGCTTGTTTTTGAAACAAAATCTAATTCCAGAAAAGAAAGTTATAGCTTCTCCCAATGAAGAGACTATGTATATAATTTACATTTTGAAAATAAATATTGTCATTAGTATACCTTCTTGAAATGTTTATCTCTTTCTCAAGATGCCACAAAGAGAATCTTCTTTCATTTAGAAAGAAAAAGGCACAATCATTGTTTTAGGTTGCTGCTTGAATGGTAGTTAGCCGCTTTCTTTCTTCCTATTGGTCGTTTTTTCCTCTGGCATATTACTTGCTCAGGTGTCAAATGGTTTGCTACTAACCATTGTAACTTCTGTTCATAGAGAGTAGCCAGACTAGTAAGTAAGACTGTTTGATGGGCACTTCTGGCAAATTTGAAGCATCCAATTCTTTTTCATAAGCTCACCTACCTTTTCTTTCTGTCAGGGTAACAGTTTCTGTGTGAAAATTTCAGGATTTTGGTGTTCTCATGATCCCCACAGTTCCAGGGCCTCCACCGAAACTACAAACAAATACATCTGAATTAGAAATTTTTCGTGCAAGGGCTTTTAGCTTGCTGTCCATTGCTGGAGTATCTGGATTTTGCCAGGTTGACTCTCTGTGTGTCATGTTCTTTCTGTGTGTTTGTGAAATATGTGATATAACAATATTGTTTATTGACAACAGGTAAACATACCACTGGGGATGCATGATAACCTTCCTACATCAATTTCTCTGGTGGCCAGACATGGTGCAGATGGATTCTTGCTTGACCTTGTTGAGAGTCTTTATGACAGCATTAAAGAAGAGGAAGCAGCATGGCCAAGATGATGATGAGTGATAATGATGGGGGAACGAGGTCAAAGTTAGAAGTGCACCGGATTTCCTTGCATATGAAAAGGGGCAAAATAGTATGAAGGAAATTCTCGCTTGTGTGACTTCTTCTCATCCTCTTCCTTCCAAACATCATAAAATACAATGAATCATAAAGTCATACCATATTGATTATGATTGCTTGGTTATGAAAACAAAAAGCCACAATGAAATTAGTACTTTGAAACCATATCATGTTGCCAAGTGATCTGTGCTTGGCGCACTAAATGTTTGCCACTGTGTGTGTGCTTTGAGGGTATGTGCAGAATACTTTCTTGTTCCAGCTTACCATAAGATTTTATATAGGCTGCCCAAAAAAAAAAAATTTCCAGCTCACACGACCTATTTTCACCATCTTAGGCTTCTTAAACACCCGATATAATCAATTCTGGGAGCTTCCTGGCTATGGTAAATATTTGAGTATGCTTCGTAAAGAAAACCGAAAAAAAAAAAAGAAAGCGAGAAAGGAAGAAAATGCAGCTGTTCCTGTAATTTGCCAGTCCCAATAAAAAAAATCATATTGTAATTTAATTTAGTATATGTTTGGATGGGCATTAGCATCCACCGAACGGGTGTTTTTTTTTTATTTTTTTTTATTTTGTTGTTTGTATTATTTTTTAAATAATTTTGACTTTAAAAATTTATTTGGTCTAAAATATTACGTGATTTTTTTACTAAATCTAAATAATTTTATTCAAACTCATTTTTAACTAAAATTAAATCTGTAAAATTAAGGTCACTAAAAATCAAATTTACAAAACTTAATCAAAACACACCTAGCTGATGCTTCATTTACATTGTGAAAAATGTGGGGAAGAAAAAAGGTTATCCAACTTTGAGAAATTTTGAGTTGTGAAATTGGAAAATAGAAAAGCCAATTTTCTTAATGCTCAGCAATCCATTGTTTTCTTACGAGTTTTGCCTTAATTGTGGAAGTTATCATAATTTTCAACTTTAATTACTACTTAAGGTACTAACTACATGAATAATGTAAATTATCATAATTTCTAATTGTGACTATTGCATTTAACTTTTGAAACTTTAAACTTTAAAGTACTAACTAGTGTAATACCTTTGCAATATACGTGAAAGCTTAAAAAAAAACAAAAATAAAAAATAATGATAAATTACTTAAAAATTATAATATACTATTTAATTAAAAATAAAAAAATCACTTATAATAATTTTACAAGAGATGTTTAATAAATCATTATTTTTTTAATTTTACATAATTTAAAATTATATATCCATTACTTATTTTAGACTTATTTTAATATTTGTTAATATTTTTAATATTAAATATTTTTTATTTAAAAAAGTTTAATAATAATTATTGATTAATTCAAGCTAATAAAAAAAATTAAAATTTTAAATTTAATTCACAAAAAAATTAGAAAGTGAGAGACAAATATTATTAAATAAAAGAAGAAATAAAATAATAATAAAAAAAAGAAAAAAGATTTTTAAAATATGACTTATAATTTTTTTTTTAAATTTAAAATCATTATCTATTAACTATTATAATAAATATATTATAATATTTACGATTCACATTATTATTGTTGATTACATGAACATTAATGTTATGCTCAAAAATAACACGTGATAAAATAAAACCAGTTATTTTATATATATATATATATAAATAAAATAGATTACACGCCCTCAGTGGATTCGTCCACTCCCAAAAAATAAATAAATAAATAAACTCCGTTGGGCATGCTCGGCCCACGAGTACAGTGTGACCCATTTCTATTCACGCGCCCAATAAAACATATTGAATTTACCCCCCCCCCCCGGTTTTTTTCGCGAGAAAAAAAAAAATAAAAAGAGACAACCTTACAGTTGTTGTTGGCAGGGGCGACCTCGTACGTACGTAGTGGTGGATACGAAATACGATTACGAATGAACACGATTGAAGGAGTGTGAGTGTGAGTGTTGAGTGTGAAAAGATCAAAGAGAAAAAGGAGGTCAAAGCCAGAGCTCCGGGCAAGATTATACTTTCCGGCGAACATGCTGTCGTTCATAGATCCACCGCTGTTGCCGCTTTCATTGACTTGTACACCTACGTTTCTCTCCGCTTCCCCACTCCTTCCCCTTCCGGTACTCTCTCACTTTCCCCCATTTGGTATCTTTGACTGGAGCAGGAGGGATCCATTTCGCAAACACAAGCTATTTGATTTGATTGAAATGCCCTTTTGAGATTCAAAGATGCATTTTCCTGTAGAAAATTAAAAGGAGGATTCATAAAATAAACCCCTTTTTTTCCCCTAATTTTTGGACAACGTTGATATAATAATTTGATTCATAGAAGAATGTTTTTCTGGAGCTACCCATCCATCCAGAAGTTCATACATTGAATAAGAATGATATTGCTATAATAAAAATTAAATTGCACTTCTTTACAATTACGACTCTATGAATCAAGTAGCTTGTTGACTGGGTGGTGTTCTCATTCAGTTTGTGATTTTATATCATAGACGAAGATACATTGAAACTTCAGCTCAAGGACCTGGCGTTGGAATTTTCCTGGCCAATTAGTAGAAATGTAGAATTAGAGAAGCGTTGCCTGAATCACGTAGTCCACTCTCATCAACTCCTACCTCGTGCTCTGTGGAGTCTGCCAAGTCAATTGCAACTCTAGTTGAAGAACAAAACCATTCCAGAGGCGGACTTGCCTCTGGAGTTTCGGCCTTTCTCTGGTGATACTCATCGATACAAGGGTGTGAAATTGAATCAATTTTTAAATTTTAGAGTCAGTTTGGTATTCCCTTGGGGTGAAAAGTAAGACTTGTTCATATAATTTTCATATAGAACTCTTCCCTCAACTTTTCATATAATAGTAGAAGATATGTCATCAAGTTGTATAAAATGGGCTACTGACTTGATGGCATATTTCTAATATGCAGACAGAAAATTTTTCTATCATATATGGAGTTGATGGAAGTTGTTTTCAACGGCATTATCTAAATCAGGATTTTGGGGATAGGTTTGTCTCAGTTAGTTTTCTTCGAGTTAAAATTTTTATTAGAAGTATTTTTATGTACTTCACCCTTCTATTTGTGTGTGCAGTTTTATCTTATCGAGAGCACACGGATATAGATTACAATGTTATTACACTGAACAAGGTCCTATACTGCTTGTTTTTTGACACATTTCTTGCTCATTAGCAGTCTGTCTCATTTAGTATAACTGTGTTTGAGCAGGTATCTTAGATGACATATTCAATGTATCACAGTACTGGAAATCTCATAAGTATTATCAGCCAAACCGCTGGCTTCAAAGTTGGTTAAGAAGGGAAATTCAAGCTCTTATCCAGATTAGTGAGTTTATCAGATTAGTGGTTTGTTGGTGCATTCTCTCAGGTTAGTGTAAATTATTCTCGTCCTCTGTGATTCTCTCTTGTAACTGGAAAAATATTCAGTAACATAATGTGCTTTATCTACTACAGTATATGGCTTCACATTTTGTTGCATGAATTTGAATTTTTTTTCTTTAGTATAAGTCTATAACCACTGTATGTGCCTAATTATAGATGAAATTTCTAATTCTTTTTCTGTTTTATTTTTCTTATTAGTTTTTGTTTGGTGAAGGAGGAAAAAGGGGAAAGGGCTATAGTAGTTACTTAGTTGTGCACCTTGACAAACTGTACCTATTATTAACTTATATATACCACCTCTTGCTTAATTTGTAGGAGGAGGATGTTGACATCATTGTGCGCCATATCCTTGCTGTGGTCAATGGATCATTGACAAGGTAAGTTTCTTTATGCAACTTAAATTGATTTAACATGATATGGGTGTGGAAAATCAGTGATGGTTACTGTTAATTCTCAAACTTGCAGGAGGGAGCAGAAGTCACACATAAATGGACCTGAAAAGAAACAGGAGGAGTCCAAGACCTGTGTCACTGAAGCAGCGAGGCCTTTTCTGGCGGCAAGAACGGACAGATTTGTATATGAGATTCAACTATTTCTTGCTTCAGGATTGAACATTGAAGCTTATGATGCAGTTTACATACAACGATTAGGTTGGAGCTCACCTGGGGCAAACACTGAGGTTTCTCAGAGTGAATTAATTGATTGCACAACTGTGATTCCATACCTGTATATATTTGGTGACGACTCTGATGGAAATGAGTAGACAACTTTTCTTGGGAGTTTCTGAGTTACCCATGCATGTACGGTACCCCCAAGTAAAAAAAATGAAAATATTAATATAAAAATAATAAATAATATATATAATATTTTTAAAAAAATAAAAAGCAGCTTGGGGGTATTGCACGGTGGGGGATAGCTTAGAAACACCCCCTTTTCTTTCTTTTTCTTTCTCTCTCTCTTGGCTGTAATTGTGGGAACAAGGGGATTGCTTTATGAGTAGCGTATGAGAAAATATTTAGGAAAAAGTGTACTTAAATATCTTAAACTTTGATCATTAACTGTTATTGTAAATTTTAAAATTGTCTTAATTCATATTTAAAGTATGATAATTATGTTAATCGATCTTTGTATCCATTTGCTGTTAAGTTACTGACAGAAAAATGACATGGCTAAGTCTGTACTGTCCACGTGTCTGAAATCCTCATCATTTATTTTGTTTTTTAAATTCTTATGAGCTGTTGGAGTGGGAAAAGGAGGCCACAATGAAAATCAAGAAGATGGGGGCCACAACGCAGGAGGCCAGATTGGTGCGCCCCGACGAGGGTGATGGAGGAGGAGGCGCTGCCTGTGTAATTAACCGCCATTTTCCTTTCCCTTCAGCAATGTCACACTCGCGATCGACAGAACAACGACTCTCGCTCTTTTGATCCCTAATCAAAGCTAGAAGGTCCTCTTCCCCAATTTTTCCTCCTAGTCTTCCTCTTTCCAGTGCTAACATCTCAGTTTCATTTCTCGCAATTTCGATGACGCGACGCTTCGAATTCTGGAATCGCTTTTGGTCTCCAAAGACGTGAAATCGTTGATGGAAGTTTGATCTAGCTTGACAGAATTCCTCAAACTTGAATCTCTCTCCGTTATCCGTTCAATTGCCACAAAAGTTATCCGGGAGAAGCTTTTGGTTCTCGAATTCTTCTTCCGTGTCTTCACTCTCATCGGAGATGTTGAGTTGCCTCTACTGCATTGAAGTTTCAAGATATTATTCTCTTCCTGCTTTCTTCCCCCTTGCTTTTTTGTTTTTTTTTTTGGTTTTTTTAATTTTTAAAATGAATAATAAATAGATAAAATACGAATTTAAATAATAAAATAATAAAAAGTCAGATCTGTCATTTACTTAAATGCACATAAATGACTTATTTTTATAATTGTTGTAGTTTAAAAATTAATTTGAATAATTTTAAAATTTGTGATATTAATTTAGAAAAGAGTTAAAGTTTAAGGAGTGTGAATATATATTTTTTTAAAATATTTAATATATCAAAGAGTGCAATTGAATATCCTGATTCTTTAAGCTCTTCACTGCCTAGCTAACAACGTTTACCCACTTTCAGAGGGAAAAAAAAATAGTAAAAGCATTTGCCCACTTTATTATTTGATCTAATGAATGACGTGAAAGTGATCCAAGAGAGTTTCCAACTGTTCTGATCTCCAATACCCTACATAAATAAAGAAAATAAGAAAGAAAGAACTTGTAAGTTGGAAGAACAATTAAAATTTTTAAAACAAATGAAAAGTAAAAAACTAAAAAATAACAGTAAATTTTTTAAAAAAATTTATTTACCTTTTTTTAATGAATTTTTTTCATTTTCAATACTTACTCATATCCCTTAGTATTTACTAATAATTAGGAGATATACATATATTTTAAAAATGAAGACAAATTTGTATAAAAAAATAAATGAATAAAAAGGAGAATGACTAAAAAATAAACGAAAGAACGATGGAAAAGGGAAGAAAAAAAATCTTGGTCAGTAGAAGACAGAGCAAAGGACGGAAAATTCAAAAGAATGTTGACAAAATGATATTTGGATCGGCCAATCGAACTCAGATGTTAGCAGTGTGCTTATCGAGAATTATAGTAGAAGACAGAGTAAAGGACAGACAATTCAAAGAATGTTGACTAAATGATATTTGGATTGGCCTATCAAACTCAGATGTTAGCAGTGTACTTATCGAGAATCATAGGTGTAAAAGAAAAGCTGTCAAATTTCTTCTGACATGAGAAGCTCTTTTATCGCCATAACCCAAAAAACGAGTGGAGAGCCGCTGCCGTTTTCTGTTACCATCATCGTCTCTCGGTTGTTTGAAACGTAAGATAGTAGCTTTTGGTCGGAGGGTAGCAGCATAGCAGCGCTGCAACAGGCATGGCAACAGCCACAGACTACGGAGCATTCATGGAGAAATTCCTTTTACCACCAAGTTCTTCACCTCATGGTCTTCCTTTGGATTCACTTACCTTCGCAGTCAAAGACATGTAAGCTATGTCACTTTCTTTTCAGTAACACAATATTCAAAGTGAACTCAAACATAATTAACTTGTGGGTTTGAAATTGAATCCATGCATCTTGAACTTGAAGGTAGTGTTTGTGTGCGTGTCAAACAGATTTGATGTAGAAGGGTATGTGACGGGCTTCGGGAATCCTGACTGGGCAAGGACTCATCCGGTGGCTACTTCTACGGCACCAGCCGTTTTGGCTCTCCTAAGAGCGGGTGCCACTTGTGTCGGTAAAACTGTCATGGATGAAATGGCTTACAGGTTCGAGTTTTTTGGTCAATTTTTGCACTCATTCTAAAGAACTATTGAGCTTTCTTGTCCCTAAGCACTATTTAGTAATTCGTAAGGACCGTTTTGTTCTCACCAAATGAAATTCAATGTCTACAAATATATTTTCATTTGTTTGTAAATTGAGATTGTAAGTCTAACATCTGTGAGTTGGAAATTATGTTTAGTTTCTTAACTTTTACTGAATCACTAGATTATATGGAAAACGTGATCCTGTGAGTATGTGTATCTTTGGTCATCAGGCATATGCCTATGGGGAACACCTTATTTCTGTTGATCATATAACTGAGTACTCTGCTTTGGCAGTATAAACGGAGAGAATATACATTATGGCACTCCCAGAAATCCTTGTGCAGCAGATCGGGTACCCGGAGGATCTTCTAGTGGCTCTGCTGTTGCAGTTGGTGCAATGCTTGTGGATTTCTCCTTAGGTGAGCTATTCTTCCATTCCATGAGTCATTTTGGGCACCACTTTGTTAATAGTTTGAAGTGTAAGGTTCTTTGTTGACAGGAACTGACACAGGAGGAAGTGTAAGAGTGCCTGCATCATACTGTGGGATTTTTGGGTTTCGTCCTTCTCATGATGCTGTCTCAAAGTCAGGAGTTATTCCTTTGGCACAAAGTTTTGATACTGTGGGTAAGGATCCACCAATTTGGTAGCTTTGCTAAATCTCTATTTTATGGTGAATGCATCATAACAGAGGGTAACAGAAAACGACATACACACAAACATATTAATATTGAAAGGCTGATGATAATAGTACAGTTCATGATGATTGATGATATTGGGATTAGATAATTTCCGGGTTGAACATACAAGAGAGTTAGTTTCCAGTTTCTCTTGAACTTTACAATGCATGAGAGATTCTTTATTCAATCCAATCTATTGAAAGTTATATATAATTTAAATGTATGCATTTTCCTTCATGGTTCTAATGTGCTTGCATTACATGTTGTTGTTGAGAATCAAATAAATATCTTAAAAAAACAGTTTATGCATGAGGGAATACTTGTTTGCTCTAGTTATCAGGTTAAAAACATATTTACGATCTTTAACAACAAGGTGCAGCTTTCTCTGAACTTTTCTTTTCCCAAATTTTAGGTCTGAATTGTTCATTTGCAATTTTCATCTCCTAGTAGCATGGTGTACATCTAGTGGTGTTGAAATTATAGCTGCACAAGTTGTTGAGCTCTTCTCTTGGAGACTCATTTTCTTGTTCTAAACTTCACATCCAGGATGGTTTGCTAGGGATCCAATGATTTTGAGCAGAGTTGGACGTGTACTTTTACAATTGCCGGAAGTAGCACCTGTTAGGCCTACTTGCATTATCTTTGCAGAGGACTGCTTCCAGCATTCAAGCATTCCATACGATCTAGTCACACAAGTTGTCATTAAAGCAGTAGAGAAGTTATATGGAGGTGAACAATTGACCAGATAGATCTATTGTTATCAATTCACTGTAGTTATTTGTGGTTTATACAACTCAAAAGATTCAAGAATTAAATTCTAAATTATGAGTCTTTCTTTCTTTCTTTTTTTCTTAATGTAGTTATAAATATATCAGTGGTTTCATCCTGAGAATGATGTTGGATTAGTATTTAAAACAATTTGAGTTTTACTGATTGAGAAATTTCTTCTTGTATCCACCATTGCAGGTGATTTACTAAAGCATGAAATTCTTGGCAACTATGTGAAGGCCAATGTTCCAAGTTTGAAGCATTTCATGAGTAAAGAGAATACAGACCAAGTATATAACATTCCATCACTGGCAGCACTTTCAAGTGCCATGCGATTGTTTGAGAGGTGCAGCTCTTCTGTCTGTCTATCCCTGGCTTTCAGCTATGATGACTATAATTTTCTACTGGATCGGGAGTGCCTTTAATTGAAATTTGATTCCTTGCTTGGTTTACCATTTGAAATGTAGGTATGAATTCAAGAATAACCATGGTGAATGGGTTAGTTCAGTTAAACCTGATTTAGGTCCTGAAATATCAGAACGTGTATCGGAAGCCCTAAGGAAAACAGGGGAGAACATTGATATCTGTCATTCAATAAAAAGGGAGCTGCATGATGCTCTCACTGCTCTTATTGGGGTATTCTTTCTCCCTCTCATACTCACGTAGGGGCCTTCATGCAGGCCGTGATAAGATCTTGGAATCCACATAACCTACTGATAAACAATAGGTTTCATCAGCTGAACATATCACGTTATTTTTATGTTCATCAGACCATATAGATATGTGCTACTATACTTAAATCATTCCTCCTGGTACAGATTCCCCTCTTATTCTTCATAAAAGGAAACCTCCTTTCTTCCCGTCCATGGAGAAACTAATTTTCTAACATGCTTTTTATTTATCATAGATCAATCCCATCTCTGAAGTAATTATTTGAGACTTATCTGGTCTCTACATTTATTTCAGCAAGGCTTTGCATATGTCAGAACTCAGAAGTAGCAATTATGTTACACTGTTTTCTCATTATCTTCCTTGATTATGCTTGTTTTTGAAACAAAATCTAATTCCAGAAAATAAAATTATAGCTTCTCCCAATGAAGAGACTATGTATATAATTTACATTTTGAAAATAAAAAAGTATTGTCATTAGTATACCTTCCTGAAATGTTTATCTCCACGCTATTTTCTCAAGATGCCACAAAGAGAATCTTCTTTCATTTAGAAAGAAAAAGGCACAATTTGTTTTAGGTTGCTGCTTGAATGGTAGTTAGCTGCTTTCCTTCTTCCTATTGGTATTTTTCCTCTGGTATCTTGCTTGCTCACGTGTCAAATGGTTTTATACTAACCATTGTAACTTCTGTTCATAGAGAGTAGCCGGAATAGTAAGACTGTTTCCTGTTACAAAGATATTACCATGTCTGGATTTTGGACAATTTGGTGGCCGTCTCACTTAGATTTCTGATGGGCACTTTTGGCAAATTTGAAGCATCCAATTCTTTTTGATAAGCTCACCTCCCTTTTCTTTCTGTGAGGGTAACAGTTTCTGTCTGAAAATTTCAGGATTTTGGTGTTCTCATGATCCCCACAGTTCCAGGGCCTCCACCGAAACTACAAACAAGTACATCTGAATTAGAAATTTTTCGTGCAAGGGCTTTTAGCCTGCTGTCCATTGCAGGAGTATCTGGATTTTGCCAGGTTGACTCTCTCTGTGTGTCATGTGCTTTCTCTGTGTGTTTGTGAAATATGTTATATAACAATATTGTTTATTGACAACAGGTAAACATACCACTGGGGATGTATGATAACCTTCCTACATCAATTTCTCTCGTGGCCAGACATGGTGCAGATGGATTCTTGCTTCACCTTGTTGAGAGTCTTTATGACAGCATTAAAGAAGAGGAAGCAGCATGGCCAAGATTACGATGAGTGATGAGGTCAAAGTTAGAAGTGCACCGGATTTCCTTGCATATGAAAAGGGGGAAAATAGTATGAAGGAAATTCTTGCTTCTGTCACTTCTTCTCATCCTCTTCCTTCCAAACATCATATAATACAATGAGTCATAAAATCATACCATAGCGATTATGATTGCTTGGTTATGAAAACAAATAGCCACAATGAACTTAATAGTACTTTGAAACTATATCATGTTGCCAAGTGATCTGGTGTTGGCGCACTAAATGTTTGCCACTGTGTGTGTGCTTTGAGGCTATGTGCAGAATGCTTTCTTGTTCCAGCTTACCGTACGATTTTATATAGGCTGCCCTAAAAAAAATTTCCACCTCACACGACCTATTTCACCATCTTATGCTTCTTATGCACCCAATATGATCAATTCTGGGAGCTTCCTGGTTAAGGTAAATAGTTGAGTATGCTCTCCATTTCACCTTCACCCTTCACCACTTAACCACCCCCTCCCAAAGCTTGGAACTTGAGTGAGATCAAATTTTGATAGACCCTATTTCACTTCCCATTTCCCCTCACCGAGAATCATGAGTAAAGAAGAAAAAAAAAACCCAGAAAAAAAAGAAAGAAAATCTAGCTATTCCTTTAAGTCATAATAAAAGAAAATCATACTGCAATTTAATTTACTGCATGTTTGGATGGGAATTAGCGTAAATCAATTTTGAAACATGATTTTGGTTACAAGAACTTATTTGATTTGAAATAACTATTTATTATTTTTGAATTACACGTAAATTTTTGTCAAATATAAATCACATCTAAATCATAAAGAAGAAGTGTGAAATTTGAATACAGAGAAGTCAATTTCCTTAAATGCTTAGCAATCCATTGTTATTTTATGAGTTTTGCTGAGTTTTGTCACCCCATTCTTTTCTTAATTTTTTGATAGATTATCATATATAAATAGCTTAAGATAATTCAACCCGTTTTATGTATATGTAAGTTATCGTAATTTTCAACTTTAATTACCACATTTAATTTTTGAAACTTTTAAGATATTAATTACAGGAATAATGTAAATTCTCATAATTTCAAATTATGATTATTGCATTTAACTTTTTGTTTTTTTTATAAATATTACATTTAACTTTTAAAACTTCAAACTTTAAAGATACTAATTACATTAATAATGGTTAATATTAAAAATTTAAAATATTATAGTAAAAATTCAAAAATAATAATTTAATAATATAATACAAAAATATGATCTTGCACTAAATATAATGAAGAATTTTTTTTTTTTTTACCTACACGCCCCCAGTGGATTCGTCCAATATAAAAAAATAAATAAATAGACATGCGTTGGGCATGCTCGGCCCACGAGTACAGTGTAACCCACCGCTATTCACGCGCCCAATGAATGGCATGGAATTTGCCCGTTACCCCCTCGTTTTCACGAGAAGGAAAAAAACAAAAAACAAAAGACAACCTTGCAGTTATTGTTGGCGGTGGCGACCTCGTACGTACGTAGTGGTGGATACGAAATACGATTACGAATGAACACGATTGAAGAAGTGTGAGTGTGAAGCGTGAAGTGTGAAGAGATCAAAGAGAAAATGGAGGTCAAAGCCAGAGCTCCGGGCAAGATTATACTTTCCGGCGAACATGCCGTCGTTCATGGATCTACCGCTGTTGCCGCTTCCATTGACTTGTACACCTACGTTTCTCTCCGCTTCCCCACTCCTTCCCCTTCCGGTACTCTCTCACTTTCCCCCATTTGCTATCTTTGATTGGAGCAGGAGGGATCCATTTCGCAAACACAAGCTATTTGATTTGATTGAAATGCCCTTTTGAGATTCAAAGATGCATTTTCCTGTAGAAAATTAAAAGGAAGGATTCATAAAATAAACCCCTTTTTTTTCCCCTAATTATAGGACAACGTTGATATAATAATTTGATTCATAGAAGAATGTTTTTCTGGAGCTACCCATCCATCCAGAAGTTCATACATTGAATAAGAATGATATTGCTATAATAAAAATTAAATTGCACTTCTTTACCATTACGACTCTATGAATCAAGTAGCTTGTTGACTGAGTAGTGTTCTCATTCAGTTTTGTGATTTTATATCATAGACGATGAAGATACATTGAAACTCCAGCTCAAGGACCTGGCGTTGGAATTCTCCTGGCCAATTAGTAGAATTAGAGAAGCGTTGCCTGAATCACGGAGTCCACTCTCTTCAACCCCTAGCTCGTGCTCTGTGGAGTCTGCCAAGTCAATTGCAACTCTAGTTGAAGAACAAAATATACCAGAGGCCAAAATTGGACTTGTCTCTGGAGTTTCGGCCTTTCTCTGGTTATACTCATCGATACAAGGGTGTGAAATTGAATCAATTTTTAAATTTTAGAGTCAGTTTGGTATCCCTTTGGGGTGAAAAATATGACTTGTTCATATAATTTTCATATAAAACTCTTCCCTCAATTTTTCATTTACCTTTTTAAGGGGACACCAAACTGGCCCTTATAGTCCACTATTTATTCTCTCTGTCATTTTGATTATGCTCTCTCTTTATGTAGATTTAAGCCTGCTACTGTGGTTGTCTCTTCTGATCTTCCTCTGGGTTCAGGCTTGGGTTCATCAGCAGCATTCTGTGTGGCACTGGCAGCTGCCCTGCTTGCTTTCACTGATTCTGTTACTTTGGATGTGAACCACCAAGGATGGCTGCTTTTTGGGGAGAAGGAACTTGAATTGGTAAATAAATGGGCTTTTGAAGGTGAGAAGATCATTCACGGAAAGCCGTCTGGAATTGACAACACAGTGAGCACATATGGTACGCCATAGCTATGTTAGAAAATTTCCATTTTCTTTTATTATTTTTTTATGTTTGGAACTTGTCTTTCTGCATTTACATGTTATAAATGACTACCATTTGAACTTTGTGAATGCCCAGAATGAATTGGAATATAATATGTGAGTTTTTCTCTCCTCTTAAGTGGTCATGAAAAGCTATGGAAAAAAGCAGTTCTTCTGTTTTGGTGGGTCTGTTAATATAATAGTCTCATATACAATCAATTATAATTTATTAAGCACCAGAGGAATACCTTAAGGTCATTAGCTGTTGTCTAGAGAAATACACGATAGTGTTAGGTGGGAGGTGTATATTACACTTCTACATATTAGTTTGAAAAGTTCAATTACACTTTTACACTTCGCAAATACTTTTTCTCATCAAGGTGTTGTCTTGTCTCTTGTTCAAGATGTAAGTTAGTGCCTTTGCATGAGCAAGTGACTCAAAACTTACTATCATCAGGTAATATTATTAGCTTCCGATCTGGTGACTTGACACGTATGAAGTCAAATGTGCCACTTAAAATGCTCATTACTAACACCAAAGTCGGGAGAAACACGAAGGCATTGGTGACTGGTGTTTCAGAGAGGATGCTAAGGCACCCGGATGCAATGGCTTTTGTGTTTAGTGCTGTTGATTCTATCAGCAAGGAATTGACTACCATTCTCCAGTCACCTGCACCAGATGATCTCTCTATGACTGAGAAAGAAGAGAAGATAGAAGAGCTAATGGAAATGAATCAAGGTCTGCTCCAAAGTATGGGGGTTAGTCATGCCACAATAGAAACTGTTCTTCGAACAACATTGAAGTACAAGTTAGCTTCCAAATTGACAGGAGCTGGTGGTGGGGGCTGTGTTCTGACATTGCTTCCAACCTGTATCCTTTTCACTTGTTATCTTGTTTTCCTTGTTCTTATAATGTTTTCCATTCTATATCTGGTTTTCGTATTGCTGGTTTCCTACCTACATCTATTTGATGAATTCCCTGTCATTTTTGCTTATGCTTTAAGGTTTCGTCCTAAATATGTGGCAAATTTGCCTTACTTTCTGCAAGAAGAGATGTCCACGAGGGTGGGTCTTATTATATGACACAAAAGCTTGGGTGTGCCGTCTGGACAGAAATGCATACTGTTGTACATATATGCATAGGGACATTTATAAAACACATAAACATATACAAGCACACTATCATGACAAGAACACCTGCTAGTGACAGTGAGAATTTGAAAAATCATTTATTTGCATTTGCATGTAGGATTTGAAAGAGCCAACTATGATTTTAGGAGCGGGGGTGGATGGTTTTCGGTCTTTGTACTAATTGAAACCAAAACCTTTTTTTTCTTTACTCCCGGCAACACAACATGATTTTGTTGCTTTAGGTAATCTTGAATTGAATGTACTCTTAAATCTCAGTTTCTCATAGTTCTTCCTTGACGCTGCTCTAATCAGTGCTATCAGGTACTGTTGTCGACAAAGTGATTGCTGAACTGGAGTCATGCGGGTTCCAATGTTTCATTGCCGGAATTGGAGGGAAAGGTGTTGAAATTTGCTTTGGGGTGTCATCTTGATTTTTTTTTTTTCCTTTTCATTTTTCATATATGCTTCTATGTAACATCTTGTGCATTAACCAGCTGTAGCGTTTTATTTTCTATTTGGAATTAATTTGAAACACTTTCGTATTCAATCCTGAACGGAAATTGGAGGATATAAATTCAAAGATTTGCTTACAGAACGTTGTTATCAATGGGGACCGTGAACGGGCTATCGAAGACTAGTTAGAAAGGGATTATACTCCACTTTAACTGTTTTACATTTTATTTATAAAGTAAGAGTAAGTTTTTTATTCCAAATCTTTTTTATTTACGTGCCAAAATTTACTTGTCTACTTCATATCGACCAATGAAAACTTTTTTCTTTTTCTTTTTAAAAGAAAACAATAGAATATTCTCAGTTTGGACGAGGGGATTTTTTTCTTAGTCAACTTTTTTATTTGCACAACTTACTTTGTTTTTTAATCGTGCTTAATGAGCAGGAAACCAAATTAATGGGTCGCGCTGTTTAGTGGCCGGACTAGGCAACAGTTCATCTGGTTTATGTAATGACCACATCCAGCAACCTCTTTTTTTGCGCCTCAAGTTAATGTCTAAAATCTAGATGTTGAGGATGTTAAGATCATGCATGCAACTATGAAAAACAACGATAGCTTTGCCATCCTTCGTAGTTAGTAGATTAAACAAAAAACTTTCAGGTAAAGTTAAAATATCAGTTGTACTCCAATTTCCATGTTGTTTCCTTAATCCATATCTAAATTTCTATTCTTCGTGGTCCAGTGTTTTCCTCCTGCATGCACTACCTACATAACTTTTGATGGATGGATTAATAGGAAAATTTACGTCTAAGCCTCTCAGGTGATTTAGGTCAATCAATTGGCTTAAGGACAAGGTAACACGTACTTCTATAAACCAGATTTATAATTCAGAAAAATACATATTTTCTTAGGCTCCTACTCTACGTTGAAAAGCACATTCCTCCCCAAGTCCCACCTCCAAAAGTACAGAGGAGCTGAGTTTCATGTTCAATTATTCACACACACCATACTACGCTACTGCTCTTTTCCCATAAAGATATTAAATATCGAATCACTTATTCTTCAGCCATTCACAACGGTTCCACCTGAAAAGAAAAAAGAAAATGTGCATGTTAGAAAACTTATACAACGCACACGTTCTAGTTCTGGTGTAACATAGAACATAGAAGCATATATATTAGTATATTACCATTGGGGTGTAGGACTTGGCCAGTTATGTAAGAGGAGCAATGGTTGCAGGCAAGGAACACATAGGAGGGAGCAACCTCAATAGGCTGGCCAGCTCTCTTCATTGGCACCTGCCCACCAAATTGTGCAGTTTCTTCCTCCTTGAAAGAAGCCGGTATTAATGGAGTCCAGATGGGTCCAGGTGCAACCCCATTGACTCTGATTCCCCTGCTCACCAGCTGAAGCGAGAGGCCCCTGGTAAAGCCCACAATCGCACCCTTGGTGGACGTGTAGTCCAGAAGCTTGGCGTTTCCCTTGTATGCATTCACTGATGTGGTGTTGATGATGCTGCTTCCTTCTTTCATGTGCTTCAGGGCATGCCTATATTATATTATACATGTATATATATTCAAGGCTGAAAATGCCAAATAATGTTATTTTTTTCTTCAGAAATTGTATTCAAATCCGTTTTGTTTACCTGGTCATGAAGAAATAGGAGAAGATATTGGTTCGAAACACCCTCTCGAGCCTTTGCTCATCGATCTCCTCCACTGATCCACACTCGTATTGCTCAGCTGCATTGTTGATCAGAATGTCTATGCAGCCATACGCATTCACGACCTCATCCACCACGCTCTTGCAATTCTCATCGAAACCCAGGTCAGCTGGTATGGCCATTGGCTCCTTGGCATCCTGGGTCTTGGCCTTCTTGATCATCTCGAGCGTGTCCTTCGCGTCCTTGTCCTCTTGTCCCTTCACGTACGTGAAGGCCACAGTGGCACCCTCTAACGCAAACAAGTTGCACACGGCTCGTCCAATCCCCGAGTCACCGCCGGTGACTACTGCTATCTTTCCCTGAAAATTAACTCATAACAGAACAAACTAAATGAGAGAAAAAAGAAATTGAAATATACTGAAGGGAGGGAGTCAAAAGCATCTCTTATATTGACCATGAAAATATGTTAAAAAAACGCCAATTGATGGATAGGATAAATTAATGTGAGAAAGGGTGATATATATATATATATATATATATAAATGTATGTATATTATATACTTGAAGTTTATTTGATGGGTTGTAGTCAGGGCTGGTGAATTGGGGTGGTGGATCCATGGCATGCTCCTTGCCAGGCTGTGTCTCTTGTTTTTGTGGGGGGAAGTTCTGTTCACCGGAAGCCATTCTTACAAACAAGCTTTTGGGAATTACAGAGATGGGGATCTTCTTCTGGGTTGTTGCTGGAAATGTGGCTGGAAAGTGAGTCTTCAAGTCGTGACAGTGGGTTCTGGAAGGAAAGCAGAGTATGGTTATTCTTGTTAAGGATCTTGACGACGAACAAAGTGTGTATAGTGCTCAATGGGGCACTTGCAGATGGGTGCACTTGTGTTGATGGTATTCAGCCAGATCCAGATGTTATTTATAAAGGATTTGAATGTGGCGTGTGGCGAGGAGTGGCAGAAGGAGGTGTTGACGTGTCGTATGGATCGCATGCAACGGAGACGTCTGTAGAAAGGCACTCTGGACCAACGCAAGGTTTGGTTTTGGTTTACTGGGTGCATCTTCTTCCGTGTTCTCCTTTTTCTATATATGATTATGATCTTTTGGAGCCATCCGAATCGAAAACTCGTTATCATGTGTCGTCGTATTTTATGTGTATGGTATACAAAATAAGGTGGCTTTTAAACTAATTAAGTCCAAAAACTACCAAGATAGAGTGAGATTCTTAGGTAACACAATCTGCTACGTCATCTATAGATAATTCATTCAATAATTAAATTAAGAGTTTACATTTTTAAATTATTATTAAAATCACCACATTTGTATAACTTAATTTTAATATATGATCTTCGTATCAGAGAGAAAGTTAGCCAAACTTACAGATATGATCTGGAGTTGGGTCAGCAGCACTAGGCAGATCGATCATTAATGTTATCAGACCTAAGTACCTAACCATGAATTGGCTTAAGACGAACATTCGGTAGGAGTTTGTTCATATTCAAGAAAAGCCTAAGTTCCATAAATTTGAAGAGAAGAGAGAGAGAGAGAGCACTGTGCAAGACAGAACAAAACTCATGCACCGACGTGACCAGGCATGGCCTCCTTCAACTTTAGTTTAATTTTGACCATATTGATCAGAATACTATATCTAACAATTAATTAAGTAATTAATTACCTAAATCTTACTTACAATAATACATTCCAAGGAAATATAATTTACGCTTATTTTTTAATATCGAATCTAGGTGGGATATCTTTCATTTAGGCATATGGTTTATAAGTCAGTAAATCAGTGTTTATTCAGTTTCTAGAATTTTAAGAAATAAAACTTGTTGTAATTGTATTTACACAATTTTTTTTTCAATTTATAGCGCCTGCTGTATCACTACGAATTAATTAAAATATTGAAATTTTGTCCTAAAATTAAAATGTAAGTAAAAAAAAGTAAATTTTTATGTAATTAGTTTCTACTAATACTTTTTTTTCAATTTCTTTTAATTATAGTAAAAATAAAATATTAAAAAAGAAAATAGGTTTACATAGAATTTTTAAGAGATATATGATGTACTTTTTTGTTATGAAGAAAATTTGATAAAAAAGAGAGAAAGGGTGAGCACGTAAATTGAGTTTCGATCCCAATCTCAGAATGAAACTTTTTCTTTAAAAAAAAAAAAAAACTGATATATAATTTACACTATCTGATCTGTGATCAAATTTTATTCTCACATTCTGTCTCGTGTTAATTTTTCCCAAGAACCAGTGAGAATTATTTCAGTTACTTGAAGCATCTTACAAGTTATGCATGAAAATATAAACCCAAACTGAATCTAAGTCTTGGTTTAAACTTTAAAGGAGTTTTATTATTAAAATGTTCATATGTACAATATTTTCATCAATTTATAATATTAATTAATGATCATGTATATGCACATGAGGACAGTGTACTGAAGGGTATCAATAGCTACAGGCAGACGCTGAACCTCCCAGCTCTGAACCAAGTTGACAACGTAGCAGATGAACTGGGGGACGTGCCCTGCGAAAATGTGAATCAATACTAACCAGTGCGAACCTAAACTTCCCAAACTTGCAGAAGCATGTAGATAAATGAAATATTTGTAGATGTTTAAGGTTAAGTTCAAATAAATAGTTGGCTTATAACTTTATTATATAATGAAAATAGTTACAGAGAAAATAAATATTATTAACAACAGAAAGTTACACTATTATTTTTAAAATAATACTAATCTTAACTTATTTATAAAATTAATATAATAATCATTCTCCTTCCTTATTAACATTCACATTAACACCACCACAGAAGGGGTCATTCTCCAAGTTTGTGTGGCCAAATTGGAACCCACTGTTGTGCTTTCTAATTACACCCATTCTGATCGCTACGCACTGTACCTCAACAATTCAAAACTACACAGGAGTTGGGCTTGGTTCGGAGGGTGACTGGGTGGTTCTTGTTCTCACTACCAACACACCCACTGCAAGTTTCTCTGCTGTAACTTCTCTGCTCTCTAATGCTGCTTGGATGCATTTCTTGCTGTTGGCTTTGCTTCTTCTGCTGATCGACTAGCTAGATTCATGAGCTCTTTCTTTCTTCTATTTAGGCTTCATTTGGTTGACTTCAATTTCATTCGTCGTCTTTTCTCCCAATTTCACCCTTTTCCCTCTTTTTCTTGGGGGAACATTATGTGGTTCTTTTTCCCCACGTAAATGTTGTACGAACGAACTTATATAATTAGGAATTAATTTTTGTGGTCTTATTGGTCAGACTCTTCTACGTACATTCTCGCACGGTCATGTATCCATGGAACATACACACAGTTATTAATTCGATTGGTATTTTCTGAATAGGCTTCAAGACGTCAAGACACAGAATTGTGAAAGCTACAGTAAATTTGTTATAAAAATAAATAAAAATATTTTTGATAAGTAATAATTAATAATATTTATTTAAACTAAAAGACTAAAGGAATATATGATTCACTAAACCAATTAAATCATTAAATATAAATATGTGATATAATTAAAACTAGACGGTCATGATAAGTAAAGAATGGATAAGGATATTTTTTTATTAGTTAAATAGTAAGAGAATATCCTGTTAAAAATAGAAAGACACAATAATTTTAACTATAAAAAGAAAAATTTATAATTCATTATGATGAAAGTAGAGTTAATATTCTAGAGAATTAGAGATACATTAATTTTACAAATATAAATAAATAATATGCTAATTTAGATAGGGCAATTTATATATAGAATTATAAGTCAGCCACAAAAATAAAAGAAATAGGATTTGTCTAGATTTTGGTTAGTGCGAGTGGATTTCGAGCATAAACTGAAATGTTTTTGGCCTCAGCAGATCATATATTAGTTACTTATAAATTATAATCTGACAATTCTTTTCACAAAAAACAATAAGAAGTTAACGTTATTATCTTCTTAGGTTTTCTTTTCAATATTATTATGCTTTATATTAAAAATCTGATTCGGATTTCTGATGTTGAGGACGGATTTAGATTTGGATTTGGATTATACGCGACTAAAAATTGGGAAAATATTATGAATTGCAAATTCAAACAAATGTTAAAATGATAAAGAAAAAAAATGAAAATTTAGAAGTAATCATAATTGGTCTTCTGTAAAATATTTTCCAATGTGTAAATGTATGGAAAACAAAAATCAAAACATTAATCAATTAAGTTCACATCGAGGCATGAAAAGGAAAACAGAGAAGCTGTTTTTTCGGATGAAACGATAACTTTCCAATTTCTCTATGGCTGTCATGCCCATGCCACTTTTCCCAGAAGAAAAAAAGAATCATGGCGTGGAAGGCCCCCTTGCAGACAAGCAAGGTACCAATAAAGTGGAGAGTATCTCCCTCTGATGAAAAAAGCCAATGAGAAATCCAAGAAGGAAGACACAACTTTACTTGCTTATAATTCTTAAAATTATACAAATAATTTATATAACTATATAAAAAAAATATTTATTGTTTTGTAAAATTTGATATTTTCAAATTATTTATTTATTAAAAATAAAATAATTAAAAAAAAAACCACCAACTTCATCTACTGACAGGAAACTCAGGATTCGAACCAACAATATCATACCTCCTCCTTATCAAAGTCTATTTCATTTAATTCTTTTTAATCATGGCTTTTACTGTTATTTCTTCCGGTCTCCCCTCCCTAGGATCTTATAAATATGGGGACCGTCTATCATATGAGCATTTTATGTTCTTGTATTCCTCGCTTTTGGGCATTCTCCAGTGCAATTAATCCTACAAGAGGATCTGTTTTTGCCTCTTTTCGCACTCCATTTAACCATGGCCATCTTCAAACTAATTGGCCTCTACCTTCTTGTATCTGTCTTTGCCTTCCACCTGCTTCCTAGTCCAGTGCTCTGTGACGGTAAATCTTTCTCTTGGCCTCTCTGGCACACATATGGTGTCCATGCTTATTTAATATTTGCCATATTTTGTCTCTTTCAATGAAACTCTTTGCTAGTGACTAGTGACTCGGACTCAACTAATCAAGAACGGCGAAGTATTAACATATTTATATATATATATATATACATGAAATCCTCTGCTTTGTTTTCTGTGACTTTATATGCAGACAAGGAGGAGAATCTACTGAGGGACATCAACGCCTACAGACAAATTCTGAACCTTCCTGTCCTTGAGGAACGTGACAGGGCATCTTGCTTAGCTGATGAGATCGCAGATGACCTAGAGGACAAGCCCTGCGACAGCGTCCATGACTACTACCCTGTTTCCGGTGGCAACCCCAAACTCCCCCACTTGCAAGAGAATGCGAAGAAGTGCAAGATCAACATCAACACCACCAGAGATGTGGTCATCATGCCCGTTTGTGTGCCCGATTTGGAACCCCGTGCTGTGTTTTCCAATTACATTAAATCAAATATCTACACAAAGTATCTCAACAGTTCCAAGTATGCAATAGCGGGGGTTGGTTCTGAGGATGACTGGATGGTTCTTATTCTCAGCACCAACACATCTTCTGGAGATTTCTCCTCTGCAACTTCTCTGCTTGCTGGGGCTTGGAAGGGACACTACCTGGTGATGCCCTTCTTCTTGGTTGCCCTTATTCTTCTGATCAGCTAAATTCATTGCTCTCTTTTCTGCCATGCTTCGTTTGCTGGGAATATATGTTTTTCATTCTTTTTTTTCTTTAATTGATTTCTTTTGCCTTTTTTCATGTAAAAAATGTATATTTTTTTTCTGGAAATTTGTGAGCTTGGTAATGGACTGTTATTTGTCAAGTGCTTGTTTCCTTCTTACGTGATAATATGAAATATCACAGTCTACTTGTATCATGTTTATTGCGATTTGAGAGCTAAATATATTGGAAAATTTTAAGGCCCTTATATGTAATATCCATTTTACCCTGATTTTTTAAAAGGGTGGATTTACAGCTTAGAAGTCCGAAATTCATATGATATTGAAATCCAAAGAAGTGGAATATATCAAAAGTGGATAGGCTATTCTTTACATGATAACTTCTTAAAAAAAAAATGAGAGAGATAATTTCTTTTTGATTCCAAAAAAAAAAAATCAGCCAAGACTACACCACGTACAACATCTCTCCCTCGCCTCCCTTCTCCCTCTCACAAGTTCTTTCTGGGTTTTATTTCAATCGCACAGCTTAATTTCAATGATTCATTATTTTCGTTTACAGTTATTTTTTTTTAATATATTACAATTTAGAATCTATCTTACATTCAGTTTTTACATTTTGAATATAGAGGAAACGTTTCATACCTAATGAAATTTGTTTCTTGTTAATTTTTTTCTTTAGTCTTTACCTTGCCTTTGCATTATTAATACGGCGTTTCAGTAAGCAAGTCACGGGAAAAATTTTAATGCCCAAAACAGAGGGAAATTTTGAGAGAAAAAAGAGAGGAAAAAACTGAGCTGGGAAAATTTTTGGCTAAGCATATAAGCCAACTTTCGTTGCTGAGTTGGAGATGTGGGAATTATTTTTTAATATGCTGTCAATGTACAATTGGTTGTGTGCAAATATGAGCTATTAGATTTGTATCTAGGCAAGAAAATCTCACTCTGGCTAAATACATACGAAATGCTTTGAGAAGACAAAGAGTACAGTTCACCTAAAAAGAAGATTAATTAGTTAGTTCATAAACATACGTGGGATTATTAAATGAAAAATGCTTGACATTGTTATTGAATATGAGAAATTATTAGTGTAAAATAACTCTCATATATTAAATTATTAAATGTGTGTCATATTAATTTTGTAAATTATTATGTATTATTACAAGAGATAATAATAGATTTGACTTTTTTAAAGTGATGATTTATTTTAAAAAATAAAGTGAGAAGTATTAACTATTAATAAAAAAATTTAATAAAGTAAATTTTAATAATATTATAATTTATTAGATAAAATATAATTTATACTCTTAAAATTTATTGTGATATCAAATTAATTTTTTGAGATTCTTTTTATCTCATTAAACCCCTTGAAACTTTAATATGATTTGAAAACGTTAACTTTAGGATAAAATATAATTTAAATCTCTGAAATTTATTTCTGTATTAAATTACCTCTTTGATTTTTTTTCATTAAACTTTTCTAAAATTTGATATAATTTAAAACTGAATGTTAACCTCTGTTTCATTTAAAAAAATTAACGTTTTCAAGTCAGACCAAAGTTCAAGAGATTTAAAAAAATTAAAAATACTTCAAAAGAATAATTTGATATTGAAATAAATTACAATAGTATAAGTTATATTTTATCTTAATTTATTACATATATATATATATATTTTATTATAATTTATTTTAAAATAGTTAAATCTGATAATAATAATCACATAACTAATATAATACATATAATAAAATAATATTATCTTTATGCTAAATATACTTAAAATTTTTTTTTGGTTAAATAACTGATCTTATCACTTCATTTTATCTTATAATTATTTTTAAATATACATAAATATTATCTAAATTTTAATTTTTTAATTATGTAACATAACAATATAGCATCATAAAAGTCCTACGCCGAATAGCAGAATCCCAAAAGAGAGAATTATTACAAGTAAATATTAAATTCAAATATTTTATATTTTTTCTGAAATAATCTAATAACAAATATCTAACTATACAGATGGAGATTGTTTAGTATGTATTTAAATTAATTTATTTTATAATTAAAATAATTTATAATTTAAATTTTTTTGAGAGATATTTAAAAAGATAATTTTATCTTAAAAAAAAAATTATACCAAACTTGCAGTTAGTAACGTGTAATTGTCAAATGAATTATATATAGTTGAATACTCAAAGTTGATAGTGTGATGAAAGTTTTTCATTTTTTCAAAGTACAAACAATTATTAGTTCTCTAAAAGTAAAAGGTTTAAGTTATCTTTTCGAGGATCGAATTTTAATTTATTATTAATATAAATTTTTTTTTATCATGTTATTATGTATTCTCACGTCGTTACGTATAATTATTTACAATGACTCTGAGAATATCTCGTACAAGAAAATTATATAATTAAATATTAATATAAATAAATTTTATAAAAGAAATTAAAAATTAAACCCTATTATTAACTATATTTATTTATGATTACCATTGAGGAACCTCCATGGTAGTGGCACCAGTTCCACGTTATAGTCGGGCATTACATTCCCAATTACAAACCCAAACGTTGCCACCAAGCACCGAAGGAACGCATACGCCAAGAAGCCATAACAGAGAGACACACCCAGAGAGAGAGAGAGAGTGTGTCAAGTCTCTCAGCTATGGCAGATAATCAAGCAGAGGACGACGACGACGAGAGCTTCGGTGACTTCAAGTTTGCATCTGTACCGAATCAGCCATTCCCTTCAACCTCCAACCACATGAATGCCAGGGACTTCTCCGCCGCCCCCGACGACGACGACGACGACGATTGGGGCGACTTCCTGAACCATTCCAACCAGATCAATGGCGGATTGGCGCACCCCAACGGGTTCTCCCCTTCCCACGTTTCAAAACCCTTTGAACCATTTGGGGTTTCCGCTGATCCCACAGAGAAACACAGCTCCCACGTAAACAACAGCATCACCGTTCAGGTTGAGCTGGCGCCGACCCTGGTGGAGCCGGAAAAGCCTGGGTGGAAGAAGCCTCAAGGCGCTCTTCCGCTTTCAATCTTTGGAGAGAAAGAGGATGAGGAACCCGCCGTGGGCCATCTTGTCTTTGCCGACGGTGGTGCTGCCAATGTTTTCTCCAACAAAAACGGTGGTTCTGTGAAAAGGGTATCGGATTCGAACGGGGCGATTGGAATCAGTGATTTGATTTCGAATTTGTATAATCAACGCCCGCAGGTGAATTCTGACAACGGATCAATTTCGGTATCAGGTGGCCGTGGGGCGGATTTGAATTTCTCTGGAGCAAGCTCTAATGGCAACAGCTGGATATTGACTGTTGCCGCTCCCAATCCAAACACCGATGGACTAAACTCGAACTTAGGAAAATTGGATTCAGATTCGGTGGACGGAAATGAGGACATCCGTGATGACGAGGATGGATGGGAATTCAAGGGTGCAGAATCGGAAACTGGAATCAAAAGCGAGACTATAAAGGTAATGGGCGAAGTTTTTTATGATTGAATTGAAAATCAAGGTCGTGAATCATTGAAGCTGCCGAGAATTATAAGACTAATTAGAGAGCGATGGAATAAATGTAGTATTCATCACAAGCATGCCTGATCCTTGTTTCCTTAACTTTAAAAATGTTAATGCATCTTTTTTTATGTCTTTTTCAATAGTAACGAACATTAGGAAAGCTATGCTATATACGTAGTTATATAATTCTTTACAGTAGCTTCCTGTAGCAGGAGTAAGAGCTATTTGATTGATCAGCATTGAAATGGAAAAAAAGCTTGTGCAAAAGAAATGCGAGCGGGTATTGTTCATTTGTTATACATGCTTAACTTTTGTGCTGGTGTGGTAAAATTTGTGTTTGGAAGTCATCTGGCATCGCCCATCAGGGTCTGTAATTTAAAATACACAAAGCTATGCTCTTGGGTGAGAGATTGATTTCATCAAATAAACGCATGCGCGTTTTATATTTCATTAAAATTATATAGACTCCTTTTTCTTGTGAAGAATTTTATTTGCCTGATCATGTCTGTATTCTATTTTGAAGGCTGAAGAGACAAAGCATGAAACAACCCAGGGAGCTGAATGGACATTCAGATTTGATAATGGTGCATTTAATGTTGGTGACATGTTGGATTCATCCTCTGGGATTTCTGACAAAGCTGGTGAATGGCACCTGGGGTTTGAGTTCAGTCCTAGTTCTGCATTGCAAGATCATATTAGCCCACAACTAGGTCAGAAAAGTGAATCGAATGCAACCAAAACTGGGTTTGCCATATTCAATCAAAATTTTGGGGACTTAAAGAATGCACATTCAGGGTCTGGATCAAATCAAAATTTGGTGAGTTGTTTTAACATAATATCCTCATTTTGTATGACATTGTTCTGATTATAGAGGAACATGCATTCACACTCTCTGATTGTGGTATTAGGAAGCACCAAAGTTGGCTGACATATATCCCACTAGTGTAGAAGTACTCAAATTTGATGGTGAAGCTCCTCATGGTCCTATTGATCCATCTCTTGCATCAGTATCTCATAAATCTGATGAATGGAACTTTGGCTTTAATTTCAATTCTAGTTCCCTGGTTGAAGACAGTCATATTTCAGAGTCACACTCCAAAACCAAAAGCAACCAGGATGATAACAACAAAAACTTCAATTCTTCCCCAGCCAATACGAACATTGATTCTGATGTCAATTTGTTTGAATCGAAGGGTGCAGTTACAGAAATTGGAACAAAGCATGAGGTACTGAATCACTTTGATATCATATTTATTTATCATGTGGTATTATTGAGGTTTAAAAATAATATTCTATGTTAAGCTCTTAAACTTTGGCTTTGGGGACTGAAAAAAATTACATGGATTTTGTCTTTATGGCACATTGTTTTCTTTTACAGTCAACTTAGTCTTTATACTTTTCCAACATATTGTCCTTGATACTATTCTTTGTATTCCCAGAAGTCTCAAATAGGCTCAGAGAATTGTAGGGAAGCCTTGCCTCTGTCAATTTTTGGTGATGAGATGCCAGATACTGATGAACATACTGTGTCTCAAGAATTTTCTCCTTATGCACCAATCTCCCCAATGAGGAACGGTTTTAATACCCCTGGTTCCAACATATCTATCAATGACTTGATATGGAATTTATATAGTCAAGCTGAAAATGAAGCTTCTCCCAATGTGACCCCAAAAGCAAGTGAAAATGGAATTCATGCCACCCCTGGAGTATTGGGCTCCAATTTGGTTACTGGCGATGATGATTTTGATGATGACTTCTGGGACTTTAAGGATGCTTCACTTGGAACCAGATTTGGCCATGAATCTGCACAAAATACTTCTTCTAATCATGCACCACAAGTCAGTGAAAATGGGTTGCAGTCTTCTCTAACGGTTTTGAATTCTGATTTGATCAATGGTGATGATGGTTTTGAGGATGATTCATGGGAATTTAAGGATGCCATCTCTGGAACAAGAAGTCAAAATCAGGCATCTGCTATAGATCACAGAGATTTACCTACGCAGTTGTCAACAAAATTAGAGCCACTTGATTATGTAGATTTTTATTGCAAATTGAAGGATGAATTGTGCAATGCTGCCCTGTTCTATTTTCAGGATCTCAAGGTAGGTAACCTCTTGTGGTCTTTATTTGATAGAAAATGTTAATACTTAATGGCACTGAAATTATTCATAAACTAATATTTTTAGAAAGCTCAAAGCGTTGCTGCTCTTTCGGGTGAAGATGCAAAAGCAAAAGCTCTCCATGATGAAATTCAGGTCAGTAAATGAACTAGGGCATTATTATCTTTTCCTCTCTAATATTGTTTTGGCAATATATTTTGGTTCATTTTTGTTTCATGCTGATATGTGATATTATGTTCTCTTGATGACCACCAATTCTTGTGACATGAGCAGAACATTCTCAAAAAATTTAAAGGAATTTCATAGTATTCACATTTTTTGAAGAAGGAAATACTGAAGTAGCTCATAACTCATAAGACAATGGAAGCTTCTGAGATGAAACTTCATCTAAGAGGACCTAATCTGAATCCAGTTACTTAGCAAATTTGGAACTTCCTTTACCTTTAATAGTTCACAATTAGATATATGAACCACACAATCTATAGAGCAATAAGTCAAGTCATAGTTTGCTAGTTTGATACAATATAAAAGGAAAATAAACAGCTTCAGAATTCTATCTTGCATATATCTTTTGGAATTCTACTATTGTTACTTAATATATGTCATGGGTCCTTGTATATTTTAAAGATAGCAGCTTGCAAACTCCTAAAATCCCAATTTTATTTTAAGAGTTTCTTGTAAGAATTGTTGCTAAAGGTTTGTTGCATTAATATGATCAGGATTTGCATTATCTAATGAGGTATAAGTGCAAAGTTACCAATATCAAACAAATGATATAGAAACGTCATTTAATAAATATCAGGTAAAAAATTGTGGCTTTAAGGTGTTTCCAACTATTGGAAATTTGGAATAATCCAATGGAGATTTCTTTAGAAAAAAAGGAAAAAAAATGAGCATGCTAATGCTGAAAAGGCTTGAATCTCTTATAGAAAAGCTGCTTCTCCAATTCACATGAGATCTTTGAATATTATAAGCTTCCTGATTACAAATTTGGTGGTCTGTGCTTCTGCTATTTGTGAAAGCTTAACCATAATCCATAAGCCTTATCTACACTGAAAAGTTTGATCTGAACCCTGATGCAATGTTCAACTTGTTATTAGTGTAAATATTCTAAACTATCTTATTTGGGAGGAGAAACTGCATGTTGTCTGTTATTGTCCATTCATGTTGATTTGATAATTAGTTATATATGAGCTCTACTCTCCTTTGATGCTCTTTCATTTCTTTTTTTCTTCTTTTTTTTTTCTTGGGTGGGGGCTGTTCTGATGCTAATCTCCTGAATCTCAGTAGGCAGTAGATTGAGGTTTTTTTTAAGGATAGAAGCATTGAGCTGCTGCTGAAATAACCATACTAAAAGTTATAAATACTAAATAGAGTGAGTGTGTGTGTGTGTGTGTGTGTGTGTGTGAGAGAGAGAGAGAGAGAGAGAGAGAGAGAGAGAGAGAGAGAACTTTTTTGGGTGCCTACTTTATGCGTTGATGATGTACTATGTTAATGTGAAATTGGTTTTCTGCTGATTGTTAACTTGTGTATGGCTATTTTCTCCTTGTTATTAAATGCATACGTTAATAATATTTACATAATTATGTATATTTTTCTTCTTTTACAGGAATTATCTGACATACTACATCAGGATAATATCATCCCCAATGAATATCTCTCAGAGAATCATTCACCAAGGAATGTGTACTTCGATGAGCTTCTTGAAGTTTTGAAGGAACCTAAGTTCCAATCTCTTGAGTCAGAGTACCAGCTTGCATCAAGGTTGCTGATGGTATGCCTATTTCTTGAAAATATTGAGTCTTGCGTTTTAAAGTTTTATTCTTTTGCACATGCAAATAGTATTGTGAACTACCGAAGGATTTTGGTAGTTTTAGACAGACCATATGATTTCGTAACTGATTCAGGAGCTTTTGGCAGTATTGATATCTGTGCTAGTTTTCCTCAAGATGAAGTTGATGGATAAGGTTTACATTTTCTTGTTTTAGTTTATTGATAAACTTCTTTCTTACTGGACCATTTCGCTTGACAACACTTGTTATTGCATGATTGTATTTGAATAGGCCGAGAAGGATATGAAATCTGCTATGGAACTCTTGAAAGATGCAGTATCAACATTGAGTATTCTCAAGTTGGGATCAAGAGAAGAGCAATCTAATTATCTTACCACATGGTCCAAAATAGCCTTTGTTTGTTCTCAAGAGCTGAAACATGGTGCTTATATTTGGAAGCAAGCAGTACAAAAGAATGTCCATAACAAAATATTATCTAACCCAAAAGGTAAGCTACATGATTACATCATACCCAATGAACATGCTGCTGATGCAGATGAACTTATATGGAGTCCGAAATAACCTCTTCCTTTTTTTGGGGTGGTGTGTTGACATAGGTATTCGCCATATCCATGCACTTGGAGAAATTTATAGAGTGGCAGAAATTGTTGGAGCTTCGGCCAAATTCCACAAGCCTTGGATGTTATTAGGTTCTATAGATCCTACAAGTTTATTTGCCCTTTTGAACGAGTGTTATGCCATATGGTCAGGTTCCGGACTTGAAGAAGCTCTTTTCAGTATATCAAATCAAAATAATTTTGAGCCAAATGGCATTTCTAGGGAATTGCTTGAATCCATTAAGTACATTTATGAGATTGATGAACATGCACTTCAGAGCTATGTCATCTCTGGAGAAGAGACTACTTGCCAGTTGTCAGCCTTACCTGCTGGTTTCATACCAGGTATGTGCACAATAATCTAGGCTGTCTTTGAAACACAAATGATAAAATTTGACTAGAAATTTATGTTTTTCATAGATTTTTTTTTTCTTATAATTAGTGACAAAGTATCAAGGTGGCCAATTGCCATTATTAGCAATTAGGAAAAAAATCCTTCTAGGTGTGAAAGATTACCCATAACCATAATTGTTTTATCAAGTATTGATGTCTAGGATCTCTCTTCAACTTTGATCCTTTGCAGCCCCTCGAGTGAAATCTTTTCATGTTGGCTAAACAGATAGGAATACATAATAGCAGTTGAGCAGTTGAACCCTCTCACATGTTCTCAGGTGATATACCATAATTGAGAGTGGACCTGTGGGACCAAACCACTGAAACTCACCTAGTATAACCAAAAAGAACTTAAACAAAATAAGGTGCATGTGCTGCAGGATCAATGTTGGAAAGAGTCTTTCTGCATTCTGTCACCAATTTACATTTGCTTTAGTACCTGTCTGGATCAATAGCTACAGGGCTAGCTTTCATTCAATGAAGTGGGAAAAGATGTGATATTTTTCATTTAAAAACGGAAAGTGGGAATCTCGACCATCTATCATCCTGTCAAGTCTTAAGTTGTGTAATTTTTTTCCGCATGATTTTTTTTTTTTTTGGAATCAGGGTTAAAAATGGTGACATGGAATGGGAAGCACTACTTCGTCACGCTTGCAAACTTGTGGATCAATCTAATAAGTTCAGATCCTCCCTGGGATTGACACCTGCCAGTACAAGTATGTCACCTATAACGAGGGGAGTCTTCCACCAGATTTTTCAGCGGGTTGTTCAAGCTTTTTTCATTTTTCTTTTTCTTCTTCTTTCATGCGATGAGGCCTCTGGCGCACTGGGAGCAGTTGCACAACTGAAAGAGGAGTGTGTATTGGATGAAAATCTGTGATTTGACGTGGTCTGATCAGGCAAACTCACCAATTAAGTTCATTCTTTCTTCGATAGGTACCATTCTTTCTGTGGAAGCTGTAGAACTATAGCCGGATGTTATAGGTGTTATATTTGTAAGTGTAAGTTGTATTACTAGATGATTACCAAGAGCCATACTACATAGAGTAGAATTCTGAATACGGTTCAGTTATGCAGAGGGAAAGATATTGCGTGTTATCAAATGATGCTGGTGTTGTAAAATAACTGGGATTCGGATTCCCTTGATATTACAGAATAGTCTTTTGGCATGAAGTTAATTCATAAATAATTTGAAATTTTGAAAATGTAGCAATATTCATGTCCACGAAGGGTCCGTATGATGTAATGAAAAAAAAAAAGAATGGAAAGAGATATCTTGATTGGTAGAAAAATCAAATAGAGAATATTCAATTCTTAAGGAATATCATTTTTTTTCTTTTTTGAAATAGTCATTTTATTTTCATTTTTATTCTCATTTACATTCTCATTCCATTATTTTTTTTTTAAGGATATCAAATGTGCACTAACTTTCACCACCGTACTCTGCTTGAATCTGAATGGCAACCGAAAAAGAAAGAATCAATCTGTTACTGCTCCTTAGCAATAACCATCCATCAGATCTGCTACTTTTCTGTCCATGACAGAGAAAATACAAGAAGCTATGTTGCATTTAAAGTGCAGATAAAATCAGTCATGAAAGACCAATATAGAAAGTATTTCGGGATTGTTAAATACTCCCGTCCGATGCATATTCCAAAGTCAAGGTTTTTTCAGAACAAATGGGATGGGACTTTTTACTGCAAGTCTCAAGGTTTAACATTTGTCAAGATGCAGCTTCAAGTCCTCAACTGCAACCCTTGTGCCGCAGCAGTTGTGAAACAACCACATTATGATGATAGGCCTCCTTTAGCCAAGTAGCAATAGAAATGGCGGTGCATAATATTCAACATTAACAAGAAATAAATGAAACAAGAGCTCAAATGGGCCATGCACCATTCGGTGTCTGAAGTCTGATCTAACGCGTGCATCTTGCTTGGTGAAAATTGTAAATCAAACACCAAATTCCACATATTGATATTATGAGAAAATATGTAGCATGTTGGCATACATATTGGGCCCTTTGCAAATGGTATGAATCTGTCAGACTTCATATTGTAACCGAAAATTCAATTTAACATTTTAAGAATGCTATCAAGGTTGATCAAAACAAAAAAAGAAAAGAAGAATGCTATCAAGAAGTGGGTAACTGTCAAGGACAAAAATAAAACGGTATTTCAGCAGAGCAAACAAGCATTAAATATACAGCAAACAAATTGAGAAACCATGAACCTATTAATGAGTGAATATATACTCTCTGTCAAATAATATTTGAAAATGTCCATTGATTTGCTCGGCAGGACTACTTCAACATTTGCCTAAATTGTCAAAAAGTCAAAAAGTCAAACACTCTTTGATAAAATTAATATTTAAAAGATTAATTATATATAAAAAAATTAAATTAATGTTAAATATTTTTAAAAGATTAAATTAATATGAAATGAATGTTTAAAGATAAAATGAAAGTTCAGTTTTTTTTAAAAAAAAAATTAAAAGAAAATTCTTTTTTAAAATTGCAGACCCTGTTCCTAGAACCTAGTTTCCTTCCTTCTTCGCTGGTTATCGAGGTTTACTCTATCTGACTCTCAGACTCACTGCCGAGCAGGTTGAAGGCGCCGTCTTGTGAGTGCGTTTCGATCAGAGTCACAGCGATGTTGGACATCAACCTATTCAGGGAAGAAAAGGGCCACAACCCTGAACTCATCCGCGAATCTCAACGCCGTCGTTTCGCCAGCGTCGACCAAGTCGACGAGGTCATCAATCTCGACAAAGAATGGCGAAAGCGTACTCTTCTACTCTCTCTCTCTCTCTCTCTCTCTCTCTCTCTCTCTCCCACTTCCTTATTCCTCTCCTTCACCATCGCCATTACCATCAATATTGTTATGGTTTGCAGGACAATTTGAGCTGGAGAATCTCCGCAAAGAGTTCAACAAGATCAATAAGGAAGTCTTCAAACTCAAACGTGTCAGTATTTTCATTTCTTTCGAAATCTCTCATTTCTCAAATTCTGCACTGCCATTCTAAATTTTCCAGATTTTCTAGTTGTAAAAGACGAAAACTTTCTTGAAATGTATGAATCTGAATATTGTTGTTGTCGTTGTCGTTGTCGTTGTTGTGTGTGTTAGGCTGGTGAAGATGCAACTAAGCTCATTAGCGATTCAGAGGAGGCTAAGAGATTGATAGCAGAGAAAGAGGTTGAAGTTCGGGAAACTCTGATCTCTCATTTCTCAAATTCTGCACTGCCATTCTAAATTTTCCAGATTTTCTAGTTGTAAAGACGAAAACTTTCTTGAAATGTATGAATCTGAATATTGTTGTTGTCGTTGTCGTTGTCGTTGTGTGTGTGTTAGGCTGGTGAAGATGCAACTAAGCTCATTAGCGATTCAGAGGAGGCTAAGAGATTGATAGCAGAGAAAGAGGTTGAAGTTCGGGAAACTCTGATCTCTCATTTCTCAAATTCTGCACTGCCATTCTAAATTTTCCAGATTTTCTAGTTGTAAAGACGAAAACTTTCTTGAAATGTATGAATCTGAATATTGTTGTTGTCGTTGTCGTTGTCGTTGTGTGTGTTAGGCTGGTGAAGATGCAACTAAGCTCATTAGCGATTCAGAGGAGGCTAAGAGATTGATAGCAGAGAAAGAGGTTGAAGTTCGGGAAACTCTGATCTCTCATTTCTCAAATTCTGCACTGCCATTCTAAATTTTCCAGATTTTCTAGTTGTAAAGACGAAAACTTTCTTGAAATGTATGAATCTGAATATTGTTGTTGTCGTTGTCGTTGTCGTTGTGTGTGTTAGGCTGGTGAAGATGCAACTAAGCTCATTAGCGATTCAGAGGAGGCTAAGAGATTGATAGCAGAGAAAGAGGTTGAAGTTCGGGAAACTCTGATCTCTCATTTCTCAAATTCTGCACTGCCATTCTAAATTTTCCAGATTTTCTAGTTGTAAAGACGAAAACTTTCTTGAAATGTATGAATCTGAATATTGTTGTTGTCGTTGTCGTTGTCGTTGTGTGTGTGTTAGGCTGGTGAAGATGCAACTAAGCTCATTAGCGATTCAGAGGAGGCTAAGAGATTGATAGCAGAGAAAGAGGTTGAAGTTCGGGAAACTCTGATCTCTCATTTCTCAAATTCTGCACTGCCATTCTAAATTTTCCAGATTTTCTAGTTGTAAAGACGAAAACTTTCTTGAAATGTATGAATCTGAATATTGTTGTTGTCGTTGTCGTTGTGTGTGTGTTTAGGCTGGTGAAGATGCAACTAAGCTCATTAGCGATTCAGAGGAGACTAAGAGATTGATAGCAGAGAAAGAGGCTGAAGTTCGGGAAACTCTGAAACTGTTGAATTCTAATTTGGAAACAATTGGAAACCTCGTGCACGATTCTGTTCCAGTCAGTGATGATGAGGTTTGTGATTTGGTTTATTTCATTGCTCTTTAATTTTTGCCAATACTTGTTCTAAAATCACGGGGTCTTGTATATTTTAGGCCAACAATGCTGTGATTAGAACATGGGGGGAGAAAAGAGTGGAGCCCAAACTAAAGAATCACGTGGATCTAGTTGAGCTCCTCGGGATAGCAGATACAAAGAAAGGTATGAATTTATTCATCTAGGGTTCAAGTGATGATCTTTTTTTTTTCCTTTTTCTTTTTTGGCTTGGGAACTGGCTTTTAATAATTAACAGTTTGCGTTGTGATTTACCACGTATATGGGCATGTGATTCTGGTTCAGGATGTTGTCATCCTCTTGTAATCATAAATGCTGCCATTTTTCACTGCACATTGTTTCTTTTCTTTATCTACTGCCTGAATCCCTTGTATGAATGGCTTAGCGATTACATGTAGTACAGGTTTTTGCATTCAAACCACTCCAACCATCGGTTTCACATATTAATGTCCTTCTGCCACTACCCATCAATCTTTGACAATATTTTAATTTGTAATGTGATTTTCTTGTGGCACAAAATTTTAAAATGGAAGAATACGACTTTCTTCCCCTAAAATGTTCCAAGTCATTATGCAGCCTCATTTTCTCTCTGTCTGTTATCTATCACCTGAAGCCTTTTATGTTAATCACCATCTAGTCATCAAACTCTGTTTGTTGCATTTCAACCACACTAGCCAAGGTTTTCAATACTGTTTGCATTTCTGGTCCTATCTTCTCCGAATATATCCTAATCTTTCATGTCAAATTGCTTGATACATAATAGGAGCTGATGTAGCTGGAGGTAGAGGTTTCTATCTCAAAGGAGATGGTGTTTGGCTTAATCAAGCCCTGATCAACTTTGGACTTGATTTTTTGGAGAAAAGGGGATATACTTTATTGCATACTCCTTTCTTCATGAGAAAAGATATAATGTCAAAGTGTGCTCAATTAGCCCAATTTGATGAAGAACTTTATAAGGTAAAATTCGTAAGTTGATTCCATTGTTATCCTGCATGTTCATCTACAGTTTGCTGATGTTGAGACATATTAGTGCTGCCTCTGTATGTAAAGTAAATGAGATAAGTCCATGTCTGCTTCGCTGATTAATATGCTTAATCTTTTAGTGATGATAGTCTAATTGTAGCATTCGAAATGGTTAAAGCTTAATCTTTTCCTCTGAGCATATATAAGGAGTTATTATGTAGGTGACTGGTGAAGGAGATGACAAATATCTGATTGCAACAGCAGAGCAGCCCCTTTGTGCATATCATTTAGATGATTGGATCCACCCTTCCCAGCTACCCATAAGGTGAGATGAATTTGGTGATACATGTTAACATTGGAAGACTGTGTTGTCTTTAACTTAGGAAATATGCTTTTGGCAGATATGCTGGATATTCATCATGCTTTCGTAAAGAAGCTGGATCTCATGGTCGAGATACTCTAGGAATATTCCGAGTTCACCAATTTGAGAAAGTGGAGCAGTTTTGCATTACTAGCCCAAATGGCAATGATTCGTGGGACATGCATGAGGAAATGCTAAAGAACTCCGAGGATTTTTACAAAGCAGTATGATGCTGTCCCTCATTAAGCAACTATAATATGTTTAATACCATTCATCTATATGATTTCATATTTCAAATAAATGTTGAATTTGAATACGGTAACTTAATCCCAGGGTGCTTTCAAATTATGGGGATAATTCCTCTAACCAGGGGAATATTTAATGCATCCCGATATGATTTTTTCTCTAATTTGTGATATCTAGGAGTGCATCTGTATGCTTTTGATTGTCTGTATAGGCCTAGTACTCATAGGTTGGCCTTATCTCTTTCTCTTTTTTTTCTGGATGTTATTATTGTATATAGATTAATGTATTGGTTGTTTCCTACCTAAATTGGCTGCTTTCTCCTTCCCCCCCTGCTTTTAATTCCATTTCTGTGTATAATTAAATTTTATTTACTGCAGTTAAACATTCCATATCAAGTTGTTGCCATTGTATCTGGTGCTTTGAATGATGCTGCAGCAAAGAAGTATGATCTAGAAGCATGGTTTCCAGCATCTCAAGCTTATAGAGAGCTAGTGTCCTGTTCAAACTGTACAGACTATCAGGCCAGAAGATTAGAAATTCGATATGGGCAGAAGAAGGTCAGTTATGCCAAATATCTAAAAACATGGGCGGCTTTATTAGCATTATTCAACAACTTATGAATGAAAGATTTCATTTTTATTTAAATGACAAAGAAAAAAAGATCTTTGAGACTTTGCCACATAATGTCAAAATCTCTAGTAATCAGAATTTAGTAAATCCATTCTATATTTTAATTTCTAAGTTCATACTTCCCTCGCGAATAATCTTTTATTGAAATTCTATTTAGCTGACAAGTAAATTTGATGTTTAGCAAACATTTTGGGAATAATCAAAAGTGATGATGGTGCTTACTTGTGGAAAGGAGACCTAAGACATGCCGCAGTCGCAGTTAAACTTCGATTGCTCTAAATGTGTTGTGTTTTTTACTTGGCTTTGTCAGCACTGGCTGCACCTTATTCTTTGGGCTGAGCAATATTTAGTTATTTACTTTTGGCATTAACTGATTTCAACCCTATGCATGGATGTACTTTCATAATTTTGACTGTTGGCCCTTTGCATCTCTTTTGTTGTTGCAGAACAATGAGCAGATGAAGCAATACGTTCATTTGTTGAACTCTACTCTCACGGCTACTGAGAGGACCATTTGCTGCATACTTGAGAACAACCAGAAGGAGGATGGTGTAGAGATACCAGAAGTCCTCAGACCATTCATGGGCGGAAAGACTTTCCTACCTTTCAAGAACCAACCAGTTAATGAAGCCAAAGGGAAGAAATCAAAGGCCTAATTTTTTAGTCTGAATGATATTTAGGAAAAAAGTTGGTTCAGAATTGAAGGTTAGGTGACCCGTGTTGTTCTCTACCATAGCCTGTCTCCAACCCCCCCCCCCTCCCTTTCTTCCTCTCTTTTCCCTAAATAGTAAATGATCTTGAGAAGCATGCGCGATTTTGTGGAGAAAGGACACACTTGGAAATTCAAACTACGTGTTTGCGGTGACTAATTTGTAGAAGTGTTGCTAGAGGTTTCTTTACTTGGCATATTCTGTAACTCATTAATGATTAATCCATAAACCTTATTGTCAACTCGCTTCGCTGTGTGGATGTGTATGGTGATTTTTCTCATTGCGAAAGATTTAACACCTGGATGTGATGTCCTAGTTTTGCTTGAAAGGGGTGAAATTGTCAGAACGTGTTTATCATGGCTTTCCTCCAAAGTTTAGGTTGCATGGAATAGTTTATTGTTTGCTTCTATGTACTTTTTTTTTTCCCCCTTAATAGCACTTTTCTATGATATGGGTATAAATTGGTCGGCGTAGTAGAGTCCTCTGAACGTGAATTGCCAAAGTTCAATTTAAGTGCAACCCAAGTGCAAGGGAATTCGGGGTTGTGGTGTAGAATTCTGAAGTTATTATTGCTTTCTGTCTTGCAGGGCATTGAACCGTGTCCATGTTCCATTTAATCCAGTTGCGCATGTACTGACTTCAATTACGAAATTCATTGGTAAGAGGAATACGGTCTGGAAAATTGGGACTAGAATGTTCAACCATGTTTTGTGGTAGAGAGGGACAAGAGGTTTCTGGCTGGTGCTTTCCAGGGGCACTCATGGTGATAGGTTTTGCACTTTGGACGGTGCTGCATGTTTCTGATTCTGCATTCTGTTTTACTGTCAAAGCAAATATTTTTAATAAAAAAATAGAAAACTTTTTCATTAGATCTTGCATGGTTTTATCCGTAGTAATTCAAGTTTTCTTTATCGTCAACAACAGCAAGGATATTGTTGTATTATTTGCTGCACTTAGATAATTGATAACAAGGGCATATCATAAGAAACTTTCTATTGTTAGGGTGATTAGTGATCTTATTTCAAAGCATGTGACATGAATCTAATTGCATGCAGCCTTTAATATATTTATGGAGAATCATAAGGAGAGTGATTATTTAAAAAGTTTTTTGACAGTATAAAGTTTTATATTGTCATTTAATGATGTGTTATTAAATTATTTAATAAATTAGACTGTGATGATAATTATTTAAAAAGTTAAATACTTTTAATGATATGATAACATATGATTAAATGATAGTGTAAAAAAAAAAAACTATATAATCCAGTGGATCAAAATTAAATCTTTATCTAAAAGTGGCTTTTGATCAAAACCTAGTCTATTTAAGGATAATTCTCATAGTGGATGTACAATGTAAATCCATGTAGTAGTGTTAACAATGTAAAACGCAAGCTATGGTGGTTCACTTACATCACCAACGCGCAGATTTTAAACACCTTTAATACATAACCCAAGGGGTCAACCTCCAGACCACTTCTTCTTAACTTCACTAGCTAAGGGATCTGAAAACTGTACATTGAAAGAAATATTGATGACAAATAGGTTACACGTATGCTTCAGAACTTGAAATATAAAAAAGAAAACAGTGATTCTACTCAAACTTGCGGAGTGATCAAGAAATACTTTATACTCATTCCATGCGAAGCGTTGTTTATATAACACAGCTCTTGTATGGAAAGAGGATTCAGTCGCTTGAAGAACTACGGCTCCCTACCTGTTGTGTAAGGGGTCAGGAGAGGAGGGTACTTCTCTATTCACTGTGGCAAAAGTGCCTTTGTCTGTTTCACTGGTAAAGCTTTTCCTCCATTCTGGAGACTTGAATACATGTTCTACTTCTTTTCCATATCGAGCACCCAATACTCCGTGGTTTAAACCAGAAATGCTTAGTAGTATCAGCAAGAGAAAACCCTCTTGAGCCCTTGAAATTGACATGACTTTCCCCACAATCTTCAACGATCATTAGTATTCCTCGTTTAGCTTCTCTGAGCCAAAGATGGAAAATAAATATCAAGATCTTGATGTGTCTGTTTCTGTATATCAAAAGGTTGCAGCACACACCAGAAAAGAGAAACACAAGGGAACTGAGGAGGTCTAGCTCCACAATAAAAGTGAGAAGGGGAAGGGTTCAAGGTTGGAAATATTTATTAAATTGTCAAAGACCCAGTAAGAATAAGGCTCATTTAATATGCGGAGTTTTATATTGGGATAGTTGATTCATGTGGAAAACATAGGTTTGTTCATCATAAAGAAAGGATCCAGGTAACTGTAGCGAACAAATGGTCAAGCTCATGTCTCACTCGATGAGTAATATCAGTTCCAATATCCATCAAATAACAGTTCATGTTAGACCATCTTTCAATGTGCCACACATAGCTAACGTTCATGTATAATATAATATAAGGGCGTTTCATAAATTACAACTCCGAATTTGTGCAATTGATGATGAGTTAGATGATAATATAACACAATTCTAGCCAATTATATTCCTAGTCAATTAAAGGACTCTCAGTAATTCCAAACTCAACCTAACCCTATCCATCACTGAACCGCCAATTTCAGGATCAGGACTTTGACTCTTCCTTTAGTTGTTGTACTTTGCTCTTTTTTCATCCTTGCAAAGTCTAAAATGTTGATGTCTCCGCGATCTGTCAATGCATTTTTCTAGGGCCAGTAGGACTTCTTTTTACCTTTTTCTAATGGTATCTTCATATTCTACAATACAAGTGCCTCACAAAACCAAGATAATTGCCTGTTGAAGAAGCAAGAGATTTCAGTAAAGGGCATCTTTTAGCTTATGTTTTGTTGGACTTACATTTTCGGGCAATGTCTTTTAATAGGGTTTGTTTCTTCCTTTGGACTAGCTTGTGGCATCTTTGCATTCTTTAGACTATAGCCTCCTTTGTTTAATCCTAGTTGTGGGATTCGTCTTGCTTCCATCTTTGATCGCGTAGTTGCATATCTTTGTTATCATTTCAAGGAGATCTTGAAACTTGTGAGTAACCATGAGCTCCATTCCTATTAATTTATTACTGCGTTTTTGTCGGTTCCTAGTAGTTACCGCTTACCAAAGTTCTCTTGGGCAAAGGATTGTCTATTTTTGGTCATACGATAAAAGTATTTTCGGATTATTTTTCATATTAATTGAGATTGAGTTTCTTCTAAAGCAATCTTATGAGTATAACCCCATATCGACCTAGTGCATATACCAACCATCTTGAATCAGGTATATTGTTCGAAAATAAAAATAGGATGTACAATAGAAAAATTACGTTCACATTTTATAGTTAAATGAAAGGAATTAGTTATATTACTGCTTAATGTCGCATTATAATAATCTTCTTCGATGTTAGATGTGGTTAACTTTTATCTATCTATCTATATCTATATATATATATAGATAAATTCTATCAATATTAGATTTTTCTATTTATATTTAGATACAATTGTTGCACTTAAATTTTCTATTACATTGAAGGTTAAATAATCAAAGATACCATACTATTTATATTTTCAAAAAAAGAAATGTAACATCAGATGAAAATTTGAAAAAATAAATTTATTAAGTATTGATCACTTTTATGTTATATTTGTATCTAAACATTTTTAAAGTTAAAAATAAGAGACAATATTCATGTTATTATAATATCACAATAAACAATAAGGAAATCAATTATAATATTCAAAACCCATAAAAGAATCTCAACATTTGGTCACACTTCAAAAACTTATCATAATTTTCTCGTCTTTGTCAAAAGTTCTCGACGAGAAATTCACAATATGTTGACCAAAAAATATATTGTAATTTTCTCGTCTAGATAATTACGATCTTTTGACAAAGACTTGTACGTAATCAATTACGATGGTGGCAAAATAATAGGGAACCAATTACGGAGCCCGGGGAAATCATGGTGTTAATTTTCGCATAATGTTAGAAATGATTGATGCCTTTTGAAAATTAACGAAGCAAACAAAGAAAGTCATCGGTTTGGTTTTGACACGGAGCATTTCTGTTATTAATTTTCTGCCTAGTCTCTCTATTTTCCGAGCCAAACTATGCAGAGCAGTGTTAAAGTTGACAAATTGTCCTGCAAGTGAATGCAAAGAAAAAAAAAATCTGCATTATGTAACCTCACCAACACCATAGAAACTGAACACTTTTAGAGAGTCATACTACCTTACAACTCAAACCTTTTATAATTATGCAAAAATGTGGACAAGTGGCTTCATTTAAATTAATTAAACTCTAACTCACTTGTACAACTCAAATTAAGTCATGTAAACAGTTGTGACAATTACATTGGCTCAAATTAAGTTGATGGTAAATTCTTACTTGTCCAGACTGAGAAAAAAAAAAATCAACTATTCTGTAAATATATCCCCAGTATTTTTGTAATATTTGTAATTGTACTTTTATCTTTTACTCGTGATTTTTCCAACTAAAAGAAAGAAAAAAGTGAGAATACTAATTGTTTGTCAAATATCATTGAAAAACGTATGACTTTGAACCTTTTTTCAGTCTGGATAAAAGAGAACTTCGCTACCTTGCAATGTCTAAGACAAATGCGCGTACTTCTGACCCAAAAAAAAAATATATGAAAAGCACAAGCTATTCGCCTCTACATTGCCACAAATGAATTAAATCAATGAATAAATGATGGTTTAATCTGATAATCATATTTCAGCTACAAATTTTATTAACGAAAACCTAAAAGGAAAAAAAAAAAAAACCTCTTTCTTCGTTATCTATATTTCAATGACGCTGATTGATGATAATACCAGTTTCCTCTCAAACTGATACTGTGAAGAGGTAGATCTTTAGTACAACGGCTAGAGCCAGCTGCAATAGAAAAATGCCAGCAACAATCAAGAACCACCTTTCACCTGCTGACTTGATATGCGCCCGCAGGTTAAGTGCCACAAATGACGCTGACATGAACCCAGCCACACCTGCAACAACCCATCTGAATATCTCCAATGGCACAACGGACATACACTGCACCAAACAAAGGGGCTTGAGGGTAGTACAAAGGATGAAAATGTCAAATTTCATACTTTCTTAAAAGGGAGAAAATTTGAACAGCAGTAACTCACCAGAGCTGGAATAAAGACAAAGAGGGAATATCCATAGAGACAGAATAGTTGGACAAGACCGGAAGGTGCAGAGAAGTATTTGAGGATTACATACAAACAAAGAGGAACAATGGTGACGTAGCCATAAAACAAACCAGCAGACCAAGTCACCAGATTTATGTCGTAGTTCCATTCTTGCTTCTTCAGCTTGTGTGCTACATATGTTACAAATGTGCCAATAGATGCTGCTACAAAGATTAAGGTAGTGCAGATCCAGAATGGTCCATACCTGTGTACGTTTATAATGAAATCAAAAATCAAAATCACATGGTGCCATACTGCTTATGACACAGAAGTCCTTTTATGGCAAAAAAATAGAGCATTTGTCCTCCAGAGTTCAAAAATAGTGGACATCCTCATCCTTTACATGGGACACTGGTATTTATGTAATAAGAAATGAAATCAAGCCACCGATGATATTACCATAAAGTTACATAATTAAGAAATGAAACAAAACCAACACGTAATTATAGAGCACAAGCTAAGACAAAAGAAACAACACTGGCCTTGGAATCAAATTGAGGCAAGAGCAGCCAAGCAGGACAAAATGAGGTAAACTATAATTATATATTGACCTTTAACAATTTTATTGTAAATTTATATTTAGAGATTTTATAGGCTATGCTACAAAATATATTTTTAGCTATCAATATTTATTTCAAGGATTTTCCTTGTGTTCAGGTAAATTCCAGAGTTTCTACTTAGTGGAGTCTAGGTCATCTACTAGAATGATACCTAGCAACTTCTTTGTTGGTTGTTTCTGTCATGCATCAGTTTGTCCACCTCCAATGTGGATGGGCCACTTTTTCCAACCCAACAGGGTTGAGGCAAAAGCATGAGTCCCATATCAGCTGGGTTTGAAACATGAAACTCTAAGTTAAAGTTAGAGGTTCTCTACTCTTCACACCCTAAATTTTAGGAGTGGGTACTCCTCTAAATCACAAATAAATATGACTGACTACTGTTAACCATTAAGCTCACTTCTCCAGTTAATAGAGAATAAAGATAAACTAGACAAAGCCTACTGGCTACTGCTTATACAAAGTCATGTCTTACATACACAAAACATGAGAACTATCCTGATGATGCAACTCATAACACATTATTTAATATGTTTCAGAGATATACTTCAAAAGTCAGTCTTCATTATGAGATTTCTTTTTGGGGGGATAAAAACATGATGAGAAAATGTTACACGGAAAAAGACTTAAACATCCCCCACGAAAAAACCATGTTTGTAGTTAATTTTTCATTGATGTCTTGCACATGACTTTGGCTTACAAGACAATAGCATATCGAGGCTAGCCAGAACAATTTAGCTGTATTGTCTCCTCATAAAAATAGTATTAACAATATCCACGTTGCCACTAAAAAAGGTCAGAATGCAGAACGACAGCATTGGTAGTATAATCAGTCAGTTAAATGAGTAAGAGACAGACAAGTCAACTTACAAATCAGGGTTGCTAGCAGTTTTTTCATTGAAAGTTCCACTAAATGGAAACAGTGAGTCTTTAATCCTCTCTAAAACATCTAAAGTGTCAATATCAAAGTATAGTCTGAAAGCAGCAATGGTGAAATTCCGAAACCAACCACTCTGCTGGGATTCATCAGAACCAGATACGGGTCTTGAAAATGTATCTGCGTAACATGACTTAAACAATTAGACACAAATGTGTCGGACAGATATCCAACAAAACTGATTAAATGTCATATTCATACCCTGACCATAAAATTCCAAAAAAAAAGTATGTAAGGCCATAAGTAATAACTAATAAGCATCAACCTTCCACTGGAGTAAAAGAAATATGTCCATAATAGATACAACGGCTCTTATGAAAGGAACAATGCTATTGCAAGTAATTACATATAACTAGACAGAAAAGAAACAAGTGAGATCAATCTGGACTAGCACATACCATCAGCATCACGTGGAGGCCTGAAACCACCAGTAATCTTCCCCTGTGCTCCAGATGGGGGAAATGCCTGAAGATTTGAACCTAAAAAGATAAAAGTTTCAACAAATCAAATATAATAAAATCAGTGCTTAACGTAGAACATCGATGGAATATCGATTTTACAGGCTACTAATAACAGATTCAAATGATTCTCATATTAAATTATACCCGGAAACAGCTAGACTTGTGAGCTTAACTAACAAGATGTTTTAGTTGAACTATTGCCCCCCCCAAAAAAAAACTCTCATGGGCTGGGAAAATTTTCCAGTTTTAGTAGTACTGAAAAAGTCTGTACTACTTCCATTCATTTTTTTACAAGTATCACGCCTTAAATGTTAGGATCCAACTGACCCAGTTTCCAAAACGGCTTACTTGTCAAAAACTGGATGGAAGTTGTTGCCCATTTTTTAAGTACAATTAGAAAATTCTCCCACGGGCTAACAGCTAACTATAATTAATTAATAGCATTGCAAAAAATGTAGACAAAAGACATGTATCATCCGCGAAAGTTGAGGAGTTCCCAGCAGTTTGGGCCTGACTAAGGAAACTGATCCATTCAGTTAACTCAAATGTTTCATTGAAATAGGCGAACGCGGGTATATGTAACGTTGTTTCATTCATGAATTTCTGTGTCCAATCACCAATGCAAATACACAAAGAAAACCCTACAATTCATTCAAAATACAAGTTCGTTTAACTCGATTGGACATTGTATTGGTAAATGGTATTGAAGAGAAGAAATAGAATTGCACCTGCCAAGTTGACGGTGACACTTCCATTTCCTGGATCTGGAACTGCCTGCGGCATTGAAGGAGAAATTCAGAGTGAGACGATATCTCATAGCGATAACAGTAACGTAGGATGAAGGAACATGACATGGAAATTTGAGGAATGATTACTGACAGGTACAGATCCTGAAACCTTTTGGTTATCAATGGACGTGTAATTTCCTGACATCATTTTGAGTGTATATATATATATATTCCTTTTTCTTTCTTCCTTCTCTGATCTCCTCCTTCCTTCAGATCTCTCTCGTGTCTCCCTCTGAATCTGAAGCTGAAGCAACTAACTATTCGTTTCTTTGTTGCACGCTAGCATGAATCAGCCACGATGCGTGGGCTTAGCCATGGGAAGGCCCATTATGTTAGATTTCATATGCCAAATTGTCAATTTCAATTTTTACACTATCATGTATTTTTATGTTATTAAAATAATTTTAATTTTTAAATTATTCTTATTCTAATCAAATATTTTCAATAATATATTAAATTAATAAAATAATTATTATAATCATTATATTATCAAATCATTTATCAGCCTTGTAAAATTCAATAAATTATAATACCATTATTAATAGAAAAACAAGCAAATTCCCCTAACAAATTGCACAATCGGTTTGTCCTATATTTTAAAATATTAGCCAATCTCCAAATAAGAAAACAAACTTACCAATGAAAAACCTAATCTTACTATTATAAATATAATTAAAAATAATTTTTGAAGTTAAAATAGACCATGCCAGCCCTGGTTCATTCAACTATTTACAAAGTATAAAGTCTTTTTATGATATTATATAATCATATATTATCACATTATTATAATTATTTAACTTATTAAATAATTATTTTTATAGTTAAACTTTTTATTGATATCTATATCTATGCTATTATAAAGGGGATTCCCTTCATTGGTCTCTAATTTTCACTTTTTCAAAAAAATTATTAATAATTAATTAGATACAAAAATAAATAAATAAAATTGTATACACAAATATTTTTTTATAATTATATTTTACAATTACAATTACTTTAAAATATATAAAGTTGTCTTTTTTTTACACATGTTGTTATAATTGATTTGAAATATATTAACAAAAATTATACTTTTTTTATTTAACTAATTTTAATTATTAAAATTATAATTAATTAATTTATAAAAATATATATAAGTAAAAATTAAAAAAATACGAATTGAGAGACACAATAGTACCTATCAAGACATTAGTAATAACAATGTACGATTAAAAGATAGTGTAAACTTTTTCTACACTAATCCTGAATTAAAATTAAAATATACAAAAAACTTTGAGACAAACATGTGAAGTAACAATATTAATAAGCTATATCGTATAATGTTCTGATTCAAGACACTCCAAATTAACTGACTCTCCACCTCAATTTAGTCGATTTCTGGGCAGTGCATGACAAGAGATACCTACAAAAAGTATTTTGAGGTTGAAGTAAATGGAAGATCAATAAAACGGAATAAGTTAGAATTTAGAATAATAGTAAAATGAACATAATTCTTTCCTAAACGAAGTGTCACCCTCTTTAAAAGTGAGACTCAAATTTATTTGGATGGTAAAAGTATTTCTTTTCACAAAATGTTATTAAACATACAATAATATAAGTAATATTAGATTTTAATTTAAAATTAATTGATATTAAGTAAAATTATTTAATAAATATATAAATTATACTTTAAAAATTAAGACAATCGATGCAAAACTTTAACGTGTAAAAGTGATTTTATTAAAATTTTAATTTATTTATTACTAAATTATGCTTTTATAACTCGAGTGATGTCAACCTGGTAAAGTTTACGTATCAGCTCAGTAATTAGTTGACGGAGAGAGAAAGAGATGACTGATGAGGGGCACCATGGGCCAAAAGTAAAAGGGTGAACGAGTGATTTGTATTGTACTAATCTTTGTTTTTTCTTTTTTTGCCATTTATATTGTACTAACTTATGTGACGGATTCTACACACATTGCGCAACATGCACTAGTGCAAGTCATGTAAGACGCACAAGTATGATTAGTCATCCCACGTAAATTTTACTGCATGTAACAATGCAATTCTGATAGAATGCGTCACTTAGACAACCACAATTTAAGTAGTAAAAAAAAAAAAAAACCAAGCATGCCATGTCACATAATTGACATTATTTGGGTAATAAGTATTAAATTAGGGTATTTTCGTAATTTACTGTAAAAGGGACATTATTGAGGTATAGTTCCCACAGAACTATAGCTACCATTAAACACCCTTAAACAAGCTTGTCAAAATATTATGGGCTATAAAGAGAACATCCATGTAACTTTCTCTTCCACTCACATTGTCAAGTATATAAGATGTTTTTGGTTTTTTGTATATTTTCTTTTCCTAGGTTTTACGACCTTAAAAAACTCATCGAGAGAGGATGCATGTTGTATTGGGTGCTATTCTCAGGATTAGTTTGATTTAATTTTGAGCTTAACCTCAAACTAAATTATATGCCAAGATTTACAAAATATAAAAACTAAACCAACTACCATTGATAATAATGTTTGCTTTTAAACCTCTGTTCAGTAATGTTTCAAGTTATGTCTACGTTGCTTTCATTTATTGCATTTATTCATAGTTCAACAGTAATAATAAACAAGTCATAAAGCTTAACAGTTCCTTCATTGTTGTAATTGACTGATACCTCAGTCAAATTATTACCCAGTACTTTCAAGACTCCATTATTCATTAACAACTTTTATCACAAGTTTAAGCTCCAAGTCTGTCCTTTTTACCACCTGCAACTTCACAAGCATGAGTGCAAAGTCATCAATAACTCATTAAAGTGAATTTTTAAAAATTTAATAATGTTGTTTGTTATGACTCAAGGATACCAGAAAAACACATCTTAAAAAACTAATTTATTAAGTAAAAAAACTTTTAATTTAAATATTATATTAAATCTCTTAAGAAATTCATTGTGAGACATATCAATGTTCCTACAAATATTTAAAATAATTTGTCAAATATTTATAAGTTATTGTCTGAACTTTATAATAAATGTTGAAAATCTAAAAATTAAAATTAACAAGTAATAAGTATTTGACAAATAAGATGAACATGGAGTAATCCCATATATATAAACTTAACAATAATTTTATATATTTTTAAATATATAATATTTTTATTATTAAATAAAAAAGTATTGAATGCATTTTATAATTACAACATATAAAATATTTTTTTTATTAAGTGTTCAAAAATTATTAAAATAATTATTTAGGAAGATGTGGATAATTTATTTTTTTTTATACGTAATTTCATTATTTACTGTCGTTCAAAAAAAAAAAAAAAATACAAACGCACACACACATGGTTTGTTCTGGACTTTTCCTTTCCATTATTACACAGTTGGCGTAGAAACGACTAAAAGTTTAAGCTTACCTGGACGACAGTCGTTTTAAAATGCCAAATTTCTGCTGCACTCAGCTGCAAGTAACTCCCCTAAAAATACTAACCGTGGAAGCGAGTGGCACATATTTGGACGCACTTTCTGCACCTTCTATATTTTCCGCCGAGACGGCCCGCCACCCTCACCGGCTAGCCTAGACCACTAGAGCTAGGGTTTTTACTGCTCGCTCTTCTCCTTCACCACCCAGGTAGGGTTTGCTCGCCGCACCTTCACCTCAACGCAATCTCGTCTCACTCCTCCCTCTTTATTCTCTTTCTCCTTTTGAAATTGGGGTTTTAGGTCTTTGCTCACAGTGCCGATGGCTAAAGCTTCTGCTGGAACGGTGAACCCCCATGGCCGGAATGGAGTTCGTATTGTGGTTGCCGGAGACCAGGGCACCGGAAAATCAAGCCTGATTATTACTGCCGCCGCCGATAATTTCCCGGCGAATGTGCCGCCGTTGCTGCCTCCGACGAGGTTGCCTGAAGATCTGTATCCGGATCGCGTGCCCATCACAATTATTGATACCTCTTCACGGTACGGAACTTTAACGTTTTGATCTTTTGCCTCGTGTGACCTTCATAAGGGAGATGACACTGTTTTAAATTTGATTAGTGAAAGTTTCTTCTGGAGTGGTTTCTCACGTTAGGATTTATTATTGATGTGCTTGCCTTGGTCCATTCCCTACCTTTGGTATGTTTGCGCATTATGTGCTATTATCCACGTTACTCATTACGGTGATTTTCCTAGTTATGCATTGTCAGCTTGTCGCAGAAAATTATGTGGAATGTTCTAGTAGCGGTACTAGATGTTCTTGTGATTCTAGGTTGCTTCAAGTAAATCTACTACGTCTTTTGGTGTTTTGGACTTGATGTTTCATTTTGGAGCCAAGCATTATCTTGTACATTAATGGTCTCCCTTTATAACCAGTTTGGTTGCTGAGCTATTTGTTGATCAACTTCATGGAATTATGTGATGTTGTTTGGGAATTTTGTTTATCCCTTCCTATTCGCAATGAAGAAAATTAGAGTATTCACTTTGCATCCTCTCAAAAAAATGTGACTTTATGCTTATTACTTGATCTATTCATAGGGAAATATTTACTCCAAAATATGAATGTCTTCACCTTGTGTTTCGGTCAATTTGCAAATTATTATCATCCACATCATTATTATTATTGCAGTCCTGAGGATAGTGATAAAGTTGCTGAAGAATTGCAGCGGGCTGACACAGTTGTCCTCACTTATGCATGTGATCAGCCTGAGACACTTGAACGTCTGAGTATATTTTGGCTCCCGCGTCTTCGCAAATTAGAGGTTCTGATCCTATATTGTTTTTGTTTTTTATCCGAGGAATATGGGACTGGCATGAAAAGGAGAGAGAAAATAAATATTCCTCAAGAATGGAAGAGGAAGACCAAAATAGATTAGTGTATATTGTTAGACCAGTTCTGCTTTTCTTTCTTGTAAAAATATCTTCTATTCGTGCACATGATTGCACGCATCTATGCTTCATGCAGCTTAATTAGATTCACATTATATATAAATCAGGCATGAATGCATTATATACATCTTTGAACCTAATGAACAGGTAAAAGTCCCAGTTATAGTGGTCGGTTGTAAGCTTGATTTGAGAGATGAAAATCAGCAGGTGAGCCTAGAGCAGGTGATGTCGCCAATTATGCAACAGTTCCGAGAGATTGAAACTTGCATTGAGTGTTCAGCATATAGGCATATCCAGGTATTATCTATGATTCATTCCATTGTAATTAAACTTCTTGTATCGGCAACTTATTTTAAAGGTGTTGATCAATTATATCTGGATTTTGTTTCATACAATTGTAATTAATTGTTGTTTTTGAAGGTCCCTGAAGTTTTCTACTATGCACAAAAGGCTGTTCTTCATCCAACGGCTCCATTATTTGATCAGGAATCACAGACTCTAAAGCCTCGATGTGTGCGGGCCTTGAAGCGGATTTTTATCCTTTGTGACCATGACAGAGATGGTGCCCTTAGTGACGCTGAGCTGAATGATTTTCAGGTTGTATTGTCCCCTTTTAAGATTACAATATTACATATCTGCCTGTCAATTATCTGAGTATTGTAGTCAGGCACCTTAGAGCTTGATTATCAGCTTGTTTCTATTATGTTATGGTAAGGTAATTTGCCTGTAAGATTTGTGAAAAATCTAACAAAACTACCAACAGGTTAAATGTTTCAATGCTCCTTTGCAACCATCTGAAATTGTGGGTGTTAAGAAGGTTGTGCAAGAAAAATTGTCCGAAGGTGTGAATGAGCGTGGGCTTACTTTGACTGGATTCCTGTTTCTTCATGCCCTTTTCATAGAAAAAGGGCGTCTTGAGACAACATGGACTGTGCTCAGGAAGTTTGGATATAATGATGATATCAAGCTTGCTGATGATCTAATTCCCCCTTTGAGACGGGCTCCCGATCAGGTATTTCTTTTGGGTTTTTTTTTTTTAAAAGAAAAAGAAATTTATTAGGAAGAAAATAATACAACTATAAGGAGGATAAAGATTCCTCCATAGAAGAAACAGTAAAGTAACAAAGAACGAAAAAAATCAAATGTGCGGCAAATCTTCCCAATCTTTATACATGTCAGAAGTGGCAACTCCCTTTAAAAAACCATTAGCGGAGCACCATAAAAAGGTCAATCCCTAAGAGGTTAAGAGGCAGTGAGACACCCTTAAAGATGCGAGCATTCTGCTCCAACCAAATGCACCAAGACTGCAGAAACTGCACATTCCCACAAAACTTTTGCTTCCTTTTTGCCAAAGCCTTTAAATCTAACCAACAAAAAACTGTTCCAAAGTAGAAGGACAGACCCAAGCCTCACCAAAAACCTCCATAAGAATGTTGTCACCTTGCCGTGCAGGAACAAGTGTCCAATAGATTGTGAACTAGAACAGCACATAATGCCAAGATCAAGAAATAGAGCTATGTGAGGCCTACAAACTTGCAGCAGGTTATTTGTGTTAATCCTATATTCCTATTAAATGCCTTGACTTTAGAGGGAACTTTGGACTTCCAAATCGGTTCATCTAAAAGGAGTCTCTGGTGATTAGGGGAATGAATTATTGAATGTTGACCTTGATAATACTGAATAATTTTAGATACCTCTAGAATTACCTATTCCCAAGTTCCTATTATCTGCCTCACCTATGGTTTTTTTGGCCACACTCTTCCATTCTTTCTAAGAAGAAGAATTTATTGAGAGGTTGTGGCCACCAAAAGCCTTTGTGGCACTAGTGGTACACAGAAGTCATGGGTGATCATTGGTCTGATGCTTCGGGTTTCAAATTCAAGTGAACCTGTGTATGTGTTCAACACTTCAACTTAATTATCCATGTAGTTATAAAGAATGCAAGGAAGAAAAAGGAGTTACTTGTGCATTGGCTCCTCCTTCCCTGCTAAGAAGAGTGAAACGACTAATGAGAGGTTATGCGTTCAAATTACAGTAAACCTGTGTATCATTTCAACTTATTTATTGAAATAGTTAAAATAATTTTTGGGGGGTGGGGGGGGGGGAGGGGGGGGGGACGAGAAGTAGCTTGTGCCTACAAACATATGTTTTTAATGATATATTATTCTCACTTCACTTGGGCTTGGTTTGATTCTGAAATCTATAAGGGGGTCCTATATGTGCTTGACTTTTGCAAATATTAAAGGTTTCTTTAAGTAGGGCAAACTAGGTGTTGATATTCAGCTCTTTTGACTAATAAGGAAACAAATAATCACATATCAGATTGGCTTGTCCTGATCAAGATTGGCTTTAATGTCTGCAGAGTGTGGAGCTGACAAATGAAGCACTTGATTTTTTGAAGGGAATCTTTGATGCATTTGACGGTGATGGTGTATGTCATTTGCGCACATGACCTTGAATATTTCAACTTTCTCATGCTGCCCTTTATGTTGTTTTTAAACATTTTCTCAAATGACTATACTGTGATGTCGGTTAAAAATTGTAACTTGCCTAAATCTTGAAATTTAACCATATCTTTTTGTCCCTCCAGGATGGGATGTTGCGACCTCGTGAAGTTGAAGAATTGTTTTCTACTGCCCCAGAAAGGTAGATTACTTTCTTACAAGTTGTACCAGATAGGCTTCCTTTATCATCCAATATCCAATGTTCCCTATTATGGAAATATTATTGATATCAATCCACTTAGCTGAACATCAATAGTGCAGTAATGAGTTTAGTCTAATAGTCTCTCCAAATAGGAAGTTATCATTTGTGGAGGCATGATTTTTATTTTTTTTTAAAGTTTTTTTGTCTCTTGTTTAGCCATTGTCTCTATGTTCTCATTGTCATATTATTATATAAGACGCTTCTCTACCCTTCTACCCTTCCCCTTATTGCTGCTCTTGAAGGCTGGCATATAGCCTTAGTGATAGAACAAATTAATTTTAGTGAAGTTGACCTATTTTCTTAGTGCTTTTTTTATAGCATTCTCTTTATCTTTAATGTCTGTGTATTTTATAGATGTGGCCATTTGAAAGCCTTATCATTTTCATCCAATCTCATTATTTGACATTGCTTGTGATTATTTAAGCAAATTTAAGGTGGCATTATAGAAAGAAAATCGTGACCTAATCTCTTGATTATTCTACAGTGCTCATGATAATCCAATCTGATTACTCTACAATATGAGTATCATATCTGATTCAATACGACATACGTCATGGTATACTAAATAAAGTATTTAAAAGATATAGTTATATATGTAAAAAATACTGCATAATACATGATCTTCATTGCCCTTGAATATGGCTCGTTGTCTTCAGTCTTCACCCTTCATTATTACAGTTAGTTACATCTCCAGTCCACTGCTCGCTTTGCATTGGTTTGTTTGACTGAATTGGTAATGGGGCGGTGTGATGTGAAGTATATCTTATGCTGTATAATTTTTCAAATGTATACATGTTATAAGGATCTGGTTTTATACTTCTCATTTTGCTTCTTCAATATTTTTACAAACTATAACTATGGCAATTTTTTCTACGTATGTATTTCCTGAATCTGAAAGTTGATAGGGACTCTTGCTAATGTTAGTTGATATTTTATGGTTTTTTTATTGCAGTCCTTGGACTGGAACTCCATATGAGGATGCTGCCGAAAAAAATGCATTTGGAGGACTATCGCTTGATGCATTTTTGTCAGAGGTGCATAAGTCTTCTATCTTCTTCTCTATTCCCCCATCCCTGCATTTTGCTAAATAATGTTTGTGGAAGAGTGGTGGGAGTCACTAGGGAGTTTTATCACTCAATTAATTTAAAACTGATTTGAGGGAATCAAATTTGCTTAGGTTTTATGTCCACCATTATAGTTATCTCTTTCCTTAATTTAAATATGCATGTATAATTGTAGATCTGGTTTATGTACCTTTTATTTCCTTAATTTTATCTGCATTGCGATTAATTATCTTTGGTATTTTTTTATATATATATATTTTATTTTTTTCTGGACAGTGGGCACTTATGACACTTCTAAACCCAACTTATAGTGTGGAGAATCTGATATACATTGGTTACACTGGTGATCCATCGTCTGCTATCCGTGTGACTAGGAGGCGACGCTTAGATCGCAAGAAGCAACACTCAGAAAGAAATGTTTTGCAGTGCTTTGTTTTTGGGCCTAGGAAGGCCGGGAAATCTGCATTATTGAATTCTTTTATTGGAAGGTGTTTTCATTTTATATGCTACCTTGAAGCTTCCTGGAATGTGATTTTAGTTATTGAGTATCATTTAACATTATCGTTGTTGAATTAATAATGCAGGCCGTATTCTGATAGTTACAATCCAACCACTGAGGATCGTTATGCAGTAAATGTTGTTGATATTTCTATGGTAAATGATACTTGATTTACAATAGCTGTTGCTGACTGTGCAAAATAATTTGTCCTCTTTTATTGTTTTCATTTTATTTGTCTTGGCATTTATCCCTTTTGTAAGTATATCTTTTGTTGTTTTGTTTGCAGGAAAACAAAAAATATCTTGTCCTGAGAGAGATTCCTGAAGATGGCGTTAGAAAGCTGTTGTCCAATAAGGAGTCATTGGCCTCATGTGACATAGCAGTTTTTGTTCACGACCGGTAACCACTGATATTAAATTCATTACACCATATAAGTTATGGTTTATCTTTGTAACATGACCAATATGAAAAATATTTAGGCCATATTTGGTTCTGTTAGAAACAGTTTTATGTTTCTAATGACCATAGGAAGTATTAAATGAAATATTTTCTTTTTGAGAATGCTCAACAATTATCTTTTTCTTTTGTCCAATATTTGAATCAATATAAGATAACTCTCACTATTAAATAACCTATTTAAAAGCAGTGTTTATAGACTCTTTCAGAAATTACCACTTGTTTCCTTGAATTCAAGTTTTGATTAATTTTGTTAGTTTGTTGGATATTTTTAGCTTATAAGAAATAATTCAACATCATAATTCATAAGCACTTAGAATATAAATCTGTTGTGCTTTTGGATGAGCTTGATAAAGCGGCTTATAGGTGGAAAGAAACAATTTTTGGCTTAATTTTATAAGCTAACATTTATGACTCACAAACGTAAGTTGAAAACAACTTATACAATAAGATGTTTTAAGTCATTTCGAAATTTGCATAGTGTTTATTCAAAATGAACTGATCTATCTAATTGGCAAGTCATCCATGGGTGTCTACGTTAACTATCACTTTCATGGCCATGTGAGGACAACTCATTTTACTTGGAAAAATTGTTGGTTGTATATATATCTGACCAGATTTCATTTTAGGTCTGATGAGTCCTCATGGAGGACTTCGTCTGAACTGCTGGTAGAAATCGCTGGTCATGGTGAAGATACTGGCTTTGAGGTGCCCTGCCTTATAGTTGCAGCTAAAGATGATCTGGATTCATTTCCAATGGCTATACAAGCGTCAACTAGGGTATTTTCTAATGGCTTATTTCTTTGCATGATCACGTACATACTACGTAATTGAGCATCCATTTTGTTGTTCTTGTGACTTTTTTCTGCTTAACAGATGCATTTTAATTATGGGCTGGTTGGGTAAGAAAGCTATTTAATGTGGTGAATATGACATGTTTTGAAATTATATTACATCCAAAATTTCTGAATAGCAACATTTAGCCAGTAGTAGTCTGTGTATTGAGGTTGTGATGTAATTTGATTAAGCAAATTTGAAGCCAGTTTGATTTTCCTTTTTTCACTTTTCATATGTAGTAGTGTTGCGACACTTTTTGGACATTTCCTCGGATGTTTATTTGTCATCTTTGAATGGTAGTCATTTTACTATATCTTGTACAGCCTGATGATTGGTAACATTTTTAAGATGATGATCACGCAAGAAATGAAATGTACTTCAAAATTAAATTGTACAACCTTTGGCTTTTGGAATTTTTGGAATTTCATTTCCAAATCTATATTAGAATTGGCTTGAGAAAACAAATAAGGCATTGGTTCAATTTTCCCATCCTAGTAAAGTATAAGACTGGTAGCATAAGATGTTTGATCCATCATCCAGCTGATATACTCTAAATAAAAAATAAAAGAAAAGGTGAAGCCAACTTAACAACGAGATACCCATTCCAAACAGAAGTTTGATTATTGGCCTATAGATATTGTAAGATATATCTATGGCAACGTGACAGCTCACTTTATTTATTCTTTCTTTGATTGGTTTATTTGTGATTGCTCTGTTGAGCTTCATGGTTATGTTAGTCTCCTCTCTTGGGTTACAACACTTTAGATTTCATGCACATTTTTAGTAAAGAAGCTGGTTTAAATAACTATTTAATTAATTTATTAGTTGCAGCTTGAAACTTGATATTTTTTGGAGAGTTCATCTTATATCTTTGTCTGCACTTGGTCCAATTTTATTTGGACAATGATATTTGTCAACCTTTTCTACTGACTTGCAAGCAAGAGTATACTGTTAGCTGTTCCACTTGGTAGTCACATCACATCTGTGTGAGTAATGGGGCAGATAAGCATAGCCCTGAGTGGTAGAACAGATTTTCAGCAAAATATTGTACTCTGATGTCATCCTTAGCATATGTAATTGTGTGACGAATGTGCTGGATGCTGAGAAATGTTCAAACAACTGCTTTGTCCTGGATCAACTGCAATGACACTTTTGACATGTCATTGTGTTTTGTAGGTTAGTCAGGATATGGGAGTAGAGGCTCCTATACCAATCAGTGTGAAGTTAGGGGATTTCAACAGTCTGTTCCGTCGAATTGTAACTGCTGCTGAGCACCCTCATTTAAGCATTCCAGAAACTGAAGCTGGGAGAAGCCGCAAGCAGTACCACAGGCTTATAAATCGTTCTCTTATGTTTGTTTCAGGTATGCCAACCTTCAGGTTGACTCATTCATTCACTACATTTTGTGTCTTAAGCTGTTTGATCTCGTAGGCAAACCAAAATGAGCCTATAAACTTGTTTGAATTTCGGCGATGTAATTATTTTGGTTCAGACTTTAGATGTTCTGCGTCTTTTGGTTGTATAGTTGTTCGTTTCTATTTTGAAGGTTTTTCATATGTTGACTCATAATCTTGAGGTGTAGTGCAACTGTGATCCATATTGGTCTTTCCATTGAACTTGTTGAAGCAGTGCTTTTCTTCTCCTTTATCTGAATATTGTTTTTCACTTGTCACTTTTAATTATCTGAATATTGTTTTTCATTGTTCTGTTTCTTGTTGTTCTTGTGATTCTTAGTTGGGTGGATGTTGCTTGGAATTTAGGCATTAGTTAGCCAATGAATTATCAGCAAAATCAAATGGTAGCAGATGATTAAATAATTGGGAGCTACTAAGTCTATGCCTTAGAGGGCTGCCTTCTTGGGAACCCTATTTCCTGTACTACAAAGTCAAACTGAAAGATAGGGTAACTGCATGAAACAGCCACTCGTGTGGGGGTCCCATTTAATTGGACTTCCAATCTGCTATACTCTTTCGAGTATTTTGCTTCAACTTTTGACCAATTTTGCTTTGGAGTTCGATTTGTTCAAGTCTTGTATAGACTTTAACTTTACAAAAAAAAAAGAAGTACAATAGCCTTATTTAGGTCATTGATTTGATAGACAATCAGTCATCTTTTTTATTTCATGTTTCTGCCATTTTGTTTCGGTGTTTAGTGATTCTATACCTCATCATATTGCAGTTGGAGCTGCAGTGGTCGTAGTTGGGCTGGCAGCTTATCGGGTCTATTCTGCAAGGAAGAACGCGTCTGGTTAAAGGCGAAGGTTTTGTGAATGGATCAATTGTGTTAGGTCTATACATTGATCTGAATGCAGCTTGTCCTGGCTAGCTCTGCCAGCTTCACATCCAAATTGGCTTTTTTTATGCCATCTGTTGTAGAGTTTGCAAATCGTCTTTTTTAAAATATCACAACCTTAAATTTTTCTTTTGACGGTAGCATTAAGTTAGCGTAAGTTTTATTTTCAAATGCCGTACGTTGTTTCTTCTTTTTGCTAGTTAGTGGCTTCGTGAAGTGATATACAATAATGAGTTGCACTGTCGGGCTCAGTTAATTCCTGGAAAGAATGAAAGCATCCCCTTCGTATTGAAGATTACAAGATCCTTTACCCATTCTCGAAATTGACATTAAAATTACTGATGCTTAGCTTTTGAAACCATCTCTCTCTTCTTTAAAATGCAGTGTGCTATGAAGTGTGAACCAGCTATTGCAAGTAGTTGTTTTTTTTTTTAAATAAACTGTTGAGCTGAGAAACTGTTTTATGAATGAATTATGTGATCCCAGAGATAGTACTAAATTTTTTTAATAAGTAGATGTCACAAACCTTGGGTTTTATATATAATAATCATAGGGGTGATTAATTAGTGTAATATGAGTCTTACACAACATATTATTCTGTAAACAATTCTGTCAAGTTTTTCTGTCTAGCATTTTCACTATTAAATTATTGTTAAGGGCACGATGGTATTCGTTGAGCCAGTAATTAAGCATGGCATGCTAAATTACATTTTTGTGTGCACTGTCTATTTGAATTTAATTGTGTGAGGAGTTTTTTTTTTTTAGTAAATCAAGAGTATTTTTATAAGATTTGATTTATTTGAATTGTCTTTAATCTTTTTTTAAGTTAAGAGTAATAACGGAATTATCTTTCTTGTAAATTACAGTGCTCTTACTTGTGGCCATAATTCAATTATGTGTGGAGTTTAGTAGTGTATAGGCATTATGACAATTGTCTAAGAGATTCTTAAGTATATTTGAGGAAAGTCATTATTTATACAGTGAATTATTAAATGTGTGTTATGTTAATTTTTTTATTATTATTGTCTACATTCATGCACTATTAATTATTAGCATTAAAAATAATTAATGTGGAAAATATTGAATGGTATAATGAAGAGAAATGTCTTATATAAAGTGTACCTAAAAATCTCTAACTTAAATGGTATATGATGGGTAACAGGATAATGATAGATATTATTTTTAGAGACAAAATATAAATGTACAAGGTTGTTGTATTGTATGTGAATGATTGTAGAAAAATGTTAATGTGTGGGCAGATCTAAAAGTAAATTCAATGGTGTTAAAAAGAGGCTATTGTTTGTTTTAATGTGATGTTAGATTATATGTAAATGCGTGTAGAAAATTTTTAATGTGTGCATTATATTTAATGGTGTAAAAAAAATGATTTTTTTTATGTTTCTTTAATATTTTGGATATGTAGTGTTGTTTATATAATAATAAGAGCAAAAATAAGAAAATTAATACAGCCAATTAATTTTTTAGTCAATTTGATAATGTCATTTAGTTCGAGTGTCATCAAGTACAGAGCAATTGCTTAATCATATATCTGTTTCTAGATTTTATATAATCGTGTAAAACACTGTACTATGGATTTCTCTTAATTTTTGGTACAAGTACAATGGATTATTCAACCTACCACTCATGGATTTATTTTATTTGTGTTAAAAATGGGTTTCTTTTATCTTTTTTTAAAAAACTGGGTTTCTTTTTCTTTTCTTTCCTTGAAACCCCCCTTTACTTACAAATACTGTGCTTGCTGATTTTGGTGATGTTGAAATTTGTGGTGCTGGTGAGGTCTTCTGATTTTTTATGCTTGCTGCATATGGACAAAAACCAAAGGCTGAAATTTGGCATCTTAATTGATCTGTCTACACGAAGAGATGTGAAGATATTGGATAAGATCATGTTTGAAATTGATTCCAAAAAGTGCAAATGACTCTCGTGCATCAATATTTACCGTTCGGATTGTTAGTGGGAGATTGGATTGCTAGGATTCAACATGCATGTCCAGAAGGGAATTTTGCAGCTGATTGGGTAGCAGGTTACACTCTGCAATTTTGGGTGGGTATCATGCATGTATCTTGCTCATCCTTATTACATCATATGGGAGCTTTTTTTGTTTTTGGGCCAGACATGATATGGGAGATAGTCCCTAACAGACACTTCAGGGGTATCTTATGTCTTGATAAGATTACTTGATGCATTGGAATAGTTAAGCAAAATCAAACTATAATGACGTCCATGTCTAGAAATTACTTGATTTGCATTGTTTTTCAGCCATTATATTTATATATACTAACAAATTGGGAGACACTACTTTCTCTTTTAATTTGTTTAATTATGTTTTGGTAACTAATATAATTAATTTTTAAATTAATTAATTATTAATTTATTTTATTTATAAATTAATTATTTAAATAAAAATAAAAATAACTTCCTATAACTTCTTTTATAATTTTAGTAAAAAAATTTTATCTTTATTTTAATTTGTAAAAATTTGAAGAATAATGACATCTTAAGAAGATACAAAATTGGAGACCAAATGGGGGAATTCCCATTATATATAGTATAAATTACCTCAATAATATTGAATTTATGTATGTACCATATGCATGTTAAAAATTCAACAATTTTTAGGTGGGTAAATCATAGCATTAGTCTTGTTCATCACCCACTTGGCATGGGACCATTTCCTCTCAGCATTATTGGCAGACACTTTCAGGATATCCTATCCAATGATTAGTGAGATGCAAAAGGCCAATCACTCAATAATATCACACTAATATTGCTATCAATGTGTCTAAATTACTAGCTATTAGTGTTAATATCAAACTGAAGTTAATTATTGACCACTTATTTGCAAATTGTTTGAATAATTACTCCGGTTTCATTTTTCATTTTAATTTTACCCTCTCCTTTCCAAAGAAAAAGAATATTTCAAAGGCTACGACAACATTCATTTTTAAATTTAGTCTGTTAGAAGTTTAAAAAGATGCTTATTGTCAACAGAGATGTTCTTTTTTTTATTCTAGTGAATAGAAAGGTTCTGTGTCACACAGAATATTATGATTGGCTAATTAGTACACTGCACCAAGAATATACAAGAATTTCTTATTCATTTGAGCGCGTGACGAAAGGGTGCCTCCAACGTTCCGTCATGCAAAACTTCCATTTAAAACCTTTGTTGAACGTAAACATGCTTCTGCAAAACTTCTACAATTGCAAAACTTGAACAAAATGGCTTCTAAGTCCTCCTTCTCCCCTTCTCGTTTGTCTTCAATCCAAAAAACTTTTCTTATCTGTCTCTTGCTTGTCTCCATAGCCCTTGTGGCCTTGGCATTTGCTGTGAAGCCCGGAAGAGTCCCTCTTATCACCCGCATACTTCAGGTGGAGAAAAGAAAACCTGCTTGGTTTGATGTCATAGAAAAGGGTGTTGACAGCAAGAGGATCAAGGTAGGTCTGGTGAATATTGATACAAGAGTGGATGGAAGTCTACATGAGCAACTAGATGCACTGCACCCACAAGTAGAGACTGTATCTGTTGATTTTGATCATGTTGATGAGAACTTGAAATGGGAGGACTTTTTCCCTGAGTGGATTGATAAAGATGAGAAATGGGGTCAGCCAAAGTGCAGGGATATGCCAATGCCAACGTGGGAGGATTACAGGGATCTGAATGTGGTGGTGGCCAGAGTTCCATGTGGGAAGGGGATAGGGGTGGAAGGGAATAGGGATGTGTTTAGGTTACAAGTAAACTTGGTGGTGGCTAATTTGGCGGTGGAGAGTGGGTGGGTGATGAAGTTGGATGTTTATGGACCAGTGTATGTTGTGTTTATTGGGTCCTGTGGTCCCATGGTGGATATTTTCAAATGTGATGACCTTCTGATGCATCAAGGTGAGTCTTGGGTGTACAAGCCTGATTTGGGGAGCCTCAAGCAGAAAACGCTTATGCCTGTTGGTTCGTGCCAGATTGCTCCTGGTTATGCAGAAATAGGTATATTTTAGCTAGTTTCAATTATTAAGGAAGGTTATAGTTTGTAGAAAAAGGAAACGATTTATTAACTATAATAACAAAACATTTTAATTGGCCATTAAGAAATGTTATTATTTGCACCGGCCACACTTCCCTCTTTTAACACTTCACCTAATCACCAGCCATCTGATTGTGATGCTGGGCTTCCAAGTTTTAATGCTCTCACGTATTCACATTTCATACAAATACCGACACTGAAATGATTTTGTTACCTAAAATATTGCTTAATTTTCGAAGACTAAATATTCATATAGTGAATTGAGATCATTTCATATTTCTTCATTACGTTAGAAAGAGATACAAGTAGAATGAAATTAATTAAGATCCTTTTTTATTTCAGAGAAGGTTCTCTTTCTACGTTCTTTCTTTTTCTCAAGATCTCAACAGTCATCTCTCTGGAATGTAATTTATAATTAGATAAATTAAAATGCAAAATAGTGACATTTTTTTGGAATATTCCTGATGAAAATTTTAATATATAACTTCTTATAAATTATCCATATCCCTCACCCCTCACTCTAGCTCACTCCAATAGTAGCATAAATAACTACAGTTTAATGAAACTTGACCAAGACTAATCCCCCATACCAAAATACCTAACAAATATACAGTTTAAAATCAAAAGCGCAACTTGACTGAAAAATGTTTAAAATATGGGTTTTCGTTCAAACCTGGAACCAGATCAGAATTCAAGTTATTTGTCACAAACCAACCAGTGAAGTAACATTCTGGTGTTGACAAATTTTTTGAAAAAAAAAAAAAGAAGAAAAGAAGTCACTTTGGTTATCACCGATGATTTGCAGGTAAAGAGGTATGGAGGGCTTATATGTCACAATCATCAGCGACACTGAACCATAACAAGCGCGTCCCAAGGTTAGCCTATGTGACAGTCCTCCACTCTTCCGAAGCCTATGTTTGTGGTGCAATAGCTCTAGCCCAAAGCATCCTTCAAACCGAGAAAAGCATCATTCAGTACAACAACTACACCAGAGACCTACTCCTCCTTGCTGACAACACAATTGGTCCCAGATCCATAACAGGTCTAGAAGCTGCAGGATGGAAGATCAAGCGCATTCAACGCATCTCAAACCCCTTCGCCCAAAGAGGTTCGTATAACGAGTGGAACTACAGCAAGCTGCGACTATGGCAGCTCACCATGTACGACAAAATCATCTTCGTAGATGCTGATCTTCTGGTCTTCAAGAGCATCGATGATTTCTTCGTTTACCCTCAGTTATCGGCTGCACCCAATGACTACACGCTGTTCAACTCGGGGCTGATGGTCATTGAGCCGTCCCAGTGCATGTTCGAGCACTTGATGCAGAAGAGATTCGAGGTGCAATCATACAATGGAGGTGACCAAGGTCTTGTGAACGAGGTCTTCACGTGGTGGCACTGGTTGCCGGTGAAGCTGAACTACCCGAAAAGTTTTCAGCAGCGGCCAGGGAACGAGAAGCATGAGTTGCCGGAGAACCTGTACGCCATGCATTACTTGGGTTTGAAGCCGTGGATGTGTTACAGTGATTATGACTGTAATTGGGACGTGAAGGAGCACCATATTTATGCGAGTGACTCGGCTCACCAGAGGTGGTGGCGGGTCTATGACAGCATGCAGAAAGAGTTGCAGTCCTATTGTGGGCTCACAAAGGAAATGGATGAAAGGATAATGGAAAGGAGGAGAAGAGCAAGAAATGCTAGTTTGTCTGATGGGCATTGGAAGATTGAGATCAAGGATCCTAGAAGGAAGCATTATGTAGACTAAGAATTTAGAATAGAATAGGGTACTGAATACCAAAAAAGAAAAGAAAAGAATAGAATAGGGTACTGTATGCATGAGCATGGCGTCTTTTATTGACGAAACTCGGCAAGAGCTTTAGCACAGTCTCCTTGTTCTTGAGGTTACTTAAATTTCTTTTAAGTTTAATAATCACCAACTAAATTTAAGTTTATTATTTTTTGAGTAATGATTCTTGCTTGTCATTTGTATTCGTATCACTTCTTATATTATTTTTCTGCCGAGAGATCGGTTCATGATAAGGCTATTGTGTTAGAATTAAATCAATCTATATGCAAATTAAAATGGTATATACGCTTTACACTACAAAAATTATATACAAATATATCGGTTTTTATTTGTATTTTGACATCATGTCTAATTTCAACATGTAACAAAAAAAATGTTGGAATATCTATAGAATATTTTAAAGATTTTTTAAAATATTTTAAAGATATTCAAAATATATTCTATCACTATGTAGTAATTAAGATTTAGATATGATAGTATGAAATTCTCAATTACACATTGAATACAATAATTTGTTATCTACATCTGTGATTAAAAATCTCCTTATTCGTCTAACCAATTGTTTTTACTTTTTAAGAGTTTTGGGAAACGAAAATGTTTCTTTAATACAAAGTTGGGCTAATTAACCACTAGCACAAAGTGAAATACATCATAATATGTATAAATGCATTTTAGCATATGATACAAGCAGTAAGGTTTCTAGAAATTAATTTCGAAGAAGCAAACATATGAGATGACATGAATCACGAATGGGGCCAGGATGCACTCATAATAAGAACCAGGATGAAAGAAAGATCATCATATAGCCTTCATGATCCGGTTCAGCGAAGAGAAGATTCCTGCAGCTTTGTCAAGCAAACTTTGGCCTTGCTCTGACTTTTGTTCGGCATTACCAAATATAATCTGCCCCATATACGAAAGGATACCCATCAAGAAAGATTATTGGATTATCATATTGATTTTAAGGATATATATGTATATGAAGGCCAGTGATCCTCTTTCTTTTCTTTCCTTAGGGTTGGTTCAGGGTGTTCTCATTATGGATTATTCATCAACAAATTTCTTGTCTTTCCTCTTTCTAATAATGTTTCTCCTTCTATTAAAAAAAATAAAGATCACCAACAGGAATCAATAACTACCTCAACTATATACATAGAATTGGTTGTATCTGTAAGATCTGGTAATTGAAGCTACTAACCTCAAGTTCTTCAGCGTCAGGGCGGCTTATGAATTCCTTGGCAAGCAAATATCTATTAGGCCTATCCTTGTCATCACTAAACACTTTCCACAATCTGTGTGTGATCAGCAAAACAGGAATCAAACAACAAACCATAAATGGATTGAATTTTATGATTAAAATTTGGAGCAGGCTATTATGGTAAGCCAAAATCATTTAACATATGGTCAACGGTGTGAAATTTCACCAATTTTTATCTTCATGGGAAAAATTATATCCTAGATTGAATCATATCCAGATTGCACTCAACATCTAGAAACAAATTGGACATAAAAATCCACTTTTAAACCGAAAAGTGATTTTTCCTGTGGCCAGTTTTGGGTGGTCTATGCTTGAGTTCCATGGATGCATACAATCTGAAAATTGGAAGCTATAGAGATCAAAACAGGGTGCAATATGCCTAGTACTTATATATAATAATCCTTATGGGAGGAAAAATAAAGACCTTACCCTGGATAGCACCTAAAGACTGCACCAGATGGCAAAGGCCGCATGAAATAGACAGATGTAAAAGTGCTGTCCAACCAATAATCAGAGTTTTAGTAGTCTGATATGATCAGATAAAGTGATAAACTAATTCTTCAAAATAAACTGCATCAAGAAAGCACATGAAAGGAACTTAACACAGACAGTTAATTACTGACTTGAAGTGAATCTTAAAATGTATCTAAAGGCTAGCTACTCTGATTTTTTTAACTTAAAGGAGGGTAACAAATGTAAGATTGGGCCCAGAAAGATGAAATATCACTAGAAACATTTATCATGGTTTACAGCTGGAACAAATTGGGGTTGAGAGACAGGCAGTGCGGCCAAAGACCTCAGGCACTAGAAAGACAATATCAAAACAAAAACAACGGCTACCAAGATTGCCAGAAAAGATGCGAGACCAGTCATTACAGAAAACCTAGATCTCATACTTTAGGGCAAGTAAAAGTTAACTAAGATGTCTTGAACTCCAGTTGATATCAATATTATTTCTCAGAGTCAGTTGAAGTTTAAGAAGTAAACCATTGAGCATATTTGAATGAAATAGCTCAGAAATCATACCTTAGAAAGTAGCGCCTTAACTCCCGAACATTAACTCCAACCCCAACGTCCTCGCTGATCAGGCGTGGATTCCACATGAGAAGAGGCCTTGGCTGCCAATATATGGATAGTTTGTAAGCAATATATACCATGAGTTCTGATTCAAGTTGCACTTTTCTTGCATGCTAAATCCCTTGTCATTTACTATTTTTTTTTACCTCTATTCACATTTGGGAAACTGATAGTTGAACTACTTAGAATCTAATGAATAGAGTCAGACACACATAAAAGACACTTTCACATTTTGCTCCCTTTTTAATGAGGAAAGGGCATCACACTTTTCAGTATATGGATGTTTAAATTTTAGATATCACAAGAACTGCTAACAAAAAATGATCACTTAAAGATTGAACAGGAGAGTTCAGGGATGTACTGGATCATTTGAGAGATTGGATGCAATTCTCTTTACATATTCTAACATCTGATAATCAGGAACAACCATAACCACAATCTCATCGTCACTCTCTACAGGCTTCCGGTCACTTAAGCTGGATAAACAGGAAAGAAGAGCTGTACATGATATAACAGTAGCATGGCCATTAATACAGAGAAAATTAAAATATCACGAATGAAATTGCAACAGCAAGGGCATCAAGTTCTTAAGTGCAATGCAAAAGTAAGAATCCAATGGTTAAAAGTATACTCCATAACTAATTTTCCAGGGTAAATAAAAGAATAAAACATAAGACTATTAATCAAAGTGGTGGCAGTCACCTTGCAAATCTAAATAGAGCGTCTTTCCACCGATACTTTAGGAGAGCAGCTGCACCAGCATCTGGAAATATGGCTTTAACTCTCTAACAACCAAACTCATGAAACTTAGCAGCCAAGTTTACAACTTACAAAGTAAACACATTAATACACACATCGTGAAACCTTATTTAATTTATCATGAAGCTGAAGCACCATAGAAGGTAACATGCAGGAAAGTCACTATTTATAACATAAGCATCTATATCATGGATCCTTATGTCATTTGCAGAAAAGTCAGTAATTATAGCATGACCATCTCTTTTGTGGACTGTTATGTCAAATGAATTTTGAAGGCTGCTAGCATTTTTCCTGTTTTTAAGTTCTATTTTTGCCCTCTTGATAACCTAGAACTAGAACAATTAATGATATAAGTCAAGTGACATATTAGCTGCCTCCTTGTGTTACAAAGGAGAACATAGAACGCTAAAGATGGCATAAAGATGCTTGTACATCTAACAGTCGAGAAACCACAAGGGTGGGGTCATGGGGGTCAACAATGTATATTACATGCAAAAAAACCAATTTAATTTACATGAATGTAACAACACAAACAATCACATAGAAATAGCATTTTGAATTCAGAAAATTCTTTATATATTGGCATGTTATAAGTTTATAACTCCTAGTAATCCATCCCACTAACCTGACATTCTGTTTCTTCAATAAGTGTATCCAAGAAAATCCTTGACAACTCCCAGAGCTCCACCTGTGCGCCTTCATCATCTAAAAATTGCAGTTGGGGGATTAAAAGTTCAACCTGTAAGAAGGTTAAAAATTTTGGTGTGAGAAGCATGGGGCGCTAAGCAACTGAAAGAAAACAATTAATAACATTGACAAACCAAGCCACCTTTGAAACTGCATTATGCAGAGCAATACTTTCTAACACCAAACTGCCCTTGCTTAAACATTTCAGTTACATGAGATGCAAAATAATGAAAATTAAAATTATGATCCAAAAATAAAATTAAAAATTACACTGTCTTAACACAAAAAGGAAACAGTGTCTTACTTTTGGTCACCTTAAACATGTTAAATTTAGAAAGTAGTTTTATCTTAACAAGGTTAAGATTACTGGGCTCTATCGAAAGATTGCAATACCATAGAAGGTCTTCAACACAATGAATTTAACTTCAAAAAAACCCAATTCACCCAATATGCACATAGAAGCATGTACAGACATTTGGTTCTATGAAACTACTCTCAGAGAAAAGATGTAGAACAAGTATCTACTTTATAGCAACAAGCAGTACAGAACTTGGAATTGCTTCACAAAGGGTCCTTTTTTTAGTTTCCACTAAAATACATTATATTTGGAAGTAGGCTTGCAATGGTTTTACCCTTTCTTTGGGAAAAAAAAAAGCATGGACGATGCATCTTATATATAGGAATTGAGTTACTTATGAACTTTTATCACATACTATGGCTCTCATCCCTCCTGAAGAGACAAATAAGGCAGCGGCCTGACTTGATTGCCGCACTGCACCCTCCAAGTCTGGAGGCAAGCAACTGAAAACAGAAAGCAAAAAGTTAACAGCTTTTTTATACCCAAAGGAAAGTAGATCGAACTTCAAGGCTAACGAGAACAGAAAACATCATTGTTTTTGTACCAACCATAGAAGTGCAAAATATGGCGTGACACAAAATTGGTGGATAGACTCTAAACGTTATAAGCTTATGAAATGATGTTCGAGTTTCTAAAACACACTTTAGACCAAAACAGCCTACATCAGCGAAACTCATATAATCCTGAAGATAGAGTACTGTGGAAAATATAACTTTATCCACTGTTCTCTGGGACTTACAAAACATAAATTGGAAAAGGAACATAATTTACAAAGCTCAAATTTTTAAAGTAATACCTGTCATCATCCTCCTTCTCGTCCTCCTCAACAAAAGTTTCTGGGTTTTCTAGTGAGGATGAAGGTTCTGGGTCTTGGAGACTATCTTGGGGAGGTTCACTTTGGAATTTCTCAAACTTGGCACAAACTCTGGAGCTGGAGCTTGGAGGGTGAAGGAAAATCCCATTGTACCCGGAAAGTCCAGGGTGAGAGAAAGATAAGGAAAAGCGAGTGGCTGAGGTTGAAACGAACATAGAAGGACGGTAGTAGCAATGGAAGTTGCAGGTTAGACTTGAAGAAGCCATTTGTTTTGTTGCCTCTTACTCTGTTCCCAAGCCAAACCCCATGGGTTATGAATTTTCCAAATTGCAGCAACTTACAACTTCGTATCGACCGCTTTTGCTTGCTGTTTGCCTTTTATTTCTTTTATTCTCATTTCGGGGTTATTGTGGTGTGTTATTAAAAACAGAACTGCTATTTATTAAGAAAACTTTTTTTTAACCAAAACTCACGAATGACATAATACCAATTTTAATGAGGACGAATAATATGATTTTAAGTCAATAAACTCTGCCAGGCATGAAAAATAAGACGGGAGTAGAAAATTGAATGGTAAGGAGATTTAACTCATTTTGTAAAATATCTTTTGTGACATTTATTAGTTTATTTAAAATAAATAATTAATCTTTATAATTTTATTTGATTTAAATTTTGATCTTTATAATTTTTTTTTCATATCAATTCTTATAATTTCACTCATTTAGATTTTAACTTTTATTGTTAAAATATTAATTCTTATATTTTTTATTCATTTAATTTTTAGTCATTTTAATTTCTTTTAATAAGGTATTGATCTTTATTTTTTATAAAAGATTAGTCTCTAACTTTTTATAATTTTTAATTATTAAAGTATTAATTTTTAAAAAATTAAAATTTAAATGAATAAAATTAGAAGGACTAATATTTAAAGAAAATAAATTATAAGAAGTAAAATATAAATCGAATGAAATTATATGAATTAATTATTTATTTTAAATTATTATTTTTATATTAAAAATATTTATATAATAAATTATTTATATTTATTCAATAATTTACAAACTTTTAATATTCCATCATAAATTTTTACTTTATTCCATCTTAATGTCTCAAATTCAAAGGTGTTAAACTTCTACCATTTTTTTAAAAAAGAAAAAGAATTTAAACATTTTCAACAATGATGAAAATATAATGATGATAACACTGTAGTAATTACAAATTGGAATGAAGAATTGCATCACGTGCCATAACAGAAAGTAGAAATATCAAACCTACACTAATTATAACCCAAGTAGATGAAGCCTTTATTAGATATACATTTTTTGAATGAAAAGAATAGAAAAAACATAATGATTAAACTCATCTCTTGTTTGCTATTAATTTAAGAATGAAAAAAAAAATTAAGTGATAAACTTTTCATGAATTTTATATTTTTTCACCCCTCTCTTATTAAAGGGATTGAAAAAGAAAGAAAAATTCTAAAAATTTACTTTTTCATTTTATCCATATTAAGTTAAATAATATTATGAGTTATAAAGAGTAATAAAATAAATTAATATTTATTTACAAATATTTCTATTCTTTTTCTTGATGGAGCTAAATAAAGAAATTTTTTTTTCTTTTTCATTGTATCATATTTTTTTAATCTTTGTGATACCAAACAAAGCAAAGACTCCATTTATAGAGTCAAATGGGCTGGTTCATTGGCTTTTTTTTTTTCTTTTATGCTTTGGTTGTGCATCCAAGGTGGAGACCGAGGCCCAGCAACTTCGTGGGCCAGGCCGTTTGAAATCGGAGTCATGAACGTAACGCTCCAGCAAAAATTATAGCCGTTGCAAAACGCTAAAAGCTTCTTTCGTCACGGGCAACGCTCCCTTCCCTCCCTAGCCGGTCCCCAATTCAAACTTGAAAATCTCATCAAAAACCCTAACTTCCGTTTAACGCTAGCTACGAACGCCAAATTCTCTCTTTCTCTCGCTCTAGATCCGAAAGAATTTCGTGTTCGTCTCGAATTCCTCATCTTTCTTCTCCGAGATCTCTGTCGTTGCAGAAGCCACGGACGGTACTTACTCTCTCTCTCTATCTCTCTCAAGAATGAATATGCATGCGGGATTTCATGTGAATTCGCTTATTCTTTGATGAAATTCAACGAATGCCGCGCTTCTTGTAGATCAAACTATTGAAATGCTCACGGAAAAATTTGATCGATTTGCTTGCAATTTGAACCCATCGTCAACCGCTGAGTCAGGTTCCGACACTTTCTTTTTTCAATTTTGGATTGGAAAGAGGAAAAATATTGTCAAAATACACGATTAATTGTTGTTGGATCATTTGTTTGATTTCAGCCCAAAATATGGCGGATGAAGCTGGTGAAATGGGTTTGTCTTCTTGATCCCGCTTTCTGATTTTGTCTCATCTCATTTTGTGTTTACACTCAGCGATATATTGACTTGATTTGATGTTTATTTGGTTTCCGTTTTAAACACTGCGAAATTCTTTCTCTGCAACAGGTTTTCTTTCTTCTATTCCATTTTCCTTTCTCTTCTTGTTCTTTGACTCTGAGAATACAGTGAATTAATTTTCAGATCAAATTCTAGAGGTTTTACTTACCTTAGTTTTGTCTTCAAAGAATCTTTCTTTCCTTTTTTTTTTTATTGTAATCGATAATCGATTAAAGGAATATTTACTTGAGTTATTAATTGAATCTTTCTAATTCTAAGTTCAAATCCCAAATCACTTTCTCGTTTTTACATATAGGGCGTTTGGATATATTTATTTTTTTTAAAAAAATACTTATTTTTTTTAAATGTTTCTGTATATTTTAAAGTATGTTTGGGTGTAACTTAAAAAAAAATTAAAGTTAAAAAAATATTCATTTACTTATTTTTTTAAAAGTTAATATTTTTCTTCTTATAAAAAAAATAATTTTTAATATAATTTTTTAATAAAAATATCCTTTACCTTACATTAAAAATTATATCTCGTATGTGATTTATCTTTTTAAGTAATATAACTTTTAGCTATTCTGTTTTGATTCTTTAAATCAAAGCTTGACCTCTATTACTATCTCACTTTAAAAAAGTGAACGAGAATAAAATTAGCAATATGTTGTTAAGTCTTTGAATATATAACTAAACATATTTTGACTACATCATGTCTCATTTTTCATGACTCTATGATCATAGTATACTTGAAAAACTCACTGTTTTCAAACTACCAACCCATTTTATCACGTTATAGTTAGAAAAAGTGTTTTTGATATTTTTTTTAGTAATTTTGCTATGAAAAAGTATTTTTATTTTTTTATATCAAAATAAATTTATAAATCCTTCTGTTATTTAAAAGTACCTTTTAAATATTGTATCTAAATACAAAATTATTTTTTCTTAAAAAAAAAACTCTATTCAAAAAATATATCTAAAAGAAGTACATTTTTGGTAAGCTTATCCAAACGAGCCGTTCACTCTGCTTTTACTTGGTCTCTGCTTGATCATTTGGCAAGCTATAATGCTTTAGCTGCCCAGAAATGAAAAGCTGCTTCGTCTTCATTCACCCACAAAGTTGTTGATTCTTATCTCATGTCACAAACCTGGTTTATATTTTGCTTCTGCTGCCTGCTAATTTTGGAATATCATCAGATAATGTATCAGCGCAAGTGAACGAGAACTCTGACTGCATGGACGAGAATACTATGTCCAATGGAATCCATGAAATTTCTCCTGATCAGAGTCATACACTACCAATATTGAAGAAAATCCTTGATTTGAGTACCAAAATTCAGGTAAATTTTGAATGTTAATTTATTGTTCGATCAAACTAAAGAAAGAAAATCTTTCCAGCATTAGTTCTGTTATGAAACTTTGTGATTTGATTTAGTGAACAGTATTTAATCCCATCTCTTTTGTTTTTCCCCCATAAAGTTCTGGATTTTCAGTTCGTATTCTGGTTTTTTTTTTTTTTAATACGTATAGGGAACCTTTTCTATTAGTTTACCTGGTTTTTATGCTTCATGCATCAGAATTTGAAGAAGCAGCATGTAGCCTTATCTGATGAAGTGAAACTCACAACTGACTCCTTTCCAGGCCTTGATGTTTTGAAGTCTGTTCAGCTTCTAAGTAAGGCTCTAATATAAACCTAAAATTGAATATGCTCTCCATCTCTTCTCATGATTAGTTATAATAGGTTTTGGGCGTCTGTTACTAGGTGCTGAGTATGAACTCTTGAAAAGAAAGTACCTGGAGGAGTCCTCTGAGCGTAGGCGGCTTTACAATGAAGTAATTGAGCTCAAGGGAAATATCAGAGTTTTCTGCAGATGCAGACCATTAAATGAAAGTGAAATTATAAATGGATCTGCATCTGTTGTCAATTTTGAGTCATCTCCTGACAATGAGCTTCAAGTCATTTGCTCTGATTCTTCCAAAAAGCAATTTAAATTTGACTATGTATTTAGACCCGAAGATAACCAAGGTACAAGAGAAGTTAGAACTTTTGATTATGTTGCAGTTAAGAAATTTCTTTTTCATTTAGGTAAATGATTAAATGTGAGTGCATTTATTGTCCAGAGGCTGTTTTTGCACAAACAAAACCTATTGTTACATCAGTATTGGATGGATTCAATGTCTGCATATTTGCCTATGGTCAAACTGGAACTGGTAAGACATTTACAATGGAGGGAACACCAGATCATAGGGGAGTTAACCACAGAACCCTGGAGGAATTATTTCGTATATCTGAAGAGAGACATGGCATAATGAAGTATGAATTGCTTGTTAGCATGTTGGAGGTTTACAATGAGAAGATAAGAGATCTCTTGGTGGAAAATTCTACCCAACGTACTAAGAAGTGAGCTTTCATTCTTCTTTATGTATACTCTAATTAGCATTGTAGATTTTAGTTTTGTGATTTTAAACTAAACAGCCATTTTCATATGATGTTAATAAAAATAAGATCAGAGAATGCTAGTGGCGTATTGCTTTGCTGAATGAAGAGTCTGAGTAAAATTTAACCATGAAATTATAGTTTCATGGTTCAAAATATGACCTTCTCCTTATGACTTTATAGTTTTAACCATCTCTGCATTTGAATATCTTTGGTTGTAGCATAGCTGGATTTGCATATAGCAGATAAACCCATGAATGTAGTCTCCAATTTTTCCTCCCTCTCTAACCACGTAAGCATGAAATTTTGATGTTTAAATTGTTTCTTAAACTTTAGGTTGGAGATAAAGCAAGCTGCAGAAGGAACCCAAGAAGTCCCAGGACTTGTTGAAGCTCGAGTGCATGGAACAGAGGATGTGTGGGAAATACTTAAGACTGGAAACCGAGTCAGATCTGTTGGATCCACCAGTGCTAATGAGCTTAGCAGCCGTTCTCATTGGTATATCTTGATTCTTGCAGATAAACTCATTTCATGTTTGTACTTTTATATTTTCAGGGTTCTTAAATATTTTAATAATAAAATAACAGAGATTTTCCTTGAATTTGACATATTTGAAGCTAACACAGGCACATTCTTTGTTATCAGTAAATGTAATAAAACTATCTCAATGAAACTATTGGTCAAGGTAGATATTACTTGTGCATTATTGATGATGACAAAGAGGTGGTTTTACATACAGCTTGTTGCGAGTAACTGTTATGGGGGAGAATTTAATCAGTGGCCAGAGAACAAGGAGTCACCTTTGGCTAGTAGACTTAGCTGGCAGTGAGCGTGTGGGAAAAACTGAAGCTGAAGGAGAAAGACTGAAGGAATCTCAATTCATAAATAAGTCTCTATCAGCACTTGGTGATGTTATTTCTGCCCTTGCGTCCAAATCAGCCCACATCCCTTACAGGCAATTCTCTCGTGCTCTCTTAAACACATTCTTACAGAATGATTCTTCATCTTATAATATCTGTCTTATTTTGTTTGAGACAGGAACTCAAAGCTCACTCATATACTACAGAGCTCTTTAGGTGAGGTTTCATTACAGCATTATGCTTCTTTGGGAATGACTCCTTTGTGATTTGATTTAGAGCTATTTGGTACTCTATAACTGATATTATTTCTTGAATCAAAAGAGAAGATCCAATTGCAATTCAAATAGCTTATTTTAAAAAAGTCTTTGGTGTGTGTGCATTTTTTTCTTTATTTGTAATGTTGATCTGGGATTGAAATGCAGGAGGAGATTGCAAAACTTTAATGTTTGTCCAAATAAGTCCAAGTGCAACAGACTTAGGAGAGACACTTTGTTCACTGAATTTTGCCACCCGTGTCCGTGGAATTGAGAGTGGCCCAGCTCGCAAGCAAGTAGACCTCACTGAGCTGTTCAAGTACAAGCAGATGGTATGCTAGAGTTTAATTGTTCGTTTGATAAGAATAAGCATGACTTTTTAATTCCTAAAACTGGGAATTTTATCATCAACAGACAGAAAAGCTCAAACATGATGAGAAGGAAACTAAGAAATTGCAGGATAACTTGCAAACCTTGCAACTAAGACTTGCTGCAAGAGAACACATTTGCAGAAGTCTTCAGGAAAAGGTATAATCTTCAGAAATGTTCATGCAAATAACTAGAAAAGGTGTCAAATTTTATATACATGTATCTTTTTCTCCTGCAAGTGCTATTGTTAACTTAATACATTCATATCTTAAATATTACTTGTCAACTCTGGTTTAATTTTGACAGGTCCGGGACCTTGAGAACCAGATAGCAGAGGAAAGAAAAACCAGACTAAAGCAAGAAAGTAGATCACTTGCCACTGTTTCAGCTCAACCTTCAACACTATCATCGTCAAAACACGCAGCATCTCAGAAAACCATGACAGATAAGAAGCCGCCACTGAATCCTTCGAAACTGAGACTGCCACTGAGAAGAATCACCAATTTCTTACCTCCCCCATCTCCTCTACCATCAAAGAGATATACCACTTCCATGGATGGAAAGGAAAACACTGCCAGAAGGACCTCAATGACAACAAATGCAGAAGTCTTTGCGAAACCAAGAAGAAGGGTATCCATTGCTGTGAGACCACCACCTGCACCACCAACAATGCAGGTCCTTCAGCCGAGGAGGCGGACCTCCATAGCTACACTCCGTCCTGACACAATTTCTGACATGACAACTCCACTCCGCACCTCTGCCTCTCGATTTACTAGTGGAAGCAGCGCAGGGGTTCAGCAATCATTGATAAGGAACCAAAGGAAAGCCCGGTATTCAAGTTTGTTCGCGCCATTGCCAGAATTGAGGACATCAATTGAGACAACACCAATTTCTATGAGGAGCAGCAGTAAGTTTAGGAGCAGTCCAACACAGGCCAGGCATTCAGCCGTTCTTGCACTGCAACGGAAATCTTTAGTGTGGAGTCCTCTTAAGCTGAGAGGCTTGAAAAATAACAGAAAGTCATCGCTCTTGCCATCTCGGTCTTACACCGAGATGCAATGAACCTTGTTTTCTCGAACAATGGGAAATACTCGTGTTTGGAACTAATTCTAATTTAATCCTCACAAGTGAATACAATCGAATTGAATCTTTGATAAATTTCCATCGATTTTCTGATGCTGTCACGTTTTTTTCTCCCATTTTTATGGCTTTAAATGTCGAGGTCTGTGATTTATTTATTTTTTAAATAGAAAAAAAAACTGGCAATATTCGAAATTTGAGGTGCATAAAAAGCACAAAGCCCTGTAGAAGGCCTTGCACATACAAGCTCAACTTCCTGTAGAATTAAAGGCGTGTAAGAATCTTTTTAAGATTTTACTTCCACACGCTGTTTCTCGGAGTGCAACATATAATCCCTGTTTGACTCTTGCCCTACTCTCAGAAGTCAGAAATCGTGAACAACCTGCAGCATAGTTGACTGTACCACCAATCTTGGAACCTGCAGCATATAATCCCTATGTTCTTCGCTGTTGCTTGCAACCTTCATTCGTAAATTCCAATCTTGGAAGATTTCTCTTCATTTTTTAAAACTATTACTTAGATGCTTTAGGTGACACTAAAATATCTGAAATTAGAAGGCTTAGTTTCTTGCAACAATGTATGTATATGTAGAGATCATCAATGTTTTATATGCCAGAAGCATGAATCCTCAAACAGAAAATTGAGAAAATATTGAAAACCGAGATTGAGTGTAAAGATAGAAATGATGATTTTTATCATCAAATGGGTATAGTTTTAGCATCTTTCACAATTCTTTTTTTGTTACATAAAAGTGAAAGGAGTGAAAATCGTCTCATTTTTAAGTCCCTGACGCAAGTTTTTAACGAAGAATTTATAATAATACTTTAATGCAAACTTCACAATTTAAATAAATAAAAAAATACATCAACACAGCTATAACTATTCACACTGGCATACTATGTGTAGTCAGCCCGGGGGCCCAAGGAACACTGACAAAGGACATAACAAAAACTAAAAAGCGTTTAAGGTGAAAATAGCTGATCGATTTATTATTTTCCTTTTTTTAAGAAAAAAGGGGGTTCGATATAGCCGTTGCATTCGCTTCGTGGGGGCTGGGGATAGATTCGACCGTTGGAAAACAAACCGTTACCCAGAGTTCATGTTTCTACCTCCTGTGTTTGTTTGACTTCACATTTCGGTGCCAAACTCTGGAAGAAAAAGGTTTGGGGTCCGAGTGTCTGTGACTCTGAGAGAGAGAGAGAGAGAGAGAGATCCAATCTTTGGTTGGGTGGGTACCAGTTGGAGAGATACTGTGCGTGAGCTGAGCGCGTCTCTGAGAGTGTTGGGTGTCTGAAATTAAGACCCAACTCGTGTTTTCCTGTGATAATCCAAAGATGGTTGCGAGAACCCCACCAAAAGCAGAAGAAAATGTTAGCTGCTCTCAATCCTGTTTTGATTAGAGAAACAGTCAACAAGGTAATCTACTTCAGTGATTTTCCCCCAATGACACTCGATTAAATTTCGAGTTTTGTGCATTTCCCTCGGTGATTTTTTTGGGTCTTTGAAGGTGGATCGGTGCATGGCCCGGCTGCAAGAACTTCAGTACACCGTGGCTGGCGGAAATAAAGTGGTCTCAGGGGTGAGTCTCAGCCCTCGCAGCACCAGAGGCTATCTGAGAACCAGTCTCAGGTGCAAGCAAGAATCAGTCAGGTACATTTAGTTTTGGTTTAGATTCTATCTGAATTTGATGTTAACCATTTAGTTTAAAAATTTTACCAGTTATTATTGTTTTGATTATTATTAAGAACTAGATTGCAAGTTGTAAACTCAAAACGGTTTGTGTTGTTGCCATTTTGCAGGATCAAGAATGGTGCCCCAAGGAGATCTCCGGTGGGGAAGTTTCCCTTTCCAGCAAACACAGGAGGTCTTGTTCTCTCTCTGACTCTCTTACCCATGAAGCAGTTCTCTTGGATAACCAAAGCCAATTTACTTCCAAATAAATCTTTACATGGACATGTTCAAGGACGACATTGGTTAATAAATGGCATCCCTTTTAGTTAATCTGATATGCCCCTTCACTTGTAACCCTTGTGCAGGTGAATGGAGGCGAATGTCACTGCCGGCAATGCTTGTAGGCGAAACTGTTGGAGAAATTTTACAAGCAAGCCAATTTGCCAGAGAAATAGTTTCAGCGGTCGGGAGGAAAACTGCCATGGAGGACCCAAAAACTCCTGAGTCCCAACAACGGACAAGCCAGAAAGTGCAGCCTGAAAACACAATACTCAAGGCTAGAAGGAAGAAAGAGAAGCAAGCCAAACTACAATCTGATTCCCCTTCACTTCAACGAGCTCGTTCCAGAATCAATTTCAAGGTTTCTCCTCCAAAAGTTGGAGAATTTGATAGAGAAAATAGCGGGTATTTGGCAAATAGGGTATCTCCAAGGAATAGGCCATGGGCTAGAAAGGCTGTGCTATTTCCCAACCCTTTGTTCCTGTCCACCACGCCTTCTTCGCTGCAGCAACAGTTTTGCAAGACGAGATCTCCTGTCATATCAAGAAAGAGAGGGACACCACACAAGTTTTTGATCAAGTCCCCACCTTCAACCTCCAAATCTCAAGTCAAGATCAAAAGCCCACCAATTGTGTCTATCTCACCCACAAGACCTACAAGTTTGAGCAGGAGTTCTCCAAAGAGATCGGCTGCACCTAAATTCCGGAGATCTTTCTCTCCTTCGAGACTGGTAACTAGATTAGTTTCACCATTAAAGAGCAAGAAAACTGTACATAAAAGGGATGAGTTAGTAAGTGGACTGAAACAGCGCCCAGCATCAACAGGGCAATTCCCTGCTCGAAGAATTTAAGAAAATATACATGCTCTAGCTACTTTGGTTTTCTTGCCTCATGATGTCAAGTTATTCTTAATGTCCATACTAGTATTCTTTAGTTTTTCTTTTTGGATGAAGATTTTTTCTTGATGTCCATAGCATTTTTTTTCCCTATCCGTTCAAAGAAAATCACGCATTCAATGCCAACTATTCATTGTTCCGTTCCGCAAAAAATTCGTCCTTTTTTCGGTAGCTGCAAAAGACTCACCTATTTTCAGGGATTGTTAAGAAACATTTTCAGGTTGTGGATGTCATTTAAATCAGCTTGAAATTTTCTAGTGAAAACGGTGACTCCAAAGGCCTAAGTAGTAGTTTCTGATTAACAGATCAATTCCTGAACCAGAGGTACAGACCCGTACTTTTTCACTCTATCACAAATAGCAATTACCATTGAAATTTTTTAATAATTACCAGAAGAAAAGAAAAGTAAAGACAAGTGGCAACAGATTCATAGGCAATCTCGCGCCACACGGTTCTGATTATTTTTATATTCGTAATACAAATGGACACAAACTTGAGACGGGCATCCATCTCTATCACAAATGGCCATTACCATTGAAATTTTTTAATAATTATCAGAAGAAAAGAAAAATAAAGACAAGTGGCATTTCCAGGGATTATTAAGAAACATTTCCAGGTTGTGGATGTCATTATAATCAGCTTGAAATTTTCTAGTAAAAACGGTGACTCCAAAGGCCTAAGTAGTAGTTTCTGATTAACAGATCAATTCCTGAACCAGAGGTACAGACCCGTACTTTTTCACTCTATCACAAATAGCAATTACCATTGAAATTTTTTAATAATTACCAGAAGAAAAGAAAAATAAAGACAAGTGGCAACAGATTCATAGGCAATCTCGCGCCACACAGTTCTGATTATTTTTATATTCATAATACAAATGGGCACAAACTTGAGACGGGCATCCATCTCTAAACCCCAGAGGTAAGTAAAAAACTTTCAAGCAACACCTGTAGAAAAAGCTTTGAATGGAGAACATTGAAGCTTCTTCTGGCTGACACATTGAAAATTTTAACTGAGCACGTGAGAAGCGTTGAATGGAAAAATGGCCAAATGTGGTATAATATAACATTAACACCCCCAACAAAACTGCAGCAACACTTGAGTTTGCAATCCCAGTGGCTAATATGATCCATTCATGACACTCTTATTTGCTGGGAGATCCAAATCTTGTGCGCTCTCTCTGCCAATGTAAAGCTCGATCTTTTGGTGATGATGTCTTTCCCCCCTTACCAGCTAGGCGCATCATTTCTGCAAAGTTGCCCCAAGTCACACGTAAATAAATAAATTATAACAAATGTTAGCATATTATGTTCCATTTATCTAAATTATTTTACGGTTATGCATGATAAACAAAGTTAACTCTGAAACTTGGGAACCTCATCCGAAAGAGGGACAAGATAAAAAATGGCAAACTCTCCATTTCTCTTGCTCACAGAAAGCAGTCAGACAATTACGACAATAGACAAATTTAGTACTACTAAAAGGAAGCAAATAACAAGTTAAAAACTTCTAACCTCGCTTCCTCTCAATCTCCTGGTCGAGCTCTTCTTTCCACTTCCTCTGTCTCTCAGAAAAGCTCCTGCAAGTACCACATCTAGTATTTAAATATAATCTGAAAAAAATTGACGCTAACACAAGCAAAGCAAAGAATTAACTCAAACAAACCTTGGGCTACTTGGCTCTTGCTGGGAGTCAACTAACAGTCCTTTCCATTCGTTAAGGGGTGCGGCTGGAATGTCCTGTGAACCATGATCATTGGCATTGCCAACATTTGATGTGGACTTGTCATTACTTCCAGGACTTCCAGCATTGTCAACTGCTTTAGATGGAGTGCTAATTGGTATCCGACTTGGTGACCTACTTTTAGGAGGTAATTTCAAGTATTTTGGAGCAGTTTCATCACTTGTGCTATCAATTACATTGGGAGAACAAGATGTATTTATACTGTTGTAGAACTCTTCATATAAAGGTGTCTGCAGTTTTTTCAGTTCGAGAGCCTGGCATATAGTTATCATTACAACCCAACAATTAGTGGACAAAAAGATTAATGAAAGTTGACTTCAGAAAGACTAACTTGATTCCAACTAAAACAGTACCTTCTCATCCAAAAAGGCTGTTATTTTTGACTCTGTGAGCTCATCATCTTCCTCAGACAGAGATGGCACACATGGAAAGGAAAAATCTTTTTGTCCCTCATTACAAGCCCCAGAGTGACCAGGTGGCATGTAACTTTCATCAGTGTCAAAACTAACTCCTCTGTGTTCCAGTTCTGGACCCGCATCAAATTTACACTCCCAACCATCAGAGGGATCAGACATGGGATTGAAACTCTACATGTACAAAGAATTAGTTTCCAAAAAATTTTAAATTTTTTATGGAATATAACAAACAAGAAGGACCTAAATGCAATCACCTTAATATTTTCGGACATCAAAGATCTGTATTTGACATCACTTTGAGAGAACTCATCATTGTCATCAATTTCACACATGTCATCATCATTACTCATTTGCAACAATTGTTTATTTCCCAAGGCCTCAGGATTTACAGTTGTGCAGCACAGGCTACATAAATCACAAACATTTGTTACAATTTACTAGAATCAATAAATAATATGCTACTAAAATCATCCCCTTTACATGTGTCACAGAAGAATCTGCCAATCTTACAATTTCAAGAAAGAATATCTCAATACTTACGAGGATTCAACATTTGGGGCACCGGCACATGATGGTGAAGAAGCTTCAATATTTTCCTGTTAAAGCAAAAGAAATTTTCCTTAAAAAGTCGGTTTATAAAAAATGAGAAAAACTGCATCTTGAAAATCACTTGAATTACACATACCACAGCAATACATGACAGAGCAAGAGAATCCATATTTTGACCAGTAACAAAGGGATGCTGCACTCAATTACAAAATAATCTTAGGGAGAACTGAATTATTGCAGAACACTGTGACATTAATGAAGTAGACGCCACTACAAATCTATTGCAGAACTCAAATGGCCACTTAAACTGTTAGCTTTCATAAGCTCATTCAGAAGAGAAATGCTAATAGAATCACCTGTAGCAGTTCTGATGCTGTTGGCCTCAAAATTGGTTCCCTACAAAAGGATTATATGTAACAATGTAATCTAATAATTGACAACTCTTGAAAGGAAAATATACTAGGCTGCTTCTCTCTCTCTCTCTCTCTCTCCTCCCTATTGACAAATTGGTATATAACTGACACATTCCAAGAGGGATCTTTCCCCCAACTCCTCCCCACAAACCCCAAAAAAAAGGTTCCATGATATTTAACATAATCAAATTTCCAGGATATATTTTAAGAGTAAGAGTTCATCAACATGCTGAAACAGACTAAAACTAATTAGGACAGAAGGGAAGCAGGGAAAAATTAAAATAACATACTTCTGCAAACATTTTAGCAGAAAATCTTTTGCTCCAATTGAGATATGATCAGGGATTGGCGGATGAGACTTTGTTGTCCCTATATGGAAGAGAGCAGCAACCTGAAGGTCCATTCTTTTAGTAGATGTTCAGAGATCACCTCAAACAGAATTGTACATGTCAGAATTTTCGATACCTCTTGGTACTGCTGGCTCCAAGGAGGCTTCCCAGTGGCCATCTCAATCATGGTACAGCCAACGCTCCATATATCAGCAGAGCTGAAAAAAAAATCAACATATGAAAACAATGTTTTTTTTTTTAGTTTAAAAGGACACAACATTAAAAACATAAATTATACACTTATGTATAAGAATAAGAAAAGAAAAAAGAAGCAACGACGCACAGTATATAATACAGAAGATAAAAGCTTGTTCATGCTTTTGCAGGTCAAAAAACTCAATAAAGCAAGTCCCTATTTTGAAGAGTTATTGAGCAAGGACAATGTTGTAGCTATTCAGTTTTACATTTCAATTCACTATCCTTGGTTGTCTATTTGTAGATTATCATATAGTATAAAGGAAAAGAGAGGGAGAAAACTCATTTACAAGCATATTGAAAACAGAGCAGCATGTCATAAAATATGTGAAAAAGGGCAAATGTCCTTACAAGCTATGCCCAGTCTGGAGAATAACTTCAGGAGCCATCCAATATGGAGTACCCTTCATAGACTTGGCACCGGAAATGGTAGCCTAGAGCAAAGCAATGCACCTCTTAGACCAATATGCAAATAGAAGATCTTTGACAACATAAAAACAGTATATATATTATTAGAGCAACAGATGAGACTGAGAATACCAGCTCAACGACCTGTTTGGATGCCCCAAAATCAGCAAGTTTTATGCACCCTTTATTATCTACAAGAATATTTGCCCCCTGAAATTAATTTATATTTGATCATCAGCCGCAGAACCAAGCTGACATGCTTATAAATAATATTATAAGAAAACCCACCTTAATGTCTCTATGCATGATTCCATTTTTGTGCAAGTACTCAAGTCCGAGCAGTAACTGTTTCGTGTAGGTTCTTATGACCTGCTTAATGAATTAGTGACAATAATATGGCATATAGAATTACCCATTACATTCATTCAGTAGCTAAAACTTACAGCCTCAGGAAAAGCTCCAAACTTGCCCAAGAGTGATGATATGGAACCACCAGGAACAAACTCCAGTAGAATATTTAAGGTGTCCTCCTCTCCAACTGTACCTAAATATCTCTATGGCCCAAAAAAGCTATTCAATCAAAACAGAGTTTTGGTGAACTAATTGGCTTTGTCAATGTCATTGACTAATAGAAGATCATACTCACAACGATGTTGGGATGTGAAAGATCTTTAAGAAGCTTAACTTCTTCCTCAAGCTGTTTTACGTGAGCCTGTTAGTTGTATGCAAAATGTTAACCACAAAACCAAATGTCCATCAAACAACAGCATAAGGACTTCTGGTAATTATCAATATCAAGATCTAAAAGATAATCACTGCCCAAAATTTGAATCATGCAAAGTGTGGGAATGAAGAATCTAAGCATTTATATAATGCAGCAAAAAGGAAACTGTTTTCTCATCACCGGAGGCAGCCCCAGGTTTGAAGCACATAATCTTGATTTATTTCCCTAACCCCTACCTCGACAGGTCTCATGACAACCTTGAGAAAAAGATACTGTAATGTGATGAGTTTTATCATTTCCTATAGTTTCCAAACCCAGCAATATGAATTAAACAGATTTGAAAAAAAAAAAAAAAACTAGCAAAAAAATGCAATGGCTTAAGTTAATAAAAAATTGTAACATGCAGAAAATAAAATCAAATATATATAAATAGAAACTATTCTGTTTATTGTTTGAAACTGTATATGAAAGACTAACAATCAATTAAATCCCATTTAATTGCTTTAGTTGATGAAATCAGAAGTCCTTGCCCACAGGCAGAATCACATAGAATGTAGTCAAACAAAGTGATAATTTTCCCACTGCAGAATACTCCCGAATGCTAACGTGACAAACCTGTGCCTTCTCCTTCGAAGCACTACTTGCCGCGATCAGAACCTAAAAAGCCGGACAAGAAAACAAAATCAATGTCAAAATCAATTCTGAAGATTCAAGCGAAAAAGAGAGAGAGCTAACTTGAAATCTAAAGAACCAAAAATTAAAAAAAAAAATCCACTTCAAAATCAACAGAAGGTGAAATCTGAAAGCCGAAATCAACATCCAAGAGAAAGGCCAATGAAGATTGAAGAAAGGAACTGACCTGCTTTACAGCCAGAAGCTCTCCAGAATCAAGATTCATTCCCATGTAAACTTGGCCAAAGGCACCGCATCCGATCAACTCGCCCTTGCGCCATCGGATCACAGGCGCAGTGTCCTTGGGGATCGGCGGCAATGGCGGTGACGCCGGCGAGGGTTTGGAGAAGACTCTGGAATTGCGGATGCAATAATTGATCTTGCCTACTAGGGTTCCTCCGAGCGAGGCCTCGTCGCTCTCCGGCGAAGTGCGGAACACCAGTGATCGGCGAACTGATCCGAAAATGTCTTGCATTTGCGTCCCTTTTCGAGTGGCGAGTGAGGAGTAAGGAGAGAGAGATACGTTAGCGTCGGCAAAACCAGGGAGGGGAGGGAAAAGTGGTCGTGGAGATCACTTTTCAAAAATTGGAACTTACTAATAAAATAAGTATGAACTTCGGGGTCCATTTTGTTAATTGCAAACATTAATCTCATTTTTGCTTTTTTGTAAACACCATGCTCATTGTTCTTAAACTCTTTATTATTCTTGACTTAACTTTTTAATTTAGTGTTTGAAGTTTTAGAATTATGATTTTTTTCTAATTAATGCAATTTTATAAATTATTTATTAAATTAACATAATTTTAGAATATATTTATCGAAATAAACTAGTTATTGTTTTTTCTTTTCACATTGGTTGCCCAATATGCACCAGCACAATTCATGCATTAAATTATTTATCTTCTTCTTTATTCTTCTTCCTTAATCCCTATGCCATGTCACTCCATACCCCAAAACCTCATTTTAAGACCATTTCCATCTTATTATGTCCAACAATTTTTAATATTCATAAATGTGATTTTCACCTTTATTTGTTATGAAATTATTTATTTTTCTCTTTCACACGCACATCTATCACATTGTCGGCCACCAGTATTGCTACTAAAATTTATTTAGATGATTTTCAATCATATTCAATCATTTGAAAAAAAAATTTGACTAAAATGAATCAACACGATTATATATTTATACTTATAGAATGAGTTACTTAAATTAACAAAAATATGCATGCTAGTCAAATTATATCAATCTCGCCTCAAACTCATATGACTTGGAATCAAAGTCTTACAAATTTATTTTTTTAGGCTCCTTTATCCTCCCATATAACTTAAGATCAACAATCATATGTATTATCTCTCACATATTATTCCAATCACAAACAATATCCACCAAGTCAAAAAAAAAAAATCATAAACAATATCCATAGCCTCTCCCATATATGTCATATCCATCATATTTCCATTAATCTCCATCGAGTTTAAGTACACCATTGTTAACTATGAAAAAAATTATAATTAAAGATAATTTGTTATTTGATATTTTCATGTGCATGTAGAAAAAATGTTTTAGTATTGTAATAATATATTTAAATATGAATTATAGTATGTTAATAATCACTAGCGTTTTGAGTGGCACTTTGTGCTTCTCAATTTATTTATTTATTTTGTTATGTAATTATTTTATAAATTAATTAATTATGATCTTATTATAATTATAAAAATTTAATTGATTAAATAAAAATAATTTTATAAAAAAGCAAAAAAATATTTTTTATATTTTAAAATAATTGTAATTATAGAATATAATTATCAAAAAAATATTTGTATTTATAATTTTATTTATTTTTTAATTTATGTTTAATTAGTTATTAGTAATTTTTTAGGAATTAAAAATTTGAGATCAAAGAAAAGAATTTCCCTTACAATAGTATAGATAGATAATATTTTATTTGTGTTAATATTGTAATATAAATTGTTTCTTTTTTTTACCGTAATATAAATTGTTTCTTGAAAATGTTTTAGCATGCTATTTGTAATTTGATATTTTTAATTTTTTTATCATAATATATTTTAAATTAAATTAAATTAATTATTTGAAATAAGGCATTGGAGTTGTGGACGGTCCATTAGACTGTTGAGAGTTTTTTTATTTATTTATTAATTTTTTATTATAATCAGCATTTATCCCATACGACAGATAAATATTTTAATTAAATAATAGTGATAATCGTATAAAAATGTTCATGTTCATTTAATATCCATGGACTACACAATACGCATGGAAAGTGGTGGATACAACTACAAGATGTGGGAATAGCTGTGGCGTGTGACAGTGAAGGTCCACCGATCAAAATACACAGGAACCTTCCTCCGAAACGGAATGGGTTGTTGCTGCGATGAAGACGACGGCGACATCCTCAGGCATCTCATGAATTCTCATTTCTCTTCCTCTTCCTCGGCGGAAACCCTAGCTTCTCCTTCTACTTCTTCTTCCTCTGTAATTTCGCCCATGAATTCGCATTTATCGGCTCTATCGTCCACCGACATACTCCGAATCATCTTCCAGAAGCTTCCGATTCGGGACCTCGCCCTGGCGAGTTGCGTGTGCCGAGTCTGGAACTCGGTGGCCTCCGAAAGGGATATTGTAACTGGAGCTTTCCTGGCCCCTTGGAAATTGAAGGATGTGATTGGGAATCCACTCTCTGGAAGCTTCTGGAGAGACAATGGTTTGGGAAAATTTTCCATCTCCCATCGGATTGTGCGTGGGGACAGCGTTGCCAGTCTTGCCGTCAAGTACTCGGTTCAGGTTTGTCTGATTTGCGATAAGATGTTATAGTTTTTTATTATCACGTTTTAAATCATTTATTTTTTCTCTTTTAGTTTTGAGAAAGTGAAATGCACCAATTGTTTATTGTAATTTATGAATGCCTGTGTTTTTTCTTTACACTCTCTGGGTCTTCTTCTGACACACAAATTTGGAGCAGTTTAGAGCATGCATCTGTTAAATGTGATCCGGTTTTAGGAGAGGAATAAGAAGAAGAGCTGTGTCGTCATTTATTTCAAAGCAATGGAAATTGAATAATCAGTATCAAATAATGTTTTGTTTATAATGGAGTATCTGTTCACTTCTTGATTGAAAAGGGCAATGCCCAGTTATAGTTGTACTACCATTTTGTTGCGAGCTATCTTTTCCTTGTTTTGTTGTTTATGGTTTTTCCTGGTTAACAGCATGGCAAAGGATTTGATTTGCATTGACCCCTTGATAATATTTTTATGTTTTGACAGGTAGTGGACATAAAACGCCTGAACAACATGATGAGTGATCATGGCATATACTCAAGGGAAAGGTTATTAATCCCTATTAGCTGTCCTGATATTCTCATTAACAGAACATGCTTTATTGAGCTGGATGTCTATGCTAAAAGAGAAGTAGCAGTGCTGTATCCAGATGATGTACCAGACAGAAGGACTGCCTCTGTATCAATCAGAATGTCATCGAAAGAAATCAAGAAAAGGGTATTTGATTCCTTGAAGAGAAGCATGCAAGTTGATAATGAAACTGCTCAATACTACTGGTCTGTTTCAAATGGTGATCCACGAGTTGCTCTTGCTGAATTTTCTGAGGACCTTCGGTGGAACAGGCAAGTAGGGCTTTCCTAGTCTTGGAAATATGTTCCGAGGTTCAGCCCTTGTTTGGAATGGATAATAAATAATTAAGATATTGGGTTATTGGCAAGAGTGTGCTTTGAAATGTTTCATCTTAATTCTAGACATTTTCCTCTGATTGAATAAAGATTGATTTGTGAATCGACTATTATATTTGCTCTTCTCCATCGGAGATCTGAGTGTAAGTCAATGTCAGCAACTAATGTGATGAAATGTGTTAGATTTGTAATCAGCTCAAGTTATAATTATTTATAAGTATGTTTATACAAAGAAGACAAAGCATTCATGTTTTCAAGCTACAATAGAAACTTCTGGTCAATCTACGGTTAGTAAAATTTGTGCAGAAATGTGATATTTTGATTACAACTACTGAGCATCCTAATCTTTACCGTTACGGATCAGAATTCATGTCAGAGTAACTGGTGAAGCAAAACAACGGATACGAGGCCAGAATCAAGTTCTACTCCTCGGATATTCAGGAGTGGATCTCTGACAATCTCAACCTCCAATTTGATAATCTGCTGGGGAGTAGTTGGTCTATTACCCGGGCCACCACGGCCTGATATGCCGTGGAAATGGAGAAATAAGGAAGTTTTTGAGGAGAACTTCCAAAGGCCATCGGATCCTGTAAAAGCCATCCTGTGGTGGTTGAATTGCTTCGGGCAAGGAGTTGAAGACCCCATGCAGGGTGCTACTACAACCCAGTAACCCAGTTGTCAGCATCTTACATAGCCTGGAACTCACCTTCGGTTAAACTAAATACTGATGGATGCTGTAAACCCAGTTGTCAGCTTTGATAGCTGAAACTTCGGCGGTTTGGGATGGCCTGAATTTAGCCTGGAATCTTGGATACAGAGCGATTTAGTTAAAAATGGATTCCCAAATTCGGAGCAAATGATCAAAGGCAATTTCAGAGGGTAACCATGGGACCAGAAACATTATCAAATGTATCAGGAAGATGCTTGGTTGCTTCAGCAAAAAAAGGAAGATGCTTGGTTGGAACTGGAATATGGATATCAGGCATCAATACAGAGAAGGAAACAAATGTGCAGACCGTATGGCTCACTTAAGTTTAACTCGAGCTTGGTTTGCAAGTTTGGGATGATCCACCGATGGACATCAGATCAGAGGCCTTCTGATAAATGATGCTAGGGGAGTGTTTGTAGTCTTTTCTTTTCTTTGGCCCCTTTTCCTAAAAAAAAAGAAAAAAAAAAAGAAAAAACGATTAGAGGATTCAATATCTTGTCTTTTGTTGAGTTTTATTATTATTTTTTCCAGTATTATGTCATAAATAATGCTAGTTGCACTGGAAGAGATTGGGTAGAATTTTAGCTTTTCAGAAGCTTAAGTAAGATTATCCAGTGACTTCATAGATAAGGTTTTGTGAGGAATCTATTTTTGTGTGAATACTGTGACTGGATTCTTATTCTCCATGGGAATTCGGATTTTCTTGTTATCGCATGATGATTCATTTCCCTTCCTCTGGATTTGTTATTAAAACCGGAGCCATTTCTGAACGCCAAAAGTGCGTTTAAGTAAACGAATATTGATATTCTATTCTCATCTGGTTCTTTTGGGATAGTTTATGAATTACCACTGCCTTTTGTAATTGTAAGTGTGTCTTATGCTGTCATCCTTTGATTCGATCATGGTGCTTTTGTGATAATGATACCTCATTTCCTCCAATAGCAAAAAGATGATTTTCCCTTGGAGGATGATTCCAAGTCAGAGCCACGGACCATTCTCGTACTAGCGGTTACTTCGTAATGTCGACAAGCATGAACATCATTTTTTCAGTCAGTGTAGAAGTTAATTGCGTATAAAACTCTAAAACTCATATCTTCCTCCGTAGTTAGGCTGTGAAATTTTTGGTGCTTCTCAAACTATTCATGCCATTGATTTGCAATTGTTACATGGTGGAGTATTTTATATGTGATCGACAAGGGAAATGGTGTATTGCGTAGCCTAAACTTTAGTTCAAAATAGCTGGATAATTATTTCAAAATAGTTGCGTATCAACTTACCTAATTAATGTGTTTGTTGATGTGAGATACTATAGGTAATGATGACTTTCTGCACAGCAACATAAACTATGGTAACATTAATTAAGAATACTTGTAGTTTATTATTATTATTATTATTATTTGGTAATGTACTTATAATTTTTAAAATTTTAGTTTAACAACCCTTTGTTAAAATCAATTTTCCGTCCACCAAATATCTATACTTGTCAGTCTGACCATTTTTTGAAGCTACAGGCTGGAGAATTTGAGATTCCATGGTATCTTTGATCAGAAGTGCTAAATAAAGCTGATTTATGCCATGCATACTATATCATAATTTTTAATCTTGTTCTTGAAACTGATTTGAAGGAAATAGTTTTTTTTACATATTTTTCTAATTTTATTTTTAAAATATAAATGGGATAAATGAGTTCATCAAATTCAAAGGGTCGGGCTAAAAGCCTTGGCATTCCTAGCCTTTTCAAGAAAAACAGGCTCACCTAGCTCGGTCCCTTTTCAATATCACAATTTTTAATATTTTAAATAATAAATATTAGATTTATAATAAAAAAATAATATATAAATGCTAAAATCATAATGTTATATTTAGACTAAGAAAAATAGAAAAAAAGAGAATGAAAAAAAATATTTATTTTGAACATTTTAAATTTTAAATTTTAAAATAAATTTTTCTTTTTCTTTTTTTTTCATTCTCTTCAAATCCAAACATAATAAATTAAAATAATTTTTTAGTATTTAGTTTTAACTTAAAAATGAACCATTATTCAAAGTAATGGATAGAATTGCCGTCCTAGCAATATAATTGGCGTTTGCTTGAATGAAGTTTTTGATTCTTACTGTAAAAACTAAAAAGGGTGAAAAGCTTGATCATTATTTTAAGATGAATTTTGTGCCAAAAGCAATTCTACGTTGGAAAAGATATGATATTCTGTATACACTTACGGCCTTAATAGTTTGCTTTTTTAGAGAAAAAAGTTGATTTCTTTTTTTTTTGTTTACATGGAGAAAAAGTTGATGTTACTAATGGTACAAAAGTATTAAGCAATACTAAATTTATTTGTTTTCTCATTATATTATGTAGAACTTTGATATATATATGGTAAAAATATATGATCTGCCAAATAATGTTTGGTTTTTGTTTTATGTTTAACCAGAAATAATGATTATTTTTTTATATGTTGGCAATGGAGATTGATAATGATTTAACATAACAAAACCGAGTAACCATTTTACATGCGCAGGTACCTTCAGTAATTAGAAGCAGCAAGAGGGAGAGGGAGAAAGTGCTAATCTGATTCGTAAAGCATATTAAGATGAACTTGAGAATTTAATTCCAGTGTTCAAGGACAGAATAAAATCGTTAAAGAGCGAGCTAAGAACATTGTAAAATGTGATGACCACTTTTATAAAATAAAAAATACGATAAGAATATTGAAAAGAGCCAAGCGCGGGATACTAAAGTGCGAATATCAATACGTAACATAGAAGAAACAAAAATTAAAGAGTTTCAATAAAGTAAACGATTAATTTTAATTTATTATTAGCATATTTTTTACCTTATAAATTAATACACTAAATAAGCGGTTTTCAGTTTTCCCAGATTTTTAATTTTTATACTTTTTGGTTTTTACGGTAACCTAGTAAGAATATCTTTAAATTAATTTTTAAATTAATCAAAACTAATTTTTTTAAAATAATTTTAAGGTCATATATACTTTAATTATTGGTTTAATTTGATTTAAAAAAATTAATTCTTTTAATAGTAGAGCACACCTTCTTAATTAATTAACCACTATGCAAGTTTATTTGGATTATTAAAAATACTTTTAAACCTATTTGTACTTAGAATCTTTCTGTAGACAATTATATTCGAAGCCGGCCAAACACTTAACCTTTATTCTTAAAAATAAACTTACCCGGAAATTCGAGATTTTATTACTACATATACATATATTTTACCAAAAATAATATATGTGGTAATAATTAGTTATTTGAAATCATATCAAATTATAATAATTTGTCGTGTGAAACAAGGTCACAAATGTTAATTATCTCGTTTGAATGAGGTGTTCCAAGATTTTTACAAAACTTTCGTCCCAAGTAACTAATTAATGTAGCAATCTTATAATTATTGCGAACAGATATTGCAATGAAATCAGAACAGATTATAATTGCAACTGAACAGGGAAAGAATATTGATTGACAATAACTTTATTAATTTCCGTATATAACTATATATAATATTATAATTATAAAAGTATATGTAAATTTTCTAATGTGAGTGATAACACATGATTATTTTACGATATTTGAGATAAACTTTTTTAATTTAAAAATAATTAAAATATTTGACACTATAGTAATGAGTAATGAAGCAATCTGAAAGTTTTCTGTATTTGATTTCAAAAGGAAAATTTTGGCCATTGAATAATCAAATCCATTGACTAGAAGTGTGGAAATTGCTAAATATCACAATAATTAAAAGATTATAAATGTGAAAATTAGTTAAAAAAAAATTGCAAACTGGCACATACACCACCGTAACCTTAGTCTAACTCGGGAGCCAATGATCTCGTGACGTGCCTTATGAGTTGAAAGGTACAAGATCATAGTGGGAGAGAATTGAAAAAGGGTTAAGACAGATTAATTAGCGTAATTTCCACCAAAGAATGAAAGAATCCACGTAGAAATATTATATTAAGTTCGAAGAAAGAGGGAAAGAAAAAGATAACGAAGGAAAGAAAAGAAATTAATCCGCGTCGGCTAAACAAGTGGAAGCTACTTCACTTATTCGTGGATGGAATTAATATTTCGCATCACTTTGGTTAAAAATATTTTCACATAAAAAAATCTCTTTTTTTTTTGTGTTCCTAAAACGGTAGTTTTTTTTTTTTTTTACTTCTCTTCTGTCTATAAAACGCACACAATATTGGGTTGCCTCTTCACAATTCCCATCACAAGCATTTGACAGCGTTTCCTTATTGTGACTTTGCTAAAAGTGTCACTAGTAGTACTGTAGCTGCTGCCTCTCAAAGAAAGAAAGAAAGAAGAAAAAGATCGACATGTTTCAGAACCTGGTCAACTCTCTCACCGGAGACGGCAACAACCGCCATGGCCTTAAAGGGACGGTGATGTTGATGAAGAAGAATGTGTTGGACTTCAACGATTTCAGTGCCTCCTTTCTGGATCGTCTTCATGAGTTTCTGGGTCAAGGAGTTTCTCTTCAGTTGATAAGTGCTGTCAACGTCGACCCTGCTGGTCAGTTCTCTTCTTCACTACCCTCTCTTTCTCTCTCTGTCTCTCACTCTTTCTCTGTCCGTGATGGTTTCGAGCACACTCTTTGTTTGAATATACTAACTGGTTTCTTTATGCGGCTTTGCACTGTTATAAAGTTTCCTTTTTTTTATGTTGTTGTGGCCAAGAAAACAATAAAAATAGTAAATCCTGATGGCCTCTAATTTAGTTCATCGTTTTTCTTATCATCTAACTCTATCTAGCTACCAAAAAAATTCTTCTGTTTATTTTGTCTTCCTTCCTTTTATCAAAAGCCTGAAGGGAATCGGCAACCCAAGTTTGTTTTTCCAAGCCATGACTTCGAATCTTTAGCAGTGATCAGTAACGCTGACGATTTCGTGTTAGGTGGCAAATAACAAGAATAATATATAAAATATTTTCTTGTCTTTTTTCTTTTGGAAAAAAAATATTTTTCTTCTTTTACGAATGATTCCCAACTAAGAGTCAACATGTGTGTTCACACTACACTAGCACGGATTTGACAAAACCCAAGTGTAACTGTGTAAAAATTAACATAGAACTAATTGTACTCCAACTCTGTCAATTCTACTAGTCTGAAATAGATGTGTCTACATTTATTTTTGTGGTTTTACGAAGGATGCTTGTCCTTTTCTTTCCCTGCAATAAAAACTGTGTAGCCCACTACTATCCCATAGGCTTATTATACGTGTTGTACAAATCGTGATCTGTTCATGTAGGCTATGCCCAAATCATATTGAACCGTTTATTCCTTTTGCCGAAGAAGGAAACAGAAAGGCAAGTGTGATAGATACTATTGTGTAGTAAATATATATAAAAAAATAAAAGCAAAGGGGCAACATCAAAGGGCCCAGCTGGGCAACCCATGCTTTCGCAAGTGACTCTCAACTACTAGTCAAATGGTTTTACTTTTCTTTTTTTAATATATATTATATTCACTAGTGACTACTTACAAATAAAACTGCAACTATGGCATCTGAATGATATCATTATAACAAATAACAAATTTTTAATTTCATGTGTTGATATTTTTAGGGAATGGCTTGAAAGGGAAACTTGGGAAGCCTGCATATCTGGAAGACTGGATTACCACAATTACACCTTTGACAGCGGGCGAATCAGCATTCAGTGTTACATTTGATTGGGATGAGGAGATTGGAACACCAGGAGCCTTCTTAATAAGGAATAATCATCATAGTGAGTTCTACCTCAGAAGCCTGACCCTTGAAAATGTTCCAGGCCAAGGTGACATTCACTTTGTCTGCAACTCTTGGGTTTACCCTGCAGATAAATATGAAAAAGATCGCATTTTCTTCTGCAACAAGGTAAAACTACATAGTTAATCCTACAAATTTATCTGTAATTGGTGTACTTCATTCTGAGACTTTTGAACTAGAAGGAGCTTTAGAACTGTATGCTACAAGTTACATATTTTTTGTATTAATTGCAGACATACCTTCCAAGTGAGACACCAGTGGCACTGGTTAAGTACAGAGAAGAAGAATTGGAGAATTTAAGAGGAGATGGAAAGGGTCAGCTCCAAGAGTGGGACAGGGTCTATGGTTATGCATACTACAATGATTTAGGAAATCCGGATAAGGGTCCACAACATGCTCGCCCGGTCCTAGGAGGGTCTAGCGAATATCCCTACCCTCGTAGGGGAAGAACTGGTAGACCACCCGCAAAATCAGGTCAGGCTCTTATATTGGTTGTTTTGCTATTCATTCAAGTCTGTTATGTTGAATATTTTGGAAAATAAATTTTGAATTCTTTTCTCTGTCCTGTTGATGTGGCAACGACATTTTAAAACTTATAGAGTTAATATGAAATTCCATAGTTGAGATGTTCACAAGTTTGGTCATCTTTTAAGTTAATTAGTGGAGCTTAGCATGTGAGATATAAGAAGTCTAGAAGACAATATATTACATGTTTGCCATTGCCAGGTTATATTGTACATTGTCCTTATTTATTGAGCCTATGTAGTGTCGATTAGCACATGGTTAATTGTTCGATGTCTGTCATGTTTAGTATTCCCACAAATGCAATATAGCAGGTTGACACAATGTCTTACAATTTTCTTTGTATAATCATTGGTCAGAGTCATAACTTATCACTCTTTGGGTCTAGCAGGGGCTTATTCAGGCTTATACTCTGCACTTGCTTGGTTTAATACACTCTGGTTTTGCTATCTATATTAAAATATGTTGTTTGGGTTTGGGATAGATATTGGTCCAACACTTGCAGTAAACAAACAAAGGAGCGTTGTAACTAACTTGTAAGTAGTGTAGCTACTGAATTACAATGAAATTAACTCATTTAGCATTTTTATAAGCTTTTATCCCTCCCATAAAGCTTGTTTGCCGAGCATAATCTAAGCTTTTTGAGAAAGTATTGTTATTTATAGCTTATAGTATTTGACCAATCTCATATTCATATGTCATTTAGTTTTGCTTCAGGTTCAGTTAGTCATAAGCGTAAACTGTCCTTTTAAGTTAAGCAAATATAATTGCTCACTAGTAAGCTCAAACTCTTCTTTTGTTGTATCCTTCAAATATTTATGTGGTGTTGTTTATTTTGTTGTTCTCTTGGCAGATCCTAATTTAGAGAGTAGGCTGAATCTTGCCATGAGCTTAGACATCTATGTTCCGAGGGATGAAAGATTTGGTCACTTGAAATTGGCAGACTTTCTTGCCTATGCACTAAAATCCATTGTTCAAGTTCTTAAACCTGAGCTGGAATCTCTATTTGACAGCACCCCCAATGAGTTTGACAGCTTTGAAGATGTACTTAAACTCTATGAAGGTGGGATTAAGGTGCCTGAGGGTATCCTTACGGATATTAGGGACAATATCCCTGCTGAGATGCTCAGGGAAATTTTCAGAACTGATGGTGAAAGGTTCCTCAAATTTCCCCTTCCTCAAGTGATTAAAGGTATTGTACATGACCCTTAGACAACTTACATGGACATGAGTAGCTTAAAATGTTATTTTACATGCAAGAACATAGGAAAAAAAATGCATTTTGCAGCCATTCGTATTTAGCCGTGGCATTTTTAATTATTTGAATTTTGGAGCAGAGGATAAGTCTGCATGGAGTACAGATGAAGAATTTGCAAGAGAGATGCTGGCTGGAATAAACCCTGTCATAATTCGTTGTCTCCAAGTAAGCCAAAGTGATTTTAATTAATTGTGAACAATTGAATTAAACTAAAGAATAGGATCTATGTCATAAATGTTGAAGTTGCTTTTCTTAAACTTTTTAGGATCAATAGCCGAATAAAGAGTTGTCTATGATTTTTTTCCCCTCACAATCATCCTAAATAACTGCAGGACTTCCCACCAGCAAGCAAGCTAGATCGAAAAGTCTATGGTGATCAAACCAGTACAATAGCCAAAGAACACATCGAAAGTAACCTGGATGGGCTCACTGTAGATGAGGTAATTTTCAAGATTGATAGGATGCTGTGTTTTCACAATGAAATTGTGTGTAAAGAATTTTTTGAAAGCTTTGTAGTCAGAGTCATTTTTTCCCCTTTCATCTGATGTTTTGATTCATGCTATTAATTTGTATTTGATTGAATAGGCAATTAGACAAAGGAAATTGTTCATATTAGATCTCCATGACGCACTGATGCCATACTTGAGGAGGATAAACTCTACTTCTACAAAGACTTATGCCAGCAGGACAGTTCTTTTCTTACTAAATGATGGGACTTTAAAGCCACTAGCCATTGAGCTAAGTTTGCCACATCCTGAGGGTGATCAACATGGTGCCATTAGTAAGGTTTACACGCCTGTGGAACAAGGTGTTGAAAATTCCATCTGGCAACTGGCTAAAGCTTATGTAGCGGTAAACGATTCAGGCTATCATCAGCTTATCAGCCACTGGTATATAACTTTATCAAAGCAACCAAACCCAAACTTAGTTTATCTATTATTGAAATTAACTTTTGATATCTTTACATGCTTCACAGGTTGCATACTCATGCAGTGATTGAGCCATTCATTATAGCTGCAAATAGGCAGCTTAGCGTGCTTCACCCTATTTATAAACTATTGCTTCCTCACTTTCGTGATACCATGAATATAAATGCGCTTGCTCGGCAGATCCTCATCAATGCAGGTGGTGCTCTGGAGTCAACAGTTTTTCCGTCTAAGTATTCTATGGAGATGTCATCTGTGCTTTATAAGGAATGGGTTTTCCCTGAGCAAGCACTACCTGAAGATCTCATCAAGAGGTAAACCATACAAACAAAAGACCATTTACCGTTGTTAAATTTTTTATGCTTTAAATTGATTTTTTTTTCTGAATATGGCTGAAATCAAGAGAACATATAATGTTAACCTGTCCAGTTTGGAAACTTATTCAGTTTAACCAAACGAACTTGGATGATGTATCACATCAGAGTAGAAGTGAGAGAAACTTTTAATGCTAATGAACTGCTGCATCTTTGCTTCTTTCAGAGGAATGGCTGTTCCGGATTCAAATTCCCCATATGGCCTTCGACTATTGATTGAAGATTACCCTTTTGCAGTTGATGGACTAGAGATTTGGTTTGCTATCAAGACATGGGTTCAGGACTACTGCTCTTTTTACTATAAGGCAGATGACTCAGTTAGGAAAGACACAGAACTCCAATCTTGGTGGAAGGAATTGAGGGAGGTGGGTCATGGTGACAAGAAAGATGAGCCTTGGTGGCCAAAGATGCAGACATGTGAAGAGCTTATTGAAACTTGCACTATTATTATATGGATTGCTTCAGCTCTCCATGCTGCAATCAACTTTGGGCAATACCCTTATGGAGGCTACCCACCAAACCGTCCATCTATAAGTCGACGATTCATGCCCGAAAAAGGAACCTCAGAATATGATGAACTTGTGGCAAATCCTGAGAAGGCTTTCCTGAAGACAATCACAGCACAGTTTAAGACTGTTCTTGGCATTTCACTTGTAGAAATATTGTCCAGGCATTCTTCTGATGAAGTCTACCTTGGACAGAGAGACACTCCCTATTGGACGTCTGATGCAGAGCCATTGGAAGCCTTTGACAAGTTTGGAAAGAAACTCTCAGAGATTGAGGAAAGGATCATGAGAATGAACAGTGAAGGGAAACTCAAAAACCGAGTTGGGCCAGTTAAGATGCCATACACCTTACTTTATCCTTCCAGTGAAGGTGGACTTACTGGCATGGGAATTCCCAATAGTGTCTCAATTTAAAAGTGCTGTCAACTCTGGTGTCGTATCCTTTGTTTTGTTTTGTTTTGTTTTGTTTTGGTTTTTTATGGCCTTAGCTACTTTTAAATGTGGTTTTAGATTGGACAACAGTCTTTCAGAATCTTTTCTTTTCGTTAATTTAGTGTGCAAATTTGCAGTAGATGACTATGCCATTTGCTTAGCCTTTATGGATTATGAGTTATTATGCGCTAAACTAAACTGCATTTAGAAGAAGCGAAGAAATGATGATCCTGTAAAGAAATCCCGTACAAGGACTACTTCATCTAATCATACTAAAACAAGTTTTTTAGCAAGTCCTAAATTATTCACTAATGAATTTATTTACTAAATTTTTTTAATTCTTTTTTAAGTCTAGTTGATAGTTATAGTCATTTTAATTTTAATTTAATTAATAACGTGATAATACTAACTTAAACTGATACATCATTTAAAATATACGTTTTAGTATAAATTTTATGATATCTAGCATTCGAGACTCTAATTACATGGATACAGAGATGTTCCATTATCATTATAACATGCAAAAAGAATAAAATTTCCCAATTAAAATATCACTGACAATAAATATGTAATACAATTAATATCGTCTAATTAATTATTTTTAAATTTTAATACTAGCACATAAGCACAATGTTGTAAAAGGGTAAATTCCAAATAAAGAAAGTCCATAATTAAAATTTTCACTTAAGCTAATGTGAATCAAAGTGGAAACAAATTAATTACATTTTAACCTATAAAACTCATTACTAAACTTGTTTTCCTTCCTGGTTATTATTACCATCCAAATATACTTTAAACTTTTTTAATTGAGTTTTGAATTTAAATTTGATATTGATTTTTCTATTGCTTCCAGTTTAGAAGCATTAAAAATCCAGAAATCCATCTTGACATTACATACTTCAATTGTGATCTTAAAACTACTTCTCCAAACTCTAGAAAAAAACAATATTTAAAAAAAAAATTATTTAAAGATGTATTTATATAACAAGAGTTTGACTCTTAGAATAATTGTTATGATTTTGGATTTTTTAGAGTTTAACTGCATCTGCAATTAAATACAAATAAATTACATGTTATGATACTAAGACTTACTTGATTTCTTTCTATGTATAGAATTACAATTTAGTTTAAATATATGTTTGAAAACAATTTAATTTTAAGAAAAAATATTTTTTCAAAAATTCATTTGATAGAATTTTAATTATAAACTGTTTTGAATATAAAATAAACTAATTTAAAATTTTAAAATATACTTCTTTGTTATTATCTTCCTCTAAGAATACACATACAGTTAAATTCTTAAGAATCTAAATTTAAAGTTTGAAGTTTACAACATTAAAATTAATTTAAATAAAAAGATAGAGTAAAATTTATTTTTAATTCCTGAAAATTATATTATTTATTAATTTCGTCATTTAAAAATTAATTTTATCGATTTTGTCTCTTAATTTTTAAATCATTTATAAATTTTATCTTTTTGTTCCTTTTAATTTTATCAATTTATTTTTTTAAAATGATCAAATTATTATAAATTTAAAATTAAAAAAAATTAAATTAATAAAATTAATTTCTAAAAATAAAATTAATAAATAATATATCTTTAAAAATTAAAATTATATTTTCCTTTAAAAAGACATGCAAGTGTGATGTTTGAAGTCTTTTCGGGGGTCAAATTGGCAATATGGAAAATATTCAAGAAACACAACAGTGTTCGAGTCCGAGATGTTCTTCCAAAATTTCAAATATAATTGTGTACAATGAGAAGTTCAGATCCCCAATGAAACGCACAACGTAGACCGTTGATATGACCGACCATTACACGTGTAGGGTAAATGATGGACTAATACAAACCTTTATTCTCCCTCCTTGACCGTCTTCATAGTTGATGCGCACTGCTAAAAGAAACACAGAAATCTGATTGGCTAGCTCACCTTTATATTCAAGTTTCGCGGCAACTCTTCTTTCGTTCTCCTTCTCTTCCCCTCTCTCTCTATCTAAAGCCCCTTCTCTCTCTTCTTCTCTTATGCTTCGGCGGGAATCGGATATGCACTTACAAACGGTAAGAGTCACAGAACCAATTTCACTGTCCGATCTGTGATTTAGGGTTTGAATTCGGAAAATAGAACGAAATTTCACGTGATCTTTTGCTAATTAGAATATATATGGCCTTTTTGTTGCCTCTTTTTGGGTTTTCTTGATAATGTTGTTGTTCTTTGTTTGTAATTTTTTTTAAATGAAGCTGTTTGGTGGTGCCGGATGTTGTTAGTTGACTGATGCAGTAATTTGTTTCCGTTCTTTTTCCTTCTTTTTTTTTTGTTTTTTTTTGCTTTTGGAGGTGGGTGGCGGTGAAGCTTTTACGTTTTCTGGATGATTTGGATATTGTGAATCTCGAGATCAATTGCAAAACACGATGTGATTGTGAGAACTTCTGCTTCCAAGATGAAGAGCCCGATTGCTGATTGGTTATGTTGATCTCGCAACAATTAAATTTGAAGCTTGTCTTGTTAGTTTGGAAGTGTTTCAGGTGCATCGCAGAGTCTTCTACAGATTTAACTGATGCTTACTCTTCTTTTATTTTATTTTTTTCCTTTTTGGGGGGGTGTTATGTATTTCATAGTCAATTTGTTCTGAACTGATACCGACGCTTGAAGTCAATAAGAAGCTGCTTTTTTCTTAACGTTTTGGTTATATAGAAAATGCCTGCTATGATGTGGTTGAACTTTTTACTTCTAATTGTTTGCAGTCATCTGGTTTAAGGTGATTTTCTTTTATGTTTATCTTTCAGAAAGTTATAAATCTCATCAGAAGAGTAAGAGGCATGCAACTATGCACAATGATGTTAATGATTGGATTTTATAACTTGTAGAGGAAAAGTGGAAGAAAGAAAGCTGAGGATCTTGCACTGACCTTAGCCTTAATGCTAATTTAATATTTCTGCAGAGAAAAAATTATATGTTTTGTTTCTACTATGCATTATTGATCAGTTCACTAGCTGGGTTTTAACTGAGCTCATATTGTTGATTGTTACTGACTTTTTTTTTTTTTCTTATAGATAAAGAATTAATGGCGCCACCAAGGAAATCTAGAAGTGTGAATAAGCGGTTTTCAAGTTTAAATGAGGTTTCTCCTGAGAAAGATGAAGTTAACTCAAAAAAAAACAAAGAACAGGTATGTGTTAGTTTGATAGCATCTCTACTTTGAGACTGGAAGGAAGAGGACAGCAGAAAATAAATACAGCTATCTGTCCTGTGTGATAGCATATTGTCAGAACAGTTGTTAAATGAGATAAAGTGGTAGTTCTTGGGTTTTACTTAAAGTGTAACATTGGTGTTAGTATAGTTGCATTTCACTTGATAATAATTCACTTCTTGTTAGATATACCTTTAACTGATTGCTGTCCATTACAATGTGTACACTGGACATTATTTCTTCCCTTGTTTAAACCTTGACTTTCTGAATTCTGTCTTCTGTGCCCTTTGAATTGAAGCAAAAGTTGTTTGATAAATTGGGATCCCAGTGGAGCAAGGAGGAATTAGAGCGTTTTTATAAAGCATACAGGAAGTATGGGAAAGACTGGAAGAAGGTGTGCTTCTGTTCTGCTGTTATTTTCTTTGATCATCCTACTTGTTCATTTGGAAATTTGAGGGCAATTGTACTTGTTCTTTCTTCTTCCTATCATTATCATCACTGTTGTCATTAGAGTTATTGTTATTATTCTCCATTCTTATTGATTTATTTGGAGTTCCAGGTGGCTGCTGTTGTACGTAACAGATCAATTGAAATGGTGGAGACTCTTTACAATATGAATCAGGTACATTAATTCTACGGTAGCTTAGTCTGTAGCTATATTCGATGAGCTTTGTTGTATGTATTCTTCCATTAGTTTAAGAAATTAGGTCTTGTTTTTGTGTGTGTGTGTGTGTGTGTCCATTTTTTTCTCAACTGATTTGGAATAACCTTCTATAGAAACTGATTAACCGAAGTGTGGTTTCTACCTATGGAAGCTCAGACTTTTGTTCTTCCTCCTACATTTCCCTATCCCCCTTACATTTTGTTTTTAAAATCTGGATGTTATTAGATATCAAGCCATAGTTGTTAGTTCATGTTAGGCATCCTACAGTGACCAAGGTGCAAATAAGGAGTGATGGGATGTGTAACAGGGCGGTTGGGGAGGATCATGTGGGAAGCTGGAACAGAGGATGGGAAAATCAGCATGGGACAGCAGCGTAACCTCCTGCCCACGTGGCAGATTGGGAGGAAAATCAGGAAAGGGAGGAATAAAAGGGGGAGGAAGGGGAAAGAGAGAAGCAAGCAAGGATTTGAGTGTGGGATTGGATGGGAGGTTACAGGTCTCTCAAATGACCTGTTATCTTTTCTTATTCTTTTCTGTTTTTGAGTGTTCCCATTAGCTTTCTGTTGGCTGTAAGCGAGGGAGAGTTTACTGCTGTGAATCTATTTCTGTAGTTGGGAATTATTCCCTCTTTCTGAAATCAAATACCAGGTTCCTATCAGTTCACCAACTTGTAATGATTATCCCCCCCCCCCCCCCCCCCCCAAACCCACATATTTCTTGATAAGTCTTAGTAAGTTTGAATACTTAAATCCATGCTTATGTGCCCTTGACAGGCATACCTATCTCTGCCAGAGGGGACAGCTTCTGTCGTTTCCTCGTAGCAATGACGACAGATCACTATAATGTGCTGGTAAGGTCAAAGTTAGAATTTGAGCTGAAGTTTGATGCTTCTTTAGGATTCTGTTTGTCTAATATCTATGTGACTGTTGTATCAAAGCTAGTTTGCTTCATTTGTTTGCTCTGTAGTTGTTGTTTTCCACCTGGTTGGAGGATTTTTTTTTTTTCTGGACAAAATCTGAAAACAGCTTCTGGAGTGAAAAGCTCTTTTGAAAAAGCAAATATTTCAGATTTCAGAAAGAAGGCCAAAACTGTTCTTCTGAAAACTATATTAAAAATTTGTTGTGGTTATATTCCATGGCCTCCCTTCTTATACTATAATATTTCCATGTCTCAGCGACTATCATGACATTTAAAATGATGTAATCTATGATTACATTTGGATTTGCATCTCTCTTTATGTTTGCTGAGACAGATTGGTGTTTGGCGAAGATGATTTCTTCTGAGTTTGGTTTGACTTTGCTATTTTTTGCTCATGATTTGTTTCATCGGCTTTGAGTATGTATTTATGAATTGTAATTTTCTGGACTCGAAATGACAGGAAGGGAGTGATAGTGAAGGGGAGAGCAATGATGCACCACGATCTCGAAAACCTTTGAAACGAAAGTGTGGAAAAGTTCGGCTAAGTGTCTCAAAAGATTCTGTCGAGTGTCAGTCAATTGCTTCCAATGATGATTGCCTCTCTCCATTGAAGAAAAGGCGTTTTTACGGTAAATTATCCTTTTTCCTCAGAAAGGAATCTTGCTTGCCTTTCCTCCAATTGTTGCTTTTTCCTTTTTTGGATCTGTTACTGGTGGGACGCCAACCACTTCTAACTCATATTTACAGGAGAGAAAGAAGTTTATAACTATGCAATATGTTAATTCATGTGTCTGTTGTCTTTAAGAGTTTTTTCTTTTCTTCCAATTGGAATAATCACCTTCATAAAGTTGTGGTCCAGCTAATATCTAGTGCTATCAAGAGAATTTGGTATGCAGAAATGCATTACTTTCTGAATGTAGTTTGGTATTTGAGAATGATCTTCGTTTGTCATTTGCCTTTGGCACAAATTGCCTCCAGCCTTCCACTATGTGTGAAAATTCCTTGTGGTGAAAATTTCAAAATTAAATCATAGCAGTGATAAAATTAGACCCTTCTTGAACTCCCCCTCCCTTCCAATGCATGTTAATTAGCGTAGAAGATGCAGGTAGAATAATTCCCTCCAATTTCATTAAAATCAAATACTGAATCTGAGCAACATTATTGATTATATTGAATTGTTGTTCTCGTTCATGTACTTGGTAATGTGTTTTTCATAATATATAACATATTCTGTGGTAGATTGCAATGTTGATTGTTGTCCAATTAATCAGGTATCCAGCGTCGTGCTTTTGGGGAAAGGACACCTCGTGTCCCAGTTTACTACTCTTATAAGAAGGATGATAGGGAAAATTATGTTTTGCCTAATAAAAGAAGCCCAAAGTCATCCGTTGATGCTAATGATGATGAAGTTGCACATGTCGCAGCTTTGGCATTAGCTGAGGCTGCACAAAGAGAGGGCTCTCCCCAAGTTTCTCCAACACCATACAGAAGAGCAGAGCAGAAGTCCTCTCCTGTTCAGAGCTGGGAAAGAATGGCATTTAACTGTTCACCTGCATTTTCTACCATTAGCTTGTTTCTGTTGGGTATATTATTGCTTCAAAAGATGAATTTGTGTTCTGAATTTGTGATTAAACGCCAACGTTCAAATACAAGCTCATGGCAAGCTTTGTGATTGACTTGCTTGTGTTTGATACATTGTTATTATAAAAGTTTAAATTAATTATTTTCTAATTTGTCAACTAGCACCTAATGTCTGAGACAGCTCATGCCAAGTTCAGTGATGCTTCTATGGATGAAGAGTGCTTGGAAGGTAGTATAGAAAGCAGGGGAGCTGAAAATCGAGAATATGCAAGAGATACGAGTTCCTTGATGGACATGGAAGGCATAGGCACTGTTGAAGTTCTTCAGAAGGGGGAAAAAATATACAGAAAGAAAGAGAGAGTGGAAAATGTTGGAAACCATCAGCTTTATGATGGTGGAGAAGCATGTAGCGGCACTGAAGAAGGACTTAGTTTTAGTTCTTTGAAGGAAAAGGTTGATATTGAGGTTACTAATGCAAAACCTGAGCAATTCGCTCTAAAAGGTCATAGGAAAAGAAGCAAGAAACTTTTCTTTGGAGGTTATTCTGTCACTATACATTTACATATATATGTAAATTGTTTGTGCAAACCATGTCTTTAGTTTCTTTTCCTCCCTTGGCTTTGGGGCAAGGTGAGTGTTTCAACTTGTACCTCTGTAAAATTGATTTTTCCTTTTCTTCCACATTTCTCTCTGGTGAAAATATTTAATTATTTTATCCAACAGATGAAAGCCCTGCCTTGGATGCTTTGCAAACTTTGGTTGATCTGTCTCTAATGATGCCATTGCCAGCATTTACAATGGAATCTGGTAAGACTGGAGTCATTGATATATTTTTTAGTGTTAAGATACATGCACAAACACCCACACGTACACACAGTAAGAGAGCATAGTATCCAGATTAGAATTTTTTTCAGTTTTAGCATTTTCACATTTAACACAATTTATTATACTCTCATTTACTTAATTTAGAATGATTTGCCTGATTTGGTCCTTCTAATAAACCAATCTGCATGAGACACAGAGAGCATTTGTGAGAGTCCACTACAATAAGCGTGCGTTTTCCAACTTCTTAACATTGACATATGATTAATTGCACTTTTAACCTCTTACTTCATAGTTCTTATTATTTGGGCTGAAATTTTCGCACTCTCTCTTACAAAACTTAAATACCCAGAACTGAAATCTACTTGTTGCTGTTTCTGTTCAATGTTTGTTGCTTTAGTCATCATTTGGATTTTGCAAAATTTCTTCTCTCATTCTAATCCAAATTCATTTAATTCATTACTCTGCTCTTCCCCCTTCCCCATATAGAATCATCTGTCCAGTTGAAGGAAGAAAGAAAGACTGTTGATAAAGATGATAAGTCTGCTTTACCTGAAGCTACATCAATAAGCCATAACAGAGATAAAATTAAACTCCCAGGTTTGAAACAAAAGGTTATTCATGTGGTCCATGGAGTTGAGGTTTCAACTGCCAGAAAATCTAAACTCGAAAAAGGAGTCAGAAAATGATACTAATGCTCTTCTGAATCGAAAGAGCATCTTCCCTCTGCCGATAGAACATGGAAAAGAAAGTACAAATCTGTTGTTTCAAAGGTAAACACAGTTCATTGACTTTTCTTTTAATGCTTTATCAAATGGATAATACATTGCTAGACAGCAGTGAAGAGACTTAATGATTGTACAAAACAATATATTGATACATATGATACATGCTAGTCATATGGTTTCACATATGAAAATTTAGATTTTTAGGAGTGATGTAACGACAATGACAACGATGATGTATGATCATAATCATGATCATCATGGTAGTTATTAATTTATTCATTGTCTTAATTTTGATTACCAAATCAGTAGGTCACCAATTACCAATTAGTGGTTCAACATCACTGGAATAGTGCTTATATTGAAATCTTAAATTATCTTATAATTAGCAGGTCCCACTCCCCTTGTCTTTTGCTTGATTACTAAGAGGCTAAAAAGCATGGACGCTAAGATGGACACAAGATGCTAACATGGCTTTTTAAATAGCAATTGGGGCATTCAAGCTTGTTGGGCTGAATTTTTTCTTTTTATTCTATTCTTTTAAATTGTTTTTATTTAGTAATGATAGTATTACCTTATAAAAATCAGAATACTAATTCATTTGATTTTGCAATTCATATTTGTATGCTTCTTGCCAGTTCCTCAATTATATGATCCACTAAAATGCTATTCATCTCAGCCATTCCATCTCCAATTTGTCAATTCAATGACATTTGCAACTACTCAATTAGTGAAGGGGAACTTTTATTTTGGTTGCAGGTTGCAAATACAAAGCTTCATTCTTTTTCAAGTGATCCCTTGATTAGTGAGGTATGCAATTCTCTAGATTTTTATTGTCCCAAGAATGTGTGTGTGTGTGTGTGTGACTGTGTGTATGTATAAACCTCTGAGTAAGACTTTGTTCAAGTGGCAGAAGGGCGGAATGAGAAATAGTATCACATAATCTTTATCATATCAATTTTTTTTTTTTTAAAAAAGTTCCAGCAATTAAGTGTTCTATCTGATTTAAAGGCTTGTGAATGTTTAAATTGTAGTTTAGATGTAATTCAGGTCCTATTTGGAAAGCTGGTTACAGTTCGTTTTAGTTTGCCATCAAAATTTGGTTGATTTATCATTTTTGTGAGAGTTTGAATACTTATTTACTGCCCTTACTTTAAGAGCACAAGCACCTCAACCCACATCCTCTCACACTAGCATACCATACATGAGGAAAGTTTCATATGCGAGAAGTGGCTTATTATGGAAGATTATAGGAGGTCACTTTAGTTACTGTGTCTGGGAGGGATGTTCAAGAACTCTAGATTAAAACACCACTTGAGTTGTCACTTGATCAGATAAAAATTAAACTCTTAACTGTTGTTATCCTTACCATCGTTGCTTGATTTAGTGGATGTCATAATCACTGATTGCTCTCGTACTAGATACAGCATTTTTGTATGATATGTTCACCATATTAATATTGATAGATTGGCACACAGATAGGTGTTGTAATATTCATTTATAAAATAATGGAACATACACTCATGAAATTACAATAATACAAAGCTAGACATCTGTCCAGGTTTTTTTTTTATAATTTTAATTTTATTTGACATCATATAATATTATGTCAAATTGTCACGGAAATTAAGTTGCTTTGTGTTCTCTTATCTTTAAAAGATGCTTGGGATGTATTTATAATGTTCTTAGCAAAGATGTTGCGCATGCCCTGTAGACTGTAGATGAAGAGAACATACCATTGATTAAAGGAAAACACACTGGTCAGATTTTCACTCTACCAAAGCAATTGAAGTCAGTCAGATCATCAGAGAGTTCCTTGTGTAGTGGTCAGAAAGATTTGACAGTATCGACTGCAGAAGTTCCACTTGTGAGTGAAGTTAGTTTACGAACTAAAAAAAATAGATGCAAGATGAGATTTCAGAGACCATTCATGCCGAAAGAGAAGTCTTCTGAGAACATATCGATAAGTCAACCTAATAAGAACTCTACACCCCTCCAAGACTCAGAATTATATCTAAAGGTTTGCTTTCACTTAATTTAAATTGATTCTGCTTTCTGACGCTTGGAGGGGCATTATTTAAATTTAAAAAAAATCCTTGTAACTTGCAGGAAAAGCTTTCTGTTTGCTTGTCATCTTATATGTTCCGCAGATGGTTTATTTTTGAATGGTTTTATAGTGCTATTGATTATCCATGGTTTTCCAAAAGGGAATTCATGGAGTACTTAAACCATGTTGGACTAGGAAATATCCCAAGGCTAACTCGTGTCGAGTGGAGTGTCATAAAAATGTATTAAATTCAGTTGTGGTTACCATGATGCACTGCTAAACCTTGAAAACAATAAAGTTTAAAATAGGAAAGGACCTATTTGATGTTGCATTTACTTGTTTCTGCAGTTCCCTTGGCAAACCTCGCAGGTTTTCTGAACACTTTTTACGTGAAGAAAGACAAAAACTTGAACAGTATGGGGAATCGGTAAGGAAACATTACACTGAACTGCTGACTGGTATCAGGGATGGACTTCCAACAGATTTAGCTAGACCTTTATATGTTGGGCAGCGAGTAATTGCTCTTCACCCAAAAACAAGAGAGATTCATGATGGTAGTGTGCTTACAGTTGACCACGACAAGTGCAGGGTTCAGTTTGATCGTCATGATGGTAGTGTGCTTATCGGTCATGCTGATTTTTTAAAATATTATAGCAATTCTTCAAGAGGTAGTTTCAAATCTAAGACCAAGTTTTCTTTCATCAGTATATATAAATAATCTTTATATACCACATGCTGTGATAAACAATCTAAGGCTTAATTTTTTTTTCTCCCAATTGAAGAAAATTGGCTTGATATTTGTGAAATATATAAACAATTTTTATATTCCACGTGCTGTAAATAGACAAAGATTTTTCTTTTCTCCAAATTGAAGAAAATTAGCTTGATATTTGTGAAATCTGAGCTGGTTTTTTCATTTTGTTCTCCATTTTAATGAGTAATTTTGGTTCAGGACATTGGTTGCATGCCTTTGAATCCATTGGATAATATGCCAGAAGCTCTAAGGACGCAAATTGGTGCCGGAAAAGTCTCTTGTATGAGTAAAGAGTCATGGACTAATGGAAATTCAAGTTTTGGGGAGTGCGTGACACATGCTTCAAGTGGACCTGTGGAGAAGGTACCCCTCCCCCCCTCTTCTAGTGCTTTATTAAAGCAGGGAAAGGTTAGATTGCAGATCAATAACAAGTATCAATGCACTACTAATATTAAGTCTCAGAATATTGTATCCTTAATAATTAATATTTAATAATATCATGTTGCAGTTCCTTTTTCTTCCCTGCTCCCATCCTCCTCCCAAAAAAGATATTTTTGGTGCTTACACTCTTATTCTATATATTCCATTTATACCTGATCTCTTTTTTTTTTCCTTCACTGACGCAGTTTGGCAGGATAGGAGTTCTAATTTTCTAATAGATTATTCGTTTCATTGCAAAATAAATATTGTTCTGTCCTTTTTATCCTGACATAATACATTAGCTTGAACAGTTTGTAAGGTAGCTTCATAGTTACTATTTTAAATTATTGGTATCAGTTTTCTTACTGTCTTTGACTATTGGGCAAAGCTGCACATAATCCATTGTTGCACACCGCAATAATTAACTGTATGAATTTAATTGCCCTATGATTTTCTCGTTTCTTTAAAATCAGCTAAAGTTCAAGTAGTGATTCTGCTGAATCCTCCCTCCTTTTCACATAACTTAGTCCAGATTTCCACTGCCACTGTTGAAATGTTGATGTTAGAAATTGAGACATTATGTGTTCTAAAAATTAATTTTATTTCTTTAAAATGTTACAGGGGGATGTTAACCATGCCATTACCCTAACAGAGGCTGCTGCTATTGATAACCTCTGTGCACAAGATGCAGTGTGTTCTCAACCGTGTAGAGTGACACATCATCAAGCTAAGGAAGCTGATATACGTGCCCTTTCTGAGCTGATCCGTGCTCTAGATAAAAAGGTTTTTATGCACATAAAATTAATACTTGTTTTTGCGAAGTTCTTTTGGATAGATTCATCTGTCTTTATATGCAAATCTAGCTTGGTTATTGGTGTTCTTGCTGACTTTTTTGGGGTGCTCTTGCAGGAAACATTGTTGACGGAGCTTAGAAATGCTAATAGTGACATATTGGAAAACCAAAATGACATAGACTGCTTAAAAGATTCAGAGGGTTTCAAGAAGCATTACGCCATATTACTTGTACAGCTAAAGGAAGCCAGTGGACAGGCATGTGGCTTCCGTGGATTATTGTTTCTTCATTACAACACTCTGCCTTGACCTTGAAGCAACATTTGATTGGTGTATGTCACTTTCAGGTTTCTAATGCTATGCTTCACTTGAGGCAACGCAATACTTACACTGGAAACTCTGCCACCATGGATGAAGCCCCAAGCAAGTTTCAATGTTTGTGATGGCCTTCCCAATACGTTGGATAGTGCTCCAGCACAAGAGTTAGGGTCAACTGTCATTGAAATTATTCAGGGATCAAGGCTAAGAGCACATGCCATGGTGGATGCAGCATTTCAGGTATGGAGGGCCTAAGGATCCTCTGCGCTCTTTGCTTCACTGTCATTAAGAACCATACATCAAATGATTGTTAACACTTGCTATTTTCTCTCCTTACTTTTGGCAATATAAGAACACTTCTTTTCTGTTTTTTATGTCATTGTAAATTATTCTCATTGTTCTTGATCCAGTATTGCCTTATAAGTTCCAAGCAATGATGTATTGTTGGTTTAGCCGTAATATTAGAATCGTGCAACTAGACATCAGTCAGATGTAATGATTTTATAGTGGCTCTAGACTGTATTGGAACACATTTTGGAACATCATTCAAGTATAGCCTCAAGCTCTGAGCATCTAAAAGCCCCCGTTTCCCTTTTTGATGCTATAATTCAGGCATTGTCTTTGACAGAAGAAGGTGAAGATGCTTTCATGAGGTTTGGGCAGGTATTGGATTCTATTGATTATCAGCTGTTGGCCTCCAACTCTAGGTTACCTGGGATCAAGTCCCAAGAGCAAGTGAATGGCAGTTTTGATTACCATAATCGGTCAATCTGCTGTGCATCAGAGCGTTTACTAAATGATTCATCTAGTCCAAAATTGCATAATGGTTCTGAAAAAATTGATACTCAAATTCCTTCGGAGTTAATCACTTCCTGTGTTGCTACACTGATCGTGATACAGGTAATTAAGATGTCACACCCCCACCTACCCGATCCCCCCACGTGACTGTAAAAGTAAAATGCTCTAGACCATAATCAAGTACTGGCCACAAAAATAAAATTTTGCATTTTCTTCTCGCCTTTCAACTTAAAGAGACGTTTATCTCCATGCTTTTGTTCCCCTCCCTCGTCTTTTGAGAATACAGCATACATTTGTTTCCATTCTTGGACTTATCTTGCTAATCAGAATTAAGTTCATATTCTTTAACTTGCAGACTTGTACTGAGCGACAATATCCTCCAGCGGATGTGGCTCAGATAATAGACTCTGCCGTTACTGGCCTGCGTCCATGCTGACCTCGAAACCTTCCTATTTTACTGGCCTGCGTCCATGCTGACCTCGATTGTGAATGGGAAGAATTAAGACCCAGATTTTGGCTCTCATCCCTACTTGACACCTATGTTTTCCTTTAATCGCTCTAGTTGCTGTATATAGGAATGCTGAACTTTTGGTTCAGATCACATGGAAGTTCCTCAATGCTGGTATTAGTGGTAATTCAATTTACCACCGTGTGTATTAATTTCTTTATTTATATATATAAAATAAAGTTTCATTCTCTTAGAACAGTTGTTTCTAACTCGATATTCTCTATGAGGAAAATTGCATCCCCAAAATAATTTTTTTCGCAGGATCTAATGTAAGATTGAAAGAATATCACGCATATTGAACTCAATTTTACATGAATCAAAGCTTGTTTTACCCTTCATGGTAATGGATTAAAATTAAAGAGTACATACTTTTCGAGCAAACAAAAATTTTAAACCATTTGACCGTAAATTTAATGTTTAAATTTTCCTAGTGATTTCTTTAACAATCAAAGCAAGAATTTGCCACATGAAACAACCAAAAATTGATTTCTTTAACAGCTAAGTTCCAAGTTTCCTAGGCGAGTGATTCAATTGGCAAAGAGGAATTCATTATAATGCATGTGAAGCAGAAAAACATGAGTCACTGAAAAACCCTTTTTGCTTACAACCACCCAACGGAATGCCGCATGTGTCTAAGTATTTACTCTACTACTCTGCTTTTTTTTCTCCTTGATTTCTGTTAGCACTGGACACATTGCAGATGTGCCGGCACAAAGGAGAAAATGACGATTTCGGTAGAGATATTTAAACTTTAAAGGAGAAAATTGAATCCTCAATTTACAGACTTTTCTCTCTACAATTTCTATCCTAAAAAAGCAAGTGGGCCACAGCCAAAGATGCCCATGCAACCAAAGACTGAAAAATAAACAGGATGACATTGACGGGCATAGCTCAGAGATAGGTGTTGATAGAACAAATGAGTCCGTTCCAAAGCTACCACTGCAATTCCCTTCATGTAAGATGGTGGCCAATATATCCCAACTAGCCTAACAGGAATCTGAACACGTCACTTAACGAAATGATCCCTTCCACACGCTTGCTGCCAGCCTCCACAATCACAAGTCGTCTAACACCTGTAAAGTGAAGAAAATTAGTGACCAAAGAAAATATTTTGTTTTTTTCCTTCCCCCCCTCCCCCCTTTCCCCCTCTTCAATAAAGGAAGGAATTTGTTCGTAAAGAAGATGATACCAGGATTAGCCAACCGTTCCATCACTTTGTGCAATGAATCAGACTTCAAACACATATGACATCTCTGGCCATTGTAAAGCCCATAGGGAGACTTTGCATCTTGTCCCAAAAGCAATGCCTACAACCAGAAAGTGCAATATGTAGATTCAGTTTTTGCTGCCAAATGAATCCAACAAAGGTACTATTAATCTCAAAAGCCATCTGCTTTACTTAAAAAAGAATACTCCCTGGTGTTATTAGTGTCAAGAAGAAAAGCACTAGTGATAGGCCAGAGGCTTACTTACCCACCAGTAGTATAAACTTTAAACAAAATGTTTTGTCTTCACATTCAAAACTACAAATGTGCCCTTTTCTTTTACACATTCTCTACCCATTATGTTTGGCATGTTCACATATTTAGTGCTTACACATCAAGTCTAAACCTAAACTACTCCGGATACCTTGTGTTATAAAATAGGAGTAAAATAAAGAAATCTCATGCCAACCCATGTCAATACAAATAATGTAGGATAAAGGGGGTCAATTATAAATATATGTTTGATTGTTAATCAAGGTAGTGTCAATGGATACTATCCACAATACTATAGCAAGGGTAAGGCAGCAGTTATTTTATATTTTATTTGCCTTTTGGTTTCTTTTGGTTCAAATTAACATAGACGACTCTGATTAGACTTATTCTATGGGCCAAGATTTGTCCTTAATTAAGGTTTCTATCCTACATAAAGTAGTTTAATAGCTTGTAACAGAGAATGATAAGAAAAAAAATAACAAGTTTTCTTCCATCTTCCCTGGTTGTTAACCAGCAGACCAGCCCTCTTTTGGATCTCTTTTGCCCATTCTTTTCTCTCCAAGTATCTCGAGTGCTGCATATTTAGTCCTTGGGCTTTTATCATAAAATACATACATACAGACTCCAATGCTGAGTTTAAGTAATTTCTAGCAAACTATTTAGTAGCACGGGAAATTTTGAGATTAGGGCTTCAACTTGGTGGTGATGGTGGTGCTAACCTGATTACTTTTGGCTCCCATAATTCGTTAAAATAAAGAAAGAAAGAAGTTTAAGAGCAACATATATTCAGTGGCATCTTGTAACTTGAACTGCTAAATAAGCAAATATTATCAGCAGAAACAGCATCATAGCTAAGTAAATGTTACATCAGAAACGGGTGCAAAAAAATGAATATACAGGAGAGGAATGAAAAAAAAAGTGGAAATTTACAAAGTATATAGACACAATACAAACCTAAATAGACCCCATTTTCACTCCCAACCAAGCACACCCTAAATGAGCCAAAGATTGAGTCTACACATGTTCAAGTTCAAATTTGAGATAGATATATTTTTAATTGAAGAATCCTGAGCCAATCAATATTCATGTTAATTAACTCAGCTAATCAATATTCATCTAATTCAGGTGCAAGTACCACAAAACAATACATGCAACGGATTATTAAAATAAGAAATGGAATGAATAAGAGCCATCATCTCACTGGAATATGCGAAGGAGCTAGGAATGATTTACTTGTAGTTGTAGAAGACTATAATGAAGGGTATGATAACCTTTGCGTCTACACAGATGTAGCATCAAAACAGACACTACATAAGTTAGATTTATCACTTACTATCTGTGAAAACTCTCTCCCCCTCTCTTAATAGTTAATACAACAGTTTGAAGCTTTCTTGAATCAATACTATATTTCAGGATAAGTGACCAATACAACCCCATAATTGTAATCAATACAAAAAAAGGAAAGAGAGAGAGGAGCATTTAGTAATTACCTGATGGATACTAATTTCATCAATAATCATCCCAGCATAAGCTTTTTCTTTAACCAATGCAGTAATATCACTGACAAGAAAATAACAGGCACATATCATATATGCTGGAGGAACACCACATCCCCATCCAAGGTATAAATAATAGAATAACACACAGACATGGACACAAAGGGGGAGGAAGAGAGATACTACCTTCTTGAATATATGTCAAGCAATGAATCGTTATCATCCACAATAGGTATAGAGCTAACTCCAGCTGCAAAGAGAAAGTAAACAATACATAAGAATAAGATAACAAAACCTACAAAATAATTTATATGAAAATATTCTAAGTTTAACAAGACTACCAATACTACATTAATAAATCAAAAATTACAAAGTTTCAGTTCCCATGGCAAGGTGGAAAATTATTCACCAAATACTGTCCCTCTTGCCAAACTAAATAACAATCATAAATTTGTATCCAAGAAAGGACACTTTAATTTGGAAAATTCTAGATAGAAATGGTGTACCACCTTGTTTGTACATTGGATCATTAAAAACATTAAATTGATCTGACATTTTAAGATTTGAGTCCCACCATGCACCAACTAATTGCTTGTTTCTATTGGTTTGGTGCACACATGAATGGTGCACCATATGTACATAAGAATCTCTCCTTCAATTTTCTGTTCTCTTTCTTAAGTGATACACATTTTAATATACATATAATGCTTTGAAAGAATTCCTTTCTTAAAAAAAGTGCGAAAAAAAAAACTTGCAGCGACAAACTTGAGCGCTATTGGAACATTTGACAACTAACCAAAACAAACAGCTTGACCACTACTTTCAAACAGATGAATGATCACCTTGAACCAACAGAGACAGAGCAGCACCAAGAGAAGCATTTGGCCTTAGCATTGCAAGTGTCTGTCTATTTGATTCCCCAACTTTTGGCACCCATGTACCTAGAGGTATTGAACCAATCGGTAGTTGAAGAATGGGCAAGGAACCAGAGGAGTGCTTAAAATGCCTGCATATGCCTGGAAATTAAGTCCATACATTAGTTCCAAACCATTTATGCATAGCCAATGGATCTAGAAGCTTACATTTTAATATTCCTGATAGGGAAGCAAGATGTAGCAGCTGAGGAAATGAACCATCCTCTGAAGAAGAATGGATAATGGGAACTGTTGCCACCTTGTTTTGCAAAATTTTCAAAGCGACATCTTTTAGACACTCATGGGGCCCAGCCTGCAGATTAATGATAAACATAGCATGAATTACAATCATGAAAGATAAACAGCATGAAAATCACAATCAGCATGAAGTACAAGGCTAACAAGCAATATCTTCATATAATGTTACATCATTGTCAACCATATGAATTCCCAAGGAATATCGGATAATTGGCAGAAGGTACAAAGAAGAATCATGACCTAATTGATAGGACAAAACCACTGGAAAACTATTGCTGGGAATTCATCATTACAGACAAAGACAAAAGGATGATGACAGCCTAAAAGATCAATTAAAAATAGGGGCTTCTTTTATTGAGATTACTGAAGGAGACAAAACAGCTCATAGGACCCACAGAAGACTCGAAATGAACAAGAATAAGCTGCCCAAAAACAAAACATTATATATTTGGTAAGCTTTATATCAGGGAAAAGTGCTTTTCACCACAAGAAACAAGCACTTTAGATAAGCTAAAATCATTGGCTTCTGAAAAAAGCACTAAAAAAGCTTTTTTCAGCTGTTTCTATTAGCTGAAATTTTTAACTTTAAAAAAAAAAAAAACCCTTTCTTTATACTAAAATTCATTTTTGGGTTGTTGCAAAAAGCTCATCATAGCATAAGCCACCCCATCAAGAGAACTAGCATAAACATAGAACTGAAAGTAGTTGATACAGCAATTCAAAAAAAAGAAACTTCTCAGTCTAAACATCCTGCTCATAGCCTCAACATCATCTGACACTTGCAAAGAAAACACCTAGAAACTACTCCACAGTGCCATCTAAGAAAGAAATAGGGGTGTTCGTATGACAGTTTGGTTTGCTGAGGCTCAAACTCAAACTGAACCAACATTCACTAGTTCTAAAATATTAGAAGCCAAACCAAATCAGGGGAACTTATGTTACAAACCAAACTGAACAACAGTTCTCGGTTTGATTTCGTTCCAACACGTTTTATTGCTTCTTTAAGACTTTCAGATCTTAAATAAAAGATGTAAAAAAATTCAACATATACTGCAGCACACATGTATATTTCTTTGGCACTTTCCATATACCTCTACTATATTTTTGAGTGATATATCAACCCATATTACCAAATTCGTTCACCACTTCACCACCCTCAAACCACAATCTTGGACCCAAATCACGGTGCTTTTTTCAAATTTTCATCCTGAAACACTGCAGAATGCAAACTGGAATGCTGCAATTGATGTTCCAGCAGCACAGCATGGAACATGTCCTGTTTGAGCTTTTATACTCGAATTTGACTTCATTTGTTCCTTGCAGATGAACTAAAGGGAAGAGACGCTTCAGAAACAAAGGCTGACAATGGGGGATGGGCAGGGATTTCAGAAGAACGAAGAGTAAGAATTAAGACTCGAGCTCCAATGCCAAACTCAAAAAAGATATGCAGTTTAGTCATACAAGGGAATGAAAAGAGTTTCTTTTCTTTTCTATTATAGCATTTTAGAATTTAGAAACTCTACCAGGGTCATACTGACTAAGCCTCCTACTGTCCTACCCCACATGTACCACATATTTAGCTAAGTGAAGTATGTTCCTGGTAACTATGTATCAATCAAACCTGTAGTTTTAATGTGCAATATGATTTCTAAAGTAAGATAATGTTTTGCTGCTTTTTGTTCACATTTATGTGTGTGTAAACACATTCAGTTTGGTTTGGTTCACTTTGTTTAGCTTGAATGCCTTGGTCCATGAACCAAATCATGCAATTGTTTTCATAAATCAAACCAAAGGAACTCCATGCATTTAAAAGAACAAAAATTAAACCAGTGGTAAATACCTATATCTAATTGTCTTTTCAACATGTTCACATTGACTAGAATTTAATGTTCATCAATCATGTTGCAAAATCCTGGATGCATTCCTGAATATATATGATCAGAGCTTACAACCCTCTAACTTATCCAAAAAGATGACAACCCTACAAATATATGAACTTGGAAAAATAAATTCAATTAATACTGAAAATTTTGTCGCAACTGCTCTGGAGCACTTACATGAATAAAACGTCGAGGATATGATCTTCCATTACTATTGAGTGTTCTGCATTGCTGTAATTTTCCCTCTTTCCATGCTGCTATAGTATGTGTATCAAGTTGTTCTTCAGTCAAATTTGATCCATGATTCCCCAGCTGAAATTACTCATGTTAGATGGCTCACAGAATTTACAGAAACAAGTACCATGCATTTCTCTATAAGAGTTGACTATGAATCAATGAACAATCATGACAACATGCATCTTCATGAGCACAGATAAACCATACATTTCTAAAATAGAAGAATTAGAAGAGATTTTGCCTAAAGACCAGAGCATCAAAAGGATTCCAGAAGGCACATATTTTCAAGGCTCTTTCCCCCTAATAAATTTCTCTAAAATATTTTTTGTAAGCCTAAATAATCTTACTTAAACCAGTTACATAAATGATAGATAATTAGCGTAAAATGATGATAACAGGATTCCTAGTGATGACAAATATACAATTAAAAATTTGCATCATTAATGCGAGTCATAATTAATACAATTACTAAAAATTTGGAATAAATCAAGTATAGCAATCTGCCTCATAATTTCTTTAAACTTCACATGGATTTAGGCCTGAATGAAGCTACTGCATATTACAAATTTCATTTTCATGATTTTTTACCAGTTGTTAAGCTTTCATTTTTCATTAATTTTAAACCAGTTGTTACGTACCTTAAGATGTCAACCCAATAAATTATTGTTTGTAGGGTGCATATTATGACTTTTACCAAAAGCTGGCAATGAGAGTTTCATAAAAATTTTGTTCCCCACAAACCTCTTTAAGTATTAGAATGAAGTCCATTGCACTGAGCATTCCAACAAACCGGCTCTTGCAAAAATCCCACAGAGGAGCCATACATACACCCTGAAAGCAGATTAAGTTACAATATATACAGATAATGCAAAAATCAGCCATGCAGATAAACATGCATTGCATGGGCATGGGTGTGTGCTCTCATGCAAAGAGGGGAAAAAAAAAAAAAACCTGTTCATAAATGGTGTAAAGAGGGCAAGAAATACCTGTTCATAAAGAACATGGAATGCTTGCTTAACTGGTAAATTTATATCCAAGGCAATGACCTGCCATTATAGTAAACCAAATCAGTAGCAAATCACACCAGAGAATGAAGCTACACCAAACAACTAGTTGGAAATTCTTAACATTAAATGACAAACTAAAATTTTTTTTGAGAAGGGAAAAGTATTCAAACCTTGCCTGACTCAGGAAAGCAACTCATAAGCAGTATGTGTAGACAAGAATACAGATATGCGGTGGCGAGAGACCTCCAGATCAGACTCTGATATCCTTGGATTAGCTTCCTGGCAAAATTCTCAAGTCAAGGTAGCTTCTTTTGTGTAGCATAAATTTCAAGACTCGAAGGATTATGGGATCGAATCTGACACCAAAAAGAGGCTAGAAAAATTATTCTGTCCCATATTAGATCTAAGTGCTGAAAAGAGTTCTTGAAGATACGAGCATTCCGCTGAAGCCATAGAGAATTTCCCTCAAATCTCCCAAAGCCCTTGAAGTTAATAAAAAGAAATTGTTCCAAAAAATGGGGTGGAAGGGAATGTCCACAAAAATGCTCTTTCACTAAGAAAAAAAGATGAAGAAGGTTCAGCAAACCATTCTAAGATCCAATACGATCAAGTCGTTAAGGGAACCAGGAAAACGTATTAGGCCTGCCTTGAAAATAAGTCAAATAATCCAGTGAGACACATTTGTTTCTTCTGATGATTTTATTTTTTATGCCACTATGGTACAAGGAAGAAGGCAAACAAGTCATCATAAAGTAAACAGACCATCATTATTTCTTCTAACTAGTTGATAACTCTTTTCGCCTTAAGATAGACGCTGACTTTAGTAATTTAATAGACTGGGATTTACTGTCACATGTATTGTTGTTTTTGAGTGCATTCATAATTCCTATCAACTTCCAGGCAGAGAAGAGGCTAACATTTTTTTGGTGGATCCTCAGAGCGCAATTAGTGAGAATTGTCACTAATTTATAATTTTAAAATGTTACTCTGTATTATTGCTTCTTCCCTTCTGTCAGATTCAGAAACTCCCATTATAACTTTATTTCAAACTTTAAAGGCAGTTCTCAAGATGACAAAAGTATATAATTAGGACCACAAATGCATGCAGGTATGCTCCAAAAAGGAAATTAAGCCCCACTTTGAGGATAATGATAATCATTACTGAAGTTAAAATATAGTTTAGGATATCCAAGCGCTAAATATATGCTATGGTGCAAGGGGACAAAGATGGGGGGGAGAAGAAACTTACCACACGCCCAAAGACATCATTATCAACCTCCATGTGGGATCTACCAGGTATTTCAGCACTTAAGATGGCAGGTAAAATATCCGGTTCTCTCACTAAATAAATAGTATTCACTACCCCATAGTTTCCACTTACGAATGGCTGCTGCTCATCGTGCCGCCATTCACCATCCACATTAAATTTGTACTGCACATAATTGGAAATGATATTATCAGCATGAATCAAATATCCTTTCCATATTATGTAATGTTTAGAAGTATTTCAATTTTTCCCTAAAATATCAGATATTATGCCAAACAGGTGGATTATATTAAAGATACCATTACATTAGTGACTGTGAAAGGTCAGAATGTAAAATACATCATAGATAAATTAAATAATAAATAAGCTACAGTAAGTTATCTATTTACTGATGCAAGTATCTCATTTTATTTTCATAATGGAACATCTTGTCAAAAGTTAACAAAGCAGAATCTATACAGCCCAAAAATGTGATATAAGTTTAACCCTATAATGTGATAGGACATAATAAGAACCCAACCTACCAAACGTTCTTAATCTTTCTAACAAAATTTTAAGACCTCCCACAACAAGGAAATTAGTTCCCAAGAAAAGACGAGATACAACTAGGCAGATCACAAATGAGTTATATAACACTATGAAATTTGGCATAGCTAACCAAGACTATTGTATTGCATATTTACCCATGTTTAATTCATGACAGAATAACTCTCTCCCAATTTTTATTTTTATTTTTTTTGGCTTTACAACTACAAGGGATTGAACCTATGACCTCTACCCAAATCCCACCCAGCCATTACCACATGTGGTAAGCCCAAGCAGCAACTCTCACTGAAATTAGTAATCTTTTTTTTCTCGTATCATGATGTAGAATAGAAACAGGGGAGAAGTGGACAAGTCAAACAAAATTTTACAAAAGTCAATATAACTCGAAATTGCTCCTCCAAATCTAATAATAAAGTGAGGCTTGATTATATATGTGGGTTCTTTTTGTTGGATGAACTAAAGCAAGAAGAAAAATTATAAGGGCCTTCAATTTAAGAATTAGAGAAAAAAAGAAAAAAGAAAAAAGCAAGCCAAAATGAGATGATAAAATTTTTTGATAGGGTGGCAACTTGAGCAACATGACATTCTCCGGATTCATATACAAAAAGTAAAAGGTATTCTAATCTGCCATCTAGGTTAAACTAAAAGCATTACAAGGTAACATCGAATACATCTTTAGTCTATCCTAATAAGCTACAATCCCTAGATGGCAATACTGTTTGTGAGAAAACATGCTTGCTTACATGACTTCCTTCATAGACTGGATGATGCAAATTACCCAAATGTTTTCTCTTTTAAAATTCAGCCATTAACGTTTGCTTGTTCACTCCTCTTGATAACTCCAACAGTGGACGAGACAACTCTTATGAATATTAAGGCCATACCAGTTTTTTACTCATCAATATAGTTATAAAGTGATACAAACTCCTACAGAAAGATGAAAATCATCATTAAGTTCTATATTTGTTTCTGACTATTCTAACATATTAAAATCTTATCGCACAAAATGAACTTTAAAGTCATTCATTTACAAGCACACTCCTCCTTTTTTTCCTTTCCATTTTTTTTCTGACAACATGGGCAACCAAGCTCAATGATCTCATCCCCTACTCTGATCTTCAAGGAGAAAGAGGTGCATTCGGACCTAATGGTCATTGACCACATATAATATAAGTACATGATGTAAAAGTTTCATTCATAAGTAGTTTATTTCCTCAGGTTTGCCAAATTCATAGAGGCCAAACAACCTGATGATATCCTGGCGTTAAGCTGCAGATAACTTGAAATACTGTTGGCAATCCCTCCATCGGAGACATAGGTATATGTTCAGACCATCTGTGCATATACAAGTTAACATAATCAAATTAATTCTGGCATGTAAAAAAAAATCCAAAAAAAATATCTAAGAGACAGTCACATCTATCATGTTCAATGACACGGAAGTAAGATACAAACAGCAACTATTGTTGTAAAATAATAATTCGATAATGCAAGCCTCTACCTCGTGAAAGAACCACTTAGAAACACCCTTCTTCCCCCATAAGGCCAGACAAAACGCTTTGGAATCAAAATGGGTCCTGATACTCCACTGCTCTCATGTCCTGTATCCGCTACTGAAGCAAACATTTCCCCCCGAAATTCAGCACCCACAATTCAGAGCAACTCCGCAACTCGAACACCCGCTAAAAGCAACAAATCTCAACAATCAGAACAATTTATCACAAGTCTCTGCCAACGGGATCCTCCACAGCAGAGCAGAGGACCCCTCAAGACTCACACATGCAGTGTAACTTCACAATCAACACCACAAATCCCCCACCTCTAAATGCAATACCCGAAATTTAACCACTATGCAACACCCACTAAATCCATAAGACTGTTAATCAGAGTTTCTGATCGATAATTCTCCACCTGAAATCAACGAATTACACTGCCAACAAGTAAGTAACCCAAAGTGCCACCATTGAGGGGACACAGTTTTCATAGCAACGAAGAATTTTCTGGTCCAAACTGTCACGCACACACACACACAAAAAAAAAAAAGATAATTTTACCAGGAGATTCGAAGCAGGAAGCCCTCGAGTGGCTGGAAAATAATCTAGCAATCAGCTTTTCAGTGACGAAATTTTTTTCACAAGGGAATTTAGGTCAAAAGCTGCGCCGAGAGAGGAAAGAAAATTGAAGAAATCGAGAAAACTCAAGGAGCAAATAGAATTGGCATTGTGGGTGGTTGTGGTGCGATTTCTGGGTGCAGAATGTGATGGAGGAGGAAGAAGCGAAGAAGGGAGCATTAAAATAAATTAGAATTACAATGGCAGCCCCCACAGCACAAAACGAGGAGAGAATAAAGGGAGAAAGAGAGAAACAAAGGGCCAAAAAACACAGTGCGCAGTAATTACGTGATGCTACGGCGAGAGAGGACATCTAAAATGGGTTGAAGAACAATACACAAGAAAAAACAAAAAAAATGTACACATGCAACCCGAACTATTTTTTTTTTTTTGGTAATAAGCCAAACTATTTTTTTATATATACATTAATAATACATAATATGTAAATATTACATAGCAAGTTGTCATGTTGCCTCGTTGTTTTTAGGTTGTGAAATATTTATTGATATTATTTTTTATAATAAACGTTTAAAGCTTATAAAATAAAATTAATTAATTTAGATTTTCTAAAATATATGGCACATTTTATAAAATAAAGTGTAAGTGGTAGTCATTAATAAAAAATTAAAAAAATAGATTTAAACAAATTTATAATTTATTATGCAATTATTTATATTTTGTTAAATTTTAAATCATTAATTTTTTATTAATAATTTTAAACATTATAGTTTTAATTTTTAAAGTTTATTTTTATTTTAAAGAAATTAAATTCAAAACTAACAATTAATAAATATTAACAATTGATCATAATATCAATATTCAAGAAAAAAATGAATATCAAAATAATCTCTAAATGTTAACTTAAAATGCCTGTCAAACTATAAAAAGACAAAGCTAGTTTTGTGTTCAACTAAAAAATATTATAATGCTAAATTCCTTCAAGAATAGAAAAAATAGTATAATGGAAACTTATATATGAAATGAATTATTAATTATTTTTAAAATAATTGTAAAATTTATGAATTAATAATTATTAAAATATTCCTTCCGTTGTATTAAATTTATTTTTGAAAATACTTATTTTAATAATTACTAACTCATACAAAAGATAAGTCTTATTTTAATAATTAAAAAGACATATAATTGGGTGGGGACTAATTACACTAAGTGTAAGTTTTAGTACATTTATATTATTTAATAATTTTTATAAACGTTAAATTTCATTACTTTAATCATTGAATTAAAATTTTTTATGAAGTAGATCAAGTTTATAAAATTTTATACAATTTAAAAATTAATTGATACTCTATCGCATTACTTTATTTTAACGTATAATTTATTTTTTGAAATATAAGTAAATATTGATTATTAAATTATATACCTATAAATATTTAATTTATCTTAAATTTAGCATATATAGTCATCAAGATAATATCATATGATTCAACGGTTGGATTAGTTTAATTTATATTTTATAAAAAGTTATTAAACGGTGTAAGTGTTTAAGACTTGCACGTAATATAAGTGAATCCTCATCCAATTTTAATATATGCAAACTTATTATAATAATTACTAACTCACACAAATGATAAGTTTTAATAATTAAAAATATATAATTTTTAATATATTTGCATTAAATCCTTAGTTAAATGTTCTAAAATTTAATAGTAAATATAAATGTATAATTCCAAACTGAATGGAATATAATTACAACAATTAAAATTAAAGGAAAAATTTTGTTTTCACATTTCTTCTATTAAAAAAAATACTTAATATGTGATATATTGTCAATATTTAAAAAAATTTTACATGTTAGGATAAAAATTATATGTGACATTAAAATTATAAAAAAGCAAAGCATGATTTATTTTTATATGTGATTTTATTTAAACTTTGCATTTTTTTTAAATCTTAAAATCATGTTTCAATTAATATACAAATCGTAATTCAAGGTATACGGTTAGTTGATGTTATAATGGTAAAATAAAAGTTGAAGTTACAACTTATAACTAATAAAAAAAATGAATTTTTTTCAATTCCAAATTTTTTTTTTATAAATTTATTATGAAACTAAGAATATTAGTGCTCCTAGTTGCAGCATACTCAATAAAAGTTTTAGAAACTATTTCAATTAATTAATTATACAAAAAATACCCATAGTGTGAATATTGTGAATTTGACAAATCCCCCTTAATTTTACAACTCTTTTTTGAATTACCTTCTCCTTGAGAAAATCCTTCTAAAATGTTACCCAAATTGTGCAGCACATGTCCCCCCAGTCTGTATTTTCATAGCCCCTCGATTTTACTGCCAACCGATCGGTCGCAAGAATCTCTTAAAACTTTGTTTTTCCGTTGTTACCAAGGAAAGGGGAAAGCAAAATGGGATCTTGTTGTGGGACCCCGACATCGGAGACTTTTTGGTATGGTGAGTGGGGATCTGTATGATTCATGATGTGATGGGTCGTGGTCTACTGAATCGACGGTGATTAAGTCCTTACCCCCGGGCCCCATCGGATCACAGGCCATTGCCCGCTGGGGTAGTGGTCTACAAGTGACCGTGATTTTCGGGCAGCTACCCCCACTGGAAGATGAAAATTCATTGCCGTGCGATGATTTGGCGATATTTATTTATTGTATGTTTTGTAAAATTTAATTTTTTTAAAAAAAATTTTTAATAAAATTTTGATATAAATTATTTTAAATATAAAAGTATTTATTATATTAATGAATGAAAATTATGCCAAATTTAAGTAGTAAATAATTTAGTTTATAATATGAATTGTGATTTTTTTTACAAAAAGTTATGTAAATTTGAGAGGGTTAATTTTAATTTATTATTAATATAAAAAATTATTTTATTTATTTAATTATAAATTAATAAATTAATAAATTTTTTATTAAAATATCAATTACTTAAAAAATAAAATATTTATTAATATAAATTAAATGATAATTTTAAAAAATTTCATACTAATAATAAATTAAAATTCAATTCAACTCAAGAAGTAAAAAAAAGAATAATAAGAGAGAGATAATGATAAATAACATCACTACTTCAAGCTTGATATGATGAAAATTATGATCGGTGTTACGTCAACTATTAACTCATTGGCTAGATACGTTTATTTTCAAATGGTGTCTCAAACTTAACAAAAATTAATCACAAATATTTATATTTTATGCCACTTAATTTAAAATAAATTAATATTCTGTCCAGCAACCCAGCTACTGATTAACAATTAAGAAAAGATTCATTTGCCATTATTGCACCTAACTAAGATTCATTGGCCATTATTGCGCCTAACTAGACGTCATTTTGTCCGAGCAATGTCCATAACATATTTCTGTGTGCGCGCTCGCGTTGTTATTACATTCATAGCAATACAGAATCATATAAATAATTGTATTTAAACTAAAGAGAAATTAATTGTGGCTAATAGGTCAATAAGAGTTGGATCAATTAGTGTGATTGAATTGTGCATTTCAAAATAACTTGAGTTTGAATTTTATTAAAATTTTTAAATAATTTATAAATATTATTGTAAGTTCTTACACGACCAATAATAATAATAATTCAGCTCGTGTTTAAAACAAATTTGATCTACGTTACAGCTCTTGTTTAAAACAAATTTGAAGTACTTGATAAGATGCTGGTGGCATGATTTCTATCATAGTCGCCGTGGAGTATTAACAGTTTAACACAACAGCTTTAGAATTCATATTCAAATAGCACATGCCTGCAACCCATATCCAAAGCAAGATTAAGACTTTGTCAAGCACCCGAAACACCTGCAATTAGGTTATTCATGTTTTCCATGATACGTGTGAATCCTCTGATCCAAGTTCCCATGTTATCATACAACAAACTCTTAGAACTTGTCATCCCATTATAATCCTCGTAAGACCCATTTATATTAATTGTTCAAGTGATTCAAGCTGGAAACCCTTGTTGCTGTGACTAGTTTGCTCAGAAAAAAACAAATGAACCCACCAATTTAGCATCGTAATTTAATTCAAATATGCTCTTGTTATGTCACTTCCAAAGCAGTCAATTGGTAGAAGTTTAAACAGATCACTAATTTTCATCATTCTTTTTTTAATTTTTGTGATGCATTTATACATTTGTTTTTAGTGTAAAACTAAAGTTTATTATCATTCTGTACAAAAATTTTACCATTCTCTTAATCACAAAGTATGGACAATTGCTACAAAATTAGATTAAACTGTAATTTCCTTTCATCAATCTAGGCTGACTCTAATTACCTTTATATCATGTACTTTTAATTACAATTAGCGCATTGATGGCATTAATGTGCTCTTTAATCTGTTTTTTTTTTGTATTCATAGTATTTAATAATAATATTAATTAAATAAATAAATACATCACAATATGATAACTTTAAAAAAAAATTAATTTTTTCTAAATCATGACAATATTTGATAAATAATATAATTAATTTTAAAATGTATTAATTATTAATTTATTATATTTATAAATTAATTATTTAAATGAAAATTAAAATAATTTCAAATAATTTCTTATAACTTTGATATGTGTTTAAATTTTAAAAATATTTTTTTTTATAATTTTAATTGATATTTTTATTTTTATTGTAATTTATAAAAAATTAAATAATAATAATATTTTTAAAAAATATAAAATTAAAGACTAATAAAATAAATTCTTATTATATATAGTATAGGTAACAAAAAAATCCCTCATAACTATCAGTTAAAAAAAAACACACAAGTGCACCGATGCGTTTAAGCTGATGCGGCTGTGAGTGTAGCCACTGACCACACTGCTTCATCTGTCGTCTTCTTCTTCCTCCGCCGTGTTAGGGTTTGCGCTGCAGAGTCGCTGCTTCCCTTTTTATTTCTTCTCATTCAGCTTCAGAGGCCTTTATCGTCAATCTATTATGCGATTCTTGGCTTGGATTTAGCCTTCTGTGTGGCTAGCAATGTCTACTCCATCAACCTCGTCATCCTTCTTTGCAGTCGTAATCGACAGAATCGCCAACGATGCACGATACGGTACGATATTTTGTTCCTTTGCACACCAGTTGATTGGGTTCCGCAAAGTGCAAGATTTTAGCAACATTAGGTCTATGATGTGTGGTGATCACTGTTCTTTTGGTTGTTGCCTGTGTTGTGCTTGTTAAAATGCTATAAAGGGACTTTAATATACTATCTATAATCCTTTTTGGCTTAATCATTAATCTGGGTACTTTTCAGCATGACCGCTGCTACGTACCTCCCTGTCTTATAAACAAGCGGCACACGGCAGTTCGCAATTGCTCTCAGCTTGAAAAATTTTGAGCCTTCAATCAAATCGGTGTTTACCCATTTACATTAGCGGGTAAAATAACTTAGCAAAAGCACCTGAATTAGGGTTTTTGATTGGCCATGGCTGATTTTCTTACCTCTACCCACCGAGCCAAGTGGATCTTCACTCCTCAACAGCTGGTACTTGTTTCATTTATATCTTCATCTTCATTATTCATTTGTCTTTCCTGTTTTCAAGAAGTCATGATTGATGATTCATAATCACGTCTGCTCCTCCACTAACGAAGGCTAATTTATTTTTTTTCACAAGTCCATTTGATTGCTTTAGAAGCAGAGAGATTTTAATTTGTACGTTGTCAGCACAACTGTTTTAAGAATTGCAAAGTAGGTTGGGTAGACAATTTTAATTCATTAGATGTTTAAAATTAATTGTTTTTGTGCTATTGGTGCACAAGAGAGGCTTTAAGGAAATTCTATTTCCTCTTATAGGGAGAAATGCATGGACACTCCTTAAACTTTAACTCATTTTAAAGTAGTCACCACAAACTTCCAAACCTGGATGAGAGTTCCTTGAACTATTTGAAACTTGCAAACATACTCTTTTATCCATCTACTAAACAAAGTTTAAGGACTTCTTACCCGGATTTGAAAGTTTATGGTGACTATTTCAAAATGGGGTAAAGTTATGGGTGTTTGTACATTAATCTTTCTTTTATATTATGCGTACATTATGGTTAAAGTATATCTGTTTCTGTTTTAGGTTGAAAAATACAGAGCTGCTAATCAGAGAGCCATACAAATTTTAGAGAAGGTATGGAGACTTTCCTAATTTACTTGTCAGTTACCCTCCTTTCCCCCTTCCTTATAAATATATGTACACACAACAGGTGCCAAGCTGGGAGTCTACCAGAATAAGCAATAAAAAGTTATGAAAGAGAGACTTTGATTAGTTCCTAATTTTTCTTTCAAAAGAACAAAAATACACAATAATAGCTTTTGTGGTAATATTTAATAAAGGAAAAGCAGATGACTTGTAAAGTTACAATGAAACATCAGTAAATCTATTCAATTTAGGATTTAGTAGTTGTTTTAAAATTAAGTATAAATCTACAAGAAGGAAACAAAAGCAAACATGTACCTTGCTAATTCTAAAGAATAAAGGTATCTTCAATGGCTTGTAGAGAACAGGATGTTTCTTTGGGATTATTCCTTCCCTGTGCCTCTATAAAACAAGCTAACGTAATGGTAATATGAATAGTATTTTACAATTATCAGTTCATGTCTTAGCTTTAGAATTTATTATAGACTAGCTTCCTTGACATGAGGTTTTGCTAGATAAGACATAGGAGAGGCCATAAATATCATTTGTGTGGTTTAATTGTCTTGTACTCTTGTTGCAGAAAATCCAATTTCAACTTAGAGTTTCATGAATTAATTTATATTAGTATGTTTGTACCTCTCATAGTAATCACAGCCAGGAGGCCGTAACGGAATAGGATAAGTTATACTTTTTTTTTTTTTTGGCTTTTTAGAATGAAGTGATGTTGGGATATGTTGAATAAAAAGTAGATTTTGAGCATCTAAACTGGATTCTTCAGCTGCTAAGGCAGTAAATGGCACACAACAATGCTATTAATCTATTAGAGGTGTTCTTTATAAATTGATGTGAATTTCAACCAGCAATCTTTAGGACCATAAACATTTAAATTTTTATGTTGTATATTTTCTTACTGATATGTTGGATGTTGTGGGGGACTGCTTTTCTTTATTCCTTACAGAATTTCATGGCATCATTGGAAAGTTTATTATTTGGTCGCTGATGACTATTAAATTTTTTAAAAGTGTGGAGCAACTCTAATGGAAGTAGATGTTGATGGGTCTTTGTCATATCCTGAACCCCAGATTACTGCAAAAGATAATGGTAAATGTTACTTCTGGAAAATTGACTCTTTTTCTTCTCAACGTGTAACTACCATTCTGTCTTTTAATTGCTTGAAAGTATTTCATTAGGTTCTTGTTCCCCCTGATTGTTTGTGAATTTCTAATTGTTCATGAGGGTAGTATTTTTTGTCAGCTGAAAAGAATTCTCGGACAAAACCCCTCAGTATTGAAGAAGAACAATGCATAAGGGTATTTTATGAAAACAAGCTGCAAGAAGTATGTAACAATTTCCACTTTCCTCATAAGATTCAGGTATGCAAGTTCCTCTCCAGATATTGTAAATGCAATTGTGAAGTAGTGACTGTGTTAATGAATTAATTGTGGAAACATTGTATTTCTATAGTCAACCTTTTGAATTAGTTTATGATATGCAGGCAACAGCCCTCATCTATTTTAAAAGGTTCTATCTACAATGGTCGGTGATGGAACATCAACCAAAACATATAATGTAAGATTTGCTTTACTCCATATGAGGACCTCTAGACTAAGGATGGCGGCACTCATTTTGTTTGGCTATATTAAATTGAAATTGGAACTCATCAGTCATCAAAGTATGGTGAATTCATATGTATTTTGTCTGAAGATGTTGAAATTTTGTTGGGATCTATTACACCCAATGAACTGCTTGTGAGATGAATTAGTCATCAGTTTTCTCTTCTGATTAATTTTTTTTTCTTTTCCGTATATTCCTAATGACACTTATACCTGATTACATTTGATGTTATCATTTGTTTGATTATCTGTCTGGCCCTTTTGGTGCTTCAATAATGTATTTTTTATTAGCATATATACAGTGTTGGATTAGTATTTTTTATTTTCTTGAAAGTTTTTATTACTTGTTAGCTTCTAAATAACTTGGATCTCAGATTGAAATGGTTCTTTTTGTACAGGTTGACCTGCATTTATGCTGCTTGTAAGATAGAAGAAAATCATGTATCAGCTGAGGAGCTTGGTAAGGGGATTTCACAGGATCATCAAATGATTCTCAATAATGAGATGATAGTTTATCAGGCATGGATATGCCTCACATATCAATTTTATCTATGTCTTATGTTTTGTTTTTATTCATCAATGACATGAAACCCTTGTTTTGCAGAGTTTAGAATTCGATCTTATTGTTTATGCACCGTATCGATCAGTTGAAGGTTTTATAAATGATATGGAGGTTCGTCTGTTTGGCCCATGAGTGGAATTGTTGAATATGTTTAACTTGATTATTATTTATTATATTTGCATCTCAAAATAAATCTGCAACTCTCTCTCTCTCTGGTTTAATTTTTTAATGACTTGTCTGCTAATAACATTGAATTTATTTAATATGTTTATATTTCATGCTGGAAATTGCAACCGTTGACATTGGCAGGAATTTTGCAATGCTGGTGATGACCAGCTTCAAATGTTGAAGGTACTAGTCCCTATTGTCCAACATGATTGTTGTTTGGTTGAACACATTGTATGGCCATGAGGAGTAGATGAATATTTATGCTTTTTATTTATTTATTTATTTTGCAATTTTCCCCCTAATCCCTTCTCTTTTGGAGCAATTTTTTTTTCTGGTTAACTATTGTTCTTCCCTAGTGGTAAAAAAAAAAAAAACTTTATGCCTCCTCTTCATTCAGAAATGCTCACTGTTTTCATGATTTGGTTCAAATAACTTATTGTCTGTCATGATAATGTTTCTCTCTTGATGTATAGACTTTGCAAGACACAGCAAGATTGGAGGTTGATAAAATGATGCTCACAGATGCACCACTTTTATTTCCTCCTGGGCAGGTATTCTTAGCATAGTCAATAAATTTTGAAACTCCCTTGTAGCATTGAGTGTTTTTTGTGACAAGAAGGAGCCAAAAAGATTCCTTGCTTTGCCTTATTTCTCTTAAGTATTCTAGAATAGAAATTCTGAAAATTTCTAATTAATGAAATTCATTTATCAGCCAAAAGCAAAATAGTCCATGTCGCAAGTCACAACCTAGGCTAAATTTTCTTTTTTATCCATAAAAAGGGACAAATATAATTGTTTTTAAATTGGATATATGTTTGCTAGGATTTCTTAAATCGCAACCCCCCGGGGACAAAAAAATGAAAAATCTAAGCTATATTTTGTTATTGCTGATTTGCAAAAAAAAATTTATCCATCTAATATCAATATTTTAGTTCAGAATTGTTTAAAATAATTTTGCTTCGAAATTTTTCTAACTACCTGTTTGTGTCTTTTGATACAGTTGGCTTTAGCTTCTTTGCGCAATTCAAATGCACTCCATAAAGTTCTTGACTTTGATAGGTACTTATTGCTTCGCATTTTTCAGTGATAATTGATTCTGACCTCCTTTCATTTTATAAGGTGGGGAAAAGGTTGGGCTGGTTTTTTGTTACTCACTTGTTATACTCTTGAAAACAAAATGGTCTGCCTGGGGGGTGATATTGTAGTATTTCTTTGACCAAAATTAATATATCTGCTTAGACATTCACTCTTTCACTGGCACTTAATTGCAGTTATCTGAGCAGCATTTTCTCCCGTCAGAATTCCATGCATACTATTTCCGAGCTTATAGAATCACTGAATGCAATTGATTATTGGGTAATTGTTCCTCATTCTAATATTTGTCATTAAACTGAATGACTGATGTGTAATACCCAATTTAACATTTTGTGTTATCTGGGAATGTTGTTGTCTTTCCATCTTACATTGATCAATTTGGCATTGACTATGTATGCAGGTTAGAAAATACAAATTTCCTTCTGAGAAGGAATTGAAGCATATCAACAGGAAACTGAAGTCTTGTTGGGGTCTTAGCTCACATGACGAGTACTTTGTTTACCCTTTATGTAGAATTGCTTGCTGGCCCTTCCTATCCATCCCCCTCTCCCCAAAAAAATGTTTTGAGAGAAAATTTCATGTTGCAATAATTTTGGATTGCTTTACAGGGGTAAGAAGCGGGAGAAGAAATCGAAGCACAAGTCCAAAAAGAGCTCAAAGGAAGCACAGAATATGCCACCTCTTGCCTAGCTTTATATACCTTCCAATTGAGCTACTCTTACTGAATTTGGATGGGATTTTTTTTATTTCGGTTTGGACATGAAGCATGACGTATTGTCTCAAGGGAAAGATAGCATTTTTCTCACCCTAGATGCAAGAGCATTAGTGACCAAGGAATCTTTGGAGAATCCCTGCTTCAGGAAGTCTGATTCTGTCATCTTTGTTCCTGCACTTTTTATGGCCCCCGATTGCCGTTTGTATAACTTATATATATGCCCAAATGGTCTTATTGCTTCAAACAATGTCCTACTCATTATTTTAGAGCTGACATCTTGTAATGTAATTCTCTTACCGAGGGAGCATCATTTTTGAATTCCCAGTGTCGGTTAATGTTCAGTTTTTGCAATTCATCAAACGTGGAATTTAGTCATGTCAGCAAGTATGGTGATTGAGAGTCAATTTTAACAATCACAAGCTGTTGCATATGGAGGTGGGAAAATGGTGTTGTTGAAGGAACTTCTGTTGTGATTCCGATTGCTAATCTTGAATCTGATATTTGTTTACCCGAAATCTGCATATTTGTTTGACATTTTTTTTATCGTTACCGTTGAGTGGTTTGTTTTTATTGATTATTGATTTTAGAGTAAATTTTTGATTTAGTTCTTTAAAAATTATATTGATGTAATTTTAATGTTTTAAAGAATGTTAATATTAATTTAATTTTTAAATTATAAAAAATAATATTAAAGTCTTTTTTTTTATGAATTGAAATTAAATTAATATAATTTTTATATTTAAGAAATTAAAATAATATTATTTTTTATAATTTAAAGATAAAATTGATATCATATTCTTTAAAAAAATTAAATAATACAAATGCAACTTTTGAGTTTTGGCTTGATTTTATATAGAAAGATAAAGATAACTTTGTAAGTGACACTGGCATTAACTGATAAAATGTGCGTGAGGGGATTTTTCCTGTATAAGTATGAAGTGTGAGAGGATAAGTTTTATTGTATCTAGCCTGAAAAAGGGGTTAAATTATTTTGGACACGTTCCAATAAATTATTTTGTGCATAATTAAGCTAATAGTTTTTTCTTTGTCATCTAATTAAAACTAAAAAGGCAAAAATAAGATCATTAATTTAAGTATATGTCAAAATTATTGGGACATGTGAATAAAATAATTTAACTCTTTTTGTAGTTTGGGGTAAGATACAATTTTCTAATGTAAGGTTTACTCTAAGTTATCCAAATCTTAACATCAAATTTGACAAAATTATAGAAATGTTTGTTGTAAAAATTACTTTTTCTCAATTATTTCTTATAATAAATTTTAAATTGTTTATAATTAAATATAAATATAATTCATTAAAATTTAATTTAAATAAAAAATTATAATTAAATAAAAACAAAAATAAATAAGTAAGAGTAATAATAGTTCATTTCTTTTTTATTTATTTGTTTTACAGTTTCTTGTGGAAACGTCACTTGCCGCAGGGGCAGAGCAAAACGTTGCCGCGGGCACCTTCAGGCTCCGCCTTCAAAATGGCGTGCCTAATCTCCATAAGCTTCGCCGCTCCTCTGCGTGCTTCTTCACAAACACTAACGAAGGTACTTTCTCTTTTTACATAGCTCTGCTTCAAACCCTAAATTCATGTTCGAGGCTCAATTTGGCTACTGGGAAACGTTTTGGGAAGGGGATAGCTTTGAGTCTTAATATGCTTCTCATTAGTATATGAAGTTCGAAACTTCTTTTTAACTTTCCATATCCATCAGATTTTGTGCACGGGTAGTTTTTTCACATCGTATATGAGCCCAGTGTTTGTTTTTGCATAAAACCCATATTGATTCCAGAATGCACAAAAGCATCTACGGACAATAGAGATAAATTTATAAAGGTCATGTTCTTGGAAAACCGAAAAAGAGCTCATTTTTATTGAAGTAAAATGCAGGACCCCTTAGAATCAAAATTCAGAAAAGCTGTCTCTCCTTTCAGCCAGTGAAAATTCAGGACCCCATAGTGTCGTGGACACTGATAAAAACACAGAGGGGACCAATCATTGAGTATTTTTAATTCTGTTTAATGTTGTGAATGGGTTAATATTAACGGTTTAAGTTTGCTCTGGCACCAATGTCTTCTTGCATGGCCAGAAAACCTTTGTTGCTGCACGTCCCTGCGAAATTTCTATCCCTTGATTGGTTCATGTGATGCTCTTATAATTAGAAAGGGAAAATTGTTTTGCCTTGTATGTTTGTGTTGCATGCTTATTACTTTTGATGACTTACCTCCAGGGAGGGCATCAATTAAAATCTGCTCTGGGTAGACTTTCAAGCAAAGCAACAGTTAGTACAGGTTTTTCTTTTCAATCTCTCACTCAATATCTGTATATTCAGAATTAGAAACATGATTTGTAGAGCTGTTCACCCTTTTTGCATTATAAATAACTGTTTGATAACTTTGATTTTCTATTCCTGCAGCGGTTTGGGATAAGGTCTTTAGCTACTTAACACTACAATACTCATGGTTGCTTATTACATTAACATGAGGATCTTGAAAATTTTCCCCCAGTAATTAACAGAATCTGAAACTATCAGGTAGCATTAATTAATATATCAAATTTAAACGTACAGCCTACATAATCATGTTGTTGGGTCATGTTGACTTCTTGGAGCTGAATTGATCATTATTAGGGTGTGTTTGGTGTGAGGGGGGTGAAGTTTTAAGGGGCTAAAATTTGATGAAAAGGTGGAATTACTAAACCATTTACTGTTTAGGTTGGATTAGAGTTGAATGTGCATCTTAATTTTGGCATATACTTTTAGATGTCCACTGAAAAGAAATGTTTATAGAAGTTAGACGGTGTTATAAGTTTCCAGTATACGAAGGGAGATCATCCAATGAGCTCAAGAAGGATGAATAAAATAAGAGGATAAATAAAAGAGCCAGATCTTGTGAAAAAAGGTGCTGTTTACCAGATCTTGTGAAAAAAGGTGCGGTTTACCAATCTTATTATGTTGTTTGTAGTTGTCTACATAGTACATACACATAACCTTGTGTGTGTGCGTGTGCGCACATGTGTCTATTATGCATATATTTGTGCTAAGTTCAACTTCAACTTCAAGATTCAGATGCAGGCAAATTTTGGAAGTTATATGGAACACATAATTTTGGGGATTGTTTTTTATGCTTGCATCATGTTTTTACTTAGCCTCTTTAATCTGACAGTTTATATTATACTTGCAGATCAAAATGTTCTTGGCACCTGCAGTTCAAATAAACGCATATTATCTGTGAATGGAAGCGGTCAACATTGCTTGATGTCATGCACAAGATTTTTATCTGAAACTTCCTCTTATAATTTGGATGTAGATTATTGCACTGGAATAGTAATATCTGGTTATTGGGTGGGACCTGATGCTGATGATGGGTGGGGATTTGTGGAAGCTGTTATTAATCAATTGACTTGATTTTGTTTTGTTTTGTTTTAGATAAGAGCTGACTTTGCTTGCTTTATATGAAAGATGTAAGTGGCACTCAATGAGTTTCCATTCTTCAAAGGCTCCTTAAACCGACCAGTTTTCTATAAAATTGAGAGTATCATGTAAAACCCATACTGGAGAGGCATATCTGTCATTGAAAGTTGAAACAGTTAGTGAGGGCTTGATAGATGGGTTTTCCCATATGGATGTCAGTGTGCACGTGCATTTGTGAATTATTTTAGGCATCATATCCGCATCTGTTGTTGACCAAGCTTGAACGTGGTGAAAGCACTGTCTTGTCTACCAGATAGAGGCTGCTGAAGTTGGCTGAGCTTGAATCTGGCGAAAGTATTAGTAATTCTTTACTCTCAGCTCTCCAAGCTTCTTTTGGACACCATTGTCACTGACTTTGCATTAGTCACTGAGACCTAGCTGTAGCTGATATATAAGCCCGAAGGCTGCATCTTCGCCTGACGGGATTGAGCATTCATTTTGTGAACGTGATGAAAGCTACATGGCCGATGTTATGTAATTATTCAATTTAGGCAGTAATACAGAACAGAACTAGAGACTATGAACAATGGGTCATTGATTTGGTTCCTATTAATATCTGGAATTTGTATTCCATATTTTATTTCTGAAAGATATCTTTTCAAATGAGTTAATTTCATTTTTACGCCTATAAATACACATCAGTTTTCGTTTGTCCTATGGAATCCCAATTTTTTTTTTCTAAGATACCAATATTAGTCGTTGATTTTTACAATAAATGCTTGAAGTTCATAAAGTATAATTAGCAACTAATAAATGCTTAACAATCAATCAAGGGTACAGGCATTCTGAAAAAAAAAAGAGTATCAAAATAATTCTTATTAATTTATAAGAGTTTTCATGATGTCTTAAAAATATGTTTGAATTGAGAGAGAATGAAGCAGAAGGAAAGAAAAGAAAAAATTTATTTAAAAAGTTTAAATTTAAAATATTTAAAATAAGTTTTTCCTTTCATTCTTTTTTTTTTTTTCAATTCAAAAGAAACTTAAAAGTATTGTTATTCTTGATGAATTGTCAAATATTTATTAGTTATTAATTTTTATAATAAATATTTAAAATTTTTAAAATATAATTAATAATTAATAAGTAGTTGACTAATCAAAAGTCCTAATATCATGAAAAAAATAAGGATAGGGGAGCAATCCCTCTATTTTCTATGTTTATTATGTAACTGACTTGTCTGCCTTCTTTCCTGATCGTTGAAATATGGTCTTCATGTTCTTTTCGCTGGTCGCCGTTTGAATCATTTGTATTTGTTTGCCCAGGTTTTTCTGTGTTATACCCCTTAGCATTCTGTTGCAAGTTACGAACAACGATATCTTCAATTAAATAAGTATCATGTTATATTTAGACTTCGCTTCCATTTCTGGACTGGAATTCTTAAATTTTCGGTGAAAACTCATATTTATACCTAATAATATGGATTCTGTGTGTAATGTTTCCATGCCATCGCAAAAAAAAAAAAAAAAAATAGTTGCTTCCACGTTCCATGCTGGTCACAGTAGCAGTTTGGAGGGAAGTCCTATAATTTGGATGCTAAGCTTCTCTTTCAGTCTTCTCTCTCTTTTTGTATTTACATTGAACTTCCTTTCTTTGGATATTCATTTCTTTTTCTCTTTTAATTTGATCGAACCTGGTTATCTGATCAGCAACATAGTTGTTACTGCTAACTTTGATTGGTTAGGTTTGCAACCTGCAAACGGATGAGGTTGCTCAAGTACTTTACATGTGTCAAGCCTAACAGAGTAGATAGATAGGTCCATGTTAAGGTTAGCAGAGAGAAAATGATTACCGAGCAGTGATATGATACAAAATAAACACAAAGAATAATGTTAGGGGTATGTTATTCACTCTACAAAATGCTATTTAACTAATTAAAAAAATTATTATACCAAACAAAAGCTTAAAAATATATATAGAAGTGAATTTTTTCTTTTTTTGAGATCACCAGTTAAAGTTATGATCAATTTATTAACTGAACTAATTACCAAGCCAAGAACTCTAATCATAAAACATGCATAAACTGAACTTTCGTTGAACACTTGTTATAACTGATTATCCCTGTGAACTTATTGCTAAAAAAGGTGCATAACTAGAAAGGCTTGAATAATGGATTTCAATTTGGTGGGTTTGTAGTTTATATTTAGCCTGTGCTAGCATAGCTGAAAGACATATTACTGATACTTCTCAACAGTACATGTTTGAGAATTAATTATATTGTTCATAAGAAAATTTCAATCAGCATGAAAAATCATAACATGAAAAGGGACCCACGTCAAGAATTCCTTTACATAGCTGGGAGAAGATCAAGAGAAGGGACATCCTGAATTACTAAGAAAATATACAACAAAAGAAAGTAAAAAATATCTCAAATATGGGATAGATAAATATAAGACAGATCATATTAATTAGTATTGGATCTCTTAATAGTACATATAGAAGCTTCAAGCTTGAAATTTTGATGTAAACTTATTAACATGTGTTGACGAAGTAATTATACCATTATGAAGTTATAATTAACTCAGACTGATGTATCATGTGCTATAACAATCTAATATTCAGAGTTCCTGCATGGAGTATGGAACAGTGCTACCACCGGCATTCACTAAATTCCACGGAATACTAAATTAAATGAAGGTGAATAGTTATCAATATCAAGATTGCAGTCTAGGAAATGTGCTCCTAGGCAAACAGCTATGTGCATAGAATATATGTACTCTAGTTTTGCGCTGATGAGGTTCTGCAACTTACATGGACCACAACCCATGAGCCTTTGCCTAGTACTGTCCTGAAAACAAGGGTACATTTGACGCGGTTTGCCATATTGGTTGCTAATTGCCAGTCCCCACTCCCTCAAAAGGAATGCTATGCAGGCAGGTTATGAATCTCGATGCCGCAATTTCATGGTCGGAGGCAATGGGAACACTGTTCATATGTGACAATCATATTCCATTATATGCTTTGTAGTCGGTTACAAACTTTATATGTATGCGGTTATTTATTCTATCAAGAAATTAAACCATAACTTAGTGATGAAATACAGGTAAGTATACATACCTAGTACTAAGAATTGTTGTTTTCAAAGTAATATGGTCAACAACATCATTGCATATAATGGTATAGTTGGTCCAAAAGTTGTGGTTTCTGAAAACTGCCATAATATTAATTCTAGACTGGTGTCAGTTCTTTGTTTTAGAGGTTTTTATCTCTCAGATGAAGTGTCAGTTTTAAATAATTAATATCAGGATCTCCCTCTAAGATTACTTTTGCCTCTTGCAGACGCGGAACATCTCTCAAGTGTTGGGACCTTGTTATGCATACCAGACCTCAGAATTCATCTTTGCTAGTGTATGCATACAAGTGTGGGTCAGAGAAGAGAGAGAGAGAGAGTGTGAGAGAGAGAGAGAGAGAGTATAAGCCTATAAATATAATGTAATAGTTGAGAAGTGGTCCTAAGAGTTTGTTTAAATCGTAGGATATTCATACTGAAACCCTAATTCTGACAGAAGTTCAAATTGAACAGGGCCTTGCTATCAACTTTAATGGAAGACGATGCCCTAATAGTTCATTTGAAATATAGTAAAATGCAGGCATGCCTGAGATATGATTCGATTTTCACGGTTAATTATGCACATGTAAAGCAACGATATAGTGGTCCCTGGTTCCAGGGTTAGAAAACCAAAACCTAGTACATTATATGTGCCAGTTTATTCTATAAGACTATAACACTCTATAAGACTATAACACCTTTCACCGTTATTAGTTAATAATTCACTTCTATTTTGGTTACCAAGCACATTAATATAGTTATCGATCTGCAGTTAAACCCGCATTGAAAAGGCTATTGTATGTATATATTAGCTGCATGATGTATAATTAGTTAAGGACAAGTTGGGAGAGATCTCAAGCATATTGAACTCATCAACTTTTTCTTTCCATCTTATGGTAAGTTTCGTGTCCCCTTAAAAATGTAGTGAAAAATTTAGGGGTGAGTTTTATATGGAAGTTGTAAGGAAAATTCACTCATCAATTTTTCACTCCCAATTTTAAGAAGATATATACCAAAATGACTCTCAGTGTGTGTTTGATATGGAGTAAAAATAGGAGTAAATTTTTTACCTCCATACCAAACATACACTTAGGAGAGAAGGCTTTGTCATGCGGAATTTGGGTGAGGACAATTAAAGAACTGCTGAACTTCTAAACTAATTATGTTAATTGGAACAGTGAAATATGATAGTCTTGACCGGTTCTGATAATTTCTGTAGGTTCTGTATAAACATTAACAGATGATCTATATCAGTGGAGAAGTGACTAACTCAAGATATATAGCTATATTGTAAGACAGTAAACTAACGTCATTGCAACACGAAGGAAGGTTGTAATTCTGGAGAAAATTAAAAGACATGGATTGAAGACACCACCGGATCAGTAAGCCAGCGAGCCGGGGGATAAGTTTTCCAGTACCAAAAGAAAGGAAATGGTACTATAAAAAGAACTAAAAAAATGAAAAGGGTTCCATTATATATGACCTGTTTTTTTCTCAGTTCAAAACCTTGCAATTTGGACTATCTGTATAAGCTGAATCTAGAAACTGCATTCATTAATCCTGCATCGTACTAAAATTTTCCGTAAGTCATGAACATGAAAATCATGTATTGCTAAGCGGATCATAAGAAACCTGCAGCTGCTTCATAATCTTCCTAATTATAAGCTATTGGAAAATTAACCCAGAATCTTACTTGGATGTAAATATCTTCAGCAAAAGTTGCCTTTGTACCTTTCTCACCTGGCACTTTTATCTTCTAGAAATGCTCAGAATTCAGATCTATGTTTGTTAAGGAAGTACTGCTAGTTTTCAAAGAAAATTAAGAGCTACTTACTAGCTAGTTCTTAATATCCAAAATATAGATTACAAAAGCTCCTCTCCAACGAAATGGATGCTGAAGTACACTAGCCAGCTATGTAAGATAGAAGGGAAAGTCCCCCTATTTGAGCAGATAGTTGTAAATTACCTCACAATATCCAACAAAAATTAGAAAAGTTCTTCTGTTGCAAATTACCTCACAATATCCAACAAAAATTAGAAAAGTTCTTCTTCGATTCTGTGTGCCATTGCAAATTACCTCACAATATCCAACAAAAATTATAAAAGTTCTTCTTCGATGCTGTGTGCCATCACTCATCACCTTGTTCTATCTTCAGAAAGACAGATACTATATTCATCATCAGGATTGATTTGGAGGAGGGTTTTCAGCCTTCTCAGTAACCCTAAACTCTAGTGGAGCTCGAATTTCACTTTGCTTCTCATGTTGGCTGCTAGTTTTCGTTGCTGATCCTTCATTCTTTTCTTTGGCCCTGTCAGGTTTGTTCTGATTCGCTTTCTCCCTTTCAGCTTGCCTGTATTTATGCAAGTACCTTCCTATGGCCTCAGCATAGTTATCAAACCCTAAAGCACTTAGAGCCCAACAGATGTCATCCCCATTAACAGTCTTGCGATTCTCCTTGTGACACTTGTCAGAGGCCTCACCAGTCACAAAACTTACGAACTCGGTAGCACATTCTTGCATTAGTTGCTTTCCTTCTTTGGAGATCTTTGCACTAGGAGGAAGAATTTGCTTCATGATTCGACCCACATTGGCAATCGGCAACAATCTATCTTGCTCATTGTCCATTGCTAAAATCAGATCAGAAACTATTTTCTTGCATCCTGCTTTTGTTCCATGGACAAACTTGTTTTTAAATAGATTATCTGTTTATACATGTGCGTGAAGGTAAATGCAATTTTTTGTGAACACGATATTAATGTCTCATGTAAGGACGCCAGTATATTTATTGTAATATAAAATATGACTGCAGTGAACAAATCAATAAATTTGGATCCTCTTCTTTTTCTTAGAAACATGATGATACGAAAATACACAAATGACTTCTATGAATGACTGATGAAAACCCTACACAAATAATGGTAACCATTATGTTTGAAACTATTAAAAAATATAATTGATTTAATTTGATTTAAGTTAAAGTAATTTAATTTAATTTAAAAATTATTTTTATGTTTGAAAATCATTATAAAATTAAATCAATTTCTATTTTATTACTTTTCAAACAAAATATTTCATTTATAAATCAAATCAATTCTTAAAATTTGTAATTCCAAACACACTTTAAGTGTTTAAATTGAAAATTTTGTATTTTTCTTTCTTATAATATGATAAAATTATATTCTTAATGAAAAGAAAAGAATCCAAATAATCTATCTTGCTCGTTGTCTTTGCTAAAATCATATAACTATTTTCTTACATCTTACGTTTTAATCCATATAAATTTAATTATTTTTCAATAAATTATCTGTTTATACATGCACATTTAGGTAAATGTAATGTTATGTGAGAATTTAACTTTCTTAAAATGAAATGTATACTTTAGAAGGTAAAGTGCATTGTTTATATCATCAATTAAAAAATTAATGGTTTAAGATTTGATAAAATAGAAACACATAAATAACAAATTATAAATTTATTAGACTTACATTCCTTAATTTTCTTATCGATAATTATTTATTATTAGAATCATAACCATTTTGTGAAACATGATGTGAATGTCGCATGTAAGGACAACAGCATGTTCATCCTAATATGATAGATAGTTGCTGTGGGTATATTAACAGTATTAATTATAGTTGAGTATAATCTAATTATTACATAAAAATACTTTAAGAAGTGGCTAATTTGAGCTTAAATCTATAATTCCGTTTAATATACGAGTACATTATATATTATTCATAATAAATAAAATGCACATATCATAATATGGTAGATAAGGTAAACTATATAGTTAACTCTCTCTTTTTCTATCTCCACTAAGATTAAAAAAAAAAAAGAATATGAATATGATTTGGTTTCACTGATATAATATATACAAGAGACTCATAGATCCAAAAAATAAAAACTAGTATAATTAATGCCTAGCATCATGACCTAATTCAATTAGAACCTGTAAAATGAGTAAAAATAATTGGTTTTAAGTTAGAAGCTATGGGAAAAATGATATGTTAACAAAAACATGATGATCAAATGATAATGCATGAATTAATCGTATATATATGTGTGTGTGACTGCAGTTTTCCAAGGGAAATCGACTTAAATATATGGAGGTCCACCATCTGCTTTCTATTTTGGGTGGAAATGAAGCTGAGTAAGTAAATTATATATATACCTACATCTGGGACAAGAGGTAGTTTTAAAAATTTTCAAAGTTTTGGAATCAAAGGCTTTCTAGCTGAGGTACCATTGGTCCCCACTGTCATTCCACTTATATCCATATAATATATAAATATATATAGCACTCTAATTTATACCCTTAAATTCATTTATTAGAGAATAATGTAATTATCTTATTATTCGTACTACTCACATAAGTGGAGCACATTTGTGCGTTCTCATGTTGTGGGACAGATCCGACATAAACGTACCTAAAAAGAAGTCTTTACATACCGTAGTGTTTTATCATGGCTCTTACTTTAGGTTAAATAATGCTTTTGACGATCTTTTGTGGCAATCGCATATTTCTTCTTTTATAAATTCGAATTCGTTAGGTTTTCTTTATATCAAAGTCTAGAATTCTTTAACTTTCACATTAGATATTAACAAAACCTAATTAATTAATTAATGCTTAGATTCTTAACATTATGATATATTTAGATATCATGGAAACCCACGTCTTCTAGTTGTTAGGATTCCGATATAAAGCACTTACAAGTAAAGAATTTAAGTTTACAGTGATCTCATGCATGTCTTCACAGTGATTCGTCTTATTTACAAAAATTAAACATATGACGTGGGTTCCTCTTAAATATTTAAGGCTATACTAGCTAGGTTTATATACCATCGTGTTAATTAATCAATGTTGATCAAATTAATGATTAAATCTTTACAAATGATCCAGTTATTTGATTTAATTAATTCATTTATTCAAAATATATAAACTTTTAAGGAAAAATCTGCTTTTCTTTTGTTCATTATGATTTAACTTTCTAAGTACGAATCTCTGCTAGCTGGGGAACCTTTTAAGTGCATAATGAACTTTAATATTGCTTTTCAAGTCTAAATTAATAATGCTCTTATGAGCAGAGCATGAGAGGTAAAAAAAAATAGGGGAAGAGAGAAATAAAAGCGAAAGTAAATCTGTAGGTGCTCTAATTTTTTTTAAGAAAATTAAAATGTCATTTTTTTTGGGATGAATTAAAATGTCATTTTAAAAAGAAAGGAACTAGTTATTTTATGTACGCATCCAATTATCCACGTCATATTCTCTTTCTAAAAATAATATCATCGTATTTTTTAAATAATATGCAAGTTGATTAATGGACAAATCTAAAAATAAATTATGGGTTCATTTGGCAAAACATCAGCTTAGAGGTTTCCTGATTATAACTAGCTATATAGATTGATGACAGATGAACAATTGGATATGCACCAAGACGCCTGGGATTAATCTTTTTATTGCTGATCTATAATAATTGATGCATTTTATGCTTTTGGTTTTTGGTCAGGGATGCATTTTGTGTTCCAAGAAGTTCCTTTAATTTTTGAGTAAAATCTATTTTTAATATTTAAAAAATATATTATTTATCAATTTCATCCTTTAAATATTAATTTTATTAATTTCATCTTTTAAATTTTGAATTTATAATAATTTTATTCTTTTGAGATATTAAATTGATAAAATTAAAAAAAATAAAAATAATAACATTTGTAATTAGCTTAAAACTTAAAAAATTAAATTATTAAAATTAATTTTTAAAGAATGAAATTGAAACTAAAAATTAATTTTAGTTTATTCTTAATTTTTATTTTTTTTTTCTTCGTTTATTCTTAATTTTTCTATACGCAATACCTCAATAGTTATTGGGGCGAGTATCTTTTTTGGTCACCTATTGGGCCGAGTAGTGAGCAATTGGAAGCCTCCTTTGGAGGACGAATTGAGAGGCTCGTTTAAAACGATCCTAAAATGAAGACCCAAAAAAAAAACCATCCTAAAACTACAAAGCAACCCAAGCCATTAAGTTCAACCCAGCAAGCTATAAGCCTCCTGGTCCAGGAAATACCATTGGGTTATAACTGGATTTTGTTGTTGCATGGTTCTTTATTTGTTTTCGGAACGAAAAACTCAGAAATGGGCAAAACCCAATAGCTAGAAACATAACGGCATTGAGCTCTACTCTATTGTCGGTTTCGTATTGTATAAAAAGAAGAATAATATAATTAATAAATATTATTTATATTTAAATAAAATATTAGATAATAATTATAGAGTAGTGTTATTGTCATGTGTATATCAAGATTTTAATTATGTCTACCCAATTTATTTAAATATTGAAATTAAAAGACAATGTTTAGGTTATGTATAATAATATAGAAATCTTATTAGTAATATTGCTAGCACTGTTAAAAAAAAAAAAGTAGTTTAGACCATCCATTTAAAACCTCTCAATTGATTGTCTGATTCAATACGGGACAACGCTTTGCTAGTTTTCCTTAAACGGTCCTCACTTTAGTTAGGAATAGAATATTAAACTTCTTTGAAAAGTTAATATTAATCTTTAAAACCAAAAATTTTCAAAACTGAATAATGTGTTTTCTTTAGAAAAAAGAAATCATTTAGTTTTATTTCATGTTATTTTTCTCTGGAACTTTGGTAATCTACACGACATTACGTAGTTATTTGATAATTCACATTTTAGAAAATAATTAATATAAGGAATATATTAGAATATAAATTTTTGGATCTGATGATGATGTCGCTGAAGTTTTTATTTTTATTTTTTTTGAGAGTTAGGCTGATTGTGGAATCAAGACGCTGCACAAATCATTCCAAGACTTTAATATTACTCTTTATTACTAAAATTTTTATATTTCGATGAATGTAAACCACAATATGTTCGATGGGTCCAAAAGCTTGCGGATACTGGTTGGACGACGCAACTTAATATTTTTATTAAATTTTTGCTGTGTTATTGGCTGGGCGGCCGTGCCAGCTCCCTCAGTCATGTGCTAGATATTGGTTAAGTTCAAAATATGACACCCTCCATTTTATATTGTTATATAACTGTTATTTTTTTATACGATTTAATTTTAATTTATTATAAGTATAAAAAAATTTTATATTATTATTTAATTATATATTATTTAAAGTTTAATTTTATACATAGTTATTATTTTAATTAATTTTTTAAAATAATTTAATAATTTATGATTAAATAATAATATAAATTTTTTTATATTAATAATAAATTAAAATTTAATTATTTTTTATATTATACATAACAATATTTATTTGTACGCGTCCCAGGAGAATTTACATTAGAATCCAAATTGATTATTTCGTTTTCTAGAAACGAAGTATAATAGTTTTAATAACCTATTTTGCAATTTTTTGTTTAATGTATATCAATTCTGTTATTTGCATGACTATTTTTTTAAATTTCTTTTCTTTTTTTTTAATTTTTATGAACTAATATTTAAATAACTCTGTGATAATAATTCTGGTCATTTTTCTTTTAGGACATGCATATTTGACGGTCTTAATAGAATATAAATTTTTAGATTATTAAAATTTGTTAATACTCTAAACAATCACCATTCAATTCACTTTAAAAAAAATTATAACTGAATAAAAATTAGCCTGCAAATCAAATATTTGTTGAGAAATAATTTGCAAACTAAAATCAGAAAGAACTGTCGGAAAAATACTAAAGTAAAAGTGCAAACGAAGACAAATGAAGAACAAAAATTTAAAATGAAGAAAAAAAGAGATGATAAGCTTGTGAGTCCCAATCATATTTTATATTGTTTCCGCTAACATAGCTCTACGTGTCTACTATTTTCAATCGGTAATTTCCAGCTACATATATGGCTATTTGGTATAAAAATAATGGACCATTTTAAAATGCAAGAAACATTATCGAATGCATATTTTCAATATCATTAAACACTGGTTTACTGTTTGTATTACAAGTTGATTGAAAAGCATGCGACGAGCTAAGATTTTTTTAAATACACGTTGACTCGTCAAATATATTATACCGATTACTAACTCAACATACGCGTAAATGAAAATCATTTATTTAAAAAAAAGATAATTGAAAGTAGAAGATACAATTTAAAAAATAAAATAATATAAAAATAAAAATTTAAAATTTAATATACAATTAATTAAATGTTTTTTTTAATTTTTTAAATCAATAATTATTTATTTATACTTTATTTTTTTAAAATACCCATAATTTAGAAGATTCAAATTTTAATATTTAGTGTACCGAAAAAAAATTTTAATATTTAGTCATTCGATATGTACGATCACATGACTTTTAATCATGTCAACTCAACGAGATTGTCACGAACTCGGCCGAGTCGCTTGTTTAAGGATACTCAGCGTGTTTTGAAACTGAGAAAGCACTTTATTTTCTTCGTTCCCTCTTCTCTCTCTCGTGCTCACGCCCCGCAAATTCACCCTTTGTGTTCTGTCCAGCCATTCAGGCCAAGTTCCTTCCCAGCAGGTTCTCTTTCTTTCCCTTCTTCCTTTACGTCTTTTCCTTGTGCCTTTGTTTTTTTCGTACTTGCTTTAATGTGTCTGATGATGCTGAACTTTGACATGGTATGTGCAAATCAACTCAAAATATCAGTACCCATTTTCTTATGTATGCTTCCCTTTCGCGTTAGCATTTGACGTTTCAAACACTTCCGCTGAGGTTAGCAAATATTCATCGTTCTCTTTTATTAACCATTACCTTGTCCAATGTGTCTGTCTCTGTGCTGTTACTCTGGATTATGTAGTTTGTGTGTGTATAAGTATAATAATATCGGATACCAAGAAAGATCCTTAAATGTTTCTGGGTCCTTGGTATTTCGATTAATTGTTAGCAGTATATGGTTGTAATTATGTGGGTATACTCAATCTTCTTGTCAATGTAAATGCTATTTTCTGGTTTCCATTATTTCTTATACCTTTCCTCGGTTATACTTCTGAGTCTGTTTTTGTTTATTAATCTGCAAGCATCCCCGTTAGCTTTGATTATGAACTTACCTAAAAGTGGATCTGGGGTTGGTTTTCTTGTAGTTGGCTGGTAATCAGAATTCCTCGCGTTGATATCATTTTCCACAAGGGGTTCCCCCCCCCCCCCCTTCTTAGATAGCATATACAGTGGTGGTTCTATGGTGTAATTATTCTAAAGCTGTGTGTCAACGAGTGAAGAATGTTGTCTTCGAGAAGGAGTAGCCAAATTGGCTTTGCTTTTCTGGCAAAGGGAATTGAGAGGGTTTTATGCGACTGCTTTAGGTAGCTATTGTTAAGGATTTTGGTGCTTTACAGTATTAGCGGTGGTTGTAGTTTGTGGGTTCTAATTACCTTTGGTGCAGAACAAAAAATTCTTTTGGAATTATTGGCTGACAAAGAATTCCTTCCCCAAAAATTTGCTCTTTCGTTACTTGTACTCTAATCCTGTACAGTGACCTGCAAATGCTTCAGTGGCCAAGCACAGATTGCAATTTAGGGCACTAAAAATTCATTATTATATTTTTAATATTTGGATAGGATATAACTTCATACCTAATAAAAATGGAAACTCTTGTTATTTAAAAGAATATATATTAAAAAGCACTAGCCATTCAAATTTTTACATTTGACTTGTTTGAACTGCTTCAGCATAGTGCAAATAACTTGATCTCTCGTACTGTCTTTTAAATCCACCAGTACGTTATTAAAGATTTATGATTTTCTTAATACCCAAATAAGTAGTTCATAGAGTTTATGGATAGTTTGAGTTTTAGAGAATTTAATAGTGGTGACAAAATTGAAGGTAGCTAATATTTTGTTAGATAGCTAATATGCATATATCGGATTGAAAAATTAGGAAACAGACAAAGATTAGCAAAAAAGCTTCAAAACTTGAATACTAATGGTTATCAAAACTGAATGCCTTCATTAAGTATGATGCTTTGCACAAGCACTGGCCAGGAAAATGTGATTGGCTGGTGACCAATTAGTGGTACTGCCTGTGTAATATTTTATACCTAGTTGCAATTCATGTTTGATGTTCTTGAGCATGTCTTCTAATCTACATTTCCTTTATAGTATCCTCAAGTGTTGATTGAGTTTATAGACTTATAGTTATTGAGTTTATTAGCCTATGTTGCTTGGCAGATGGAGTCAATTCCCCCGGATAATGATAATGTCATGGAGCATGTATCTAACATGCAATCAATTCCTCCAAGTTCTCCTGATATAAGCAACATAGTTGGAGCCCCACAGTTGAATCCTCGACTTGGTCATGAATACCAGGTGGAAGTTCCTTCCATGGTAAAAGAATCAGAAGGGCTTCAACTTCTAATGAATCCTGCTGATTCAGAAGTTACCCATGATAACTCACATTCCTTTGTAATGGGTTTACCCATCCCACTCATATGGGTGCATAATGAAGTGGAGGATAGTGGACATGAAGGATGGGGATATCTTGGAGACGATGGTGGTACAGTCAATGTAATTGAACCTGCAGAAGCAGCTAATGTGAAAAGGAACAGTATATCAGGCACTGGAAAAGATTTGAGACAAACCACTTTTCAATCTTTAATGACAGGAGACAGCAAGTTAGGTCAACTGGGTAAAAGCAAAAGTTATCTAATGGCCCCTGGCACATTGAGTAACTCCTGGAGTGATGCTGATGTAAAAAGTTTTCTCCTTGGTTTGTTTATTTTTGGGAAGAATTTTATTCAGATAAAAAGATTTTTAGATAACAAAGGGATGGGGGAAATACTGTCATTTTACTATGGCAAGTTTTATAAGTCCGCTGAATATCATAGATGGTCAGTCTGCAAGAAAATTAAAGGGAGAAAATGTATGACAGGGCAAAAACTTTTTACTGGATGGAGGCAACACGAACTATTGTCTCGCTTGAATCCCCATGTCCCAGAAGAATTTCAAGATACTTTGCTACAGGTATTCAACCTTGCTATCTTTGAGAATCCTTGTCTCCAGCGTTGTTAATGAACTACAGTATGTACATTTCAGTTGCCAGATGATTAGCTTAGCTCGTGTCTCTGCATTCTATATTGTCAACATTTCTTTCATTTTCTTTGATTTAGTCATCTACAAGTTGCAAGGTGGAATTTCCCCTTTGGGATTTTAAAGATAGCCTTCTTACTTCTTTCTTAGAGTTTTGTGATCTGTTTTATGACTGAATAATAGTTTTATTAACAATAATCTGGTTTATGTGATGGCTATATGTATAAAGTATATAATAGATTTCTGCATTGTTTTTAGGACTTTGACAAGCCAAACATAAATTTGTATATGTGATGTATGTCTCAATGGCAAGTCAAGGGTGAAAGGTATTTGGAGTGTCAATTTTAATTTTCCATGCATGAATCACTTAATCTTCCAGTGTAAGTGTTGAATTAACAATGATAAGATCATTAAAAAAAATTAAGTGCCAGCTAGCAGTATAGCATTTGTTAGTTAGGTAATAGATGTTATTCTTTATTGCTCAAATGGTAATGGGTAGTTGGATTGAGGGTCTTAAGTCCAATCCCTTATGCCAAAAATTAAGGGAGGCATTGACTGTTTCTATGGATATCAAACTATGTTTTGAGACACAAAATAACCATCCCTCACTTAGTGGCTTCAATGTCACGGCAGAAGTTGGGTGCTTTGGTTTGGGACTTTGGGTTTGCTTTGCTGTTGATTGTTGGATTGTGAAGATGGTCTGGACTTTGAAAGATTGCATGCATGATAATTTACTCCTTGACCTAAGTTCAAGTGTTTAAAATCAATGTCTATACCATACTCGTTTACTAGATCAGATTTATGAAAAAACTTTATATAGAATGGATATCATGGCACAATTCCACAACTTGATCAGGAAGCACATTTGTAATTTCATCGTATGCATCAGACATCAAATTGGTCATTTTAATATGCGTTATTTTCTACTTTGCATTTTCCTAATCTGAATAATCATGATTTACTAATATACCAAGTATTTATTTCTTTAATATTACAGGCTTTGTACCTTAGATACAATGGTTATTAAGGCAAAATAGCTGATTGAATTATTATCCTACTATGATGTACCAATGATTATTTGGACATTTATGGTCAATGACTCAATGGACTTTTATTTGTTTATCATAATTTCAGTTTGTGTCATTTTTGTCCTTCAGTCTTCACTTTGCTTATGTCTATAATCAGGTTTCTAAGTCGTATGTGGAGGGCAGAGCTTCTCTAGAAGAATACATCTCTTTTTTGAAGTCTACTGTTGGACTTGGTGTTCTTGTGGAAGCAGTAGGTATTGGTAAGGAGAAGGAAGACCTTACAAGCCTTGCTGTGGAACCTGGGAAGAACAACCGGGTGTTTTCAATGCCAACTAGCAAAGCTTGGTCTTCCCTTGGCCCCAGTGATATAATAAAATTATTGACTGGAGAATTTCGACTGAGCAAAGTCAAAAGTAATGATCTCTTCTGGGAAGCTGTTTGGCCCCGCTTACTGGCAAGAGGTTGGCACTCTGAGCAACCAAAGAATCAAGGCTATGTTAGCTCCAAAGGTTACTTGGTTTTTCTTATCCCTGGTGTTAAGAAGTTTTCAAGGAGACAACTTGTGAAAGGTGATCATTACTTTGATTCTGTTAGTGATGTCTTGAGCAAAGTAGTAGTCGAACCAAATCTTCTTGAGCTTGAAGTTGAAGAAGCTAAAGTTAGTAGCTGCAACAATGAAGAGCCAGAAAAGGGATCAAATGAGGATGATCAATCTGATTATCATCGCCATTGTTACCTCAAACCCCAAGCTTCCACTTACAATATAGACCATATGAAGTTCACAGTTATTGATACCAGTTTGGTGCATGGGGGGAAGTCGTCTGATTTAAGGGAATTGAAATCTTTTCCTGATAATTCATTGGGTAAAATTGGGGTAGATGCTACTGGAATAACATATAAAGGGGATAGACATATCAGTAAAGCAAACCACAGCGAGGGTATGTATGATAGCATCAACCAAAAGTTGACAATGTTCACAGTTGTAGATACCAGTTTGCTTTATGAAGGAAAATTATCGAAGGTGAGAGAACTGAGACATCCACCAGTTGAATTGAAAGATACTTCTAAGATTACTGGTCTTGCAAGAGAAAGTGACAGGAGCTCTTCTGATGACGATTCCCCAAAGGAGACAGAAGCTACTATGCTCTTATATGGCAAAAAGAATATCAGTAATGCTGATGGCCAGAGAGGCTCATCCAATAGAGATGCTACCAACCAAAAAGAAGCATATGACAACCTAGATAATAATGCAAACACGATGATAAATCAAAAGCCCTGTGTATCTGATGGTAATCAACTAAAGAAAACCATAAAGCATCAATTCAGTCGGAGAGCTAGATCAGGTCATTCAAATCATGCAGTTCCTCCCGTCAAACGTCGGAGACTGACTGCATGTGCTAAGTCTAAGACAAGCCGAATCCTTGAGAATTCCTCAGGAGACTTGGGATCAGAAAAACTGGGACTCTCTCAGTCATCGAGCTTTCCATTTGCCAACAAGAATGCTAGTGATCCAGTCAGTTATCAGCAGAATGTAAGTTTAATTGCTTCATCAGCTGAAGGAAGTGTGGGAGAGAACAATGAAGCAAGCATTCTCAATAAAATTTGTCTTGACAGGGGCATTTATTGTGGTAAAGTTGAGAACTTTGAATCTCAGCCGCCGGTCAACTTGAATGTACCCCAGGTTCCACCGAAGTATGAAAATGGTGAGAATATAGCAATGGTGGAGGAAGATGGGCAGTGCCAAAAGCCAAACGATCCTTCTTTAAAATCTGATTCTCAGGAAGTAGTTGAGAAGCCACTAAACACCTCTTGTGATGTTTGTTCTGTGGAGCAGCAGCCTGATATAATTCCCAGGAGGCAGAGCACAAGAAACCGGCCACTGACAGTTAGAGCGTTGGAATCTCTAGTAACTGAATTCTTACATGTGCAGAGGAGACAGAAAAGGAAAGACATCCAGCGACTCAAAGACCCGTTCAGTCCTTGCCGTAGGGCTCGTACCAGAGTCAAAACAATGCTGCATCATCATAGTTCAGGTCATGGGACTGCAGTGTCAATGGAAGAAAAGCATTTGAATGGAGATTGTAGTGTCAATGAAAATATTAGCAAGCCTCTAGATTATATCAAAGAGTAGCGCTCTATTATACTAGGTATTTTCCAAGCTACCTGTCATCGTGAAGTTTTGAGTTTTGGAAACAAATGCATTTGGAAACTACTGATACTTCTTGTGTCTGACTTTCAAATTATATTCTAAAGCTGCCGGAGTGATCAGACATATGTACAGAATTTTGCCATAATTTTTTTATGAGATAAAGCTTTTTTTTTAATGGTAATTGCAAACAATGAATTTTTTTAAAAAATGGAGATCGCAGCTTCAATTGTTTGTGTTCTTTACAATGTTAATATGTCGCCAATTTAATGGTAAATGGGAAATCAGGGAAATCATTGTAATTTTCACAAGAGGAGCTCAAAGGTTCATTGCTATTCCAATTTAAAAGCATAAAATTTAACTCAGGTGATAAAGGAGACTTTCAGTAGATTCTTCCTTCTCTAGAATAAAATAGCTACTCCAATTTAAGCTCAAATCCAGAACACAGTTTCTGCTTAACCGAGTGAATTCAGGTAGTAGACCCGATAAAATTTGTCCTGGTTCTTTTTAGCGGTTCTGTTGATATTGCCATCTCCACTGTCCGTCATCATGTTAAAAAAAAATAATGCTCACTGTTGTGTGATGTGATCAACTTGTTTCTTGCAAATTAAGTTATGCACTAGGCATCTTATTGCCTTCTGGTTGTTGTTAAGTTTATTTTCCGTACACTCTACACGAACAGCAAAACCTTGTCTAGCTACGTCATAGTCTTAAAATTTAATGTTAAATCATATCATCAATTGATAATTTCGGGAGCATTCATCAACCTATCAGTATACAATTTTTGAGCATGCCTAAGCTAGCATAGCGAGGCATTCTCTACGAGGATCGTCATGCACTTCACAGTCACAGGTGGTTCATCAAAAACATGTAGGCCAACTGAAGAATCATGGGCAAATTTTGCCACTCTAAAACACTCTAATAACAATGTACCAAAAAAAAAAAACTCTAATTACAGCTATTTTTTTGGGTCAAACATTTACAAGACATCATTTTGCTTTGTGGCAAAAAAAAAAAAAAAAAGAAACTGCGATGACCTGTTGCACCTTTTTTTTTTTTTTTGTTTTTTTTTTTGTCAACATGACCTGTTGCACCTTTTTTTATTGTTGTCAAATGCCTGCTGCAGCTTGAAGTGTTGGATTGAGGTTTGATGGATCTTGGGCCCAAAGGAACGGAAAAGATATATGGATCGGACAAATCAGTAGGATGGGATGCCTTTTAGTATTATCCACGTCATTTTTTTTCCCCTCTAGGCCTAATTATCCATGACAATTTTTTAGTACATATTATCCATGACAATTTGAGCTTTTTTCAACTCAATTCAAGCAGAAAAATTGGAGCGCAGGCAAATGGCCTCATAAAGTTTTAAGCCTTGTTACAACCTTATTCGGGATCAATTTCTAAAAAGAACGAATTCCAACCTCTCCCCCTCTCCTCCCCTGGACCAAAAGAAAAAGCAAAAAAATTGAATTGTCCAAATTTACTTTTTACATTGGGATCCAATAAATTTTATGTAAACTATTATGCAGAATAAATAATCTACAACGTTACATCTATCTAAATAAGTGGACTGGATTGCTCTCCTTTGATCCTCCCAGTCGCATTTGCCTTTTGGAAATTAATTAGGGATCGCATATTATGGAAAGAAAAAAGATTTTTTTTTGGGACATTTCTAAGTGAAAAAGGAAAAGAATAAATAAATAAAGGAAAATGTTTTTTTTTTGTTTTGGTCATCAAATAAAGGAAAAGGCTGAAAAGCCTATGGAAGACTAGCGAGTATGATAGTGCAACAATTACTTCACGCAATTCCTTTCGATTTAGGCCTATGTATTCAGACCAAAGACCTGATGTTTGGTCAAAACTCAAATGTTTGGTTCCAGTTTTCTATCATGCATACTAAAGTGTATGTAGGACAATTTTACTTTTTTTAAAAAAGAAAATTAAATTACGTTTTTTTTTTCCATGAAATATTGATGCATCAGAAACTCGTGGGATAACTTAGAATAATTATTTTTGTGTTTCCTGATAAACCCATATTCTTTGGGGCAACTGGGAATTGTATGATTGCACCCTCATGGGTGTACTTTTTCAGTGAGTGCATGTGTGGATCTTTTTTGTTCTGGCAAACTTTCAAAATAATGATTTCGAGTTAGATGCAGACAGAGATGAGTATCTTAATCAATGGAGCCAAGGAACGTCAAAATGGTCGAATTTTATTTTGAAACATTGTTATTAGAAACAGCAAACTCAAACCTTTCGAGGAAATTTCGCATATGGGAAAAGAGTTTGGAAGGAAGTAGTAGACTAGCTTCTCCCAAGTTCCCGCTCTCTTCTCTCACTTTCGAGTGAAGGACATGCAACGTGGGCCCACCAGGCAATTTCCTTTGGGGCCCATGTCCTACACTCACTGACCATCACGGGTCCAATATTATTCCAGGTTTTACCCACTAGAGAATCTATTTGGATCATCTCGCAAGTTACATTATTATTATGGAGCATTTATTTTATTTGTTTGATATTTTTTTTAAAGATGTGGGAAAGGAAATAGCCAGGTGGTTTCCTAAAAGATTGAGCATATTTAATTTTAAAAATTAAAACTAAAATTAGTTGATTTATAAATTCATTAATTTGTAATTATAAGGATCAGGTGCGATAATAAGCATGCCACACTTTTAATAAAGAACTAAAGTTTAAACTTGAAACATTTAAGTAAGTATTTATTGAAAGAGTTGCTGGCCAAAGATTAGTTACAACCATGTCCAAATAGCAATATTTGTGAGAATATCCTAATCAAAAACAAAAAAAAAAGTATTGGCTTATAAAGAAATTATTATGCCAAAAGAAACAAACATAACCAAATACACATGGAGTTTGAAATTTTGCTTAAGTCATTTACTTGCACATACTTTTTTTTTTAAAAAAAGTATTATTGATACTAATATAATTGATAATGAATGATGTTATATAGTCGTCATATTTATATCATTATAGAAAAAGATGAAGGGCATAAAATATAAATATTTTAAACGCAAAGTTTTGTAAATGTTTGGTTTTTTGTCTCTTTAATCTTCTAATTTGATGGCATATAACATAAAATGTTCTAGGGGGAAAAAGATAAGAGGATCCAAAGCTCACTTTTATTTGTACATGCTAGCCGTGAATAAAACTAAAGAGATAGAGAAAAGAATGAGATGAGAGATAAAAGTTAACAAGAAAAATGAGAAATTTGGAGAGAGGAAGTTTATTACTATTTGCAAATAATATTATATTTATATTTGAAATCTTATCATTCTGAATAGTTTATTGAGAAAAAAAAACATGTGAATGAATTAGTAACTGTATAATAGAAGAGATTGACAAAATACATTATCATGATTTAGAAACTTGAGAAATAGAAACTGAGGATTTAACTGTGTATAATCAATTAGTAGAAGGGATTTGATGCTATTATCAATAAAAATTCTCCGTTTTAAAGTTTGTTAAGAAATCACCCTGTTTTATATATCTATTAATATCAAATAAATCAAATTTCGATACAAGTAATTAATTGCCCAAAGTGACCAATAATTATGAGTGTAGTTAATGATTTAAAGCATGTAGAACTTTTAAAGCCAATCAATTGTCCCAAATCATCTATTGGGGAGGAGACAATAGAATCTAGGGCTCTGTTCAAAAGTATATCCCCTTTACTTATTCATTCATTATTTTTTTTACTACTTTTATAATTGAAGTATCAATGGAGGACAGAAAAGAAAAATATTTTCAAATTTTGAAATAACAAGGAACAAAAGAAAAGAGTGTAAAAGGCTAAAAGCTTAACCATCATTGTACATCCAACTCAGCCATCTGGGGTTTCTTTTTATCATTATTTACCAAACGCCAACAAAAAGAACTTGTAGTCTCTATGAAATCTAACCATGGCATTTTAAGTTTGATTATATAAAAGAAGAAAAAGAAAAAAAACCTGCAACATCCCCCCACATACCAAAAGACAAGGAAAAAGAATGATTATCAAATATGTAAAAAGGAAAAGGAAAAGCTTTGATGGAAATGCATGTTACTTTTAGCAGTTCAAACAAAGACGTATAGGCAGTTTGCACATGATGAGGAGCACAGCCTTGGGCAGGTTCATATCATTTGCAACGCCGTTGGTCCCATGATCAGATTCAAAGAGAGCCTCCCAAAGGCCACACCCTATTTACTATTTAGTGAGTAGTGAGTGTTTTTAAGGGTTATAGCCCTAACTAAATGGTGCATGTGGACCTTATTAATTAGGGCTTGGAAAAAATTGCTAGCTCTTTGTCGGCAAATGCACCATCTAAATGATAAAAGCATTTCAAGATTTTTGTTTTTCAAGTCATATCGTGCATTTGCATGTTTAAGATTATATATCAAAAAAGGAAGAAAAAGATGCGCTCCTTAATAATTATAAAACGGCTGTAAGCCATTCATGTGATTGATATATCGCTTTTCTTTTCCTAATATGCATATAAGTCCATTTTACCTTTCCTTTAACTTAAATTGAATTATTCTCTTCTTGTCTCTCTTGAACTTTCACAAATGACACTGTGATTGATCAGTAAACTAGTTGGTGCCATTTTCCTTCTAAAAGGGCGAATCCAGAGATCTAAAACAGTGCTGGAGTTGTGTATATGAACATGCTTAAATTTGGGTTAACTTTTTTTGGGGGAGACAAAAATATCATAATTAAGGCCAAACGATATATAATTAATGGTAACGGTAAGTTCAAGATTTTTACATAGACAAGAGATTCACAGTATTTATCAGCAGAGTTAGATCTAGAGAGGAAGAGAGAGAAAGAGAGCTCAGTACAATGTGTGCCTTTAGACATGAACAAAGTTTATTTCCTTACCAAAAAGAGAAATCTCAAGTTTGCCCCACGCACAGTGATATAACCCAAGGAATGTCCCACATGTGCTAAGTGCAACTTCCTACTTATATTAAAATCAACGTGAGTGAAACTTTTGCTTAAAATGATTGATGAGGATCTTTCTGCCTCAACACTAAGATTGCCTTTACAGGATCACAGTGGAAGCAGGATGAGAGCCCATTAGTCCCTGCACCCTCTCGATTCATGTGAAAAATAAAATACAGAGAGATCACAATATATTGATAACTAAAAACGGTCATCTTTAATTTCATGATGAAATTGTCATAACACCTATTTTAGTCTTGTAAAAAGATATATGATATTATCAAATTAATATAACTTTATATGAATAAAAAATTAAATTGATATTATTTTCTATTATTAAAAATAATGTCAACTTTTTTTAAAAGATTAAATTAATATCATTTATATTTTTAGAGAATTAAAATAGATATTTACTCTTTATAATATAACAAGATACTATTTAATTAATCAGCTCTGTAATTTCATGGCCAAAATCTTATATATAACCCTTTAGCGAATGAATGAAAATAGATGAAAATATGTTACTAATTAATACAAACGAAAGACGCAATCTCCTCAGAGGGCAACAAGAAAAAGCGAATGCGAGAAAAAACAAACCCTGATGGTTTATAGGTGTTAGGTGTAGATGTTGAATGCTCTTTCTTTGTATCATTATATGAATGAAATGTACATGAATCAGAAGTTTCGTTGGCTCATTCTTCGGATTTGTATTATTGTTTGTATGCATAGATTGAGTCTGCTATATTCCATGTCTGCTTCTCTCGCACAGGTCAATAATCATCGATGATAACAAAGCCATGATTTGGAAATAATGACAAAGTGTGCGAGCAATGAAACTACAAAAATGCCGTTAGTTGTTTGGTATGTATGGAGAGCTTGACCCCAACTTTTAGAGCTTATCCATTTCTCATCATTCTATTGTCTCCATCTTCCCTCATTTGTTTATTTTATTTTTTACCTTTTAATTAACTTGTTACTTAATAGTCAATGCATATTTGTTCACTTAGTAGGCTTTTTACTATTATTTTGTCATAATTTAAATTTAATTTTTAAATTTTTCATTAATATATCACTAATAAATTCTGTATAAGTGTTTAATAAACTCAAAATATAAGCGTTTAATAAACTCGGAATGTGTCATAACCTTCAACTCAAACGAGCCTTTCTTCGACATAAATTTTTTATTAAAAAAAAAAAACTTGTCACTTAATACAATCTATATATGCGCAATGTAGTTTATTTCAATATTATATAAAGTGTGGTGTATGCAAACGACAATTACGTCGGCTACAGGCCTAGGAGTAAATATATTCTCTTATATATTATTGTTGCTACTGGAGGACATTGAATTTTTCAATATTAATCAACGGGACCTAAAGTTCTAAGTTCATCAGAAAGTAGTGGGGACCAGTTAATATTTATCAATGGACTATGCCATGACCCAACTCTTACAGCAAATCTCACCATCTTTATTGAGGAATGAAAATTCTGGATTTTTTTTTTCTTTTTCTTTTTAGAGAAAAGAAAGGTTTAGCGGGAGATCAAAGAAATTAAATCATACCTTTTTTTTTCTCTTAAAAATTCAAGACTACCATTACAATAGGCTAATTAAAGTAGTCAAGTATTCGAATTTCAATTCATTCAATCTTGTTATTACAATGACAACCTAAAATTTGAACTTAATTAGAATTTGCTATAAATTACTTACTTTTTAATACCATAAAGTAACCCAGTTCAGTAACTTATTCATCCAGTCTTCTCGTTTTGTAATGAGAACACTCATCCCTTAAGTTATATCATGTTCAATTATATACTCAGTATATTGTCTAATTAATATAATACAAGTTGTTAGTTACTTAATATTCTAAAACAAGTTGTTGATTCATATTAATGAAAGAAGAGCAAAAAAGGGAAGAGAATGGATAGAGACAAGTGAATTGAATAGCTAATGGTTTCGTTTTGTCAACTTATCTCAAGGAAAAATGGAAAACAATCCTTCACCTTTTCATTGATTGATAGAGATATTTGATATGATCCCCGCCTAAGTTATATATTTATTTTAATAATAGATATAAATGTTAATATTATAATTTAAAATTAGAAATTAACAATCAGCAAGTAGCTAGAGAGGCGCCCAAGTAATTGGAGCCGTCTGATTTGCCAGATGGAGAAAGATAAATTATTTATTTAATGTTTTTAAATTATAATTATTAATTAAAAAATTAACTATTGATATTATAATAAAATATATATATATATAATAAATTAAGAAATTGTTGAATTTATTTTTAAAATTTTTTATTAATAATTATAAATTTTTACTATTATTTTTAAAACAAATTTTTCACGAGTTAAATCTAATATTTTTATATTCAGTTATGGAACTTAAATAGTTGCAAGAAATGAGCATATGTCTGCACATGCTGTAATAATTTCATAGTTGTACGAGCAAAAAGGTGTAATCATGGTTGTTGAGACAATGTTTAGAAGTTAAGAAACCAATGCTTAGACAAGTAATTCAAAGATTTTATGGGCATTATGGCCAACATCAATGGATCTGCACTTACGAATTATTGAATTTGATGAAATTGATTTAATTAGTGCATTTGAGTTAATTTATTTTATAATTAAAATATTATGGAGAGAATTTTTTAAAAAATAATTTTTTCTTAAAAATAATTTATTTTTAAACATAAATTTAGTATGTAATTAAAAATCATAGTATTTAAATTATTATTTATATATAAATTTAAAATCAATGTCACAAATATTTAAATTAATATTTAATTATTTATTCTAAATTGAGAAAAAATAAGAGACTAAATACTAAAAATAAAATTTAATTTTATTTAGTTGTCAAAATATTCATTCATTCATTATATGAGAGATTAAAATTTTAAAATATTATGAGATGACATATGTTAAAATAAGGATTCTTTTTCAAAATATTACTAAAAATAAATTTTAGCATTGAGATATAAAATGAATACTTTAAATTCAAGTTGATGTGTTATGTATCCATTTAAATAAGGATCAATCAATTGATGTGTCATTTCAGTTTAAATCGTCAAAATTAAACATGAAAATATCAACAATAATCGATTTGAAACCCGCAGGAGACACGCGGATGAAAAGAGAACGCAAAGGACGGAGGACAGCATGTTAGATAGAATAGTCTCTTTCATTAATGTTAATTTTCGAACGAATAAGAATGAATACATATTCAAATTTTAAATAACCTCAAAATTGTCCTTTTCAAAAAGAGAAGTGCAGATAGACACAAAAACAGGAACTTGCTCAAGGTTGTTCCTCCTGTACCCAAGAGGCGTACGAGAGGATAATATCAGAGACCTGCAGTTCCAAAGTCCCATCAACGCATTTATTTACTCAACAGTTTTAAAGTTAATTTTTTGTGCTTATGAGATTTTTAAATTTATAAAAAAATTTATTTAAATAAAAAATAATTTTTAAATATTATATTTAATCATAAATTTTTTATTTTTAATAAAAATATTTTTAAAACAAATTATATATATATTTTTTAAAAAAAACTCATTCAAATGAGACTATTGTACAATGGAAATGGAACCTTAAGAGTTCATTGTGGTAAAATTCAATTATCCCAAAAAAAAAAAATTCTGAAAGTTTTTGAAAGTTGAATCACGATATTATAATTTATAACTATCATATCACTAATTACTATTTTATATTAAATTATAAGAAAATGAAACATCCTTCCTCCTTCTGGTTTTTTTAGATGACAATCTTCTATTTATATGATAGCTACTTAGCTAGACTAAATAATCAAACCAAAATTTCCAACTGACAAAAATGATCGAACCAAATATATATTATTCATTAATAGTTACTATAATTTTTGGATCTCATATATCTTCACTTGTGAATGTTGACTTTCACGTATCAAATAGTTATAATTAATATTATATCGTTAAGCACATAGCTGTTCATATATAACCGATTAGCTTATATGCAATTTATGTTATCAAATAACCGTGACAAAAGAATAAGAATAGTATATATATAAAAATTTTAATTTATTATTAATATAAAATTTTTTTACTCTATTATTCAATCACGTTAACAAAATTATGATCCACACAATGACCCCCATTTTATGATGAAATAGTATAAGCAACTATATTTCGTGAGATTTCTGATTGAAATCCCTCACTTAAACTTTTCAAAAAAAAATCATTAGTGAAATTATTAAATTAATGAGTCACTAATAATGACGTGAAATAACACAGACACTTAATATGAACCATTCGTTTTAGTAATTGTTATGTCTCTCATTTTCAATGATGGTTTGGAAATATCATCTTTGCTGGTTTCACTTTAATTTTAACAACGTTTATAACAGAAGAAAAATATAAAGGGAGACCGCTTACTCACGCCAATGCTCGTTATATCGAAGCTATGCCAAATGACAAAAAGACCCCACCGTTTTAAATTAAATATCAATAGTACCACTATCAAATTAATTAGAAAAAAATTACCAAACAACTATATAAATTAGCGATATTTTATTGTAATGAATATTAGATAATCAAGTATCAATAATAACGAATAAATGAATGTAAGAGAGATGAGAATGTTAAGATAGATAAATAGACATATAAATATAAGAAAGACAAAATTAAAAATTACAGCCTGTTTGTATTATATTATTTCCAACACTACTGTTTGGAAATAATCTATGTAAGATGAACTTTTAAGAAAAATAATTATATATCTTTTTAATTCTTTGTTTATAATGATTTTTTTTAATTATTAATGAAATAAATATTAAATATTATTTTATATTTTTAAGATATTAAATATTTTATTTTTTATCTAATATTTATTTTATTAAGTAGATGATTATTAAAAAGATATTTTTAAAAAATATAACATTACTCTTTCAAAAATCTTCCCACCAAAAATAAAAGTGAGGAGTTTCAACCAACGGTAGAGTTACATAAATTTAAAAGAGTGCAAAAAGAGAAATACATTGATTTATGGGGACCAAGTTAATAATATTTTATTAAAAAAAAACTTATATACATACACAGTTAATAATTTTTAAAAATTTTGGATGGTTCAAGCCCTGTTTAAACTTAAGCATGACAATGAAGCGGATAAGGGCGGGTTTTCTTCCATTCTGATCTTGCCTTGCATTCTTTATTTTTTGTGAGAACCCGCCCCTATCCATCTCTGTGGATTTTGAATGAAAAAATTCGAACTCGTCCCGCAACATAAACAGAAAACCTCACACCCTACCCGCATCTATGATCATTTTAGTTATAAATTTATAAAATAATCAATTAAAATATAAGAAAAATAACTATAATATAATATAAACTAAAATATATGTTTCAAGAAGAATACAAACTGTAACAAGTCAGAAATTAAAGAAGTTAATAATATGATTATTTTTTTTTTAGTATAATAATATGATCAATTTTAAATATAATAAAGTCATAAAAATTAAAATATTAGATATGAAGTTAATAAAAAAAATAAAATCCAGCACTTACTCTTGTATAACTCTCTATCATGCAATTAACTTTTCACTTTTTTTCTATTTCTCATCATTAATTGTAATATGATATATAAAAATAAAAAAATAAAAAAAAAATTAAAATATTAAGAGTGCGAGACAGGACGAATTGTTTCAAATCTCAACACACTCTGTCACACAAGTGAAATATATCGTAACTCACCTCATTCAGCATTGAGGCGGATTTAAAACCCACCCCATACGGGACAGGGTGGTTTGAGTACTTACAAATCGGGTTATCTTTAATATGCCTGCTCAAGCTGTAGGACACGCTGCCCTTCTTTCGAATTCTCAATCTTCAAAACCCAACTTGAATTACCAATATTCTGCTAGCTCTCAAATATTTGCCGATAAATAAAAAGAACTAATTATGGATAAAATTGAAGACATATTTATTGACGAGAATATGATATATAAACTCATTTAAAGTGATTAGATTAAAAAAAATCAATAAAGACATTAACAAAAATAATAAATTAAATAAAAGATAATTCAATCAAAAATAATATATAAAAGAAGAAAGACAAAAACTCTAATGGTATGTTTGAATTTTTTGAGTGAGGTGAAAGGATTGAAATAAGAAAGAAAGAAAAGAAAAGAAAAGAAAAGAAAAGGAAAGGGAAGAAAAGAGATGAATCAGAGTTATTTCTTTTTATTTAAATGTTTAAGTAAAAATCAAGAAGGAAAAAAATGAAAACAAAAATTATTTTTTTATATTTAATTACACCTTTATCTTTATTCACCTTTTAATTAGAGGGAGAAGAGTATTCACTTAAGAGTTTCGGTCACTTTTTTTTTGTTAAAATAAATAATTGATCCATATAATTTTATTAGATTTAAATTTTGATTTTTGTAATTTTTTTTAGAAATTAGTCTTTATAATTTTATTTATTTAGATTTTAATTTTTACTATTAAAGTATCAATCATTATATTTTTTATTTATTTAAATTTAAATTTAAATTTTTATATATAATTTTTTATTTGTTAAAGTATTAATTCTTATTTTTTATAAAAAATTAATTTTTATAATTTTTAATTATTAAAATATTAATCCTTTAAAAATCACAATTTAAATGAATAAAATTACATAAAATTATATTTTTTAATATAAATTATAAGTATTCCTATAAATTTTTTTTAATTGAGAATGATAATAATATAATTTTTTTTATAAAATTATATTTTAACCTTTCTTTTTCTTTCTATTTCTCTATGTTTTCTTTTCTTACCTAATACCCAAACATACATAAAATAAACCTCTTATTCTAAATAAATTCATTACAAAATTAAACTTTTCATAAATTATAATAATATCATCCGATTCCAGTAGTCCACTCCCACCTCATCTTGTTGCTAGTAAAATGAGGGACGATGGTTGTTGGATTAAGGTTGGGCCCCTCCTTTGATGCCCTTTGGAAATTACCGCAGGCCCACGTGAACAATAGAATTTTTGTATTATTGTGGGGTCATTTTCGAGAACGACTCGATCAGAGTTCAGAGCCCGCCCGTGACGGGTGAGGCTAAATTCGTAATTACACGCTCCAGGGCGGCTCGCTGTTTTTCACTTTTTCTTTCTCTAGAGTGGCATTTTTGTTGTTTTGATCAAAGCATGGTGGCATCTCCGGAACAATCTTATTCTCATTAAAATATCCTCACAAACAGACAAAATCTCCAACTCGAAGCCCTCGTTCCCTACCCCAATGTCAAATAAATTTTACTTTTAAAAGACTATCATACTGAACTACCCTTACTACCCTTTAATATATAAAAAGGAGCATTTGTTTCTATTTTTTCCTCTCTACTTGTGAGAATGAGTTAATTTAATCAAGAATTATTTAAAAAAACAAGAAGAGAAAATTTCTTCTATGATTTTGAAAATTTTAGTACACTAAATGGACCCTCTTTTATGTTTTGCGTCTTGAACCATCTTTTAAATATTTTTTATAAAAAATTAAAAAAAAATTATCTAATTCAAAAATTAAAATATGTCATATATCTTTGTAAAAACTTATAATAATATTAATAAATTATTTATCAATAAAAAATTCTACTAATAATATAATTTAAAACTTTAAAAATAAGTAATTTAATATATTAATATATATCTAAATTAATTTATTTTATAATTAAAATTTTATTTAAATTTTTTTTTAAATAAATAAATTATTAAATACTCACTTAGTTGATAGCATAAATTAATATTTTAAATATTCTCTTTAAATATTTTTAGGATGATATATATTGAAGGGCACTTTCTTAATATCAAACAATGCTAGGGGCATAAGTACAGGTATGCCTTAGAGAAGTATATTATATATTTTATTACAATGCAATTCGAAAGCCTGGTTCTTGTATTCTACTGACAGCAAGAACTCCCGTCTCCACACCATAAAAGGAGGAGAGTTTCCTGGTTTTTGTCTTCCTCTTGTTACACAAATCCCATCTTTTCTGTTTGAATTCCTCTTTTTTTCCTTGGTTTTTCTGTGGCGCAAAATCTTTCTTTAGAGAGCAGCTGCAACAACAAGAGTGAAACAAATACTAGCTTGGAAAAGAAAGAGAAATTAAGAAAAGGGAACATCTTCAATAGATTCTTCCCTTATCTTTGCCTCCCTTCAATGTCAAACATCACAAGTTGTGATAGTGGGAGCTTCTCTACAGAGAATACCACAGAAGATGCAGTTAAACAGCAATCAGAGATGCTTGGTCAGTTCCATAGTCCACATTCTCTCACTTCAACCACAACAAATAATAGCAATGGTTCCAACACAAACTCACAACAACCACCTTCAACTGTTAAGAAGAAAAGGAGCCTACCAGGAAATCCAGGTAACTTTTCTAACAACTATCTCAGTCAGTTTAATTCTTTTTTTTTCTTTTTCCCATTTACATATTGATTCCTTGTTTTGTTTTGACCTTTTCTTGCTTTGTGAGCGTTTCTAGTTTGAGTAATGCTTTCTGATTATTAGTTTTGCAAGTTTGTTTTTTTTTTTTTTTGCTTGAATTTAAATGGATCATCAAATTGTAGTGGAAGTTGTAAAGGCCTGCATATGCTAATTTCTTGAATATCATATAACAAAAATTCTGGTAGATTTCATTTATAAAATTAAATCAGTATATATATATTTCTTCACCCTTGTCATTGATTCTGAAAATGAAATATTGATGTATCATGTATGGTTTGCTTGTGTATTTGCTTAAAAAAAATGGGCTTTTATTAAAAATTATCTCCCACAAAAGGCCTACCTCAAATTTCTGGATAATGGCATGCTTATTTAATTAAACAACAATTAACTAGGATATTACAGGTTCCACAAAAGAGGATAAAACTTGATCTGGCAGAAGGCATGTGGAAGGTATTTGTTGAATTTTGTTCTTCTAAATTCTTCTTCTTTAAGCGGGGACAAGGATCTGGGGATGTTTTTAAGCAAAATAGCATAGCGAAAATGGTGAATTATTGGTGTGTAAGCAGTCGAAGAAGCTCAATTATTGCTTTGGCAGGGGTTTGCAATCATAGCTGTTCACTGTTGACTTTGCTTGACTGCTAGCTAGCTCTCCTCCTTTTTCCTTTGTTTTTTGTTTCAAACTGTTTCAGGTAATTAAAGGACCATATACCTTCGCATGTGAAATACCTTACTCTCTCGCTCTTTGTGTGAGTGTTCTTGACGTGTTTGTTTCCTTGTGTCTGTAAGTGGGTGTGTCAAAACGAAAGGGGCGGAAGAGATTGAGAGAGAGAGAGAGAGAGAGAGAGATTTGGGATTTTGATTTAAATTAATTATATTCAATCTTACTCTTTTTTCTTCTTCGTAAGTTGTGGCTAATATCCGTGTGAACAAAGAATCCAATATCACACATTTTTCTTCGTTATTTTCAACACATCTATTTATCTTCTCTTTTTCAGTTTTTTGTCACTTTCTTCAGCCATATAAATCCATTGAAACAATCTGAAATAAAGATCTTTTGTTTGCTTTGGGTGCAAATTAATAATTAATGGTGAAGCACTGAAGCTACCAGGATCAAGATATACATATATAGTTTAATCTGTTTGGCACTCGCGCTTGTACAGATCCAAGTGCTGAAGTGATAGCTTTATCACCAAACGCCCTCATGGCCACAAACCGGTTCATATGCGAAATTTGCAACAAAGGGTTCCAAAGGGATCAAAACCTTCAATTGCACCGGCGAGGCCATAACCTGCCATGGAAGCTTAAACAGAGAACCAGCACAGAAGTTCGAAAGCGGGTTTATGTCTGCCCAGAACCCTCATGTGTCCACCACAACCCAGCTCGAGCACTGGGTGATCTAACCGGCATCAAAAAGCACTTCTGCAGAAAGCACGGCGAGAAGAAGTGGAAATGTGACAAGTGCTCGAAGAAATACGCCGTTCAATCTGACTGGAAAGCCCATTCAAAAATCTGCGGCACAAGGGAATACAAATGTGACTGTGGCACCATCTTTTCCAGGTTGATATACATATGGAATTTGACTCATGAATATTCATTCATAATTTCGCACGCAAGTTGCATGCAGTAGCTATCCTTTACAAATAAAGTGTGCGGTGTGCCATTTGCGCAGCATAGATAGAGGTCTTACTTTGACCACACACACCCTAATTGAATTATTACCTTTACTCCAAAGTTGTGATTGAGTCAGTCATATCTAATAATCTCATTTTTAATAAATCTTTTCTAGGTTAATTGTATCTGATATTAAATTTCCTCTCGTTATAATAAATATCATATGTGGGCCCTTTGATGAATCATTAACAATAAGAAATTAGCACCTATATGCATAAAGAAAATATATAGATAGAACCCAAGTCTTTCTGGTCTACACCGATCAGTCACTATGTATAAATATTTATTTGTATTTGGCTCGTCAAAGATACAAAGATTCAATGTCACAGATACTATATAAATATATTACTTTTTTTATTCCATAATAATACCCATGCATCATGCATGGTGCTAGTGCGCAAGAGCAATTATATATCTAATTGTCATTATGTATATTAGCTCTTACTTTCGCCATCTGCACGATCTCTTTTTCTTCCATTCATCCTTTATGTTTCTATATATTTTGAGATTACTACACATAAATAGCATACTACATGCTTCATATATATATATATATATTTATCTGCAGAAGAGATAGCTTCATCACCCACAGAGCTTTCTGCGACGCACTGGCTGAGGAGAATAACAAAGCCAATGAAGTACAATTGGCAAAGATGGGTGGTTCAAACTTGCAGGCACAACCAATCCCGAACCTCGTTTCCTCGTTGCCAATCAACACCAATCCCAACCCACAAATTGGCGTGGCGACAGACTTCAACCATTCCGATCACAAGCATCCATTATCACTCCCTCGCGAGCTCATGCCAACGCCCGCAAAACCCTTCAGCAACATGGCTGGAACCGTATTCACCAGAAGCCTTTCATCCAGCTCTTCTCCTTCTCTTCAACTGAGCTCCAATTCACTGAACATCTTCGAGGAAAGTGGGCTCCACTTAGCTGCTGCAGGCTCACCGCACATGTCCGCCACGGCATTGCTGCAAAAAGCTGCCCAGATGGGCGCAACCGTGAGCAACGGCAGCGGCATGACGGAGACAAGTTTTGTCACGAGCATGGCGCCGCCATCATTTGGTGCGGTGCAACAAGCACCAAATGGGCATTCCTTCATGAACCAGTACATGCACAGTGGCCAACAGGATATTTCGTCTCAGTACAATTTCAGTGCGAATGGGATGGGTGGTGGTAGCGTTGGGATGAATGGTGTGGATATGTTTAACGCTATATTGGATCAAAGCAAGGCTCTGTCGAAGATCATAGAGCAGAACAGTCGAAGCAATGGAGTTTTGCATGGTGGAGGTGCAACAAATGGAGGGTCGAGTGGCACTATTAACATTGGTGGAACTAAAGGAAGCGGGGATGTGATGACTCTGGACTTGTTGGGCATAGGAGGAGGAGGAGTAGGAGGAGGAGGGGGAGCACATGGAAATTTCTATGGCGGTGCCCAGCAGGCTGCAGAAACGGCTGCACGAGATGAGGTTTGGAGAAACTGGTCAACGAAAAACGCAGGCTTTGAATCATTTTCAGCAACAAGCAGCATTTGAAAAGACCACACCCGGGCCAGGGGAGCAAAGAGTTAGTGTATAACTCTTCTTTTTTTTGGGTGGAATTTTCAGCTGAGTTTGCTAGTTGATGTGCTTTTTTTCTTTGACTAATTAATCCACTTTTGCCCATCTATAGTGGAGAAACCATGGAAGAAAAACAAGTGTCTTTCTAAAGAGCAAGGCACATCAATAGCGGTCGATTTTGCCATGAGAATTAAGCCAGTGTAGACTCCTTTGGTCCCATAAATTAGTGCTCAAAATGGCGAATCATCATTAAGAGAATTGCCTATATATATAGTTCAATATGTACACTTCCATTTCATATAACATTTCAATGCTTCCCTTAATTTATTAGATACATAGATGGTCGTTTTTTGTTTGCAAAATCGCATCAAATGAGAAAAATTCTTAGGTTACACACTGTATTATTATTAAGGGTGTGTCAGATCATTATTTCCTTTTTACTATAGCACGTGATGAATAAAGATGGCCACATAACCGATATGGCTCGTTACGAGTGATATAGTTTTAACCAAGATAAAATGAATTTCACAAATTAAATAATATGAATTCAAAGAATGAGAACCACAAAAACCGGATAAGCGCTATCCCATTGGCATCCGAAGAGTCAGAAACACGACCCCGTGGATCACCAATCAGAATATCCACCACTTCATTATTTCTCTTAGAATTGTATCCGATTGGAACTGGAAGGAAGACTCAAAGACTTGAAGGCCTCCTTCCCAATCCCAATCCCAATCCCAGACACAGTGAGGTCATGAGATGACCTAAAGGTTCCAATGGCCACCAAATGAAATGAGGCCACAAAGTAGGACCAAGTAGAGAGGATAACGTAAAACTTTTCACCCATAATTGACACAAGTGCCCTTTTTATTTAGAGAAGGACAGAAAGTGGTGAAGTATGGCATCGCAAGCCAGGTTTGGCGCATGGAACCGAATTCACATACCACAATGTTCGGGCGATCGACAAGAGAGTTTCATGTCCAAAGAGGTAATGAGTGGCGCAGGGCGCTCTCCAGCGGAGGAATTTGCACCGTTGGCCACGAAATTTCGGCGGCGGCTTCTAGTGGGCGTTGGGTCAGCTTCACTTGTAACCGTGGGTGCAAACTTTGGCGGAATCACCAGTTTTCTTCTCGGTTTGTCGCCGGAGACTGGCCGAAATCTGAAGCTGGACGTGGTTTATCCCATCGGGGGCTACAGCCGTTGCATTGACACAACAGAAGGATTTGGTCAGTACATTAATCAACATCCATTTTATATTATTTTGACACTTTTTTTATACAATCAATGCACACAGAATTTAAGTTTATCTATTCTTGCAAAATAAAATAAAAAATCCTTTCATCATATGTGATTATTATTATTATTATTTTGATGCTGAATATATATATATATATATATATATATGGATCAGAATTCATATACCCAGAAAATTGGGTTGGAGATCAGACGCTGCTATATAGAGCCGCTAAGAAAAGAGAAGTAGAGCAATCGTTGGATCCGCCTCCACTGAATGGGAATGGTCGGCGGCGTTCTAATGTGAATGAACCGGTGGTTGCATTTGGTCCCCCCGGCTCAACCGGCGAACTCAATGTTAGTGTTATTGTCTCGCCGGTTCCTCGAGACTTCTCGTGAGTATGAGTACTAACCCCAACTTTCTTCCTTCAAGCTTTGAAATAAATAATCATCTATGTTACCTCACTTCTTTACCAACAAATGGCCAAGTATAAGAATTGTATATGCTTTAAAAAAAAGGTAACTATGCCCTTTGTCCTTTATAGTGGAATGTGCAATAGTGAAAGTATCATAATGTTTGCAAATCAGCCATCATTATAATACAATTAATTTATTATGAGGAGTAATATTTCTAACTAATTTCACAAGGATTGAAGCATTTGGAGGCCCAGAGGAGGTGGGTGAAGCTGTGATACGGACCATAACTGGATCAGTGCAGCGCCCAGAAATAAACGGCACATTGATAAAATCCAGTTTGAGAGAGGATTCCCTTAGAAAGGCCAAATACTACGAGCTGGAGTTCAGAGTTGAGAGCCCCTCCTTTCGGCGACACAACGTTGCTGTCTGTTGCGCTCGTGGTGGTAGGCTGTTTACTTTAAATGCTCAGGCCCCTGAATCAGCTTGGCCAGGATTGAAGTCAGATTTCTATACAATTGCTGATTCATTCAGCCTCACAGCTTAGTGATTTCTTTTGAAGCTTCAATGGGAGATACTTCTTCCTTGACAAAAGGCCAGAAGAAAAGGTTTTCATAAAAACAAAAAAAAATCTTCCTTGAAGTCATGCTTGTAACAGCTTTCTTTATCTTGCCAAAGCTGTTTTCGAATTGCATGGTTACAGGGGCAATCCCCTAAACTGAAACGATTTGAGTGTGGTTTATGGGGTGCTGGTAGCCAGTTCTAAAGCCAAGTATTCTGACTTCTACAAATCGGTCCGCTACGAAGCAAGCAGAAACATGTTTGTATGCATTACATTTTTCTTTTTCTTTTTCTTTTTTGAAATACAATACAGATTTGCAATCTCTCATTATATGACTCGCTAATGTCTGTAATCAATATGCATATTAAATGGTTACATGGGTATTTGCTCACGTACATTGAAAAATACCATTCCATAAAATATTGCTCAAATATAACTACCGTACATAAACCTTTTCCCGATTTAATGGCCAAACAGAATGGGAGTTCAAACACAAGTAATCTGCCTTCGCTTAACCATCTTCTCGTAGTTCTCAGAAACCATTGCAGTCAAATTGGGGTCTCCATATCCGATCTCTGCGCCAAGTCTGTGGTAGAAAAACAGTTAAGCCCTTTCACTATTTCAATCAGCGGCAAGGAGATGAAGATGTTGGGACAAAATTATTTTCACACAGAATCAACCGAAAAGGAAATCAACATAACAATTCTGTCTAAGGTTGACCTTGCAGAGAATCTAACAGGACAACTGACCAAATCCAAGAAGATGTTGGGACAACATTATTTTCACACAGAATCAACCGAAAAGGAAATCAACATAACAATTCTGTCTAAGGTTGACCTTGCAGAGAATCTAACAGGACAACTGACCAAATCCAAGAAGATGTTGGGACAAAATTATTTTCACACAGAATCAACCGAAAAGGAAATCAACATAAATAACAATTCTGTCTAAGGTTGACCTTGCAGAGAATCTAACAGGACAACTGACCAAATCCAATACCCTTGTAGGACATGACTTAAAGCCACAGGAAAAGGACATCAGTCAAGTAAATGAATTTATTTTCCATTTTAAAGATGGTATAAGGATGTTCTGACTTCTGAGAGGACAAACAATGGATACGAGGCATAAGAGGAAACATGGTGAAAAAAGGGGGAGGGGGAAAACAAACACAAACACACACACACACAGCTGATGCAACTAAGACAAGCGTGAAATTGGCATACTTCGGGTCAAGTACAAGTTTCTGAACTTCTTTGATGGCTGAACTTGCTGCATAAAGAGATATCTTCCCAACCTGCATTAATGTCAAAGAGAAGATCAAGACCAACACCTAGGGGCAACACAAACATTAAATGAATCTCAAGCATTTTGAAAGGAGATAAGAAGGGTCTGCAGCCAACGAAAAGGGAGCTCAATAATTATAAATGTAATTTTTCTCTCTTCTGACCTCCAATACTTGAAGCTTTGCTTCATGTTCATTAGGTAGACAGCGGACTTCCTCTGCCAATCTTACGGCCTCCCCCAGGCTTTCTGGAGATAAGAAATCAAGGCCCAACTGAACAGTGGACTGAACATTTCAAAATACGAAGGTGATCACATATACTATGACAAATTCAATAAGGGAGAATCCATGATATCTCCATTAAACAAAAAGTTTTCCAATTTAATTCATCAAAGTAAATATTTTATGATAAATGCGATAGCAGTTGTAATGATTAATGAATCTAGGTTATTCTATTATAAAATATCATTAGAAACCAAAGTAAATTAATATTTTGGTCAAAAGGAACTGAAATATAATTTTTTTTTTATAAGAAGCTTCAAAAAATAGTTTTAATATCTTCCTAAAAATTTGACTCCCTTTGTTGACTAGTTAAGAGAGAGATCAGGCTTTTCAGAAAATTGAGGAAATCACATTGACCTCCCTGAGGTTTGCCCAAATCACATTCACCTCCCCTCTTGTTAGCAACTAATAGCAAGGCAGGTTGGTGTATTTCTAAAACAAGAGGGACAGCGAGTGTAATTTGTACAAACCTTAGGAAGGTCAGTTTAATTACTCGTAAGAATTATTCCACTTCCTGACATGCCAAAACTAAGAGAGTGCCACCTCAAAACCCAGCATTGCCAAAAGAACTCCTAGCTCTTTCCCCAAGATTGTAAAGTTCTTCCAAGCAATGGCTGGAGTAACATTAACTTTGGGAACGAGGACTCCACCTAAAAGACAACTATTCACAACTAATGAAGTTATCAAAAGACATTATATTCAGTGTACTTGATAGATCATTACCAGAAGACTATAGACAAAGTCAACTACCAATTTTTTTTGAATAAGCTCAATCAGAAATATGCAAATTAACCTAAACATTTATAGATAGGAATACTTGTGTCGTTCAAGTAGCATCCAAAATACCCATACAAGAATTGTTTCTCATATAATTAAAATTGAATGAGTTTAGCTATAGTATCAGCTCTTGAATATCACTTCAGTAACTCAGTTGCGAGATGAAATGTGGCACCAAAACTAAAAAGATGATAATATTAACAATGGTAGACAAACAGATGGACATTTCACCCTTTGAATCAATATATGGAACATTTTATTATTAGTCATTTTCCGTGGTTCAAGTGAAAAATATAAAACTACGAAGGTCGTCAATCAAAATATATGAAGTGAACTCACAAGGAAAATACTCTCACCTGAACATTCCTTGCTTGGAAAGGGCAACCAGCAGGAACAAATATAGCTTCCCCCAAATTCTGTTCAAATGACCAAGGCTCCACTCCTGTGTAGGAAGATATCAATCACATTTTAAAAGAATACATATAAAAATAATTACCTTTCAGAAATTTCTAGACAGAACCCATGATTTAGCACATCAGTTCTTACTTTTCCATGATAAACAGTACTCATGTGAACATCACTCTCAAATCCCTTCAAACAGGCCTTATACATACAGCGCTCACTATCATTTTCTTTTTGCAGCAAATTTGTTTCCATTATTTTAATATTTTTCTGACTAACCTTTGAAGATAGTGAAGAATAGTACCAGTGCAAGATGTGTCAAACCCAGTGGCAGAACTAGGAATAGAACTTTTAAGGGGACAAATTAAGAAAAAAATTGAAGGGATTCAAGAAAAATATGAAATTTTATGGGGGCCAAATTTATATTTTACTAAAATTTGACAAAAATGTAAAGGAAACAGAAGGCTATGTTTGGAAGTTTTAGAGAGAATGTGATGGAAAGGAGAGGGATGGGATGAAATGGAAAGGGAAGGAATGGGATGGAAAAGAGTTGCCTGCTCCATGTTTGGATGATTAATAACGGAAGAAAAGGGAAGGTAAATTGTTGAAAGTGTAAAATTTCAATATAACTCTTATAAACTTTTTTAAATAACTGAATTTATGGGGTAAAATAGTAAATAACAAGTTTCTAAAATAAAAGCAAACTTGTTCCCCCCCGCCCGGTTACTTTCATATTTGGAACAGAATAAAATGCAAGTTTTTGGGGAATGGTTCCCCTCACAATCCATTCCCCTTTATAAATTTTTGAACTCCCAAACAAGGGAATTATTCCTTTCCCCTCCCATCCTTCTCATTAATCCTCATCCAAACAAACTCTTAAGGGATTTTGTAGACTTTGGGGGTGTGATAGAGCCCCCAAGGTCAAGGCCCTATGTAGTTTCACCCGTGTCAACCTAACCTATCACTTCCCCATCTAGCTCTTAACAATTCATAAAAAGAAATACACTATCTTACCAAATTCTTCCTTCAACTTTCTTTTATGGTGTCTGTCAAGAAAAATAGCTCCATCATAAAGAGGCCATGTAACCTTCAATCCGAAGAGTACCATCAGCAATGCAAAATCAAAGCAAGCTAGTTATATTATCCAGAGATAAAAGATGCCAAAAAACCAAACGAAACCAAAAATAAAGAGGGAAGAAATGTAAGGTTGAAATAAATAGACTTACAAATTCATTTACTATATCATCTGGCTTCTCAAATTCCTTCCAATGCATTTTCAAATATTCAGTCACCTTTGGAACATCCTGCCGACGAAAGACATCCCAAAGAACTCCAGGATGTGTTTTCTCAGAGACATCTCCATTTTGTCTGATTGGAAGTTCACAATTGACCATATTTCCTTCAGCACTAGAATAAATTTCAAAACCTTGATCCATAATTGATTTATTCTGGTTTGAATCCAGTCCATTATTTTCTGTACCAAGCGATGAATCAGGTGAACTCCCCCTTGAACATATTTGTGAATCCCCAGGTGATTCTTTCACCTCAGATTCCTTATAAGCTTTTTGTATCATTTCAATTTTAGTTCTCTGCCAGCCCATCAGCTTCACTTCACATGTATGGACCAAAAGGTACACCTATTGAAACTCAGTAAATATTAGTTTACTATTTGTCACTTTAATCATAGCCACTTCTTTCCTTTTCTTTCTTCAAATAAATTAAAATTCAATTGTTCCCCTCTAGATAAGATAACAGCAAAAAAGAGATTTACATTATTAAAGACAAACCCATGGTTTGGGTAAAATTGCACATGTTTGGGCTTTTGAATTCAAACAGCACATTATAAATTAAGTCATCAAACATTATTATCAACAACTTGAATGTTTAGTTACAACTATCAACAACTTGAATGTTTAGTTACAACTATCAACAACTTGCAACTATAATATGAGAAGTCAAACCATGAAAAGTACATAACCAAACATAAATTTTCAAAGAAGCATAAAATTTATATTCTCAAGATACTTGAAATTAGAATAACAAAATTGTAAAGAAGTTGCAGGTCTAGGTCCCCATCCCAAAGTATCATAAAATTGTTTCAAAATAATAAGTTGTATCTGCTCAAACTCAAATGTAAAGGACCATTTCTTGTCTCTCAGATTAATGAGGATAAAGTAATATACCATGTCACGCATATTGAAGTGGAGATTGGTCACTGAATCACCTCTACCAAGTTCGTCACTGACCCCATAAGATATAAAAATCTTGGGTCCTACATCATTCTGCAAGGAGTAATGAGGCAATTTAGCTGCGACATTAAGAAGGCCCCACTTGGAGTGAATATACTGAAGTAAAGGCAGTTTGCTGATAAATTCAGGTCTTTGGTACAAAAGAAATTCTTCAGATGCACTAGGTGAAGGCCAATCCTTCAACTTCAATATTTGTGGCCAACTATTTTCATGTATACGCCCCTCAGAGTATCCTTTCATGAACTGACCAAGCTCGATATCAATCTGCCAATATAAAAACAAATAAAACAGAAAATAAAGTAGTTTAACAAAAATGATTAAGCAATAAATACAAAGCAATAAAAAAACTAATGCAATCTCAATCACCAAAAGAGAAGAGCTATAGATATTTGCATACCTCAGACCAGTCTAAGCAATCTATGGCCTTAACCATTCTGTTTTCGTCTTTCATTTTCTCATCTGCAGTCTCTCGAATCCCTCTCCATATGACCATTGGATCCCAGCTTGAAATGGATGACCTATCAAATACTTGCTTAACAATAATGGGTTCACCAGTTTTCCAGTGCTTTCTAAAATTGCCAATCCCCTCAGTTTTGAGATCTTCAGATGCCGGACAATAAAGATAATTATCATCACTGGCCTCTCTATGAGAACATTGGCAAAGTCTGAGGGCATTCAACCTGGTTTCTTGTGGACCATCAGCATCACTAACCCTGCAGCCACTAACCATTTCCTCTACATTTTTCACCAATTTTGCAACCCAATTCATCTTGAAAATCCGACTTAAATTTAATGGTGAATAACCACAGCCACCATACTCCTTAGGGGGGCAAGGAATACTCCCATTATCATTGGATCTCCAATCAGGAAACTTACTTAATATGTTTCGATCAGGATTTTTTGCTTGCTCTGTTAGGGGTTCTTTATTGTGATTTACAGTTGCTTCACGAAGATCTCGACAGCAATTAAGGCACAAATCATATGTACAATTTGGACAGTGTCGATGATAATCAGTAATGGGTATCCTACAGAAATTGCTGCAAGAAAACAAATCAAAATAAATAATGACCCTTAAATAACATACACATGATGCTTATGCACCCATTAAATCCACCAAGTCTAGGAAATGTATTCTAGATGTACCAGCACATCTGCTCATCTGCATTCAATTTTGTCCTGGGAAGATCTATTTCAGTACCTGGGGGAGAAACCATTATTTCAATGTTGTCAAATACTTGTTCACCAGAAAAGAAAAAAATATATTGCAAAATACTACTACAGGTGCAAGCAAATCCAAAGAAACCTTAAAATGCATCTTACCACGCAACTTCTTTTCAAGTTCAACTTCAAAACACTGTTCACGATGGATCTGCTTTACTACAGGAAGCACTGATGACAGCAGCAAGTGGAGATACTGTAACTTATCTAGAACAGGTATCTCACGTATCCGAACCTTAATCTCAAAAAACCAGAAAATTTACTAGCTAGAAAAGGAATTGCATATGCTAAACTTTGAAGGCATACTTCGTCAACTGGTACAAATAAACTATTAAAATACCTTTATTGAATTATCACCACGTAAGCAAACTTTGCAATTACATATTCCCCGGCATGCAGGACAAATCCTCTGAATTTCATCCAATGAAATGTCTGAGTACCTAAAAATAAGTAAAAGAATAACACTCACCATCCACATAAAGCAAAATTAGAACTAAAAGGGAGTATCTTCACTAAAATTCCATGCTCACCATGTCGATATACAGCTATTGCAGTATCCTCTCCTATCACATCTGAGGCACCAAATAACTCTGTCTCTGTCATTCCTCCGGCACTGATGGCAAGTTTGCCCGCCAGTGTCCTCAGAAGAATCTGAACTTCCATCAGAAAATTCCTGGCATGTAACCTTTCAATTCAGTAACAATTAACATTAAAAAGCCAACTGTGTTATAGTAAACAACTAAATCCTTGAAGATCGTCCTAATGACAATTTCAAGTCATTATTTCATTATATTCAAGAATTCCTACTACACTCCTCAATTCTACAGGTGGTATCGCTCTCTATAAAAGGGAAGAACAAAAATTGGTAAAAACTAAAAACAACATCTAGAGAAAGAAGAAGAAGGAGAAGAATAATTAGCTGCAAATTTTGCACATAAAACTCACTGTTGTAGCATTAGCATCTAAACTCCTTTGTGATCTTTTCCTGGAAGAATCCATGCCTGAAGCAGGTGGTGACTCATAAGACGCCCAATTCTCTTCATACAGTGGGACATCATCGGGCGATTCATCATTTGGCTTTGGAGCATGACGCGCAGAGGAACTCCTTTTGGTTGGTGTCTCAGGTGTATAACGGAACTGATTTTTTGACACCTTACCCAAGAACTTCTTTCCAGAGGCTGAATGCTGCTCCCCAACCTTCATGCTTGCGAGCGGCACATCAAAATCATCACTCTTGCTCTCCAAATAAATATCAGACTCACCCAATGACTTTCTCTTGGCTTTCTTCAGACTAGCTCTCATTGCAGAATTAGCAGCCCTCTTCTTTGCCTGGATATAGTGCTTCTCGCACACTGTTTTGTCAGGCATGGACATGGCGGTGCATCTCCACTGCTTCCCATCTGACCTTTTGCACCGCAAATCATCTGGAATCCCCACATTGTCTTCCCCATTCCCCGAGGTCGATCGTGCATTATCCATTTCGAGTCACGCACGTTCAACAATTAATCTGATGTCAACAATGCCAACAAAGAAGAAGAAGGGAATAGATTGAGAAACAATAGCCCTCAGGAACCACAATCAGCGTGTCCAAATCATGTGAATACCCTAGATGGGTGAAAAATTAGAAAATACTAACACGAAGCTCGTTGTTCTAAGTGGATACAATACAACAATGCCAAGCGTTCAGTGAGTGAGTGAGTGAGTAATAGAGGTGACCGTAGCTTACCATGTGTTGGGTGGTGCAGTTTCCACTCTTTGATTAAGAGAAAACAAGGCTACAAAAAAAAACCCTAGTAGAAGAGGAACTAGAAGACAACCGCGAAGCACAAAAAATTGGAAGTTGCTGTGATGAGTTGCATCTACCTGTTGCGCTGTAATCATTCGGAAATTGAAGTTGCAGCGGTGGCGAGATCCGGGTGCGCGGTCGTTTAGTGTGTTCGGAGTTCGAAGCGAAACTTGGGTGCGACAAGAAACTTCCGGCGAGCAAAGGCCCCAGAGGTTCGTGCACCTGCACTGCGTAAAAGAGAAACCAACTTCAACGGAGATAAGAACGACCAGACAGTAGACAGGTCCATCGGTGGTGCATGCTCCACCCGGCCCAATAAATTGGGCCGCACCGCGATGGTTGAATTTATATGACATGAGTATTTTTTTCATTCATTAAAATTTTAATAAAAAGAAGACTCATCTTAATTTTAAATAAAATATATTTTTAATTTTATTAAATATTTATAAAAATATTTATAAATAATTTATTAATAAAAATTTAATAATTAAATTTAAATTGTAATAAAATATAAAATTTACTTTGAGTTAGTTTGTGTGTGTTATTTACATTCTTCATTACTTTTTCATCTAAGATTTTATGACATATTTTATTTTGTTAAAATTAATTTTATAAAAAACAAAAGCTAATATCAACACCATAAAATAATAGAAAGCATGAGGGCCAACGAAGGCTAATCCCTTTGATATATATATATATATATATATAGTACATCGGTTCAGACTTCTGATATTTTCGGAGACAAACCCCATTAAAATATTGGGCTGCGACGAGGGCCGAAAATAAAAATTTTAAAAGATTAAATTATATTTTAAAAAATAAATAAAAGTTAATAATTTTTTGTTAATTTTCTAAAGTTTGGAGGCATCGCTCCTTACCCTAACTTTCATTATCCAGCTCTAAATGTAATAAATTATTTTTAATTTAGTATATATAAACATTAAGCATGTATTTAGGAATAGCTTACTTTTAAAAAAAATTATTTTTTTAAAATTTATCTCAATAATATTTTAATTATAAATTATTTAATTATAAAATAAACTAATTTAAACACATACTAAATATTATCACTATTGCTAGTTAATCACATCTCTAAATGAAGTGTAAAAATTACCAATATTATTTCAATGACCATAATATGGGTTAGGAGCTAGCATAACTAAAATAGGTGCAAATGCATTAATGGTTATCCTAGATCCTTGCCTCATATTTTTAAGTCAAGTCATGAGTATGAGTTAATAAAAAAATACAATGACGTGATTCTATTTTGTCAAGGTCAAACTCAAAGTTAATATTTTATTATGTATAATAATTCATAAAACTAAAACACGTAAAAATGCCCATAAAAAAAAAAAACACTGTCCAGTGATTAGTTTGGACTAAGTTAATTCCCTATATCTTTTGGTGGATGACTGGCATCACTTTCAAATATTGTCTTTCAAAACTAACTTCAACTTGATGGTTCTTGCAATGATATGTGTAGTTTTGTAATTTTACGGGCTTCATTAAAATAAGGTACAATGATTACAATCAGTGAGAAAGATCGTGCATGCTACTAAAATCATATCTCTCGTTGAGTTTTGCTGTGTTGCTTCTATGTGGAAAGTTTATAGAGTTGAGGAAATTAACAGATATAGATAGTGCAGAAAGAAAAGTAGTATTGAACTCTATCTATTACTAAGAGATTAGTTCTCTTGATTTGGGAAATCATTATTCATTGTTAAAGGTGTGGGAGGGGGTCAACTTTTTCCTTACCTCTTTCTCTTTTTTTTTTTTTCTTTTTAATATAGAAAACTCCTAAACATACGAATTTAGAATCCTTATAACTCAGGTAGCAGAAAAAAAAAAAACAGTTGTTCCACAATTTGAAATTAAAATGGAACCCGTAATTTATTTCCTTCACCCATGTTATGGGCATCCCTTCTATTTCTATCTCTACTCGTTTTCTTGCCCTTGCTTAACCCATTCAAAAAGTAACGTTGCATTACAAGTTTTTATTTTTCTTTCAGTTGTAATTTTGTTGGGGTAATGAAGAAGTTATTATTTACAAAATAATTTTTAATAATATTTAAATTGTTGATATTATGTGTAAAACTCATTATACTAAAATTTCAACTTGTTGAATAATGAACCGTATTCTTATAGATTTCATTACAAGCAAGTCTGTTTTTGTGAAATAATGCACAAATTGTAAGGGTGGCTTAGCAGACAAAATAAAAGTACGATTTTCCAGTTTCTGAATAGACCTTTGGATGGTGAATTTGCACGGGATATATTCACCAATCCCATCCTTGTTTCTCAATTAAAAAAAAACTATTTACATATAAATTATTTATATTTGTTGAGAACAATATATTTTATGATGATACTAGGAAAATAACACTTTATTGATTTTGGCTGAATTTTATAAAAAATTATGATAATTTTTTTTATTATATTATGTAGTGTTGATATTAAAAGAGTTTATTTGTTAATTAATTATTAATAAATAATAATGTAATAAAAAAATTTTATTAACAAGGATGAAAATTAAATAAAAGTGAGATGATAAAGTAAATTTATTGCCCCACCCCAAAAACAAACATACGAACTCGTGCAAAAGACAAATTACTGGTCCAGACACTGTAATTATTAAAACCTTGGGGGATTATGCTAAATTTTTTGCCAATACGGTGGATCTGTGAAGAGAAGAGTGCATAGCAGACAGGCTTACCATATAAAGGAAACACCACACCACCCCGTTTGTGTAATTGTTCGTAATCCCGTTTCAATTTTCTTGTAAAATATTAAGACACCCATAGTTCAGTCCCATTCTCATATGTTGCTATAACTGTTTCAGAGTTTAAATTCAATTCAATTCGTTGATCTGAAGAAGCAGAGACAGAGAGACATGGCGATGGCGAGAGCAAGCTCTGGCCTGCAATACCCAGAGCGCTTCTACGCCGCGGCCTCCTATGTCGGTTTCGACGGATCCACCTCTCCGACCAAAGCCCTCACCTCCAAGTTCCCCAAGTCCGCCGCTCTTCTCCTCTACAGCTTGTATCAGCAGGTACCCTCATAAATCTGCTTCATCCATCACCAATTCCCATTTTTATCTTTTCTTCTTGTTCGTTTTCTGCATCTTCCCTTCTCCATTCTGGATCCGATGCGGATTCCTCCGTTTCTAATTTGCCTCTTTGGTTCCGCGTCGTGATCTGCTGCTGGTGTTGTTTTACGTGCATTGGCATTGCCTGCTCAGCTCTCTTCCGTTGTTGCTGCGGCTGGCTTGTGCTAAGTGCAATGTGTATGAACATGGAATTGCGATTTCTTGCTTTTTGTAATTACCTTTCAGTGAGCTGGTTTCATCATCTTGTCGGTGATGGCATTCTAGTCAATTGTGTTTGCCACTAATTTGGGGTGCAATTTTTGGTAGATCTTGTTTTTGGATTTAGATTGGCATATCAAGAATTCTGATCTCTTTATACGTTTGGTTGATTGATGGGGAGAGTGGAAAGAATTTCCAAGACTCAATGGTCTTGTGCGCAGTAGTGGATAAAAATATAAAAATATCCTTGCTGATTTATCGACCTTGTGGGGGAGTCGGGCAATCTGTTGTTATGAGTAGTGAATTAGATTATTGTCAAACTACTTGCCATTAGATAAGCCTAGGTTAAGATGAAATGCGTACAATCACACTTGTGCCTGCATGGGGCATGCTAGAAGCGCCAATCAACAAAAAATGAAATGTTGATTTGCTAATGATCCATCCCTTCCATTATAGTTTCAGCATCTGGGTTTTTGTTGTTTGTCAATTGTACTGATATTTATTTGGAATTGAAGTAGGGCTTTATCGTTGAGGTTTACATATAAATTTATTGCTCAGTTCGTGCTTAATTTGTTATGTCAGGCTAGTATAGGACCTTGTAACATCCCAGAACCCAGTTCATGGAAAATTATGGAGCATAGCAAATGGGCCAGGTTTGTTTGCTTTAAACATTCATACTGCCTTTCACTTTCTCTATGCTATTTCTTTACGCTCTCCCTGATCCCTTCATTCTATTTATATATGCAACTGCGCATTTATGCCTAATCTGATTTTACCATGCTTCTCCTTGCATACATATTGTGCAAATATTTTGTTATGAATACTACATTAGTTTTTATCAATGTTTTATTTAATAGTATACTTACGATTTGCACTATTGCATTACTGCTCTCATTTTGGTGAGAATATTATTAAAAAGCAGTAATTGTTGATGCAGTTGGAACCAGCTTGGAAACATGTCTTCCACAGAAGCCATGCGTCTTTTTGTGAAAATATTGGAGGTCATGCGAATAATTTTATTTAACCATTATTCCTTGTTATAATGCAGAATGTTAGCTGATTACTTTCATTCTTATTTTCCTTTGTTGTGTAGGAAGAAGATCCTGGTTGGTATTCAGGGGCATCTAACTCCATTGTAGAGCCTTTTATAGATGTGCAAATGAATGTGAGTATCACTAAGGCTATATATGCTGTTAAGTCCTGTTCTTGCTACGGGTGTTTTGTCCAAATGGAATAAAAAAGTTTCATCTCCACTTTTGCCAATGGCTTGCAATGAGCTTTACTTGTTATATTCATCTATTATATTCAGATTAACTTTATAATAGAAGTACTGAGTGATCAGAATCTGTTCTGTATCCATGATCAAATGAGTAAGAAATCCGATCTTTGGAAAATAAAAATTTGAGATCCTGTATATAGATGTCACATTGTGTTCATACAAACTTTCACCCACTAGGCATGCTTCCAATTCTTATGCAACTTAGAGTTTAATGATTTTGTTGTAAGTCATGTATGGGTTTCATGATATGGCATCTAGGATTTGATCTTTAGAATTAGATTAATGTAACTGACATGTCATCTTGAAGTTACATCAAGAGATGTGCAATGAGAACATCTTCATATTTTTTTCCCACTTTTGCTGCCACTGTTAACATTGTAATTTTTCCTTTCCTTTTTTTCCCTATTTTTTCCCTCTTCCATTTGTCTTGCTGGTTTTACAGCACAATTCCAAAGTTGAACCAGTAATCGAGAATGGGAACTCTTATCCAGAGACAAAGACTATTTCCACTGAAAATGGAAGTCAAGTTGGAACACAGGATAAAGATGTAGTCGTCGAAGGCTTTGGTTCAGTCGGGGTCTATGATCAATGGATAGCGCCTCCGGTATCTGGTCAACATCCAAAAGCTAGATATGAGGTATTGGCACATGCAAAATATAAAACCCATTCTTCTTCACAAGTTTTTTATTTTTTGCCCTAGTAATTTATTCTTTTTCCCGAGCTAAGCGTGTTTATACTTTATATGTTCAGCATGGAGCTGCAGTCGTGCAAGATAAATTGTACATATATGGTGGAAACCACAATGGTCGTTACCTTAATGATCTTCATGTAAGCATATAATATCTCTGTTGCACAAAGCTATGCATTTTGGCTAAGTAATAAATAATAATATATCTTGTGAGGGTGATTGAAAACATCAATTCTGGCTACGTAATAGACTAATAGTATATCTTGTGGTTTTACAGCTAAACTTATCTTAAGCATCCTCTTTAGTTGACTAAGCTATATGCTATTTACTTTGAATTACATGGAAACAAATACAGGTTCTAGATTTGAGAAGTTGGACTTGGTCGAAGATTGAGGCTAAGTTTGGAGTTGAGTCTACCGACTCATCATCCCCAGTGACGTTAACCCCTTTTGCTGGCCATTCTTTGGTTCGTATTGAAAATAGTTTGTTTCTCAATTTGAAAACCTCTACACAATCTTATCTGCTACTTTTGGTGTGTTTTTTTGTTAGCTGCCAGTACTAATTCAGGAACATTTTGGATTTTGGTGATGGAAATTTTGTCACTATAGATTCCATGGGAAAATAAGCTTCTGTCACTTGCTGGGCATACAAAAGATCCTTCCGAAAGTATCCAAGGTATAGAATAATAATGTTTTTATGTCTTATCATTCTGTCAGGGGTTGGCATCATAAATGTGCAAAATTTAAAACACGTAGAAATGAGACATATTGGAAGTGTTATTTAGATAAATCATTGGACAAGAAGCTTTTACAAATTTGATGGTTTACTCTTCATTTCAGTAAAAAAAAAAAACTAAAAAGCATGATACTATTACTTTATTCACCTCAAAGGAGAAAAACAATCAACACTGTAGGAGTGATAAATTTTTCATGCACATACGTTAGTGAAACATTGATGCAATTGTTTTTTTGTGCTTCAAGTATTTTTTTAGTTGAACATAAAAAACTTGTAAAATTTTCCTTAATTGATTCAATCTATGTCCATTGCTATGGTTTTCCCCCCGTTTTGTGGCTTTTGTACTCCTCACCTCTGTACTTTTTTATTGTTGTTATCTTTTTGATTCTGATTACAATTAAGTATCCATATTACTATTAAATATTAATTGATATTATGACAGTGAAAGTGTTTGATCTGCAAATGGCAACTTGGTCAACTCTGAAGACTTATGGGAAACCCCCGGTATGTATCTGTTATTCTTCCTTTCATTCTTATGAACCCAAAAATCTTAGAAACTTTTAAATTTTATATAGGAGTATGTGACATGTTGTGTTTGCTTTTCTCTAATTGCCTAACAAGAGAGATGCATAAATTTTATGGTTTTTCAATATATGATACAGTAATGCTTTTCTTTTCTGTTTTTAATGATAACACAGTAATGGCCTGTTAAGTTCCCTTTATCATGTATGCTTTCCAGGTATCACGTGGAGGCCAATCAGTTACCTTGGTAGGGACAAGCTTAGTAATTTTTGGTGGACAAGATGCAAAGAGAACTCTCTTGAATGATCTGCATATTCTTGACTTGGAAACTATGACATGGGATGAAATTGATCCTATGTAAGAAGTTTTCTGAAACAACCCTCTCTATATCCCTGGTTTCTTATTTTATCCTTCACAAGGGGTGTTTGGGGGGGGGGTGGTATTGGCATTTTCTTTAATACGCTGGGGAGAGTTTTAATGGTTTTTAGGATGTAAAAAGAGAACAATTGTCATAAAAACAAAATTGAAATTTGAATATGTTTAGTGGTCGTTTTCTTTGCTTATGCCAAAATCTGGTTTTGATACATGGTATATCATGTTACTCGTTCTCATCAGTAGTGAATATGGTATATCTTGGTTTTCCTATTCCAATATCAAGAGAAAAGAATGAAAAAGGAAACTTGCTAAGGTTTGATGCTAAAGAAGTCTCAATTGGCAGAGGGGTGCCTCCTTCTCCAAGGTCTGATCATGCTGCTGCTGTGCACGCGGAGCGATACTTACTTATCTTTGGTGGGGGGTCACATGCAACTTGCTATAATGATTTACATGTTCTCGATTTGCAAGCTGTAAGGCCATTGGCTCTTCTATTAGAGTGTGGACTAGAAAAATCATCTCCATCTAATCATTTATGTGAACTATGCAGATGGAATGGTCTCAACCAACACAACTGGGTGAAATACCAACACCACGTGCTGGACATGCTGGTGTGACAGTAGGGGAGAACTGGTTCATTGTTGGTGGGGGTGACAATAAGAGTGGTATGCCTTTTTGGGGAATGGATTTTTCCTGTACAAAATATTGCTTGATATGGTGAACATATATTTTCTCAACTCTCGGAGTATACACGCCTATTCTATGGTCAAACTAAACCAAGGAAACTAGTTTTCTGGTGCCGCTGCAAAGTTAATTGGTTTGGTATGCTTTCAAAGATATATATATATATATATATATATATATATATATATATATATATATATATATATAAAGAAACTAATTATACTGTTTAATTGTAAGTTTTAAAAAAAATCTTTTATGCATACTCATGAGCTTCCAAAATGCTAGAAGAATAAAATTGAACCATTAATGGTTCAGTGTAGAGCAAGATTCAAAGTGATAATGGGCATTCCATTGACTGCCCAAGGTGCTTGTGTTCAGGAGAACACCTTTTTTAGAGTAAAGATTATTGGATTTGCACCAACTTGTGCCAAGTAAATTTTATTGATACATAATATTCTTCAAAACCTGTTTGAGTTCTTAATAAGTATAAACACATATTAATAACCCAAAATTTGCCTATCTGTCCTGCATGTTTCTTCCTCTGTCGCTTGCTTTATAGTGAATGAAAGTGGTAGTGAAATGTTTTTCTGAACTTCATTGGTTAGATCTTGAGAAAGACCTAGAACCTCTAAGAGGCTATAGACTGAACCCTTGTTGGAGAATCAAATACAATCAAAAGAAGTCAAAGGATGTGGAAGATCATTGAAGCCAACAATGAGATGCACTAAATTAGTCCTTTTTTCGGTAATTGGCAGAGGATTACTTTCAAGGAGAATGTAGTTTGAAAGAATTACTTTTGGAAGATTGAGTTTTATTTTTTGGGAATGTACTCCCAAAATTAATTTTATAAGTATGAGTTTCATTTGGTTAGATTAAGTAAAAAATTACTTGAGTGTGAAATGACTAATGTGATATATAATCCATCATTTAGTGTGAATATATTAACTTTAACAAGTACAAATCAGTGAATTACACCCAAAATGCATTCTGGTAAAAAAATGACAAGTTACTTCTGCCCAACATGCACAAGAGGCACTGTAATGCATTTTGGCCTTTTAGCCAAACATCACTACCAATTCCCCAAAATGCATTCAGGACGGAGGCCCCTCCAGAATGCATTCTAGAGACTAGAGTGTAAACCAAACAACCACTTATTCTATGAGATGACTTGCTTCTGGTTGCCTCTCCCCCAATTCTTTGGCTTCTTTCTGGTTTGGATATTTCCTCTGTAGATGAAAGAGGTTAATTGCCATTGTTTGCTGCCTTGATCCTTATAACAGATTTTGGAGTTACAGTTACAGGTATAAATTTGTGACTTCAAAAAAGGGTAGTAAAAATTATAAAAGGCTTATCTATCATGCATTTGATTTAGAACTGATACAATGATAGAAGTGCTTATTTATTGGAAATTTTTATGGATACCGTTTCATTGTAAAAGAAAGTTTACAAGGAAAAGCATTAATGTTTTTATTGGGATCACTGTGAACTGTGAAGGGTAACTTCTGGTGTAGTTATTATATATTTATGTGGCTTCATTGCCTGGGTTGTTGCAAATTTATTGATGATTTTAGATTTTTGGTGCTCTTTTATTGATTTTAGATTATTGATGGCTACATTACCTGGGTTGTTGCTATATATGCCTTATTACAAGTATTAGTCCATGCTATTCTGCAGGGGTCTCAGAGACCATTGTGTTGAATATGTCTACATTGGCTTGGTCAGTGGTAACTTCTGTTCAAGGGCGTGTTCCTGTTGCTAGTGAGGTACTTAATTTTGTAGGGACCTTTTATTATGGGAAAATTTCAAATAATCAACTCCTGTTAAAAATATTTATTGCGAAGGAAAAAGAACCACTTGAAGTGGTTATTATGTACAATATATTGGCTTAAATAACCACTCAAGTGGTTACTGTTCCTTGATGGTAAATATTTTTATCAAGATTTCTGTTTTTGGAATTCTCCCTTTTTTAATCAATTTTTTTTACTGGGTTGCATGTGCAATAAATTCTAACTAGAGTACTGATCCTTGTTAACTCTGCTGTCATCAGGGAAGAGACCTAGACCTTTCAAGTAGTTTTCTAGTGCCATCTGCTTAATATGATTAGAACGTTTCCCATTGCAGGGCTTGAGTTTGGTTGTAAGCACATATGATGGCGAAGATGTACTTGTATCTTTTGGAGGATACAATGGACGTTATAACAATGAGGTGGAGATTATTTCAAAATTTTAGGCCTCTTCTGCTCGCTTTTGCTTTTGTTTTATCTTTCTTCCTCCTCTGATGTAGTTTGCTGCAATCAGGTCTATGTCCTTAAACCAAGCCACAAATCAACCTTGCAATCAAAACTAATTGAAACCCCCATACCAGACAGTGTTTTTGCTGTGCACAATGCCACAAATGCTACCCGAGATGTGGAGTCTGAAATTGAAGCAGGTCATGAAGGGAAGATTAAGGAACTTGTCATGGACAACGTTGATTCAACAGTATGTATATTTGCTAAGCATATTTATTTTTTTCTGTCCACTTTTAAGAAGCTCATTGTTCCTGCATTGAAAGTTGGTGGCATTAGCCAATATAAAGGATATGTGCTTGGTTGATACTGGTCAGAGGTTGCTTTTAGACTTTGGATTTTATGTTGTTTTTGAGTCTTATTGTGATGTCTGGATAAATAATTATTAGTATTAGTTGGACGAGTTAGACCATGGATCCAAATTGTGTTGGAAGCTTTTTATACGTTGTAGTGATTTATTTTAGGAAATTATTAGTTCATGGGTCTTATTGAGCAAGATTGCTATCTTCTTGGTTGCATACCTTAGGCTCAAGCCCTAGATATGAATCCTAGGCAAGTTTTCTGGTTTCAATTTCTGTTCTGTTCTCTTCAATTTAGAGCCTCGCAGAGAGTCCAGAGACCTATTTTCATGACTAGACTCAATTAAGGGTTCTTCTGTCTAAAGCTCTGATTGTTTATTTCCTGAGTCTACCATCAAACCACTAAATGTACTTCTCAAGTACTGTTCACAGCACACGTATTGCCCCCAATATGGACACTTATCTATTGCTTGCAAACAAAACCTATCCTAACTTACCTGCAATGAACCTTAAAACCCATATAGTTTCTTTGCCTTAAACTCATCCTAAAACCCTGACCCTAGTCTGCTAAATTTTTAATTCATTAGTTGTCCTATGTCGCTTGACTATCATAGACTAACCAAACATCATGACATGGGCCAGTTAGTGATATTTCACTTATCACTGATCTGAGGACTACTGGAAAAAAAAAATAATGAAAAAACTTTAGGGAGCCCATAAGAAACTCCAAACCATCCAGCTGCACTAATACATGCATCTTTAGATATTCTATTTCAGTCCTAAAAAAATTGCGGATTTTGTCTGGACCCTTCAAATTATAGGCATAGATCACAACCTGCACTGGTGCCATTCCATGTTAATTCCTGCCAATCACCACTTTCACATTTTGGGTGACATACAGAAATTCAAAGGTGATCCTATATCAGTCCTGAAGGCTGAGAAAGATGAATTGGAATCATCACTTAGCAAGGAGAAGGTGCACACTCTTCAACTAAAGCAAGAGCTGGCAGAAGCTGAAGCTCGTAACTCTGACCTTTGCAAGGTAAGTACTTTAATAGGTGAAGTTCCTTTTATTTTGGCAACAGTTGAAATGGACTACTGTGGTATCAGTAACATCCAATAATATATTAATAACTAAAAGCAGAATGAGATCTATAAACAACACTTGAATATTTTTCATTGATCTACGATGCCATCAAATGTCCTCACTTTTATGGCACTGATAATGTAGGAACTCCAATCAGTACGCAGTCAGCTTGCTGCTGAGCAGTCAAGGTGTTTCAAACTTGAGGTATGCATTAATGCTACCAAGAGCCTTTCCCTCTGGGCCTTTATGAGAAAGTGTTTTTGATCATTTGTTTTCATGTCATTGAAAAGTGAAACCACAGAATATGTAAAATGTATGACCTGTTCTCTCCAGTGGACACAACTCAAAATATAGTGTATCGTTAGATCAAATGCCACGATGCTTCCCACCCCCAGCATCCACATCTGCGTCCACTCTTTTAGGCCAGGGTTTTGGAAAAAAAGGGGGGGGGTGGGGGGGGAGTGTTTTTTGAAATTATAGTTAGTCGCATGGAGAGAATTGAGTGTCACCAGCAAGCAAGCAATTGCTTAGTTGGATGAATTATCGGATATAGGCACTGAAATGATTCAATGAAGTGATCAATCACTTATGCGGTTAAAGAAAAACTTTTGGGTAAAAAACATGGTGCACCGTGTCATCCATGCACACAAGTCACCCATGTGAACAAAGACAAAAAGACATAGACAAAGTACGTGTTACTCTATGACCAGTTTGGTGTAGGGATGACTTGGTGAACCATGTCTGCCTGCGAATTTCTCAGGCATATCCCTCTTATGGTCTAGTCTGCATGTCTGAGGCTGCTTTAAAACTTTGGCCTTTGGCTCCTTTTATTATGAATGAAAGAATTTGGATTTTTTTTACTGAAGAGAGTATTGGACATCACAGGTAGAGGTTGCTGAATTAGGACAGAAGCTCCAAACAATTGGGACATTACAGAAGGAACTTGAACTCCTTCAGCGGCAAAAAGCTGCATCTGAGCAGGCTGCCTTAAATTCAAAACAAAGGCAGAATTCAGGTGGTGTATGGGGTTGGCTTGCGGGCACCCCTCCTAGCCAGAAAGCAGATGATGAGTGAACCTTTACTGTTAGCCTAACTGGATATTAGTGCTACATTTGGTTTCATTTAGCCAATTTTATTTCCAATACATTTATTTTTTGTTTTGATTCAGTTCTTTTTTAGTCATGGAAATAAGATTTAGCTTCTGTTTGGCCAAAGAAACCCCTTGGGGGTTCTTGCAGATATACATACACACTGTAATTTTAGTTGTGTAGCTTCGTATGGCTTAGTCCAGTACAGTGCATGTTACTTTTCCCACCATTTTTGCTGATGATTGTATTCAAAGTGAATCCATGATTGAATGCAAGCATATATATTATTTTGTTTGGAGATCTACTACGTTATTAGAATTTTAATTCCGCCAATAATTCTTGTTAAGGGAGAGCTTTAGCGTGATGGAAAAAGAACAAGGATAGCTTTTACGTGGTATGATTAATTGGGAACATAATTTTTAGTATTTAATCTAACACTCGATTTAATTTTTTTTAAATTGCTTTTTGAATAACGTTTTCATAATAAAAGAGCTATAATAAAGAGCGTAATGGTATTATCATTAAATTAAAAAAAATATGGATGATATTGTACCAAAAAATATGAAAGATAAGAATATAAGTGAAATAATTCTTCTTTGATATAATAAATTTTTTTTAAAAGTAATGTATTTCATCAAGCATTAAAGCATAATATGTGTAATAATTTTCTCTAGGAAGTTTATTACTAAAAAAATTATTTCAAAACCAAGAAAAAACGTTCATTAATATATTATAAAAAAATTTGATTTATTGAATACTCGTTGTTATAATTAATTTATTTAATAATAAAATAATATGATTAAATAATAATATAAAAAAATTTAAATTGACAATAAATTAAAATTAAAACTTTTAAAATAAATTTTACTACTAAAAAATTTAAAAACTTAACAAAATTCTAAGTTAATAGCGATAAAAAGTTATTAAGAATAAATTAATAATAATAATAATTTAAACCAATTTAAAAGATTATAAGTCCAAACTTCCTAACTTAACAAAAGAAAAAAAAAATTGATAGCACGTGTAGGGATGCTCATCACCTATTTAGAATTTGACTAGATATTTTAATTAGATTTTTTTTTATTTAGACTCAACTGTAGATTTGAATAAATTCAATATAGTCAAATTTTGTATATAACTTAAATAAGATGAGATAAAAATTAAATTAGTACAAAGTTTTAATATAATTTATCTTTTTATTAAAATTATATCTTACTCAATCTAATTAGTTTGAACTTAAATAAACAATCGAATCGACTTAAAGTGTGTCAAACTAACTTTTGAAAGCTTAAATAAATTTTTATTTTATTTATTTTAACGTTTACATCATATATTAAACGTAATTTTAATTTTAAAAATTAATTTAATTTAAAGTAATTATTTTTTATTTTTAAATTAAATATAATTTTTTATTAAATATAAATTATTTTATTTAAATTTATTATTAATTAAAATTAAATTTATAAAATTTAATTCAAACACTAATTAGTTTGAACACGCGCAAAGGTCGCATTACCACCGTTGATGATAATTGTAATCTCGAATACGGGCCAGCGGACAAACCATTTTTTAAAACCAAATCAAAGAAGAAAATAATTAAAAAAAAAAATCACGGTCCGAAGTCCAAACGCATCTCTTATCCGCTCTCTCTCTCTCTCTCTCTCTCTCTCGTTCTCTGCCGCCATCTGTATTAGGGTTTTGAATCAATTAGAGAAGCTCCCGCTTTCTCTCTTGCTGCGAAATTATCCCCATTTTCCATTTCGCACGAACCCACAGAGGTGGTATGGTTTCTATTCTTTCGCGAAGTTTCCATTTTCCATTTGCTTCAATAGATATCAGTGATGAGCCACGATTCCGAAGAGAATGGTAGGCTCACAGAAACTGGCGATGCCAATCCCATCGACAAGTGTTCCAAGCCCCGACTTGCCGATGAGGTTCCAAATTCTTCCTTGGAGCTTGGTTCGGTGAGTGAGGTTGATGCTCGGCTTTCACCAAATGGGAAATCTGCGGAGCCAGTGGTTGCTTCGACGGAAGAGTTTAGGGTTAGGGTTTGTTCGGAGAGTGATGGTGGACACCTAGGTACTGGTATGGGACCCACATCAATTATTGATCGGTTTGACGATCCTAACAATAGGCCTGAGGCTCAAGATGCGCCATTTCAGGATCGAATAGATCGATATCGAGAAGAGCATGTATCTGGTGGACAAGCCTATGCGGAGAAATTTGCTGGTTCTGGTAACAAATCTCTGTTATCAGAGTTTGATGATTATGTAGCTGCTGAGAGAAGTGGCGGTGTGAGAGCTGGAGTTTCGAGGGATCTAGGATATGGTTTTGAAGTGGGTGATATGGTGTGGGGAAAGGTGAAATCTCACCCATGGTGGCCCGGGCACATATATAATGAAGCCTTTGCGTCTCCTTCAGTGCGTCGTACGAAGAGGGAAGGCCACGTATTGGTGGCTTTCTTCGGTGATAGCAGTTATGGGTGGTTTGAACCGGCGGAACTTATTCCGTTTGATGCTAATTTTGCTGAGAAATCACGGCAGCTACATTCAAGGACTTTTTTGAAGGCCGTGGAAGAGGCAGTTGATGAAGCGAGCAGAAGATGCGGTCTTGGCTTGGCTTGTAGATGCAGGAACCCTAATAATTTTCGCTCCACGAATGTTCCAGGGTACTTTTTTGTTGATGTGCCGGACTATGAGCCAGGAGTCTATTCTAATGGTCAGATCAGGAAGGCAAGAAATAGTTTTAAACTAAGTGAAACTCTTGCTTATATTAAGCAATTGGCCCTGGATCCACATGGTGGCGATCACAGAAATATTAGTTTCATTAAGAATAAGGCCACTGTTTTTACTTTTCGAAAGGCAGTGTTTGAGCAATATGATGAGACTTATGCCCAGGCCTTTGGGGTGCAGCCATTGCGCCCTTCTCATCCTCAGGCTAATCCACTCGATCAGCCTGTGAGGCAGCCTCCTAGAGGTATATGATCTTTCCCATCTTTCATTTTTATAATGCTTCATGTTATGACTAGCTGTTGTTTCTGAAGTTTTACTGCTTTTGATTTTGGAAGTCTTTATCTACCAGACAGTTGATTCACTGGTAGTTTGTGGCCTTTGGTTGTTTTGCTTCCCTCCATACTTTGAGATTGAAAATGATGACATTGTCACAAATTTATAAGGAAGTGATTTTGTTTGATTTTGAGGTTTGGCAAGTTTTGGAGAAGTTAGAGTATGTGCTGTGAAGATTAGAGTTCATTTAGGTGATAGAAAAGAAAACTTCCAAATTTACAGTGATGAAATTGTTAGCTTTCATACTTCAGGAACAGCATATTGGTTCAATAGAGCTTGGAAAACCAATATCATATGCAGCATACATCATCCTCGTATTGGACATCACCCATTTTCATTGCTGATGGCTAGAATTAATCTGGAGTGTGGTTTTGTCTGTATTTAAATTCATTGCTTGGTGCTTAGGGTGGCAGCATTACTTATTTAATTGTTTCATTGGTGGAAGGTGTTTACTGTTTAGTATCTTGGCCTACATTTGAGGAATGTTAGTATCTTGGTGGAAGGTGTTTAGTATCTTGGTGGAAGGTGTTTAGTATCTTGGTCAAAAGCTGTGAGTTACTTGTTCGTGCTTTACAGGCCCACTTAATTGGAGTGATTATTTTGTATTGGCTGGATATTTTAATTTATATGGTTATATTGGATATTCTTTGAGATATTTACTTATCTTTATATGCTTTTGGGAACATTGATAGAGATTCTGGCTGTAAGTTAATCTTTCCACCCACGTTAGACTATCAATGGTATATTTCTTCCTATTTTACCTCATAAGTTTTCCCTTATTTTATTTTCCCAATCTATTCTTAACCACTTCAATGCAAATTTTTTTGAGCTAACAGAGCCTTGTTAATATAATTAAGTTTTCCTCAAATCTTTACAAAAACTTACCGTGAAGGGTGAAGCCTCCCATATAACATTAGGATGACTAGGCCGATTACATTTTATAAGCTTGTTTATTCGACCCTCAGTTTGTGATTACATTGTAAGCTCATGTAATTTACCCCTTCTTTTATTCAAGGATGTTTATTTGTGTGGAATGGATATCAGGCTGATTGCTGTCTGTCTAGCTATTGAAGTCCGTTTAATATGTGAATGCTACCTTTTTTCTGATGGTTTTTTTGTTGTGTTCTCTAGCTCCTTTGAGTGGTCCGCTGGTGATAGCAGAAGCTTTGGGTGGTGGGAAGAGCAATACAAAATCTGTTAGAGTTAAGGACAATTTCAAGAAGGATAGGTACCTCTTTAAGCGGCGAGATGAACCCAGTAACTCTCTCGAGTTAGCTTACGGGGAGGAGGCACCTGATGCAGCTGGGCGTTTTGTATTTCAGAAAAGGGCTCCAGCTGTCTCTATGACACCTCAGATTTTGGAGAAGCATGAAGAAATAGGGTTTATTAGCCAGGATTGTACTGCTCCAGCTGTAGATGCCAAAGAAGCAGTGATAGGTGAGGTTGGCAGTGGTCTTACATCCCTAGCAAATACCTTAGATGCAAAGCCTTATCTTGACAAGGGGAAAGAATCTTCTGAAGAAATGACCAAGAGCTTTATACGGGATGATGTTGCTAGTAAAAGCATGGGTAGACCTGATTTGTCTGGGGAGATGCCATTGCCAAGCATAGTTAATGAGACATCTCAGCCTTCCCATCTGGAGAGTAAAACTTCTGTAGATGTTAAACATGATGGGAATGTAAGACTGTCAGGACCACCTGAAGATTTTCAGCAAACAAAGCAGGGATATCTGACTATAGCTGATGGAGGAAATGGCATGCATCAAGATAAGAGCGCTTCTAATGTTGTATATGCTTCACCAGTTGATGCAAAGCATCACAAAATCAGTGCTGATGGTGTGGTGAAGAAGGTAAAAGGTCGTAAGCGACCTGCAGATGACTTGAACTCTGAGACTTCTGCTATTGGGGAAAAAAAGAAGAAAAAAAAGAAAAAGGATTTAAATTTACAACCTATCTCAGGCCATCCGGAGAAGCATTCTACTTCTGGAAAATCTGTACATCTGTCGGGAAAATCGATAGGAAAACCTGTCTCAATTGGTTTGGCTCCTAGAGAGGACTTTCAGGCAGAACAAGTGCAGATAGATATTTGTGCCAGTAATTTGCTGCCCATGAATAATATAGAAGTTGATTTTCAGCTGCCGCGACTTTTGGGTGATTTGCAAGCTCTTGCTTTGGATCCTTTTCATGGTGTTGAAAGTCAGATCCCTGCAGTTGTTCGGCAGTTCTTTTTGCAGTTCAGATCTCTTGTTTACCAGAAAAGCTTGTTTTTATCACCACCAACAGAGAATGAAGCTCCTGAAGTTCGTGTTACTAAATCTCCTTCGAGTGTCAGGGCATCTGACAGTCCTCCTGGTGACCATGTCAGAGTTTCGCCACATGTAAAGCCTGTAAAAACACATTGTTCGGCCTGATGATCCAACAAAATCTGGGCGGAAAAGGGCCCCCTCTGATCGTCAAGAAGAAATTGCTGCAAAGAGGTTGAAGAAAATCAAGGATTTAAAGGCTCTGGCTGCAGAGAAGAAGGCTGCCAGTCAGAAAACTTCTGAAGCCCGGCGAGGAGAGGGAAAAGAATCCATGGTCCAGGCTTCACCCAAGTTAGTGAGACCAGATTCGTCCAGGAAAGTGGAGCAGCCAGCTAAAGCAGCTGAGCCCACCATACTGATGATCAAGTTTCCTCCCAAAACATCACTCCCATCTGTTGCAGAGCTGAAGGCAAGGTTTGCACGCTTTGGGCCAATTGACCAATCAGGTCTCCGTGTGTTTTGGAAGTCCTCGACATGTCGTGTTGTGTTCTTGCACAAGGTTGATGCACAAGCTGCATATAAATATGCTGTAGCAAACCAATCCTTATTTGGCAATGTGGGTGTGAGGTGCTTCCTACGGGACTTTGGGGATTCTGCTTCTGAAGTATCTGAAGCTGCCAAGGCTAGGGGAGACGATGGTGCCAATGAAACACCTCGGGTCAAGGATCCTGCAGTGGTTCAACGCCAGACATCAGTATCAGCCCAGCAACCTCTTCCACAGCCAGTCCAGCTCAAATCCTGCCTGAAGAAATCTACCGGTGATGAGTTAGGCCAGGTACCTGGTAATGGAGGTAGTTGTAAAGGGACCCCACGTGTAAAATTCATGTTAGGTGGGGAAGAAAGTAGTAGGGGTGAGCAATTAATGGTGGGTAATAGAAACAACTTCAACAATGCTAGTATTGCTGATGGTGGTGCACCTTCTCCTGTTGCAATGGATTTTAATAGTAAGAACGTTCAAAAGGTCATTTCTCAACCACCGTTGCCTATTCTTCCCTCTCCTACACAGTTTACGAAAATCCCACAACATAATTTGCATAATTCCGAAATGGCACCCAGAAATACCCCCAATTTTATAAACACAACTGCATCAGCTACTGCAACCACAGTTGATATATCACAGCAGATGATAACCCTTTTGACAAGGTGCAGCGATGTTGTGACCAATTTGACGGGTTTATTAGGCTATGTGCCGTACCATCCACTTTGACAAAAAAATGGCACCATTCTCAACAGTACACACAAATCCAATACAAGATAAATGCGGGCGAGATGAGTTGGATTATGGATGACTCTTGCTCGAGGAAAAGCAAGAAACACGATCGTGGAACAGAACGCGGGGGGTCATATTGGGCCCGAGAGCTGTTCAAGAGTGGTTTATTTTGAAGATTTTGGCCTCCACAATGTAAAATGTACTCTCATATTGACGATGGCATCTAGTTAGGTGCATTTCCTTTTTCCTTTTCTTAGCTGTTTATTTGAATCATTTTCCGGGGTGGGGGAGGCTTGTTGATTTATCAATGCCCGCACCACATAGATGCTCACTTCACATGTACTTCTGTACCCATCCTGTCTCTGAAAGTGTATGACATTGCTTGTTTTATCCATATGTCAACAAACATGAAATCCAATTAAAATTGAATAGTTTTAGTTTTACTCAACTATAGCTACAGTAATCTATTTCTATAGTAAATCGTATGACATGACTTTTTGTTTGCTAGTATTTGTTTAAAACTTTAAGATAATGTCGTTGTGCATGTTTATGGGTCACTGATGAGTACAAATGGAAGTTTTCCTAGGAACTGTTGCATGAAAGAAGGTTTGTGACGTAAAACGTCTCGTTCCATGTTGGATTAGTCTTCTCGAGGGCCTTTCTTGTTTTCTTTACAATTCTGTTTTAAAATTCAAAGAATAAATTGCAACAATTTAATAACATCTTTAAAAATATTATCAGAATAATTATATTATTCATATATTCTACTCTTTTTAAATTTTTATAAAATGTGGTTTTATTTATTTTGTTTTAGATTATTTAAAAGAATTTTTTTAATGCATCAACGTGCATCAAACAATATTTTTTTTTTCCTTCTTTCATTAACAATAGTTTACTTCCATTTTCCACTTTCAGTGACTTTTTCCCTTACATTTTGGGAGTTAAGTAATTAAGCATGTGCTGTTGGTTAATTAATTATGTTTTCACAACATTTTTTGTATATAAAAATTTATACTTACTATTATATGTCTTGGAACTCACAAAACGACATTACAGGTAAGGTTTAGTGGTGTGTACTTTATTATTATTATTATTATTATTAGGAATTAGATGATGGTTAGCAGTTAGAACAATCAGAGGAGATTATAAATCAAAACTTTCATAAACCTTTCTGAAGACAATATCTTTTATGAAAATTTCTTTTTTTTTTGTTTTATGAAAATTAATCTCTAATAATATGACTCAACAAAAAAAAATATAGAGAATTTTCTTTTCTATTTTAGGAAATCAACATTTGTTAACTAAAGGAGGGTGGATATCAACGCGGTTATCCATTTTTAGTGGAGAGACATACATATTTAGATATAGAGCTAATTAATAATCATTCCATATTTATTTTATTTTATCAAATAGGAGTGTAGGAGAAAATCCCCAGCAGCAAATAATAGTATACTCATCGGTTATTCCGCGTTGGTAGAATTGCTAACATGCAAAGAGCCCAAAAAGAGTTCACCTAAAAAAAAATAAGTACCCATAAAGGAAAACCTCCAACCCAAGCTTCGTTTTCATTTCTCTTACAACCAAATTTCCTATTATATATGCATACATACAAGCAGCACAAATCCCTGTTCCACCATTTTCAAAGCAATTCCAAGTTTTCCGAGAATGAGCCACAATAAGGGAACCGATGATCCAGCCATGGCGTATCCGCAGGGGTACCCACCACCCTCGTACCCGCCCCAAGGTGCGTACTATCCCCCTGCTGGGTACCCTCCCGATGGGCACCCTCAACCTGGAGCAAATGGGTACCCATACCCTGCGTGTCCTGATCCGACACATGCAGAGTACGGGCACGAGCATGAAGAGAATGAGAAGAAAAAGAATAAGAAAAAAAAGAAGAAAAAGAAGAAGAAGAGCAAATTGGGTAAAATTGGAAGTGCATTGGAAGTGGGTATTGGATTCATTGCTGGTCTCATATTTGGTGAAATGGAGGAAGCGGCTGAGGATGCTCTTGAAGACAGCGATTAATAATTCTTTCGATTTCTGAGTGGTTCTCTCTTTTTCTTGTTCCTTTTCTTTTTCAATCTGTTTACTTAGGTCCTGGAATTTTCTTTGTTCCTATGGTGGTGTAATACAAAACAGGCCAGCTTTCAAGAGACATATTGGAATTTTTTTTTTCTAAAATTTGGTTTGAAACTTGGGACGGGAACAAAATTAGCTATTCGAAAGCGATAATATATATATATCATAAGAAGTCAAGAACTTTTGTGACTCAGTCTGTATAAGACTTCTACAAGGTTTTAAACAATATAACCACGAGTTGTTTTAAACATATAATATTCAACGTAAATCTTTGTTGCCAAATCAACTAATTTTAAAAAGAGGCACATCGTTTTATATGTTTAAATTTAATATTGGTTGATTCTATCCCATTCAAAATGATTTGAAGAATATAAAATTGTTGATCCCTTTCACTCTTTGTCTCTTAAAAAGTGGGTTAAAAAGTAAGAATTAGTTTCTCTCATTATTGTACTTAGAAATTAATCTCTATCGATTTTTTTATTAAATAATAGATAATCTTTCAGGATACTAATATTTATCTCATGATACCAATTAATTAATTCAAAATAATCATATAGAGCAAACTCCTATAGCTAGCGCAATGCAAACTCCTTACCAATAGCAAATAGCAATACAAAACTTAAAAAACCGTTTCAAGTCCTATTTTTTTAACCCTTTCCGTTATTTGTCCCCGAGATGTGTATCATGTGTGTCTCGTACAGAGGTTAGAGGAATTTTAGATAGTCATGTGTCAAAATGATCATTCCATATGCATTATTAATTAATAACATATATTATAACATGATTTAATAGAAGTTATGTCTATCATAAAATTTCTCATAAAAATTATCTCTTTATTTTCTAATTTATTTATTAAGAGAGAGTCTATTGTCGCTTCTAGTTATCTATTATTATTTTTGTCAAATTGATTTTGATTTAATATTTTTAAAATACCCTTATTTATTTATTGTCAAACACCAATATATTACTACTTTTATATTTATTGACATATTTATAAAGAATATATATATATATATATATATATATATATAAGATAATAATTTGAAAATTATATGAGAATCATATGCAAAAATAAATAATTATTAAAACATTTTAGGTACACAAACAACTAATTTTAATATTCTCAACAGGGCATATCCCATTTAAGAATAAATTTCTTTTTTCATGTGAAATGAATTAATGTATTTTTATTAAACAAAAAAGGAAAAATAAAAAATTGTTCATAAAGAAGTGAACAGAGATATTGTAAAGGAGTTATAAAATAATTAGAATTTTACTAACAATAAAAGATATTTTTATTTTAAAATAAATTAAAAGAATAATTAATTATAAGTTCGGATACGAGAAGAATGCTTGATTATAAATAAGGAAGAAGAGTATTTCATAAATATCAAATCAAAATTAGTTTGACAAGAATTACAATAGATAATTAGGAGTGATAATAGTCTAATAAACCCTCTCCTCCCTTGATCTGCCATTTTCAATTCTTTCAAATTGATTACCTATAAGCAAAGCATAGATTACCGACGGTTCAACATCGTCTTGAAGGAAGCTGATGGCCTCAACTGCAAAAAATTATTCTTCTGGGTGGTTCACCTTCAAAGCAACGAACTTCGGTAGGAAAATACATGGGCAAGAACCCCACGTGGGGTGCTCGTTCTGCGATGAGGTTTTACGTGGAAGACTCAAAGTTGCAACTGGACCATCTGGTGCTGATGATTCAGCTCCGGCGCAAGCGAATCCTGGGCGGCGACAAGGTCGTCGGAGAAGTTTATGTCACGCTCAAAGAGCTCTACGACAATTGTGGCGGTGGCAGCACGACGAGCACCAACTATGGCTGTCATCAAGTTGTGACGCCCCCTGGGAAGCACGCTGGTTTTCTATATTTTACGTATGAGTTTGGAGACACGTTTAGAGCGGCACCGAAGAAGGTCGACGACGGTGCTGTGGCTTATCCTCTGGTGCAGTCTCGGCCCCGTGCAACCCCATCAGCACCACCATGTTTGGATTATCTCAGTCTCAATGATTAAGTCTTTTGTTCCGTTCGATATATATTGTTTAATTCTTCCAGTAACATCATATCGTAATCATACTCGTTATCTTCTTTTCTTTTTGTTTGAACTAGTTTTGGTGTTTGTTTAGAGTAATGAAGGGAGAGCGATGTAACCATGGGTGAAGTTGCAGAACTGTTCTGGCATGAAATTTTGTTCGTGCAGTGGCTAATTAATTTAAGAGTAAAATTTGTAGTTATTGAAAGATATATCATTTATTATTTTAATTTTTTAAAAAATTAATTTTATTAATTTAAAATTCATTTGGACATGTTTTTTTTTTATTATTTTTTTAATAAAAAAAATACTTTTTTTATTTTTAAAAATATATGGATGAGTTTTTTTTAAAAAAAAAAAAGCTGAAGCATTAAAAAAATACATTTTGTGGTTTTTTTTAGAAGTTCAATTTTTATATTTCTAAACAAAGATTTTTTAATAACATTAAAAAGTTGTTCAAATAAAAAAAATATTTTTTAAATATTACATCTAAATATAAAATATCTTTTATTTTTTTTAAAAATCTTTTAAAAAAAGATGTTTTTTTAAAAACTTATTTAAATAAACTCCTAATTCTTTAAATTTTAAATTTATAATAATTTAATCTTTTTAAGGGACTAAATTAATAAAATTTAAAAAAATAAAAAAAATAAAATTTAATAATAATTTAAAATTTGAAAAATTAAATTAATAAAATTAATTTTTAAAAAATAAAATTAATCAATAATATACCTTTAGGAACTAAAAATAAGTTTGATCTTAACTGGTGATGTGAATCTAAGATTAATAAATGTGTAATGTAAAAGACCACATATTCTTGTCAAAACATAGGTACCTTTTATTTCCATAGGTTAATCATTCCGTTGCTGGCATGGCGCTATAGTGAAACTATATCACTACTCCTTTCTGACTACTCTTTTTGGATATTTTCATAACAATAACTACATTTTGCTTTTAACATTTAGCAAGATATTAAAATAACACTAATGCAAAATAAAATGTATAATAATTAAAGGAATTAATTGTTTTACCAAAACACAGCAAGAATTTTATCACTCCTAAGAATAACCAAACAGGAAGATATTACATCAATTCGATCTTGCCAAAGACTTTCTCTAATGGTGATGAGTTCATGATCATTCCATTCTTCATTCTGGAAGGCTTTTCTGTTTCTGTTCTTCCAAATGCACCACGTACATTACTTTAGCTGCAAGTTCCATTCATTATTGGGCATTGGTGTTTCCTTCTAATTCTGGATGGAGGTGCATGGATGTCCATGGGTGCCAGTGCAAAGGGGACACATGCATGAACAAAGTTGCAGCTAGCTGCCTTTGTGCTTTTTGTGAGTAGTAGTAGTAATTAAATCGGTTTCCTCTTCATTCCCACACATGGAATTGCTTTTTTTAACTAAATTCTTTTTAGTAGGCAAGATATAATGGAAGACTTTCCATAGAAATATTTCGATTCTTTGTGGTACTTTGACTCTCCACGTATCTTTCCAAGCTATTTTGTGCGAATCATATTCATCACTTAAGGAAGCAGCTAAGGTTTTTCTATGCAACATTTGGAAAGCCCGGATTCGACCGTTTAACTGCTTGTCTGTTATCGGTGAGAATGGCATTGAAAACGTTGTTTGCAAGAAGTATCAATTTTTGCTAACAGACAAGATGCTTTGAAAAACATGAAAGAAGGCATTGGCAAATAAACCTACGTTCGAATTAGAATTTATAAACTTGATTTTACTTAAAAGTAAATTTAAGTGAAATAATTTATATTTAATAAAAAATCACGTTTAACTCAAAAATAATAAATAGTTATTTCAAAATAAACAAATTTTTAAATTTAGAATCACATTTAAAAAATGATGCGAATGTTAAAATAAATATAATAAAAAAATAAATAAAAATCTATGACCATTTAAAAACTAATTTGAGTAAGGCAAATGTCCACTCAAACACATTCTAAGTCATTAAATCTTTTACCTATTATATGTTGTCTATTTAAGTTATGAGCAAGTGTAATCTTATTTATATGCCGTCATTTTTTATAAAATATCTTTTAATAAAATTTAAATTTCAGACACGATAAAGAAAGTTTGTTTTATACCTTTGTGGCTAGCTAAAATTTTCTATTTATTTATTCTTCTATCTTAGTTTTTACATTTTAGAATAGCCTGAGTTGGACTAAAAAAACATATGTTAAATCGAATTTGCATTCCAAGGGTCAGCATTGATTGATTGTGAGAATCTGAGAACAAACCAATGAATAGCACTGGTTGGTAGATTAAAATGAGGTAGGCTCATATTCAAATTCTTTTTTTTTTAGTTATTTTATTTTATTTTTCAATATTTTCCTTCAAGAACGCGTCCAAGGCCCAAAACTGAGAGAATGTTTGACAATTTTGAAAATTATTTTAAAATAGTACAAGATGCATATATATATATAAATAAGGTAAAAATATATTTTTTGTCTCTTAATTTTACTCGTAAATTTTATTTTTATTCTATAACTATGTCTTGTTTCATTTTTGTCTCAAATATTTATAAAAGTCATCAAATTCGTCCCAACCACTAACACCATTAAAAATTTAATAGAATTTACTGATATGTCATTCTATATTAGCATGAGTGTACAATTGGTGTGTCTAATTACTTTTTTTTTGGGATTTGATTGGGATGAATTTAAAATTTTTTGAAACATTTTTGACAAGATTGAAATAACATAGATGTGGGATGAAAATTAAATTCAAAGTAAAGCTAAGAGACGATTCCTTAAATTAAATAATTATTAAACTAACTTCTTGAATTAAATAGTTAATATTTTATATTAATATTTAACATGATTTGAAAATAGAGTAAAGTTTTTCTCTCTATAATTTAATGGTTGAGCAAAATATAATGAATTTAATTGTGATTCATTATTAGTGTAAAGTTTTTTATACTATTATTTAATTAAATGTTACCTAATATTTGATTTTTAAATAATTATTATCTTAATTAAAATTTTTTAGTAATTTAGTTATCCATAATTGAATAATATTATAAATTTTTTTACATTAATAGTAGATTAAAATTAAACTTAAATATGATTATTTCCTAATAATACTCTAATATTTTAATAAAAAGATACGATGAAGTTTTAGTTAAATTAATTTATGAAAATATTTTTGCAATTTAATGTGATTTTTAGTAATAAATTTATTTTAAAAAATAAAATTTTATTTAATGCAAAAATTAGAAGTTAAAAAATAAAATGATACATATATTATCATAAAAATTTATATTTTTTATCAAATTCGTCCTAACTATTAATTAAAAAAAGAATATCCTAACTGGACGTGCTTATTGTGCATTTGTGTTCACGTATGATGCATCGTCAAAAAATTCCATTACATTTTTAACGGTGTTAGTAGTTGGGACAGATTTAGTAGCTTTTAAAAAAATTTGAGATGAAAATGAAACAAAATATAATTGTAGGACAAAAATGAAACCCAAAACAAAGTTAAGGAATAAAAAGTATATTTTTGTCTAAAAATAAACATGTACCAACAAGTGTTGATTTGAGTATAAAGGATTTAAATTCCTTTAAGAATCAACTTTAACGGTAAAGATTTTATTCTACATAGAGCAAACATCTTTAAGAGAAGTCATCGCTTCAGCACTTAACTATATCTTGAAAAATTAAACTCTCACCTCAGTGAATGAAGAAATACTCTAAGAAACAAAAAAAAAATGATTTCAAATTTAATTTGGTTTAAAATCACAACTAATTTTAATTTATTTTTTTCATATAAAATAATATAATAAAATTATATTAAAAAGAAATATAAAAATAACTTTAATTATATTAATTTGAAATAATAAATTTATGTTAACTTTTTATAACAGTATATTTTTTTTTACTGGAACAGTATAAATTCTTTGAGAAAAATAAGAAATAAAGAGTTAATAAAAGATGAGAAAAAAATTAATTATGAGTTAGAACTTTTGATAAAAATTAGTTTTATTTCAAATTCTGTATAAATAAGAATTAATTTTTGAAATTTAAGTGCATTATATTTAAAATTTTTTGAAAAAAACTAAAAACGAATGAACTGAACATGTTGCTATGCTTATTCTTGTACATTCCTTTCCTTGTACGTTTGCGTTGTGTCTTCAAAATCACCCTGAACAAGTAAAAACACACAAACAAACCTAGCAGCTTGCTACTGCTCCGTTGATAGCATCTGGATTCTGGAACCACCTCAAACTTCCTTCAAATCTCTGCGATTCTGCTTCACAAACACACCATTCCATTCCATAGAAGCAAAGACGCAACCTTAACGGGAAGGTTCCTCTCCCCCAAATGGCTCAACCACAAACCCTTGTGGCCCTCGACTCCGAAACTGAGGATTCCTCCTACGGGGCCGATGAAACTCCTCCTCCGAATCCCCTCTCTCCCCCGACCCAAATCCCCAATCCGGCCACCCGAATTCCCGCCCTCCTCTACCTCTCCTTCAACCAGGACTCCGGTTGCTTCGCCACCGGCACTGATCATGGTTTCCGCATCTACAACTGCGACCCGTTTCGCGAGATCTTCCGGCGGGATTTTGGTCCCGGCGGCGGAATCGGATTGGTTCATATGCTGTTCCGGTGCAACATCCTCGCCTTCGTCGGCGGCGTGGCTGACCCGAGGTACCCGATCAACAAAGTGATGATTTGGGACGACCATCAGTCCCGGTGCATCGGCGAGCTTTCGTTTCGATCTGAGGTCAAAGGGGTTCGTCTCCGAAGGGACCGAATTGTGGTGGTTCTGGCGCACAAGATATTCGTGTACAATTTCGCAGATCTTAAAGTGTTGCACCAAATCGAGACGGTTGCGAATCCGAAGGGGCTTTGCGAGGTTTCGCATGTTTCGGGGACAATGGTGTTGGTCTGTCCGGGGTTGCAGAAGGGTCAGGTTAGGGTCGAGCATTACGCGTCGAAGCGGACCAAGTTTATAATGGCCCACGATTCCAGAATTGCTTGCTTCGCCCTTACGCATGATGGCCGGTTGCTTGCCACCGCAAGCACAAAGGGGACTCTGGTTAGGGTTTTCAATACCTTGGATGGATCATTGCTCCAAGAGGTAGTTTTGTCAGATTCTTCTGAAGCTTTTGCGTTTCAAAATATGTGTTTTTTTTAATACTATCTATTATAGATGTATAGCTGCTGGAATTTGTGGTAATTTTGATCATTCTTGTTTCTCTGCCCTTTGTATAAGTAAATCTAATGATTCTAATCACATTTTTGCTGTAGAATGTGATGGTTTGTTATATAGATAGATATTTCTGAGAATTGGTTTGTCAATTGCATTACTGGGATCATGAAATAAAGCTAGAAAACTAAGTTGGTTTGTCAGTCTAGTGATATGCTTTTCCTGATAGTCATTTTGGTTTGGACTTTCAAATGTTAGTTAAGTGTTATATTGAAGAGGCTTTTGCCAAGTTTTAAATATTTTGGAAGTTTGAATGTAAATTAGTGGGATGGTGATTTCAGGTACGGAGAGGTGCTGACCGAGCAGAGATATACAGCCTTGCCTTCTCTGCTACTGCACAGTGGCTAGCTGTCTCAAGTGACAAGGGAACCGTTCATGTCTTCAACCTAAAGGTTGATTCAGGACTATTGGGGAATGACAGATCGCGTAGTACATCTGAGTCTAATCCTGCTAACCCATCAGCAGTTTCATCTCTTTCATTTATGAAAGGTTTGTGCACTTGTCCGCAGTGAGTTATTCATGCATCATGTATGGAATTTAGGTGCCCTCTTTAGTAACAACGAGAGAACTAGAAGAGAATTTGTTGTTGTAACATTGCAGAGTGTCATTTAGTCTGGAAATTGAGAATTTTTCTAATAACAAGTTACTGCACACAGTCATCTTAATTCTGGCTGTTTTACAGGTGTGTTACCTAAGTATTTTAGCTCAGAGTGGTCAGTGGCTCAATTTCACTTGCATGAAGGTTTGCAATATATTGTTGCCTTTGGTCATCAAAAGAACACAATTGTAATACTTGGCATGGATGGCAGGTATTTCAATAATGGATCATATATACTCCCTCCTCAGTTTGTCATTTCTCTTTTTTTTTTTTTATGTTGCTTAGAGATATTAGACACACACACAGGACTAGTATGGTGGAAGTATGATTTGAGAATGATTTGAGAACTAGACCTTTATAGTTGACTTCCTACCATACTAAACTTTTAAAGTTTAGTTCTATACATGTACATTACTTTCCAAAATTGACCGAGGCTGAAGGCTTCATTCAGCTTTTGTGCCAACGATAGTCATAGCAATAGAGAAGTCAGATTGATTTCTAGTGTCATAAAGTGGATGATGGGTTATGCCTTGGGTTGTGAAGTGATGTTGGATATTTCTCTGTAAATCCAATGGATATTTTAGGTTCTACTGCTACTATGCATTGTATAACTTCAACATTTTCCAACTATTGTTTAATTTATATAGTTTTTTTATATGCTTACAATTTATGATATACCTGTTCAATGATGCCAATTGTGGAACATTAATCAATTAGATAAATGAGGGTCATTTACATGCTCAAAAGATCAACTTTTGTCATAAGAGTTTGTTATCATTAAAAAGAATGTTCACTCTTTTTTGTCTATGACATGTTTTCTTTTCTTGTAAATTAAATTTTGATGCAATTGTTTATTGGATTGTTAATGCAGCTTCTATCGATGCCAGTTTGATCCTGCAACTGGCGGAGAGATGACTCAACTTGTATATTATAATTTCCTAAAGTCAGAAGAGACATTCTAGAATTGGATGTATCATGTATCCATCTTCAATGGCCCTCGCTGTGAATACTATTGTGAATTTTCCGGTGACCCCCTTATCCATAACGTATATTTTGTAAATACGATTATATGTAAAGTCACTAATGTTTTCCAATCCCCCCTGTTGGCATGTATATATCACACTCTTGAATGATCAGCAGCTTTCACTCCAGATTCTTTACAATCTTGGGAAGGTAATTATGTCAAGAATGTTAGCTTTGCTATGCTAATTACTTCTTTACAATTTTTTTATCAATGTGGTTAGGTCTTTGCTTACATTGGGTCTTTATTCATGGATCATTGGTTCGTGTTGTAAGGGCTTGCAACGTTGCATCAACGAGTAATAATATTCTATTAATTTCTTGTATATATACCATTATTACCTACTTGTAATACGAGCTAAGCTCACCAATTTATAAAAAAAAGAAAAAATTACAAAGGAGGTGCGATGCAAGCATTTAAGCAAATGAAGAAGAATGGTGTAAATGCTTACTCAAGAATATTCTAAGCGTACAATTAACAAAGTTTTCAATTAATATTATTATTGGAGATTGGAGTATTCAAGACTGGAAACAACAGCCGTGATGGTCACGACTCCAACGAGACAGCTTATGTCAGAATGCGAAAGTTTTGTCTGCCACACGTCAGGTCGAAACAAGGAAGCAAACGAATAATAACATGGGATATTAAAACTTAAGAGTGCACATAGAGCAAACATGGCATGATTCCTCCCGAATGGACGCAAGACTACTGTCGAAATTCGACCAGATTGGTTTGATCAGGAATTGAGATATTGAACTGATTGATTAAGTTTTATTATCGAATTTACGGCTAAATTGGTCAGAGTTAGACAAAAGTGCTTGAGCAAGCTAGTTAAATTGTTTGATTTAATTTTATTTTAAAAAATAAATATTTTTGACATTTTATAATTTTTTCATGAATTTTATATTATTATATATAAATTATTTTTATGATATTATCTAATCTAATCAAATAATTTAAACGATTAAATTAATTAAACATAAATTAAAAATTTTACTAATTGATTGTTCGATTAGGTTTTAAGAATATTGGTAAATAGCAGCTCCTGTATGCAACCACTAGGCATAACTTGGCAATACCACCCACATATCATGATTCTGATGAACTGGGCTAGGTTTGCATCACTTAAGTATAATTAGCCTTTATTAATACAAATTATTCAAATTTTTTATCACTAACTCATTTTTAATGACTTTATTTGATTTGGATTTTGAATTGCTGCAATCACATTTGAGATATACTCATGCCAATACGTTTTGTACAATCAACAAAACATGATTTTCACCTCATTTATAATGAAGAAATAAGTGACGTTATATTAATTCATTTAAGAATCAATTGTAAAAAAAAAAAAAATTGTTTTTTAATATTAATTATTTCACAATTTAACTCAAATAAGCAGTAAAATCAAAGAAAATTGATTGAAAAATGTATGTAACTACGGCTGCCATAAAGAGTTTAATTAATGAACATCCTCTTCTCATATGAATAGACATTGTTATAAAATTTCATACATACACTTTGGTACAACATACACTTGGTATGAAAATGATAAATAGTAATTAAGAACTGCAAAGAAAATCTAGTGCACATGAGGGACCAAAGCATTATCTAATGCTAAGTATTAGAAACGAAAAACAATCTCAGGCAGCAACTCTTGAAACCTCTATCTATTGGTTGGCGTCCTTTGGCTCTGTTTTGACGCATCCAGGAGGAGAACGTCGACGGAGTCGGGGAAAGAGCTAATGGTTTTGAACTGAATCCTCCTCAAATCAACAGCAAACTCTAATGTCTGATTCACGGTTGCTCGCGCACCCGCCAGTGCCTCTACGAGCTCCGTGTTGGTCAAGTAGGACGCGCATATTTGGCTCAAAATTCGATCATGTCTTTCTTGGTACCTCACCACTCTTTCTTCTGCAGCTTCCAACGCCTCGCTAATGATTCTCAGTCTCTCTGAAGCCACTTGTTGTCTGTGCCATCTCTTGAGGTTCGGCACACAAAATAAGAATGAGGTGGAGAAGCCTATTATGGCGAAAAGGACGTTGCCAAAGTCCATGGGATCGATGGGATATGTTTATGTTGATGGTTGAACAAATCCACGAAGAAGTAAGAGTAGAACAATGCAGAAGACCCTTGTACCTTGCTTCGGTTTGGGGTTACGACATTACTTGAAAATTTAATTCATTGTCTCTTCTCTTTCTTTTTCTCCCTTCGAGTCTTCTTGAAAACACTTTTGCCGAATTCTGGGAAAATATCCATGCACCGACTTCTTATTATTTTTGAATAAAAATGTGTAACATGTTAATAAAATACTATTTTAAATTATCATTAGACAAAATGAATAAACCTTAGTCCCGTTTAGTACATTGTATGAATAAATCTTATCAAAACATTATATAATATAATTAATATTATCTATTTTTATATAATATTTGGACAAAATACTAGATAGTATAATATCTAATTAAAATCTTTAGTCCTTGAGTTTGCTCTTTTTTGAAATCCACTAGTAATTTTAATAGATTCGGTTGTTTCAAGTATTGTTTTGGTATTCATTTTCTATGCTATAAATCTCTCCTAGTTAAATTATCATAGGTCCATCAATTTGCAGAGATCTTAGTTGTTTATCAAAACATTATATACTACTATTTGGTTAGACCAAGAAGCCTGCTTGTTGTTTGAAGTAAAAATGTTATCTTCATAAGCATGGATGTAAGATGTGATTTTATGGGAAGTTATAGACATGGTCTGTTTTTCCTATTTAGTATTTGTTTGGATTAATTTATTTTGTAGTCAAAACAACTTGTAAATAAAATCTTATGAAAAAAATTAAAAAAATAATTTTTTTTCTAAAAATAAGCTATTTTCAAATACATGCTTATTGTTAACTTATGTATTAAAAAAAAAGCTTACAATCAAAATGCTACAAAGATAACTTTTAGCTAAAAAGCTATTTTCATCTAAAAATGGAGCAAAAACAAACATGTGCTTGTTTTTTTCTAGTTATTCTACTACTTCCCCAAGTTCTGTCCTCTGCATGATTATTTTTGTCTCAACCCTTCTCCATTATTTTGGTTCAACAGAAGGTCACTGTGCTTCAGTTTTTGAAGTAAAGGATACAGTTGATGTTGTTTTTCAATGTGCCAACACAAGGCTAGTGTTCTACCATCTATCGGTTGCTTTTTGTCCCCTGCCTATTCCCTTGCCATTTCCATCAATCTTTAGGAGCATGTTGTCAAGCATGGTGATAGTTACTATTCATGTTGGCTACACGGGGGCCTGAACGAACACAATGAGTAAACCGAAAGTGATGAATGCGCTCCATTCCAGGTGTATTCAAAGTTCTCCGAGGTGGATGCATCTGCAAAGATATTCCAATGCTAAAGTAAGTAGGTGTGAGAGTTGGCATGGTAGGTGAGTAAAAGAAGAAGTCGTTTGCCTAAGTGCCTCATAGTTTCTTTAAATAGTCGAGAGAGGGGGAGGAAACATCCTCTCTTCGAGGAGACGTGCGTGGACATCCCGTCTGTATAGTGCGGAGATTGGGGTTGTGGAGGTTACCCGCTGGTTGACTGGGTTGTGGGATGGCTATGCTGAGACTGATTTCTTGGGTACCTGGGCTGTCGAGGTTTAGGCTGAGGGGTCAGTCCGAGAAGCCTTCACGGGCTAAGGGACTCGTACGGGACATTACCCCTAGCTCGGAAGTCGGTCGCCAAGCGGGCGAGTTGCGAGTTTAGATATCCCGAGATAATGGTACGATCGAGTTCCCGAGGTCCGAGTTCAACACCCAAATGACCCCGACGAGCTGAGGCATCTCCACGCATCGTGTCGTCAGGCGTTGGTAACCGTGCCACCTGTCACTTCACGTCCTTGGTAGTAGTGCAGAATTGAAAGGACGCTATGATTAGCCTGCTGAGGATGTCAATCGTTGGATTTGCCTTTTCAATCCTAGCCGTCGGATGAAGGATTTGAATTGAGGGCTTTAAAATAGGGGTTTCTTTGAGCCTCTGCCTCTCCTACAGGAATTATCTTGTCTGTGAATCCTTGTTTCTCCCTGGTTTTTCATTCCCCTATATGTTTCTCTGTCTTTCGTGAGGGTGGGGTGAGTGTAGTGCCTGTTTCTCATTTAGTGCAGTCAGTTTTACAGTCCATGAACTATCCAAGTATTGGGACAATTCTATGATTTTCTTTCCTTTTCTTCTTCTCTTATTTTTTGCGTGAGCTTCTGCTAGAGATTGGCATAAGTAGTGAGTTTGAAGGTAGCAATAGCGGTAAGAGAATTGGAAGCAGCGAAAGGACCGCCTTGGTTGAGTTTGTGGGTGAGGTTAAGGCCTCGAGGAGCAGGAGTGAAGTTTCCTTAGCAAACATTAAATCTCAGTTAAGGTATTATCATGATATGGTCTCTCGGTTGCCGATTAACCTGCGCCAACCGAGGAGGATGAAACTAGAGAAATCAAGTTCTTCCAAGAGCCTCGACACTACACTAGGTGGAGTACCTGCTTCCCTATTTTGGTGGTGGTGCCCATGCAGTCCAGTACAGGGGTCGACAAGATGGCTGGCAGAATGACCTCCAAGACGGCACAAGGAGGTAGAGCTGAAAGACCGAACACTGGGGTGGCCTCCGAGGAAGCTCGGAGGGTCAACCTTGCCGTGGAGGATTACACTTGGGTTGATGAAGAAGTGATGGAGATAGAGTTCGTTTACACTGATGGGTTAGACATTGTTGTGTTTCAGAACAATGTCCAGATAACCCGAGCTAAGGCTGACGTTGACAGTGTTATTTGCCTAACCTGTGCCAAGGACGAGCGAGTCTGGTGGCAGGCCGGGCTTCTTTTATATGTATGAGACCTTCTTCACCTAACTAGGGATCAGGCTTCTTTTCACTGAGTTTGAGGCGGTCGTGTTAAAACTGCTTAAAGTTGTGCCTATCTAACTTCATCCTAACAACTGGGCCTTCATAATGTGTTTTGAGATCCTATGTCAGCACCAGGGCATTCAGCCGACCACACTGCTATTTATCTACTTCTTCAACCCCAAGGGCATCAAGCTTGGAAATATCAGTTGGATTTCGTTGCACACAAGGCCAAGTCGAAAGATATTGATTACCTTCGAGCAATTATACAAAGACTTCAATAGCAACTTTTTCCGCGTTCGATCCCCAGTTGACTAGAATCCATTATGGAAGGATAGCCAAAAAGACAAACTTTTCTCATTATACTGGACCAAATCCCCGAGCAGGTTCAAGCTAAGTCCCTACGACGGGATTTCTTGTTCGGATGGCTTGCAACGAGACTGCAGAGTTGAGGTCTTTAATCTGCAGGGCCTCCTGATTGAAAAAAGCCATATATTGCTTGAGGGTCTCATTTCGTCCCTATCTGAAGTTGAAAAGGCTCTCCAAGGTCTTGTCCTAGTCCTGGCTTGTTGAGAAGTCGATCAAGAACTTGGCTGAGAGCTCGGAAAAGTTGAAAATTGAGTTGGGAGGAAGAGCATCGAACCAGAGAGCGGCTGCGTCTTTCAGAGTCCCCCGAAAGATGTGGCACTTGGTGGAGTCTGTACATTCCATCCTCAGCATTGTGATTCTGAATGTCCTCAAGTGGTTTCAGGGGTTGGAGGTCCCATCAGACGACTCAATGACGCTGGAGCTTGAAAGTCTTTGGAATAAGGGGTTTTCATGACCACGTCGATGAAAGGATGCTCGGCTAACTCCACCTGTGTGGGTTCTTTGAGCACTTCGGGCGCTGTGTGGGAGACCTACTCTGCCTCTCCATGGGGGTGATTGTCTAATACTGGTTGTCTTGCGGCCCAGGAAGTGGTTCATTATTCGCTACCTTCTTCGAATTGGCTGTGACTGATTCCTTTTGAGTTCTTCAATCTGCTCCTTAAGCTGTCAGATTTCTGTTATGAGTTCTTCGCTGCTAGATGTGTGAAGGGCTTGTGAAGGATTCACAAAAGGATCCGCTCCTTCCATCCTACGCTTGTTTCACGAGTGAATGAGTTAGCTCAAAAGCAAGGGAAAACGTTTTACCTTTTCCCACAAACGACACCAATGTTCACGTCGGCTACACGAAGGTTTGAGCGAACACAATGAATAAACTGAAAGTGATAAATGCGCTCCGTTTCAGGCGTATCCAGGGTTCTCCGAGCTGGATTGGAGGTAGATGCACCTGCAAAGACACTTCTATGCCGAAGTGAGTAAGTGTGAGAATTGGTATGGTAGGTAAGTAAAGGATGAAGTCGTTTACCTGAGTGCCTCCTAGTTTCTTTAAATAGTCGAGAGAGGGGGAGGAAACATCCTCTCTTCGAGGAGACGTACGTGGACTTTCCGTCCACATAGTGCAGAGATGAGGGTCGTGGAAGTTACTCGCCGGTTGACCGAGTCGTGGGATGGCCATGCCGGGATGGATTTCTTGGGTACCTAAGCTTTCGAGGTTTAGGCCGAGGGGCCGGTCCGAGAAGCCTTCACAGGCTGAGGGACCCATACAGGACAGTTACACACGTTCTTCATTAACAAAAGAAGAAAAAAAAAAGCTAGGAACATTTGTAAGGGGACTACATTTTGATAGTTATAGCATGTTTGGGATAATTTAATTATAGAAAAAAATTATTTTATTTCAAAAGCTATCTCAAAAAGATTTTAATTATAAATTATTTTAATCACAAAATAAACTAATCTAAATATACACTTATAAATTTGTAAAAAAGTGATTTTAAAATGTTCCCTAAGACTAGAGGTGTGAGAGGTGGATCTATGTGGTTAATGTAATATTTTTTACTTTTTAATTATTAAAAGATATATTTATATCTTTAAGAAAGTAAAAGTATTGGAGACCAAGTGAGAATTATCTTTCCATAGAGTACGGGTTTCCTGGTTCTTTTACAGTATTTACCGAGGGTTTCGTGTAGAAACGGTTGGATGAGACCAAGATTATGTGCAAAGACGGCGACTTGGGTCACTTTTCATTTGGGCTCACTGGACATACTAGGCCTAATATGACCTTGATTTAGATTAGTAGACCTTAATTCGAAGACTAAAGTGCAGGGAATGTTGGGCTCTTAGAGCTATTGAAATTGATGTTTAGTGTTAGTCTTCCTCCAATTAAACCAGTATTTTTTGACCCAAAAAAAAACGAGTATTTAGCTTGACTTTTAAAAATTTCTAAATTATAGTTTAGGTAAAAACGTGTTTCTTATAATTTTTATTCAAACCATGAATTTAAAGTTTTAAAAATTAAATCAAATACACTATAAAAGATGATTCCGTGTAAGCCTCTGCCCATATATTTACGTGGGGAGGGGGAGTTCATCTAAGATGAGCACACCATGTTAGAGGCGATCTCTTGCACTAAAACGAGATTTCCATTACGGGTATGGTCCATATAAGCAATGTAAGTAAAAATTTATGTGCAACTATCATTATCCTTTTGTGATAGTATTGATATTTTAGTTTAAGGAATAAAACATAAAATAAGTCTTGTTATCACTTATAGGGACACATTATGGACACACTTTCACATGACAACTTTTCATGTGCATGTATGCAGGGCAAAATTGTCATCATGTACAGATGTGAATAATATGTTCCTTAGTGATGTGTAATTAGACTTGCTCAACAGTTAAAAGTGAAATAACTTGGTCCATATGAAGCCATTCATATAATTGTACATGGTTATGATATGGATAGCGTTACTCTTTCGTCTTTGGGTTCATGCTATATACGACATTTGTGATAATTAACAGCCATAAAAGATTTATGAAATATACGTACGCCGGCGTGTAGAAGTTTCTTTTACGAATCAATTTTTAATGTAAGCCTATCAATTTTTTATTATTATTTTTTTTAGTATTTTCTTCTTTCTTGATTAATATTTTCATCATAATATTCTTTTAAACTATATATTTTTTGTGAGTTTGAAAAAAAAAAAGAAAGGTAAGGAGTCCGGAAAAAAAATGGACAATAGAAGGAAAGAAAATGAAATTTTAGATGATGATTTTTATTCCTAATTTGCATATTTTAAACAAGAAAATTTTGTATGCATGCAAAATCGTATGAAATTTGCGTGGTGGAGACAAATTAGAAACGAAGAGGGAACTTTTATCTTACACACAACATTGTTGTTTTCTCCCGTACGTACGCTGGCGGATGCGTGTACTTCTGCATATCAATTATCTCAACGCAAAATCACCAAAATAATAATAATAATAATAATAACAATAATAGTAGTAGTAGTTTAGCCTAACAAGTTAATGAAACACGGAATATTACAGGGAGGATGAAAGATGCTAGATTTAAATCTTACAGTATCAATTAATATACCTAAAAGAGTAATGCTAAACTAACAAAAAAAGTAAATACAAATTTTATTAATATTAATTTAGTTCATAAATAATAAAAAATAATATCAATTTGATTCTCTAAAAAAATTAATATCATTTTAGTTCATCAATTATAGAAAGTTATATTAATTTAATCTCTTAATTATATAAAATTAAATTAATTTAGTTCTTCAATTAAATATTATATTAACGATGTTCTCATGATTTGTAATATAATAATTATTTCGATATCAATTTACTATAAATTGAGAATAAATATATCTGCATCTTTTTTCGTAGTTGTACTATTAAAATGTACAAATTTATATAAAATCCAATAATTATACAATAGTTTTCACTTTTTTTTGTCTTTTTGTAGCACTTTCAATACCTATATATACATTCCGAGTCAGAAATTTCACCTTAAAGAGTGAAAGATTAATTTTAATTTTTTCAGAGAGCTAAATATTGAATTATATAATTTTTTCAAATTCAAAAAATTTTAAAGAAAAATTTAGAGGCTTGGGGATGATGGCCCCGCTAGCTCCCTTCCTTCTGTCCCAGATATATATACAATCCACAAAATTGAGTGTCAAATTTAACCATCACCAATATCATTATCTACGAACTAGCTAGTTACAGCTAAATGACTATGATTATAGAAATGATTTAACAAATAAGACGAAGCTAGTGATAATTAAGCCTCTAGAAAGTTTTCTGAATTCTGATTTACAATTTAGTTTTTGACAACAGGAAAGGTATAAAACATAACTACTAATTTTAAAAAGAAAAAAAAAAAGTTCTCAAAGATCAGCGAAGATCTAACTTTTTTTAAATATGTCTACCTTGGTAGTCTTCTTGCCAAGGAAAACAATATGCTTTACCCCTCTCTCCCTCTTTATATTCATTTGTATACGACATGTAGGAACTGCAGAAGAGGGCCAAAGAAAAGTATTAAGAGATGTCTACTACATAAAATGTGATTGACTACCTGAAAATTCACTACAAGGGATTTGTAAATAGTGAATATTATGTAATAGCCAAATAATGATGCAAAGATTATAGACATGTTTGTAAATCCTTTAAATCAATGCATGGCACCGTGTTCTCTAATATTATCCATATACCCAAAAAGTCATTCTACACTACCATATTTCTATTGGCCAAAGCCTTTTTTTTTTCCCAAAGAGACACGACATAAACTTAATTAGAACAGCACATATTCATGGCAAATCAAGATAAAAGTGTTTTTCAATATTAATTAGTATGAAAGGTCTCATTAAGACAGAAAAGGAGAGGATGTTGTGATTGCTATGATAAAGTATTACTGAGTGAAATAGTATAAATCAATATCATATTTTATAAAATTCAGTTTAATTAAATGTCAAATTAGTTAGAGCATATTATTAATTTTGATTTAACTAAAATAAGTGATCAATATTGTTATTGAGTCTATTGTTGTTATGCACTTCTCACATATAAATTTTGATGTCAAGCCTTGTATACAGGCTAAACTATAATGGGTGAGAATATAAAAGGGTGAGACCCCTATCCTTAATCATTTTAGTGTACAGTTACCCCATTAAAACTGATACAAAGCAAAACTATAGTGGAAAAAGGATAACTTATCTCCCTCACCTCACACACAGAGAGCTTTGATTTCTTCTGGTTTCTTTGGTGATTTCTCCACAAAGTCATAATGAATGCCTCATTTTATACCTTTTTAGGTAAACCTATAATGTAAAACTGTAGATAAATTTTATTCAAATACATGCTATATGTAGAGTTAAACTGATACAATGTTTGATCATTATTTGTGGGTTGAATTATAATTAAACTCTAGCATACTATTTAAGGACGGACTCAAATCCTATGGTATTTTCTTAACTAGCAGTTAGTTTACAATATTTATTAAGAGAACATAATTAAGGACAGAAAAATGGAAGAAGCAACAGAAGATTAATTTGAGTTGTTTTAAGCATGGCACAGACCAAACTTTTTTGGCTGGCACGTTGGTTTCCTCGAATTCCCTTTAAGACAATACAAAGCTTATAATATCTTTCATTAATTAGGTAAACAATAATTAATAATCACAATGAGGCTAATGTTATTATTTAAACAGAAAGCTAGAGGAGCTAATCTGATTGCAGAGGCCAGGGTCTTGAATTGATAGTTCGCCGAATTCCAGTGACACCCCTACAGTAAGCTTACTTGACTTCGGAGCATAACATCGGTTTTTTTTTTTAAACTTTCCCCCTATATATGTAAACTTTCTTTTGCTACTCATCAGCATGACATTTTAGCCTAACAGAAAATCAGTCGAATATGCAGTGCTGGCAAATCCAACGTGGCCATTTACTGTTCAAGTGCTCTCCCGTAACTTACTAAAAAAATTGTTAAGTGTTTGAGGAGTAAAAGATTTATTTTTATTTTTTTGTCATTTGATAGTATTTATATTAAATTAGTCGTCATTGCTATCTATAAAAAATTTTAATTTAAGGAGGGAGCAGCTACCATGTTACTCCTGAGAATCTCTCCTACTTACCATTGCTAACATGAGGACTGCTGCCACCAAACTAGATTGCAGAAGTTATGAAAGAGCTAGCAAATAATTACAGTCACATACAAAAAAGCATGGAAATCATTCATAAACGGAGATCATCAAGTATTAGGAGCCCACGTGAAAAGGAAAAAAAAAATAAAAAAAAAAGGAAAACCCGAAATCGATGGAACTGGGGGAAGCACAACGCACCTAGCTAGGCTGAAAATTGTTTGACGAAAACGCAGAATCGGAAGGCGCAAGAGATGCAAAATTGGAAATCAACAAGATGGACCGACACTACTACCCTCCTCACTTTCGGACTGGTGCTGGTGGGGTAGTCGTCGTGACCGCTGGCTTTGTTGCGTTTGCTGCGGTGGGAGCAGTTGCCGTGCCTGAAGCTGATGGTGGTGAGGACGAGGACGAGGTTCTCCTTGGTGTGGTTGCTGCATCCGGTAAGGGTTGTCAAAGTACCCCAGACCCAACGAATCAGCGGAAGCGGCAGCAGCCGCGGACACCCGGTTGAATCCACCAGCAGAAACCGAACCCATCTCGAACCCACCATTGAACCTCACCTGGATTCGTTGCGTCGGCTGCTGTTGAGGAAGCATCCAATTGCAATTCCATAGGCATATCTCTTATATATTATCGGAACTTTTTGCCCGAATAAGGCGAAAGGATTGACAGCGTGAAGGAAAGCACTTATACTCTCTCTGAGCCCTCCATCCAGTGGCACATCACCAGCCTTGCTCAGCGCAAATAGAAAAACTCTTGCTCTTCGTAAGTCCTAAACATCTCCTGCTGCTCTCTGGCGACCGCCAATTGCTGAGCTTCCAAGATCTGATGCTGCGGCGGCTGAGGGTCGTGAATCACCAATTGGCCGCTATGCGAAGCCCCCGTTATAGTCGGCGAAGCCGGCGTGTTGCTGCTGTAATAAGGATACAGGGAGGAGGAAAATGGGCTGACCGGGTGCTGTGGCGGCATGACCACATGAACAGGAGGCGTGGCCTGAGGGCCAATATAGGTTGCGAGCTCCCTCTTGGCATTGCTGAGCTCGCCTTGGATCTGCCTGAGGCGGTGTTGGAGGACGGAGATGAGGCCCACACAGCCGTAGACTGGGTCCCGGAGGCGGGCCTCGGCTTCGTAAGCCAGAGACCTTACGGCGTAGTCGCGCTGCGCGGTGTTGAGCTCGTTGAGTAACTTGGCCACATTGCTTGCGCCGAAAACCTTGTGGACGTAAGCAAACCTCTGAGGGTTGTCCGGTGGGAAGTACGGCGCGAACACGCACCCTTGTGTTCATTTCCGCCTCAGAAACTTGCACGCCGCGCACGGAGAATTCGATGATGACATTATTTCCGATCTCTCTTTCTCACTCACCAAACCATCTGCTATTAATTAAATTAGATTTTGAATCCCCAAGAAAAAATTACTAGTATTTCTCTTTCTTCAAATAAGCCATCTAACTATCTAGCTCTCACGACCCAACAGTACCATAATTTCAATTTTCAACAAATAAACAAAGAAGAGGTAGAGTCAAATATCCATAATTAATATTTAATAATAGGAGTAAACAATTAAATAAAGCATGGAAATTGAGGAATCATAGAGGTATGTGAATGGATGATTCAACGAAGGTTCATATACGTACCGATTCTCGATCGGGGATTTAAAAAAAAAAAAAAATCAAAGATGAACAATTAAAATAATCGAGGTCATTAATTAATAGCGTCTCCAAATCAAATTAAGCCAATATAACCTTCTTCATGAGAAATTAACCGACACGAAAATGAGTCAAAAACGATGATTGCCATTTCCAATCAGATTATGCAAACAATAAAAAGGAAACTCATACGAAAATAGTAAAGAAAAGGCAGTGTACGTGGGAGATGATCATTGAACGTGAAAAATCAGTAATTTTATTTTATTTCAAAAGGAAAAATTTGCACCGGTAAATCTGGATATGAAGTGCGTGTATTGGGCAGCAAGAAATTCTAAAAATCAGTTATCAAAAGTTGTGTCATTATATTTAATAATCATAAGATATAATTATTTTTTATTTAAAATAAAAATTTTATTATTTTTATATTAAAACAAAAGTCAGTTAAAAAAATATGACATTTTTATTCTTAATATTTTTTTTAAATTTATTTTGTCTTTTTTTACTATACCTTAACTTATATTTTTTTTGATAATTATATATTCAGAAATAATTTTAATTAATACTATCTAAATAATATTTATTTTACTAAAATTTAAATAAAATTTTTTAAAAATAAATCACTTCACTTCAAATTTAATTTTAATTAAAATTAAATTTATAAAATTAAATTAATTTAAAATTAAATTTACAAAATATAATTCGAACACACACGAAGTTATTTGCGTACAGGTGAAGTTATATGAAAGGAACTGAAATGGTGAGATCTATCAGTGGCTGATGATCGAAAGTCGTGAGATTTTAGAACCAAAGTGAATATATATATATATATATATATGCACACACTTAGATAGAGAGCGAGGAAGGGAGGGAGAGAGAGCTAAATGTGGCCTGTGAATGGAGGCGTACGATAGAATTTCACAGCATGTGCGTTGAGGTTGAGAACGAGGAATGCAAACATTGAGAAAAATGAAATGACAAATACAAATTGTGATCGGTTATTTCAGTGTTTATATTTTCGATCAATTTATGATTTCCCTCCGGTTTGTTTTCACAATTCATTAGTTTCGATCGACGAAAAGGAAATGAGAACTAGTGGCATGAAATTATTTATTAATTAAAACTCTCCTATATGAACGGATATTAATTACAAATAGTTATTTACATTAAATTAGCTAAGAGTTTGTTTGCCGAATTAAAAAATAGTATTGAAAATGAATTAGTAGCGTTTGTTTAATATAAATTAAAGTAAAAAAATTATGAAACACACTTAGTACACGGATACTCATTAATTTTAATTTTTTCCGAATTAAAAAATAGTATTGAAAATGAATTAGTAGCATTTGTTTAATATAAATTAAAGTAAAAAAAATTATGAAACACACTTAGTACACGGATACTCATTAATTTTAATTTTATTAAACATTTATATTAGTATAACTAAGCACCAAACCCTACTGTGAATACTTTAGTTTAAATTTTGGTGTGTCAAACAGACAACCAAGGGATGGCATCAAACTACATATATTATATATTTTAAATTTTGTGCCCCAATCTGAGAAAAAAAAAAAAGGTGGATACAGTGGCATAAATGTCATCCAGGCCAAGTAACAAAGTAACATTCTTCTCTAAAAAGAACCCAAAAAAAAAAAAACCTATCATCCTTCACTTTATTAGGTATGAAGAATTGAAGAGTCTCCTGGGCAAGTAAGGTGTAGTGGTTAACTGGCAAAGGAGCCAGGGTCACATTCCTGGTTTAGTTTAATTATACATTTTTTGAGTGGAAAGACAACAAAAACGAAAAGGTTAAGGAGAAAAAAAACAGGAGGGATCCCAGGGGAGGCAAAAGGGAGGGAGGATGATGGTGGGGGTGTCACAGTAACTGCAGCACTAGGACCAGACCAGAGGGTGCAGTGAATCAGTGTGTTGGCGAGCAATTGCATACAGAGGGACTCCTCTCTTAATGGATTCCCTCTCTGCCTCTGGTTGAGGTACAATTTTCGTTGTTAGTTGATACTGAGTTGGGATCATTGTCTTTCATTTCGTCCTTATCTGTACGGTTCACTCTTGCCTTTGTTTGGAAAATAAGAAAGGAAAAAATAGAGAAGAAATAAAAGTGCATATATATATATATATATATATATATATATATATATATATATACACACACACTTATTTATTTATATATAAAAAAATTAAACATTCTCCTTAAGTTTAAGTTAGTTTTCTTTTTTATTTGGGGACAAATAATTTTTTATATGAGACTGGCATATTTTTTTTTTCTTTCTTTTTATACCTTTTTCACTGAAATAAATAAGAAAAAAATCTCTCGTTTTCCATTTTCTCTATCTCTCACGTATCTTGCTCACTCTTTTCTATCATTCCAAGCAAATGGTTACTGTTCTCCCCTCCCCTGTTTATTTTCTGTCTCAAAACCAAATAACGATATGTAGAGGTGGTGACTTCGTTGCATGAAATTGACCCGGTAGCCCTGCAGCAACATTCAGCAATGGGATTTGTCTGATATGGTTGCCTCAAACTCCATTATATATTATTCCGAATCTTCCAACTTCAATTCTCCTCGTCATTTCCTTTTTCCTAATGCTTTTTGTCGCTGTTGGCTTTGAAGTTGGAGGTGGAGCTGAGGAAAGGTGACGAGGAGAAGTTGGCGGTGCATCACGAAAAAATTATTGTTTAAAATATTAATAAATATGTATTTTAAAAAATATTTTTATTATTAATTTTTAAATATATATATTTTTTATGTTAAAAAACTTAAAATTGATAATAAAAATATATCTTAAATTATATATTTATTATATTTTAAAAACATACAATAATTTTTCGTCCATCACGTGCATAGATTTGATGTGATGCGATGAATTGGAATACCAAGGAAATTTTATTGTCATTATCATCAATAAATGGATGACATGAATATTCTGATGCCATCAATAACGTCCCCTTGTCTGGTCTGCTGTGTCGTCTCCTACTACTTGACATGAATATTCATTCTTCATTGACACTGCTCCTAAGTGTTGTTGTCTACCTATCTACCCGGAAAGGAAAGGTTAACCATCTTCTTTCTGGTAATGTACATATATCAGCGTGCGCATAAATAAATGATAATAAAATCGAGGTCATATATTTATCATTGATTATGGATTTAAAAAAAAATCAAAGATGAATAATTAAAAAAATGGAGATCATTTAAAGCGTCTCCTAATCAAAGCCAATATGCTTCTTGATAATAAATTTACCAACATAAAATGATTGCAAAGAGGCAGAATGTTCTGTAAGGCATACCGCTTATGTAATGCGACTCTAATGTTTGGATAGGATATAAGCAGGAGAATATGGAAAAAGTAATTCAAATTCTTATTTACAAGATTTTAAAGGAATGGAAGTATGAAAATTTTCCTTTATTTCTTCATCTTAGAATTCTTCCTTTCAAATATTTACTAAATTATACACACACTCACACTCACACTCTGAAACATGTATTAGATTGCAATATAAGGATAGTATTTAAAATTTTAATTTTATAACTTAATCTTTCAATTTATTAGGAGTGTTAACAGGGTGGTGCAGGGAGTGTTCTTCCACTAAAAAAAAAAAGTTATTATAAAATAATAAAAAAATATAAATAATAAGGGAGAAAATTTTCTCCCGTTTGCTTAATTAAACATACAAACAATAAAAGTAGGTCTCCGTTTATCTCCTCTCTTCCCTTCCGTCATCCTTTACTGAGAAACTTTCGAACATATCATTAGTGACAATATGACCTGGAAATTTGGACTTGCGATGCATGAAAATGTGAGATGGGTAAGATGGGCCGGGAAGAGGTGATGAAAAGTGATTAGGAAGATGTTTGAAAACAGGCCCAAAAGTTTCAATTGTTAAAACGAGGAAGTGGGCCAGGCCTAGGCCCAGCCAGTGGTTGTACTCTCTGCTGCTTTAATGCTTTCGTTTTCATTAAAACTCATTTCAAAAGCATGAAGGCGTTGACCAAAAAAAAATGCATGAAGGCGTCTGACCAAAAAAAAAAGAGAAAAGCATGAAGGCGACGGCAGCAAGTTTGTGAATGCGATCGCATCACATGCAATGGATGAGACGAGGGGAAAGCGCGCTGTGATTGTTCTCTCTTCCTCTTCTTCTGAAGAAGATGTTGGTGATCGTGACGAAATGGAAGACTGGGACAGTGAAACTAATGACGGCGACGACGACGAAGAAGAGGAAGAAGAAGAAGAAGTAGAAGACGACGGCGGCGATCACGATCAAGCGTCAGAATCCAATGACATTGATGATGATGAGTCCCTCGTCGACAAAGTCGTCGCCCTTCTTCGAGGTTTCTCCATTAGGGTTTCTATAAAATTTCATCTCACCTCTGCACTTTACCAAATTAATCCTTTATGTTTGTTTTCCATTTTATTAATGAAGTTAGTAATAGTCTGTTGATCGTTGAATCCCATGTTCTGTTCAATTTCCCAGAAGGAAATGATATAGAATTCTTGAAATTGAAAGAATGCAAAGCATATTTGCGGAAACATGGCCTCAGGCTAGCAGGAAATAGAGCAGTTTGTGTTGCGAGAATAAGGGAGCATTGGAGGTAATATTTTTCGATTCAAGCAACCTAATTATATATATTGACTTGTTCTTTCGACAATTTCCATGGCCACCTTATGTGATGTGTACGGACATGTATCTGTGGTCATTGTCGTGACTATTATTTTGATCTGATTGCCCTGAGTTGAAATCGAAAGTGATTAGTAAAGAAGCTTCGTTTTTAGAAAATTGGATTCTCTAAAACCAAAATCAGCCCCCTCCCGCCAAAACCAAAATCAAAGAGGCAGAAGAGTAAGATACTGATTCTTTCTAGAGAAGATAGGGCTTGTTAGTTTTGATTTTGTGTTATAGTATTTACCTCTTAATGTTGTCTTACAGAGTGACTATTTTGATATCTCAGAATAAAAGATGGAAATGGGTACATGCTCTACCCAAGATCGTCCTTTATCATTGATTGTACAGGTAATTTTTTTTTTTTAATCTTATTTCTTTCATCTGCCTTGCTCTTAGCATTCTTTGAATAAATGGTAGTCTTCTAACTTAGGTGATGTCTGCAAGGGAGATGTTGTTCTGTTCAGACAGAGGGTTTACGAAAAGTACTCTTCTCTAGTGCCGTTTGTTTTCTTTCAAGTCCCAAATTATTCTCTTTGAAGTCAATGATATAATTTCACCAGGTTTGATAAAGTGACTCGGCATGGAAGACTTTTAGGAAACAGAACTGTTGCTGGCAGGGTTGTGAAGGAAAGCTATGGTGTAGCAAAACAACAACATACATTCACTGTAAGGCTGAAGTTTAATGGCAATGAGTTCAATACCAAAAAAAAAAAAAGTCCTGTATTACACCTTAGTATTTTATTACTACATGAATTGCTTGGTGATATTTGCTCTTTACTGTGCGGCAGAGCTCCCTTACAGCAAGCAATGCAATGGCTCTATTGGCTAGTGAAATGTAGCCCTGTTCTCCCTCAAATTTTTCTTGAGAATTTACTATGCTAATATGTTTAATTTTTTATTTGTGTTCGTACAATTTTTTTTCAAGTTAAATCCAATTTTTTGTACTTGAGAATACCCCTCTCCCCGAGGGAAACAGAGAATCAGAAGACAAAAAAAAAAATGCACCCTGAAAATTTCTTTGCTCTTTTCATTCATGTCTAAAACTCTAAATTGTATGATTCTTTATAGCTTTAGACTTCCATATTGTAACATACTTGATTGCATAGTTGCATGTAATGTGAAAGAATTGTCTTTGCCAAATTTCTTGGATTAATATTCTACAGCATTGTTACTAAATAAGGAACTCTGTACACTTCAATAAATTATATTTCATCAATGCTGGTGATTCATTGTTCGAACAAATTCTGCATCTATGTCTTGCAGGTTGAGGTGATATGGAGTAATGGGGTTGGGAAATTGCCTCCACTTTTTCCTTTGCTTGTGAAGGGCCGTAATCTCTATAAACAGAGAACTTACAGACAGGTTTCGATCAGCTTATGCAAAGATTTATTTTTTCCATTTTTCTTTCTCCTCCTCCTCAGGGTGTTAATATTTGTTACTTTTGTATTGTTCTTCCACACTTTAGAGATGGAAAAACGAAGTTGATAGAGTTAAAGTGCTTTCTGAGAAGCACAGGCGTGGTGCAGCAGCAAGGTTTGTGAGAGCAGCGAAGCAAAAGAAGAAAAACTGTCATGTGAATCGATCTAAGGGTAGCTAGGGTGGAGGGGTTTGTGTTGCACTACCTTCCAGTTTTCCACATTCTTGGTAATTTCTGTCACTTATATCTGATAATTGTTAGGTTCAAAACGGCAACATGAAATCCAGAATGCAAAACAATCAAAAATAGGAAAATCCTGTGAACTAGAAAAGGTTAGGTACCTTGATGGACGTAGAAGAGCAATCAACTTTCAACCTCAAGAGGCCACTTCATCAACACAAGCAAGATGGAAGGAGAATTCGTCTTCAAGAGCCTTCAGATCTGCAAGGGGATGGCATAAGCCTGCTGAAATTGACCATTATCAAGTTCCAATTTATCCATTATATGCTGATTATCAACAAAGATCATACCACTCTCAACTAAATTCTCAAAGCAGGAATGACCCACGTGAATTCTTTGATTACAAGAGAGGCCTCATTCCAAACAAAATAGAATACCCACCTTTCAGGCCTCATTTTGACGAGTTCACATCTAGATCACGACATCCGATGTCCAGTGAAAGTATTCCCGCCCACACAAACCTTAGATACAGCTTTGAGATGAATAATTTGAATGCAGAAAATGTTGACAGGCCATTACATCCATGGTCTCCAAGAACTAGGAAGTATGGATGGAGAAAGTACGGTCTATGATATGATCTACTTTTCATTGTGAAGACTCAGACTACAAGCTGTTTAGTTTCACCTTTCCATGTCTAAGAACAGCGACGCGCCTCTGCTCTACTCGCGATGCTGATTATACGGGATGCGTGATCATGACTGCAACTATCACTTAGGTAAGTCTCTTTGCTGAATCACAATATTTGTTTGTAAACGTGATGGCTTTGACACGGACTCCGGAAGTAGTTTTTCTACTGCATTTTCCAGCTTCTGCTATGGTATAATATCATGATTAGATGAACAGTTGGTGGAGTATAAGCATACAGCGTCCATTTTTCACTTGTAGTCCTACAAACAAAACAAAAGTAGTGAAGCAATTTATGAGTTTACTTGAGTGCCCTCTAGGGTAAATCAAGTCGAGTTCAAGTACCTAAATTTGAGTTTAGTTTGAATCTAGTTTTAACAAGCTCCAATTTGATTTAAAAAATATTTTAAAATTTTTCATAGTTTAAAATGTTAAATCGTATCATTAAAATTATTTTTAAATTAAATGCATCATAAAAACAAACCAAAAAAAGAGACAGAAAAGGAAGCAAGTCGATACTTGATAGTTGCCAGAAACAAGCCGTCAGGCATTTTCGTTTTCAATGAGGCCCAGTTTAGAAGTCCAATAAGTCACACTGGGGCAGAGGGCCTGAGCAACCAGAGGAGCCCCACACTGTACGCTCTCGGACCAACAAAAGCCCACGACAGGAGAGAAGACAAGTGCGGCTAAATCTTGTCTTGGTTGCTATCCAGAGACAAACTATATATATATATTGTCTTGGTTTCTTGTTCCTTCTTCCCCCAGTTTTACCCTCACATCGGAGTTGTTCCCACTCTTAGCTTCTGTGATCTTGCAGTTCCTTATTGTTTCAATTCATTACAGTTAACGATAAACAGTAAGTGCAATTTCATGCTCTGTATGTACTGTGAAGATCTGAATTCTCCGTCCTTTCGATCCCATTGCTTTTCGGTATTCACCCGCAAGGCAATGATGAAGTTGCAGGCGAAACTTGAGGAACCGAATTCATGGAGTGGACGGCATTGCAGCATCTCGATCTGTGCCTCGTCAGACATTGATATAAAATTTCATACATACATACGAAAATGATATATGTAGTAATTAATAAATACAAAGAAAACCTAGTGCACATGAGGGACCAAATCTAATGCTAAGGATTTGAAACGAGTAACGATCTCAAGCAACTCTTTAAACCTCTATCTCCTCGTTGGCGTCATTGGGTTCTGTTTTGACGTATCCACGAGGAGAAGTTCGGTTGAATCTGGGAAAGAGGCAATGGTCTCAAACTGAATCCTCCTCAAATCAACAGCAAACAACAATGCCTGATTCATGGTTGCTCGAGCACCCGCTAGTGCCTCTACAAGCTCCGTATTGGTCAAGTAAGACGCGCTTAAAATTCGATCGTGTCTTCCTTCGTATCTCGCCACTCTTTCTTCTGCAGCTTCCGACGCCTCGCTAATGATTTTCAGTTTCTGTGAAGCCACCTGTTGATAGGAGATGTTGATGGTTGAACAAATCCAAGAGGAAGTAAGAGTAAAACAATGCATATCCTTGTACATTGCTTCAGTTTGTGGTTACGACATTACTTGAACTTTTTTTAGGTGCACACATTACCTGCTCTCTTTCTTTTTCCCCCTCTTTTCTACGTCAAAACACTTCTGTCAAATTCGGGGAAAACATCCACGCACCCACTTCTTATCATTTTTCCATAAAAATGTATAACATTTAATACCAAAAAAAAATTGTATAACATGTTAATAAAAAATAATATTTTCAAATCACCTGTAGACAAAATGAATAAACCTTAAATCATAAGCAAGTTAATGTTAATTTATCCTAAGTTAAATCATGTTATACATTATGGTTAGAATTTAGTATGTTTAATTTTAATCTACTATATTGTCATTTAATCATGACTTGTCACATCACTAAAAGAATTTGAGTAATTAAAATATTTATTATCATTAAAAAATTTCGTTGATGGAGATATGCCATTGTACATTAATACAATTTTCATGGTTTTTTCATAAAAAGGGATTACAAGTTTTATGATCATATTTTTTTAATTTTAAAATTTATTAATTAACAAAGTAGCACTACTGACACCCATAGAATGTTCACTATTTTCATATATTTTCTTATTCATTTTATTTTTATTGCTTTTTTTGGTATTGCAGTAAATGGTTCTCAGATTTTGTCTGATGTTCCCTGTCCGGGTGAGTTCAAGTAGAATTTTCTGCAACAGCAATGTGAGAAGCAACCTTTAGCAAGCATTCATGGGTATTTTATCATGACTATCACTTACATAACTATTACTCATTTTTAAATCAACAACCAAAAATAGTATTGTTTTCCTGATTAAAATATAATGTCAGTAAATGTACAATTACAACTTTGCAGAATAAAATTTCCGAAAAATGTAAAATTGAATACATTTCTCGCTGTCAAAGGCAGTGATAGTATAAGTCACCCGATGCTATTCATAAGATTTCCTTTTGATTTATTTGAATTGGCGACTATAGACACAGATTTGAATCAGTACATTAAACCTCTCATAGTTGCAATTCTCATTTCCCCAACATGTGATGTGGTTTTCTTCCGGAGATATACAAGATTTTTAAAAAAAAAAAAAACACTGAATTGACATAATTGAGATGACCATGGATGAATCCACTTCTAGTTCTATATGCCAATTAGTAAATCGTAGGTTTGAGTAACAGTAACTAGATAATGTGAAATGACATATCACTTATGCTTTGAGAGTTTTGCTGCTAGTCTCCCCCGAGAAGTCCTCAGATCAGGTTGCACTTTCTTTGCTTTTCTCTTTCGATGCTTTTTGGGACTTTGCAGCGTCTGTGGCTTTCTATTGAGTTGCATTCTTTCTAGGCGCTGGCGACGGATCTCAGGATCAGCCCAACCTTTTCCCCATTCTGAGAATGAGGAATATGATTTGTGAGTTTTCATTGCAAGCAACATATCTGCCTCAGGGTAAACATAGAAATCTTGCTCACTCATGGATTTCACAAATTCCAATCCCAATTCTGTTGGCTCAGGGTATTTTATCTGAACATGGGTCTGCAATTGCATAGTAGTAGGCTTTGAGATCAAACCACAGTGAAATTACCAATGCACACTCAGGGCACAGGACAGTATACATGTAGATAAGATGGCACATGCAAGGAAAGATAGTCACACAAAAGTTTTGCTTGAAGTTTAGGAGAATATTTGAAGAACATAGCAGCGGTGCAGTTCCACTTTAATGCTGAATGCAGAAATATCTTTCTGATAAAGACTTCAATCCTTAAAATTCAGAACACTTTAAAAGAACTTGCCATGTGGTATGTGGTTTAGATCGACATGTTAAATTACTTCCTTGTAGGATCACTGCTCAGAAATATATAGAAAAGACCTTTTTATTGGGGAAAAAATTACTATAAAAACTCTTTTCTTTCCTTTTTATGTCTTAATTTTCAGATGCAACAAACGACTCTGAAATGTAGAACAGACCTTTCCTTTCACTGTAATTTATGAACAGGCTTTTGAAATATAAATATACAAGGAGAGGTTATTTCTAGTTAAAACAAGCAATCATACCTTGTCATCTCCCTCCCTGATGTATCCTTTAACTTCCACAATTCGAGCAAGGCCTCTCCACCATAATACATCGGTGGTTAAAAATTTCTGAGACTGCATATGAAAATCATATGAGAAGAATTAAAACTTGTTACATAGTTTAATGACAACATAAAACATCGAAATAACACACTGTGAGATGTCAATTATAAGTAGGGTAACCTGCTCCCTTATCTTTGTAACAAACATCTTAAGACTTGGCCTCCCTCCAAGTCTTCTATCTTCTGTATCAAAATGTATGTCACCATCATATGAGCAATCCATGAGACAGCTACATGCCTGAAAAATCAACATTCAATGCTGCATTAGCTTCTTTCCTCTTATGGAATGTGGAAAATCCAATCTCTGGACCATGAGATCCAGAAATTCCACAGAACAATGCATTTGTTTAACCAATCTACCCTATTGAAACTTAAAACCAGAGAAATAGACTGAAAAGTATTCTGCCAAAATCCAAGAGTCAATATTTTAATACAAATTCACATGTAAGACAGAATTAATTGCAAGTTTCCTTGATATAAAATTGAAATTATTGGACATACATAATGGGAAGCTATAGTTTGTAGTAAAACACACGCCTCCTCTTTCAGATTCTGCCTTTGAGGTGGTTCATCAACACAAACATCACATCTGCATGAAAGGAGGTTCGTCCAGAAAGGGACAATGTCAAGGCCTACATGCATTAGAAAATGACTCCCAAAAAAAAAATATTATACTACCATTAAATACAGCCACAGCCTAAGTAGACCAGGACATCCCTTAATTACAAAATCAGTGAATATGCTGATGCAGTAAACACAGTACCTCAATAACAGATATTGGTTGAATTTGAAATAAATACAGGGGCTTAAGCTTATCCTGTTTTAGAATAAAGTTTTACTTTAATGGATGCTGAAACATAATAAAATGGTGAGACCAAACTTTACATACAAGAGACACTTCTGATTACTGAAATCCTCTCCGAAGTACTCCACAAGTGTCTTTGCTCGACAACATGAAGTATTCATTCCGTATCTGCAAATACACAATAGGATTCTGTACTAGAATGTTTTTTAAAAGAAAATATAAAGATGCATTCGTCAATGCAAACCTGAAACAATCAGACAACATCGTATATGCTTGTTTTATCTGATCTTCACTTCTACGACTTGGCAAAAGTGATGGTATTCTTGCTAGGTTTGCATATAAAACTGGTTGTGAAATGGTGGAAAAAAAGAGAGAATAATTTAATGGCTTTGATAGAATACACAATATATAAGTAGTACAAAAGAATTAAATGATAAGCAACCTACTAATTATGTGAATCAAGGAAGCAAAATGAGTTTAAAATCTATCAGAAAGGAACAAAGGAAAAGTGCATCACAAGGTAAAAATTATATTCTAGTATAATTAAACTTACTGCAATCTGCTAATTTCCCATCTCGACCAGCCCGACCAGCTTCTTGGTGGTAAGCTTCCAAACTCTGATCAAATTACATAATGGATGATTTGACATTTGAGATATCTCCAAAGATATTGGCAATTCAGAAAGTGAAAGCATCAAACAAGGAATGTACAAGAAAATACAGATAAACTCCAATTAATAATTAATTAAGTCAGGAAGAATGCTTTCAAAAATAGACCTGTGGCCAACCATAGTGGATGATTCTTCTGACATTTGATTTATCAATCCCCATTCCAAATGCTACTGTTGCAACAACCACCTGAAAATGATAAAATACAAAAGTAGAACTGTCATTGGACAAACCTTTTTATGGTTCCAGATTGAAGGAAAGAATTGAAATTATGTGATAACCTCACAGACAACATAGGGATGAAGAAGGATAAAAACAATTTGGAGCCACGTTTTAATATCAACAAATTTTTAATATCTTTTTTGTTCATCATTAGAGAACTTAAGCAATAATAACAGAATAATTACAAAGAAACAGCCATGGTTAGATGTATAACAGATTGCGCAGGGTGCAGCCAAAGTTGCAAAAATATAATAAAAAAAAAAAGAACTAAAAACAAACATAGAAATAAAAAAGAGATTCTGTTTTAAAACAAGCATAAAACATAGAAAGCCATTAAAATTAAAGAAAAAGACTAGAAGAGAATTACTCAGTTCCCTTTTAATGATAGAGTTCCAAACAGTTGATCCTGGTTTTTCACAATAACAATTATGTGAATAGCACACCACATATATAAGAAGTTGCATTTAATAATATGAGTAATTTAAATTTCTGAAACAACTCTGGCATATCAAGTTTTACTATTAAATGATGTCATGTCATAACTCGCAACCTCAATTCAAATATAAAATATTGGTCCCTCTTTTAAACCAAAAGAAAAATGTAGTCAGATTGGAAAATATAAAATATTGGCCCCTCTTCAAAAATATTCTGTTCAGACTCCAGATCCATACCTCTAAAGTGTTTTCATGAAACTCTTTGTGAACCCTTCTTAGATGCGATTTGGGCAGCTGAAGAATGAAATGAGCTCATTAATCAGTTTAACACCTAACAAACAACATAATTCAAATGGTGACAGGGGTGTGCAGCAAAAATGTCCTAGAGGATTGTGCAGAAGTAACTACCAATCTTGATCAATAAAATCCACAGTAGAGCATGGTGGAATATTTTAAAAGTAAATCAGAAAGAAGAATAACAAGTTAAATTTAAATTCTTCTGCTTCTTAGAGAAGACATCCATTGGAAAATATGTACTTCATGGTGTCTTAGACATGAAGGTTCTCCTGCCAATCAACACAATCAACCTAATAAATTTTAACTTATTACAATTTTAAATGTTCATTAATAAAACAAGATTTGAGTATAACATATAACCCATACTGATGCATTATAAGCAGCAGCCTTCACGCCAAACTTGCACAGATACTTTGCAATGCTCAGCGTTTCTTTTCTGGTGGGTACATATATAACTGCTGGTCCTTGTTCCAAAGGCTCTTTAAGAATTCTGAGTCTTTCTTCTGGTTTCTTAGGTGGATCAATGATCTCAGATAACTCCCATTCCTTGGGAGGAGGTTGTCCACAAAATTCACCACAGGTAACTGCATTTACAAAAGTGTTTAAGACAAAAATTTGACAATCAGAAATGTTCAAAGAGATTATTATTTTTCACTATTAGCGCTGAAACTACTTTCAGTTTCTACCCTCATTATGACCAATAATGTTACTTAAGTCAGAAATAGCAGAAAGGTTAGTACCATCCCAATCATCCACACTTTGAAAGACATCAATGTCATTTTCCAGGAACTCAACTGACAATTCCTTTCCCTTTGTAAAATTATGTGTGTTTCCTGAGCGCAGTACATTAAAATCTCTATCAACATAATTATCTTGGTTGTCATCCAAGTCACAAGAAGAAACACTGTCTGTATCAGAGATTCCACTAGCATCAGAACTATGGGGAATATCATCCAATTCCTTTGAGATGAAAGCTTTTTTATTTTCGCCACTCTTTTGCTCTCTACCGTATACTTTAATCAATTCATGAAAATCTTTCTCATAAGAAGCCGATGATGTTACACTATGCTTTACCTGTAAGAAGCCACCATGAATCCTAAGTGTTATAGATTAACAATAAGATGGTTTAGTCAGAGATAAGTATACATGTTATCGTCAAAAAACTCACCATGAAGCGTAAATTAGATCGAAAAAATGACGTAAGCACAACCTTTGTTTCTTTTGACATGCACAGTGACTTTAAAATGTCTTCTCGAACTCGGTTTGTAGCTGTAGCTGTCAAGGCCATCAGAGGTATATCAAATTTCAGTGATTTTAGCTTGCTAGTACTGAAATTTTCCCTCAGTGCTGACAGTCGGCTGCAACAAGAGAAGACATTTTAAAAAAAAATTATGAGCCTGTTAAAATCCCAATCACAAAAGACAGGTCATACTTAGCAGAATTGAGAAATTTAAGCAATTGTGAATTATGCACCTAACAAAAAACAACAGAGATATGTATGTTAATCAGTCAAATGAACCAACAATTGATCTTTGTTTCTTTGATATACAATCCACAAGTTATGATCATTTAAGATGTTCTATGCACACTAATTGACCCAGTTCATTTCCAACAGTTATAAACAATGAAGAACAGAAGGGATAAAACAGACCTGTAGTCTGGACGGAAATCATGACCCCATTTAGATACACAATGTACCTCATCAATTGCAAATAAAGCAATACCATGACTTTCTGCAAGCTTCTGCAGTGGTTTAATCAATCTACATAAGATTGTATTGCAGTTACCAAACATAAGAAGAAGAATAAAAAGACTAAACGATGAAGAAGACTTCTAAGATTCAAGTCCCCTGACCTTACCTTAGGACTGTCTCTGGGCAAACATATATCATACTATACATGCCTCTCATTGCTTTATGTTCAACAGTACTGTCAGGTTGCCCAGACCCAAGAAAGCAAGCACTGACTCCATGTATTGCTAGTTTTAAGCATTGATCATGCATTAGGCTTATTAAGGGCGAAATCACAACCACCACCTTCCCAGTTAATAGTGCAGGAATCTGAAAGCACAGAGATTTCCCTGCCAAAACGTAATTGTGAATATTTGCACAGTAGCAACATGCAGGCACAAGTAAAGCTAAAGAATGAAACCAGATCCTGTTGCAGCAAGGACAAGACAGTCTTTATGAGCGACCCAGGCACTCAGGGCTTCCTTTTGAAAACTTTTTAAGGATGAAAAACCAAAATGCTTTTGCAAGAGATTGCTAAGTTTCTGCTCCCAATCAGATGCAATATCCAAATCTTCCAGGGGATTAGCTACAAATGATCCTGACAGCACACTGGGATCAACGCCCATTTCAGAGAAAGGCTCCTTGTGCTCTTCCACAATGCCTGGTACGTCAATAACTACATTATTGTTCTTGCTCTCTGTGACTTCATCAGTGGATTGGAAATGGTCCAGTATGCTTGACTGTCGAACTTGACTGAAATAATGTGATGAGGGCAAAGCTCTTTTTCTGAGACTGAGAACCTTTCCATTGTCCACATGAAATTTGGAACTATGAGTAGTGGTGGATGCTTGGCAGCTATTTCTAGCATCACCATTCAAGATATAATCCAAAGCGCTAGTAACAGATGGACCCACTATTTTTATGGCTTCCACAATACTGGAGTACTCAAAACCCATTTCAAGCATTTCTGCAATGATTTGGTCGGAAGATATGTTCTTGCCATCCATGGAATTCCGCTCGTAACAAGCTTGTAAACAGAAAAATCACACACACGCACACCTAGAAATATGTAAATGGAAACAAAGATTAGTACAACTACAACCACATGAAAGTGAAACAATGCCGAATACTCAAATTAAAAAGAAGAAAGATCCCATTTTGATTAGAGAGGGTCAATGGGGGAATCTAGTTGGGGATTAAGAAAAATCAAACTGAAACAGCATTGTCGTTCTATTACCACGCTTCCAAATCCAATCCTAGCAAACCCCAAAAACAAAAAGTTTCGTCCCAAACGGCAAACTAGTAAGATTCACGGAAACGACAGATCAGAGATTTATGAGAGTAATGGATCGAACGAATTATAGGTGCCATTACCTGATGAATTATCTTCTGATTTGCCAAATCTTTTTGTTTTTGATTTGCGAAAGGGGATTTTTGTATAGGGCTTTTAAAGGTACCGCCTCTAAACGACGCCGTCGAATAAAGCATTTTAAGAATGAAGAATGATATTCACTTTTTTTTCCTTTTTTTTTTCTAAAATATCCACCACTTATTGAGTGAGAGATCAATTTTCAGAAATATGAACAGGTGTCAAAATGAGAATCCTTCTCAAAAATATTTATTTCATACGAAATCAAACTTCAATTACTAAAATCGATTTTTAAAAAAATTCGAGTTGTTTCTCTTAGAATCAATACTCGTTTGTATTTTTTGTTTAAAACAGTTTATTTGGATCATTTTTACAAAAAAGAATTCGTAACATCTATCTTTTTTTCTTTTTTTTTAAAAAAATGATTATAAAATTAACTCCAAAGAATATTTATTGGAAGAGATAATCACTCGGTGATGGTTTAAAATATTGTATAACCCTTATAATTTCTTGTTTTACTTTATAATATCTTGTGATTTAAAAAATGTAAAACACTTGTGACTTTGTTTTATTCATAGATATATTATGACCACGAAAATATTTGTTATTTTATATCTCATTTTTTATCTATTTCATATATATTATATTTATATAAATTTATTTTACATGCAACAAAATTAATATTTTACTTTGTAACTTATACATAAAACTTTAAAAATTGATATAAGTTTTGAATTTATCACTTTTAAACAATTTAAAAAAATCACATTTTATTGAAGATGACTTTTTAATATAATATTTATAAATTTCCATTAAGGTTGCTTTTAGTTTATTAATCACTTGTATAATAATAAGTGGGTACTCATTCGGGTTCAAATCTCAAATACACAAAAAAAGAAAAAAAATATTATATCCAATAATTATATTTAATTTTAACTAAGTTTTATTAAAAGTTTTGACTATTTTTTCTATTTACGTAGCCTATAAAATTTTACTTAAAACAATGTCATTTTATTAGAGTTAAAAAATGAGTAAGTTATTCTAACATATTCTCTATTTATTTATGTTGTAAAGTATATTTTTAAAATATAAAAGATGTTTGTATAAGTATTTAGAAAAATATATATAATTTTTTTAAAATGATTAAGGAGATATGTGTAAATTTTGAAAACAAAAAAAGTTTGTAAAAGATCAAATAAATAAAGTGAAAATTATAATATTTTACTCGTAAAAGATGCTAATGCGATTATTTAATCGGAATCAACTCAATCATAATTGGGTTGGTTTGATTAAGACTGCAAGAAAAAATTGACAAAATAAATTAAACCAACCAGAACATGCACACCGTAGTAAATAGTAAATAAATGACTAAATAGTAAATACAGTGTTCTTTACATAACTTGGTGAAACAAGGGGAAAAAAATAAAAATAAAAATAAAGTTCGCTCCCGAGTTATCATTGAGCAAAGTAAGAGTAGCTCATTACCACTCAGAAAGGTCTTGATCATTCGTTGAGCAGAGGAGAAAAGTCTTAATCAAAGATCAATGTGATGGGAAAAGTCATAGAATGAGGAGTCCAAATGTTCCAAAACTCCATAAAAAAAACAATATAAAAGTTACACTCAGGTTGTTTGATAATTTCAATTCCTATGAACACACGAGACACTCTAATCTATCTGAACGGGGCAAGAGGGCTTGGGCTGCGGGGAGCTCTAGACCTTCTAAGCTCTTTACACACATTATCTAACATGCCCAGAAAGTCTCTTACAATCACAAAGATCCGAAGTGGGTTTGCATCTTCTTTGCTCACATCCCCATGAAAATACTCTGTAATTTCCTTGACACGGGCTAGGACTCTATCTTCATCTCCTTGCAAGTCCTTCAGATTTCTATCTGCATAACTTAGGAAGGACTTCATCGAATTGACAAAGTTCTCATTTTTCTCATCCTTATGCAACTCCTTGTGTGCTAGATGTTGCAGCTTAGCCATTCCATCCGAGAGGTTTGAGACAGAGCTTGCAAGAACATCCAAGTCGATTGTAGCTGTCTTCTTTACGTTGTATAATTCAGTGCTCAGACCAGAAACCAGTTCTAGTCCCATTCTTCTGTAATCTTCTTCCTTCTCTTCCTCTGTTCTGTTTTTACTTTTCTGGCTGATTTTCCCCATAATGCTATCTGAGACTCTAATACCTTCCGAACGAGCAATCTCCTGAACAACAAAATGGAGTAAGGTAGTTTTCCCATCAGTTCCCTTAACATCTGCAAGCTTGAGGAGGGCATCAAGCTTGAAAGCTCTGGCCCCTCCCCTGATTGTCCCAACGTTCATACGGTTTCCTGTTTTGAGCACAGCTTCGAGTAGCTTCAAGAAGAGCCTGCTTGATCTTAGTTCTTTGCACGCCTCCTGGTGGAACACAAAAGACAATGTGAGAAATCAAAAAGCTCAAATTGTTATCAAGATTTTGCTTCCAATGCGACAAAAGGTCTTAAACTTTGGTTTCATGGCTACCTCCAGCATTGAAAAAGAGTTCCTCAGGTGAACAACTTCGTCTTCAAAAGTCTCTCTGTAAAGCATGCCTTCGACTCGTTGAAAAGCAAATGGCACGCTAAGCATTGCTCTCACAAACTTCTCTGCGGACCCCAATTCATTGATGTCTCCTTTATAACTGGAGAGCTTAGCCTCTTCTTCCTTGGTGGGTACCATTTTCACCAGTGCCTCTAATTGTTGCAAAGACAAACCCTTCCCTGGTTTTTTAATGAGTTAACAAGATCTTAGATATAGCATCATTAATTCGATCATTGATTGTCTTCAGCATGTGGGGGTAAATGCGCATGCATGCGGTGGTGGTCTACATCAAAGTCGGTGTGCGATTTTACTACTTACTTAGTCAGAGAAGAAATGATTATTACATTATTAATCTTGAGTGAGAGATACTTTATCTGAGAGTATGGGACAATTATCATTTTCTGTTATTTCCACCACATTTCTGACAAATGCTCTTTGGAGTTTGGAACGCGTAAACAACAATTTTCCTAGGAGTTTTACCTTGTATTAGGGCTTCGCATACTTGCTCAGCTGTTGCATTCAGAGCCTTTGAGAGTATTGTTATGTTCTGCAGCCGTTTTGGCTCAAGTACATGCTTGCTTGGAGACGGGCTTTTGCTCTTTGTTTCGTCATTCTTCATTGAATTTTGTAAATTGTAGCCAAAAAGTGATTCGATCATTTCCTCATCCAACCTGATTAAAACTCATAATATGCTAAAACTTGGGGGAAAAAAAGGGCAAAAAAGAAGGAAAAACTTACTGCTAATTTGCTTTTAATGAAGAACTTACTCGAATGAGCTTGATCGTAGCTTATCCCAAACCATTGTGCGATTTGGGGCAGCTCTTACTTTGTCCCAGTGAAGTGGTTTGAGTTTTGGCAGCGGGGCTCCATCTTTACCGAGTGGTGTGAACTGAGGAAGCTGAGATGGCGGAGGAGGTGGGGTTTTGACATTGTTATTATTTCCTTTCAGAAATGGAGGTGGGCATGACGGTGGGGGAATGCTGGGAGGAAATCTTGTGGGGTTAGGTTGAAGTGGAGAAGGTAACTCTTTTTCAGGACTTTGAGTGGATCCTGAGAAAGCATCTGAATTTCTCGAAGATGATAAATTATGAGATGTCAGAGAACGTGGAGAGTGAGAGGAAATTCTAGATGATGATGTAAGAGAATGCAAAGTAAACAGGGGCATTTGCAGGGGAGGAGGTGGGGGTGGAGGCGGTGGAGGGGGTGGAGGGGATGTGGAGGGTTGTGAACATTGAAAAGAACCCACAGAAGTCTCAATCTCTTGCTCTTCCTGTTTTGGACTACATGGGGATTGGCGAGATTGTGTCTTTGAAATTGAACTCTCTGGAGACCGAGGAAATTGGTTTGCTAATGAACTTGAATTTCGAGGGGACAGAGACAATGTGTCACTCAGGGTACCAGCTGAAGCGTTGGAAAGTCTGATATTTGATGAATGTGAATCAACAATGGAATGAAAGCTTTCATTCTCTGATGAATGGCATTCTTCAGGGATAACTCTGTCCCTCGAAGAAGAGTTGCCGCCATCATATTCAGATTCATATTTCACTGATTTCACATCCTCGTGAACAGATAGAATTTCCTTCGTGGAGGAACTGCTAGCGTTGTCATATTCTGCACTAATCTCACAACTTTGTTTCAAGCTGCAAGCGTGTTGCTCTATATCCTCGCCTAAAGAGTTAAGATAGAACAGATCTACCCCAGAGTTTAGACTCACCTTGCTGGATGAATTCTGAATAGTTCCTTTGTTCTTGCTAAAACGCGGCATTGTCCTTTTGGGTTTCTTTGTTTGATTTCTGAATTTCCTGCAGAACCAGATTAACCCACAAGCACAAAATAATGTAGCAATTCCCACAGACACAAGAGCAGCTATTAGTATTCTTTTAGCTCTGCCACTATCATCACGTTGGATTTTGTTATGTGGCTGATTCCAATGAGAGTGATGTCGTGGGTGATGGGAATGAGGATGGGCGTGCAGTACCGGAGAAGGAGCTGGAGCTGGAGCTGGAGCCTCGGCTTCCATGTTGGGTGACGGAGAAGGTGATGGCGAGACAAACTCAGAATCGCCATTGGATGGCCGTCTGGTGTGGAAACTCTGGAGTCCAAGCAAAGTTCTGAACTTTTCCACTATCAAAGCTTGCTTCTCTTCATTCTCATCCCGTCCTGAGATTTTCTCAATCTGGTTTACATTTTCTTGTTGACTCTCCTCCATGAAATACATCTCTGGTAGGCCATGGATGCGGAAGCTTCCAGCTGCATTCAGCAGAGCATCCACAGTTAAAATGTGGGTTCTTTGTAATGATAGGAGCAGCAAGATGGTGATGATGAAGATCGTGCTAGGAAACCCAGAACCACAACCCATTTTCTTCCAACTAAAAGTCACAAGACATCAATGCATCTTTCCTCTTATAAAAGCCGTTTTTCCCTTTTGTTCCGTTAGATTTTGAAGGAAAAGAAATTGCCTTTGGGTGGTGCTGGTAATGTGTGAGGAAGATCCGGAACAGTGTCTTTAATGCTACTCCAAGGAACCCCTGAACCTGGCAGTTGTGTAGTTGTACTGGGCCTTCTTTACTTCCCTGTTCATACACTCTTATCTCTTCTCACCATAATCAATTCTACCCTACAGGAAGAAGCAGTTAATCCATGAACACTGTTTGGGAAAATCTTTCCCTCCTTAGACTTGACTTAATTGTGTACTGTCTTATATGCTTTTTTAAGCTGTTTTTGTCAGAAAAGTAAAGTCAGGGGCTGTTACTCTCCCGCCAGTCGTGACCAAACACCCTCAGATCTCTTCCTTTTAGTGTTAAGTTCAGGATTCAAAAAAGCTCAGCATCTGATAATTGGGTCATGATCTTTGTGGTTGGATAAAACTTTTTAGCAGCTAAAAGTTATCTAATCAAAACATTGTAAAAAGTAGACAGTGGGTCCTGTTTTGTTGGACTTGCCTAACTCTTACGGGTGATTCTATAAGATTTCTCCAACCCCATTATAAGGAAGAGAGGTGGCGAGGTGGGGACAACTAGTCCCTCACTCACCTTCGAGAAATTGGCAACTCAAGTTTATTTTAAAATACATGAATTTAATAATTTAGATTTATTTTCTGTAACGAAATTTAATAATTTTATGAAAGACTTATTATACAAAATAAATACAAACTGTTAAATTCATCTGATTAAATGAGTGAAAAAAATTAATGGTTGTAAATATATAAAACTGACGTAAAAAGATAATTCAACTCAAAAGACTTGTCCTCACCATCCCATGTGAAGACACGTATCAAAGGCCAAGAGCAAGACGTTGATTGTTTAATAATGAGAGGGAGTGCTGGTCTTCAGTCTTCTTCCCACAATATTTAATTGATTATTCACTTTCAAAGTGCGTTTTTGTTATTCTTTTGTGGTTCAAAATATGGTATCCACGATTTGGTCTGAAGGATGTCGATATTTGTTTTTTTAATCAAAGGGATTAACCTTCGTTGTCGTCACATAACCACTCGAGACGCTCCCACGCCCCCTAAAGAGTAAAGCACAGAGAGAGAGAGAGGGAAAAAGTGGGATGGTCACATTAACAAACAGCATACAATACATGTAACCTTGGAGAATGCCCTGGCCTTGACAGCTGCTTGCAAAACCCGCTGTGTGTCGCTTTCCCAATTTTTGTTGCTACTGCATTCAAGAAGGTAAATCAACCGTGTCAGGGTCTGAATTGCTGTCATTTCGAAACACCGGGTCTTTCTGTCTTTAAAAAAAAAAAAAAAAAAGAAGCACTACTATTCTTCTTCTTGTTAACCCTATGAGCTCATATATTGAAATAATGATTATTTCTTTTTCGCCATTTATTAAAAAATTATCGGAGATCTGTAACAACATAGTTGCGTGTGTATTTTCTTTGTGAGTGTCATTAGGCGTCAAGGGTGCGTTGCTGCTCTCTCGCATTAATTACTCTATGTTCCGCTCAAAATCCAGCACCAGGCATCATACTATTATGATGAGACCATCGCATTAGCATTGATTGAACCCTTGGATTTAAAGTCAAAAACTACAAACCCCTAAACTTAAACAAAAATTTAAAAAAAAAAAAACAGAGAGAGAAGTTGAGAAATTAAAATAACAACTCTGCAATTCAATTTGTTGTTCATAATAATTGTATAATTTTAATTTTAATTTTAAATTTTTTTATTATTAGTAGATAATTTATAATTTTATTATAAATATGTATTTGAATTAATTTATTTTATATTTAAAATAACTTATAATTAAAATTTTATTAATAAAATTTAAAAAATAATTATTTCTTAAAAATAAACTATTACTAAACAGGGAGCGAATAATCTTAACTTATTAAAATGAAGAAAGCCTCTTTTCGTCTTAAATTTTTATACATCAAGCACTTTTAACAATTCTTTAAGTCGAACAGAAAAGCATTAGAATTTTACACATCTTTCACAACAATCTCTCACTGCCAACGATTTTGCGGCAATATTTTTTCCCTAGTTATTATTCCAGAGAGGGAACGGAAGGAGGAATGAGGGTCCATAGTGTGGCGAAGCTTCAAATGACTTATAATTGAAGGGCAGCAACAAAGAACGGAGGCAGGGGCATCTGGGACAAGAAACAAGGAGACGAATGAAGAGAAAAGGAGGATCCAATGCAAAATTTTGTCAGAAATTAATCTACAAGGATAGGGAGCTAGTAAATTACTCGTGCTTTAACATGCACCATGCCATTGCTTCATGATCCTTGCGTCCGTAAACCCTGCCTCTTTCGCTTCTTCTTCGTCTTCTTGTTCTTTATTTATCTTCCACTACTATTCTTTTTTTCCCGTGTTTCCTGGATAATATAGGTCATGGTGTCTTAAAAAATATCATTTAATTCTAATATTATTATGCCACGAACACCAGGCACGTGGCCTAATATTCACGATAAATTTGCAACCTTTTTCTGGGTTCAATTGAAACTTGAATTAAATTGTGATTTGAAAAGGGTTTTTTTGGGACATGCATTGAGATGTCTTGGACCTAGCTCTTCATTACTTTCAGGTGGGCATTAACTTGATATCCACTCAAGAGTTGAGAATGGATCCAATGGGCCTTAAAAGGGGCAACACAAAATGGGATGCTTGAGTACACTAACTATAGAACCTCAACAAGTTAAAACATTTATTCTTCTAAACTCATAATCTAACGAGAAATCTTAATAAATCTGATATTAGAAAGATGTTTGCTACTTTGCTCTCAAATCCAGTGCTTGCCTTTGAGCATAAAGATCTACCATCCCCAAATCGCCAACGAGAGGTAAAGCGCAATTTCAATCCAAACAAACAACGCTGAGATCTGAAACGGACGCCAAAAGATAAAAAAGAAAATAAGCAAACAAACCAAAAATAATAAAGATATCAAGGCCACCACCAAGAAGACAAGCGACAGCCCAAGATGGGGCCGAAAGTAAAGGAATAACCAAATAAGGATCAGAAAAAATTGTCGTAGCAATAACACAAACTAAAAACAGGTGAGACAAGTCTTCACAGTACCATAAGAGAGAGTGAAGTCACAATAAAAGCTTACGGAGTAGCAGTGAGGCGTTAGATTTTTTCTTTGCACCAGTAAATAAAGTATTGCATTTAGTATTCTGAAATATTTTAAAATACTTTGTAGGGACTATACATGTTAAGGGTAAAAGTTGGATTTTAGTAATTTTGGCGGGTTTGAGTTTTTTTTTTTTTAGGGGAGGGAGGAATTTTTGGGAAAGGATGAGGAAATTCGAACCGTAATGAGGATATTTGCATGGCAACTTTCTTATTATTTCAACCATTACCAGCTTTGCTAGAGTTATCGAGTTGAATTAGGTTTTAAAATTCTCAAACTCACTTTAGTTGATTTGATTATTGGGCTTCAGAAGTCCAGTATACCCTCAATATGAACAATCTCTTCTTTTTTGTTTTTTGGTCTTAAAGTTTAAACCACTTGATTTTTTAACTGTTTTAGGTATTTTTTTCTTGGTCAAAACAATGTCATTTTAACTCGTATAAGAAAAATTCTCATATAACAATGTGATTTTTTTCTTGAGGCATTGTTGACCCAAAAAAAAATCGTATAAGAAAAAATTATCTCTTCCTAACTTATTTTTCTCCATTCATTCCTAATTTCCATAACTATAAGTGCATATTTAGTAAAAAAAAAAATTAAGATAAAATATTTTTTATACTTTAATTTTAAAAATTTTGTATATTTCATTTTATTCAATCTTATTTATTTCTATTACATCAAACATACACTAAGTTTTAATGTCTGAGTCATCATACATATTGAAATTACTGTTTTCACAATTTTCAATATTTTCATTGTGTCTTTATGAGACGTAATGATTTTTTTTCTTTATGTCACGTTACTTCATGTTTGTTGTTTTGCATTTTCATGAGGCCCTTTTTGTTGTTTTAGTGTGTTTTATACTTTTATGAGATAATGACTGGTTATTAGGGGAAGATGCAAATTTTTTTGTTGTATTAATTTGACAAGTGAAAATTTTGAAGTTTTCTGCTTCTTTGAAAATTAAAACAAAAACTAAATGGTCAACTCACCAACCTGTTCAAGCTAACCCCTTCATTAAGTTAATTAAATTGGATTGGTTCGAGTACAAAGGGAATAATTGTCCTTGCTTGGGTGCTAGAAATTCATAGAGGAGACCATTTTTCCCTTCTCGTATCATTCAAACCCTTACATAAAATAATTCTCACATGTCTAGGGGATCCACAAGTATATATGTATCATGCATAATAATCAATCTTTGTGGAGGATTTTTATATAAAATATAATTTAAATATAAAGTGACTTAATTGTATATTACTTTGTAACATAGTACACTTAATTCATTACTCACTTGGTCTTTATAATTTCACTTGAAATTTAATTTAGTCCTTACAATTTAAAAATATTCCTATAATTTAAAATGATCTTTATAATTTTTAATTATATAAAATAATCTTCATAATTTCACTTCAAATAGGGAACAAACTAAGTTAATGAAGAAAATTATTTACATTGTTTAAAAATTATATAGAATATTTTAAAATAATTTTGAATATTAAATTAAATTTGAAGTTAAACTACAATAATCAAATTAGTTCATTTAAGAATTATGATAAGCCAGTCTCAATGCTTATATATAATTCAGTTGATAAAGAAAAACACAAATGTGCTTGATGGCACATCTAATAAGATATGCGGTTGGGGGGGCGGGGGGAATTTCATGCTGCCGAATTCATTTTGTATGGATGTACCGCCTTACGTCATAAAGACGTGTATTGTTGTGTATGCATTTGATTTTTGAGCCTAAGAGCAGAAGAATCCCCTAAAGTGGACAACAGCTGTTCTCCTCTTTTGTTTTTTTATTTTATATTTATCGACATATAATTATTTTGGGATATGATGAATTGTGCAACAAACTGTGTATACTTATGAAGTAATGTACACTTTTTTATGGCACGTAATTATTATCAATAAATTTCACATTATCCATACATTTTTTTATGATAAGTAATTATATATTATAAAGAAAAGTAAAGTCATACAATTTAATACAAATAGATACTAAGATGTAATTATGCATAATGTACTAGGTCGTTTTGCTTTGAGTAATATTATACAATAAAAAAATTAAAATTTTTAATAAAATGCTGTTAAATCTAAAATTATTTGTTCAATAAAATAAAATAATATAAATTACTTATTTACAGAAAAATTAATAAATTTTTTAAATTACTCTGTTAAAAAAAAATTTGAAAAAAAATTTAATTATATATCAGTTTTTCTTTTTGTTTTAAGTTTTGACTATTTTAACGCGATTTTGTGCCGCCTCTATCTCCCTATTCTATCTACCCGCCAGCGCTGGAAGGCTTCCACATGTGCCCCTCCTTTTCAAAATCCTCTTATCCTAAAATCTAAATTCAGTGCAAAGTGGAAAGTTAGGCATTGTCCCTCCGCTGTCGTGATCTACCTATAAACACCTTTGCAGATTTTGCAACCTTAATTTGCAGATTTTGTTTCACTGCCGCACACAAAACTGGTGCCTACTGCCTTCTATATCCTTTCATATTTTCCGTTGTATTTAGACAACATACACAACCCCAAGTGCGGTTCATCTTTTTTACGTACTTTGACATGTTCCTTCGTTGTTCTATGTTTGGGAGAACCTGGACTCTCCAAAAAGTAGTTCATTTTATTGAAACGTTCTTAATTTATGCTAAGAGGCTGCAAAAGTTGAATTTTGAAATGTACGTGTGGAAAGTTTTAGCTCCAGATTTTTCATTAAAGCTTCTCTTATACCAGTCCATCATGAAATGGAAGTGAATTTCTTCGTCTTCCTTTCGCACACAACAACAAAGTCAAAGCCATCTCTGACTTTTTCTCGATCTCGGTCAGCGACAATGCGTTGGTGCAATTCTCTGACTCTCTCGTGAACCAAAGAAAAATTAATACTACTAACTAATCAAAATATTCTACACAATTAGTTGGAGGCAAAGTCATTTGCCGGACTTTAACAAAAGCTACTTTTTCCTTAGACATATACGTATGGCGCATCTAACCTACGTTATTGTTGTGAGTATTAATCTAATTAGCTAGCTGAGGATTTCTTTATATATAGTTTATATACTCACCACTTGCCGTTGTTGAACCTTGACTTTAAACCATTATCCATAGACCACTCAACTACTATTTGAATGAAATGTTTTAAAAAGTCGAGGTATGTGAATGGCGTATAACCTTATATATCAAGTTGTGGAAATATTTTTAGGCATGCACTCTCTATCTAAAGCATGTGTTATTAATTTTTTTAAAAATAGATATATATTTATAACATAATTCACTAAGTTTTAAATATATTAATTATTAAATAAAATATTTAAGATAATAATATTTATTTATAAATTTCTACAAATTGTGTCCTTCCAATACTTTTTCACACAATGCAGCAACAGTTATATATTGTGTCTCGTTTTCCAATTTAGTTGAACGGAGCATTAAACTAATTAATCTTTCTTTATGCTCAAGCAACGTTTTTTACTTTCCACAAGCCTTTTACTTCTCACTATTTCTTGTTGACCGAAACATGTTTTCTGTTCTTGAGTGCTCCATGAGTTCAGTTTCATTGTATATTTACAGCCGTTCTTTTATATCGATTTGATTTCTAAAACTTTTAATGAAACACAAATTTTTTCTTGATTTGCCCATTACAAAAGAATATGTTAATTTGGAATCTTTAAATAATGCAATTTATTTCAGAAATTTATAAATAAAATTTTTAATGTATTTCATGATTTTGTTTAATGTAATTGTTTGTTAAATTTTTTTAGGCTTTACATTTTACATATAAAAAAGTGTCGCAACGTAATTGTTGGCCAATGCAACATGGATTAAAAAAAATTTTTAAGTACAATGAGCACGTTAAGGTTTGAACTTAGAACTGTTAAAATTCAAGAGTAAATAAAAGGTTATATAAAATAAAAATGAATTAAGTAAGGATTATATAAGTGAAAATACCTTGTTAAGCCTATAAATATGATTCTTCACTTAAACCCATTTATTGTTGGATCTCTCCTTATCTTTTACAAATTATATTAATTTTTTTATGATTTTATTTTTGTACAATAACAACATAGAGCATGAAATTTTAAACTTATCACTTTCTGTAAATAATGTAAATCTCTTTTCACTAACTCACTCTCATGACTTAAATCTACTACTATTCATATAACAACACAGCACATGAAAATTTAAACTTACAACCTTATGGAAATAACTTAAATCTCTTATTACTAACCTACTCTAATTACTTAAATCTCTCACTATTAATCTACTCCAAGTAATTTATATTCTTTGTCTATTCTTTTTTTTATAAACAAAAAAATGGAAAAAAGTTTTTACTCATTCAAAGTAAGAGCACAACCATTAAAACCCTCCTCATAAGTAGGAACTCCAAAATTCAAACTTTGTATATACTTTTGATATCGCAGTGAACTAACAATTGTGACCAACAGCTTATAGCAATATTCTATGTCTATTCTAAACTATAAAAAAGTATATACTCGTATAGAGATAGAATGTGTTAAACGGTAAAGAAAAAAAAATAATGTCATGAATTTTATCATTTGAGAGTTATTTTCAAAAGATAATGGAGTGGCATATTTAATTTTAATTTAAAATTAATTATAAGACTATAAAACAAAAGTATTAATGGTTTTTTTAAACTTTTTTTAGCTAAAATACAAAAAAAAATCTAAAACTTATTTTTATTAATTGTAGAAATATTAAACAAAATAACCATGCAACTATTTTTATTTATAATTCTTTAACCCTCTTATTGGGGGATTTTATGTAGTTCATAATTTTTGGCCAAGTATATGCTGTTCAATATTAATTTATGTCCAATCTGATCCAACTATAAGTATTTTATACCTTAAATGTCTGAAGTTCAATTTTTATTATAAATACAATTATGAAAATAGTTTCATAAAACAAATGTGGTTGTTTAGTTTCTTCTTTAAACATTATATAAAATTTAATTTTCAAATGGAATATATATAGATATTTTTTTTTGTTTTTTTGGGTAATTTTCAAGTGGAATATATAAAAGCATTTTTCGCGCTTCGCTGAACAAAAGACATTGTATTATACTTTTATTCTTATAATTAGATGGGAATTATGATATTATATCTTCATGTTGCATGATGCATGAGATCAATGAGTATTTTGCTTTTTGACTGGATCAATAAGTATTTTAGATTTGCCTCTTCAAGGTAAATAAAAATGTTAATTAGTTGCGTGTGTCGAATGCAAAAACATACACGCCCAGCCCCTTTTTTTTTTCTTTGAGAGAAAATAATCTACAAAAATTTAAATATGGGTCAAATTGTCCCAGTCAAAAAAAAAAAAAAAGAAAAGTCAAATTGTCACTGCCAATTCACTAAAATAAGTTTATGGTGAACATGTGTTCAAGATGTTGTTAGAGGTTATGGTTTGATCATATATAATTTTTCTATAGTACGTAGAATGATCAATGTGTTAACTTTATGGCATTAGATTTAGTTGCATGCTCTATCTTGCTTTATTATCGATCGGTCCATGTCAATTGTTACATAAACAAATTTCATCGAGCCATAACAATTGAATCGTTAATTATTTAATATAATTGTTCTTTAATTATCACATCTAGAAACTGAAAATGACACATCTTAATTATATTTATTGATCCTCGAATCAGAGACGTCATATACGTAGCAACAGACACAACCTCTAGCATTTTTAAATCATCCCGGATTTTTATTTCGTGTCCTCTCTGTCTCTTGAGTAGCCAAAAATTTCCAAAAGATTTAGTAAAAACTAATAAAAATTGATGTGACGACGACTTTTGGAGTGTTTTCATGAGAACGGTCAAGTTGATTTGAAGACTCATCCTTAAAAGTTAAAATCATTGAAAAAAAAAAGACTTGATGTCGATTAATGTAAAAAATTAATTTAAAAATAAGAAAAGTTTATAAAAGTACATGAAATAGTATTCAAATAAAGAATATTACAGGAATTATTATTTTACATAAACGACTTAAACATATTTTGTTGCATTAATAAATTTACTATTAAAATTGCCTTTCTTACTAATAATGAAGATCAAGATATAAATATCTATGAAAACCTAGTTTTTCTTCTTCATTTTTCTCTTATTTTTCTCATTCTTTCTTTTATTTTAACACTTTTTATATTATTTAATTTTTACATATTTTAGTGTGTGCTTTACTTATAGTACATATAACTTATACATCCAACTATACTTCTTCCAATGTCATAAGAAATTCTTTAATACTCTTTTTAGCACAAAATTCCTTATAGTACTAAATAATTAGATCTTAAACAATCAGTGGATAAAATAAAAACTCACATATTTGACTTTCACCCAAAAGCATATAAAAAATATTACTTTTACACTTAAATGTTATATCTTTGCATGCATTTATCCTAAATAGTAATAAAAAAGAGATAATAACTTAATTTATTTTTATCTTTTTCTTTCAAAATTTTTTTTTATATTTTTTAAATAAGTAATTTTTCTTACTTTATGTAATTAAATATAAGATAAATAAATACATGATGTTAAATTTAATATTATTTTTTATATATTTATTTTACATTCATCTACATTGAGTAAAAAAAATATTACTTTACAAAAATTTCTTTCCTCTCTCTTCTCATACAAGAATTTCTTTTCTTTTTTTTATTATTTAAATATATATCTTCTAGACAACCAAGGCACCAAGCAACAATTAAGTCACTTTCACAGATCTGGCCTACCCCATTATTTTGTTGTGAGAGTTTAACTTCACACTTTTTTTTTAAGAGAAAACAATTACCAAATGTAACTTCTCAGCTGCTTCGCCCTCATGGTAAGACAATGCGATTCCTTCTGTACCCGTTTGAACACGCGGCTAGAAACCTTTGAATCCCAGCCAGTCTCCGTCTCCGTCAACTAACGCGCCCAAAACCAAAACAATTAATTGCGCCCCTTGATTATTCTACCCCATTACTTTTGACTCATCCCACCTCTCCTATACTCACTTTGCATTTCAACCTTACCCAACCGGCCACAACCACCACACTCTCTCTCTCTCTGTGTCTGTGCGTGTATATATAAACACATAAAAACTCTCTCCAATTTCTCAGCACAGCCTCTAGTCCTCCCCACCTACGCCTCCAAAACAGTTATCCATAAGAAAAAAACCAAAAACACCCGCGTATAATCGTTGGGTTATAAGTGTCAAGAGTCAAGACCAAAGAATTTTTCGTTGTCTTGATCACAAACAGGAATTAATGTTGAGAGTATAGATACCAACGTAGATAGAAAGTTAATATTATAGCTTGGGGCTGATCAGAAGAATAGCAATATAGTTAACAATGGAGATTCAAGAAAGCCAACAACAGGATTCGTGGTCGGAGACAGAGAGCACGGGAAGCCGCAGCACGCGAGTGGGCTTCAGCGGGCCTCTGAGCGGCCCATTAGTTTCCAACAAGAGGAACAGCAGCAAGAAGAGCGCCAGGTTCAGGGACGACGACGACATGTTCGTGGAGATAACGTTGGACGTCCGCGACGACACCGTGTCCGTCCAGAACATCCGCGGCGGCGACCCCGAGACGGCGTTGCTGGCCAGCCGCATCGAGAAGCGGCCGTCGTCGCTGTCGGTTCGGCTGAGACAAGTGTCGCAGGAGCTGAAGCGCATGACGTCCTCGAAGAGGTTCGACAGGGTCGACAGGAGCAAATCCGGCGCTGCTCGTGCCCTGCGAGGCCTCAAGTTCATGACCAAAAGCGTCGGAACCGAAGGCTGGTCCCAGGTTGAGAAGCGCTTCGATGAATTGGCCGTTGATGGAAAATTGCCCAAAACTCGCTTCAGCCAGTGCATAGGTATGTTATTCGTTCGGCTCCACGCTTTGCATTGTAAGCATAACTAGCCGGATTTGGGAACTGGTCGTGGGCATAGTGTGTTTGGCGAGCATTGCATAGTAAAATTACCTAGTAATTAACGAGGTGTGTGTGTGTGTGCATATATGTAATTTTTTCTTGCTTTTTATGACCTAGCTAGAACAAAAAATTATTACAGGAATGGTTTACATTCTAGTTCTGCTCCAGACAGTGATCTTTAAGAAAACATTTGCTGAAACTAATGTTGTTGTTGGTGAATTTTGGGTGGAATTGACAATTAGGAATGAACGAGTCGAGGGAGTTTGCCGGTGAGTTATTTGATGCATTGGCTCGCCGTCGAGGGATATCATCAGCTTCCATAACCAAGGATGAGTTGCGTGAATTTTGGGAACAAATTACGGATCAGAGCTTTGATTCACGGCTGCAGACCTTTTTTGACATGTAAGAAATCAGTACTTTTCATTTTCATTTTCATTAAGGTTTGTAACAAAAAAAATTTCATATATAATTAGGATATGGCAGAAGAAATAGAATTTAACTCGGCAGCTTCAAAGAGACGAGTTTCATTGGCTTCAACCAGTTCAACACATAAATATTTCCTTATTTGGAACCATTCCTTAATGTATTTTAGTGTCAAATTATGGTGCTCAATTTTCTAAAGTCTTGGGAATTATTTATGACTATAAGACGTATAAAAAGCATCACCGCATTTAGTGGAATTTGCATGTGAAACCATGCGTCCTAACATTATTATTGACTTTTTAAAAATATTATATCACTTACGACTAAAGGTACAGAATATAAAAGTGAGAGATTCTTCTAGTGACTTGTGTGGATTGTTATAAGAGAATGATATCCCGTGGTATTTCATAAAAAAATATTTATAAATTACTAAATTTAATTGAATATAAATATAGATAAAAAAATTCAATATACATAAAAATTATTTATCTAAATATCATTAAACTATTGTTTTATCAAACTTAGAAATAAATTATTAGCAGTGAAAACATTTTATTAGTTTATTTCATATAGAAAAATATTATTTTTATATTTGAATTTAGACACTTTTTTTTACATTTATTTTTTATGAAAAAAAATGAGACATGGGAATGTGAGTTTTTTCATTCAGAGTACTATTATTTTATTCACTATTCAATCCTTGAATGAATCTTGTAGTAAGGGTAAAACAGTGTATATTCATGGATTAATGAATCAGAGGTTTTTGGTTCCTTTAAAAAGAAAAAAGAATAAATCAACGAATTAGTTTAGTTGGGTTGACTGAAGAATATATATATATATATATATATTCATTCAGAGTACTATTATTTTATTCACTATTCAATCCTTGAATAAATCTTGTAGTAAGAGTAAACTAGTGTATATTCATGGATTAATGAATCAGAGGTTTTGGTTCCTTTAAAATGAAAAAGAATAAATCAACGAATTAGTTTAGTTGGGTTGAATGAAGAATATATATATATATATATATACATATGGAAATAGCTAGCAGCTATCTTTGAAGAACATTACGTATGCGTATCTAAGTCGAAATAGGAGACTATTTTTGAGCCAAATGTCAAAGATATTGAATCCCGATTAGCTCTACATGCACTTTTCAATTGTTACTTGCCCCTAACTCAAGAAACATAACTCATGCCAGGGTGGACAAGGATGCTGATGGACGAATTACCGAAGAAGAAGTTAAAGAGGTAATTAAGAGTTTATTATGAGATAAAGAATAAAATAAATTAATGTTCCAAATTAAGATTCTAATTAAAAATATGTTAGATAGCTTATTTTACAAGAAACTTGTGGAGCTGTGAACATCTTTGTATGATTGATCATTGTGCAGATTATCGCCTTAAGCGCTTCAGCCAATAAGCTGTCAAAAATACAAGAACGTGCGGAGGAATATGCTGCCCTTATCATGGAGGAGCTGGATCCGGACAACCTTGGATTTATTGAGGTTTATATTTATATTCTATCTATACATAAAGAATAATACTACAAAGTTACAAAAAATAAATAAATTTTTTAATAGAATTTAACTTAAAATAAAATGATAAGAATCACTTATTTATTTAAGAGTCATCAAATATGTCAAATTATTTTATTAAAAATTTTAATAAAAACTTCTAATTATAAAATATTTTTCTTATATAAATAGCAAATTGAAAACAAAGTTGATCTGCTAGAAATTGGCACTTATAAGTGGTTTGACGGTGGTGTTTTTATATTTTTGGTTTTTTTTTTTGGTCGTTGGTCAAATTATATTTTTGGTGTTTATTATATTGTTTTTTGGTCATAGTTTTGCATTCTTGGCCACGGGGTACTTTTTCTTTTGCTGAAATATTTTGTGCCGGCCATTGGGAACCTCGTCTAAATCAAGCCCATTTATATAGTACTCCCTGACAGGCTAATATAAACAATAAAAAATAAAAGCCATCAACGAGAAAAAGGCCCGATCGAGTCCTCAACAAAAACAGGCCCAGACTGCGAAAGTAGTCAGCAATTTTATTTTTGATATAATAAAAATATTATTACTATAACTTGAACCTATAATTTTTTCTTTAAATTTTGGTTAGCACCAACTACACCATCTGATAATCCATGTGACTTAACAGTCCAATTAAAATTTTGAGTTAGTAAGTTAATGAATCATAAATTTATTTTTTCAAATAGATTTTTTTTTTGATACATTCGAAGTAGTCACCAAAGTTTTTACTAAACCACTTAAGCTAAATCCAATTAATTCTTTTCAGTGAAAATCCCAATTTTATGATCCATAACGTAAATGTGTGGCCTCATGCAGCTGCATAACCTGGAAATTCTTCTCCTGCAAGCCCCAGCACAATCGACCCACATAACCACGGATAGTAGGGTGCTGAGCCAAATGCTGAGCCAGAGACTAGTCCCCACCAAAGAGCACAACCCCATCAAGCGCGGCTTCCGAGCGCTGGCATACTTCGTCCAGGACAATTGGAAGCGGCTTTGGGTCATAGCCCTGTGGCTCGCCATTTGCGCAGCTCTTTTCACTTGGAAGTTCATCCAGTACAAGGACCGCGCCGTGTTCCACGTCATGGGCTACTGTGTCACCACAGCCAAGGGCGCCGCCGAGACTCTCAAGTTCAACATGGCCTTGATCTTGTTGCCTGTCTGCAGAAACACTATAACTTGGCTCAGGAGCAGGACCAAGTTAGGAGTAGCGGTTCCCTTCGATGACAACATCAACTTTCACAAGGTACGTACCCAGAATTGAATTCAAAAAATGTAAATTTATACAGTAGTTTCACTTTTTCTTCAATTAAAAACTGCGCCACTAACTTGCATAATTCGTTTAGGTGATAGCTTTCGGTATTGCGATTGGGATTGGGTTGCATGCGATTTCACATCTAACCTGCGACTTCCCGAGGCTATTACACGCCACGGACGCAGAATATGAGCCCATGAAACGCTATTTTGGGGAGAAGAGGCCCGATAACTATTGGTGGTTCGTGAAAGGGACCGAGGGTTGGACCGGGTTGGTCATGGTGGTGCTTATGGCCATAGCCTTCATCTTGGCTCAACCTTGGTTCCGCCGGAACAGGCTGAACCTCCCCAAAACCCTCAAGAAGCTCACTGGTTTCAACGCGTTTTGGTATTCCCACCACCTCTTCGTCATCGTCTACGCGCTTTTCATTGTTCACGGATACTTTCTGTATCTCTCCAAGAAATGGTACAAGAAAACGGTATGTGCGGTCTCACTCGCTCAAATTAACATGCACGCTCATCGTTCCCCTTTTGTTTTGCTTGGAAATTTTCTTCATATTGCTGAATTTGGTTACACAAAATTTACTGGCACAGACGTGGATGTATCTCGCCGTTCCTATGATACTGTACGCATGCGAACGGCTGATTCGTGCTTTTAGGTCTGGCTACAAATCTGTGAAGATCTTGAAGGTACATTTTCAAGAATTTCCCTTCCTCTCTGTCTTAACTTCAATTTCGTCACTAATGGCGTTACGAATCAAATTTTAACGTTATTTCTTCAAAAAAATCCAGGTTGCAGTGTACCCAGGAAATGTATTGGCCTTTGCATATGTCTAAACCACAAGGATTTAAGTACGCCAGTGGCCAGTATATTTTCGTTAACTGTTCAGATGTCTCCCCATTTCAATGGTATGCGCCTAATTTAGGTTCAAAATTCATGTTCGTATCGCTGTTATTACTCATTGATGGTGGCAAAAAGTTAATTAATTTGATTCTGTGGTATCTGTAGGCATCCCTTCTCTATCACATCAGCTCCGGGAGATGACTACGTAAGCGTTCACATTCGGACTCTGGGTGACTGGACATCGCAGCTGAAGGCTGTTTTCGCCAAGGTAAATTTTGCACAAGTGCACATGTTTTTTTTTGTTTGGAGAATCCATTAATGTTATGAGATGTTCATTTTGTTAAATATTGTTCATGACACAAAATGCTTACTACTCTGTCCACATGATTGACGTAGGCATGTCAGCCAGCAAGTGATGGCCAAAGTGGTCTCCTACGAGCTGATATGTTACAAGGCAACAACATACCAAGGTAAGCTGTGCTTAATACTTTAATGTCGTTTTATTTAAGAATATAATCACAAATACAAAGGGCTAAGTGGTTGAGAACAATAGCCCACGATTTTATTATTAAAATGGCAAAATGGGTTCTTTCTGATCCTTACTGAAACTGAAAAAAAAAAAATTGCAGGATGCCAAAGCTCCAGATTGATGGCCCTTATGGAGCTCCAGCGCAAGACTACAAAAACTACGAAGTCATTCTTCTCGTGGGCCTAGGAATTGGCGCCACCCCTTTGATTAGCATACTCAAAGACGTGCTAAACAACATCAAGCAACAGCAAGACATAGAAGAGGGAATGGTAGAAAGTGGAGTGAAGAACAAGAGAAAACCTTTCGCCACCAAGCGAGCCTATTTCTACTGGGTTACTCGCGAGCAAGGTTCCTTTGAATGGTTTAAGGGTGTGATGAATGAGGTTGCAGAGAACGACAAGGATGGAGTAATCGAGCTTCACAACTACTGCACGAGTGTGTATGAAGAAGGAGATGCTCGTTCGGCTTTGATCACAATGCTTCAGTCCCTCCACCATGCCAAAAATGGCGTGGATATAGTTTCGGGGACAAGGGTCAAGACCCATTTTGCTAGACCCAATTGGCGTAATGTCTTTAAACAAGTGGCCCTCAAATATCCTGGCAAAAGAGTTGGTAAGTATTTGTTTGATTTTGCTCTTACTTTTTATTGCTAAAATTCATGCTATTAGATCTCACGTGGCTCATTTCCAATGAAATTTGCTCTTTTCAGGTGTTTTTTACTGTGGGGCTCCGGGATTAGTTGGCGAACTAAGAAGGCTTTCACTCGACTTTTCCAGGAAAACCACCACCAAGTTTGATTTTCATAAAGAAAACTTTTAGATTCTTTTATATATATAGTTCGTTTTTTTTTTTATCTTTAACTGTAATATATATAGTTATATATATACTAGTCTCTGCACCAAAAAAAATATATATACTATAGTCTTTGTCCCGTGAATTTTACGGGTTATTATAATTTGTGTTTTTTTTCTTCATTACACATATTTTTCTTCATTGGTCCTTCACATTTTCAAATTTGTCTTCGAAAAAAAAAAAAAGAAACTAAAGGAAAGCTATTTATATTGTTTACATTAAATGAACAAATAATGCATAGATTAAAAAAAACACACTTAATCAACCTCAGTTACTTTCAGAAAATGAAAGACTATATATATATATATATATATATATATATATATATATATATATATATATATATATATATATAATCATTTTTTAAATTGAAAGTATCAACCAAAGTAAGAAAACTTGTTGGATAGCAGAGGAGAGAAAAACAATTATAACAAACTTGTTAGTCTATTCCAGTTAACAGAACCTATTTCAACAAAAAAAAAAAAATTCATATACAGTACATAGCTACAATTAAACAAGAAAATTAGAACTTGGCGATTATATATGGTATCACCCCAAATACTTGGAAGATTGATGTTATTAGGAATATATAACATATAAAGGAAGTATGCATTTTTATATGCAATTCTCATTTTCTGCGACCTTTTCATCAGTTCAGTTACCCAATAAAATACACAAATGAGCTGAAAATAATTTTTACCGTGTATTAAAAAACAATTAAAAGTCAAAATCGATCATTCAAATTTCAATCCCACTTTATTTTGATTTCTTCCTTTATTCTTAACATTCCTATTTTCCGGGCAAGTCATGATGACACGTGTTTTTGAAAAATAATAAAATTTATAAAAGATAGCGATATTTACACATTATTATTTTATATTATTTCTCAATCACTTCTAATACTTATAAATAATTACTTATAAAATGTGATTTATTCAGCCCAGTACAAATCGGCCTTGCAATGCAACCGAATCAATCCTGTGCAGTGAAAATTGTGTAAAAATGTGATGCAGCATACAAGTCATTGGCAACTAATATTATTTATACAATATCTTACTCAATGGAAATGAAAAATTAGCCGCAAGTGCAAAACCTCAAATTAATTCATAATTAGTATATTTTAAAGAAATTAACAAATAACGTGGATACTGCTGCGGTAAACTTATCATTTAGCTCGCTCATAACTTAATATGGAAGGCTGTGAAGCTTTGTTTCCAACTAGATCACCCTTTGTTTCCAACTAGACCAATTATTTTCCATAAGTATACAGCAAAATCCTATCTGTATGGAAGCAGCAAAGATATGTTAATTGCGACCTCTCATCTCTATAAAGGTGGTAGAAAAAAGAGGAAAAAGGAAAAGAAAATCTTTCGTTCTTTTGCTTTCAAGTCCAGCTAGTGTTGCCTTTTGCTCATTTTATATCAGTACCTGTAAACATCACATAACTTCCCCGTGTCATGAAGTAAATACAAATCCGTAGCAATACATTTTTTTTATATAATGAGATGGTGATATTTTATCCTATAACATCTTATAAATTATTCAAGTTCCTCCGTTAATATACTTCAATGGCTTCAAAGCCGTTACTACCTTATTGTAGATTATAACAATATATTCTCGAAATTCTTTAAAGTATAACCTGTCAAACCATGGGTTGTTTTCTAAAACAAATAGCATGCTTTGGCGTTGCTTTATGAATTCCTTTTTTGGCCAATGTTGCTTTATGAATTTATGCTATCAAAGAATTATAAAAAAAGAATCTATACGAGGTATTGATATATCGTAAGCAAGTTAAGTTTTTAGACATAATAATTGAAATTTAATTTTTGAAAGCCCATCCAAAGGAGAAGCGAAATCAAATGCCAAATTGATAGGTGCCCACTATACAAAATTGAATTGGTATTAAATTTAAAATATTATTTTTATGTCTCTCCTACTTTTATTTTTTTAAAGTCATAATCTATTTTTAATGTGACTAAGAGTGCATTTATATGTAATTATTTTTTTAAAAAAATGTACTTTTACATATTTTTAATTTTTTTTAGTTATAACTTTTTAAAAAAGTAGAAATTTAAAAAAATTTATTTACTTTTTTTTAGAAACTAATATTTCTTAACTTTTAAAAAAATTATAAAAAAAGTAATTTTTAATATAATTTTTTTATCAAAAATATTCTTTATTTTTATTAAAAATTATATTTTATATTTTCTTTTTTTTTTCTTACAAGCCTTATTTACATAAACCTCTATAATTATATTATAGTTTCTCAAATTAAAGACTCAACTCTATGACCATTATATTTTGAGAAAGTGAAAAAGAATAAAATCAGTAACATGTTAAGCCTTTAAATTTATAATTAAATATATTTTGACTACTAACATGTCTTATTTTTCATGATCATATGATTATAGTATTTTTAAAAAATTTTATTTTTTATCCAAAAGTATTTTTCATAGTTCAAACAAATTTTTATTTTTTTACTATTAAAAAATTATTTTTATTTTTTATTTAAATAAATTTAAAAAGTAATTTTATTATTTAAAAATAAAATTTTTATTTAAAAAAATAAATATATAAAAAGAACATAAAATTAGAGAATAAAAATAATATAATTGTATTAAATTAAATTGAATGACACGTATTTAAGTACCTCCGCCTGCACTGAGATCAAGCCCCTCTGGCCCCACGATATTTTTGCTTTCTCTCTCTTTCACAAGGTCCTTCTTTTCATGAAAGCCTTCACTTTTTTTTTTCTTTTAAATTATAAAATTATTTGCAAACATCTTAAAGCCTTATTTTCTTGCTTTTTAAGCATTCCCACCAGTTTCAGAGAACCCTTCCCCCCTCTTCTCTTTCTCTGGAACATCAACTCTAGCTACTGTCTTTGAAGTCCAAATGGCCGCAACAGAAACAATACCGGAAGTAGTAGAAGAACATTTAGAACCTCTCATGTGCAAGGTAAACCATTGTTCCACCGTTTGCATTCATTTTATCTCTTCAACAATTCTTGAGTCCAACAGCTTCTGAACTTCTTTTGCCTCTGTCTCTTAGACATGTGTGTTGAAAGTCTCCATTGACTGCGAAGGCTGCAAGAAGAAAGTCAAAAAGATTCTGCAGAGTATAGATGGTATTGATCTTCAAAATCAAACATTTTTTTTTCTCTGATTTCATTTGTATTTTGCTCTTTTTCATTTGGGTTCACAACTCCATCTGGGTGCTTGTCATATAATTTCTTTCAAATCTCACTCTCGTTGAAATTCTCGTTATTTTCTTATGGATACGTTTCAATTCTTGTTAAAGTTTCTCAATTATTCAATGTCTTAAGAACTATTTCATACGTTTTCAGTCCTGTTTGGCACCAAACTCTATACTGGCCTCTCTTCTGCTTTTTTTAATTTTTATTTCTGTTCAATTTTATCTGGGATCACAGTTCTCCAGAATTTCTTATTTCCGCATCAACTCAAATCTACTTGACGAAGGGTTCTTTTTTTCCCCTATAACGTTCAAGCTTGTCCTTAACATTGTCCTTAATTCCTCTGTAATTTAGGTGTTTATAACATAAACATTGATTTGAAGCAACAAAAAGTCGTAGTAACGGGGAACGTAGACAGCGAGACTTTGATTAAGAAATTGACGAAGACAAGGAGACATGCAGAGTTGTGGCCTGAAAAAGCTGAATCGAAAAAGAAAAAGCAAGGAAAATCGGAGAACAAAGAGAAACAGAGCGACCCAGAAAGCGGTGAAGAAAGCAACCAAGGCGGCGAAAATGATAAAGAAACCGTTAAAGTCGTAGTTCAAGACGCAACCAAAAATGTCGAAGGTGGCAACACCGCTACAAACAGCGAAGGGTGCGGGGTTAACGGTAACAAAGTTAGCGAAGGGCGTGCAAGCGGCAAAAGCGGTGTACAGTTCCAAGAACCAAAGCCGGAGGTGGGGCAAACCGTGACGTTACCGGCCGGAAACCAGCCACCGGCGGCCGAGAAAAAGGTCAGCATCGCCGTTCAAGTTAGTAACGAAAATGAAGCAGCAGAAGCAGGGAATGAGAAAAGCGGCGGTGGCAGTGGAGGCAAAAAAAAGAAAAAGAAGGGGCAAAAAGGGAATAACAAAGGGAACGAGGGTGCTTCTGCTTCTGCTTCTGCATCTGCAACCGTTGAACCCTCCGGTGATGCGCCACCTTCAGCTGGTTCGGCTAACCAGCTAGACGGTCAAGGTCAAGGCCATGGCCATGGGCCAGGTCCAGGTTCAGTTCCAATTTCAAATCCAGCCAATCAGAGTCCTCCACGCCATCTTCGCATCCACCATCAGTACCCAGCGCATTATTATGCACCTCCTCCTCTTGTCTATACTGTGAACTATCCACAACCGTATTACACCCAAGCACCAGCATATCCAAGCACCAGCAGCTACGGTGCATCGTATTATACCTCCCCACAACCGTATTCGTACGCCCATGTCGTGCATCCAGGTTTCGGGAGCGAAATGGATCCTCCACAGTACGAACCGGAACCGTATCCGTCACAGCCGTCTGGTTCCTTCGAGTTATTCAGCGATGAAAATCCTAATGGGTGCTCAGTCATGTGAGGGGTATTGCGCGCGATGAGTCCAACGAAGGGCATCTTGGACTTTACACATACGACTTGTATGAGCAGGGGGTAAATTTGTAATGCTTGTAGATATAGAAGTATTAAAGGCTAAAAAAAGGGGGGAAAAAAAGCAGAGTAATTGGAGTCAAGCAGAAAACTATTGCTTGTTTTGAACAGAAAAAATGGGTAAAACAAATGTGGGTCTCTGGTTTTTGTTTAGTGGCTGTTCACTTGTTCTTGCTTATCTTAACTACAGCTTTGCATCATACTATAGTACTAGTATAATATGCTGATTTTGAAACTTACTGGCCTTCAGATGCTACCCCACAGTCTCCATATCACTTTGATATTGTGGATTATTAGATGCAGGGGCTAGATGCTTCTTAGGTGTGAAGAAGGTTATTGGTTATAGGTGCTTTGAGGTGGGCCAAATGGAACAAATACTGAAAAAGGAGTTGAGGTACGTGTCAAAAAAGAAGCGGTTCAAAACATTGAAAGAATAAAATTTGACCATTTTTAAATTAAAGAACAATGTAAGTTGAAACGTGCCAATGCCATGGCTTGGAAGCACCGTTCCATCACCTTCTGAGTTTTAATCATTCCTCCTTTGTTGCATATGTTTGGTTGGTTGTGTGGAGTCGGAGAGGGCCCTTCAAATCTACCTCTAGAAGATTGTCTTGTGAGTTTGATTTCACAGTTTTAAAGAAGAATGAAAACTACTCGCTCGGTTTATTGTTTCTTTGTGAAAAAGACTCGAGTCTCTGCTTTTAAATTTCCTTAAAAATTAAACATTTACCTCTTTGGACAGGTTTCCTTTTCCAAAGAATTAGTGGTCGTGTTGTATTTTTCCTCTCTTTGCTATTGATCTGTGCCAAGTTAGCAATTTTCAGCTGCTCTCGGCCATTAAGGCTTATGTATGGTTTCTTTGAAAAGCAATCATCTGTTTGTGTGTGAAGACACATCACATCTCCTTTAAAGAAGTGCTTTCTTTCTTTGCATTACTACTCCTTAACTTTCTTTGTTCTAAACTTGTTATGAGGCAGACACCACTTCGATATCGAAAGCCACTCTCTCTTTTTTTAATAAAAAAAACAACTAATTTTCTTTGTTGGGTTGGGGTAGTTGCACTCTTGGTTTGGGCAAAATGAAGTCTTTCTTTCTTTTTAGCTTTTTGACAATGACAGTTAAATTAAAAGATTGCACCAAAAGAGAAAATGAATTAGAAAATGTAATTCAGCTTTAAATGGTTCCTCAAATTTTATGCAAATTTTTCAATTCAGCACCAAATTATAACTCCCGCAAATCATGACCCATGTCCCTCCCTAACGTGCTGGGACGAACACCACCTCTTTTTGGAGGTGTATTTGTGGATCCAACTTTTTAAGGAATTTTTTTCCAATCAGAATTACATTAAAATTATTCAAACCAGTAACATCTTCTTTAAATCTGCGGAAAGCTCTTTTTGGCTTTGATTCTCCCGTCAACTTGAAGCTTATTGGACATTCCCACATAAATTTTTAGCCGACCAGAATTTTCACGAATTTATTCTTATTCTTTCACGAGAGAAGACCATATACATGCACGAATTCAATTTTATTAGGCAACGATAGATTGAGCAACAGATTTAACAGCATTTCCTTTTTAAGCTTTAACTTAATTACTGCTATATGAGATCACATGTTTACCGAAATAATTAATAATATATTTGATTTAATTTTTAAAACTTAAAATCATAATTTAGACGAGAGCTCCAAGAGATAAGCTGTAAACCATGGTTTGAAGCTTTTCAAAAACTAAACCAAATATACAATAATTATGAAGTGTTTGCCAATCTCTCAGACTGAACGGGACTCACAGCATCATAATCCTCTATGAGAGAGATAGAAAAACTAAAATGAAAGAAGAACTAGTGGTAGTCCCATAACCCACACACCTTTTTTTATTTTTTTAATCAAAAATAATTGTGAAACTATTTTTTCAGGTCGAGAGTGATACGTAAATAATATTTTTTTTAAAATAAAAATTTTTAGAATTCAAATCTTATATTACAAGTAAAGTTTATAGTAATTTTCTGTCATTGCACCATTTGCACCTTTGTCGTTGTAGTTTTGTTTTTTTATTTCTCTTATGGGTGAAAAGATGATTCACGAAGAATGGTGACATGGAAGCTTAATAGCATTTAATTTATTGGTGGCATTCAGTCAATCATGGCTCACCTTTCTATTTGCATATTCTCTCGATCTGATCATTATCAATTCTCAGGAGAGGAACCTGATTCCTTCCATCCAACCTAACCTTTTTTATCTAAGCCTCATAGCTCCCTTCACACGTTGAAACCTTGCAAAATAAATCGTTGACTTCAAGCGAACGTAAATGTCAACTTCTTGATAATCCTTTTTCAGTGGATTAGAATGTTGTAGTTTTATTATTTCTTGAACATAATAATATACATAATACATGTCAATGAAAATTAAGAAATAGTTTTTACAGAATTATTAGGTGTCGTATTAGATATTATATCTTATTTAGGTTTTATATTTAATTATTTTTATTAGAAATTGTTTTTATAAAAGAATAGCTATTTTCCAAAACAAAAATATATATAAGAGAATAATTACGACTAAAAAGTTGTTTATTCTATTGTAAAATAAAGTTATTTAATTAGTTAAAAATTAAACGTGAATAATAAGAATATTATAAGAGTTTGACTGCTAAAAACTTTAAACAGTTAATCAAAATTAAATCCATATTATAAACAAGTTACTATTTATAAGAGATACTCATATTGTTTTTTATACATAGTTACATATTTAGAAAAGTATGTATTTTAAAGATGATTTTGAAAAAGAAAATACAGCATAAAATCATATACGCCAAAATGAAATATCGTATTTAATTGATCTAGCACCTATCAATAATCTCTTTTTCAACATGTTAATGTTAATTATTGGATTTATAAATGAAGTTGGGATGAGTTACTCTCCACAGCATTCATAGTCCATCTTCTGATCAATATCATAATAATAACAACAACATTTATAATAATAATAATATTAAATTTAATACGTACACCAAAACAAATAATATTAATATATCATACAACTGATACAGATAATTTTGATCAATTATAAATAATATATTTAATTGTTTTGCTATAAGACAAATATATTTTTGCGCAATTATATAAAAACTATTACGATGAAAATGAGAGTGTGTAAACCAAATAAAAATTTAATTTAATTCAATAAAAGGTGAAATTTTAATTCTACATTTCTACAAGATAATAAATTCTGTGCTCTAGTCTTAATTTTGTTAAACAAAATTTACAAGTCCAACAAGTGTATAATTTAATAGTAAGTAAGTTAAAAATTTTATAAAATAACTTTACATGTAATGTCAAAAATTTAATTCTATTAAAGAATACTATATAGGGAGATACAACCTTAGTACATTGAGTAGCTATTAATCTCACCTAAAAAATATAATACCTCATAATAAACAAACATTGAAACTTACAAGTTAACAGACACTATAACTTGTCATTTTAATATATCTTCTTTAGATATTTTAATAAAATTTAAGACTTTTTAAATGTAAATTTCAAAATTATTTTAAATTACAATAATTTAAATAATTTTCTTATATATGGTAAGATTGGTTAAAAAAATCAAATCAAACTAATTAAATTGATTAAACGAAACACGGTTTTTGTGTCGTAGTTAAGGGATTACATAGCAATGGAACTATTTAACGAAACGTAATTCGCGTATTTTTGTGCTTAAACTAAATCATCTAATTGCAAAAATTAAGATATCACATATAAGAATTATTGAACTTAGATATAAATTTATAAATTTAAAATTAATAATTAACAAATATTTAACAATTATGGAGTCTAATTTCCCGCTTCCCGCCAAGGAGGAGCGTTCCTCTCTCTGCCGTGCGAGAGAGAGGGGGGGAGAAAGCGAGATCGCTTGGATCAGAATCAAAGAATGGAGTTCTCGATGAGCGATAACGCTCTGAAAACCTTTGCACGATGCATCAATTGTCTCTCACGTTTCGGAAAAATGAGCTCGCAATCGAAGCCTCATCCTCGCAGGTAACACGCTCTTCAACTCTCACATTCAATTTCTTTTGGTTTCAGATTTTCTCTCTCCGAAAAATCCCTCCCGATTTGTCACTGTCGCTCTAGATCGCATAAGCTCGCGCGAATGCTTACCCTCTCTTGTTAATTTAGGATAAATCGTTTTGCACTATGGATTTTGATGGTCGGAATTAATCATTTGCGCCTTTATTCGTGAATTTTATTTGATAATAATGCGGAATCAGCTTCAGTGCTACTGAAATTACTCTTTGATTAGGGTTTGGGTGCTGCTTTACTTATTGGAAAATGTATTTGTATTAATTAATTTCTTATTGCCTTTGAGTTAGGGTTTTGCGTAACTGACTCGGGTTTTGAGAAGGGCGAATTTAGTACTTCAGAACAAACGAGTGAAATGGTATTTCAAACAGCTCATTGTTCAACAATGGCCTGGTCCTCTTTCTTTTTCCTGGCTTACAGCTTTTTTTTCCACACTCTTAATTCATTGTGGTGTGTTAGAGTAGTGTACCAAAAAAAAGAGTGTTAAGAGTAATACTCTGGTTTGCTACGTCAGTTGAGAGTTAGTTAGAGTTGTTAGTAATAGATCACAGTATATAAACTCTTCACAGAACTCAGCTTGTAACTAAGTTTTCATAATTCAGATTTCTCTTTAAATGGTCTTTCGCCAGTTTAATTTAAGTGGGGTTTGTGATGAAGAATCCTCACTAACATGCTTTGAGTAGAGTAGGCTGTTTGTTATGTTCTTAGGACACCTATTACAAATATGAAATATTTATCATTTGACTGTGAGGGTTCCTGTTTTGGATGCTCCCAATAGTGCAGTTCATTTTGGATTGCTAGTGGCAAAATGCTCAGTTAATAAATACACGATTTTTGGTGCTATATGATTGTTGAACAGGGAGGAAAAGTTATATATCAGTTAGCAACTGCTATAGAATTAAATTCAGATTACCATGGGAGACAAATCATTTACCATGTGGCAAAACTCGATCTAATATTTTGGAGGGGCACACTTACATTTTTATTTATAGCTTTTTTTCCAAAACAAAAAAAAAAACTGAATCGAAGTTGACAGACAGTTGTTGAGGCTCTTTATAAATTTCACTAGAAGAGCATGTAGCATCTTGAACAAAGCTCTTTTTTTCTGTCTTCTCCCATTTTTCTACTTGACTTGCAAATTTTAATAATATGTTGCTTCTTCCAGTGTGTAAATCTAATTTTATAGGGCACAATTGCTTCTCAAAAGCTAGTAAATAGTCCCTTGATGTTGACTTGTGCCCTTCGGTTGAATTACTGCTGAGAACTACTGTACAGTAGAATTATAGTTTTGTTGATCTGGTTGAAATGGATATTAAGAAAGCCTCACCTTCAACTACCATCTATATTTATGTCCGATTTTTTGGGGGAGCAGCTACCCCCTCCCTGCCCCTACTATCCTTCGCCACTTTATTTAGCTAAACTTTTCACTTTGTTATGGAATTGAAACTGCTTTTATATATACATACATACATACATACATACATATATATATATATATATATATATCTGCAGGTACGAATAAACCTATTGGATTACTTGCAATGTAGAACCTGATATACAACACTTATGCCGTGATAGGCAAAAATTTCCAGCAACTTTGTTGAGAGGCCTCTGGATCTGAACAGGTTACTTGCTAATTTTCAGTTGTCTCTTCGAGAGATCACTATCATTACAACAGAACCTACTTCATAACCTTCTGATGCTGCAAGTGAAATTGGCAGAGAAGTTGTTGGACTTCGAAACTATATTGACCCAACCAAAGGTAAAGAAGACCTTTTTGTATATAGCGCTTTATTGCACACAGTATATTTATGGACAAAGATTTCATGGCAGACAAATACTTGTTGCTAGCTACACCCAACTGTGGATAGATCATAAAGAGGAATTTTGGCAGTATATTCATACTGGAGACCCTGTAGGCGTGACTCTCAGTGTAAAATTACTGAAGGTAAGCCTAGCCGTTTTTCATTTTTTGGTTGACAGACTAATATCTGGATTTTTATCACATTATCTTCCATAATTTCTACTATTCTTTCTCTCTCCCCTCTCTAAGGCAAATGTAACTTTTTTTTGTGCATGCATGATTTTCTCATCACACTGGAGGGATTTCTTTCGTTTTGTGAGGGTTATGCGTTTGACATCCATTTACATTTTGAGAAAGCTGGATATCTGAAACAGTTTATCCTTATTTTCCTCTCCCCCTAACGATAAAGTTGTGTGACCGATGGTATAAAGTTTCCTATGAATATGACTGTATATCATCCATTTTTGGTTGTGTACGTGCGCTGCTTATGTCCTCTGGTATCGTATGATGATTGCCAAAGCGTGGATAGGATGCGAAGGTACCCATCTTGCGTGGTGTTTCCTGTTTAATCGTGGACTTCTGGTTGGCTTTAGAGTCACTGGATTAGAGATGTACTGTAATCATGCACAATTTTGTTCCTCTTTATTTTTATTTTCGTCAAGGGCAAAAATGTTCATAAATGCTGGAATTGATTGAAACCAGTTCTATTCTTGCAGTTAATCCATGCCCAACTGATTTGGTTGCTAAGAATCCAACTTGATTTGGATTTTGGTTGAGTCAAGCAAATCAGATCTAATCTTCTAGCTGCAGCGGTGAGAGTAAAATAAACAACTTTTGGTAATGAAATATCAAATATGTTTAGATTAGTCTCTAGAGGCACGCCTTTTATTCCTACTTCGTATGCTTCTTTAGGATGTACTTTGGTAGAAGTGAAAATAGAAAGGTGAAAATGTGCAATTTTTTTTTTAATTTTTACCAAGCACACCTAATGATTACGGGGTTAAACTAGAATGTGATCTCTTATGATTCATTTGTATGCAATGCCACAACTCCAGACAGCAGCTTTTTTTTTTTTTAATTGTCAAATTGTGTGCTTTTCAGATCCGCATGCTGCAAAACAGTTTGAAGTCAGCTAATATATATATATATAGGGTTTTCCCCAAGTTGAGATAGAGAAGGGATCGAGAAATATAAGATTTTGACAGAATTGTCAAGGTAACGTTTTGTAGCGTAATAGTAGTAATTGTAATGTGAAATTATATTGATTGAATTGGTAAGGTCAAATTATATTAATTTAAAAATTTAGAGTTTGATTTTTGTTAGTGGATTGACTTAAAAGTCTTGAATTAGATTTTTATTTAAGATTCTTTGTTAGTAGATAATTTGTGATTCTTCATTTATATCTAATTTGTGAGTTTGATAGACAATTTGTAGATACTCCTGCTATTTCTAGCTAAGACCGTCATGACATGTGGCCGCGTAATAGAAAAACTTTCATACTAACAGTTCGTGACTCATGATAATAATAACGTGTGCGCAGATGAAGAGATGAGAGCGGTACAGGTATGCGTACTCCTATTTCTGCTTTTCATCGACTAGCATTTGACATGTAAGAAAAAGAAAACTAGAACTTGATGCAACTCGGTACAACCAAAAGCCATGGCTTGAAGTAACTTTCAGGAAATTAAAAAAAAAAAGGGAAATCCGAAACGAACGAATGAAATACAGAAACGGAACTGTGATTATTAAAAAAAAAAAAGAAGCTAATTTGCCATCAACATTGTGCTGCATCCTTTGCCAGCTAGTTTGGTTGACTATTTGGAGGGCAGAGAGGGCTTGGAGCACTCAACACAGCCGCCAACCTAACGTAACTCGTATATTTAAATGACAGAGCGAGGATTTCCTGCCAAATTAGTTATGGGGAGTACGACTGAATTGGTCTCCTCCAACTGTTTATACCAAATTCCAGAAATTCGTAGATTTGATCCCTTCAAGGCAGTGAGAGATTGGCATTTACATTGCCTAAAAATATAATAAAGCTAGGGAAAATAATTATTGGGAAGATAATATATATATATATATATATATATATATATAAAATTGTATCAAGAGACAGAAATTAAAACAGTTAAAAAGGAATTATTAGCTGTTAATTATATGCAAAATAAGACTTTTTTTTCTTACGAGATGTAATTGATTTCAGGGTATTAATATTATTTTTTCCTACAAAGTGTTTTTCAGTAAAATATTCAAATCCTACCAGATAGCTTCTTTACGTTCTTTAATTTTACTGTAATATTAAATGAGTGAATAATATTTGTTTATTTATTATAAATTCAGTAAAAAAAAACTTAATAACTAATATAATAAAAGTAAATGATAGGAGTACTTGTTCTTTCAATATTACGTACAAATAAAAATATCTACTTTCAGACTAATACGATATAAAATTGATAGGGTGAGGATGTGATTGTTGTCCCGGTTCAGTGAATGAATAAACGTTGAGATTAAAAACGAGAAAAATTGAGTAGAGACTAGAGAAGCGAGTTGTGGTGTTGCGAGGAGTACAGAGGGGACGTAACGTTTCCCTTAAATCAATATAAAACTAGTAAAATATAAAATCCATGGAAGAATAATTTAATTTTGCTAGCTGGCTTTGGAACGCGCAAACACCGTCCAGTAGATGCATTGTGGTTCCCACGCTTTTCCACCTCTTCGTGCGGGTTTCCTCTCTTCTCTTGCAATTTTTTTTTTTTTTTACAATAATGGATTGGAGATCTGAACTTATGTCCTGCTGTAATAAATTACACTTTTTCTTACTAGCTCAATTCTTCTAATGGCTTGAAATTTTTTTAATTTGTTTCAACAATAATACACTAATCTAATAAAAATATAATTATATGTCTCTATAAATGAATGTGCATTATCAAATTGAATATATAATAGAAATTGGATAAAATTTAGATTGTTCTGTTTGTGCAGGTTTCTTTGCTTTTTTCTTAAATAAATTTTTATGTACTTTAAAAATAATATGTTAATTTAATGAAAATATAACACATCACTATAATCGAATGTATACCATCAGATTAAATATATAATAAAAGTTATATAATATCTAGATCATAGAAAATATTATTTGTATAATATTTAAGAATTTCTCTTTTTTCTTATCATGATATTCTTTCGTCCATTTTAATGCATCCTTATTGTACTTAACTTTTTTAGTAGTGATGAGTTAGAAAATAGTTATTATTGGTTATAGTTTTTTAATTTTAATAAATGATAATTTATTTAAAGTATTAATATTTAAAAAAACTGAATATAACAATATTTTTTTCTTACAAAGTATTTTTACACTCTTTGTTTGTGAAAATAATACCTTCCCTGCTTTGGATATCATAGCAACACTCTATCTTGGTAGTTGTTCCTTCCATGCCAAATGGGAGTTTGATTGTTGCTTGATTATGTCGGAAAGCTTTTAAGTACGATAGTAAGATATTTGTGAAGGCACTCGACGGGGAAGTCATTATGAAAACAAAGTGAGTAAGTCTTTAAAACTTAAAATAAATATACCTAAAGGCTTGTGGCTATGCAGTTTAAATAAAACATATGCCTTTAAGAGCTTGCATGAGTCTCAAGCGAAAATTTGATATTGCAGAGAAATTTTAAAATATTTGTGAGATTCCTGGAATTTAAGAACCGTTTGCAGTAGACTCGGGTTGATTGGGTCAGCTTGAGTGACTTCACGGGTGATGCTAATTATGAGTATTGGGCCATAGATTTTGAGGGTTCGAGTAAGTAGTACGATCTAGTGGTTAATATTATAAGATAAAGTAAATAAAAGAGTTGACGACAAAAAAAAAGTTTAATTTTTATTTATCGTTATTATAAATTTTTATTATTATTATTTAATAATATCTGATTATATCAGAAGAATAATTTAATTATCATAATAATTATTTAATTAGTCAAATTTTTTAAATTATATTTCAACACATTAATAAATAATAAAAAATTTTATACTAACAATAAATAAAAAAATATGATTCCTGCTTCTTGTTATTGGCTAAGCAAGAATCTCACCCTAATTCAGATTGTAGCAATGCCATCGTCTCCCACTAGTCTTGGCTCCGCTTTCTTTGCGGACTCCATGGGGATTGCTTTCTTTACAGCTTAGTGGTTTCTTTTTGTTTTCGTTTTTCAGCTGTAGCCAAAATAATAATAATAATAATAATCACAACATGATGTCTTAAAGCAATTTTTTGATAATTAAATATTTTTAATTTTTTTAAATAATATACACACGCATAAAACCATTTTGGATGACTTATAATTTTAACGTTTAAATTAAATATCTAGTAATAAAATTTTTACGATTTTAAATATTTATTAATTATTATTTAAATTATCTTAGATATATAACATCTAAAAATCCTATTTTATAAATTTTATATAAAAAAATATTAAATGTATTAAAATATAATATAAAAAGGTGTCTTAAGTGTTCGCTCAGTGTTAAAAAAATGACTATAAATATTAAGTATAATTTTAAAATTATAAACCATCTAGAGATAATTTATCAGTGTTAAAAAATGATTATAGATATTATGTAATTTTTCTTTATCTTTTTTTTGTTTTGAAAAAATTTAAAGGGAAAAAAATTCTTCAAAACAAACAAAAAAATAACGACAGATATAAGAAGAATATAAAGTTGAATCATAATCAATATCAATCAAAAGTAAAAGTTTGATGTAATTTATAATTAATTTAATTAAGCTCAAGCTGGCAAAGAAAAAAAAATGATTGAGTGATCATACATATTTATCCATCATATGTAAACTATATAATGTTTCAGACTTTAGTAAAAGTAAAAGACAACCTAAGAATACATACAACTAAAAGTCCATTTGAATGAGTTGCTTTTTCTTCTTCTTTTGTTTTTCTTTTTTATGTAGCAAATGTAATGCACTATATGTCACTAATAACTTAACGTACATGTTCTTAAACATTGTTTCTTGGGTGTTGATCTTATTTTTCAGCAGAAGGACTTAATTAGAGCATAGAGGATAAAAACAATAAACATTAATGAGATCCATTACGGCTGAAACTTTGGATTTGTTTCAAAAGAACTTAAATGCCATGATCTAAGTTAAAACTTAAAAACTCACCAAAATGTGCAAGATTATACAAGAGCTCCCCCACAAGTCACTATAGCTGTAAAAGGAATAAATTTATGTGATGTTTGATATATAGGAATGATAATTCTATTATATACCTATTTTATAAAATGAAATATTCCTATATTTGTTTGTAAAAAAGTTATGGAATGGTATTTTCATTGTATAAAACTAAAAATGGAACATAAAATCTATTTCCTCCTAAAGAGGCGTAATTGAGATTCCATACTTCATGAAATGTGATTAAAATTATTTATTCTTAATATACCCTTAAAAATTATATATGATTACACCTATTATCTTTTTTATTTTTTTGGATAATAAAATATTATCTTTCTTGATATTTTTTAGTTTATGGTGTAATTTTTTTATGGTTAAATTTTATATATTTGATTACTTATTAACCTTAATGGTATTTTAATTTATCGTTATAATTTTTAGTCTTAACGTAAATTATATGTCTTTAATTTAAAAATTTATTTATATATAAAAAAAAATATGAAGTATTTACTTATATGATAACATTATTCTTTTGAAAGATGACAATATTTATTCTAATTAAATTATTAAAAAAATTAAAATTGAATATTATTGTTAATGTTTAAATTTTTTTTATTATAAGGAGTATTTATGTCATTTATATTAACTTAGATTTCATTACACAGTAATTTTATATACCAAATAGTGAAGTGTCTTAGAAATGTATTATATTTCAAAAACTACCAAACTGTGGAGTATGAATGATTATTCTATTTCATTATATTCTTATTTTATTTCAATTTTATAAAATCATTATTTCGTATACTAAACATTATATTATGCAAGATAATTATATGATTTGAGTTTTTTTTTTATTAATAGGCTATTTATAATTTTACTGTAAGTCTTAACTGAAATTGGTAATTTACTTTGTCCTTAAAACGAGAAGAATATCTCCTCATTCTATACTTAATTTTAACCAAAATAAAGAAAATAAACTTCTCATAATTCGATGATGCATCAAGCCACGTGTGACTGTATTTGCAACCTTCCAAACAACGTAGGAGTAACGGTAAGTTGACAACAAAAGCTGGGAAGTGGGAACCGATAGTTAGCCAGTCCAAACAAGACATGCCAAAACGAAACAGGGCAAAAAGTGGAAAAGTTCAACCAAACAGGGAAAAAGAAAACGTGTCCGGTTAACATATTCTCAAGTTAAGATTATTCTTTCTTCGTCTCATTTATTTTACTATTTCAAAGTTGTCTTCCCTTTCCTTTTTCCTTCTCTCCCTCTCACCTTCTCTATCTCTGTTCTCTGCCAACTGTTGAAAAAATGCCAAGTCCAAAAGGTGTATGCAATGGATGTCACATGAAATTACAAGTCCGCATGAGTTTCCATGCAAAACTACGAGATAGCCATCATTCTATTCAATGTTAATGAGAGGAATACTGCTGGAGATAATCTAATCCTTAATTCAATAACTTGCGTAGTTTTCATATCTAATTCTTTATAAATATTTGTAAAACTTTGCTATACGTTTGGCTTCTTGTTATGAATTCGGATATATGATGAAGTCTATACATGATACTATGTTTATTTAGTTTAAATAAATTAAAATTATTAATTTATATATAATAAAATTTAATTTACAAATATATTGTCATGTATAGAATTTATCATGAACAAAAAATTCATCATAAAACAACTCTTATTTTATTTCCTCATTTCGTTGGCTTAATTTGACCAATTATTTGAGCTGTCTGCTCTATCATTAGCTGTACATTTAGGTATTCAACAATATATATATATATATATATATATATATAAGCCTTAGACAAATAAGAACGAAAAAGAAATATCATAAAAAACGAAAAGCGTTGAATAGTCAAACAAAAGTCGTAATTTTTGTATATATAATAAAATATTAGATTTTGTTAACATATACTCTATCCATTTGGTATAATAAAAAGTAAAAGAATAGAATGATAATGAAAATAAAATATTTTTGTTCTTAATTAATGTTATTTTTTTTTATTTTTTTAATATTTATCTTATTTTTCATTCATACTCTCATTTCATGCATTTTTTTTATAATACTAAATATGTAAGGTATAGGTTAAAAAATAAAAATAATATTTATTAATATTCATTAAATTATTTTAATTACTTTATAAAAATATTAGATATATTTTAATTTTTTAAAATATTAAATATTTTTACTTTTTAATATTTTTTATTTTTTATTTCTTAACTTGTATTTAAGGCTGACATTAACAAAACTATAAATATTTTTTAAATCGGTAAGAGGTTTACGCATTTATGGGCTGCATGCATCAATAATTCTTCATAAGAATTTAACATCTCACAATCTCTTAATAAATACACAACTTGACATAACAAGCTAAAAAGAATATAGTTATTTTTTAATCTCAGCTAACATCTATCTAGATGTAATATCTTTTTACTGAACAATTTCAACTAGCTTAATTGCACCTCTTCAATTATATGTTAGCCAAGAAATCATATATGAAAAACTGTAAACATGATATGAGAATATATGAGAGATACACCTAACCTAAAACCTAATTCATTTTTTTTTTACTTGACTTTGATCCATCACACCCACCTTCTCCTCAAAGTCACTCTTGTATTATTCAATTAGTAGTTAGTTAATCTCCATCTCTTTCTGCATTTTTTTCTTTTTAGACTCTTAAATGTGAAGCTTAGTTGTTATCCATCATTTGATTATAATACACAAGTTTTTCACGCCTCCTTGCCAATGACCTTGTTATGTTGACATCATTAATTAAAATTAGACTTTGATGAATGTAACACATACATCATATGGAAGAATATAATACCCTTTAATTAAGTGTTGTGCTAACTAGTTGTAAGGTGGAAACTAGCTCAGAAAGACAGTCAACCTGGCTAAAATAGTAGCCTTTCCCCAATTTATAAACGCAACAGAAGAAGAAGGAAAAAAAAAAAAGACTGAGCAATGCCTTAATGCCTTGTTCCTCTTCTCTCCCCCTTCAGCAGAAAAAATACAAATAGTATTTCTTAATGCTTCACACGTCTCCTCTTGCCCTCAAACCACCCCAAGCTTCTAGAACTTCCGTTCTCATTCTGATGTACATAGTTTTTTTTTTTTTAATGTAGGAGGGCTAGTTGTTAATACTAAATAGTAGTGAAAAATATATACATTTAAAAAAATGTTAGAAAATTAGGATTAAATAAAATTTTTGAAAAAAATAAATTAGCATGCTTAAAAATTTGAGCGAAATAATTCTTTTTTCCTATATATATATATATATTTCAAAATGAGAAACATTTCAAATGAAAAGCCTAACTTTGAAAAAAAAAACCAAAAAAATTCCAATTCCCAAACATAGAGTAACTAACGCGGGTGTCCATTTCATGAGAAGGCGCTTGTTCTGAATGGCATGACTGAAAATAAAAGGTATTCGAGGGTCATTGGTTAACAGACGGTGGCTTTTAAACTTGCAACTGGCTCCTCGCTCTCTCGTCATTGCCGATTCCATTTGTAAGAAACAGTAGAACTAGGAAACGAAGGAACAGAGAGGGAGAGGCACCCACAACTGAAGCACAGCATTCAACGATTCCTCCAAGAATCCAAGCGAGAAAGAGAGGGAAACATCAATGGCGAGCTCATCTTCCCTAGCTCTCCTTGTGATTTGCATCACCGTGCTGGTGGTGATCGGCTCGTCGCCGACCATCGATGCCGGAGGGGACCAGAGCCTGGGACTGGGATGGATACCCACCAAGTCCAAGCCACCCTGCAAGGGGTCCATCGCGGAGTGCCTGGAAGAGGGCGAGTTTGACTTGGACTCGGAGATCAACCGCCGCATCTTGGCCACCAGCCAGTACATCAGCTACGGCGCGTTGCAAAGGAACACCGTGCCGTGCTCTCGCCGCGGCGCGTCCTACTACAATTGCCGACCTGGGGCTCAGGCCAACCCTTACAGCCGCGGCTGCAGCGCCATTACAAGGTGCAGGAGCTAAATTTTTCTTCCTTTGAAAAAAAAATGAAAAAAATTTGAATTGGGTTTGATTGTTAATCTGTTATACACGAAGAACGATGGTTATCGATTTGTGGGTCACCGTTGTGAAAATTGATGAATATACTGTGTTGTATTAGTATTATATTTGGATTTTGAACGTTTCTGTATAAAAAAAAATGAATAATCAGTTTTTTTTTCTTTACCTTTAAATCTCCTTTTCACTTTCACCTTCCCCATTCAGTCTGAATCTGAGTGGGCGAGGACAGAGGCAGTGTCCGTGTATTGGTAAATGGTGATGGGTATCAGCTACCCATTAATGGCCTCGTTTTGGGTTTTTGGAATTCGACCGCTGTGCCAAATACATCATCTGGGTTTCTTTTTCTTTTTTTTCCCATTTTTTGCATTTTGGATTTTAAGTAGCAGGGATTTGTGAGTAATTTTAGCACCTGACTTTATTTCGCGTTTCTGGTTTTTCTCTCCCAAACCAGGTATTTTGGTTCTGAGATTGAAATTTCAATTAGTTTCCTGTTAGGGTAAAGTAAGTAAATCAAACCATTCTTAATTTGTTATATATATATATATAAGTATATATTATCACAATATTAATTATTAATATTTTATTAACTATTATAAATCATATGAACTTCTCGTTTTATAAGAGTTAAATTTTCTTTTATTAATGCTTTGATTCCCATGCTAGCCTAAAGCATGAATGTTTTTGGTTTTGAATTTTACGGGGACCTGCGTTTTATGAGACTTTGTTGTACTGAGGAAATTTTTATGTTAAAATTCAAGTCATGAATTGAAGGTAGGATGAACTACTTAACTGAGAAACAAAAGCAACAGCAAAAGGAAAAAAAAAATGGAGGAGTTTCTGGGTGAAATGAATGAGTGCATACATAGTCTTAAAAAGGTTTGAGTTTTGTTGTGTTCGGTAAATTTTGTTAATGCTTTGCATTACATGCTATGCTAGTGCTAGGCTAAAACAGAAACAAGGTATTGAGTTTGTAGCTTGAGGAAGATGTATCTCAATATGAGCTAGTTCGGGTCCTCATATCAGATAGAATTTTTCTCTCTAAAGTAGGAAGAGAAGAAATCGGGCAACAAGAGAACCTATTGAATGTGAATCATTGAAGTAATAAATAGAGGAGATAGGGCTGAAGAGAAAACAAAACCAGAGAAAAAGAAAGAAGTTGGAAGAATGAATAGATATATAGATGAATGGCAAAGGCCCCTTTAATTAGATAGTAATTATAGTTCTCTTCTTCTTTTTTTTTCTTTTTAATTAGAGTTATTAAATCCCAACCTTTTATTTATTTTACCGATTGGATTGTTAATGATGGGCTCCATCACATTCCGAGTTCTAACACAGACCAAATTAAAGGTCAGAGTGGCCCCCTTGCTAAACCATAGTTTATACACATAAAGGCCCCACACATTATTTCAGTGTCTTTTTCAAAAATGCCAAGTAGGTAGTAATGTATGTTTAGACACCCTATCTGTTTAGTTGCTTTTATAACATGATCAAGAGGTGAGATTCTATCGGTCATGGAGATGAGGAACCAGACTCGCCCTGGAATTGTTAATGTGGAAGGCCAATAATTTGGTAATTCTTATTACTTGCCTTACCCAATCATTGGCCTTTGTCCATCGTATACTCATAATCTCATATAACCTAACACATTTTGTAATTGGCAGTGTAATTCGCTTTCTGGGATTCGCATATTTGAAAGGTTAGGTAGGGGCTCAGTTGTAGGCAACAGTTAGTTTGCTCCTTTAGAAAAAGAGAGTAACCTAACCTTCATTCTTCAAGGGAATCTAATTTGAGTTGTTTACCAAAGATGTGAAAAATTATTGCATGCTATTAAAGTAACATTAGGATTATGATCTTATTCAATTATATATTAATAAATATATTTTTTAATTATTTAATATTTAAATGTCAAAATATAATTGGATAAAATGTAATTTAGTGGTGTTCTAGAATTATACAAGAATTTTTTTCAAAAAGGTTGATGCGAATTTATGATGTCTTGTGCCTATGCTATGTTTTTTTTTTCTTTTGGCATGGAGGGATTTTTGAGAGAGGAAAAGGAGATTCAAATTCGGGTGCAGAAGTTTGCATGGCAATTAGATTGCCATTTAACCACTGCCAGCTCTGCGTGCCTATGCTATCTAATATCTGTAATTCTTTCTCGTCTGTGAGTGTTAAAAGGAACATAGATATAGGATGTTGGTGGCCAATTATCGTTCCAAATTTGTTGCTATAAAAAAAAAATATCAGATAGAGCCAGCAACAACCGAATAGTAAAAGTTGCTCCCTTTCCTGAAGTTGATACTTCCCGCACTGAGCATGCAGAAAAGACGTAATGGGAATGACATTCCCTAAATGATCTATTTTACAAGAAGATTGGGAAGGTTAGTGCCTTATCCCTTATGATATGCTTGCCAAGCAAGGTGAAAAATAGAAAGTAAAAAATGGGTGAGATGAAAATGTTTTAATTTTTGCTATTTGATGTTTGGAAGAGAGCCAAAGATTATTAAACTCATTTTCATATTATACGTGTGATCCATTTGAAGTGAAAATGTGTTACATCTTACTTTGAATAGTTTCACATTTTAATTACCCCAAATACGTATAAAGTAAATTCTTACAAATTTTCCATCTACTTACTTTAATATTTTTCACACGCTTATTTTTTTTAATTCAATTAAGTCGTACCCTTGTAATTGCAAGCCTATGACAATATCATAATCCATTACACACCCCTGGACGGCATTAAAACAATTAAAATGAGATTGTAATTAAAGTTTAAGAAAATTATAATCCTTCTATGCATTTGTAGATGTGCAAATAACGCATCCATGCCAATTAGGAATTGTAGACGTAACCGGACCAGGACACCCATGCCTCTGGTTGGGCTTTAGTCCTATGTGCATAGAATTATTTAATGTTTTTACTTACAAATTTAGGAAAATAAATTTTTACTATTGACAAAGTGACTAAAATGATTTTTAATAAAGTATTGATGAAAGAAATGTAAATTAAAAAAAATTAGTAATCGATAAAATTAATTTTAAAAAAATGATAAAAGAGAAAAAAAAATAGAGTTTTACGTTAAAATTTATAACATGACACAGTAAAAACTTTTTTGGATGGAAATCACGAAAATTGATAATCGGAGAGCAACACTCTGTATGTTCCCCTCGTCTGCTCCGAGTTGGGGTTGGAACCCAGTCGGAGTGTTGAGCCGTGGAATTAGCAGAGACATGGCTACGTACCTGCGTGTACCAATGGCAACTTCCATGCCCGCTTCATCTTCTTCCTCGCAATCCCCTGGAAGGAGAAATATAAGGGCGTTTTGCTCTGTTACTAATGCCAGAAACAAAGTCAAAATTCCCATGCCCCCTACCAACCCTAAAGACCCCTTTCTTGCGAAGCTTGCTTCTGTTGCTGCCACCTCTCCGGAAACGCTGATTAGCCGTCCCGTCAACTCTGATACCCCTCCTTATTTGGACATTTTTGAGGCCCCCACGCTCATGGCCACTCCCGCCCAAGTAATGTCTCTTTCTCTTTCGCCACACCAATTCTAAGATTTCATATTTAGTTTTTGGGTGAGAATATTTAATTGTCCAAGGTTTTCTGCTAAATAACATAGCTTGGTTATCTTGAAAGTTATTTGTTACAAATGGAAGTATTTGTCCCAGCTTCACGTATGATATGAGTATTAATCTTTCTTTTGAACATCAACTGAAAGGGATTGGAAGGTTTATGGATTAATGTTCTTTTTGTTTTTGTTTTTTCTTTTTTTTATGGGGTAAATACTCCCCTCTGTGTGTTACTACTAGTTATGCTTGTCTGTTGGAGTAACACAATCGTCTGTTTGAATTAGGTGGAAAGGTCTGTTTCATACAATGAACACCGACCCAGAAGGCCTCCACCTGACCTGCCTTCGCTGCTTCTCCATGGTAGAATTGTTTACATTGGCATGCCTGTAAGTGTTCTATTATCTCTAACATCAGGATCAATATCTTCAATTTCATGCTTTATCAATCAATATTTAAGAATAAGCTTCTCTATAATATATTTCGAGTCTGGATTAGTATATATGTTATACAGTTATGCAGCATGTGTTCTTTCTCATGATTTGACCTACAGGTTTCTATATTCTTGCATCTGATGCCAATTCTTCTGTTTATGACATTATTACTTTGCTGTTGCAATTTATATTTTATACAACCTGTTATGACCTTTTTTTATCTCTCAGTTGGTGCCAGCTGTTACCGAGCTTGTTTGTGCAGAGTTGATGTACCTGCAGTGGATGGATCCTAAAGAACCAATATATATTTACATAAATTCCACTGGGACTACTCGTGATGATGGTGAAACCGTAAGCTTTGAATTGTCTTCCAGCTTGCAGTTTATTTGATATGTTTATTATACTATGGAAATGTTCTTTGTGTTGTTTAAATATCTATAACTAGGGTAATATATTGAGCTGCCTGCCTGCTTCCCCTCCTCACTTACCCTCTCATGCATTTTAAATTCTTGCATTCAGGTAGGAATGGAGACAGAAGGTTTTGCCATTTATGATGCAATGATGCAGTTAAAAAATGAGGTTTGTTTATTTTCATTAAAAATAAGCTTCACATGATTATATATTTGTATGTCTGGTTATCATTTATTGATGATGGTAGTAATATAATGAGACATAATTGTGGGCTGCTTTGAAAATGTGAAGAAGAAGGAAGCAATTATGATGATTGCAACATTATGGCAGCAATTGTTGGGGTGTTGTATTGATGATTCATGCTACCAGTAGCATGGTGACAGTACTTTGTGCTTATAATTGCATTACAGTTCAAGTTTTATTTATGACCTAGAATTTCTGGTTATGAGTTAATCTGAGAAACTTATATTCAAATAAGGCCGATGGAAAATAAGTTAACTATCTGTTTTCTAAGAATTATGTGTAATCCTTCACCCTGGCTTAGTTGTGCCTTTTTCTCTTCACTCATATTTGAATATATCCTTTCCCTCATCTTTGATTTTTGCTTCTGAAGCAGATACACACAGTGGCTGTGGGAGCTGCTATAGGTCAAGCCTGTCTGCTGCTTGCTGCAGGAACTCCGGGTAAACGCTTTATGATGCCACATGCCAAAGGTACGGTGTAATCATGTAGTTCAATTTTTAAGTTTGTGGCATTGGACCTTTAACCCTTAACAGGTGTGAAACTGTTCTGTTGATTACTGTTTCAGCCATGATTCAGCAGCCTCGTGTTCCATCATCTGGGTTGATGCCTGCGAGTGATGTTCTTATTCGTGCACAGGAGGTTAGTAAATTTGTTTTTTTCCACATTGCATTTTGACATCATTGAGAATGTCAATCTTAGCTGGTGTTTTCTTTTCTTATGTTATTGTTATCTGGTAATTGGCATGTGATACTGCCACACAAAATTTCTATCTTTCTGGGACTAATTTTCTTATCGACAACAGTTTCATGGGAACACTTTGTTAATTTTTTGAAGCTTTTATTGTCATTGCAGTTAGAGTTCGAGAGTCTCATGCTTCATTTTCACTCATATATTTCAAATACAAATTCTTGATGGAATTTCTTAGTCGCAGATTTCTGCCAACCATTTGGAAGCATTTTTTTATTCTCCCTTTCATTCTTTCCAGACCTAATTTCTATAATTAGCTGCTAAATGTGAACCTGAATGCCTTTCTTTCCCTCGTTCCTCTCCCCTCCTCTTTATGTTCTTTTATTTTAACCTCTTTTTCCTGAAATACAAGTTCTAATTGCATCTTTGCAACTGCTGAAAATTTTTTCCGGTGATAATAAACAGGGACACTCCTGTTAAACTACTGGCTAAACACACTGGAAATGTGAGTATCATGCATAGGTACTGGATGTGATATTTGCTCAGGAAAGATGAGGCAGAATCTAATGATTTTGTTATTTGACTTCTGTTCTAATTACTAGTCAGAGGAGACAGTAGCTAATGTGATGAAGAGACCATTTTATATGGATTCAACAAGGGCTAAGGAATTTGGGGTCATTGACAAAGTAAGTGCTTATTTACATTGTATCAGTAGGTTGTCTTCTTCCATCTATGATCTGGTACATGCATGGCTGACCAAGCCATTGTTGGAATATTATTCCCAGATTCTTTGGCGTGGCCAGGAGAAGGTGATGGCTGATGTTACTCCTCCAGAGGAGTGGGACAAGGGTGCTGGTATTAAAGTTGTAGATGGATTTTAGAGCCTCTTTTGTGGATATGTATTGTATTATTGTCACTGTAAGTGAATTTGTCTTTTACTCTTCTCACTTTGTTATTGCAAAATGTAGAATTATTTGTTGCTTATTTGCAGTGATGCTGCCTTCTTTTTTTTTTTTTTGGTTTGGGAGGGGGCGGGGGGAGACAAAAGAGATAATATGTCCCTTGTTAAGGCTCCTAAGCTCCTCTAGGAACCAAACTATAGGGATTACATCATATAAGGGGGGGTTTTTGGAAAACCTAAAAACCAGTTCAGTATTGTTTAAATTAAAACTATTTATGTAAATGTATAATTTTAAGCTAGTTTTGTCTAAACTTTGTTTTTGAACTAGTTTAATAAATAGTTTTGGTTTATATTGGTGAACCTATGTTTAAATTTTAGATACAGTAAAAAAGGAGGGGGGGAGAAAAATAAGAAAACTTTTGATTCAAACAGAAACCGGTTAGTTTAAAACCAACTTTGTGCTGAATTTCTCTTTAACTAGTTTTGAATTAAAAAAATAATTAATAAGAACTAGTCTTTCAAATTTCAAGTGATTACCAACCTTATAAAATTTTAAGCACATGTTTGCTTTTGCTTAATTTTTACAAAAAAAGCTTTTTAGCTAAAAGTTCTCTCTACAACATTTTGATTATAAGCTTTTATAAACACAAATAAGCTAATCAAAACATACACTCAAACCGCCCCCATTTAATTTTGTTATATGGTTTTTGCAGGTTGGCAAACTCCCCCTAATATTTGTATTTTATTCAGTTTATGCTTTATTACATAACTCATTTGCTTTTCTTGGAATAGGCTTTGAATCCAGAATTTCTCATTTATAAATATAATAGAGATCAAAACTTGCAACTATATATGCTTGTTAGGATTTGTGTCCTGAATCCTGGCACTAACCATGCCCATCTTGAAGATGCCTTTTCCTGGAAAATTGTTTTGGAAGATGGGGTTGGGCTGAGTTTGACGTCCTACAGCAATTTTATGTTGGCTTGGCTTGTTGAAAATCATATGGTTATTTTTACTATCTCAAAATATGCTTTTATTTACTACAATTGATACTAATGCATACCATGAACTAACCCAGTAGATGTGATAGATTTACTATACATCTGCGTATCTTTTGGTCAGCAAAATGGGTCATATTTTTAGATGCTGTAATTATACCTGCAAAATTCTGCAGAATGATATTTTGGTTTCATTTAAACATTTACTGATCAGGTAATGTTGCCCACACATCACTTGTGGTCTCTTTGGTTCACACCTGCACAATTGGCGGCATCTGAGTACAGCTGGTCCCACCTGCACTTTTATGATAAAACTTGTGCAGGTATGGGACATCAAAATGGACAACGGCCCACTAGCCAGCTTGTTCAACCCAAGGGTTAGGGTGGGTTAGATTGACTAAATGATAACCCATTTAAAATTGTGGGCCACATGGGTTAAGGCTGGCCAACCCAATTAAGTGAAGAAAAAATAAACCTATAAAAGGGTTGAACAAGACAATCTTTCTGGTTGGCCTTCGATTAATTTTTTTGCCAATTTAACCACCGACATTGACAGTTAGGGCCAGGCTGCAAATTTGGAACCCTTTTGTTTTAAATGGCCTGGCCAGTTTAAGATCGGCTTGTTTTGACACTTCTACTGAACAATGCAACTGCAATGTGGTGCTTATCTAGACTTTTTCTTGATCATCAAGGACACCACTTTACATGCTCGTCTCCTTGGTAATGATTCTATCTAATTTAGTTTGCTATGGCATGTTATTAGTATTTATAAGAATGTTAAGATCCTATTAGACAAAGTAATAAGTCAGTTTGGTGGGGTAGGATCTGATCTGAAGTTTTATTTTTATTCTGCGTTGCTGGTCACATGTTTCAGGGCCTGTTACCGTGGGTAGGAGTTTTTGATTGTCTACAGGTAGCAGAATTGTTAGAGCTATTCACAGAAAACTGAACTTCTAGCTAATACAAACCAAAACCAGGGGAGGAGTTTATGGACGTTTTATTTGGAAAGCAGAGAGGAGCTGATGAACTCATCATGTCGACATAGTGATTCATTCTGATCATTGTCGTTGGTCATTGATGGCTTAACCACACAGAGCATGCGGATTGTCATATTTCCAGTGCCCATTCTAATACATGCAAATTTTGTCATTTTGCTAGTACCCGATTTAATACCTGCAACTTTTGTGACTTTTTTTTTTTTTTTCTAAGTACCCAATCTAATACACGCAAATCTATGATCTTTGTTTTTATGCATGGACTGCCTCAATCACACATGAAGAAAAAAATCCTCTTGCAAATTTCGTGTTGCTTCTTGCTCCACTTTTTTCTTTCTCGTGATCCTTTACACTGTTTAAAATCTTTAAAATGAATCAATGGATTTTATTTATGATAATCTGTTTTAGATAAATTTGTTTTGAATAACATTGGTTAAAGAACTCAATTTTGTGTGTGTAAATCTTAACTTTACGATTTGTAAATCCTATTATTCTTTTAATAGATTTGTAAACTATTTTATTTTATTTGGTCTTCTAAACTATTTTATTGTTGACTCAGCCTTGCATTTCACTCAAATCAATGAGGCATGTTGGGTCCAATCCAAATCTTGTTGGCTGGTCGTCCAATCCAAATCCAGTAAAAATTAAAAAGTTTCCATTGCCGGGAATCGAACCCGGGTCTCCTGGGTGAAAGCCAGATATCCTAACCGCTGGACGACAATGGATATGTTGAAAGTGAGTTAATTATGTAATCTGTTACCTATTGTACACCCTGCTGAATTATAGGCTAAATTAACGTTTTTGTCCTTAAAGAATTTCATCCATTTTCAGTTTAATCGGAGCTTGCTTAAGCTTCGTATTTTCATTATTTTGTCTCACACGAAAAAAGTCACATTATTTGATATACTCAAAAAAATCATTTTAGACTAAAAATGACAAAGCAAGGAGGCGAAAATTTTAGACTAAAAATCATTCAAACTTTATACCAAAAAAAATATTCACACTTATTTAATATAAGGCAAAAATTATAAAGTACAAAATAAATTTAATTCATTTTCACTTTAGATCATAACTTTGATTGAAAATCAATTTTATTTGGTTTTTTATTTTTCACTTTCTCACTTTTTCACTTCATAAATCAAGCAAACCTTAATTCTAAACTTGCAAGACTTCCCTATATGAACTTTTAAAAAAAAAAAATGTCAAGAACATTACTATACAATACAAGCACAAATTTCGGCCGTGTAAATTCACATAGTAGGTTTTTTTTTTTTTTGGGTGAACCATAGTAGGTCTGTACACAACCCCGTTGTACAATTTGGACCAAACATTTCTTGCACAATCGAGCTTCGCTGAGTCACAGAAAAAATTGGACTGGGCAAGGTTGAGCACTGAAAACCTAAGAAACCCTTATTGGGCTTTTAAATTCGTTAAATAGAGTAAAAGGCCACACCCCACTATCGTTTGACAGACTACGATTCGGCCCATGATTTCAATTTCGTAATTGATTAATTGGAGACCAAGAAAATGAAAAAAAGGGAAATTGATAATTGCTTCTCAAACAAGTACTGCCCCGCTTTGTTTTCTGTTTTTTTTCCCCCGATTTCTCTCTATGAGTCTCTGTTCAATCCATTGGCATTAGCTTCATCGTCTCTCTCTCAGTTCTTTCGAAAAACTTGTAATTGATGGCCACCGCCATGGTAGAGGATTCCAGCTTCGAAGATGATCAACTGGGATCGATGACCACCGACGACATCGTCAGAGCTTCTCGTCTTCTAGAGAACGACATTCGCATCCTCAAGGTCTGATCTCTCTTTCTCAACGACACCTATATATACTACTTCCGATTGCAGTATATATATAGCTCCCTGTGCATCCCGCTTCCTTCTTGGTTAGGGTTTACCTTGGTTTGATTCAATTCGTTGAGCCTGGCTGTTTTCATACCAAGAGAGTTTCTATTCTAGCTTAAATTTTTATTTTTTTGGATTTGTCTAAGTTTCACATTTAGTGAGAATTTTAATATGTTATATGTATATAGCTTCTCTCGTAAAAAAGTATTTTTTTTAATTTCCTTTTTAATGAGAGTAAAAGTTCGATACTGTTAAGTTTTGGTTTTCGTTGTTAATGATTTTTGTCAATTTTTTTTATTATTTTTGTTTAATTGTTTTTGTGATTGAAGGAAGAGTTGCAGAGAACGAATCTGGAATTGGAATCATACAAGGAGAAGATAAAAGAGAATCAGGAGAAGATTAAGCTCAATAAGCAGTTGCCTTACCTCGTTGGCAACATTGTTGAGGTAATTCACTGCTCCCAGTTGTTCTGCTTCTATATTATTTCTGTTGAGTGATGATTATATGTCAGTGAATTTCTGGTTCCCTCTGTTGGTGTCTATAGTTTAGACTATTATTCAATCATAATATCCTTCTACCATATAGAAATGTTTGTTTCCAGTTTTGACTAGGATGGCAAGTTCAAGCCCTTATTACTGACGGCAAAGATATTTCCATTTGAGGGATTTTGTAAAAGACATATTCAATTTTATTTTAATAGGATACGCTGGATGCATTCTTTAGGACCTTATAACTCTTTAAGCACCAATAGACATGGTCCGCATTGACATGGTTTTATTTATTATATAACAACTTATTGAGTATGTTCATTGATGTTGATTTTTGACAAACTGTGATATTCTGGATTCATATTCATAAAGTGGTTTTTTAAAGTTTTTAACATGTCTATTAATCTTTTCTATAAAAAAAATTAATGTTCAATAATCTATTGTAAATCTGTGTCATATCTCATAGACATCTTCTATCGTAACTGTTCAGTACTTTTTCTCGCATGTGTCACTTATCATAAACTGCAAGGGCAAACCATTGAGGGCCTGTGGTCCTTTCTGTTATATTGAATTAATGTTAATGCCACAAGAAACAAGGACAGTTCTGGTATGTCAAAGTGGGAAGGGGACTGGGAACATAGAAACACAGAGGTATGATTATGTATAATGATATTGTTTAAACTTTGAATTTGTGTCAAGTAGTGGGTTAGAACTTAGAATTCAATGGGAAATTTTTTGGACTTTAATCTGCATCCCTTTTTCCTTATTGGTTCGTAAACCTTTATAATTTGTATATAAACATTGATATCCCTTGTCACACAAGGATAAATTAGGGGGAATTTCCATAGTTGAGAAGTTGAAAAGAAATATTGTAGTTCATTGGTGATTTTGTGTTCTTTTTTTTTTTTTTCCTTTTTAAGTTGGCATATTACAGTTCATTTTGTAGCAGTTACCACAATTAGTCTAGGCTCTGAGCCAATAGTTTGAGTTGATTGGCCATTACTTATATCTACTAATGTGCAAAACTGCAAAGGACAATGAATGCTTGAATCCCATGCTCAAAATAATCTAGATGGCAGAGCTTTTTCATGGTGGAGATTCAACTTGGTTTGTCCCTTCTCTGATGTTCCACATTCTTCTCAAGTTCTGACAGAATATTTTTTGCATTTAGATATTGGAAATGAACCCAGAAGATGAAGCGGAAGAAGATGGTGCTAATATTGATCTTGACTCACAAAGGAAGGGAAAATGTGTTGTGCTAAAGACGTCTACTCGACAGGTAACATAGCTGATGATTTCATATCTTTTGGAGGGGGAATAGATGGTTTAATATTTCAACTTCTGCTGTTCATCTATCATTTTAAGATTGTTTCTTATTTATTATATTGTTTTTGCTTTTCTTTTGGGGGTTCTAGTCAACATCAACATATTCATAGTTAGGTAGTGAAGAAAAGTCCTTCATTTACAGCGACCATAAACTTGATTGTCTTTTTGCAGACGATCTTTCTTCCTGTTGTTGGGCTTGTTGACCCTGACAAGTTAAAACCTGGTGATCTGGTTGGTGTTAACAAAGATAGTTACTTAATCTTGGATACCCTGCCTTCTGAGTATGATTCTCGAGTTAAGGCCATGGAAGTTGATGAAAAGCCAACAGAGGACTACAGTGACATTGGTGGGTTAGAGAAACAGGTGAGCTTTCTTTTTTGGCATAATTTATTGAAGCACTTATTTACTTATTTACGGTAAGGTTACAGGATCTTTCTGATCAATAACTTGATCTTTGTCGACAGATCCAAGAATTAGTTGAAGCCATTGTTTTGCCAATGACCCACAAGGAGCGGTTCCAGAAGTTAGGAGTTCGTCCACCAAAGGGAGTGCTTTTGTATGGACCTCCAGGGACTGGGAAAACATTAATGGCCCGTGCTTGTGCAGCACAAACAAATGCTACTTTTCTGAAGTTGGCAGGCCCACAATTGGTCCAGGTATGACTATCTTTTTTTTTTTTCCTTTGCTTTTAAATTTCTTAGGATCGCTAATGATTTTACTGTTGCTTGTTTGTTAATTTTTTTTTCCCTCTGTTTCTTAGATGATTGAATAGTTAGTATTTTTTAATTGGCTGATTTTTAATACATTAGGGCCAGGTTTTTCATTATTCTTCAATCTTTTTTGGCTAACATTTTTCTATATTACATTTAATATTCTGGATACAAATATGATATGGTTGTAGTATTTGATGTTTCCCTATCTATCCAACCCATCATAGTCAGAGTTGTTTCCTCTATTACATTTGCACTACTTCCTTTAATTGCTGCATTCATGTTTCTGTCCTGGGTTTGGATTAGAGTGATCTAACCTGGAATTTTGTACAGATGTTCATAGGAGATGGAGCAAAACTTGTACGTGATGCCTTTCAGCTGGCAAAAGAGAAATCGCCATGCATTATATTTATAGATGAAATAGATGCAATTGGTACAAAGCGTTTTGATAGGTATGAGCAGGCATGATTTTAGATCTACATTTGCATAAACCAGTCTCTTTCTTTTTTTTTTTTCTTTTTCATTTTCAGTAGAGGGAATGGTTCTTGACTTTTCTTGGTTCAAGTATAGCAGTTCAACAACCTTATGATGTATCTTGTGGCTGATTGCAGTGAAGTAAGTGGAGACAGGGAGGTACAACGAACAATGTTAGAATTGCTCAACCAGCTTGATGGTTTTAGTAGTGATGACCGGATTAAGGTTTTGTCTTCAATTCTTCTGATCCACATGCCACTTTTTTTCTAATTGATGTGATTAAAAATAAGCTCCAAAGATGTTTGCTTTCTTTGGGTTAAGCATATTAGATTATATCTTCCTAAAACTAATCTTTGGAACTAGTCCCATTATTTATCTGAACTTTGAAATGTAACAACTCAAATAGCGCCAAATCTATTTGATTTTTGTTCAGTTAGGCTTTCGGCAACTGAAGTGCCATTTTCATTTATTCTTGTAAATTGCAGGTGATTGCAGCAACAAACCGTGCAGATATTCTTGATCCTGCCCTTGTGCGTTCTGGTCGATTGGATCGTAAAATTGAGTTTCCACACCCAACTGAAGAAGCAAGAGCTCGAATTCTGCAGGTTTGGTATCTTCAAACTTTATCTGCTCACCTTTATTTTTTCAAACAGAACATTTACTGATTGCTCTCTCATTGATATTTTAGATCCATTCTCGGAAGATGAATGTTCACCCAGATGTCAACTTTGAAGAACTAGCCCGGTCCACAGATGATTTCAATGGAGCACAACTGAAGGCTGTCTGTGTTGAGGCTGGCATGTTGGCTCTTCGCCGTGATGCAACTGAGGTTTGTTTTCTTTCAGATATGCAACAACTTAAATAAGTTAAACACCATGATTAATCTAGCTAGACATTTCTGTTCGGAGCTTCTTTTTTGTGTAAAAAAAATTGTTAACATGCCTGCTTTTATTATAAACACCAACATAATCCTATGAAATATATACTCCAAGCATAGTTTTTAGCCTGCCCTTGCTACTGTTTGAGAGATTAAGAATTTTACTGCCAAAAATGTTGCTGATTGCTATTGTGATTTGCTGGTTCAACTCCAACACCGAAGCTTAAGATCAACTTGGAATTTGTTTTATAAATCTTTGTCCGCGGATGTAGGAATAATCACTAAATATTTTTTGTCCAATTGCAGGTGAACCACGAGGACTTTAATGAAGGTATCATTCAAGTCCAAGCAAAGAAGAAAGCAAGCTTGAATTATTATGCATAAGCTGGATTCTGGAACAAGTTTTTTTTTTTTTTTTCAGTTCACAAAAATCTGAGACGTACTGAAGCCAATGGAAAACATAGTTTGATGTTTGACATTTGTTTGCTAGTGTCAATCTTTAACCATATTTAACCTATAGCTTTCCAACATAATCATCTTTTAAAAACACATAACCCGGTCGTTCATTTCTTAGTAGTGATATAAGTTTGATCTGCTTGCCATTGTTCAATTTATCGCGATGTCCATGCTGAGAGTTTCTCTCTGATCAATACTCTCATGAATATGGTAATAAAAATGAAAGTAAAATTTTTATAAATGAGTTTTGTATAATCAAACATAGACTAGGGATTATATGGGTGGATGAATAACGAGGCTTAAAACAAAATGTGAATCTGACGTGGGCTATTTGAAATCAATGCAGCTATCGGCTCAAGTTAGTTGGTCGAATGAGATAGAGTAACTTTGTAGGGTGCAATTTCCGAAACTAAAACGTCGGTATGCAGTTTACGTAACTTCATTTAAATACATTTTGGTTTGCTTCTCTGTCTTAAAACTTTCTCGAAGTATATAACTTATTTCAATTATTTTTTTGGTACTTTATACTTTGACTCTTGGCTGAAATTACATGTATTGTACTAGAAAGCAAGATCTCAAGACATACGAGGAACTGTAATGTGGGTTAGCCTCTGATGCACTTCTTTAATTAAGGTGCACAATAAAAAAATTAATAATTTCATAAAGAAAAATGAACAAAGATAATTTACGTAGAGATTTATATTTTAATTTTTATGCAACAAAAGAGAAGAAATGGTTGTGCTTTCAGCTCTTAAACATGATTCCATTCGTGCGACTTTAGCTAGCCCTAGTCTACGTCAAAAGTGGAGAATCAAGTACAACCCCCTATTTCTTAACTAGCAAAATGTTAGCTTTCAAAAACAAATACGATTCCATTTGTTCTCTCTCTACTTTAAAGGTTTTAATTTTTTCTGTTAGCATGAGGAGAGAAGACACTGAACGGAGAACTTGGTGAGCGTTGAGCCTGACTCGTGGTTCACGGAGGCAATTGCTCGCAACCCCTGAAACGCTGCAAATGATCCAATTTCCCTTACCGTACGTCATCAAACTGAATTATGAGCCGTGAATGTTTGTTTTTAAAAATATTTTGTTGCCTAATTTGTTCACTTATTTTCGTGGTACAACTATCATTCGTTATGTGAAGATCATTCCTTTTTGTTACAAACTCTCGTGTTTTTCCTCTTCCACGCCCAATTTTCCTCAATTGCTTAGCTTCAAAATAAACCGAGTTGAGGCAAGGCAACTTCTTTCAACTTAATCATAGCAAAGATAACAGGCCTAGCCCAGTTTAAACAACTTCTTTCAAAACAGAGTCGAATCATAGAAAAGATCACAAGGAGAAGAGGGGCGAATAGACATGGACTTGTACAAGTGCAAGAAGAGGAAGGTGTTTCTACATAATTTACAGCTACTTTATTACTTGTGTACCTTAATAGAAAGGGTACGCCATAAGCTTACTCAAGTTGTATATACGATTTACAATTTGAACATGGAGTATATGGATAACTTTATTTAGTACATATTTGCTTCTCTTCAAATTTTCTCTTTATTTTAATGGATTCTGCATATTTCCTAATTTTTCACTTGAGAGCAAGACAAAGAAAGCAATACTAAAGAATAGAGTAAATGATTTAAAAAATTATCTCTAATATGTTGATTTTTGCCGTGTGCTATACCCAACAGCCTACAAGAACTTTTTTTGTCCCGCATAATGCAAAATTATCTCTAACGGTAGAGTCCGAATTTCAGTGACATAATTTAAGTGAATTGATCAAAAGAGATTATTTCTGGGTAGGCAGTACGAGAAAAATGCATAAGCACTACAAATTTGGCGAAAAGAACACAAAGACATTACTAAAACACAAATAACTCAGTTAAATTATTATGTAATAACACGTTCCTCTCATAACAACATAAAATAGAAGCATATGAAATGAAAACTCTTGAAACCAGCTCCTTATAACATACTCATGAGTCAGAAAGCTCGATTTCTATCCAAGACCAAAGCCCAAAAACACAAAGACTAAATTAAGAACAGAGCTTTTCAGCTCAAACATTAGAACTACAGCGCATGGCGTACAAAGCCTGTGCTCAGCACTTGACTTCCTTCAAGCCATACGCAAAGTGGATAAAAGTTGGATCAGTAGCACCTTCCTTGTAGTATGCAAGCACCAGGGAGCCATCATCGTGCATGCTCTCCCCCACAAAACTGCCACATTGATGCTCAACCAGTGAGTAATATTTATGAGCAAAGGAAGCCACTGAATTGTAAAAGCATTAACGAACAAACAGAACAAAATTAAAGATAGTGAAGCACACATACAATTGGAGGTCACTGAGCTTTTGAGAGGAGGAACTTGGTTGCTCCCTCAATGTGCTTCTTAAACAACTCCTGCTTCTCCGGCTCCAATTTGGGTGTCAGCAACTTAATATATCTCCTCATATAAGGGACAAATTGCTTCTTATCAAAAGCTGGTTGCTCCTGAAAAAGGAAAATAAAAAAAAAATCATACAGCAGAAGAATGATGACAATAAATGGTAAAAGAAATAAGAAATCTTCCTTGCGTGAAGCCTAAAAGTGTCAACAATATCAACTACTTTGACAGCTTGATCATCTACACCTTCATCCTCTTCTCCACCTTCTGCAGAGGGTGTTAGCACCAATATCTACATTGATTGCCCCTTGAACAACCCACTACCAGAAGCCACATTAAATAATAAAGTTGAGGCATATACTTGGAGACATGAAAAATAAAGCATGTAAAGAAAGAGGATCCAAATTATATAAATGATTCCCAACCTTTCCTTCCACTTCCCACAGCATTCCATTCTCAATTTCCTTGTACGGGAATGAGCCAGAGAGAAGCTCATCACCTGAAATTTCATCAACAAACTGAAATTCATGAGTACAAGCATTTGGATATTATTATCAGATCAACAGTACTATTTACTTAACCCCTCACTAATCAAAAGCAATACTCTTAAATCTTAGCACTAGCACAGTGAGGATCACCCCAAATATATGAACTAACTAGAAACCACACACTAACTAAAAACCTCAACCAAGTAAGGCCATTCATCCTTAAGGCTGAACTATTTTCTATTCTGTCTTCAATTTTAATTTCTATAACTATAATCAAGTATCATGCAAAGGCGAAATAATTGCTTTTGTTTCCCAAGAAAACTTACGAATATGGGATTAAAATCTATTCACTTTTCTTCTGCCGAATGTTCATAAACTCCTAAACAGAACAGAGAGAGAATATATATATATATATATATACACGCACATACACACTACATAGCACGCAAACATTTAGAACAATAAATTATAATTTTGGGTAGGAATGATCAATTGAATTTGATAAACGCAAGATCCGAGCTAAGGTTAGAACACTGAACAAGAAGCATTCGCCCCAAGAGAAACAGACCGAAAATTCTTTGTGCTTCTCCTTTATTAAAACCCCCAAAACTTCTGCTTTTTGGGACAAAAACTCCATTATTTTACCAGCTTGCAAAATCTTGGTCTAAAGAAGAGGAATTATAATGTAAGTAGATCCTACGGACAACATAAGACGAAATTCACTTCAGGGAACAACTTTTAAGCGTTCATCGAAGTGACAAGAACCCCATGAAATCCTAAACAAAACAAAACATGGGAGAAAAACAACGAACACAATTGGGGTGGCAAAGGAAAAGAAAAGCTATCATTAAAGATTAAAGCTTTACCTGTAAGAATATCCTGGTAGACAAGTATGGTTGCAGTTCTTCTTCTTCTTCTTTGTCTCTGAACGAAACCCAACAGCAAGAGCTCAGGCCAGAAAGAGCTTGCGAGGGTGAGGGAGCTTCGGGAGAATAGAGGCGATGAGATTTTATGGAGAAGAGTCAAGCGGACGGTGGGACTCCAGCACTTAAAATTGCAAAATAATAGGCCCTGATTTTTCTCCTAATCCATTACTAATTTTACTTATACTGCAATTGTTGTTATTGTTATTATTGGGGGATAATGAATTCCAAACTGAGTTAAATACGGTGAAAAAAACACAGGAAGTTTACTCCTACTTAAATTTTGCCGTGGGAACGTGCCTAATAATCTTCAAGTACTAGTTTCATGATGAAAGTAGAATTTGATGCGTGGATGAATGATTATGAGTGAATGTAATATTAAAGGATAAGATTTGATTGAGGTTTGACTTCAAAGAAAAAAAAAAGATTTGATTTTCAAGTGTTTCTTATATTTGTTGTGTTTTCGGATTTTGAGTTTAAAATAATAATAATAATATAGTAGATGTGATCTAATAATAGTAGTAGATAATTGAGGTATGAGATTGCTTTTCATCACAAAGTAATTATTATGATCTATATTTATAATTTTTATTCATATTTCCTTCTACCCTAGCTAACAAGTTCAACTATGCTCGGTGTTTTTCAATATTCTAAATGCCATAAAAAAGAATGGGAAAAACAAGTTTGAGGATAGAGAGATTGCACAGGACTTGTCCAAGTAGATTAGTGGATAAATAACAAGTTGAGAATGTGAGTGGCAAGGAATATCCATCTCATGTGAGACTTTTTTTTTGTTTTTTTAATATGATATGACATGATATACATGGCCTAGTGGGATAAGAAATAAGAATAAAGGTAAGCTTGAGACCATAATGTTGACCTTGTGACCACCAATCAATAATTGAATGCCAATTTTACAATTTGGACCATAACTCGATCGGTGCCTTGAAAGTTAACACCGAAAGGTCCAAACTCCAGAGGGGCGAGCTGGCAAGTAGCGAAGAGGGTGTCCTCTGGGCTCTGGCTCTGAAGAATAGAACCGACTGAGAAACCCACAATAATTTTTTTTTAAAAAAAAAACCATTAAAATAAAATGCATAAGAAAAAAATGAAAGTGAAAGATTGTTACGATGAACTCAACTAAATAACAAGACACTAATTCATCGACAGTGGTAACTCGTCAATCAATTTATAGACTCTAATTTATTGAAGATTCGTCAAGATACTGAAAAAATCTGATGCCTTAGACAATTTCCTATTATCATACACTTTAGAATTATGTGCTTTTCAAAGCTGTCACAACACACAAGCCAGCAAAAAAAGAGGCCACTATGCTTTACTTCAGGCCTCTCACATTCTGAAACCACTGCCCCCCAAGTTTAAGTTAGCTTGTAGGGTAGGAGAAACCAAGTTGAAAGTGCCCGTCACATGGGATGTGCTTGAGATGCTCATGCTTGGGAGCAATGAACATAGAGATGCTCCACATTCTTCTAATTAATTATTAAGGTGTTTCATAATCAAATCAAACTAATTTAAATTAAAAAAAACTAAATCAAAATTGATTATTCTTTTATACAAGCCAATTGGTTTGATTCAATTTTTTGTTTTTATTTATAAAATTCAAACTAAATCAAACGAAACTCATATAATTATATATATATATATATATATATATATATGATTTTAATTATATACTTATAAATAATTAAATTTTAATTTATTATTATTTCTATCAAAATATTTAATTATTTATATTTATTGGATTATGTTTTTATTTAACATTTGTAAGTTAATTTTTTTTAATTGAGTTATGAAAAGAAAAAAGTCAAGTTGAATATATATATATATTTTTTAAAAATTATTTAGTCAAAAATTGATTGAACTAAATTAAACTAAATTGATTGAGACAATTCGGTTCGATTAATCAATTAAAACAAAATTAATTGGTTCCAATATAAAAAAAATGATTGATTTAGTTCGTATTACTTTTTTTCACAAAACTTTACCAAATCAAACCACCAACAGTCCTATTAATTAATTTAATAATATTTATTATTAAAAAAATATTAAATACTTTTTAACTTCATGAGAAACTAAACTTTTTAAATTTTTTATATAATACTTTTTAATTTAAATTATTAAGAGAATTTATAAAAAAGATATATCATTCTTTAATTTTACAAACTGGACAAATTATATTTGTATATCAACACTAGTAATGAGAGAAAAATTTATAAATAAAAATAAAAATAAATAAAAAAAGATAACAATAACAAAAAGAAAAATACAAAAAAAAAAGAAAGGCACAAGTAATTATATTTTCAGAACTATTGCTCCAAGCCATTTTGCTAGGCGCCAAAATTCTTAACTTATATTTCATTATTAATTATTCGGGAATTCTGAAATCTATTGAATATTCAATTTACTAGTTTTGGACACATATTTTACATATGATTATTTTTAGATTATTACATTTTAATAGTTTAAAAATATTTATCCATACATATGTTAACATCAATTACAATGAAGCTTCCTTTGTCAATAGAAAATACTCTCTGTTACGAAATTAATTTTGTAAAACGACCAACAAATGAGTATAACTGAAGCTTTTTCTGTTTCGTTCTATCTAATGGTTTTTTCTAAAGTTGATGCATTACTGAGGAAAAAGTGAAAAGCAAAACGTTCGTGAATGATCCTATCAAATAGCATTTCTCTGACTTATAAAAACAACTACAATTAATTTAATTAAAAATTTATGTTTGTTTTAATAACTTTTCCTTAGTAATTAAAGTCATGAATTAAAATTTATAAAATAAACATAATTCTATGCGTGTGTGAGTATATATATATATATATATATATATATATATATATATATATATATATATATATATATCCTAATCAACTGTGCTAAGTTTATATGGTTATTCCTCTTCTAAACAACTATAAATCATTTGTCTTTATCTCTTATCTTTTTATACATTTAGATAGAAAAAGATAAAAAAGAGGATTTAATTTTGACTGTCACTGCAAAGTAAAAAAAAATTGAGTTCAAACATAACAATTAGTAAACATTTTTTTCTCACTTGATTTTCTATTTCTTTTCATTAATAAATTGTAAAAAGATGAAATACCATAAAAAATTTATATAAGTTTAATTTAAATTTAAGTTAGTCTAATATAATTCAAATTTAATAATGTATGCGTTAAAGTCTCACATTAACTATTTCAATCTCAAAATTTGATTTATATATTAATAAGATAACTTTATTTAATATTTATTAATTTTAAATTAAAATTTAATATGATATCAGATGTAGAATCCAACTGTATTGTCAATTGCTGTAAAAGTAATGTCTTAAAAAAAAAAGAAAATGAAAGTCAGGTTGTACAATGCACCAACTCAAAATTTAAAAATATGACTATATTCATTAACTCTTCCTTAATTAAAAGCCTGTAAGGCTGTAACATGGTTGTTGGTCTTCATTCTTCATTGTGCCAACATAGTTTGAAGTATATTTTATTATTTTCTGTGAAGATACTAGGAGAGGGACGGGTACGCAATGGCCAACTTTTTATGCTTATATTATATAGTTTTACAGGTTGCATATTCCTTCATGATTAATCTCATTATTATCCCAATATTTGTCGTTAACTTGTTATAATATAACGTTCCTGTTTCTAATTAAGAGTATGTGCAAACCATGCAAATAAACTAGCCTGTAATATTTAGTTTAAACAAAATAAAAGATCTAGCATATTGTATCTTTTTTTCTTTATTTTTTTAAAAAATAGGCAAGGATAGCACTAATGTAATTCATATAAAATCCAATTAAGATGAAATTACTATTATTGAAACCAAAATTTTCTTAAATATTTAAAAATGATAAATTAATATTTTAATTATATTTAGATATAATAAATAATTAATTTATGTGCTCTTTAAAAATATTTTAAAATAAAGAAATGATAATCATGCCATTAACAAGATTTAAGAAAAATCAAATATGTAAAAAAAATTTATATGCCTTTTGAATATATTTCAAAATAACAACATTGATTTAATATATATATATATATATATATATATATATATATAAATTTAAATAACATCATTTAACTTTCAAAATTATGTCAAACTTTACTTTATTATCAAAGAATAATCTAATAAAAAAAATCCAACTAGAGATAATAACAAAAAATTCAATAAAATATTTTTTGAGAATAATTAGAATTAAATAAATAATGTATTATAAATATTTAATGATAATTCTAAGTAATTTTTACCTAAATTTAATACAAACCAAAACTTATGACTGTAGGAGAGACAACAAAGACCAGATCAACATCACATTACAAGGTACAGATAAACTAAATAACAGTAAAAGAAAGAAAAAGAAATACTTGGTCAACTAAAATCCATCCTCAGGTGAAGTCATCAATCAACATTGGATCCCAGCCGTCCGTGGGCTTCATTCGTACAGCGGTTGTTACGAGTCGGAGCAATAATCCAACGGTCACAATTCATCGGAGAGAGACCACAGATAGAAAGAAAAAGAGAGAGAGGAGAGTTCTTTTTTTTTCTTTTTCTTTTCTCATCAAAATTGTGTATATCCCAAAACTCAAATCTAAACAATCTTCGTTGTCTGCTGAAGACAGACTTTAGATCGCGGATACACGCGTGTCCACTTTTTCGTTCGTCACCGTAGCTTTCTCCTCCGTGTCCGACGGTGCACGGCGAAACCCAGACTCAGAGAAGACCAAATACATAACAAGCGTTCCTTTGAATTGCTGCGATTTTAGGGTTTTGGAAGCTTCCCGGCGCGTAATGGGTCTCGGTAACGACGAGGATAAGGTGGTTGATGACGGAGACGGCGGCGGCGGAGACAAGTCTTTCGGTTCAGTGTCTTGCTCAATTTGCCTCGAGGTTGTTGCTGATAATGGGGATAGATCGTGGGCCAAGCTTCAATGCGGGCATCAATTTCATCTCGGTAAGTAAATTTTGTCGTTGGCGCTGGAAATTAGGTTGTTGCAGCGTGTCTGAATGCGTGGAATTTTTTTTGCTTGCAATAGGGGGTATGATGGAATTAGAACTTGTGTCTTCGTGACTCGGTCGTTGTATTCAAAGACCAATTTTCAGGCGCCAAGCCCCTGCCTGAATTGATTTTGACTGGAACCCTTGAGATCTGGATTTTAGCTTCTATATTGATGCGAGGATTCAGGAATGAAAGAAGGAATGAAAATGTCAAATAAGCATGACACTTTTAACTTTATAAACGAAGAGAATGTTTGAGGTTATAGAACCCCGTTTGTTTTGACTTTCATTGAGTGCATCTTGTGATTGTGAGCGAGCCAAAAGGGGGGAACTACTGTGAAAATGTTTTCATCACAAAATATGGATATCTTTCTTTTGGAAACAATCAAAACGGATATCTGCAAGTTTCATTTGTTATACGTGTCATTTGATGCTGTGATGGCTTCCACTTTGTGGTGAAGTTAGCTTTTATGATGGAATTGTAGGCATCCAGATCAATTTTCCAGATTTGCAGTAGGTAACAAAAATCATCTTCGTGTATGCAGAAGTTGGAAATCATCTGGGTCTTGTTGAATAAAGTTACTTAAATTGTGACGTTTTGACTTGTTTGCTGAAAATTTAGTGGAATTTCTGAGCAATATATGTAGTTGCCTCATGTTTAGGAGTACATACTGACTGCTGCTAATAGTTCTTGTCAACAATGAGGAATTCCTGTTTAGGAGTATATAATTTCATAGTCGTTCAGTGAGGAACTCAGAATAGACTCCATATGATGTATATGAAACAAATGTTTCTATGATAATGTCCTAATGATATTGGGCACAACACACTGACAGTGATGTTAACAATATTACTGAATTAACCCCTTTTATAGTAAATCTAAAAATATAATGCTCTTTGCTGGAGGAATATTTTCAATGGGTCTTTATATAGGAGCTTTTCTAGAAGAGCACGATGGTGTTCATTGAGTTAGCAGTGATAACTTCAATGTCTGGATACAGGTTCCTTGTTGGTCGTTGTGTTTTACGAGTTTAATGCAGCAAGGAAGCTGTCAGCTTTATAGAAAATTTGAAATAGAATCACTTTTGTTGTCATTGTTGGTATATATCTGGACTGAAGGAGATGCTTGCTGTTTAAAGTTTTGCTTAAAACTAAGATCCAAGAGATGTCATTGTCAATTTTGTTCACATTAACGTGAGACATGTAAAAGGCTTTATGTGGTTCTATGGTTAAAAAATTTCCAATACTGTGTGGCACTTTGAATAATAATTTCATAATGCAATATGTCAGATAATATTATGCTTCTTGTAATTTATTTTTGTTTATTTGTTTTTTAATATATTGATAAACTGATCTTTCAATTTTCCTTTCTCCCTTAATGTCAGCCCGGTAAGATTCCATGCGGATAGTGCAAAGTATCTCGCTATCTCGCAGTTTCATTGAACTTCACATCTATATATCATGTGATTAATTGTTTCCTTTTTCATTATCTGTCTAATGTGGTAGGAGGATCTAGCGCATTCTAAGTAGATATTGAAGTATTTAATGCCAGTATTCCAAACTTCTCCCCCTCTCTCTTTCTCTCTCTGATTTAGGTTCCTCACTTGCAAAATGAGTTCTACTTCTAACAAAAATCCACACCCTACCTGGAAGTACTGCTGCTATGCGTGTCCTACTTCTAACAAAAATTCAACATTGACTTATGATTTAAGTGTTTGATGTTGTGTTTTATGGTTAATTTCAGTTAAACTTTGGATGATTATTGAGTTGTATGAGTTATATTTTCATTGTGAGGTTAGTTTTTCATGTACAGCAGTGGTTTTATTTGCATATTGTTGTCATTATGAATTATATTGAATATATGAAATATATTGAATATAATGTATGCTATTTTCAAAATAACATGTGCCACACTATGCTATTCTCCGTAGCACTAAGAGCCTTTGTCACTGTAAGTGTACTATTCACTATTAATAACTATGTCTAAAAGTAAATGCTATTTGTACATATTTATGTGACAAAATGACAAGGCACAGTCATTTATTTCTAGGGATGTAGCAATTAGTTGTCAATTCCCTGTTGAAGATCCCATGTTTTTTAAAGGGAGTAGAAAAGACATTTTTTTCTTTAATGGGAAGTGGGATCAATATATATGGTATAGGATCAAATGTGGAGGAATCTCATATCCTAGGGTGGAATGTTAGATCAACCATAAACACGGAAGATCTCATTTCAAATACCACAAAGAGTGGAGTTTAAACAACTTTCTGAGATCACTTCATTTTTGGAGAAGGTTTTTATTTTTGGGGGTGGGGGGTGATATAGAAGAGGGAAAGTACATTGTGTTTTATGTTTTTTTGCTCTCTCTTAACATTTTGTAAGGGGCAAAGGGAGCACTATGACAGATCTTTCCTCCTGTTTTTCTCATATGGCTCAATAGTGTTCCAGAATATAGCACTGATAATGATTTTATGAATTTCTGCATGCAAGTGATTTCTTTTGTGCAGTCTCTACAGACTACATATAATCCCTTGAATCCCATGATTCTTGTTGAACTTACAGAAGGTAACTGTTTGGGAAGGCCGCAATTAATGGCACTCAAAACTTGGTCACAGACTTACCTATATTAGGCCTAATTAAATGTCAGCAATATATCTATTCTCCTTTTGTTTAGTACTATTAAAGGTAATCTTAGATATAAACATTAATAGATTGGTTTTGGTGAACTTGGCTTGAACCTATATGACCTTTAGCCAAATCCCCTCCCACCGCAACCACCTAACCTATATGGTGGTGGACATGTGGAATGGGAAAGTGGAAAAATTGAGGACCTATACTAGTGCTTTAATTTATAACACTTGTATCATACTTGTGTTAAGGCAACATTGCTAGGTTTCATGTTTTTATTAGAATCAATTTCTAACAAGCTGATAGCTGCATCTACATGGCATCATATTATGCTTACTAATACTTTCTTTATATCATTCAGATTGCATTGGTTCAGCATTCAATATAAAAGGGGCAATGCAATGCCCTAATTGTCGGAAGATTGAGAAAGGTCAGTGGCTTTATGCTAGTGGTTGTCGGTCATATCCAGAATTTAGCATGGATGATTGGACGCATGATGAGGACCTTTATGATCTTAGCTACTCTGAAATGGTAATAATAGTGCTGTTAGATTTCTGTGTTGTTTGTGTTCTATTTTATGCTTGCAAAAGAAACTGCAAACACCCCTATAATCATTTCTTCCATTTCGTTTTTTCCCCCTACTCCAGAAGCATGTGTTTGCATTGTCTTATTTGGCAAACAGCCTTACATAAATACCTCTGTTTATCAATTAGGTATTGGAAATGTGTTCTTTGGTTGGCTTTATCAAAATGTTTTTTTGGGAGGGTGGTTAACTATATGCCTTTATCCAGCTTTATTACTTGTATCATAAAATTGTATGAAAATTATACATGAGGAGCAAAAGAAAAATTACTATTTAGATTTAAGAAAAAACTGGAAGTTGCATGCATTTAGCTACCCAAAATAATATTTCACAATCATCTTTGACCCGCTCGGGAGTTTAATTCCCTATATTGTTTGCCTTCTTCATTCCTATACCTTTGCCAATCTTCAAGTCTTCCTAGTGTACCACTAATCTCTGCCAGTGCAATCTTTCTCTCCGTTACCATATATAGTACATAAATCTGTATGAAATCCATATTTTGATGTACAATGAGTTGGAATTTCAAGTTTGGCATTACCTCCTTTCATTGGAGTTATTTATTGTTCTTTTCATTTGTATGTGAATATATAATATTCTGCTTACCATTTTGACTACATTTTTTATTTCTAAATGGTTTCTGCAGTCCTTTGGAGTTCACTGGTGCCCTTTTGGTAACCTGACACGACTTCCTTCATCTTTCGAGTAAGCCTAGTTAACATACCAGAATGTGCATGCAAACTCATTTATGTTTGAATTCCTAGACATAGATATGCCATTTATCACTGGACTCCTGTTAATGTGCATTATGAGAAAGCTTGCATAGGGATTTTTGCGAAGGTCGGTTCTAAGATACAATTGGTACCTTCAGTGGTATTGATACCACCTGTGACTTTAGTTGCATTTGACTTTTACTAACCAAATTTGATTTCACATTAACCATATATTATAAGTGGTTGTTGCAGTGATAAGTGGTTAATTTCGGTGATATTAATGTGGAATGAGGTTATTTTTTAGGATCAGCCTTTTAGGAATTAAGAGAAAAATGTTAGAAAGGCATTAGGACTTGGGAAATCATTAAGAATTTGAAGGCAGTAGCATTAATTTGTCTTCTTCTGATGTATAAGCTATACCAGACTTGGGAATCAATAATCACAAACATAATAGACCTGTCTAGTTTTGGCATAAACTGCCAAATTTTTGGTGAAGCAGCTTTTGAGTTTAACTAGTACTACTTGTAGACTCACTAAACAGAACTGGGGAAACCACTGTGACAGATGAGCCCTTTTCATCATGTATCATTGATATTTGAAGCTCAAATCTTCTCAACTACTTTCTATAATACACAGAGGCTGTCATGTGTGCTTTGCTACCACCCTACTCTCTGGGAATAATGCACTTTGAAGCCCCCCTCCCCTGCCTCCTTTCTTTTTCTTCTTTAGTATTTTTCTTCTCAACTTCTTGAGTATCAGTACTCTTTGTCACCCCCAACAGAGGGTCCAGCTGAAGTACACACTTTATTCTGTCAAGATGGGCTTGTATGTCTGAAATTCTCAGCAATATTTCAGTTTGTTTCTTGTCATTGCAGTTGAATTCAGTCTGAAGGGGGGTTGCACACTTGTTATTGAATTGAATCTTGGTGTCCGATATTGTTACATCATACTTCTGATTTGTTAACAATAAAAAAAATTTCATACCTTTACAATGTGCTCTAATCAGAATACTCATCCCCCAAGGTAGAATACGAAAGATGACCAAACATCTATAGATATACCTTTTGTGGGAAAGTCCTCCTCCTCAATGCTCCTAGATTGCTGATCTTGACGAATATGCTTCAGACAAAAAAGGTCTTCGTCAGGCCAATCTTTAAAGTTCATTTTTCTTTTACTAAAAAAGAATTCAATATACTGGGTGTAACTCCTGCATTCTTCCAAAACTTGAAGCAATATAGTAAAACTGGTGTTTTTTATGTTTGACTACTGCAAATATTAGACTAGGTAGTAGGTTTCCATCTGTGCATATGCACATGCATGAAGAGAGGTTTGAGATCTTGGCTATTTGTTTCATTGGCCAAATTTTATAGATCTTGTCATCTTGACAATGAAGTATGCGGGCTGTATGTGGAGTCAGCCTTCATTTTCTTTTGGCTATGTTCCTTTGCATGTACCTTTATTGTATATGATTGTACAACAACCAAGCCTTATCTCACTAAGTGGAGTCAGCTACATGGATCAAATGCCATTGTGCTTTATCAACAACCAAGCCTCATTGTATGTGATTGTATTTATAATTTTTTAATAAAATATTCTAGAGTTAGTTTGTGTATGTTTGTTTAACTAAGTTATAAAACATGTCGATGTTATTGATTTCTTGTTTCGAAGAAGGGAGTGACTTTTAAGTGTGTACACACACGCATAATGAAGTTTAATACTTGCAGATTTATTTGTCATTTCTTCCCAATTATTATATATTTGTCACTTCCACCTGTTAAAGTAGTAAATAATAATAATAATACAATAAAAGAACCTGGGGCAAACCTTATGGTTGAATGCTGGTAATGAAATATAGTCTGACTCCAGGAGAGATTGCTTAGATTGATAGATTGGCAGGTGACAATACAAATCACCCTATAGTATAACGTTAACTGATAGTGTAATCAGTAATCACTTCTACTTAGTTCATGTGATGTGCTTAAAATGCTTTGATTACTAAGAGTAAATTAGTCTTTAGAATTGTTATGGGATATGATAGTTTTGATGGCCTCTCTTTGGTGTTCTGCTCACTAGTGTTCTGCTTACTACTAGAGATGCAGAGCAGTTGTCAAATCGTGAATCGAATCGCAAATCGGAAGTTCTATTTTCCGAATCGTGAATCGAAACGTATCGTGAATCTTACGATTCACGAACAATTATTCAAAATAGCATAAAATACATTTTTTACATAATGAAACACTTAAAAAACAGCTAGATATTAGTATTTTAAAGTCAAAAACAGCTAGATATTAGTATTTTAAAGTCAAAAACAGCTAGATATTTAGTATTTTAAAGTCAAATAACTCATTATGCAGCTAACAATTTGAAATCTATACTTCAAAATAAATCAAGATTCCAAGTCATATAATTTAACATCTTTATTTAACAAATAAACTATATTTTTTTCTCTACTGTCCAACAATTTAACAAATATTTCCCTAACTTCATCTGGAACACTTGTACAAGCATTCACATTCTCTCTTGTTCCAGCAAGATGGTGTTTCATCCTTGCAACACCACCCCAGCAAGTATTGAGAACAATATTTGCATTTAACTAAAAGTCTATGTGGAGGGATGCTTTCACAATGGTTCCATGTTATGTCACAATCTTTCCTTTTTTTTTTTTGTTTGACCCATTGTCCCTACACCCCAGATAGCACAGCAGAACTGTTAAAAAAAAAAAAAACGCAATAACGCAGCACAAAAACAACAGAAGAGAGGGAAAAAATAATTACCAACATGGCTGTCCGCTGTCGCAGGTGGGGACCAAGGCAGCACCTTTTCTGCTATTTAAAATATGAAATAGTGACTGGGATTCGTATATAACAAATGGCAAAGTCAAAACGGCAGTTTTTCTCTCTTTTTAAAAAAAAATTGAAAAAAAAAGTGTTTGTTAGGGTTTTTAAAAACCCGGTCACGCAAGACCCGATCTGCGTCCTTGCGCGATCCGCGTCTTGCAAAATCACATGTGATACTCTCAGAATCGTGATTTCTGGCGATTCTGAAGCGATTCCGGCGATGCACAGAAACGAGTAGCCCTGCGATTCACATTACCTGGGCTTGGACTCGCATTGAATCGCACAAATCGAATCGTGATTCGTGAGATTCCGACTACGATGATGCAGAGAATGGAGAGCACTTTTGTATTAATTTTGATGTTGGTCTTTTTCTTTTTTCTGTTGATGTAATGGTTAAATAGGATAACCATCTCAGCTTTAGCTCAGGTGGTTGGGGTGGGTGCGGGTTTGGGTAGAGGTCTTAGGTTTGAATCCCTATGTAATAAATAATGTTTAGGGAGGATATCTTATACCCCTTGCTTGTAATTCTTCTTTCCATCAAATGAATGTCTTATTAAAAAAAATTAAGCTGTGTTATATATGAATGGTGCTGGTTTTGGTTATATATACCTTGCATTAGGCTACTGCTAGTCATTGCCAACTATGATTTCTTTGGAATGTTTTGTTGGTTTGAAAATTGATTTTATAACTATTGTATGAGGGGCAAAGTCATGGTCGCCTTTGGACATACTGAAATGGAAGATTGGTTGTGGACCTTGTGGCTTTGACCATATTAGTATATTACTCTTATGGAGGATTGGGGGAGCAGAGTTTTACTGATAATGTTGTTTGTCAGTGTTATATACTGGCTTTGAAATTATTATATCTGGCTTCGGTAATATACAAAAAAAAAAATAACTTTTAAAGAAATGTTAGAATGTTTATCCAACTCATTGTGTTCCTTATTTTTCCAGGGAGGGGGAATTCTCATCAACTGCATGTAAGATCCTTTTTCCTGTGTATCAGCCTCTCCTTTCTTCTTTGTAGCTGAAGTTAGCATTTGACTGAATATGTTATCTTTTACCGGAATGATGAGATGCAGATCATGATGTACTGGGACAGCATGCTATATTTGCCGAACATACAGCTGTATCATCTGCTAATCATCCTTGCCCATATATTACTTACTTTGGACCAATACATCCCTCCTCCTCCAACTCTGGTGGAACTGTTTCAGAAGCTTCTAATTTCAACCACTGGAATGGCTCATCTGTACCGAGTGACATGCCAACCTCCTACACATTTCCTGCTGTAGATCTTCATTATCACAGTTGGGAACACCATTCCCCTCCTTTCTCTACAGCCAATAGTCGTCTAGTTGCTGCTGATCAGCCCTCAGTATCACCTGGTAGTCAAAGGCCAGCCAGGGTTGGATCAGATGTACCAAGATCAGGATCTTTTATGCATCCCTTCCACGTTGGTCACAGGTACCCCTTTAGAGTTGATGGACCTCAATAAAATACTTTCATGTTTGAAAAAGTATCTTGCTTAGCTTACTTGCTCAAATGTTGCTTGATGTGAGCCATACTCATTCAGTCTTTTGGCGCCAAATACACAAGAATTTGGGTTATATACAACTAACATAAAAAATAATACTAGGCTTCTTTTACTGGCTGATGGTAATTTGCTCAGGTGACATTCAATGCATGTGATTTCTGCAGTTCTGCTGCCAGAGCTGGGAGCTCAGTTGCTTCCTCAATGATCCCTCCTTATCCAGGCAGCAATGCTCGGGCCCGTGATAGAGTCCAGGCTCTTCAGGCGTACTATCAACCGCAGCAACCTCCTAATTCGACGACAATGCGGACTCCTATTACTTCTGGTGCCCGAAGATCCAGCAGTCATGGTGGATCAGCTCAATTAGCACCGGTGGCCACATCACCAGACCAAAGTGGTGGCTTCTTCTTTATCCCATCAGGTTCATCAGGACGCAATTTTCAAGAAGAAAGCCATATCCCGAGTCGCTTCCATGCTTGGGAAAGAGACCACTTGCCTTCATTGCCATTGAATCATGTTGATAGAGATTCAGGTTGGAGAGCACACCACCAGGCTGCCAGCAGGTCAGACCCAGGTATCAGGTCCAGCAGCTTTCGTTTAAGGCATGGATCAGAGAGGATGCCTTCCCAAAATCGGTGATATACTTGTGTCCTGTTCCCTGTGAAGCAAACTACCATTACTATGGAAAATCAAAATTTATGTATGCTTTGAGAAATGTTACATAATGCTTTGGCCTTTGGGTCTGTCATGTCATGGCAGACTATATACTCTGGCTGGCCCCCAGAATTGATGTTTCTGGCAGCCACGTGGCAGTGTGATGGACATTGGCTTCCTCTAGTTTCTTTGCCTTGGAGGGCATAAAATAAGATGGTATCTAGTTGGGAAAATCAGGTTTTTTTGTGAAGAAATACTGGGGCATTATCATTTCAAGTGATAAATCAAGTGGATGAGAGCAGCTGTTGTTGGATTTGTAATGGTCAACTATTTATGTTTGGTAATATCGCTCGTGCACATGCTTTGTACTGAGAATACGAGTAATTTTACCTCTCCTCCGTGGCAAGAGTGATTATAGACTGTTTTGCAAGAAGTGGTCCATGGTACGGTACTCGCATAAGAACTCCTAGACCTCGGAATAATTTTAGTTCAAGGCAGGTTTAACAAAATAAATCTTTTGTCAAGTGGTTATCCTATTATAACATATAATTACTTAACCAATAAATGAAAAACAAGCCATTTAACCTCCAAGTTATTACCTGTCTGCATTCATTTAACCAGTTGATTTTTTTTAATCATTTTTATCAAAGGTAATGTAAATTCAGGCGGTCCGAACCAAATTACAGGTAATTGGATAGAACCTACAAATCTTATGATAAATTTCTATAACTTTTGAATTTTGTGGCAAATCTTTGCAATAAATAAAACTATTCAAATTTCCAATAAAAAGCCCATACTTTATGTATGTTTTGAAAAATTTAAATAAATTTTACCAATGATGATTGATTCAATGGTAGGTTCGAAATGTGTATTTCTAGAAAAGTTTTGGGTTTGAATTTGTTGGAATCCCTATTTGATAGGCAATTTGTAAGTATCCTTAGAATGAGGTAACTTCCTCTCCTAAACTTTCTTTCAAAAACAAAAAAGTTAAATAAAATCTTGCTAATGTAATGTAAGTTTCAATTGCCCACATAAAATTACAAATGGTGGCACGTTACTTACAAACCTTTTGCTAAATTTTGATATTTTTTGTAACTTCGTGCAAAAATCATGCAATCCCAATATGTTCTTAAAATCTTTAATAATAAATTTCACACTTTGTGTGTGAGTTTGGAAAAAAGGAATAAGATAGTTTAAGTGACCCTAACAAATATACAGATAGTTGCAAAGGACTTAAAATTATTATGTCCAATTATAGTATCTTCCGTATGTTAATTACTGTTAAATATTTGCAACTTCAAAATATTCTTCAGAAGTATAATAAAAAAATGCGATACTTTCTGTAAGCTTTGTGATGTTTACAATAAAATATCAGTAAATGGCAGTTCAAAGAAATAAATTTCGTAGAAGAATAATATATATACAAAAGTCATTACTTTTGTGTTCCATTAAGACTTGTGACATGTCCTAATTTTAGAATGGAGTAATCTCCCTTTTCCTTAAGCTTTTATTCAAAAAAAAAAAGTCATTAATTTGCATATGTTTAGTTATAACAATATATAAATTAATAACGAAATTGTATAAACTTGTTCAAATAAACAACTCACGTCCTTCATCGTAAATAAAATTTTACACGTCTGTAAATGTTGAGCAAGTTTAATCTTAGGTAATTTTAATACAGATACATAATTCATTTAAGATGGCAAAAGTTATTAGTTTTGAGAGAATTAAGTAAATATCTAAAGATGATATCTCCCTTTGGTCTCCTGATTAAACTTGTGTGAGAAATGCCAAATTTTAAACCATACTGCTACAACATAATACACCACAACAGAATTGTAAACAAATTACGTAGTTTCACAAAATATCCATAATCATAGAAATTGGCTGTTATGTGAAACTCTTTAAAAGCTCCAGACTTGAGTGACATATGCTTATTTGGATTAGGTTTTTCTTCTTTTTTTTTCTATCCCCCTCCCCCATGACCAAAAAAAACAGATTAGGTTTTTCTACTGCCAACAAAAAAAAATATTCAGGAAAAATTTTCGGTGAACTAAAAATTGAAAAAAAAAAAAAAACACCCCAGAACTAACTTAAAAAAAAATTTAAAACTTCTAAAAAAAGAATATACAAATACATAATATCTATAAATAACTTGTGTAAAGCACAAACAATTAAAAAAAAATCAAATAACATATTAATCCCTAAATTTTGTACTTTGCTCACAATTTATTGTTTGATTTAAATTAAATGTATGTTTATGTCTTTAAATTATTCAAACTCTTTTTACATTATTCTTTTTGCTGTTACTTTAAAGAACTAATGTTCGGAGTTTGGATAATTTAAAGTTTAATCATACATTTAAATAAATCAAAAACTAAATTTAAGAGCATACATTTTAAAAGACCAAATATTTTTTACTCTAAAAAATATGCTAAATTTTAGCGAGGCTGTTCAAATTTTGATGTGTCGCCAGTGTCAGATTAAATTTAAACAACCCACTCCTTTCTAAAATTGGGTAAACATATAAATTTTAAATTTCAGATATTGAAAATGCAAGGGTCCTTCCTAGTTTGACACAACCAGTCTATGAATGCCTAGATAGACCTCGGTATGATCATCCTTCCTGATGCTGTAGGGCCGTAGGGTCCTCCATGCCTTGTATCGCTATGGTTTTCTTTATCGTTTATCTTTCGGGCTTAGGCACCTTTCAGTTACCCAAAAACTGTAAGACAGATGGTACACTTGATATCCTCTCATGAAATTTTCAGCCCTAATTTTAAGGTCCTAACAAACTTGAGTGAAATAATTTGAACAGAACCATAATAAAATGCTAAGGAAAAAATCGTGCATGAGTACCGCCAAACGACAATAACTAGCCAATCCAAATTGGTTTAGCTAATATCACGGGCTCTCGAAAGTATGGTAAAAGTAAAACCACCAAGCATCCACGCCAGGATAGAACTTAACGTAGCCCAGCCATAGCGTGCGCAAACGACTACTTGGCATCTTGAGTTGATACTACAAATCAATTCAGTTCTGGTTCCAATCATCCACTTTGAATGCACTACAGATTTGTTTCCCCTATCAAATTTAAAATTCATATACAAAACTAGATGGAGCTACATATGAATCTTAAGTGTCCTAACGTTTCAACCATAAAATTAAAAAAGCACAGAAAATGCATGCTCAATAGCGGTCTCGAGAGTCAAACAGTTCGGCTGCGTTCAGATCTCACCTGTCAATCAAATGCATCATAAACACATCAAGGAACTCTTAAGAAATATAAATGGGAAGTTTATAATCAACTACATGAATGATTAGGAGTTCGGGGACAATAAACATACCGAAGGCAAAGGAGATTGTGACAGGCTTCTTGGACTTCAGCTAGCACTGCAACTCTTGCTAGGTGGAGGCTGCACGGTGTACACAATGCCAAAATCATATTATAGAATGAGTTCATGTTGACAACAAACTATCCTTCACATTTAAACCCTTACAGCCCGTTTTCTCCTTGGTTATTGCTTTGGCAGAAGTCATGTCAAAAGGGTAAGGTCATGGAAATGTCAAGAATAACTTAATACAACCGTGCATTTTCATTCCATTCCGTCCCTTTCTAAATAATCTAAAGTAATGCAAGTCAGATAACACTTACAGATGAATTTGGAGATCTGGATCTTGACCGGGATCTGCAAAAAATTTTAATGAACAAAACTCAATTCAATATCCAGAATGATCCATGAAAATGTTTGATCCACGGGTCCAATATTCCACATCAAAGTTACCATAACCAAATGGAAGAAATTAATCTACCACAAATCTTGAGCAGCATCCAAGTGGAAAAGCAATTGAACCCAGTACCACATGTCTATAGTCTCAACAATTGCAAAACAATCTACTGCCAGAAGTGCATGATACCTTGGACCAAATAAGGGAAAGATATAACCAAGCCAGTATAGCAAATAAGAGAAATCCTAAAGAGAAGGATAAGATTGACCCCAGAACCTAAAAGCACAGGTTATGTTGACGCAGTTTATGGATTGTAACACTGCTGATTTGCAATTGTTGGTACCAATAGCATTTAGTTCACGGTGATCCAGCTTTTAGATTGCAACTCATCCATCTACAATCATCCAGTCTACAACAAAGGCAGGCCATGCCTTTCATCAATATATCATTACCGTTATCATTAGTCAGTATTAAGGTGCTCTACAGGTGCTCATCAATAAATCGGTATTACCTCATACCACAAATTGCAGGCGTTTGAGCACCACATGCCATCAAGATCCTAACATGCAGTCCCCAGGTCGCCGCAAAAATCCACATCTAGAAAACAAGAGTCAACCCTAACGAACATTGTACAATTAGTGGCCAAGCTGATGAACCTCTTTACCAATGCCCCCTCCAACTGTGCTGACAAGTCTATGTTACAACATTAGGTTTTATAAGAATAACAAAGTGGATGGCATATAATAAAATGTTCATTAATTGATTGGATATTACAAGGAAACGAGATGTCCCCTCCAACTTGCACCAAAAGGAAAAAGAGAAAGCCATTCAATTTGAGACACAACTAGCAACATCATTTTGAGACACAACTAGGAATTTCATAATATTCTAGAAAAGCAAAACATAAAAGCACAATCCAACCCCAAAAGAAACTGAATGACAATGTGCTACCATATGGATCCAGAGAATCTCAGGCAATCAAAATTGAAGGCCTTTCTTAATAAAATGTAAAATAATGGGATGATATTATATCCTTATAACACCAGAAGATGTTTCTAAGAGTTTTCATTCCTATCTAGAAAATGGTTGAAAACTCAACTGCAGAAATCCTACCAAATCAGGAGAAATGTGGAAGAAATTGAGCAATTGCATAGAAGTCAACCACATACAGGTGTGAAAAGGAAAAAGAAGCTTCCAAAAATGCAGAGACATGGCTGAAGCTCTAATTTTTTTTTTAAAAAAAAGGAAAATGCCTAGATAAGAAATCAGCTAATTGTTATCATAGTTGCCAGCTCATCTCAATAATTTTTCCATCATCTGAGGTGGGTAGGAAATCACCAAAATTGCTATTATACAGCAAGAAACTGATTACCCAATACGTATAACTCTGCTAATACAAAAACAATAATCTAAGAACTTGCAGACCATATGAAACAAACTCTTTTTGTTTGTATTATTAATAAACTAAGTTATCATCTCTCCTTAAGAGAGAATGGCGAGAGGAAGCACTTGATCTCAAAGCTCAACTGCAGTTCTGCCTGTCCAACATAGTTGAAAAAACATGGCTGAATACCACCAGACAGATGCATGATAACCAAAGCAAGCAGACATTCCTGGCTGGGCCAAAAGTTGGCGCAATTTGATTTATTTACATAAGCAGAGCTTGGCTCAAAAATACCACAAATACAATTGTAAAAAACGAAACAAGCTCTCAATTAAAAAACTCAAATAGACAAATGATAATGCAAAATTCTAAACAAAAAACTACAAGCATCTGCAAGCATTAAAAAATATCACAGAATTCATGGGAACCAATTTTATTATTCCTGGTGGTGTACGACAACCATAGTATGTATGATGTAGTCCCCCTCTCCCACTCTCCAATAATTTGGATATGTTTCAAGGGAATTATCACAAAAAAGCCAGACAGGAAAGGCAAAAAGTTTTGCACCAAGGAATTTAATCTTGATTCACCGTAGGTGTAAAAAAAATGTTTTACATTCTCAGTTGACCATATGATACCACCTATTTAAAAAGCTGTTAAAAACTTAATACTCCAAGTGAAACACCTTAGTTACTCTAATGATGTGACACTCCTATTCACTAACAAGGTGAATCAAATTTAAACTTATCTATTATGTAGAAGCATAAAATCCATACAAATTCAAATCAGAAAGCACAAAACTAAACATATATCAAGACTAAGTAGAAACTGACCTTGAAAGAGATAATGAATGTCGGGAGTGTTTTGCTTTTGGAGACAAACTGCAAAATATGTACACTTAGTCAACTCTTCAAAATTACCAAAAATAGAAACCATATAATACTTCATCAATGCAACCAAAGTAAACCTTCTGCTCCTAGTCCTGCCACTATAGCTAAGGCTTCGACTGCGGCTTCGACTTCGTGACATATATGGACTGTGGCTGGGGCTTCTAGAATAGCTCCTCCTTGAATCACGACTGAGACTCCTAGAATAACTCCGTCGATCATATTCCCTCACCTGGACCAACCAGAGAGATATGTGAAGGAAAACAAGTACATAAATAGAAAGCAGAATGCAGCCAAATATAATCTCCACACACCCGTATGTATGCCCGAGAGAAGGCATTTCGGAATTCTGAGTCATCAAGTTTCCTGATCTGTAAGACAACAAAAGATTATTGATGTAGAACTACAGTACTATTTAAAAAGATGACAGTCATAAAAAATCCACCTCATGGGGGCCAGGCAAGTAAAAGACGAAACTTAATAATTATTAGATGGTATTGATACAGGTTTAGAACACTTACAGCATATTTCATATCATCATAATTGGTATAATCCACTATCCCAGTCATGCCTACATACAAATTATAGCAAAGTTAAAGAATTACGTTGTGAAAATTGTAACATAAAAATCACCTCAGAGTTTATAAAAACATTAAATTACAGGAAGTTGCAATGCAAAGACAATTGACATTGTTTCCAAGATTTACAGTCCCCTAAAATAAATCATGCACCAACATCAATATCACCATTTGAAATTACCAGAAAATATAACTCCTGTAATAAGCACTTTAGTTTGAATTAATTGATTCTTTTTTATTATTCAGCCCTTTGTAGAGCCCATCCACATGTCAATCTCAACAACTTCTTGACTAACCCAATGTATTAAAGCCTTCTTAAGTATATCTCCCTATGACCCAATATCTTAATATTCTAGCACAAACTGGCCCTGTATTTTCGAAAGAAAAATATCCAAACTCTTGCTAATCAAATTTGCAATCAAAATAAAACTTAAGCCAAAGTAGATCTTACTCACCACCACGTTCACGGAAGACTTGAGAAAAACACACATCACCAGCTTTACGCATGTGATCCTAATCATTTAACACTCAGATCAGTAAATATTGTGCATTAATTTTCAACCATTACAATGACTTCAACATAAAATGTCATGAATCCCCTGTCATGAAAAAAATATGGCATATGTCAAATGGTAGTAAGAAGAATGAGCCAATCCATACTTTCAGGTCTTGCCATGAGGCTGAAGGAGGTAATCCAGTGACCAGAACTACAAAAAAGAACAAAATAGGGTCAACATAAACATTCTCTTCGGGTACAAATAGAAAATAAAACAACAAGAAATTAGCCTAAACTAATATATAAAGCTATACAGCTACAAGACTTATATCAAGATACCATACATACCACGATAGTCAGAATGCCTGGAAACTCCACGGCTACCACTGCTAGCACTATAACTACTGTAACGGTCTACTGATGATGAATATCCCCGCCCACCATGTGCAAGTTCAACCTACAGTAACAAATAGAAACCAAAAGTTCACAAAAACATTAGATAGTGTTCCATATAGACCAGAAAAATAAAAAGGAAGAAAGGAAATATGCACTTACTCGTAAGCGAAAACCGTCAAAATTGTAACCATCTCGATAACGAATTGCATCTTCAGCATCACGAGCATCCTCAAACTGCAACATATAATGTTCAATAGATATAAGATAGAACAAGGGACCTACAAAACCTGAGAAATACCCCCCTCACATCCTTCAATCATGAAGTCTAGACATACCTCCACAAAAGCATAACCTGGTGGTCTTGGAGGGATCTTCAAATCGATGTCAAGGATAGGACCACACTGAAATCAGATGATGAAGAAAGCAATAAGTGAACAAATGCAATGTAAATCCAGATCTACTAATCTACAACCATATTTCAAAAGAAATCTTTTGAGTGTGTGTGTGACTATGAAAGAAAATGAAGTGGAAAAGTGCTACTTAATAGAGAACAATAAGGATTCTGTACTGACTTTTCCTACCATAACTTTTTCTAAAACATATTATGCTAATCAAACCATAACATGTCCAAATGCTGAACTAATCTAAAAGAAATTGCTCAAGAAAGTGATGTTTAATGCTTAAGATACCAAAACTTCATGAAGCGAACAAAATAAACATCCAATGTTCAGCAAGGAAGCAATTGACCAAGTATTTTTAGCTAGAAATGCATTAAATAAAACAATAAACATGAGGCCCAAGTTTATGTTTTTCAGCATTGAAGTTAATAATACATATACCGATATTGAATATAAGTACCTTGTAGAAAAGATCTTCTACTTCTCTCAAGCGAACATCACCAGGAAGATTGCCAACATAAATTGTGCGACTTGATCGGCCACTCATTTTTTCCTAAAGCACAGTTGAAATTACACACACATGCATTTTTCCATTAAAAACAAGGCACATAAATTCCCTTTCGTTATATACAATACCCAAATAATTTAGTTAAAATTTACTAAAATAAACATATTTTGACAAAGCAATGCCCAGAAAAAAAAATTTACTAAAAAATTCATATAATTTAATAGAGAAAAGCATAGATTGTTCATTGCACATAGCCGTTAACAACATGAGTAAAATCTTTAACCAAGTAATGAGTATCTTTCAATTTTCTTCCGTAGCTAAATCGCATAATATGGAGGAAAACCGCAAATACCATCAATGCACGCGAGACAGGCATCTAATGAAAGATACCGTCTCATTAAAACAATTCATAGGAAACTGTCATCAACATGACCAGTGAAATGAAATGAAGCGGAATTGAAAACAACGAATCACTTGGTGACATGTTCGCCCCGAACAAGAATCGGCCTAATTAAATTTAAATCTATGGAATAGCTCGATTTATGCTCAGAAAATATGCGAGAAGAATAAATTGAAAAAAAAATCGGAAAAAAGAAGAAACAGGAGAATCTCGAGAATGAAAAAATCGCAATGAAAGAAGAAACAGAAGCAAGTAAAAATGGCAAAATATCCAAAACAAAAACAAAATTAACAGAATAAACAAATAATGAAAAAAATTTCCACCAAGAAAAGATTGAGAATTATGGGAGAGAAGAGATAGAGAGGGCAAGAAGATGCATACCCCAGATGAAAAGAAAGAAGGAGAAGGAAAGAGCGGTGTGGAAGATGAGGTACTTTCTGGAATCAGAGTTTGAGGTTGAGAGAGAAAAAGACAAGGCGTCAGCACACTAAACAACAGTTATATCGCAAGGTTGCAATTGTGTGGTTGCACGTTCACGGTATTCCATAGTTCCAAAATTATGATCACATCCAAGCCGTCCACTGTTTTAAGACTTTTCAAAAGTGTGTTAGAGATGACAATTTGGTAATGAATCAAGGAAGATTTTTGCCCAATCCAATCTCTTCTTGTATTTTAAAATATAACATAATTATTTTTTTAAATTAAAATATAACATAATTTGCCTATAACTGGCTCATGGTTTTTATCATAAAACTCGAATACGTTGATATGAAAATATTAAAATTCTAAACCTTTATTTTACTAATTTTTTATAAATATTTTAAATAAATTTATATAATGATTAATCATAAATTTTAAAAATAAATTATCATTTTATATAAATTTAAAGACATGTTTAAAGATATATATGTAAAATTAACTTTATTCATAATTTAAATAAATGAATTACAATAATAATATTTAAAATAAAATATATTTTAAATATAAGTTTAATAGTACAAGTGAAGATAATCATTTTAAATACTCATATCCTATAAGAAAATATAATTCTAACTGTCTCTAAAATTTGCAGGATAGGTGCCTCGAGTACTTGCGAAACAATAATATTTTGTCAACCCTAAATATGTTTGTAACATTGAATAGAAAAATTAAAAAAAAAAAAGGGAACGTAAAATTTTTATTTTAATTAAATATTTTTTATTTAATAATTTTTCAGACAAAAAAATTAGAGATTATTCTATATTTTTATTTTTTATTTTATTTATTTTTATTAGTATCTTAAATGGTATTGTTGTGTCTCTTAACTAGTATTTTTTATTTTTTATTTATATAATTATCTTATCAATTAATTAACTATAATTTTATTATAATTGTAAATTAATTACTTAAATAAAATTAATTTAAAAAAAATAAAAAGATAATTTATTTTAAAGCACATGTAATTATAAAATATATTTATAAAAAATATTTGTATTTATAATTTTATTTTTTATTTGTATTTAATTAATTATTAATAATTTTTTAAAATGTTAAAAATTTGAAATTAAAGAAAAAAAATTTAAAATCTCTTTATAATAGTATAAATTTATTTTTTTAAAATTTATAAATAAAAAATAACACATTTTATATTTTTTTGTTCAAAATTTTCCATCAATATATACCCTTACATTATGAGTTGAAGTTGGCAAATACTTTCTAGAATATAAGTTATTTTTTATTTTTTGGCTAACCTTGACGGTAAATAAAACTAATGGCCAAAAAGTTATTAATAAAATTCAGATATTACTTCATTTGTATAATTTACATAAGTTGATATTATACATAATAATTATAAATATTGTAGTATGTAAATTTTGAATTGTTACATTTCATCTTGATAATATATGTTATACATGATAATTGCATTTATTGCATCTTCTACGTAAAATGATCAATAAATTTTTTAAAAAGTAATCACAATTGTTAGAAATGTTTCCCATAAACTAAATATAAAAATGTAATATTCCTCGAAATTTTCATAAACTTTTTTAATAATTTCTTAAGCAAACTAAATGCATTATTAAATTGTTTTAAAAATATTTTTTAATAAACCAAAATTAAAGAAATATGCATCTATCTTATTTAAAGATTTAACTTTTTTAAAATAAAGAATTTACTTTAAAAAATAATATCAGTTAATTTAAATCTTTAATTTAAATTACATACAAAATTATCGTTCATTTTTAATGTTTATATAGAATAATATATGATATTTATAATTTCATTAAGTATGATATTTAATAAAATATTGATTCTTATTTATTAAGATTTTAATATCCTTATAAAATTAAAGAGCAAAAGAATCCCCAAATAATAAAATCAAATATTTAAAATTGTCAATATCTAAATTAAAAATTAAAACCATAACCATATAAAATTATTTTATTATTATTCAAATAGTAATGTTATATTTTTTTAAATTCATATTTTTAGTAATTCTTTTGATATATAATAAAGAAAATATTAAATAAAAAATAAAAATATTTATTATTTTAAAAACTTAAAATATATTTAATTTTTCTTTATTAGATGATTAAAAAATTATTATAAGAATGACTTAAGTAGATATTTATTAACGCGTCGCGTTAAAAGATTAAAAATAAAAATTTAAAATTTAAAATTTAAAATATATTTAATATTTTTTAATTAATTAAACTAATTTAATAAAAGATGCTATTTTTATTCTTCAATGAGACACGCCTTAGCAAAATTAATTATTCTTATTCAAACGTTACCAAAACGGGTTTTTGATATCCGGAAGGGTGAATTGAATCGAATAGCGAATAGAAAGCTTTTATGGCCCTGACGGCTGATGCAGAAGGTGGTTTTGTGAATACGGTGGGCGTCAAATGTCACGTGTCAGCAAACTCCACGCGCTCACGGATCCTGGGTTGGCCGAGCCATCAGTCGCAGGTGGTTTCTTTACGACTTCGTATTTGCTTCTTTTTTTCTCACCCGCAATCCCCATATAAAGCAAAAACCATAGAAACCCAACAAAAGAAAAAAAGGCAAAACCTTGGAAGCTGCCCCTTCTCCTACCCATTTTCCTTCTCAAATCTCGTTTCGCCCTCTCTTGCACGCTAAAATGGCGGATTCTAAGACCCAATTTGATTCTCTAAGGGGATGGGTCGTCGAGCACAAGCTGCGTACTGTTGGTGAATTTCTCAATCCCCCATCTTTTTTAGTTTATTTTGTTAGATTCTTTTGAAACATCTATTTCCTGGTTTACGCGAGAGTTTTTTTTTTTTTTTTGGTTTAAAAAGATCTTTATATTTTATCAATCGCTTTATTGTAGAGTTTCTGATACGATGTATAATTTCTTTGTGTTGATTTTGGGTGTTTGATTTTATTGATTTATTTTTTAAAGTTATCTAATTTGTTTCTTTTTTTTTTTGGTGTTTAATCTTTTTGGTTCTTTCAATGGATACCGGGATAAGGGTGTCTGTGGCTTAGCGGTATTGCGGGTTCATTTGCATACAATTGGTCTCGACCCAACATGAAAACCAGTGTCAAGATCATTCACGCGAGGTAAGTCACAGTTCCTGATCTTTTGACATACTGTTCTTCATTACAAATAATTTATCTCGATTTGTTTATCCGTAGAAGTAGCCTGCTTTGATTCGTCTATAAATCTTAGTGTAATGAGGCAATCTAGGTTATCATATTTGATTCTCTGAGGAGTTTATGAACAAACTGCGTACTTGCTATGGTTAACTGAGTATCAAAGAAACAATCTTTTCGTCGCCGTGAAACTATTGGTCTTTCTAACTAATATATGGTAATGGTTCTGTGTTTGTCTTCTGATCCATGAGGTTGTCTGGTGTTGACTGAATGCTATGATTGGGTTAATGGTTCGTTCCAGTGGTTTTAAATTGTGGTTGCAGATGCTGTTATGTTGTGATTGTAGAAATTGTGGAAAAATGCGGGGGATGCGACTACAATTGCAGTCGTGTTGCGATCTCCCACACGGCTGTTGCGGCCGCAATTGTTAGGGACCACAATTTAAAACCATCCATGACCCGCTGGTTTTGTTCAGTGAGGTCTTTATTGTCACTCACAGTCTGCTTTCATAGCAACGCTCCTTTATATGCCTCCATTTTTAAAACTTTTGTAATTAAAGAAAGTTCAAACCATAAGAGAAAGCTTCCAACGACAATGTTTGTAAATTTGAACCAACTTAAAGTTAAATAAATTGCGTTTCAGTCTTTCAAGTCAAGTTGTACTCTTTCTTCACCATTTGTGATTAAATAATTTAAATTTAGCTTCAGAACTAGATTTATGTAACACCATATTTTCCTGATATCATTGTGCTTGCCATCTACGTTTCTTGGAATCTGTTATATCTACCCTTTTCCTTATTTTCATATGATATAATGCCAATTTCACATTTCCCATGAAGTTAATGATGAAAATCAGCAAGGAGAATTGAAATATAGCCCCCTGTAATAGGACACACTTTATTGGTATTTAGGACACGGATTGTTATAGGAGGCTTTGATTGTTTGGAAACAGTGCTGTAGTGTTTGGTGATTAATGTTTTTTTTCTGGGTTCTGCTTTCTGTTTTCTTTTTCATCCTGTCCTTCTTGTTGTATGAAAGATACGCTTTTCAATTTGTAATTACTCTACTATCTCGAGGATAAGGGTTAGTCTTTCAACCTATTCTAAGTAATAGACATATATGTGTTAGGTGTTGTAATAAGCGTGCTCCTCTCCCAGAGAGAGGATTAAAGTTCAAATTCTAGAAAAGGCACTTGTTGAGAGGGCCTCTTGTTTGCAACAGTGCCTAATGGATTAGTCTTATAAGAATGCTTATGGGGATACCTGGTCAAAAGACGGAAAAAAAAACAACATATATGTGCATATGTCTGTAAATATGAATAACTGTGGAGGTTTTACATGATTTCCTGTGTTAAAACTTAACACTACTTTTTTTTTCCGTTGTTGCAAACCTTGAAGCACAGTGGGTGCATGTTGTAAGGCTTTTTGTTTTGAACTTGCTTTGGGACACCCTGCATAATTTCCAGCACATGCATCTTGCTAATTTTCTTCCTCTCTCTTATTTAATTTCAGGTTGCATGCACAGGCTCTTACACTGGCAGCATTAGCCGGAGCTGCTGTGGTAGAATACTATGATCATAAGGCAGGAGCAAAGGCTTCGTAAGGAATGCCAATAAATATAATGTAACCAGAGTCTCCTGAATTCTTTGTCCCCATCACATTTTTCTTGGTGGTTGCTTTGTAAGAGGGGATCTTACCATGCATATCTGATTGATTGGTATAGTATACCTATGATCGTTGCAAACAAATTTATGCTGTGAACCATTCATTCATGAAATAAAATATATTACTGGAAATTTTAGTAGCATGTATCAGAGCGAGTACCGAGTACATATTCTTTCTTGTCGGAATGGATTAATGTTGAGTGCGAGCTGCTTCACCTACATTTGTTGGCAATTTCTGCCCTTTGTAGCAAGATTAGTACTGTCAAAAATTTTGCACCGTTGCATTGCAACACATTATGCTTTGGACAAGGGTTCAAGTATGATTCAATTATAATGTAAAATTGTTTTATACTATTTATGTTTGACACTTTGTTAAAAGAATGGCTAAAATGCAAAAAATTTCTTCCAACGGCCTTTAAATTCAGTAACACGACTCTCTTACCATACTAAAACATGCATCTTAATACAAATTGGATTTTTTGTATGTGTAGAGAAAAATTTTTTATAGGGAGTCAATATATATGTTTTAATAAGTTTAAGGAGTTAAGTTATATCAAACATAAGGAAATTTTTAAAAATTATTTATAATTAGAGGAATTTTTTGTATTTTAGTGTATATTTGATATGAAAGTAAAAATAATAAATAAATTTTCATAAATAAGATTTGTATATAAAATTATATGTAAATCTCATCTATGAAACATTTTCTTTCATATTTATTCTCGTACCAAATATACTCTGAATCTAAAAAAATTTGATTATGATATCACATATTCAAAAAGTTAATCCTATCAAATGGTCGATCAAATTTAGCCAAAGGTCTTTGTTAAAAAAATAAAAGGGTCCAGGACTTATGAAGGGGAGTAAAGATGGGTTAAGTGTGGGGGATTGGATTAGCTGCAAACTATATAAACTTTCAAGACGGAGTTTGAGGCTGGACTCCTTCTATTATCAAATCGGGCCAGCGAATTTTGTTTGCCAGCCCTTATCGTGAACTCCTCCTCCAGGGTAGTTGTGAAACATTTTATTTAACCATATGTTTGGAGGAAGACCGAAGAAAAAAAAATTATATGTTTTGGAGAAGAAGAGAGGAGAGAGTAAATGTTTTATGTGATTTTTTTTATTATTTGAATTTTTTATAAAAGAAAAAATAAGATATATTTATATATGTTTCTAAGGCTTTATATAGTTTTTCAAACAATGTAAAATGATTTTTATTAGTTGATTTTGATTTTCAACAAATCTTTATTTAGAGTGAAACTATAGAAATCAATTTGCATTGTTTGATAACTATATGGATTTTTTAAACGATTTTGAGCTGTAATAGTAAAGTGAATTTTGAAGTGGAACCAATGAGTAATTTAAACTAATTTTTATTAATATTTCAAAAAATTTCAAGTTTAGATATTTTGAATAATTTTAAAAAATCAAATAAAATGAAGAAAAATTGTTATTATTTTGTTACAAAAGGAGTTAAAGACTTTATGTGAAAAATGAAAAAAAAAGTAGGCTAAAATATAAGTATAGCGCAATTGAATTCGAATCAAGAGGTCTTCAAAAGAAAATTATTATTTAACCCATATTTTCTTCCTTTTCTCTTTTTTCAATTCTAGTTTGATTTTTCCCTTTTGGTTATTTAAACTTATTTAAAGTTAAAATTTTTTAAAATATTAATAAAAATGAATCATTGATATTTTTTCAGAATCACATAAAAATATTTCATTCTATTTTTATTTTATAGAATTTCTAAAAAATAAGAATATATATTTAAGATTTTGAGTAATTTCAAATCAGCTTAATAATTCTTTTAATTACTTAAAAAAATATTAAATACTTTTAAAAATCTCAACACATCAAATACCTATAACTTTTCTTTTAATATATTATATTTTAAGAAATTAAGAGGACTCCCTTCTATTTTTATTATTTCTAAGTGCCTCTCAATTTGCACTTTCTATTTTTAATTTATATAATAATTTTTTGATAGCTAATATAATTAATTTTTAAATTAATTGGCTATTAATTTGTTATATTTATAAATTAATTAATTGAATGAAAAGAAAAATAATTTTAAATAATTTCTTATGATTTTTAGATGTGTTTAAATTTCAAAAATAATTTCTTATATCTTCTTTTATAATTTTAGTTGATATTTTAATTATTATTTTAATTTATTAAAAATTGAATAATAATAACATTTAAAAAATTCAAAATAGGAAACTAAATAAGGAAAAACCCCATTATATCATAGTGCAACTTGTTCATAAATCAGGTCCGCTTATATTGACCCAATAAAAACTGTTAGGCCCATTTACATTGGTGACATTGTCTTTTTTTTCCTTACTGAGAATGAGACGAAACGGTGCATTTCGTGGTAGCAGACCAGAATTACGGTACCCAAACCCCATTTAAAGGACGACCAAATCCAAGCCCCTAATTACTCCACCATTCTCATCTGTCTCCCTAGCCGCTCGTCTTCTTCACTTTCTGCTGCTCTGTTTTCCTGTGGCCGACGGTAATCATCTTCTCTGCTCTATGCCTGTGTCTGCGTTTCTTCGAGAACAAAGTAAAATGGAGGCCTGTTTTTTAATCGTTTTTCACGTTCTTAATTGGTTGAGAATATTTGAAGCTGTAAGTCCGATTTGGGTAATATACCCACAGAGGAGGAACTGAGGAAGCGATGAGCGAAAATTTGAATCCCTGATGAATTTCAATTCAGTTTATTGATTTTCTGTGAATGCTTTTATGCTATAAAAAAATGTATTTTTTTTCGCTCATTTCTTTGTCATTTTGGACACGGAGGTCGACAATAATAAGAATAAAAATGAGTCGAGGAAGTGCAGCCGGCCCCAAGGGAAAGAAGAAGGGGGTGACATTCACCATTGACTGTGCGAAGCCAGTGGAGGACAAGATCATGGACATCGCGTCACTGGAGAAGTTTCTTCAAGAGAGGATTAAGGTTGGTGGCAAGGCCGGTGCTCTTGGCGATACTGTCACTGTTACCCGTGAGAAGAGCAAGATCACCGTTACGTCTGACAGTAACTTCTCCAAACGGTAGATTTCTTTTTTATTTGTATTTTAACTTTACATTGCTCGTGTATTGTAAATTGATTTTTTTTTTAACCTTTTGAAATTGAATCATTTGCTGAGTACTATTTTAATGAACTTTTGTTAATTCAGTTGCAAATTTTACATTTTAGTAATGGTAACCTTTTGTTATCAAAATGTGATTTTACTCTCATTCTTGTTTTTAATTAGACAGGTAGTTCCGGGGCAAGCTATACTTGTTTTTATGTTATGTTTTGAATAATTGTTGAACTATATGGTGCTTATAGTCTTCTGGTCTTTGTTTGGTTCGGATAATGAGTTGGCATGAAATTTATGGTATCTTGGTTCATTAGATTGTTGATTTTTTTTTTTCTAAATGAGTTTTTGGTTTTACATTGCTAAATGTTAAGACATTAGATAATGATAGTTCTACTTCTGATAATGTATACAGGCATTGGGATGGGAAACTAGTCCAGTGGGAATGGCAAAAAGCCTTGGATTATGGTATTGGCATCTTTATGGTTTTTTTTTTTTTGGTGTGTGTGTGAATGGATGCTCTTGAAAATGGAAGATATCTCTAGTTGCCCAACGTTTGATTCCCTCCTTCAAATCGCTTTGGTTGATTGTAATTGATTATTATGTTTTCCTTGAATGCATTTTCTGTTGCCAGATGTGCTATCAATAAAGACAATGAGTTCATTGAAGGTTGTTTGTGTTTCATTGAAGGTTGTTTGTGTTTTTATGGTGCAAAATGAGTACTGTATAGAACATATAGTAATTAGTAAACTATTAATGGATTGCTTTTATGTATGAAGTATGCTAGCAATCTTGCCTCACCTTATTCTCAACATCAGGACACGGATATATTTTTGCTCGTGATTTGACGTTTGAAATTACTGCCATTCATGTTGATTTTCATAAACCAAGGTCTGCATGTTGTTTAATATCTCATCTGGTTCCAGGTACCTGAAGTACTTGACAAAGAAGTACTTGAAGAAACACAATGTACGGGACTGGCTCAGAGTGATTGCTTCGAACAAAGATAGAAGTGTTTATGAACTGAGGTACTTCAACATTGCTGAGAATGAGGGAGAGGAAGAAGACTAATCGTGTGATCAGCATATTCACTTAAGAACCTTGTTTACCCATTTTCCCAGTGCTAGCTTCCCTTTTGGCAAGTATTGCTTGAGATACGTTGCTTTGTTTGCTTTAGTTGCAATTTAACAGTTTTGGTTATTTAAGAGTTGTGGTGCCATTGATGTTGGATTGGGAATAGAGTTCACCTATCATACTGTCAAGTTTCCACCTTTAGTACAATTACATTACATTATGTTCGTTTCCACGCTAATATTCAATGCGTTCAAAATTGCAAAATTATCTTACCTGCAAAAGATATATGAATACAATTTCATGTGTAGGTTCATGTGGTCAATAGTACCTCATTTCCCGTACATGTGCCTTTTTATTATCCGTTTGATATGCCTAAACAAGGACACATCCTTTTATCTCCTATTCAACCATGCCTGTAAATGGAGTCACCACTATCGTAAAATTTTAAGTCATTCTCCATTGTAGCAATGGATAGAACCATTCTACCTGGCCACAACATAATGGTCCTCACCCGCCATAAGTTTCTCGTAGCCACTGCTTTCTTGTACTTCGATGGCTTTTCTAAGGGTGCATTTATTGTTAACTTCTGTTATTATAGGGAGGCTCTAGGCTTTTAGACCAAAGTCATAGGAAGATCTGGTCTTGGAAATGGAACATACCTCCCAAGTGGGGTCCATCAAATTCTAAAGAATCAGATACTGAATTCTGCATTGACATAGTAGAACCAGTGCGTGCTATTCTCTGTTGTGATAAGTTATTTGCCAAGCATGAAGATTCAACCCGAGAATGATACACATCCTCATCACAAAATGTAGTGTCGTGTGCCCAACCCCTCTTTTTGGCTTCAATGATCGTTAATAAATTTGGGTATAAAAGCAATACCAAGAGCTATACCTTGCTGGAATGGGTTGTGGTCCTGGTGTCCTTCTTTAGCTTAAGGTTTCCTAACTCCTAAGTCCACAAAAATTACTTGATCTTGCACGGAATCTATGTGACCCAACCCCGTGAGAAAAAGAGATTTTATTTTTAGGAAGCCTTCTAGCATTCATGTAGGTGGGAAATCAAATTATTAATGGGATGAAAGAGGAACGAAAGTTGAGGCACAAGGATGTGAAGAAATGGCACTTTTCAGGTTCGGGAACACATCTTCGTCCTCGATGCTATCTTGAGGCACAGGGTAGGGTGAAAAAAGGGGATAGAGTTTGGCTGTGGATTCAAATGCAACAGCCCTGTTTGTAGGTGCATTTCTAAGCTTAAGCTGGATTATAACAATTTTTCAGATTTGATTCACGAGTTCCCCTGGATGTTCCACATGTAACTGATAACTGATACAAATCTGTTTCTCAGTGCCAACCTTAGAAGCAAAGCTAATGTGATTAAACCAATAATGATAGGTTGATAAAGAACTAATCAGGTTGTGTTCGAAAATTATGAAATACTGTTTATAATGGATAGTAAGCACGTCTGTTACTCTCAAGGTTGGCATCTAAATTTGTTTTATGCATTATTGTTCAATGAATTTTGTTCAAATTTTACTGCATATAACATGTTTAAACCAGTGATTCCATATAACTAAATAAATTCAATCTATCTAATCAAAGAACTCCTTCCCATTCTTTCTTAACGATTCCGTACCCTTACTCCATGCTTGTTCCAATTTTCAACAAAGCCTCTAACTTTCTATGCCTGATCTTAAAGTACCCAGCCTCTTCAGGGTTTGGCGTAATGTTTCCTACCACGGTCCAAATACTTCCCTTTCTCTATTGACGGCAAACAATTACAGTCCATTTCTTCTGAATTTCGAAAGAAGCGATGTCTACATAACTTTATAACCCTCAATATTTGTCTATTTTTGACATTCATTTTTTTTTTGGGGTCTATTTTAGAATGTCTATTTCAGACATTCTAAATTATGCCCGAATGTCTGGGATTTTTTTTTGGAGTTTTTGAAGCAAGTAAAAGTGTTTTCCAAATAAAAATTCAGGGTTTTGATCTGCAAAAATTGTTCTTAGACACTAATATCTTCACATCATTTTTTATACTTTTTGTTTGAAAAAAGAAAAATAAAAAGAGAGTATATTGAAATGTATATTTATCTTGATTTATTACTCAAAAAAATATAAAAATTATATAATAAAAATAATGTACAAATAATATTATTATTTAATTAGGCCCAAATAATGCCATGCATTGGTAAAGCAGCAAACGACTATATAGAGTAAAAAATGCTAAATTCTTTTTTTTTTAAGAAAAAATTTAGCTTGAAGGCGCCTTAATGCATAACTCTGAATTCAGCGAACACATACATGAAACTTACTGCTAACCTACTGCCAAAAAGCAAATGGGCTGAATAAGGATTGAACTTTCAATTATCAAGTTGCTAACCACTCTCTTACTAGTTATCACTTGATCCATCCAAAAAAATACTAAATTCTCTAACATAATGAGTAGCCCGAGCGGATTTTTTAAAAGTAATGCTCTTAGTTATTTAACATAAAGCTATCAAATATTTTTTAATTTCTTAAAATATTAAATATTTTATTTTTATTAAATTATTAAAAGAATTATTAAATTATTAAAAGAATTATTAAATTAATTATTCATGAGCTTCTTGTTCAATTGATGCCGTGAGGATAGAAGATAGAACCATACAAAGTACAAATCATGCCCTCCCTTATCTTCGATATTTTCCTTTGCTTCTGCAACCGTGTGACATATTGATAACCCAGAATAACTTCTTAGAACTTGGATATTTGTGCATTGCGTGTTCAAATGACACTGTATTTATTCCATCTCATCACTCTCTCTCTCTCTCTCTCTCTCTCTCATACCATTGCTTGCATTTTAAGGTTCTTCTACATTGGCAGCACTGTCTTCCTTTCTTGTCTTCCTCTCACACTTCAATTTCCAACGCTAGATAGCAACTAGCAACTGAGCTTTCTTACATGCAGAACTAAAAGGAGCCAGCAATAGCAACAGAGCAGAGTCCCCCACTTTCTAAGGCAAACTCGCAGTTCCAGTGCTGCTTGCTTAGGGAACCTTCTTTTTGGACTGTCAACCTCATTATCCACACGCCATCTCTTACCTTTAATACAACTCCACTGCCATCACATCCCATCCCGTTCAGGCTCAACCCTGTCTGTTTGCCTAAGAAATGACTCTGCAGAAGCACTCTGAGAGCCTCAGGCAAATGGAAGGGCAAGTACCACTTGATTACATCATCTTGTTCGTCACAGTATTGGGTCGAGCACTGTAGTCAAAACTCAAAACGGGAAATTTCTTACCTCCCTGTAATCCCTTTGATTTTATCATCTTCCTCTTTCATGTTAGCGCAGATAACAGAAACTCTTAAAAAAAACGAAAGATTTACTCACGGAAACTTGAAAGTTGCAAGTTTGAAACGCACAATGGTAGTGAGAGATAGCTATTTAACTTATTAGTGCTGATAACAGAAACTCCAAATGACTATCATCCTTTCTATAAAAGGCGAATTTTGTAACATCCAAACATGGCTATTTGACTAGTGAGAACTGCTCATTTGCAGTAATGTATTTGTTCTTGAAGCAATACAAGATTTCCACACTGTTGATCAGAAAAGCCAGTCTCATCATGTTTAGGAGATAGATAAGTAGTCCTTCATGCATTATGCAAATTATAAATGATGGTCAGCACCAGGAAACCAGAAACGGCAAACTGATTCAGTGTTAACGCTAGGTCAACAGCTGGTCATCTGGATGAAGGCAGTTGCTTGAAATTTGACGAGAACTTCATCCTTGTCAACAAATATACGCGAGCTTACCTATTTTTTAGGTGGAGAAAACGGGGTTAAAACTAAAAGCCCATATGTGAGCCTATCTACTCCTTGTTGTGAGCATCACATGGCCCTATGAGCTTCTTAAAAAAAGAAAAAAAAAATAGAACATAGTTTAAATTGACTTTTTCCTCGTTGTAATGGCCGAGGAAGCAGAGATAAAGGCAAAGCCCGAGAAATGGAAAAAATACTATTCACTATTCGGAGGCAAAAACAGCATTGGCCAATGAAGAGCAGTTCATGATGTCGTTCTTAGGTGCAGTGAAGTTGAGAGACTTGAGAGGCTTAGGTCCTCTTCCTCTCAGTCTGAAAAACAGATATTTAGCACTGTACGCCAACCTTCTTCCTTCTGCTTCTAACCTGCAGTTTCCTACACATTCCATTTGACCCTGCAAAAGACGAATTACATTCACATGCAATGCTCTGTTTCTGAAGGTAATACACAACTAACTTACAATAAGTGATATCATTCTACCAAAATTCAAACAAATTCGGTAATGCTGAGTTAGGAATAAGAAAGAAGAAGGTAGGGAAATCATGTTGGAGAAGGGGAGCACGTGCAGAATCAGATAAACTAGCTCGAGCTAGATTGGAATTGGAGAGAGACGTTGCACGTGCCCTGCTTCTCCAACAGGACCTGCCCACCAATCAAAGTTATAGTGAACCAAGCTGACAATACTTCAGTTGAGAGTGCATGAGAAGCTTGTGCATTTATATACTGGTTGTCAAGAGAGAGACGCAATGGGAGTGACGGGCTGAGTGAAAGGCAATTTAAGAGATTGAGTCTGAAGTGGGCATTCTTTAAAGACCCATATGAGCTAAAAAGAAGCAATCAACCCCTCCCATTTCAAAACCCAATTGAGAAGAGCTGAGGTTATGGCTCTACAACCAAGAATTCGCAAGTGCGTGACCAAAATTAATGACTTGTTTTTGGACAGTGTGATGCACATTGATGGTGGAAAGTTGGGCTTTTTTTTTTGGGGGGGGGGGGGGATGTGATAAAGTGGAGGGTTGCACTGGGGTGGAGAAGCTTGGAACGGATAGCATGGTATTCTAGATTTGACCCTGAATTTGACACACAACGCCAGGTGAATCTTATTCTTACCGGTTGAACAACCGTTTGATTGAATAAAGATGCACACATATCATTACGTATGTATGGGTCAGTTTTGTTGGACACTTTCTGCCGCCAAAAAGGGCAACCCCACCTATTTTTCTTTCCACAGTTTCTTTGGGGTTTTGGTTGCGGTGAACCCACAACTCAAATCTGTGAACAACGTAATCTTAAAGCTAAGCATTAAATTACTGTTCATCAGCAACATGTTTATTGTTTAATTTTACATGGCATCTCAAATGTTAAAGAAACGATGGCTAGGATGATCGAGGGCAATGACGGATTGGCCTATGAAGAAAGCATTGGTAGCTGGAGTGTGCAGTCTTTACTCGCTGGGCACTATAGACTGATAGCGGTGGAAAAAAAAAACCACAGATAAAAAAGGCAAAAAAAAAAAAGCAGAAACTGTAACGAATTCCCTTTGGGGTTGCGTGTCTTACCGGGATTCTATGCTGAAAAGTTTGTGATCAAACCATGGCACGAAGATTATCAAAAGCTAAACCACGCACGTATTAAATCAAATCTGGATTTTTCCCCCAGTATATAGTAAATATCGACATCCAGTGTTTGATATCATGAAAAGTTAATAACTCAATGTCGATTCACATGTTCAGCTCAGTGTCAAGAAAAAGTAAATACTCCAATTGGCTGTTCATGGTATGCATTTTCAAAAACCATATGATAAAATTACGTGTTAAACATAAACAGTGAATTGGAGGGCAACTCTATAATTTCAACTCTACAAAAGTATAAACTTTGGCTACCTTCTATCTTTCAGAACACGTTTTTGCATCTTCTTTTCAAGCTGCATCTCGTTTTAAACGCTACAGGAAATGTTGCTGGCAAACACAACACTGTATCGTGAGCGTCAACTTGCAATTTTATTTAGTGCTCCACCTTCATTTGTAGTCTTGGTCCGGACAATGTTTGTCTCCTGTAGTATCACTGTCATTGTGAAGTAATATATTTGGAAAATATCCTTGAGATGCCCTCAAATTTAGCTATGTCCGGCAAATTAAATAAATGAAAATGAGTAGTGTATTGTGTACACAGTCAGATTAATATGAATATATATCAAAAGTTTTATGCACTCTCATATTAATATAAATGAAAATAAATAGTACTACAAAATCAGAAAAAAATATTATGTATTCTCATATTAATATATTGAAATGTGTAAATTTGCGGGTTTAACCCCTCACGATAGTTGCCATGACTGGTGATGCTGTTGGCCCGAAAAAAAGCAAGTGAGACTGGTTCAAACTGTGTTGCCCTGTTGCGTTTTTTCGTTTCTATTCTATTTGCTAGACTATAAAGCCCATTTGACTGCAACATCTTTACACTTACTTCTTATCATAAAAATTAAAAAAAAGTAATTTTTTATTATTATTTAAAGTAAATGTATAAAAAAAAGTATAAAAGTAACATTTTTTATCAGTACTACATTTTTAATAAATATTTGATAATAAAATATTTAAAAAATAATTTATTTTTAAAAATTCTTTCATTAATATTTTGATTATAAATTATTTTAAAAATAAAATAAATTAATTTAAATGTACCTTTAATTTATTTTTAATAAAAAACAAGAGAAACCTCTTAGACAATATCTTCGTGATTATAAGTTGAAAATCCTGCAGGTAAAGTAAACGAAAGTTTGCCAGTGGTCTCTTTCCCTATGGTCAAATGTCTCTCTCGCCCGTCGTTAATGTCTAGCAATAAGGGAGAAAAAGCAAACACAGTAGAAGGGATAGATGAATAAGAAGAACAGGAAACAGATTGAAAAAAACAAAAAACAAAAGGAAACAAGGAAAGAAAGGGATTGAAATACTTTTGAATTTTCAAAAATAAATAGACATGATGCCGTGTCCATCATCGTGAACTCGAGTGTATACGCTAACACATCTCACAGTAACAAGGGTTCCGTCAACTGTTTCAATCGCTTTGTTTGTTTCTTTTCTTTTGTTTTTGTTTTTTTTTATTTTTATTTTTTATCTACTTCTTTTTTTTTTCTCCGCTCTTGAAAATAGGCATTAGACATGAACGATGGAAAGTAATATTATATTTTTTAATTTATTTTTTAATAATTATTATAATAATTAATAAAAAAATATATTAAGTTAAAAAGTAAAAACATTATTATATTAAAATTTAATAATTATTTATTTAATAATTAAAAGAATTATTAAATAAATATAAAATTATTCATAAATATATTATCTCATGGAATTTATCATGAATTCGAGTTCGTTGTAACAAAACTCATGTTAATGTATGGTGGAAAATGTTATACCTAATTATTTATGTTAATGTTGAGTTTGAACTAGCTTATTTTATAAAGTCAAGTGTAAAAGTTGATTTATCATAGGTTAAATAAGTTAGTTTTATTATTAAAAAAATAATTTTACAAGTAAGTTGAGATTAATTGTAATGAATCAATAAGTTTATAATTTAACTGACATCAACTTTAAGATTAAAGTGTAATGATATTATAAGTTTGATCTTTTATGAAGTTATTTATTTATTTTTTTTATCTAATTACTAGTACATCTTATGTAATAAAAAGAAAATTAATTATCATAAATGAGTTGGTTCAACGAGAATTGTTATGATTGATTTATTTAATTCATTAAGATAGGATCGAATTGATCTGACAAAAATATGAAACTTTGGACTCAGCTCAAAAAAATTGTCACATTGCTTGAACTAAACAAACAGACTATATTCAAATTGACAACTACACACACAAGACAAAAAAAAAATGTGTACTAGTCATGTAGTGTAAAAAAAATGTATATGATATTATGTATAAATTAATATCAAAATTGTATGATATTGTATAAATTTATAAACAAATTAAAAATAAAAAGTAAATTTTTACATGTAAAATATTATATATGTTATATAAATTATTCAATAGACTTGAGCTGAGTCTTCCAACGAAAACGACCCTCGGATAATTACGGAGCCATAAGGCGTGGTTCAGCTTAAAGTTGTACTACGCTCTACCCGATTATGGCAAACAAACTTAATTACGTGTAACTGTGCATATTATTACTTAATTGAATCAAATGATTAGATGTAATAATCTTTGTAACCCTAAACTTTTGGAAAACTGTCCATGAAAATGTTTTACTATAACTGATAAAAACAAGAGAAAAGATAAAATTATCTTAAAACTTCAATTCAACAATTTTTTAATATTTTTCTCTTCAAATAATTAGGAAAATTACTATTAATTAAGTGGATATTTGAGAGGATTTAACGTTCCTCTAATTACAATAACTTCTTCATATGATTCATTTATACAGAAATTAGTATTTCAGATTTCTTGTCAATATATACTTTTGTTTTAAACAAAATGGGGATGTATGAATGGCTCCTAGTGAATCCATTTGCATCGACGTTGCATTTTTAATTATTTATGTTTGTGTTTGAATTTGTTGTCTTGATTCTATACGACACTACATATTGAAAACTTGATATTAAAATTTACAAAAATCACTAGCATGTTTACAAAACTTAATCAATTTTTTTAAATTACTTAAATCTAACACAAGTTTGGTGTAATTATTTATTATGTAATTTGATTGAATTAATTATTGAAATTAAATTTAATTATATAAATGAAATCAAATTATTATATTATACATATAATGTTAAAGTAATTAACTCATTTTAACTATATGGATATTGCATCAAATTTTATTATTATATAATGAATCATTACAGTTGAATAAATATAATAGATGGAGTTCAAATGATATATTATTCTTTATGTAATTGATCAATTTCTTTTTATTTTTATTTTAAAATAATATTTTTTTATGCATTAAGTTAATTTTATGATTTAAAATTAAATCAAATTAAAAATCATTGTTTAGTTGAATTTAAGTTAATTGCAACATCAACATATGATTTATTTTGATAACATAATAATAATATCTGAAATGAAAAGTACAGGGTGAGTTCAATCATAGCCAAAGGGTCATATTTTGTAAAATCTCACAAAAGGAAGGGCTTATCCTTCCGATTTGGATAACTGTAAGGAAGGGCTGTCCTTGATCTGAATCATTTGGAAAAATGAAAAAGACGGACTTGTCACGTGATGTTGCCCTCCTCCCGCAGACCCACACAAGTTAATGTCACGTGTCACCCTTCCCCCTACAATTCCCAAATTGTTGGTGCCCACGTATACGCCGAACCTTATCTCATGGCGAACCCCGATCCAATCGCCACGTCATGCACTCCCACTTTCATTCCAATCGGCGGTGTAGATCTCTCTTGAGCCCGCGACTTGTTCGACCTTTAACGGCCTCGCCTTCGTTAAATACCCCTCTCGTGCCAGCGCCTTACTTCCCCTATCTCAGAACCCGGTCACTGGGATCGCCTACACACCTGATCGGATCTACTGAACAGCGCCCCTTCCTTCTTCCCATGGGCCTTCTCGATCACTTGTGGGATGACACCGTCGCCGGCCCTCGGCCGGAGAACGGCCTCGGCAAGCTCCGAAAGCACCACACCTTCTCTTTCCGATCTAGCTTCGGCAAGGGTACGCAAAACTTTGGCCATCTTGAGCCGGCGGTGGACTTTGCCACACTAATTTCTATAATTTACAGGATATATTTGTTATGTGAATCACGAGGACCCCAACTAGAGTCATCAGCCATCAACTGAATTATTATAATCTAACGGCTCATCTTTGTTGACCTCCAAAATTGCAGATCTAAGTTCTGAATTTCACGTTACTTATTTTTCACGATGATCGCAAACCCTTATCACACTCTGAAGTTACGATCTACGCTAGAAATTTGTGGGAATTAAATAATATAAATCTAACCAGGAGACGTTGATTATCTTTTTGGAGCTTCTTGCTTTCTGAAATGCTCCAAATTAAAATTTTCTTTTTTAAAATTAAAAAAATGAAAAATCTGCTAACGTTTAGGAGTTGCCGTGTGTGACTTACTTGATCAGAACCAGAAGCCGGAAGCGTGAGATCCTACGGTGACGATTCGCCGGAGGATGCGGTGAGAGTGACACGTAGTATCATGATCGTGAAACCGCCCGGGTACCAGAGTGGATCGCCTCCGGTTTCCCCCGCCGGTTCTACTACTCCGGTGTCTCCGTTTTCCGGTAAGGTCGTTATTTATTCTCTACTCCCACTCTGCATCTATATTATTATCAGCAAAATGTGTAATTCCACCTTGGATTGGCTTTCGGAGAGGCGAGAGCTGCAGTGTGAAAACGAATGCTCTAGATTTGTGTGAGGGGTAGTTTTGTCCTTTTGGGGCGGCGTCTATCTTCTAAATTTTTAATGGATGATGATAAAGTGGTGTTAGGTGGGCTAGTTATTGAATATGATGGTGTTTTGTTTCTTTTAAGCTATTTGGATGTTAAATTGAAAAGGACGCGCACGATGTGCTTGTCCGTGTACAGTTGTAGACAAACAATTATATAAATGCGCATTATACTTTTTCATAGAAGTTTGGGTAACTTAAGACTATAGTTTTTTGTAGAGGTTACGTCACATGACATCCACGGAAGGGTTTAGAAAGTTTCACCCATTGAATCATAGATATACTACCAATTGAATGTATGTTTAATTTAGGACCAATTGTTTTTCACTGAGGTGTATTGTTTTATAAATAGCAACAAATGATGCTGATGAGTTTGTATGTATATCGCATTTTAGGAGCTAGAGAGTCCTTCCGGTTTCGAAGAAAGTCGACATCAGATGCGTACGAGAAGACAGGCCAGAACAGATCAAGCCCTTCTTCTCCTTTCGATGTGTGAGAAATGAGGCTCGTTTTCTCGATCGTCTCTGGAGATGACTGAAGATGTTTCCCTTTGGCCTTGATTTGCTTTTGCTGTATCCATTTTTGTTCAGTCTTTTGTGTGCATGACTGCATGTATCAATGCGTGTAGGATTTGTAGTTCATGTGACGTGGCTGTGTGTGGTTTAGTCTCTTAAGTCTTGATTAGGTGAGCTGTGTAGTGGGTTCGTAAGAAGTAAGAAAGTATAAGGGTAGAGGTGTATCTTATTAGGAATGTGAATTTAGAGCCTTTCCTAGGTTTATCAATGTTTTTCTTCTCTGGCTGTAAGTCGTCGCTTTGCCTGAATAACATCCTACGTCTTGGTAATTTCCTACTTTTGATTTCATGTTTTGTTCTGGATTTGAGTATAAGGATTGAGGAGCTCCCTATGCATGTACTGGCGAGAGCGAGAGTCAGGAGCTGAGCATTACTAGAACTAATATATTAACCCGCGCAATGAACCGTCACTTCTATATTAATATTTATAACTAATTTTTTTAATATAATTTATAAATATATTTTTATATTAAATCAGTTTATAGAATAAATATGTGTAAGCATTTATATATTAATATTTGTAAAAATAATTTTTCTGATTTTATAATAATAACTTGGTTTATAAATTAAATATGTAGTAACATATTTCATTTTTTTTACTTTGATAAGAAATTGTTTTTTTAATTTATTTACATGTTATGTTTAAATTGAATCAATAAAAAAAAAGTACCAATTGCAAGTTTTGATGCAACAGACTTTGGTATACGTACATTCAAGTTTGCAAATGAGTAAAATAGATGTAAGTAAAGTAATAACGTAGCATAAAAACTAATAATTCAATAAAGCAACTACCTAAAAAAAAGCTGAAAACTTAAAATATGATGAACTTCTTTTTGATGCCTTCAAATTCAAATTCTAATACAATATTCAACAGATATATAAAAAAAAACTAAAATCATAGACGACTTTAGAATACAGGAGAGGTGAATCATTTTAATAAGTGGAAGTAAAAGTAAATTCAAGAGTCAATGAGATTTATAGATAAATAAATTAAAATAAAAAATGAAAATACTAGAAAAAAAAACTAGTTACATCATAATACAAAGTTCATATCATCAAAATATTTGATTAGTTTTTTTTTTCAACAAATATTTGATTAATATTTTGAGGATACTAAATCAGTAATATAACTTATGTGGAGTAATAAGATTTGCAAAGCCAACTTTAATATATATATATATATGATGGTTCAACGTGAAAACTTTGGCTTCAAGGATGGCTCCCGAGGAAAGGACACTTGATAAAGGGGCTGCTGGCCCACCCCAAATTATTGAATATCTGCATGTCGGGACATGGGAGTCAATTACTTTTCGATTCAACCAATGAACAAATTAAAATTTAAAAGTATTTTTTCGTAAGGAAATATAAACATTTATAACCATTAAATTTGGAGACGTTACACCTATGTAAGTTTTAATATACTTTTTTTTATTTGTTGTATTTAGTTGAGTACGTTTTATAGTTTTGTGTCGTTTTAAGTGAATGTCTTCAAAATTGGAAAGGAACAATGATTTTTTTAAAAAAATTAAAGTAAGAATTTAATTTTAATTTATTGTTAACATAATAAAATTTTATATTATTATCTAATTATATATTATTAAGTATTTAAATTTTTTAGTAATTATTATTTAAATTTAGTTTTAATTTATTATTTGTGTAAAATTATTTTATATTATTATCTTTTATTATTAGCATTTAATTTTTTAGGAATTGACTTTTTTAAAATGAGAAGTTCACATTAAAAGATAAAGTAAAAATTATTAATTATTAATGAAAAAATTAATTAAATAAATTTTAACAATCTTATAGTTAGTTATACATATATATATATTTTATCATAATTTTAATTGTTAATTTTCTCATCAATAACTGTAAATCATCACTTTACCTTCATTTTAGATGACCCAAATCTAATTTTTTAGGATATTATTTTTTAATCAAACTTTTTAAATGATCTGACAACTCATAATTGTATAATAGTGTAAAATTATTTATTCTGACAATTGATCAAAATTAAACTCTTGTTATTTTAATTAAAATTTTTTAATGATTTGATAACTCGTAATTAAATAATAGTATAATATTTTTTACACTAATAGTTTATCAAAATTAAACTCTTCAAACAGATGATAAGTAACAACTGATAGGGAACAGATAATAGGTAACAAGTAACAGGTAATAGGTAACAGATAACAAGTAACAGATAACTTGTAACAGGTGACAAGTATAACTGGGTAAATGAGTTGCAATCCGCGAGCTAACTTGTTTAACCCGCAACCTGTGAGGGTTATAATCATTCATATTGCAAGCTAGTTTAAGTGCGGGTCGTAAAACATGATCTGTTTAACCAGTGGATTAAGCTGGTTGGACCAGCCCAATCAAAACCCCATTTATTCTATATTTTCTTTTTTTTTAATTTTATATTCTTAATTATGTTGTTTAATTTTTTTTCATATCCACTTATTTTGAGAATTTAATGAAAAATATATCAAAAAATATAATTTGAGATAAGATATATAATTAAAAATATTTTAAAAATATAAAAAAATAAAACTAACAAGTTAACGGACCGACCCATTAGCCTGCATGTTAAAAAAGTTACCCATTTAAGGCAAGTTCGTCACGAGCCAGGTTAGCCCGTTACCCACTTCTAATGACAGGTGACAAGTAACAAGTGACAGGTAATACGTGACAGTTAATATGTAACAGGTGGCAGGTAATAGATAATAGTTAACAAATAATAGGAGACAAGTAATAGGTAATAGGTGACAGGTAACACATGACACGTGACGCGTAACACGTAACACGTAACAAATGACAGATGTCACGTAACAGGTGACAGGTAATGGGTAACTAATAACAGGTGACAGGTAATGGGTAACTAATAACAAGTGACACATAACATGTAACATGAGACAGATCATAGGTAACAGATAATAGGTAATAGGTTACAGGTGAGGTGATATGAGGTAACAGGTAACAAGTAATAGGTAACAGATAATAGGTAACAGGTTATAAGTGAGGTGAGGTGAGATGAAAAAACAGGTAATAAATAACATGTAACAAGTAATAGATAACCAGTGATAAAGTCATTATATCTGTTTGGGTGGAAAATAAAATAAATAAAAACAATGATAAATAAAAAAACAATGTATAAATGCATATATTATGTCTATAGTCTAGATTTATTTACATTTTTTTTTCAATTGAGATGGAGGCTATATATTAACAAATAGTTTATCATTTTCCTATAAATTTCACCTTATATATTTTTGACAAAATTTGAAAGTTGGACCTTCAAGATAAAGTACATCATAATTAACTATTGAAGTGTCCCCCTACATTTATACAATGCTAAAAAATAAAATCTTAATATTTTAAATGAGATTAATCATACTTAAATAAGGACAAAAAAAACTATTAAAGTGTTTTTTACAACTTTTATTTTTTCTCTCTCCTCTTTTTTATTTTTCAAATATAACAAAATCAATTAAATGTAAACAAAAAACAAAAACATACACACATTATAACTTTTTTTTCTCCATATTGTACATATTCACAATCTCTCTTATTGGAAATGGAATAGATAACTTAAAGTGGAATGAATATGCAAAACATACAATACAAAAATATCACGTGGTAACTATTAAAATTTTAAAAGTAAACACTCATTTCTCATCAATGTTGAGTAAGAAAATGAAAATAGAAAACGAGAGAAATGAAAATAAAATTATTTTTTAGAAATTCAAGTTAAATTAGATTAGATTAAGAGGAAATTAATGAATTAGTAAATTACAACTAATGAATCAATTCACATAACTAGTAAAAGTTTATTTAGTTTTTTTTTAATTAACAAAAGTTTAAAGTGAAGGAAGGTTATACTTATTTAAATATTAGAATAAACCACTAACTTTAACGAAAATTTACAATAAAATTACTAAAATAATTTTATTTTTAAAAATTAAACTTTACTAAATATAATCTGTGTTGTTGGGTTAAAAAGGTTTGGTAAATGACATTTTATGGCAGTTTTCGGATTGTATCGTTCTACTATTCTAAGTCCAAGTTGAGCCCAGATTGAAATCCCAATCTAAATTTATAGTAGTAGGACAAATTTAGATATATAATTGGTTCATATATAACTAGTTAATATCTAATATCACATATACATGTGTTTCTTTCATACCGTAAACCAATTATTCGTGTCTTAGATTTAATTGGATTCGAGAATCATTCTTTGAAACCTCCAGAAAAGAAAGAGTTGTTTTGTAGCGATTTAGATGTTGAACCAAAGTCCACTGAGAGTTCAGTAACCTGTTAATTAAAACTTGTAATCACGTAAAAAAAAACTTAAAAAAGAAAAAGCACAGGTGTGTGTGGGCTATGGCCTCGCACTTGTGATATTTGATGGCCCAATTACTTTCAGTTTCAGATAATTTTCTTAATTAAGGAGCATAAACCACACTACACTACAACTTTCCGATTCTGACCCAGAAGTCTGATTCGACTGCACCGTGTTTGGGTGCAGTCATAACTGTGTTAGTGTTGGTGTCTGTTTTGAAAATCGAGGTCATACTGTGATGGTTTTGCGGGTATGGTTGCAGTCCCAGCTCAGACTCAAGAACATGGAATACGGGTTTCTGCTCTTGCTCCTTTTTTTCCATCTCTTCGTTCCTTACTCCTCCGGTTAGCTTCTCTCTATCGTATTTTTTCTTTCCCCCCCCCCCCCCTTTTTAATCTTAATTGATTTGCTCCCTCTATTCATTATTTGATTCTGATAAAATATGGCGTTAAGCTTAAGCAGGGACAGAGAGAGAGAGAGAATCAGAGGGAATTTTTTTTTTCCTTTTGTGAAATACTATAAATTTTGAATAGGTGGTAGTGGGATAGTTAAGGATCTGGGCAAGTCTTCAATTTTGTTCCTTTTGATGGGTGCTGATTGCTGACAGTCTAGCATGGTTACATGACTTCCAGTCTTGGGCTGTTTTGGGCTATTCGAAAGATAGACTCACCCCAGCACAGCATAACCAGAATTGCTGTTACAAGGCTCATTTATGATTTTTGTTACTTAACTTCACGGTCTTCATTGTTACAAAACCTAGCGTCCCTCGATTAGTAGTAACTTGACACAATCACCCAGTGGATCAATAATCTTTGATCTCATTCCCATGATTCCATCCGTCTTAGAGAGGAGGTTAGACCGAATGTTATTGTGGAGTTCTTTGCAAATTGAAGCCGTGTTTATGCAGAATTAAAGTCCACTTACTTGTGACTTTTTGTACCATTCGAAGTTATCATCCTTGGCTCTGTATGTAATTAGAATATTTCAGTCGCCACACAGTAAGTACTATATGACTATCCAATATGTCAGTGAAGTATAATAAAAAGGGCAATCTTAATGAAACCAATTGATAGTTACAAACTTGCAGGTTTTGATAAAGCACACATGGGTTTGTGGATGCTCCAAATTTTAGATAACACAGGCTTGCTCCATCTAACCAGAAACCCCAAGTTTGTTGGGATAAACAGATGTACCCTGGATTATACTATTTGTGCTGCATATATGTTCTTACCTACATTTTCTCTCTGTTTCAACCTTCTCTCTCCTGGACAGAGACATGGACAAATACAGTTTACCGATGTCTTTCCATTCAGTTTAGCTTGTTGGGATCCTTGTTTCATCCTAGCTTTCACATTCTTCTCATTTCAACTCATGCTAAAATGGGCACACTTGTCATTAGGCCTTGCATATCATGTAGCAAGCATGACTGTTGGAATAATAATCTGGGCAAGAAATCCTGATCACCATCCTTTTATAGGTAGATGGCCTTGAACAACTGATTTTTATCTGAGCATATTGTGGATCATAGTTGGCAGAAGATGTGTAGGTGTTGCTATTACCTTGTCAGATTTTACATGCCCGCGATACCTGGCCTAGATTTAAAAGTGGCCTCAAAGTGCTTATATCTGTGTGATTTTTTCTCCTGTTTGATTTCACATGTTTCTTTCCACATGCACAAATTAATATGCTATACGATTTTGCTTTCTAATTCAATTTTTATTCTATTCTGTGTTGTATCATTATGTTCACGGTGATTTATCTTGGTTCTCCTTCTTTTACAAGTAATTATGTGTTTAATGTACATGGATATGATTTTATAAAAAAAAGTACATAGATATGAGTGCCTCTGTAGAAAATTTGGGGTTTTAATAAACCTTGTGATAGCAGTGTTCATTAGCAATAGACATTAGATTATTGAAATTCAAGCATGAAACAATCTGTTGGCTATATAATTGAACAAATTATCCTCTCAAATGAGGAATCTAACCAATTGTTTTGATGGGTCAATCTCTAAATCACATTTTATCTTGCTTCTTTGTCTAGCAGAATAGTATTCATGTATGCTTTTCTTCGTCTTTTCTGAATGCAGGTAAACCCAGTGGAGTATGTGTTTCTCAAGGTGGTCGTTTTCCTCCCTTCACATCAGAGGGTAAACCTCCAAAAAAGGGTCCTAAAGAATTGACCCTTTGCCGAGTTTTTCGCAAAAAGACTTGCTGTGACATAACCCATACACATCCTGCACTGCTGTCTGTAAGGAAGCTTGCTTCTGCTGGGGAAGCTAGCCAGGAGTGTTTAACCTTATGGGAACTATTGGAATGTTCCATATGTGATCCACATGTTGGTATTCAGCCTGGGCCTCCTCTTATTTGTGCATCTTTCTGTGAAAGAATTTATGAGGCATGCTCGAATGCTTACTTCTCTATGGATGTGAAAACGCAGGTATATCATATATGGGTGACTTTGGTAAATTTTGATATAAGATCATGGAAATAATTTTTTAAACCTTTATGTGCTAGTAAGAAGAGAAAAAAAGGTGATTTGGTGTGTCCATAGATTAGTCGTTTAGTTTACATTTCTCTTTTGAGCATTCATTTGATAAGCGGTTGTGCTCCACAGGCAAGGATTGGTTTGTTAATAATTCATAAAAGGATGTTGTTAAGTGTTTAAATAACCTGCCCTAAGTATTTTGAGGGTAAAGTTCAATATGTATGTATTTGCTTTTTTAATACTAGAACATGGAGTTTTAAACTTGTTTTCTTATATCCATTTTTCTACTGATTTGAACCCCCAGATTCTAGCACCTTGTGGAGTAAATGACTTTGTATGTGGTAGGGCTGCTGAATGGGTCTCCAATGGTACAGATCTTTGTCTTGCTGCAGGTTTTCGAGTGAAACCTTCCGATAATGTACATATTGCCTCAGAAGAAATGTCATGCTATGGTGATATAGCAAGTCTAGGTTCAGTTGCTGATTCATGGAAGGCTTCACAATTTGAGTTGACCCAGAAAGGTGACAGCTTGATGGTGTTTGATGATTTCCAGCAATGGGTGAGGGAAATGCCATTCAGTGAAAGAGTTTCTTGGGCTATAGGAGGGATGGTTCTAACGGCAGGATTGGTGTTTATAAGGTCAGAATGCAATCCTTTGTCCTTATTAATGAGTTGCTGTGCATTTTTGTATATGCCTTATCAGGTTAATCTTAGGCAAGTAAAATAGAATATTGTATTATTTGGAGTTGTTCTTCTTTTGTTTTTTCTACTTATGTCTCAATCCCATTTTTTCCTTTTCCTTTGCACATCTTGTTAAACCGGTTGTAGTTGTGATGGAAATTAATATCTATGGCATGGTACCAGATTCAATACACAATTGCAATTTGCATGGCATAACCTTGGATTCCTTCATCTTTATCATTGGAATGGCACCTACCTTCCATTTACATCTATATGATTATGATGCAGCAAAAGGAAAAGCCATAGCCAACGCCAGAAGCTGGCAGCTATAAAGCGAACTGCAAGGAAACTGGAAGGCAGGATGGTGGAGCAACGGCCTTCTAGTACTCAAGAAAATAGGAAAAGAAATTCCAGATAAGTGTTCCCTTGTATTGTATGTGAAGTTCTTAACATAATTAGTAATGCTAATTTTTAGGCGATCTTGAGTTTCTTGTTATAATAATTAAAATGAAGTCTTGCTTTATTTTGTACTTCTTTCTTTCTTGACTCTTGAGTTGATAAGATTTTCTTGTCCCTTGGAGTTGGAACTTCATGAATATCCTGAGTTGTTAAGCATTGAAGGAAGGAACTCGCCCATTATCCGAGTCTAAATAATTCCCCCAGAACCGTGATTACAACTGTCTCATGTTTTCACCTTCGCAGTTGACACAAATTTCCCCATCTCATCCAAATTAATCAACATGCCCTAAACGAAGGAAAGGGGTGTGTGTGTGCCTATTATTTGTTTCTGCCACTTCTATTTTGGACTTGTTCGGGGCCCTCCCTTTTCTACGTTAAATTTAGAAAATAAAATTAATTAAGGGATGTTGGATTGATATGGAGGTGGAAAATTCTTCTGCACATTGGTTACTTAAAAAGATTCCTCTATAATTTCAATTTCATCTTAATTAGCAAATTCAATCAAAACCATCAAGAAGATAAAGTTTTCGTTTCTGCCAAGATTGCTTTTATCTTTGGGTGATTAGATAGTGGGAGTTTAAGATGCAGTATCACCAGAGTAGAATTGTCCAAGAAAGAAAAAAAAAAAAAGCAGATTCACATAATTATGCTAATCGCCACAGATTGCACAGAAAATTATAAATGATAGTTCATTTCTTTTTATTTTCGTTGCTAACAACCTGAAAACGGAATCCTTGTCGAATGAGAATTCCAACATTTTGAATAGGCTGGTATCCATTGTAAAGTTCAAGATATAGTAACACAGAAAGCCTCGTGAACTGATCTGCAACACTACCAACAAGAATAGTCCTGAGCAGTCATTCACATAAGTGGCACAGAAGTCTACTCATTTGAAAACATGAAATCTCGTTGCCCCCACAGAATACATGCTAATTTGCCAAATACAAGTGACCGAATGTGTGTGTAAAGCAAAAATCTATGCTCCTGCACAGAAGATGATTCAGCTCCGTTCAAGTTGTTTCTACTTGAAGATGATTCAACTCTGTAAAAGTTCTTTCTAGTAGGTTTGCCAATGCACAAAAAGAAAGAGCCTATCCGTGGAGTGTACCTTGTCAAATTTCACCAAGCAAATAGAACGATAAAGCTAGAAGACTAGTGCAAATTTGCGCACCCACAACATCTGTAACTTGTTCAACTCGCTCGTAAGAAGGAAGAGGCTTGCCTGAGGAGCTGTTTACTATTTAGTAAGCTCTTTTTTTTTTTAATTAAATCCTTGTCAATTATATGTATGTTTGAATTAAGTTATTTTGTATTTAAAATAATTTATAATCAAAATATTACTGATAGATTTTTAAAAAAAAATATTTTTTTTCTTAAAATTAAACTCTACCATTCATGCATGTATATCTTTGAACAATAAATGGCAGTAAAAAAAGTAGATTTTTCACAGATAATTACAATGTTTAGAAAATAGCAACAAAAGCTGCAAACAATACACAAATCAACAAAAGACTAGGTATATATCTTCTAAGTCAAAAGATCTTCAATTATGAAAAAAAAAATTATGAAGTACTTAAGTGGTTAACTTAATGCAAATTTAAAATAAGTGACATATGGCAGGTTGGCCTTGGCCCCTCTTTCTCAAGACGATAAATTCTCATAGACTTGAACTTTCATATATTAATAGAGAATAAAATTACTGTGTCTGGAGTGCTGTAATTTCAAGTCTAAGTTTGGACCGTATACAAATAGATAAAGTAGGTTATAAGGTATCAATATGGACTTTGTGGCAGGCTCATTAATAAATTAAGCTAATTAAAATATAACATATGACATAAAAAATTAAAGAATTTAATTTTATCAGTGAAATTTTTTTTATATCGTCATTTGATTATATATTGATACTTTATTAAAAAACTTTAATTTTTTAAATAATCACTGTCAATTTGTCATAGTTAAATTTATTTTAATAATATTTCAATGCATGATGAATAATAAATTAAAATTACATATAAAAATAAATATATATTTTCAGATTAATTTTATAATAAAATTTAATCGACTAAACATATATAATGAGAATTTCATAATATATAAAAATTTCTGCATTACATGATTTTGTTTTTTGGGAAGTCGTCCAATTCAAAAGTCAATAGGTTTTCTGGCCGGGCCATATCTAACACATGAAATGCCTTGGGCTTTTGGGAATTATAAGCTGAGTCCCGCCCGGCCCAGATCCGTGGCTACCAACTATGAAAGCAATGCAACTCAAAAACCCTAGTTTCTTTAAGTCGCCCTCTTAAATTGCAGCAGTCGCAGCGTTAAAGGCAGAGGGGAGCTCTTCCAAGACCCGAAGCTGCAATGGTTCTTACTTCTTTCTCTTTCAGAATTTCTGTGACTGTCTCTGGCTTTGTGCCCTTTCTGACCAATTTTTCATTTCCGTTTGACACATATATAGGGGATCGATCTTAAGGCTGGGGGCAAGAGCAAAAAGGCCAAAAGAACAGCACCCAAGTCCAATGATATCTACCTCAAGCTGTTGGTCAAGGTCCGTATCAGATTCTTTCTCTTTTTCCCTATCTGGGTATAGGCAAATACATGTTTTGTTTTGTTTTTGTCTGTTGATGGGTTTATTTTCTCGATGATGATGATAAATGTGATCCCAGCTCATTATGAGACCTTCACCATTCGAAGGTCTGGGAATAGATTTATCCACATTTGTCTGAGCCTGAAAACTCCTTATTCTCTCAATTTTATTCGTTCTGTTCTGTTCTCAGATATCATGTGCCTTTTAGAAGAGTTATTATGGAGATGGAATAATTTTAAATCCAATTAAGAACATTTGATGGAACATATTTTTTTATATTTTGAATTGTTGGTGGAACTACAATTCATTCGTTGGCATGTGCCTAGTTTGTATTATGTTAGTGTACAGATCCCTTCAAGATCAATGCATCCATGTTAAATACTGTTGAACTACTGGCATGTTTTTAGAATTTTATAGCCATTATGTTGACCCCAAAATTTGCTTCAACTTTATATGGAGTTAATGTTTTGATGGCAAATTTGTACTTGTTAAGGTTCCCAATGATGCTGCTTTTTTTACCATGCTAATGCTGATAAGAGATGATTAATACTTTCATTCTATCATGCTGAGGGAACTAGTTCTCTATTTCATTGTTATGTCCCAAATTTTAAATGTAAACGTTTACTCAAGTTTTTGGAGATACATTCTACTAGTTTCAGAAACATTTGTTTTCATGGTTATCTTTTTTTCCCGTCTGTCTAAATAAATCTTTATATGAATGTATCTTTACATGTCTTTTTCTTTATTGTTTATCCATTGAATTTTTCTGATTATATGTTACATGACCAGCTTTATCGCTTCTTAGTTCGGAGAACTGGCAGCAATTTCAATACTGTAATACTGAAACGCTTGTTCATGAGCAAGGTTAACAAGCCTCCACTTTCTTTGTCAAGGTTGATTAAGTATATGACGGGGAAGGTTTGTCTTTTTCGATATTGGTCATAGTAATTTTTGTAGTTTGAGTCTTTCGACTTATTATTGTTTCCATCGATCTTATTTTGAAAGTTATATATGTAGGAAAATAAGATTGCTGTGGTGGTGGGGACTGTAACTGATGATATACGAACATATGAAGTTCCACCCTTAAAAGTTACAGCACTCAGGTTTACAGAGACAGCACGTGCAAGAATAGAAAAGGCAGGTGGTGAATGCTTGACATTTGATCAGTTGGCTCTTAGGGCTCCTCTGGGACAGAATACGGTATGTGTGGATACCACTACGAGCCTTTGTCATTTTTTGAGTGATCTGCTTTATCCAACTATTACATTTTTGCCAAATGATTGAATACCAGTTCTGGTCCTGGTTATTGAATAAGCTTTTGGTTGAAATTTTTACATTGTGGAATTGCCTCTTCAGCATAGGCATCACAAGCATACTGTTGCGGTCATTTACTTTAAATAAGAATTTCCTAGTTCGATTGAATGCTTTATTTAATATTAGTTGTATTTGATCAAAGTTATACTTCCGAATTCCTTCTGCTTGCTGAAGATTTAATTCTCCCGTCTTCCTGTTGCATTAACTATTGTGTAAATATTCTGGTCTATATTTTGATAGAATTAGCTTGGGCATGTTGAGATTATCAGTTTTTTCAAGGTAACTTTATTTATATAATTCTTGGAAGCAGGTCCTTCTTAGAGGCCCAAAGAATGCTCGTGAAGCTGTGAAGCACTTTGGTCCTGCACCTGGTGTGCCACACAGCCATACCAAGCCATATGTGCAATCCAAGGGAAGGAAGTTCGAGAGAGCTAGAGGAAGGAGGAACAGCAGAGGATTTAGGGTTTGAGTTGATAATAGTGCCCCATTTTTCTGCAGGTGTTATTACATCTGAAATTCAAAATTTTCCCTATATCATAGTGAGGACAGTTTTCATATTATTCCTGTTCTGATAAGGATTTTCAGTATTGAGATTTTTGTTCTTGGCTCTCTTTCTTGTTCTCGTATCTCGTTTGAAGTGTATTGTGAAGTTTCCTTTTAAATCAGTTTTGATGCTAGTTAATGGATAGTCATTACTCATTTGTGATATGCTTGTGGTGTGTGAATTTTGACATTGACTTCTCGTTTAGCGCATAATACCTTAGCACTTTCGTCTTATGAAGGAAAACCGAGAACCTCCTCGCCGTTATTTATGGGTTTAGTGTACAATACCATATTCATATAATGTGGCATGTATGCAATGCAACTTCCATGTGGCAGCATCGTGGCCATCTATAATGCATTCCTTGAAATGTACGGTTGGTAGTCTCACTAATGAGAAATTTGGACACAGTTGAGTTGGTTGGTGAACCAACATTTTTGTTTTCTTCGTAAACATAGATAATGTCCCCTCTTGCACCTTCTCCATTTACCCCAAATTACCACAAGCTTTTGGCATTTGTTAACGTGATATAATTACCACTAAATTAACAAATGATTGTTGGAGATCGCGAGAGTAGGAGTTGGGGTGGTTAGATTTGATACTTAGATTAGGCGTTTCGCTTCTGGTGCTCTTGGAGTAATCACACAAGCTTTTTATTTTTTTTTTCCTCTAGTACGTACACGTTTGTGTTTTACAGTATAAATTCAATTCTTGTGGCAATGGAAATTGTGAAATTTTGTATCTATCATAGACAAATATTTGATAAATATTGCTAGTTTTAGTTGTTACATTAGCATTAGTAGTGAATTGGGGTCCTCCTTTTTGGTTTCTTGGGAGATTGAGTCTTATAGCAATTGAGTTGTGTTTGTGTAGTGTGGAATCTAATAAAACTTCATCTAATATTTTTTTTTAATTAATGAAGCATTTGTATATTAAATATGAGCAGCACTTAAAAAGGAAAGAAATAGATAACAAATATATAAAATTATTGAATTCCATTTTAATTTTGTCCAAAAAAGGTTTTATATGACACAATCTTTTTTTCTTTTTTTTGCATAGATAGTTTAAAGTTAGATTTTCTAGTTGGAATAGTGGGGAGTGGGATTTATATGAGTCTCCATCTTATGCGAGCATGCTATTTGTGTTGTGTGTATCATATGACACAATCTTGGTCTAGAAGTAAATCTGTTTATTTATAAATTAATGTAAAATTTTATATTAAATGTTTATATGATAGCACGTATTTAATTTTGATTAATTTTAACATAAAAACAATTTTTGAATAAAAAATTATTGCAGTATTTTAATTATAAATTTTTTTTAACACAAAATATTCCAAGTTATGAGAATATGTTTCCATTATGGCACAATCATGAGTACAAATGAAACTTACAAGAAGACTGCAAAATTGAGTTTTTTTCTTTTTCTTATTACAAGAAATTAAAATTTTCTTTTTCTTATTACAGTTTAAAATAGGTGTATGATAAAAAAAAATATAAAATTAAAATATAAGAATAATATTTTTGAAAATAAATGCCATCCGAGGCACCGTTGGTGATCCGATTATTCAACTGAACTCGTAGGTAGCAGAGATAAACAATTAATAATAATAAAGTTGGGGATCTCAAATCAGAACTTCTTAATAAAGTCGTGAATGTGATTGCTGACTTCTTCTGCAGCTTCTTGGCTGTTAAAGTGAGCCACCCCCTTCCTGCACAACCACTTCCTCCAAATTTGGCACATTTTTCTTGAAACCACCGTTCTGGATATAATCCTTCATCCCTAGGGAAGTTTATACCAGGTCTAACTCACCCGTAATGAACTTCACTGGTACATTGACGATTCCTACTCCAGTCCATGGTGCTGTGAGCTCCCAATTTCTGCAACGCGTAGGAAGATCCTATTAGTATTAACTACTACTTCGTCAACTAGAAAAATTAATTCACCGTGTTGTATGCTATTTGTAGAGATGTGACAATAGGATTAGAATATTAGATTAGGCTTTCTAGCTACCAGGTTCTCCATCAATATTGTTTAACTTGATATTGTTAGTTTTTTCTTTAAGATTGATGAATTTTTATACATTGTTTTGGAAAATCATCACAGGCAGAAAAAGAGAACAGGAACTTACAAGTTGAAATTTCTATAGTAGTTCAATCCTCCAGTGAAGCCTGTCTTCTCAAATTTAGCAACATAATAAGCAAGATCTTCTTCAGAGAGCCAGGAGGGCAAGTTCTGTGGAGTATCCGGATTAAATCCAGTTCCATACTCTCCTTTCTGAAAAATTGGAGGACCGGTTTTGCGCGTTGTAAGGATGTTCTTGAACACATAAGTAGTGCCAGCTTGAGCAAGCTCAGCTTCCATCTTGCCCGGTTCCTGTCAACGTTATTTAGGCACAAAAAAATGACTCTGGCGTCAAGCAGTGTATCAGATCTACAAATTCATACTCTCTTCTAGAATCTAGCTAGCTAGCTAGACCATATAACTCCACAAGCAAAATATAATAGATTCATAATCTAACATCGATCAATGATCAGCCAATCACAACCATGAACAATTAGATTCTCATAATTTAAGGAGTTTCACTAAATCCATGGCTCAGAAAAGGAAAAAAGATTTATAACTAAGAAAGGACAAGCAAATGTACATAACTGAGAGATTTTGGACATAATGCAAGTCATGAGGGTTGGATCATGGATGGGTTTCCAGTAAAGGTCATAGATTCAAAGAAAAACAAATGAGAGATTTTTTATATATTGCAACATGCAGAAACATTTGCTATACAAGGGAAAGAAGAGAAGAACCTGAAATCTGCATATGTAGTAGTTATCTCCATATAAGGCATGAAAAGCATCAATGGTCTTGACTTGGGGGTTTCTTCCAAGGAAAGGTCGGAAGGGGACACTGAGGCAAACATAGGCTTTGATTCTGTCTGGGCGGAATAAGCAGAGGTACCAGCCGATGATGGCTCCCCAGTCATGGCCTACGAGGAACACTTTATCAACACCCAAAGAGTCGATGAGGGCAACGATGTCACCAACAAGGTGAAAGCAGGTGTAGCTGCCGATGGAAGCTGGGGCTTCGGTGTCGCCGTAGCCTCGGAGATCAGGGGCCACGGCGCGGTAACCGAGAGAGCTGAGGGCCAGAATCTGGTGGCGCCAGGAGTACCAGAGTTCAGGGAAGCCGTACATGCATTTTGATGCCATTCACTCCCACCGTTCTGTGTTCTATGCCCTCCATCTCTCTCTCTCTCTCTCTCTCTCTCTCTCTCTCTCTCTCTGTTTACTTTCTGCGACCAAACTCAGGGATTCGAAGAACCCAGAGAGGGTTTCGCTTTCTCTCTCTAATGTTCCAAATGCACAACCCCAATGGTGACGTTGACTTATTTGTCCATGATCCATCAGATCTAACAGTTTGAGGTAATTGTAGTCCAAAAAATAAAAACAGTTTGAGATGTGAGTTCACCTATAAGCATATTCTGATATCTGTATGAATAGGTGAAAGAGTAAAATGATAATATGTTATGGAGTCGGATTACATATCTTTTTACTCGTAATATTTGCTCTGCATTAAATAATCAGTTGACGTGTCTTTTTTATGGAAGAGTCATAAAGAAGGGTGAAGATCAGAATAATTTCATAATAGCCTGTGAAGAAGGTCGTCTTGAGTCATGCTCTCGCGACCGAGTTAAACTCAGTCTAAAATGAATTAGGCAAGTAATAAACTTTTCGTGTTTGGACTTAGTTTCAAGTCGGAAAAAAAGTCTACTAAGACGTGAGAATCCGTACGATACACACTATCTCTCTCTCTCTTTACTTTTTGCGACTAAACTCAGGGATTCAGGGAACCCAGAGAGGGCTTCCCTTTCTCTCTATAATGTTGCAAAATTATTCTTGGGTGGCCATTGTCATCTTCTATTCTAATATAATAAGGAAAATGTGTCTTTTTTTATTTATACTGTTTCCGACACTTCCTTGTTTTAAAAGAAAAAGTTAGAGAAATTGTATGTTAAAATATATTTTTTTTTATTTTTTTATTAAAAAATAAAAATAGTGTACTTAAAAAAGAGTCGATAGTATTATAATTTATGTTTTTATATATTCATACTAAACAATCACTTGTTATCATTTCATAAATTCTCTCAATTTTCTCACAACGTCACAAACTTCCACAATCTCTCAAAATTTATCAATTTATTGTGAAATTTCAATGCACGAGTTCTACTCGCATTAGCTTATCTCAATTTGATTATTTAATTTAATCAACAAATTTTTAACATCTTCACATTTTTATGTAGTGTTTTTTTTATTTTATTTTTTTAGCATTTTTCACTTTAATATTCTCATATTTATTTCCATCTTTATTAATAAGGTAAAAATATAAAAAAAATTCCTTCATTTACGAGTGATTTTTTTAAAAATCCCTATATGCTTTTAAACTTAATAACATGATTTTCTTAATTTATCAAAACGTACATATTTGTAAATTTAAGGAATCGTATTGTTAAATTTGAAAGTATAAAATTTTTTTTTGAAAGTGAAGCATAATTGGATGAGATTTTTTTGTATTTTAGCCTATTAATACTAACTCAAACATCATTAACTACATGACTTGTTCACATTTAAGTTGGTATTTTTTCTTAACTTTATGATGAAGAGAGCCTTCTCTCACTATAAACTTTTATTATCCAAAAAAAAATAATTTTTTTAAAGTGAGAAATACACTTTTAATAGCAAAATAAACTATTTAACCATTGATTACAAAATCAACGGCTTAAAATTTAATAAAATACAATGATATAAATAACAAATTATGATTTTTTTAAATTTTTTCTTATATTTTATTAATAATTATTCATTTTTGCTTTATTTTCTAAAATCCATAATGTACTGTAGAGGTCCTAAATCTAATATATTATATTAAAAATGTTGATGTATTAGATTTTTATTGATTTAGTTTGCAAAATTTATCTAAATTAAATCTAAAAAATTTTAAGTACAATAATAAAAATCACAATGACATGGTTACAGTTGGACAGCATCGTTAGCCAACTAGTTGTCGTTGTTGTTTTTTAAATCAAAGAGTACGTATTGATATAACCCTACTTATAAGATACGATTATCTGCAATTCTTTAATTTAAAAAGTGTAATTCACTGTCAGTATACCACTGCCTCGTATTGAGTAGCCGCAGTTGTTTGTCTTGCACACGTCAGTATAAACCAGAAATTCCAAAATCCATGCAACGAGTTTCGTGGAAAACATATTATATTATTTATTACCTATGATCGGACGCGTATTCAGTGGCTCTGGCCTTTTTATGATTTTTTAAAACTCTTTTTATGTTATTATTAATGTTTTAAAAAATCAAAATTATTAATTATATAAAAATAATTTAAAAATTAAACACTTGAAACATGTTTGAATTAATTTATTTTATATTTAAAATAATTTATAATATTATTTTTTTTGAAAAAATAATTTTTTTAAATTAAACTTGATTAAACATGTATTTAAACTTTTATAAAAATAGACTCTAATAGTTAAGTTCCATCTTATCTTTACACCATTTCATACATTATTGTTTGAAAAAAAAAATATGTTGAAATATGTGTTTTTCATTATCTTCAGCTTGCTATTCCTAGTTGAAGATAGGATGTTCGGCTGCAATTATTTAAAGTTATTTTATTTCAAAATATTATAATTTTATTTAAAATATTTATAATTTTATTAAATAAATTTATAATTTTTTAAAAATTATTGTAATTGATGCAAGATTTTTTTTTTTCAAATCGTAATCTTTTTGTTGAGCAATTAGATAAGAATTAGATTCCGCTTTGTATTTTTAATCAACTTAAATCGTATACAAAGTACAATCTTCTTGTATGATAGCACAACAATCACTTCAAAATGACAAAACACAAATACTGTTTTCTATTCAGCCAACATCCAAATAGAGTGTAAATTACCAAAAAAAAAAATCCAAATAAAGTGTAATTACTCATTACCATAAGGGCAATCTAGTGTTAAGAAAATGTTCCGTGCACATTCTCGACCGCTGTCAATAGATATTGGTCTTGTTCTGTCCTTTTTTTTTTTTAATCTTGTTCTGTTTAAGAGAGAAAGTTCTTTTTTTTTTAGGTAAGAGATAGGGGAAAAGGGAGGATCGTTTGGGGTTTCCAAAAAGCAACATGCTTTACCACAAGGCTAAGGCCTGCACCAGAGAGAAAATTCTCGGTCACACTCAAGCTTGGGAGGCTGGACTGAGCTTGCTATGATGAGATCCAGCCCAGTGGCCCCATCCACGTATACAGACACAACAACGTTCCAGTTCAGGGTTGCCAGACAATTCAGGAACACAGAAACATCATCTTCAGCAGACCCAAAAAAAAAAAAAAAAGGAACATCATCTTCAGACCAAAACAAGAAACACCATCTTGAGACAATTCATGACCAAAACAAAAACTTGAAACAATTATCAGACTCTAATTCACGACTCACGAGTAATACTTGCCAAATCATCTGTTACTCCTATCCTCTTCCTCTCGATACACTGTTAAAACATGTTTCTCTCCTTAAAATTGTTTTTTATTTAAAAAAGTGATAAAACGAGTGGGGGTTCGATTTTTCCCCCATTAAAACCTGCTGAAGTATTGGAAGAATAATCAGAAATGGTAACAAGGTTTTAAAAGATTTAAATTTTGCATCGGCCACTTAATCCACAAAATACTCGAACAATAGCATCTATCGCGTTCGCGGCGTTTACTTAGTGATTAGTGGATCTGTGACCGTGATTGTAATCCAATTACATTGGAGCACATCTCCATGGATGAATGAGAAGAAGGCTCAAGCAGAAAGGTTTTTTCATTTGCTATACGCACAGATAAAATCCTGGGATCCATTTTTGTAGAACCCAGGAAGAACTATGTGCGATTTTCTTCCTTCAAAACGACCAGAAAGAGATCCAAATATCAATTTTAACAGAAATAAGAAAAATACTGAAGCAAAGATGAACACAGAGATGAAGGAGAAGGGACCGTCGTCGCCGTCCCAAATGATAGAAACCAACAGACTAAAAACCTAGTCTTGAAAATCACCCTTATATAGGACGATTTCGTATTCGAAATGACACAACTGCCCCGGATGACTGGTCATGCTGTGAAAGGACTATTCCGTCCTTCTGCATAATTTCCTACGCTCCAACTCTTACCCTCTCTTTCAAATAATAAAACTTAAAAATTAATTGATTTAAATTAAATTAAATAAAAAATTTAATTTATATATATATAATACTGAAACGAAAGATTGAACACAGAGATGAAGGAGAAGGGAACGTCGTCGCCGTCCCCAAAATGATAGAAACCAACAGTCTGGAAAGCTAGTTATGAAGATCACTCTTATATAGGACGATTTCATATTCGAAAGAATGACTGGGCATGCTGTGAAAAGACTATTCCGTCCTCCTGCATAATCTCCTACGCTCCAACTCTTACCCTCTCTTTCAAATAATAAAACTTAAAATTAAATTGAATTAAATTAAATTAAATTAAATTAAAAATTAATTTATATATATATAACTCATTATTAAATTTATAATTTGAATTAATTTAAAAAATTTTATATGTAAAATATATTAAAAAAGAATTGATTTTAGTTTAATTAATTTATATTTCTATCCTTATAATAATATGATTATTATATTTTTATTAAAGATAAAATAATAAATTTACATAAAAATATATTAAAATTTTTTATTTTTAAAAATATTTTAAAATTAAATTAATTAAAATCTATCAAATTTTCTTGGACTTTCAAATCATAATAATTCTCATTTTATAATTTTTTTAATCAAAAATTTTGATTTACAAATAAAATTAATTCTCAAAATTTATCATTCTAAACATACTCTTAGAATATAAAACTTATTAGTTTTTACAGTATTGATATATAAAACAATTTCAATTATTGCAATAAATTGTAATACAAATTTTAATACATTTTATATAAAAAATACCATATAATAAGTCACTAATACTATAAAAATATTTAAACAAAAAATGAATTAAAATTAAATTCTTCACATTCACCTTTCTTAATAAAGGGAAATTGTCTGCAACAAGAAGAAAAAACCAATTATTTTCAGTCACCAATTAATAAAAATAACAGAATCAGTTCAAGTTAAAATGTGAAAATTGTAGTTAGTTTGAAATAATAATTTTATCCTTTATGTTCAATTACAGTAAAACAAAATATTAAAATTTTACGAATGTTAAAAAATGCTAAATAAGAAATTCATTTCTATAATAATAAGTATAGATATAATTTTGGAAATATTATATCATAAAACATTTTAGAAGCCTCTTTAACCCAAGTGAAGCAAGTGATAAAAGTAATTAGTTGTAATACTTATAAAGATGTGGTTTAATAATAAGTAAGCTCAATTCTAATAAAACAAGTTTTACCTACAATAATATCAAAGGTTTAAATTATGCTAAAGAAATATTTTGTAGAGAAAGATAGTCTTGCTGTCTCGAACAAATTTTCACATTGTAATAATCCAAAAAAAGCAGTCACTTTCACTTTCTCCTCTTCTTCTCCTTCCTTTTTTTTAGCCTAAAATACAAAAAAATTCCTCCAATTATGGGACATTTAAAAAAAAATCTTGTGCTTTTAAACTTAGTAACACGATTTTCTCAATTTACCAAAATATGATTCTGAGTCCAAATTAAACTCTCTATTCATGTGTAGAAAACCTCCTGTAAAAAATCAATATACACAATTTGATAAATTTTAAAAGTTGAGTTATTGAGTTTCAAAACACATGAGATTTTTTTTAAATGACTCATAATTGTAAGGATTTTTTTTATATTTTAACTTTTTTTTTATAATAAGAAGATGTAAGAAGGAGGTGGAGATAAAGTGGTGCAGGAATAACATTAGTATTATGAAAATCCTCCACTTAAGCGGAGATTTGTAAACGAATGATATCACATTTAAAATGTCTATATATATCCTATCCTTATTCGTTTCTTACTTAGATTATACCTCACAGTAAATATATAGGTATTCTTCTAAAAACTTATATATATATATATATATGATAAACTCTCGCTGATTATTTTATTTAAAAGTATTATTTGAAATATTATTTTATATTGCCTTTACTATGTAATTATTAATCTTGTAAGAAAATAGTAAATACTTTTTTTATAAAAAAATATTAAAATTGACCCATGCAATTTAGTACTAAAATCAACCAATCCATAAATGCATCCTTACATTTTGATATGAAATAAGCACTGAAATTAAATAGGAAACAAAACCATTAATTTCAAAGGGAAAATTGATGGAAATATACAGAAGAGGCCTAGTAATTAACCAGTCATGACGTAATAATAAAATTGCCACAGGAGGGATGTAATTAAGTTACATCAATTGTGAATATCTATGCATCCCGCAAGAACATAAGCAAAGAATCTGCGGTTCGGGAAATGTGGCAAAATGACAGTAGATAGTACACAACCACTTCAAACTAACCAATGAATGAATCAAAGACAAATATTAAGATCGAACAGTAGTAATTACTTGTCTTTGCATGCATCCAAGCACGCACGCACCCATCCCGAAGATGGTTTTTCATCTAGTGCTTGTGGGTGGTGGTCACGCCAGAGGAGTAAGGAATTCTAGAAACCTTAATCCAGTCATCTCCATGAAAGAACATGGATGGCAAGAAGCTGCCTGCGGATTGTGCTGTGAGGTTCTTGATGATCCCAGGCCAGTTTGCGCGCTTCGATGTGCTTGAACCGGGGCCGGTGTTGTTGAACTCGGCGTAGAAGCAAGTGTCCATGCCGGAGAGGCCCTCTGGTCCCATCCATGGCATGTACCCGTCGGGTGTAATCAAATCCTGAATGTAGGTGTCCCTGATGATGGTCCTCGAGTAAAGCTTCCATGGACGGGCCAGGTAGGCTTTGTTCTTGAACCTCACTGCGTAGTACTCGGGGTCTGACATGATGGATCCTCCTTGGATGACTATTCCTGATGGCTGGTGCCTCTCCTTCCTGCCTTGTGCTGTCACGATGCATTGCTGGTTTTCCAGTGGCTTTCGGACCACGAAGGTGCAGTTCTGGAAGACGGCCACTGCATCGCCGAAGACAAAGTCGATGGTGCCTGAAATGGTGCAGTCCCTGTAGAACTGACGCATGGTGTGGGCATAAAGTGTGTCCTGGTACCCATCCATTGAGCATTTGTAGAAGATGGACTTGTCGGCTTGGACCCTTAAGGCTACTGCTTGATGCTTTTCGGCACCAGCGGAGTTCTCAAATCCCATATTAATGGCAACAAAGTAATCTCCTAGAACAGCTGCATGCATGCATGCATAAACATTAATTGCAGTCCATGATCATTCCAAAAAATAACTAATTAATGAATACTCTATTATTGTGAGTGAACTTGGTACTAGCTGAAATTAAGGAATTTATTGGAGGGGAGGGGCAAAGTAGGATTAACCCAGCCCTCAAATGTTGGAATTTCCTTAAGGAAAAGCAAGTATAGTAGATAGCAAGAAACGATACGTACCAACAGTGGCGGTTCTGTAGGTGGTAACCCCATCTTTGAAGTTCTTGTTGCCAGTGATCCGTGTCTTGTTGCCACCATCACCGACCATCACCACGTGGGTCATTTGCTTGGTAACTTCAACATACTCATTGTAAACGCCCTCCTTGACGTAGATCACGAATGGCTTTGTGTTCTTCTTGGGCACCAGCTTCAAAGCCTCACTGATGCTCTTGAACTTTCCGCTGCCATCCTTGGCCACGACCACATGAGGCCTGAGTTTGCGCGGAGCAGCAAGGAGTCTACGAACACCAGCACCGTCCTCGACCCAGTTGGGAAACTCAAAGTCGTCGTGACCGAGAACCTGATCGTCGTCGGGATCCTGAAGGAGGTGGCGCCCGGCCTTCCGGACATCCAAATCCGCCACGGTTTGTGCCAGTTCGGAGATGATGGCGAGGCCATTGCTGCTCATGTGCATGGCAGTGGTTAACACTTCCTTCATCTTGTGACCAGCCTCGCTGGTTGTGTTCTCGAACCCGTCCAAGCAGGTCTCCTGGTAGGTTATGGCACCGCTGAGCCAAACCTTCAAGCTGGTGAGGATGTTGTCGAGGTTGTTGAGGTCGAACTTGCCCAGCCTCTCAACGGACCTCGTGAACTCCCCGATGGAAAGGTCCATGAGCTGTTTGCAGGCGTCGAGGGCCATCTTGGATCGGGGGTCCTTCTCGACCTCCTGGAAAAGATCGGTCTTCTGGAGGCCGTCGCCAATTTTTTTGATGGTGACGTTGAAGGCGATCTTGATGAGCTCTCTGGGGTCGGTGGTGTTGCCGGCCTCCGCCCTGAGGCTTTCCTCGCATTCTTCCTTGTAGTCGGTGGGCTGGCACAGGGTTTTGACTGCTTTCACGTTGGAAGCGATGTGGGCGTTGCTGTTGATATCCTTTGGATCATCGTCGGAACCATTCTGGCTGATGTTGACGCCGACTGTGACGGCGACGACCATAGCCACCAGTAAAAAGGTAGAGACGCCGATGATGGCGATTCTCTTCCTCTTCTGTGCATCTCCCCCAGACATTTTGAATTAAGCAGCTCCAGATGATATATCAACACCTTCATATATGCATACATATGGAATATAAGTATATAACATAACAAAATTAATTAGTAAACAACTAAATAATAATAATAATAATATGCAAATCAATTATATAACACTTTATTCTGTGTTCTAACTTGTAATGTATTGGTGAAATGAATGATTACTGCACGTACTAGCGAAAAGAAGGAGACGCTGAGAAGTGCATGAAGGGGAAAAGGGCCTGCTGAGGCGGTGACGATCCTCCGTCAAAGCCCTACGGAGGGTGCGTCTGTGAATGGCGTTCAAATATAAAAGGATTTATATATAGACGAAAGAATGGTTTTAAATTTTGGTTATGTGAAATGTGAGGCTTGGAGTCAAAAGCTTAGCTATCTTTACTAAAAAAGATGAAACGCAGAAGCCACACGATGGCGAAGCTTTCTGGTTCTTGTTTGTTATTTTGGATTATGCTAATTAGACAGAGGAGGGAAAGAGGGAAGGCCATATTTGACTTGATCGTCTCAATTGCCCAACATGTGTCCATGCCCTTCACTCTTTCTTCCCGTTCAAGCGCAACTTCAGGTGGACCCTGATTTAGCTTCCAACATGTGGCTCCATATGGAGGGCGACATCATGTGCGAGTGCAACGAATGAATCTAGCGCAGAGCACAAGTTGCGAGGATTTGGTTTGTTAGAAATTGGTGTTAGTGTAGTCATTGTTGGATTGAATTAGTACCTATTCTCTAACATCTACCAAAAGGGAACTGCAAGGGCGAAAATTTAATAAAATTTGTATATAATTTTTAATGATCTTCTTTTTAGCTTTTAGTCCAAAATTCAACGAGAAATAGTATTTCTGCTACCCCTTTTCCAATAAAATCGGTGGGGGTGCAAGTTTAAATAAAATATGAAAATCCATTCTCTGCTAGCTTCATTTACATTTGATAAAATATTATCAAATGAAAAAAAATATTTAAAGCACAAACCTTTGTTATGGCGGTCTTTCATTTGTTTTGTGAGCTCTTTTTGTTCTTAAATAATACCATTTAGCCCAGTTTTTTATAGTCCGAATAGATTTTGGATGAGGTGATATTGACACTTAAAAACAATTTCTATCCATCTGTTCTCGTTATTCCTATTCTCTTCTTTCCCTGTCATATACTCCCATTTTTCTTCTCAAACAATTTGCACCACCCTTTGAATAGTTTCTTTTGCTCTTTAAATATTACATTACTACTGCAGATTTCATGAATATTTTTAAGTTACAAATTTTATATTTTATCCTAATGTCGTTCACATGAAGTGAAGAAATAGAATATAAGTTATACTTAATTTTACCTTACATCGTTCTACCGTGATTAAATATGTAGTTTTTATTTTAATTATGAGTTTTTTTAATTGATTATAAAAAAAATAAAAAATTTAAGTACTGTTGAGTCGGGTTGCACCCCAGCTATATATGGCCGGGATATGAAAGGAGTTAAAAAAAAAAAAAAAAAACAGATCAACCCTGAAGTGAATGTGCAGAGCGAAAGAAATCACTATAACCCAGCTTTGAAAGGAACTCCAGTTTTGGGCAACCATGTGTCACCTTGTATGAATTTAGACACTGTGAAATCATCTGCATCCTTTGCGCTTATGAGATGGTACCCTTCCCATGTGACCCTATTGCTAGTACTTGATCCCGGCCCCCAGTTACCAAACTCTGCATAATACAGTGTGCTCAAAGCAAAATCCCCTGACCATTCAATCCAACCCTTTGGATCAATTAGGCCTTCCATGAAAGATTGCATGTAAACTGTCCTCGAATACTCCTTCCAAGGCCTACCCAGATACGTCTTTATGTCATTATAATTGCTAGTGGCCTCACCCAACTCACTGGATGCTCTGATGCAGCAGTTCTGTATGGAGATGCCAGTGCTTTGGTTAGGATCTGTTCGGCCTTGTGCTGCGATGGCATTGAATTGGTTTTGCATTGGAAGTTTTGGGTACATGTTACAGTCCTGAAACACTGCTGCTGCATTGCCAAATATGAAATCCACTGTGCCATAAATGTCACAGCTTCTGTAGAATTGCCTAAGGGAATGTGCGTACAGTGTGTCTTGGCAGCCTTCAAAACTACAGTTGTAGAATGTGGACATGTCCGCCCCGTTTCGCACAGCAACCGCTTGATGCTTGCTGGATCCCGCAGTGTTACGAAAGGTGATGTCCACAGCAACAAACCCTTTCCCAACCACAGCTGCACAGCAGTAATAGCAATCAAATTAGTCTGAATCTGTTACATGGGATGGTTTCCTTAATTATCACAGAAAAGAAAAGTTTCTTAATTAAGCAGAGAACATCAAATTGAATGCCTCTTAGCACCTGACTGTTTCAACTACGTATTGTAATTTGTTGAGAAACTGATGAGGTTTAATAAAATTTTGGCATAATGACGAAGTGAGTTTTTTTTTTTTTCGGTTTTCAGACCAAAATTCTGAGGCAAGTGCTGAAATTAATGCATGCCTTGGTAGATAGATGATATGTGACATAGAAGAAGTACATGATCCCATGTTAACTTTCAACTTAGCTTACCAAAAGTTGCAGATTGGAAAGTGGTCCAGGCATCAACGACGCTGCGATCGCCAGTGATCACAGTGCGGTTGATGCCATCACCAACGATCATTAGGTTCTGCTTGCTCTTAGCAACAGACACGTACTCATTGTAAATCCCAGCAACAACATAAATTACATGGTACCCGTTGTTGGTGCCGGTATTGTTAGGTGCAGCAGCCACTGCATCATTAATTATGGTGAAATCCCCAGACCCATCTGGGTTGACCACCACCTTTTGTCTCACCACTACGTTGTCAATGCCTGTCTGCAGTAACTTTCCGTTCATGGTTGTCTCAACTCTCTTCCTCTCTGTCGTTGATCTTCCTGGGGCATCGCTGACCCAACCGCGGATGAAAAGGGACAGAGATATGCTATAAAGCTTGATCCCATCAGAAAGAGGGCTCAATAAGCCTCTGGTAATGCTAGGATAGGGAGTTACCTCATGAAAGCCATCCAAGCACGTGTGTTGATTGGTTAAAATGGCACTGAGAAAGGCGTGCAAGTCATAAGCTTGATAGCTAGTCACAGTGTTTCCGATGGCTTGGAGGACAGTGGACAAGAAATCATTGTTCAGTTCAGCAACATTCTGACAATCTTCAAGAGCACGTACTGTGGAATCAGGAATGGTGGACTGGTCTCTGAGATAGGAAGAGGTCAATTCAAGAATCATTTTTGTTATTGATAAGGATTGGTGGAGGAAGAACCGGCCTTGTTCATGTATGGATCCGGAATGGTGATGAGGAGGCAGAGTGGTTGTGCAGAACGCTGGATAGGGTGTAAGGTCGCAGGTGTTATCTGGGGAGAAGGAGAAAGCTGCAAGAGAGGGAGAAGGGAAGAGGATGAAGAGGGAAACAAGGGCGTACAAGGTTGTGGATGTCTTCAACTCTGTGGCCATGACAATGGGTTGAAGGCTGTGGAGCCTTTGCTCAGGCTCTTGCATATTTATATGTAGCTGCGTCAAATTGTATTAAATTAACTACGTCTGCAGGGCTCAAAATATGGTCGAGGGACTAACGGTGTCAAAGTAATGACAGAAACGTAATGTAAGAAGGGACTCAGTTATGAGTTATGGACTTATGGTTCCATTGAATAAACCGTAACAGATGACTGTCTTTGATTTTAACAAAGGAAAACAAACCTCTGTTATTGATTACATTATGGATGGCTTTCTTTTTCCTTTTTTTTCTCAAGGTGTAATCTCACTTGAATACTGAAGTTATCCCTCCCAAAAAGTGTTTTTTAGAAAATCTGAAGACATTGTGTTATTGAAACTCCGGCTTTCATACTATTAAGTCACCTTCTTATGATTCTGCCTAGCTTTTCTTTTTCTGTGTGAATGGGCTTAACCTAGCTAAACTAAGGCAAAGTAACTATTGCAATTTCGTATTTAGTGAGTTTTAGATTAATTATTATTGTAGTGTCTGGCAAATAATGAAACAATTTAAAATGAGAAAATTTCACTTCAAAGTTCAGAATCACCACATGGATAGCTCCAATATAACCTACGGAGTTTGTTTAGTGGTTAGGGTGTGCTCTCTTCTTTGACTATTAAATTTAAATCTTGAATTAGTACATAGGGCAATTAAATTTTTTAGATGTACAGAAATAATATAAAAGATACGTCTTTAAAATCACTGAAAGAGAAATTTAATATCGGTTGTCACAAAAATTAGTCCGGAGACTGAAAAAAAAAAAAAAAAAGCTCCAATAGCATACTAATTTGGGCCCCATACGTTCACTTTTATAAGCTGCAATAGATTTGTTACTTAAAATGTTTTTATAAGCTCATTTGGGAGAACAAGTGAAATGGAATCAAACTGAATCTCGTCTTTTGATTACGTCCTTAACGCTTGGTCAAGGCCCCATACGTTCTCATTGTAACTTGATTTCAGTCCTCCAACAAATCGTGGAAGCCTTGAGTTAGTGGAAAGCATGTTTAAGTTCCAACATGCCTAGAAGTCATTCACTTTATGAATGACCTCGTCAGTTTTTTTGACAAGATATAATTAATAAAACATTTTAAATACATGTAGCATTTCATGAGCTTCATAATCACAAACTAGGTATATAATTAAATCTTAAAAAAAGATAGAGACTGAATTATATATATATATATGGAGAGAAATGTTTCTTTTTTCTGAATGATTGTTTATTGTCTTTCAAATATTTCATACACTTAAAATAGGTTTTAATGAAGAATGAAAATTTATTTATTTTAAGAATAAGTCTCTTACTTAATTGAATAATTTTTTACAAACATTAAATTTTATCAATTTAACCGTTTAGATGAATATTCTTATATCAAACTCACAAAATTTCATAAATTTTTAAAGTGAATTGATAATTCATCTAAATCTTTTATATTAACGTATAATACATTCTTTAAAATATAAATAAAGGGCGAAGATCTATTTATTCTAAGATTAAATTTTGTATATTTACTCCATCAACTAACTTTTTATAGAATTCAAACTTTGCCGCTCCAACTATTTGCGTAGGCAACCAACAAATAGAGCAGAATTTAAATATTCTTCTGTTGTGGACTGATTAGGTACGTATGGGGAACCCATAAATTGAGCCGGCTAGTTTCATTTTGCTGTTGCGCAGAGACCGTTAGGCTAGCTTGAAGATAACATAGCAAACAAATCATCTCGTAGCACGTTAGGCTAAGTTGGAAACCAAGCGAATCTAGATCTTACGTTGCTACGACAGCTATGTGTTCAAAAACCAAATGCATGGTTGAATCAAATGTATAAAATGTAGAACACAACGGCACTGATTGAATAACGTTATAATGTGCAGTGCGTGTATAACTTGCTCGTAATTTCTGGCAAAAAAACTGGCAATAATGTCGTGTAACACTCAATTTTTTAGTTTATAATCCCATGCTTGTATAAGTTATCACTGCCTTCCACTGGTGATTGGCTTAATGCTGGTTGCCTTTTGAGATTATCAGCTGCCACGTCACTTGTCATCACAGCCCCAGCATTCCAATACCAAGGTTGAAGATAAGTTGAATCAATGGAGGAGGACCATGAAGATGGATGGAGTATGACAGAACCCCAATCCCTAGTTCCAAGCCTTGCTTCCTTTAATCTTCTCCTGGCCAACAAGCCCCCCACGTCTTCTTTTTTCATTTCTGATACACATTTGAGTATTGAAATGCAGAGGAGAAGCATCAGTACTGCATCTTCTTCGGGTAATACTTCAACAACCAGTAGCCTCCAATTTAGTAGAGCTGTTGCTTTCCCAATTGGGTTCTCTTCTGTGAAACGGACTAGTGTCAGAAAACCCTCCTCATCTTCCTCTTCCTCAATCTCTTTCTCCTCTACCTCCATTTTTATTTCTTCACTTTTGCTCTTTGACTTTATTTTCTTCACTTGATATTGCATTTGCCTCCCTTTCAATAACTTCACCTGCAATTGATAACGGCAACTTAGGCCAACTTAACAACCCATAAATTTTTAATTGATTTCATGACAATAATTAGAGAAGTCTCCACTGTACCGATGACTCTGGGGATGTTTGATTTCTCAAACAAAAGCTAAGACCTGACACTGATAGCGATGGCTCCCACTGTATAATCAGTTCATCTCCTGTTGAAAAGCACCATGCAGCTTTCCATTGCTCTGCAGGTTCCTTTGGTGTAGCAGTGGCTACCACTTTCTCTGTACTAGACAGAAACAAAAACAACAAAATATTTGAGATTTGCTCCAAAAGGATGGAAGCAGAATTATCATCTAGCATTATGATTTTGTTGTCAAGCTAGCATTGTATCAAAATGGAGACAGGAGGACATGCACCTTCTGGCATTTTATTTTCCTGTTCTCAAACAAGACTTCAGAAGTCCTAATCTAGCTGAATTATAAAGAAAGAGAGACGACCAAAGCTTACCAAAAAGCCAATGTAGTATTAATGAATACAACCATATAATTGTGCCTTATCTATCTTTTACATGTAATAAAGGCAGAGATTTTTTCTCGTGTTAGAAACTATCTACCTTCTGATATTTATTGAATCTGGACTAATATGAAAGAAATAAGACAAGAGACCAAGTTAGTTAAAGAGCAAGAGTATAGTTTGTGAAAATATTCACACTAATGTTGGTTCCTACTTCCTAGTTTCTCTTCTGACTCGCTATGTGCCCACATGCCTTCAAGGCTATAAAGGAAGCTATGACAAACACATTAACCATGACTAAAATTATTTAACATATACATAGAACATACCAGGAGCTCTACCAATGGAACCAGCAACATAAGACCAAGATCCTTCTCGTATCTCTATAATTCTATCTTCCCATTTCACAGCCGAAGGAGTTTCTCCTCCTCTTCTCCAAAACCCTCCTCCTACCCTGTAATTCAAACAATTGCCTGTAACTTTGTAAGTATGCTCAAAGTGGTATCACAGTATTACTTTTTCCAACCATTTCTTAATAGTAAGGTAGAGTTCTGGAAGTTCACCTAATTCTAATGACAAAACACACTCTCCCTGCATGATCAAGAACTGTGCGAGACAACCACCGGCCTTCTTGTGGACGATAATTATTCATCCTAAGAATTACATCAGATATCATTGCCCCTGAATCATCTGTGACTCGATCTGGCACACATTTCAGTAAGTATGGTGCTTGAACTGGTGGGGTTATTGAAGTAACAACATTCACCTGCTGACTAACTTCCTTTTCCAAAGTTAGAGAATCTGCTCTCAATAAATCATTCCAGCGAAATGTAACAGCGTCTTGCAGGCTACTTCCTCTTAGACATTTACCACCATGACGACGATACTCAAGTATCACTCCCTTGGTCCCAAACTCACAGTAAAGATGCCAAGCTTTTTTCCATGAATCAAAGGGGAAACTGGAGAAGGCGTTATCTAGCTTTAGCTCGCTATGACACCTTACTATGCTGAGGCGTATGAAATCACGGTTTATATCCTTTTGCAATGCCTTTATCCTTGGCTTAAGCCTCACAAACACACAGGCCTGCATTGTAAAATTTAGATGCACTTTATTCTTTTGCTATACTCAGTATTTCCATGATGTTCTGAGGCTAGACTGTTTGAAACAAAGTTATCTATTGTTGTAATGCCACATATACACCACATCAAACATCAGCTTAGGTAGCTTCCTCATATAGGTATAAAAATATTACCAACAGAAACAATTAACTGAATAAGGGAAGAATGGAGGAATTAAGAACGTCCTCATGCTTAGCCCAAGTTCAAGCAAAAGAATGTACCTATAATAGTCTACTGTTTTTAGAACCAGATAGATGATGGTGTCTCCTAGTCCTAGCAGTAGGCACATAAACTACTTGAGGTCGTTTACCACAAAGACTGGACAGGAGAGAGCAGTCCCAGTACACACCACAAGCATAAAAGGAAGACAACAATAGCAGGGGAGAGAAAAAAAGAGTATGGAATTGACCTCAAGTAAAAATCTTGGAAGCATGGACCTGTATTTCGTATTGATATCTGTCTCTGAGTCCTCCCAGTAGACTGGGGACTTTATTGAGTTAACTCCTTCCAATGTCGAAGCCACCTCTCCACCAGCTTTCTCATAAGGTTGATTAAATGCCCTGACCCACAATTTATTGGTTTCTTCAAACTCCTTTTCCTCTGGGGTTTCCCACAGAGTTGCCACCTTCTGCAGATCAACGTCTAAGGCCAATGCTTTCAAATCTTCCACATACACTGTTGGGTAGCTCTACTCCAGTAAAAAAAAAAAAATTGAGAGTATTATAACACAGTAAGAAAAGGGGAAACTGAGAGAATGAAGCAAGGGAGAAAATTACCAAAAGAACAAATGGATAAGTAACATGACTCTCAGATAGGTAAAATTACTATTATACGATTTAATTGCAGAAAGTAGCAAGAACCATATTTGATATAAAACTCATATTTAGGAACCCACTCGAAGAATTAGTTTTCACTTTTCAGCTATTTATTTTGTCTATTCAGACAGAATTGCTTAATTGTCTATAGAAAGACGACTTAAATTTTTAACCAGAAAATTAGCATAGCTGATTGAACAAAATTAAAGCTGATAGACTTAATTTAACATTAAGATATAGTTTGCGGACTTAAAAAGTGTCTTTATCCAGCTCATTTTTTTTTTCCCACCAATGACTGTTGAAACTTGAAACTCACCTCTCTCCTAAGTACATGCCTGATTTTTTTTTTCCACCAATGAATGCTTTTCACTTGTTTATGTCACTCCAAATTTCGGTCTTTTGTCTCAGCTCAATATCAATTTGTGTGCTTTGGTTCATAGCACTTTCGTTCACCCAAAGGAACAGCCCGTGTAGTTGGCCGTTGGGTTGAGAAAGAGAACCAACAAACATGGGTACACAAAAATATGAACCATGACCCTGAAGGCTCAAAGTCAAAAGCTATTGTAAATTTGCAATTGAGACCCAACGTGTGGCTGAAGTAAAAAAAGATGCAGGAAGAACTCACACACAAAAAAGAAAGAAAGAAAGAAAGAAAGAAATTAAAGTTAAACACACCTGGTGGGTCAGCCACATTAACAAAATGTCCGAAGTAGGTACCAAACGGGAAGAAGATCCATCAGCCAACTTCTGCACCATATTCAAGAATGCCTTGTATCTCTGTCTCGCAGCTATCAAGTAGACAACCTCAGACCTGTAGAGCTCTGCAAACTTGGGGTACAACAAACTTTGCTTTGTAACTTCCTTAAAAAGATCCTCGTACGTAGTCGCAACAACCACGGGATCGGGTTCCTGCGAATCTGAATTGGCTTCGTTCTCAAACGATTCGGACGGGTATTTACCGCTCCAAATTTCTCTGCATCGCATCAACGCGTACTCTCTATTTTCTTCGTCAAAGATGGGCGCTCTCCCAATCAGTTTTGAGAATTTCGTCTCGCAGTATTCCTTGTAACTTACCTGAATATTCGCAAAAAAAAAAAAGCAACTAAATCAGATACTGATCCTTAAGTTCTTAAACCCGTTTGGTTTCAGAGGAAAAAAAAATGAATGTCACATTTTTTTTTAAACTTTACTCCATGAAACACAAAGAAAGCCAAAGAAAGAAAGAAAGAAGCACCGACTCACCGGGTTCAGAGTGTGACAGAACCAAACCCACTCGACATCGAAAGGAGGAAGAATCATGGGAGGGGTAGAGTCCGGCACCGTCAGATCAGAGATCAACGGCATCCACAAATCATGGTACCTGCCAAAACGGAACATCATCAAACAACATCCCTGCCGTCAGATGAGAATACTAGAGAGAGGAAGCTCTGAGTTGACCTTCTGATGGCTTCCACAACCATGGGCGGGTGGTGGAGCCACTGAGAATCGACCACGCTCCTCAAGAACCCCATGTTTCTCCTGGCGGCCGATACGAGATCGATTCCCAATCGCATCGCAGCAAGTTCCGGCGACTCGCCGAGGCTTCTCGACGACGTGCTCGCCGAAATTTCGGAGCCTTCGAGGGTCGACGACATCGTTTCGGCAGAAAATAATTAATGAATGAGCCTAGCTATAGTATTATTAGTCAGAGTAAAGGAGTGAGTGAGATCTGTGACTTGACTAGAGAGAAACATCGTTGTGTCGAGTGTTTTGCTACTTTTAAAGGTAAAATTTATTTTTAATTGTTGAAGGTTATATTGTTTATTAATTTTATTTTTAAAAAATTAATTTTATTAATTAAGTTTTTTAAATTTTAAATTATTTATAAATTTAATTTTTTAAATTTAATTTTTTAAAAAAATTAAATTATTATAAATTTAAAATTTAAAAGATTTAATTAATAAAATTAATTTTTAAAAAATAAAATTAATAAATAATATATTTTTAAAAAAGTAAAATATACTCTCTTTTTAATGAAAAAATTTCTATTTTTAACTGCGCAAATCGTTGAAATGAAAATGAAAACGTGTCGTTTGTTGGAACATGGAACAAAGGGAATAATAAACAGAATGGGAGACGGACAAGACTGAGAGTGAGTTTTAAGATGGCTACGTTTGGTCACGTGTAACGATCAGGCGGCTCTTGTTCATGGATGTGTCGGGAAGTGACGATTCAATCCATCAATTATTGACCATACATTTTATGGTATAAATAACTATACTTTTTTTTTTGGTCGTCTAAATAGCTATAGTTAAAACAATAATATCTTGATGTACACGTAAAAAGCTATCTAAATGCACAATTTTAAAAGTTTAAAAACATAATCAGTAAGTAAAAGTATTAATATGTAAATGTGTTTTAAAAATTTTAATATAAATTAACATTACAAAAAGAAATGTTAAAGTTTTATATTGTATGAAATTATTCTATTTATCTTTTAATTTACATAAAAATCAAACTATGATCTCTATATCTTATCTCCACCTCGCTTTCACTTTTATTACTCTACTTATCAACTTGTTTTAGTCATATGCTTTTTTTGTTGCTAAAATTTAGTTTAAATTCTGTTTTATATTTGTACTTGAGATAAAATTTGGAGGTTTGAAAGAGAGAGAGGCTAGTAGGCATGTAGTTAAATGATAAAGGTTTATGTCTTATAATTTTAATATTTGAAATCAAATTTAGTGAGATCGAATCTCATCTCTTTAATCCTCTCTCTTCTTAAAAAAAAAAGAAAAAAAAATGAAAGGGGAGGTTTCAATTCTGAACACAGGTGATGTTCGTGGTCCCCGGCTTGGTCCACGTGTCAGCATGTGGGTAAATAGTATAAAGAACAGGAGATCGTGTCCGTGGAAAATGGGAGGACTAAGAGGCCACTCGTATCAGCTGTATCATATGACTCGGGTTTGGCGCACCTTCTACATATGGCCCACATGTATGATACTATGATGCGGTGCCTCGGTGCATGTCCTGGATTTTCATTCGCAGGGAGAAGCTCCAGAGCCCGGTGCTTTCATGGCCATGCGTTGGCCAAAATGGCAAATGATTGTCCATAATGCGTGATAGCGATGAGTTTCAATTCCACTAAAAAATACTTTATAAAAAAAAATAATTTTGATATCGTAAACAAAAATTAATCTCACACTGACTCGTAAGAATTACAAAAAAAAAGACAAATTATAAAGCTTAACTGATAACTTTTCCAAGACTTATGATAGACGTTGATAGTATTTTTCAATTAAAAGTTTTATTAATAGTATTTTCATAATTTATAATATAAAAATTAATATTATTTTTTATGATTAAATGTCTAAAATAATATTAGTTTTTTTAATAATTAAATTAATATCATTTATACATTTAAAGGATTAAAATAAATATTTATTCAATATAAACATTTATAACCTTATAACAATAGTTAAAAGAAAACATAATTTAAGTGTAATTGTCAAGTTATATAACATGATTATTTCATAAGTCATTAAGAATGGGTCAGTGAAGGAATTTGATTAGTATGTAAAAGGTGATAAGTTTAAACTTCCGTACTATCAATGTGCCTAAAAAATTGATTATTTCATTAAATTAAAAAATAAGTATTGAATTATTTTATTATTAGTGTTATTATTCAAATAGTAAAATTAGAGGAAAAAAAAGAGCGATAAAAGCTATAGCAAGTGTATGAGTTTACTTTTATTCAAAGTTATTATTTGAATGATTAAAGTTTGTAATAAAATAATCTATGATAAAAATAGTGATTATATTATCCCAAAATTATAAGCCGATCCATGTGTCAGTATGTGGGTAAATAGTATAAAGAACAGAAGATGGTGTCCATGGATAAGGGGAGGACCAAGAGGCCACTCATATGAGTTACATTTATATGTATGACTCAGGGTTTCGGTGCACATTCCCTATATGGCCCACATGTATGATGCGGTGCCTCACCGCATGTCCTTGTTTTCTTGCTGGGATTTTCATTCAGAGAAGGGGTAGAGCACAAAAAAATTTAATTATAATGTATTGTCAAAGTAATATATTTAAGGCTTGAAATTTATTTTGAATTTTATTATTTAATTTTTTATATTTAATTTACCTATCTAAATAGTTATATTATTTAAGTATTATAATTTTAATAGATTGAATGTAATACTCTTGAAGCACGTAAACACTTTTATCTAAACATGGTGCTTTCATTGCTATGCATTGGCCCAAATGATAAATGATTATCCATAATATGTAATTTACTAGTAAGTTAGAATTTTTCTTAGACGACAGTTTTAACTTAACTAAAGAATACTTTTATAAGAACTTAAGAAAAAGTAATTTTAGTATCTTGAATAAAAATTAATTTCACCCTTAAATAGTGCAAAGCCGTAAAAATTAAAAGAGGCAAATGATTAGAATACAAGTTTAGGTAACAATTCTTTCAAGACTTGTGATACTACTGGGTAAAAAGTAAAATGTTGATCACCTTATAACAATAGTTTTGAAAAAAAAAAACAACATAATTTACGTGTGATTGTTAAGTTATGTAAAATGATTATTTCATTAAAAAATAATAGTTGAATTATTTTATTATCAGGTTTTATTATTCAAATAGTAAAATTAGATTGAAAAAAGAGATATAAAAGCTCAAGTGTATGGGTTTTATTTTAAAGTAAATACTTATTTTAATCCCTCAAATATGTATATGATATTAATTCAGTCATCTAAAAAAGTTAACATCAATTTAATTCTAAAAAAAAATTAACATCATTTTAGTTCTTCAATCATAAAAAAATACTTTAATTTAATCTCTCAATAATAGAAGTTATATCAATTTAATTACTTAATCAATGGCTCATTAATAGTATTCTCATGATTTATAACATAAAAACTATTTTGATATTATTTTTTATTATTAAAAAATTAAATTAATGTCAATATTTTTAGAATACCAAATTAATATCACCTATATTTTTAAAAGATCAAAATGGTTATTGACTCTTAAATTTAATTTTATTTTCAAAGTTATTACTTGAATGATTAAACTTTATAATAAAATAATCACTGCTAAAAAATAGTTGTTATATTATGAAGATGGACTATTTCATTGTAATTAATTTAGTATTAATTTATACTATAATCTAATTATGTATTATTATTTTGTTAAATTTTTTTATTATAATAATTATATTATGCATTGATTAAAAAGTCTTGAATTCGGGTTACTAATTTTTCATTGGTAAAAGTTTAAAAATATCTTGACTTTTTAATGAAACAAACATGTTTTCTTTTTTAATTTTATAAAAAAATTATTTAATAATATGTCAACACATAATTTAATAATAATATAAAAAATTATACCAATAACGGATAAAAATTAAATTTCAATTTTATAAAATAAATTTTTAATAAAGCATGTGATATCATACTTCTCCGTAAGTAACAATAGTTCTTAACAAGATAATTATATTTATATTTGTAAAATTAATTCTTTTTGTTAAAAAAATTTAAAAATATATTATTTTATCATAAAGATATAAATTATTTAAATAATATTTTTTTTGGAAAGATAAAAAGACAGGAGCAATGGGTGCCGCTTCAACCATAATTATCTAAAAAGTTTCGCGTTCAAACCAAACTGCCGCACAACTACACAAGTTTTCAATTACCATTCAATCCACCGTGGATTTCAACTTTCATGTGCCGTGTGGGGAATGGTAATGGATTGAAACCAGTTGATGAAATGTCACAAGAGACAACAGAGACATCATATGTGGCTTGGATAGTCTCTAAATATCAAATCTGAAAGATCGAATAACGAACGCCATAGATTTAGGCACAATGTTTGAAATATGGGTTTTATTAACCCGTACCCGAGACATGTTAAAAAATAAAAATAATATTTATTATTTTAAGTTATTTTAATTATTTAAAAAATAATATTAAATGTATTTTATTTTTTAAAATATTAAAATATTTATTTTTTATTTAATAATTTATATTTTTGATTTTTTAACAGTATCCTTAAAGTTCATTTCACCAAAACCCTAATTTAATTATACTGTGGGGACGAAAAGATGGAGCTGGACAGAACAGAACATCTAGTTTGTTATACTTTTCAGGGTTTTATTAGGCATAGTTGTGATCTAAATTCCAATCGCTATCGCACAAAAAAAGTTGTCCTCTTAATAATTGTGTTGGTGGTGCAGTTGGTGGAACTTTTTGGTATTAATTCAATGAAATGACAAGGGGAGCATGAAGCTGTGACGAGGGTTGACAAAGACGCCGAAGTGATATTATTGTTATTGTTTGCTTTGATGTGATGATCTAATAATCTCTTCTACTAATACGAACCTTTTTTATATTGTACAAGGAACTAACCCAGGAAGAGAGGAACCCACTGACCCGAGCACAATGGCTGCTCCCACAGTGCTTGTGCTTCTCCTTTTCAAACTTGTTTAGGCCTCACTTCAATGCCTTCAAGGATAAGCCCTCCCTTCAATCGATAACCCACCTCCATGAGACTCATCTTGACCTCCTCATCACCTTCGCCACTGAAGAACTCTCCGAGCTCAATCTCCATCCACCCATCCTCTCTTCTGGAAGGACGCGGAACCCCTTGATCTTCTTCTTGGACCAATGTGTCCCCCAACACCTCTCTTGGGCTCCCAGAAACCAGGGTCTCCGTCTCGTCCTTTTTCTCGTCTTTATGGCACAGATACGCCCTCCCACTCTGCATTTTGTTGGCCACTGCAACTGATACCTCGGACGGTGCAGAGTCAAGCCCATACGCACGATTGGAGACCTTCATGACGAGATAAGCAGCATAGGACGTGTTTGGTGTCAGCATCCCCGTTCGGATTATGCCTTGAATTCCTAACCAGCTCACCGTTCTGAGCTCAGCCACCGCTGCGAATCTGCAAAATTTTTAAAATTCATGTTCACTATATATATTTTGGTTTGGAATAAAAGGATCAACTATGATGAATTGCTAATGAAACCTGAGAGTTGGAATTGAATTACCTTGATTCAGGCATTTGTCTCCAGCTCCAGAACATTGGGTCATCGCTCCAAGTTATCGAAAGCTCCCTTGCAGATAGGACATAAGATTTTTTACCCGAAAACTTGTCCAATTTGAAGCTCTGCGTGTATCAGGGAACAGAGTAGAATAGAATCAGAAATTAAGATGTGTTGGAAAGAAAACAGAGGGAAGGGAGCATGGAATGAAATGAATGAAACGAGGACAGAAGGAGCAAGTTACAGTACCTTGTTGCCCCCGTCGAGGAGAAGTGGACGGCAAAGAGCACAGAAGAGGTGCTTGTACGAGGAGAATTTGAGGAGGGTGAGGGGATTCCCAGCCCTCGAGACAATTTCCTCGTAATCGGGGGGAGAAAAGCCGCGCCAAACCGCGTCGGAGTCTGCGGCCAAGCGTAGGGCGGAGGAGACCAGTGAAAATCTACATGCGTCCTGCGGAGACGTGTGCAACAGAATTGCGGAAACGCAATCCTCCGGCAGCGTATCCATGTTGGAGCGAGTTGCCATGGTGGGGGAATTGGGATTCGATGAAACCAAATGATGATGATGTTGTTTTTGTTAGTGACGCCAGGCTTGAGAAATGGTTGGAGATGATGATCGTGTCGTGGAAGGCTTTGCTTCTCGTTTTCGTTTTTTTGGACATGTTGCTTTGCTTTTCTTTTTTAGGCAAATTGGACAGTTGCCACTTGCCACTTGTTTCATATGAGGTGTTCTGTGGGTGTCAAGTAGCGAATAAAACAAGACAACCTATGGACTATTGAATATTAGTTGGATTGGACCTTTGACGTAGCAAAATGATTTGGTGAAGGTCTGACCCTATCCATTTACTTGTAATTTAGTGAACTAATTAATTGATTAATTAATATGTCATACATGAAGCGAAGTTGACTTGAAAATAATAAATATTATTGAATAAAATATAATAAATATTATTTGATAAAATACATTAAAAATTAAATTAATTTAAATAAAATTAAAATTAATTTTAATTATTTTACTAAAATAGTTTCATTTTATTTTTATGTTAATATTTAGTATCTATATCAAAAATCAATTTGAACGAATGAGTTCCAAGAAAAAATAATAGTAATCTTATTTAAATTATGTTAATATTTAGTATAAATACTTTATCTAATAATATTTATTATATTATCTTATAATATATTTTTTTAGTAAATCTTATAATAATAATTTTATCTAAATTGAATTGGTATTTAATAAAGCATATCTAACAACATTTATTAAAATGTTCAGTGAACATTATTATTATCATTGTATTTTTTTAAAAAAAATTTCATAATTTTAAGATATATACATTAAATACTAATACAATTTAAATAAAAATATTATTCTAACATTAGACTCCTTCAAATTTCATTATAAGATAGATATATTGAAAAAAATAAAATTAAATATTTTTTAAAAATAAATATAATAAATATTAGCATAATTTATGTCATTATATTTTTAAAATTTTTTTTCATAATTTTAAGATATGTATATTAAATATTAATATGATTTAAATAAAAATATTATTCTAACATTGTACTTCTTCAAATTTCATTTTAAAATAGATATGTCAAAAAAATAAAATTGACTATTTTTAAAAAATAAATATAATGAATATTAACATAATTTATATGATATTATTTTTATCCAAAAAGTTAAAAAAATAGTAATTAATATTTTAAAGAATGTAAAATATGTATAAATTTGTAACATAAAAATATAACTAGTTAAATGAAAAATTATCGTTTTATATTAATTCTGTATCCATAGTGTTTACTTTGCGTCCAAATTCCCCACCCTTTATGGAGAAGCGGAAAGCACTTTGGAAATGGTCTCTCTGTCTCTCCCTCTCACAGCATGTGCTGACATATACACGATGAAAAACTAGCTGTGTTAGGCAACGCTTATTTTGGCATTGATTTAGTGATGATTATAAATATTATTTTTAATTATTTTATACTATTTACTTATATTTGATTTTGATTAAAGAATTATATTATAAATTTATCAAAAGATTATTTGAATATCTCATAAAAGTTACAAATGTGAGCAAATTAACAAGCATATGAAGCTATCTTATGTACAAAGTATTTGCATATAATTTAAAGAAGAAGAAGATTATTGTATATCACAAAGAGATTTTTTAAAATATTAAAAGAGACTAACTTGGAGCCTGTTAATCAAGAAAATTAATTTGTTTTTAAATACATGAAGATTTCAGTTATTGTTATGAAGGATCAGTCGTCTCATGAATTGAAGATGAACTTACTAGCATCCGTCAATCAAGCTTCTGAAATACGAAGGGTGAGCTTGCTCATGAACCAAATATGAGTCTGCTCATGAAGCTACCTTTTTGCACTGCATGCATATGCTCTGCACGAAAACTGTTAAAAGCTGTCAAAAGTAATGGTAAGAGATCACATAATTAATGCCAACGAATATTTACTATATAAATAGGAATAACTTAGAGACAAGATAAGAAAAAACCTTCAACAACTATAAAAACTAAAAAAAGGTGACATAAACTTTTTGAAAAAGGAGCTTGAGAGTCTGTCACGGTTAACTAAAGCTGTATTTTATATTCTTAACTCATTTTAAAACCCCAATAAGAAGGGAATACGTGAATCACTAGAGAATAGTTGAGTTCTAGTGCTTCTATTGCAAAACATTCACTATGTTGTGCTAAAACTTGAATATCCATTATGTGACAGAGTTGTTTATCAATGTATTTGTAAAAGCCTTGTGTGGCTGTTTGATTTGAGAGCTTGGATAGGTTTTAGACTATTTGTTTTAGCTTGGAAAGGTTAAGGTTGAAGAAAACTACTTGTGTGCTAGCTTGGAGAGGCTATGGTTGAAGAAATAATACTTGAAAATAGTGAAAAATTTTAGTTGTGCTGGAGACTGAACGTAGGTTCTATTATTTGAAAGTCGAACCAATATAAATAACTTGTGTAAGCTTTTATATCAATTGTCTTTTATATTATCTTGCTTGGCTGTATGTTATTCATTTGTTGCATGTGTTTTAAATTCTGTGTGTGTAATATATCGCATTTTAAAATTTGAACTTGTTAAATATTAGCCTGATTATGTTAGTATACAAGCATTCTTGCTATTTTAAGTGCTGCAAAAAATTTTATTTTAGACATGACTTAATTCAACCTACCTTCTCAAGTTTATTTGCACCATCAAATTGTATGATATTAACATTGCATTTTTTTATTTCACTTTTTTTTTTTGAAATTATTTTTGCACGGTCGTGACTAGATTTTTTAGGAGATTCTCTTAGTAAGTGTATCTTCCAAATTTCGAGTGTTGGTATTCTCTTTGACGATGTAGTTTGCATAACACCGCACCCAATACCTACCAACAAATATATATATTTAGATATACATAAAGGACGTATCCTTTGGAATTTAAGTGTGTATTTAAATTTAAGTTTATAAATTTAATTTTAGATGAATTAAATTTTATAAATTTAATTTTAGTCAGAAATGTATTTGAGTGAAGTAATTTATGTTTAATAAAAAATTATATTTAACTAAAAAATAAAAAAATAATTATTTTAAACCAAATAAATTTTTTAAGTCAAAATTATGTTAAAAAATAATATAAAAATCAAAATAAATAAAATAAAAAATAAATAAAAATCTATTTAAACTTTTAAAAATCAGTTTAAGTGAAATAAATATCTACCGCAACATACCTTAAATATACTAGAAGCTCATATCATTGCATCAAGTCTAGTCCATTAAAGAAGAGACGGCTCACTGCTTATAAAAGGTTCATTATCGTTGGTTTAGTGGCAAAATTTGTATTCGTTTTTATTTTTTAAAAGGCCAAAATTTGCAATCCAAATACGTACCTAATTTCACATGTAGAAGATTGGGAATCTTTTTCTAGATTCACATGTACTTTGCCGATCTTGAATTCTTTATTTCCAAGCTGACCTCAAAAGCTGAATTCCTTTCACCAAATCCTCTAAGCCACGTTATCAGTCATTGACCCACTTGTCACTTCATGTATGATAATATATATTTTTAACTACAACTTGTGATTTGTAGGTATATAAAAATTGAACTGTATAAAAAAATTAAAATTAATTCGATTTAAATTTAATCGAATCTAATTAAAAACAAAATAAACAATATTATATTCACTGATACTAAATATATTGTGCAAATAACATATCCAGGATAATGTTATAATATCAAAAGCATAGGTTGTTTGTAAATACGGGATTGTTACTGTATTTACAAAAAAGATTATTTAGAAACAAACTTGAGTGATTATTTTTTTTAGATACATCTAAAGTATTTTTATTTAAAAGATGAAAGATTAATCTCTCAACTTTAAATCATGTTCCTTATGTAAGAGGCCTGTTAATAGGAATTAAATTCTGAACAAAATATTTAAGAGACTCAAATTATTTTTACTTAGACTAATGTATGTTGGAACTTGAGTGATTATTTACACATAAGAACCAAATAACTACTCACTTAATTATTTGGTTAAAATTTTCTCTCTCTCTCTCTCTCTCTCTCTCTCTCTCTCTCTCTCTCTCTCTCTCTATAAAAATGTATAGACAAATTAGTCCTCTCTGGGTTTTGTCTATTTACCACCGTGATGTGTAATGGCCCAGATCCAACTGGGCCAGGTGGGCCCAAAGGTTTTCAACATTGTAATGACGTTATGTTAGTTTTGGCGCCTTGGAGAATCGGATCCAGATCCAGAACCAAACCCGTCACCCACAACCTGAAACCCGCCATTTTCTCCACCACCATCTCTACACTAATCTTAAAAGTTGATTGCAAAGCCTTGCTCGCAGCCTTCCATTACCCCATTGATGACCATGGCTGTAACCCACAACCTTAAACCCGCCATCTTGGTCTCCCCCTTGTTGCATTGCCCTTCCTCGCTGTTCTTGTCCAAGTCTTCAACCCCTTTCTCTTTCAAAACCCATTTCAAAGCACCATTCTTTGGCTCCAATCCTTCAATCCTTTACCAGCACCACAACCCCGCCCTCACCCTTACCCGTAGACTGCTAGTCCCTTCGGTCTCCGGCATCTGGGACGCCTTGACCGGTGGCAATAATAATGCCCGTGAAGCCGTGCTTGCAATTCGTCGTGGAATGTTTCTCTTCAGGCTGGTGAGTACTGTTCACCTTCGAGCACTAACAAAGCAGCTTCTTCTTCTTTTTTTTTTTTTTGGGAAATTCGGATTTCTGTAACCTTCTGGTGGTTCTAATTGTTCAGGGTGATGTTTCGGGGTCTTTAGCTGAGTTCGACAAGGCAATTCAGTTGGACCCTCGTCAGAAGGCGTGTAGGTTTATAAATTTTCGAAATGCTTATGTGAGTTTGGAATATTGATATTTGAGTCCAGTTACATGAAATTGGTTATGGACATTGTGATTGTTACCAGATCTTTGGCAAAGGGGGCTCTCACTTTACTACCTTAATAGGTACTGACACTACAGCTTCTTTTAAGGAAGAGGATTACTCTCTAATCTCTATTGGGTCTAACTAACTTTGAGATAGAATCACCGTTGAACTTTTTAATAACAAAGCCAAATGGAAGTAGGTGTTGTACATACACAATTACAATGTATTGCATTTGAATATATAAAGGAGACTGAATTGGATTCCTCTTGCCATAGATTTGAAGAAGGGGCAGAGCAGTTTCGGTTAGATGTTGCGCAAAATCCAAATGATACAGAAGAGTCCATGTGGTACTTTCTGTGTGAAGCTCAACTATATGGAGTGGATGAAGCAAGGAAGCGATTTCTTGAGGCCAGTCTTGATTCTATTACTAGGGAGTTAACGTGAAAAAAGAACATGTGACTATTCAAATAATTATCCACTTAAATGAATTCAGGTTGGTAGAGACCCAAGGCCAGTCATGCGGGAAGCATATAACATGTTTAAAGATGGTGGGGATCCTGAAAAGGTGTGCTTTAATGCCTAAAATGCAAATGTTTCTAAAGCATGCCATTTGTTTTCTTCCTGCACATTTACCTCATATAACCTGGTAATCCTTGCCAGATCTTGAACCCTTCCTGAGAAACTTAAACTCTGATTCTATAAGCCCTTAAATTAGTCTGATATAATTTTCGCAAATTTTGAGATATTTCTCACGTTTGCATAAATGTTAAACTTGAGCTTATCTTCTTGAAAATTAATTAATATGCTGACATGCCTTAAGTGATGGGGACACTGCTTATTACTCAGAGCATGTTTTAACTTAGTAAGTATCTGGAAATAAATTGTGATTTCATACAAAATATAGAAAGTGCAATGAAAATTCCACTTCTTTTTGGTAAGAGAAAAAAGGGGAACACTAGCAGTGGGGACTTGCTGAGGCTGATATTTATCATCAAGGACCTGTTAACCACATCAGCGGCACATTAAAAGAGGGACTAAATTGTATTAATTGAAAACTAGAAGGATGACATTATTCAAATTGAAACCAGAAGGCCAAAATTGCAACTTTATTTAGACTTAGGAGGAACAAACCCTAGTTTCTTTCCTCTTTTTATATGGGCTTTTGATTCTATAAGTTCTTTATTTCTAATTTAGGAAAAAATTGTATCTTGTTCAACAGTTAGAGTAAGATACTGTATTTACAACTTTTACCTTCTCATTCTTATGATTATTGGAACCATAAACTTGGACGTAGATTTGCAATACTTGTCAATATTCAGTTACCCGCATAAAAGGCTATCAAATATAAATAACTTTTTTATTTGACTCTGTTATGTCTTTATGAAATGCAAGAACAGTATCTAACACAAGCAATTGATTTTACTGACTAGCTTGTAGCTGCATTCTCCAGTGGCAGAGAAAACGATTATTTTTATGCTTCACTATATGCTGGGCTTTATTATGAATCTCAGGTATTCTTGCAACTTCTAAATCGTATCCTGTAATATGCCTTTGAACAATGACTTAAGAGGAACCTCCCCCCCTTCCGCGGCATACAAAAGGGTATGGACACTTCCAAGGGACTGCTGAAGATTTGTGGGAATTCCTGATGGAGATCATGGCATGAAGTTACTCTCCTGTAGGCTTAAGACTCTTAAGGGAATAAAAGGATTTATTTTAACAAATTAGTGCTTAATTTTTTTAAGTTTCATTATTGGGCTTTTTCTATTACCTTAGAAGCAGTATTTTCTTTTTTGAATCAATAGTGCCATGCTGAGTTAATAGCACTCATCTCATTTCTTGGCATGTTTGTGGAAGTTCCTTCAAGTAGGTTAGATTTCAGACTTGACATTTCAGAGACTTATATTATTTCAATGCTGCATGTCTTTCATTGTACAGATGTTTGAAGAAAGAGTATGTGTGTGTCTGTTTTAAATACACTCTGCAGATTCGATAAGTTTCTCTTCTTACCTATACTATACTAGTTACTCCAATCTCACACTTATGGTAACACATTAAGAGGTTTATATATGGTATAATGGTTGATGTCATCATTGATAATACAACCCTAGATTCATCTTTCAAGCCTCATATTTTCTTCTCCATAGATGTTCTTAACACAACCTCTGTTTAGAATCGAACATATAATCACGGGGATTGTAATTTGGCAAAGCAAAGTCTTGTCTTTGTAAGGAAAAATCAGACATATGTTGTTGAAATAATTCTTGTGCAAAGTCTTGGTCATTACAATTCATAAGATGGTTGTTCTTTACTTTGCAAGAATTCAACATGACTTTCTCTGCATGAACAAATTTGTTGATAAGGAGCTTGTTTTCTTGGGCAATATTGCATTGCTTCAAAGATTTTAAGGTACAAAGACCTGGGCTTGAATCCCTGGAGCTGCTTTTATTCTCTTTTGGTATTCCTTGCATGGCGATTCATTTCCAACCAAACGCATACATGCACAAATGCGGACACTCATCACATACAAATAGAGAAGTATTATTAGTTTACATTCTTTATTGTTAGTTTTTAGTATTGATAAGCACAGTTGCAAAGTTGAGGAAAATGGAACTGGATTAGCATGCCTTTTGTGACTATGTGGGAAGGTTTGTGCATGTATGTTTTTATTTGGCTTGAAGATGACTAGTGAATTTCTGAATGCATGTCAATGATTTTTCATGTGTAGAATGAAACAGATGCTGCTAAAGTTCATATAGTTGCTGCTTGTCAGTCTTCTTATGGACAAAGGTTAGTTTTGAATATGTACACATTTCTTAGCTAGACAAAAAGTGCAACTTGGAAACATGAATGATGCACATTCATTCTTTAATGCAGGTCTGATGATTATATGGCTTCTCTTTCCAAGGTTCACTGTCTCTGTCGAAATTGGGCCTTCAACTAAATTATTTTTCAGCATGTCCGCTGAGCATGGCGAAGCTGGTTCATAAGTTGTTCTATATGATGTTCATAGTATTTTGTGAGTTACTGTGTTTCTGAGACAGTTTAAAGAATTTATCATATTCCTTTGCCTTTTAGCTTGATTTTGTGACCTGAAGAAAATTAGTAGACTCTGGGAGAAAGATTTGTTAACATTTATTTTATGAAATTATTGTTTAGATATAAGCAAACTATCATTTTGGTTCCTTTTTTGGTACAGAAGAGAAAAAAACAAAAGAAGTACACCCTTGCAAACTAAGTTGCAGAGCTATCTGCAATAAGATCAAGACTGAGACCAGGCGGGGGATCAGTTGAAGAAGTCCAAGCTGCATAATGTTTTGCTCCCCATTTGGCAAGTAAGTCTGCACATTGGTTACTTTCACGAAGAATATGAGAGATCTCTATTGTCTAGTTTCTGCGTAATAAGCTTCTGATGTCTGAAATATAGCTCCACATTTATGGCTCTCAATGTAAGTATTACTAATCAAGTGTGTGTTTGTATTAGAGTTTGCAAAGTTGATTTTGGATGAACTTGATTTTGCAAACTTGATTTTGCTCAGAAGTGAATTTGAGTGAAGTGATTTATATTTGGTAAAAAATCATATTCAACTCAAAAGCAAGAAATAGTTGCTTTAGACCAAACAGGGTTTTGAAGCTGGAATTATGTTTGAGAAATAATGCAAATGCCAAAACAAATAAGATAGAAAATGAGTAAAAGCCTGTTTGAGCCTCCGAAAGCTAGTTTGTGTGGGATAAATGCCCACACAAACACACCCCAAGTAGATAGCATCTTTAGAATCATATTCAACCTGGATTTTCCTAAATCCTTTTACCTTATCCCAACAAGCCTCAAGATCGTAGCTGATGGCTAACAGCTCAACTTTAAATGTAGCCAGAGAGGCCACATACTACCTGAAAGATTGATTTTTCATCAGTTTAATCTTGCCAATAATATTTACATTTACTGATTACATCAATTCTGCAATGTGACTCAATCGTGGAAATTTAGTCTTCCACATATTGGGTCTACATCAATTTATGATTGAGTTGATTCAAACTTAGAGATTAATATATTCAATTGATGTAAATAATCTTTTGAGAATTAAGGAGCTTGTTTTCTGGGTCACATATATAGAACTCGCAATATGGCTTCTTGGCTTGGCAAGAGACTTGAATGATCTTACTTGCACCTTTTATTTTTCAGTCAAATGTTCATCTGCTTTACCCTAAAATTTCGAAGAAGCAATAGTGACTTGCAAGTATTTAGGTATTGATCAAGTGCAATATTGCATAATATGTATATTTTTATTTTATCTAAAGAATGGAGCAAATTTGACACTTAAAGCGAGAGTAATGATAATTCACATTGCAATTTTCAACACGATTAACACAGTCACATATGCATACATAAATAAGAAATGACATTTAGAAGTGTGGTGGAGTCCTACTAGAATTATGTGCAAGTATCATTAGTTTTCAAATAATTTCTCACTAAATATAACTTACTTTTAAGGCTACGAGACTTGTTGAGTGTGTGAATTTATTTTTTATCCAAAACCTATTGCAAGTCATTAAATGGGTGATATGCTTTTTTTGTTCCTCTCTTTTTGGCATAAACCATATTATGGAGAGTTGAAGAGATCAAAGACACCAAAAATGATGTGGTATACTCAGGACTCAGACATATCACATGACTGCTCCAGTTAATCATGTTTTCAATATTTGTCCTATCTTGCTAGTGGCTGCTCTTCTCTTGTTTCCTTCCAATTTCATATGAAATTCTTAATTTGTCCTTCAACTTTAAGAATGTGTTAGTAGAAAATAACTTTCTTTGTTAATGATTGTATGCGTATTATACTTAATGCATGCAAAGTTGAAGTCCTAAACAGGCAATTGTGTGATGTTCGCAGGCTTGTGTCTTTTTTTCCCATTTCAATTTTGGGGCTTGACTTTGCAAAGCTAAGTGAATGCAAAAAAGAAAAAAGGAAAAAAGCAAAATAATAGCATATGGTTTGCAATCTGTTTTGCTCAAACTTGAAAAATGGCCACATGACTAACCGTGTGCGGCAACTTTGTGTTTAAAGGATTTAGATCCTCTCACAACAGATTTTATCATACTTGAACTTATCATGATAAGTTATAAAATTTACTAATTATATTTAAAATTTTTTGTATCTTTTTGTTACGACTTAAACTTATAAATAGTTCATTTCAAAAGATTAATCTATTGGGTAAGATTGTCTCGTGGCTTCTATCAACATTGACTTAGTGGCAGTCCTTTCTTCTTTAGCAGCTTCATCATGGACACATTAAGCTTCTACGACCTTTTAAAATATTAACTTATTAGGTGAGAGTATCTCATGATCGAAATATTACATTGAACTTCTTATTTTATTTAATGTGAGAACATAACACTTTTTTTTCTCTAACAAGATGCTTTTACGTATCACTAATAAGAGAGGATTTGATCCGTATTCAACATAAACAGTAATTCTATTTTTAATGGTGACTTGTCTCCTTGATGATGGAATATAGAATCTTTAACCACCCAATTAGGAAAGATGCCGATCCCCACTGTATTAGCTTGAATTTGTTATTGTTAAGGAATGCCAAGCATTTGTTATTATTATGGAATATCAATCATATGCCGTTTGGGCATATTCTCAGTGACAAGCATAAAAAGGTTGGATATTCTCTTCTAAACTAAAGGATATGCCATGTGCATATGCAGATTCAATGGATTTCCTGGATCTCTTACTCCTGGTCATTTTACCAAATTGCCCTCCTCCTTCGTTTCAAGTAAGGCTTTTGGGACTTGGGAGATTCAATTTATTAGCATAGATACAAAAAAAAAAATAAATAATTATCAACATCTGCATCGTTCTAAGGGTGGTTCTGGTATTTTGTCTCCTTTCATCCACTTGGGGCTACGAAAGTTTTGGCCTTTGGTCATTACAACATCTTTGCGTTCTTATTTCATCACGTGCTTGTCGTCAAAATATTAAATCCGCCGCAGCCAAAGTTATTTTTTTTATAAAAAAAAGAGAATTGTAGTATAAATTTCTTATACAACCTTTTACTTCAAGCAATCTCCGTACAGTTGGGCATCACAATTACCACGTGTAATTCCCAAGTCCTAAAAAAATGTAAAAATTTAAAATTACTTCTTTTATCATAATTGTTAAACTATTTTAATTATTTATTTTTACATAATTAAATGATAATATATAATTTAATAACGTAATCCTACATGACTATGAGACGTGTAATAATGATGATGGTATAATTTGGATTTTGACCTTTGTGAAATCCCGTGCACTGCAAGGCCATCATAGCGGTCCCGGTTATGGAACCCGCAAAACCGGTACTTCGGGAAAACTATAAAAACCGCAACGATCAAAATTTGTTTCTCCTCCGTATTTTTATTATTTTTTACTTCCTAAAACAAGAGTGCAGTGCTCTCGCTCGCTCGTCTTCCCCAGTGCCGCGCCAAAGCAAGTTCCGCCAGTTGCAGAGCAGTCCCCTCCGCCGTACGCAGCGGAGGGCATGCCAAAGCCGAACCGGCGTGTATGTCTCCGACACTGATTCTTCTCTTTCTCGGTATTCGATTCGTCTGAGGAATTCCCATGTCGTCTGAGCGGCTGATTCAACCTTCCGATGCTCCGTCGGAATCATTGTCCGCTTCTCACTCCTCCAAGAAATGCGGCGAATCCGCGTGGATTTTCGAGGAATTGCCCAAGGCCACCATCGTTTCCGTGTCCCGACCAGAGACCGGAGATATTAGCCCACTCCTCCTCTCTTACACTATTGAGTTGCAGTACAAACAGGCACTCTCTCTCTTTCTCTCTGCATGTTTCTATTTCTTCTGTTCTTTTTCTTGGTAAATCAAATTTGTGTTTTCTGGTTTTTTTGGATGCTGTAAGAATTCATGGAATGGGGATTTTTTTTAATTATTATTATTATTATTTTGCCTTTCCTCATGTTCTAAACCTTCTCCCTAGTTCTTGGTGACGTCAAGTAAAAGTGAAGATATAGTGGGAAAGGAAAATTACAATCGTTGATTTTAAGGTTGTGGGCTGAGTGATTGGAAAACACGTCACTTGTGATCGTGAATATTCTTCCTGCAGAAGCAGAAGCTACGCTTGACTTCGCTTGCCAATTATTATTTGGCAAAATTGTGCGGGAAAGATGAACTACTCTGGTTTTGTTTAGCCAAGTGTTCTTGAAAACAGAATTTCAGGGGAGGGGGTGGTTATTTCAATTTCTGTTGCCACCTAACAAACCCAAATGGGTGGCCTGATCAATTGATATTATGTCCGACGATTGAAAGATGTTAGGAAGAGGATCTAATCTATAATAGCAATTTATTGATTATTTCTCTTATTCAAATATTTTGCACTATGCCTTTGGATATTCTTTCTCTATTAATTAATTATGGATTCAAATCCTCTGTCTTCTTTTCTTGTCCCCAACCTGTCTTTCCAATTAAGTGCTAACAACTCAGTAAGAAAATATATAATCTCTTAATTAACATTAATTTCTTTCCAAATTTGAATATTTTTGGGTTGAGTTGTCAATACTTAATTGGAAGGACAGGATTAGAACAGGAAAAAAAAATAGAAAATTTAAATCCTATCATCTATGGATCGGTGTGGATTGAAATTTGAAACCTGTATAGCTTTCAATTTGTGTGTCTTTACATACTCATTGAAGGTGCTTTTAAGAATGTCTATTGTTCATTGCTAAATTTGCTCTGGTAATTTTATAACATGGTTTCCTTTCTTTCTTTTTTTTTTCCCTCTCTTTTTTGACAGAGGCTTATAGATTTTTAATCGGATTTGGATCATTTGCAGTTACTGCAACCATGCAGTAGGAGAAAGAAATAAAACAAGTGGGTCCCACATTTGAAATTTGTGGGACCCACTTTTTGTTTCTTTTCTTTCTCACATTGCATTTATGCAGTGATTGCATAGGATCTAAATCCCTTTTTAGCCAAGTATATGCTTGGTTGAATAGGAAGAAAGTGGGAAGGTGACAAAATAGAGGATGGAATGAAATTGATTTTCAACCATATGACCCAAAGTGAAAATTATTACATTTTATTTTTTACATTTTCATATTTCTTTTAATACCAAGCTAGTGCAAAGTGATTTTCATTTCAAATTTTACACATTCCCACTTTCCACCTACTCAACCAAGCATATCCTAAATTCGATCTAACATTTTTTGCCCATAATTCATAAATCTGATTAGTTACATCTTAATTCTTTAGATCCTTTTGGGACCTAAGACTAAATAAGCTTTTTATGCAGCTCCAACTGATGTCTTGGTAATAATTACATTTGTATTTCACAGTTCAAGTGGCTTCTACTGAAGAAAGCATCACAAGTTCTCTATTTACATTTCAATTTGAGGAAACGTGCAATAATTGAAGAATTTTATGACAAGCAAGGGCAGGTTTGCGCATTATATGTTGCATTTTGCAGCCATGTTTCTATAACTAGATCCTTGTCATGTTAGTCTGCTGTATTTAGTGAAGATGGATGTTTCAATAGTTTTAGTTTCCTTCATTATATTTGATATGATTCAGTCTATTTTCTTATTTATAACTTTCTCCTGAAGGTAAAAGAATGGCTTCAAAGTTTAGGAATAGCAGATCAAACGGCGATGGTGCAAGATGATGAAGAACCTGATGAAGTAGCTGTGCCTTTACATCATGAAGACAGTGTTAAAAAAAGGTATTTTTTTTATTGCCATGAAATAGCAATATGATACATTTTTAAACTTGTTAACAGCTTAAAATGTGGAAGTGCTTACGTTAGGAACTTAATGATATACATATGCAGTAATTCTCCTCCGTTGTGGGCTTAAAGCTTCCCATGAATAATTGGGGCATAAACATGGAATATATGATTCTTAAAAGGGTGGAACAGAGGAAAATGGGGTTGAATTCAGAATTTCATGTCTTGATTACATTGAATATTACTAGCTTTTCCAAAGCTTAAGCATTTTGAGAGTACATAATTTTTGTTATTTATTTTAATAAAAAAATCTAGAGGGTGAGCTTTGGCGCAACAGTAAAGTTGCTGCCTTGTGACCTGGTGGTCACAGTTTCTAGTCGCGGAAACAGCCTCTCCTCTTATGGGGGTAAGGCTGCATACATTTGACCCTCCCTACCTACAATGGTGGGATCCTCGAGCACTGGGCCACCCTTTTATTTTGAGCCAAAAAAATCTAGTTATTTTTATTTCTAGCAGCAAGTTATACCAAATAGAGCCTTCAATATTTAAGCAGCTATAATTCGTTAGATTGTCTCCCTGAAATGACATAAATAAACATACTTACTAGTTTGGTTTCTTGTGCAGATATGTTCCATCAGTTGCTGCTCTATCAATATTTCGCCCATCATTAGGAGGCCAGCAGTTAGTTGCGGATAAAGCAAAGGTTGCAATGCAGGGTTATTTGAATCATTTTTTAGGAAACCTGGATATTGTGAATTCTCAAGAGGTAACAAGTGAAGCTTCACAGTTTACAATTGTTGGATTTGTTTAGATAATGTTTAGCAGACATTCAGATCAGTCTAGAGAATGTTGTTACTTCTTTTTTTGTCATGGATGCCATGTGGTTCTGCATCAAAGATAGTGAAATCAAAATGAGGTCCAAATGGAAGTTTATGGAATTCTTTTTTAAGAATGATTTCTATTTCTATGATAAGGCTCTTTTGGTTCATCTACATACACAATGGCATGTGTGTTAAATCCTTTGGTCTAGCTCAATACCTGTGCCTGCTTCTACGGAATTATTAGAAAGTCATTCCCTTTGGTTTGTTATATATGCAACTGTGGACTTTTTATTGATTTGTTTTCAAATAAATTTATTTATATGATGCTCCATTTCAGTTATATAGTAGTAATAATATATTAATCTCATTGATTATAATCAGGGAGGGAGGTATTGGGAATAGAAAATACCCCTTTATGCTTCTCTTTTATGGCCTTGATAGGACAAGCCTTTATTGATGGTCATTCTTGGTAATAAAACTGCTAACATACTGTGTATGAACTGTAACTTCTCTTGTGCTAAAATTATCTTTCCTAATGTATGGTTTTGGATTGTAGGTCTGCAAGTTTTTGGAGGTCTCCAGACTATCCTTTTTACAGGAGTATGGTCCAAAACTGAAAGAGGGATATGTAATGGTGAAGCATCTGTCAAACATTTCACGGGATTCACATGTAACATGCTTTCCATGTGATTGGTTTGGTTGCTGTAATAACCACTGGCAGAAGGTTTGGTTCTGAAGTTTTATTGTGGTGACAGTCAATAGCTTGTTTGCTTGGCTGAATATTTATTCCAAAGTTACATAAGTAGTTGTGAACTGAATTAATCTAACCAACTAGGCCTTTGGATTCAGTCTTGCTTTCTTTGAACATAAACTTCAAATGCTTTCTCAATGATCTTTAGATATACAATTTTCCTACCTTCATCTTTTGAGTACTTATCTTCTTTTCACTTGTCTCAGTGGAATATAAATCAACATTTTACCCCAACATATAGTTAATCCCTACCTTTATTTATGAAAATTTGTAGTCACATCTTTCATGTAACTGAGGTCCTAGGCTGAATGGAAGCTCCAATGCCAGGGATGCAATGATCAATAGTATTTAGTTTGAAAATCAATACTTAGTTGGCATTAAATGATTTATTTCTAGGATTCTCTTGGAAACAACTTTCCGTTTTCTCAGTGATATCCACTCTCCCTCTGAGGCATAGAAAACACACAGAAATAGTAAGCATATCATTTTCCATAACAGAAACATAAACTGTCCATGTAATAGGGAGAAAGATAAGGATTGTGATCAGTAGAAAAATTGAATATTACTGTAATTATATCGTGGGTATACATTTTATGGCAATCTCCTGGCTTTGATAGGCTATAAATGTCAACTTACATGTTATGTCTCAAGCCATATGGCTATATGGAGCTTGAAAAACAGATCTGAAGAGGTATTGACAAAGCTATGAATTACTTTGTCAGTATCTATAGAATATTAGCCTTGACCTATCAAGTATGGTTAACATTAATGGATTAGACAGTTAGTCTGTAATTTTATATGATTTGATTATATGTTAAAGTAAAGCTAGGGCACACATATAATTCCTCTATAGTATTTCCACTTTATAGTTTTATAAAGATGATCTCCTACAACTGGTCTTTGTTCATTTCATTTAATCTTGGCTTTAATCTAGATTACATTGTCTGCACACAGGTATGGGCTGTTTTGAAACCTGGGTTTTTGGCCCTGCTGGATGATCCTTTCGACAACAAGCCACTGGATATAATTGTTTTTGATGTCCTCCCGTCCTCAAATGGAGATGGAGGGACCCAAATATCTTTAGCTGATCCTATAAAGGAACGCAATCCTTTGCGTTACACATTTAAGGTGATCACTTTGTCTCTTAGGAATCTTTTTGGCCTTGAAGATTAGAAATGATTAAGTCTCTCATGGATTAAGACTGTATTTATTTTTTATTGTCAGTCAGTCAAATCAACCGGATTGACATGATGTTACAAAATTATGATGATGCAATTCTTTTTTAGATTGCCTGTCCTGAATATTTTAGGTTCAACTTAATCTACACTTTAATGTATAGAAAAGAAATTCCGTGTATTATTGGCATATGAGATAATGATTTGTAAGTTAATTCAAAATTTCAGATATTATTCTACTTTAATTAATATGGTAACTGGAAAGCACAAAGAGGATCAAAGATTTACCTTCTTGAAACATATAATGTTCCCAACCTCCTTTTATCCTTTTCTCATTAACTATCCGTATGCATCATGGTCATCAAATTTTAAGCAAAAGTTTTATTAGAGAATATCATCATATACTTAATATTTAGCAAAAATTTTGCACTCATGTATGCCACATTTTCGATACAATTGCCATGATATGACCATAGTTTATACCCCTATTAGGCAAAAACATTGATCTAACTATAGGTTAAGGTAGTCAGAAGTAGTTTCTATTACCTCCAGTTGATTATTTTAGGCTTTAAGGGATGAATAATGCATATATGCTCATGTATTCAGAACTCAGAAGTGTTGGGATTGATTATCTATAGACAGCTACTTCTTGCAGAGCAGCTAATGCACAACTAATGATAACAACCTTCTGTTTTGCTGCCAAAATTTTATTACTAATAATAGAAATTGTTAAAAGGTTACTAGTGGAAATAGGAGCAAAAGGTTGAGAACAACCAGCAGTGCTAAAGTTAAAACTTGGGTTACTGCAATTAATGAAGCTGGTCTTAGACCTCTGGAGGGTTGGTGTCGTCCTCATCGCTTTGGTTCATTTGCTCCCATAAGAGGTTTGACTGAAGATTGGAGCCAAGCCCAATGGTTTATAGATGGGCAGGCAGCATTTGCAGCAATTGCTTCTTCAATTCAAGATGCAAAGTCAGAGGTACATGTTTTCCATTGTTAACCAAGAGTATATATAAGTTGTTTCAGTCTCCTATTTCATTTCTTTATAATAAGAAGATGGACACTGGCTGCAGATCTTCATTACCGGATGGTGGCTTTGCCCAGAGTTATACCTGAGACGTCCTTTTCATAGTTTTTCTACATTTAGGCTAGATTCATTACTAGAAGCAAAGGCTAAGCAAGGGGTTCAGGTACACATACTATTCTGATTGATATAAGTAGTTCTGTTTGTGATCTTCATATTCAGAAACTTCTATGCTTTTATAAGGCCGAATTACATTTAAGAGGATTGTTCTTATGTCATTAAATGATTATACAGATCTACGTGCTTCTCTACAAGGAGGTTTCTCTAGCTTTGAAAATCAACAGCTTGTACAGTATGAGAAGACTCCTCAACATTCATGAAAATGTGAGGGTATTGCGCCATCCTGACCATTTCGCCACTGGTGTTTATTTATGGTATGTTCTATTTACTAATAAATGAAGTTTTAACATCACCTTCATATACATTCTGGTTGACATAACATATGCATATATGATTGCTAGTGGCTTGGTTTCTTACAGGTCACACCATGAAAAACTTGTAATTGTTGATTACAAGATTTGCTATATTGGAGGATTAGATTTATGCTTTGGCCGATATGACACAACTGAACATACAGTGGGTGATTGCCCCTCTGTAATATGGCCTGGAAAGGACTATTACAACCCAAGGTATTTCTTTTTCCTTTTTTGTTAATAAAAAAAGAAGTGGATTTTTTTGTAATCAATGCATATGAGTTACAATAAGTAAGATTGAGGTTCCTTAACACGGTATGGTCCATTGTAATGCATTTAGCCATGTCTTGTATTGTATGTATAATGTCTTACATTCATAAGAATGAGAGAGAGAATTTAATCCTTGAACCTGTAGAAAAGCCTTCACTGTTGTTGATGACATCCAATATTTGGTTGATCCTACTGAAGATTTCGGTAATGTATAATTGTGGAGTTTTTGTTCATGGATAGAGAATCGGAACCAAATTCTTGATCCTACTGAAGATTTCGGTAATGTATAATTGTGGAGTTTTTGTTCATGGATAGAGAATCGGAACCAAATTCTTGGGAAGACACCATGAGAGATGAATTGGATCGCGAAAAATATCCCCGTATGCCATGGCATGATGTCCATTGTGCTCTTTGGGGACCTCCCTGTCGTGACATTGCTCGGCACTTTGTTCAACGTTGGAACCATGCTAAGGTAAACCAAATGATGTTTTTTTTCATCTTGCATTTTTCCTTTTTTTTTTTATCCTTCCCTCCTCTCTTACATGGTGAAGCATATCATAGAGAATCAAAGCTCCAAATGAACATACAATTCCACTACTTATGCCTCACCATCACATGGTCATCCCTCATTACATGGGAAGAAGCAAAGAGATAGACATTGATGGAAAGAAAGAAGGAGACAACAAGAAAGAAATTGACAGGCAGGATTCCTTTTCCTCAGAGTCTCCATTGCAAGATATACCACTGCTTTTGCCTCAAGAAGCAGGTGGAATGACTGCTTTGAATGGAGACCTCAAGTTAAATGGAAACATTATGAACAATAATATTATTGATAATACAAAATTTTGTGAAAACATTCCATTATCGTCCCAAAAACTGGAGCATGAAGCTTTAGTTTCAGACACCCAGATGAAAGGGTTTCAAGATGAAGTTGTTCCTTTTAACTTGGGGGCACAATCTGTTATTGACGCTCTAGAAGATTGGTGGGAAACACCAAAAGAAGGTGCTTATGATGCCACTACTTTGGAATGTGGACAAGTTGGTCCACGTACTTCTTGTCACTGTCAGGTTAGTTATGCCTTCTGGATATTGTTTGTGTAATGTGAAGTTTTTCTAATTTGCAGTAGTCCTTGAATGAATTTGTTACTCTTTCGGAAAACATTCCACTAGGACTGGTAAGTAATGACTCTTGTTATTGGTTGAAAATATCACCAATAGAAGATCATGAATATCACAAGATTCATACTAAGTTTGCATTTTTTGCTACTACCCAGCTTAGTAAGTTATAGTCAATTCTTTGAGAAAAGAACTTAGGAAAAAAGTTTACAAAAGTGTGAATAATATATATATATTTTTTAATGATTTGGCATTAGAAGCAAGTTGGGAAAGAAGAATTAACTTGATATTAAAACTTGAAAGTCCATAAATTTTATCAGAAACCTGGTGCTTTAAAGAGAAAGGATGTATGAAATGAAAGTTGCAAAAAAATTTTCCTAGTTGTTATTCTAGGAAGAAATCATTTTTTCTCTTTCTATTTGGGTTGGCAATAGGTTATATTTACAGCATGTCCCATCCTCACCAACCCTGACAAAGGACCTAGAGCTGTTTATACAAGTTGATGCACAGAATCTAACACAACATATTGAATTTTAGTTTTGGAGCTGTCCTAATTTATGTCAATGTAATTTTACATCATTATTTATCACCTGTGATCTTGAATGGATGTGAAATCCACAGGTAATCAGAAGTGTCAGCCAGTGGTCTGCTGGAACAAGTCAGCCTGAAGAAAGCATTCACACTGCATATTGTTCTCTTATTGAAAAAGCAAAGCATTTTATCTACATTGAGGTAAATTATGAGGAACTGGACTTCCTTGATCTTTCCTCAACATTGATAACTATCTCCTGCTTAGCTTTGTAACAAGATGAAACGAGGGTAGTAGATGAAACACATATCATTGTGATCTCAAGAGACAAATAGCCAACTTGATTTCTGATTCAGTGTTGTCTAATACTTAAGGAAATATAAGCAAGATTATTTCTCTTTTATTGCACTTAATAAATTTGAATGTTATATATGATTGAGTTGCACAGCTATTTTTGAATTCTTAAACATGCTTCCTGTGAGTATCTTATAAGTATACCTTCATGGTTATTATGCGATAAATACATGAAATTTACTCAGGTATTAATTTCCCAATCTGTATATTGGGTTGGTTGACAGACAAGAGAAGGAACTAAAGTCATGATGCAAAATCGTCATCTCGAAGACATAATAAAAAAGTTGCATTTGGAGGCGTTCCAATGATGGTTTGGGAAGAGAAGAAAATATATGGGGAGAAAAAATCACATTTGGAAAAGATGAAAGGAAGATGTGAAAGCACTTTAGCTTAAATACCAGATATATGTGACGCCTAAAGGTCAGGTTGAAGTGCAGACCAGATGATAGTAAAAAAGATACCTGCGTTATTAGCATGTTAGTTCTATGATAAGTATTGATTTAAGCTTTGAGTGACTGCTTAAATAGTTAAACATGTATGCAAAGCATAGTGGTAGAATATTGGTGAATTTCATACTTTGACTAATAATAAACTCTTTTCCCTTATTTCTATTTGCCTTTTCACTTTCCTTTTGCTTTTTCAGAACCAATTTTTTATATCAGGTCTAGCACAAGACGACATAATACAGAACCGTATATTGGAAGCACTATACAGGCGAATCTTGCAAGCCCACAAAGAACAAAATGCTTTTAGAGTTATAATTGTGATGCCCCTCTTGCCTGGCTTCCAGGTAAATGTTACTCACCGTCTTTTTATAATATCAAATTATTAATCCTCTTTTCTATGGGCTTAAATATTTTACTGTTATGAATTATCATTAATAGGGTGGTCTGGATGATGGTGGTGCTGCAACTGTGAGAGCCATAACACATTGGCAGTACAGAACAATTTCTAGAGAAAAGCACTCCATCTTACACAATCTTGAAGCTTTACTTGGTCCCAAGACGCATGATTATATTTCTTTCTATGGTCTACGATCTCATGGTAGGCTTTATGCAGATGGTCCTATGGCTACAAGTCAGGTATCTTATTAGATATCACCATTCTATGCAACTGCCTTTTTTCTTATAATTTATAACCTTTGTAACATTGTTGCAGTCCAGTCTATGAATAGTTCCAGCTTGTTAATCACTACTAAAGTATTATGGCTCCAAATAAGGAAGAACAATCTTTTGATTTGCTTTTGAAAACAGCAACTTTGGGATAGTCTCACCAAATATTTCACTCAATGCTTATTAAGAGATCTTGAAATGGTTTTACAAAGTACATTTTGGATCTCTTGGATCTTATAACCAATGTTTAGCTTGCAAAATGATTTTAGCAAAACTGTGATGTATCTTACCATATTTGTGCAGGTATACGTGCACAGTAAATTGATGATAATAGATGACCGTGTTGCATTAATTGGATCATCTAATATAAATGACCGGAGTTTGCTTGGATCAAGAGACTCAGAGGTATACTTGATACCAGCTTTGTCACCAGAATTCACTACTTTTATGAGCTTATGTAATTATATGTTATAATTTTTATCTGATTGTGGAGTGTATTAGTAATTTATACATTTAGGATTCTTGTTGTTTAGGAACTTTATTACATATTTAAGGTTTCATATTATCCTAAAAATTTGATCTGTTGTATTCGGCTTGCTTGTCTCAATAAATTTAAGTGGTAATAGTGGCTTGCCTTTGGAAGGATATCACTTTGCAATTGAATTTCAATTTTGATGAGGGACTGAATAGATACTATTTATATGTTTCCTAATATTATCATTTATCTTCAGCTTTTTTTTTTGCAGTACAATCTAATGCTTGTTGAGGAATGCTCTTTGTCCATTGATTCGAATACTGGAGATAAGCAGAAAACAAGAAGACATATGTTTATTATTGTTGTCACATAATTCAATGACTGCCCCGGTGAATATTGGATTTAGATGCCTCTGTTCACTGGATATCTTTGGTAGAGTCCAAATCAATTGTTTTTCACAGTCAATTGTTTGGAACAATAATGGTTGAAACTTCTTAGCACAAAAGACAGTACCTAATGATGTAGTTTAAGTTTAATTAAGTTACTAGTTAAATTTTTTTGGTGAAGCATTAGCTGTGTATTTTGGGAAAGTTCTGTTAAGAAAATGATTTGAATTCTTTCTTTCTCAACCAGATCGGAGTGCTTCTTGAAGACAAAGAATATGTTAAATCATTGATGAATGGAAATCCATGGAAGGCTGGGAAATTTTCCTATAGCCTCCGGTGCTCCCTATGGTCTGAGCACCTTGGTCTTCATATTGGAGAGGTTAGTCAAAATGATCAAATTTGGAATTTTATATGCTACATCATTGCAGCAAACACAGGCTATGCCTGGCAATTTATTTACATTGATTAATGGGAAGAATGAACAAGTTAGGAAAAATCAGACACCTTGATTTTCGTTATTGGTTCTTGATAGAATTGATGAAACAAGTGCAACAACTAAAATCGGACCTCTCATATACTTGTTCCTGGAATTGTAAAACTATGAGAGAATGAAGTTGCATCAGTTTCATAACATTCATCCTTGCATGTTTCTAGTGTTAGTTCTCCTTAACCTCTTTTTTAGTGGAAACAATTTGTTGAGAATAGAATGAAACCATTGACCACTCTATTCTAGTCATCCCATTGATTCATTTACCAGTGTCAAGGGGCAAACACTTCACCTGACCTGCATGTGGGCGCTGCTCACTCACTTGAGAGGAACAAGCTAGCCAACCATCAATCCCAACCATTAAGGCCAAACATAACCACCAACAACACATCACAACACAACAATAGCACCATCCTCGCAAAGGCAATGACAACGAGAATGAAAGCAAGTAGGCACAACAAGGCACAAGGTTCCCAACACAATCCGCTATTCTCATTAGAGAATCCTCTATACATTTACAATGCTATTAAATATGGGGGCAAGTAAGCAACCAATCCCACCCCACATGCTTGGTGCAAAGATTTTCATAATCACCTATTCACTGTTCACTATCCCCCGACCTAAGTCAATGAATGGGCACACATGGCAAGGTGCTACACATTTGCACTAGACATTACAACTAGGCATTGGTAAATTGCTCTTGACCTTATTTATATTTGTTTAAGCCTTTGTTTTCTCTGATTGCTTTTCTAGTTGGCACAACCTTAATTTGAATGAGTAACCGTGATGACTATTTAAGTATTATTTTTCCTGTTCGTCTGTTATCAAAATGGATTTGTTCATCTGTTTAGGTTACTTACTGATATGATTCTCTTCACAATATTCTCTATCTCATAACAGATCAGTAAAATCAGTGATCCTGTGGCAGATACAACCTACAAGGACTTGTGGTCAGCAACTGCAAAGGTACGACTTGCTGGATCTAGTATATTATGTCTTAATGGTTTGTGTATGTCCCTGCGATATTGACTGATTTATGGGACTTAGATAGTCTTATCGAGCATTGTTTATCTGCAACACCGTAGCTGCTCATGATGTTTAAGAAATCAGAGCTTCCCTTAAGCCCCTATGTTTTTAACTAAGCTCAACATTTTTCAGGACAACGTTGTAGCTGATAAGATGTTTTGAGATGTTTGTAATATAGTAGGCATAAAAAAATATATTTTTTCTTAAATAAACAAGATGTAGTCAGATGTTGACTTTTTTTTCTTGGTGAGCACACGTTATTTTACTTTGTTGTCGTTAATTTACTTTTTGCTCCAATGGTATATGAACTGCTGTAATTGTGACAGGAAAATACTAGGATTTACCATGAGGTCTTCGCTTGCATTCCCAATGATCAGATACACTCCAGGTGTGGTTTTATCCCATTTTTCTTCTGTGCTTATCTCCCTTTTTAGTCTATCTTTTCTTATAATCTATCATACTTTGCAATAAAATGCAGAGCTGCTCTTCGGCAAAGCATGGCTCACTGCAAGGAGAAACTCGGCCGATCTACCATAGACTTGGGAATAGCCCCTGATAAGTTAGTCTGTCATGACAATGGAAAAATCAAAGTAATAGACCCCATAGATAGATTGAAGTCTGTAAAGGGACATCTTGTTTCCTTTCCTTTGGAGTTCATGCGTGAAGAAGATCTAAGACCAGGTTTTATCGAGAGTGAGTTTTATGTATCTCCTCAAGTATATCACTAAGTTTGTTAGTTTGGAGGTCCAGAAAGAGGGAAATTTCAGAGATTTTTTCAATGTTCTGAAAACCGAACCGGTCACTGAACCGGTCGAGGTACTGATTTAAGGTTCAATGGTCGAACCGTGGTCGAACCGGAATGTAATTTAAATATATATTTATATTTATATATAAATATAAGTATATTATATATATATATAATTATTTATATATTAATAAAATAAATAAAAAAATATAATATAAATCAATATAAAATATATACTGTCTAAAATTTTTTTTAAAATTAAATTAATAAATTTACAAGATTAAAATTAACTTTAAAAAAAAATTAAACCAATTTAATTATTAAAAAAAACTCAAAAATAAGATAACAGATAAAAATATCTGTATGCAAGCATTAATTAAAAAAATAACTAATTTCATACTACTACAAGTCCCTCGCCTGATTTCCCCCATTCCTTTCCCTCCCTCCATAAGTAACCCCCTTACCTTTTCCACGCACCCCCATACCTTTTCAGCTTTTCCACGCTTCCCCATCGAATCAACACAGCCCACCCACTCTTCCATTTCTCTCTCTCTCTCTCTCTCTTCTACGCAGGCCCATTCTCTCTTTCTTCTACACAACCTACCCACTCTTCCATTCTCTCTTTCTTCTACACAACCCACCCACTCTTCCATTCTCTCTTTCTTCTACACAACCCACCTACTCTTCCATTCTCTCTCTCTCTCTTTTGCCATGGCTGGAATGGGTTTTCTCTGCATTGCATTTTTGGTCTCCCGCAACCAGTGTTGGAATCTCCGGAGTTTACAGCGATGGCCCTTGGCAGACCGCCCATGCCACCTTCTATGGCGACAGTGACGCATCTGGAACAATGGGTACCCTTTTCTACACCCACATTTCCTCTCAGTCTTCACCTTCCTCTGCTACTCACCCCTTGTTCTGCTCTCTTTTATGCTATCCCTCTTGCCCAAATCATCTTCAGCTTCCTGCCCTCGCTGTGTTCAATCCCTCCGGGTCAAACGACGCTGTTTTCCTTTTTTTTTTTTTTTGTAAATCAAGAGCAAAACGACGTCGTTTTGCTTATAGAAGTTCCAAAAAAAAAAAGGTTCAGAACCGGTAATCGTACTGATCGATACGGTTTGGCCGGTTCAACCGGTTTGGGATCGGTTCAACTGATTTGGGACCGGTTCACCGGTTTTTGACCGGTTTTTGAACCTCACCGGTTTTGGGAAGGCCGCCCGAACCGGTGAGGGAACCGGTTCCCGGTCCGAACCGGTCGAAACCGGCCGGTCCGGTCCGGTTTTCAGAACCTTGGATTTTTTACGTAAATGAATTGTGGGAGATAGGCTGGGGGCTGGGAGTGACAGGATTTGTATAGATTGAATACAGGAGAAATTCTTATATGCTTTTGGAGTAATGTTTTTTCATACCCCATATAAGTAGATGCAAGATAAGTGTATAAAAATAATGTTAAATATGATATTATGTATTTATTTGTCTTGTATACACTTGCACAGTGTAAGAAAAAACACTTATATCAAGAGTATACAAGAATTTCTCTGAATTCAGAGGCAAATAAAGCTGAAAGAGAAAGGATATAGTTACGACTGTTTGCAGTAGTTTTAGAAAGGGAAATGATTTTTCAGAATCTTTAGTTGTTCTAAAAATATCAAGTGGGTACCCGTAACTGGGAAGTGTCTGAAATTTTGTAAATAACGCAGTTTAGATGCCAATATGCCCCGCAACCTTCATATTGTACAGCACTTATTCATTGGGGTTTCTTCTTCCTCTGTAAAGCAATAATTCATTGGTTGAAAAGAAAATTGTAAATGTATTCTTCTTCGATTGACGTGGGAATTGTTCGGTTCTTTTTTTTTGTTTTTTTTTTTGGTTGTTATGAATTATTGCAAGTTGAATTTAATGATTTGGTTAAGTTATTATTTGTGTTTATAATTTTTTGATTGTCATTTTTTTTGAGTTCTTAATTGTGTCAATTTAGTTATCAATTCTTAAATTATATTTTCAACTTAATCTCTCTCCCAATTATCATTTGTATTGGTTATGAAATTAATAAAGCAAATATTTTGTTCATAATTTAAACAAAAGTAAAAAAGAACAGTACCATACAAATTAAGCACGCCATTTCATTTATGATGTAATTTTTTTTATTCTTAATCTTATAATTTCTAATTTTAAATCCTTGAAAAGTTTTTTAAACAATTAAAATAAGTATAAACATAAATTGACACAATTAAAATAAATTCTTATCAAAAGTAAATCCTTATCAAAATCAAATATATTATGCTTGCTCACAAAAAAAAAAGCACTTTTGTTATCTAAAGATATTTTAAAAACAAAAAATGATAAAAAAAAAGTAGATTTAATTGCTGTAAAGTGGAGGGTTTATTTTAAAGGATAAAGTGAGAGGTATTAATCGTTAATGAAAAAATTAACGGTTAAGATTATGATAAAATATATACACATATATAATAAACTATAATATTATTAAAATTCATTTCCTTTGATTTTTTTTAACGGTTAATATTTTTTATTTTATTTTATAAAATGAACTCCTCACTAAAATTTTAAAAAATAATAAGATAAAAATGAATAGAGGATATGTGATGTAATTATTTAAAATAAATTTTATTAAATTCTATTTATTTAATTTATTTATAATCCTTTATTACTTATTAATTTATGTAATAAATACACATGTGCAAGAAAGAACATTTTGCTATCCTTGATTTTTTGTAAGTTATTGGTAGTTTGATGATTTTTCAAATAATTATTTATTATTATTTTTTATAATTAATGGTTGAAATTCACAAGTAAAATTAATAATTAATAATATTTAATAAATTAATTAAGATATTAGTACTTTAAAAAGAAATGAGTGCTAGAATAATGCTCAAATTTTAATGATATATATAACAGACATGTATGGCTGTATTATTTTTTTAGATATAGAAATTTTTAGATAAATATTATATTTTTATTAATATAAGTAATACTTTAATAGCAGATTTTGATGTTAATAATGTTGATGATGATAATGAAGTATCATTCAATAATTTAAGTCTCCTTTCACAGGTTAAATGTGTACTCTTTGGAGACAGCCCTAGCCGCAATTGTTGACGGTAATGCCTTTAAAGTTAATTCTGATCATCTCTTTCGAGGTGGCTCTGTCCACCAATTCATTGGTGATATCCAAGCTGAGAACGAGGTTTGTGCTTGTCTGGATCTGGCTAAAGCCTTGCCTGCCCCATCTCGCTCTCTCTTGCAATCTGTGCTTCCTAAACACACTAACGCATTCACCCACAACGCATGGCGCGAACGACAAGATATTTGAGATTTGAGCATAGTGTTCTTTGCTCCTTGTTAGGGCGTTTAATTTGCAGGCACGTGTTGGTACAAAAGACGTTGATGGGATTGATCTCAATCTTTATCATCACAGTTTCAAGTCGATCACCTTAATAATCCCAGCAAATTGCACACACAAGTCATCACAGTAATTTAACTTGACATTTTCAATTCTCTCAATATCAAAAAGCTGGAAGGTTGCTTCCAAAACTATTCTTATAGAAGTATGTTGTCTTGTCACATGGAGATACTGATTATTTAAGCATTTTTATGCACCTTTCAGATAAGGACGTGGTGTTCTGCATTCTGCAATGCTCGTCATGTAAACAGAATTCTTGTCACCCTCAAAAGGTTCGTAATTGTGACATTTTATTTTGTTATTTTTCCTCTTTCTTTTGTCGGCCAATAGGACATGACAACATCAAAGGTTATGGCTCTTTGGGATTGCTTGGGTTTGGCTGTGCATGCTTCACATATGCGACAAACTTAAGGCCACGCTGATTTTACTATCACAGACCATTTAGCATGATATCAGCAACCAAAAGAAAAAGAGAGAAAAGGGGGGAGGGGGAGAGATTTAGGCATCATGGCATTGATTCTGATGTATTCGGCCGTCTGTTACTGTACGTTACACCGCATTTTCAACTTCTTTGTACCATTTGAATGCTACTTGGTTTATATTATTAATCCATTTGTGTGAGAAGAAAAATATCAGTGCCTATGATTCACTTGGTTGATCTACATCAAGTAAAATTTGAGGAGCAGTTAAAAAAAATATTATATGTTTTTAGAGTATTAATAAATGTATATTTTATGAAATATTTCTATCATTAATTTTAAAAAAAAATTATATATTTTTTATATTAAAAACTTAAAAATAATGATGAAGATACATCTTAAAATATATATTTATTGTGCTTTAAGAATATGTAATAATTTCTCTAATAGTAAAACTTGAAATGAGGGATATTCAAGGCTAATGGTGATGGAAAGACAATTAGACATGCTAATTCGCATTTGTTATTATTAATTACTCATTCAGAAATCAGGAGGTTGCCGATGAAGATTTATAATATCTTGTAACGATGGAATGTTTGTTGGTTTTAATGTCCCACATATCACTCTATATATACTCATTGCATGTTGATCTTTAATGGGCATGCCCTTCGCCAATTTGTATGTCATCCGAGTGACAAATCTATTATATAAATATTCCACTTGTAAACTTAAAAAATTCACGTCAAGTTCTTGGTCAAAATTATGCGGAGCCTACCACAGGTTGATATTAATTAATAAGCTGAATAACACTGATTTCTATGATTCTTATTGGGTTTAAATTTAACGCATGGAAAAAATATGAGCAAGGGAGGATTCTAGCTTTGGTGTACTGGACATGGTAGGAGCTATCTATGGCATCCTCAGAGCCAAATAAATGATGACAAATTGGATACATTATTAATTATATTTTATAAATTTAAAATATTTATTATAAAAATAACAATTAATAAAAAGAGAGATGTCAAATTTATGGCCAGCATTAAGTCCACGCCTACCCATGGAGAACAAGAGCTACTGGTCTCCCGAAGTCGTCGGTATCCGGTGCGCCGCCCCACACGTGATTGTTCTCTCCCACGTGGCAGATCTCTGGTTGGACAAGAAATACAAAGCAGTTAGCACGAGCCAGTGAAATGAAACTCGAAATAATGGTTGCGGCCCCATGCAATAGTTTTTTTTTTTTCCTTCGCCACCGACTCCATCACGTGCTCTTCACATTCACTATCAACCGTGATTCACGAACGAAGAAAACTTCTGTGCAGTATTGTCACAACAAAAAACTCCATGTGATTGGAATCTTAATCGCTCATGTCACTCTCAACCTCACTGCCAGATTGATGCCAACTGCCAAAAAAAAGCGAGTTGAAGAAAGAGAGTGTGGCACAGTGTAAATGCTACCGACAGGGAAGCCATGACCCATATGAAAGGACCATGTCCCAGGTACTGGGTGGAGGGTCCACCAAAATATGGGTCTTAAGAGTCTTAATTAGCCATGGTTATTAAAATTGAATCGGACCTAGCGGTCTGACCAGTCTCATCATAAACCGTCGTCTACTTTAATTATGATTTAATATTTTAATTTAATTTATGATTAAAGATTGAATCAGTTAAAATTAATTAAAAATTAGTTATAACTAAAAAAATTAATTAATTTTTAATGAATAGATAGATTATGATCTTTTTTTAAAATTTTTTAATTTTAAATAATTATATCTTTTAATTTAAAAAAATTTATGAGACACATAATATATCAATTGAAAATTCTTTTTAAGTTCGTCACTATAGTAACTTGAGTTTATCTAATTGAAGATATTTTTAATATCTAAATTTGTCATTTAAATCTTTTTTGGATTGTTTTATTCTTTTTTTTATATATTTTAATTTTTTTTTACTTAATCAAGATTCATGTTACAATTTTATACTTAAACTTCTTTATATATTTTTAATATTAATAATGTGTATTATAACGTATGTATATATATTTTAATTATTATGTCATTTAATTTAATTAATTAAAGTGATTAAACCTTAATTAAAATTTTTATTAATATAATATTTAATTTAATTTTAACAACATCACGATTAGCTATCTCTTGAATCTTGCTGTGGGGATCATGCTTGCTGACACAAAAAAGTGAACAAGAACAACGACTTTTGGACGAGGTATATTTACTGAACCAGCAAGTTGCTTGGTTCAGCACTCGTCCATGGACATGGGTCATCGGAATGTACGTGAGAGTGGGACCTTGAGATCTTGACCACTCACTCCGCTTCCACATTTATGCATGGGGCTCACCCTTTTGGAGCGGTAATATCAAAAAACAACTAATATGACATGACACTCGTTCCACTTTCATTTATTTATTAAGTGGGGTCATTTGATTTTTAACCGAAATTTTTTTATATTATCTTTAATTTTTTAATAATCTTTTTAATATTTAATAAAATAAAATTAAATAAAAAATAAAATATTAATATTTTAAATATAAAAATATTTAAAATTTATTTTATTTAATAATTAAAAAAATAGATTAAAAGAATATAAAATTATTTTTTTAACTGCAAATTGCAAACCCTGCTGCAAATTTCTTGCATAGACGCCAAATTGCCTAGGCTTCAGATTCAGAGGCCCATATGTATTGTTTTGCTGTTATTTGAATTTTGCTCAGTTTCTGTGTGGAGCTTCTGGTTTGTTTTTTTTCTCGCCTAAGACACATCCCGGAGGCGAAGAGGATGACAATAAGGAACTTTGGCATTGATTACTATTTGGCACTACATGAGGAATAACGTTAACCATTTCTACTTTTCTAGTAACTACGTTAGGGAAAAAGAGATTAAAAAAATAAAAAAAAAAGAGGAAAAAGTGAAATCAATAACTTACTAGGATTTGGAATCAAACACAGTAAAACATGCACTTTTTAGACCAGATGTGGATGCAAAGTTACCTGCCATATTTTCTTTTCAGGAACAGGAAGGATTAAAAGAAGCTGGCATTGTATTTGCGATTCACTCAAAGGGTAGCTTTTAATATCTTTAAGGAAAGGATGTTAACTTTTCATGTCCGAACCTACTCCAGCTTTTGAAGAGCTCACGCCATTGTTCAGTTCAGTGCCTTGTATATCCTTGGCCGGATATATACATCATCCTTTGATAATTGATTGCCCTGCTATTTATAGAATGCTTAAATCTTGCTTATTCTTTTTTGCCTAAAACTTCGACACACAAAGTGGGAAATAAGATGCTTTGTTCAAAATTCCATTATTGTTAGAGATGGTACAATAGGTGATGGTTTGTTCACAATTTATTTACGAAATAATAATAATTATAATTTAATGACTATGCATGGTAATGTTAGAATAAAGTGATGTCTCATGAATGAGAATTCTTCTAATTTATGGCATGAGAAATTAGGACACATCTCCATTAAAAGGATCAGAAAATTAGTAAAGGAAGAGATTATATGATCTCTTAACTTTACTAACTTTGATTCATGTGTGGACTGTATTAAGGAAAAGCATACTAATAAGTCACAAAAGGATGCCAAAAGAAGTTTTGACATATTAGAATTAATTCACACTGATATTTGTTCTCTTGATATGAGTTCAAATAGTCAGAAATACTTCATTTCTTTTATTGATGATTACTCATGATATATGTATATCTACTTGTTTGATAATAAGGATGAAGCACTAGATGCTTTTAAAATTTATAAAGCATAAGTAGAAAATTAATCTGAAAAACACATTAAAATTGTGAGGTCTAATAGAGGTGGAGAATACTATAGTAGGTACACGGGAAGTGGACAAGCATCTGGCCCATTTGCTAAGTTTCTTCAAGAGCATGGTATAATAGCTCAATACACCATGCCTGGCTCACCAGACCAAAATGATGTAGTGGAAAGAAAAAATCGAACATTATTGGACATGGTAAGGAGTATGCTAAGCAATTCCAAACTTCCTAGGTCATTGTGGAGAGAAGCCCTTACAATAGCTGTGTATATTTTAAACCAAGTTCCAACTAAGGCAATTTCTTAAACTCCATTTAAAATTTGGAAAGGTTAGAAACCGAGTTTAAATCATTTACACATTTGAGGTTGTCCAGCTGAGGTTCAGGTTTATAATCCACATGAAAGGAAGTTGGACTCTAGGATTATAAGTGCGTACTTTATTGGGTATGCAGAAAAATTCAAAGGATATAGATTTTATTGCCCTTCCCATACTACTAAGTTTGTAGAATCTAGTAATGCTAAGTTTCTTGAAAATGATATAGTTAGTGGGAGTGAACAACCTCATAATATTACAATAGAGGATGATAATGTTCCCACAATAAGTGACAGAGTAGTTGTTATTCATAACACTCATACAGATCGAGTTGACAAGTTGAACAATAAAATGTCAATAATCCACATACTGTTCTAGAAGATCATATTGAACAACAACCTGTTAAGGAGGTGGATCTAGTTGTAGACCTTGTTGTTCAACAACCTTTGCAAAGGGTTGATGATACAACTTTAAGGAGATCATTTAGAACAAAGAAACCTACAATTTCTGGTGACTATGTGGTGTACCTACAAGAATCTGACTGTGACATTAGTATAAAAGATGACCCTATGATGTTTACACAAGTCATGAGTTGTAGTAAATCTAAACTATGGTATGATGTCATGAAAGATGAAATGGACTCTATGCCAAGTAATCAAGTTTGGGACCTTGTAAAGTTACCTGATAGTGCTAAGGCCATAAACTGTAAATGGGTCTTTAAGACCAAAAGGGATTCATTAGGTAACATTATGCGATACAAGGCAAGACTTGTTGTTAAAGAATTCACTCAAAAGGAAGGAGAAGATTATAGAGAGACATTCTCTCATGTATTTCAAAAGGATTCCTTCCGTATCAACATGACATTGGTTGCCCATTTTGACTTGGAGTTACACCAAATGAATGTGAAAACAGCCTTTCTTAATGGTAATCTTGAGTAAGAGATATATATGAAACAACTTGAGGGGTTTATCTCAAATGCTGGTGATCATTTAGTTTGCAAGCTTAAGAAATCCATATATGGATTAAAACAAGCCTCCCGTCAGTGGTATCTAAAGTTTCACAATGTTATCTCTTCATTTAGATTTGTTGAGAACATTATGGATCAATGTATATACCATAAGGTTAGTGGGAGTAAAATCATCTTTTTAGTTTTATATGTAGATGATATTGTGCTTACAACTAATGATATGGGGTTACTACACAAAGTAAAATAATTTCTATCTCGAAATTTCGATATGAAGGATATGGGTGAGGTATCTTATGTCATTGGCATAAAGATCTATAGAGATAGATCTCGATGTATTCTAGGTTTGTCTCAGGAAGCCTATATCAATAAGGTTCTCGAGAGATTTAAGATGGAAAATTATTCACCCAGTGTAGCACCCATTATGAAAGGAGACAAGTTCAGTTTAGATCAATGCTCGAAAAATACTCTTGAAAGGGAACAAATGAAAAACATTCCTTATGTTTCATCAGTTGGAAGTTTGATATATGTTCAGATCTGCACAAGGCCAGACATTGCATTTGCAGTAGGAATGTTAGGAAGATATCAAAGTAATCCAATAATAGATCATTGGATAGCTGCAAAGAAGGTCATAAGGTACCTGCAAGGTACTAAACACTTTATGTTTATATATTGATAGACTGACAACTTAGACATTGTTGGATATTCAGATTCAGATTTAGCTGGTTGTGTTGACACTCGCAAGTCAACATTAGGATATGTCTTTATTTTTGCTAATGGAGTTGTATCTTGGAGAAGTACAAAACAAATGCTGATTGCAACTTCTACTATGAAAACTAAATTTGTTTCTTGTTTCAAGGCGACTTCACAGAGTATCTAGTTAAGGAATTTCATCCTGGGGTTTCGAATTGTGGATTCAATTTCAAAGCTAATAAGGGTTTATTATGACAATACAGCAGCAATGTTCTTGGCTAAGAATAATAAAAGTGAAAGTCAAAACAAACATATCGATATTAAATACTTAGCCATTAAAGAGCGTGTGAAGTCCAAAGAAGTGCTCATTAAACACATTGATACTGGACATATGATTGCAGATCCTTTAACAAAAGGCATGCCACCAAAGGTTTTCAAGGATCATGTAACCCATATGGGACTTAGTTTAGATTTGTCACATTTTGATTAAAGTGTTGTATTTACATGACACATATTAGTAATGAAATTCTGTTATTTGATTTGTCTTCTCTCTTGGTTGTATACATTTATGGTTAAGAATGACAAAATATAAAAGGACCTGAATGAGCATTTGAACCTTATTCATAAAGTTGAATTACAACCATGGTTTTTCAAAGGAAAATTATATTGTAATACATGAAAGGTAATACTCGGTTGGTTAGAGGACTTAACGTTATGATTCGTGTAATTTGTCTTTATTTAGCCTATATTGTGTTATGGATATGATTACACATAAAAGTAATTGTGTTCGGACCAAGTGGGAGAATGTTATATTTATCTTCATTATTATTATTATTAATTAAATAATTATTTTAAAAATCAAATCATATGGTTTTCATCCCTTAAATATTAGGATTAGGCTCTGGTGATAATTATCCAATTAACTTTCTTGATGGAAGGAACGTCTATATAAGTGAATAGGCAAAGAATCCTTGACTAAGGCAATTTAATTCATGTTTCCATCACGTAGAATTACTCATTAGTTGGAAGGCTCTCTTAACATTTTTTAAGAAGATATTCATTTTTCATCAAAGTTCAATAGTTATGGCTGAAGGTTAGTCTAATTATTTTTTTGCTATGTGTTAACATTTATTTGGCTTTCAGTGCATTGCATAGACTATCAAACGGAATCGTGACAGCTGAAATGAGATTTAGAACTGGGAAAACATTACTTCAAGTTTCAGTTTCTAATTTCTAATCATTATCGCGCTAGATTTCTCTTTGAAATTGAATTTCTCATATTAAGTAGATGTTAAGTTTGGAAAAAAAAATGGAGCATGTATTCTTTGTCTTTCTGTAGTAAGACAGAATTCATAAATTAAATAGAAAAAAATGGAAATTCAAATCATTTTCAAATGAATAACCCAATCGTTTGGCTGTTGGCATAAAAAGATCTCAACTACAAACAAGGTTCAATTTAATTTCAAGGAAAATGGAATGAGAGTGGTTTTCTATCGCACTGGGACAAACTATTGATGTGGATTACACAGCATATAAGATCCGAAACCTATCTGTCTTTCTATTTGACCAAAATTTAGGTAGCCTGCTGAAAAAAAAAAAAAGATTTGCAGAAGATTTTTTCTGTTGCCTTTGCAGTGATCATGGTAAATTAATGTAAATTAATCAGATGATAATGGTAAATTAAGATTTTGAGTGGTAATATTGGTCCACAAAAGTGGCTAATATATACTATTGAACGATAACGAGACATGATACGCATAGGAAATTTTTAGCAAACATTTGGTATAGCATATAGTATTTAATATATAGCATTGCAAGCTGTGGGTCCTCTGTCTGATATATTGTGGAGTTGTTTTCGTATCACCAACCAAATCGAACTAACATTTTTTTAATCAAAGTCATGTACTATTATTAAATATAAACATGATTGCGAGCTAATAGTTATTTAATTAGTTGCAATTAACTAAAGATTTGTGAGGAAATTAAACGACCCTTCATTTCCCTCTTAATCTTCTTAGATTTTAAGTCATGAGTCACAATATTACCCTAGTATCAGAACGGTATGAGCAGAGATCAATAATATATATAACCGTTATAAACATGGTCAATACTGTACTCAATAACCAGAATAATTCTCACTGTTTCGCTGCCCATATTGACCATAATTGAATTAGAAAATGTCAGTGTTGAAATAAAAAATATACATTATGTTATATAAAATACCAACCTTCCTATACGTGAGGAAAAAACACATGCCAGCTAAATAAAGTCCTAAACACACTTATATAAGAAAAATAAATAAATAAATAAATGTACGTGACGAGGCTTTTTTTTTTTTTTACATATAACTTCTTTTTTTTTCATATTCATGTATGCGGCACTACTATGTCTATGAAGTCTGAAGAATTATTTGAAAAAAAAAATAGCGAAAACATATGAAACAAAATTAATTACTACAATAAACTTGATTATGACAACTTCACCAATTATTTTTTTTTTAGGAATATTTCGTACCGAAAAAATATGAAGGAATATTTAGCTTAAAAATCGAGATACGCTGAATAAATAAAGCAAGAGTATGTTTATGAAAAAAAAAACAAAGGAAAAATCAGTGATATTTAACTTGTTCTCAGCATAACCATCACGTAGAACATGGTTTAATAGAGCTCCATTTTTGGTAAAATAAAAAGAGGCTACACATCGCTACAACCATCGCTACAACCAAGTAACTTGTAGTTGAGAGTGGACAGAGAATCGTCAGAGTTTAGATTTTATTAGTGACATAGATATAAGTCTGATACCCAAATACAAATTTACATGCTGTGTGTGGGTATTGTGTGCTTGTAATTTGTATGCACTGAAAAACTGTCTTTGTTTTCGTCTCCGTATATGGAAGGGAACTGAAGAAGAGACCAGAACCAAACAGGAACTCCATGATGGATTGCGATGCGTCTACACCTTTGCTTTTTCGAAGTCTCCGCTTGCCTTGTCTGAAGTGCGTCCTGTCCCGGCCACCCCAACTCCTCCTCCGGCTGCTGCCTCAGATTCTGGCTCGCTAGTTCATTGCTCCCCTCCCCAACATCAAAGTCCAAGGTCTTGACTCCTGCATCCATGTCTTCTGGTTTATTTCAATTCTGATTCAAAGGCTCTGTTCTTTTGGGGTCCATTTGAAATAAACAATAATTAAAAAGAGGCAAATGGAGTTTCAAAATTGGATCAGGGGCTTAGCAAACTGTTTTCTTTTTTTTCTATAAATGTTTCTGTTATTTTTTCACTCCCGAACTTGTTTTCTATAGAACTTCATTCGATTCTGCTGCCCTTTTAAACTGGTAGGAGAATGGTAATAAAACGTGCTGGTACATGGGTTGTGACTTGTGAGATATTCTTCCTGGAAATTTTTGTTTTTTCTTAGGCCCAGTATGCAGAATCTCTTATTTTCTTCACCAGTTAAACAGAGCAATGCGTTTCTTTTACATGACATCCAATCCATGAGAAAGCAAGGCAAAAAGATATCATTTTTTTTATTTCCCAATTCTGTTACCATTTACCAATAAAGAAGTGGGTTTGAGTGGTTGAATCCTTTGATCCAAGCTTTTCTATATTCATCAATTTTCTTTTCCATTTTTTGTATGTTTTCTCGAAAAAGAAACTACGGGCCACCCTTTTGATCTTTGAGAAAATGGGTGGAAATAATGGGACCTGTACATTTATAAGTCGTATCTGATTTTTTTTTTTTCTAATAGTAGTTCAGGAATGGCCGCGCTGAGCTCCTGTTTTCATCACCCTTTCTTTATATATGTGTGTTTGTGTATTTCTAAATTTTCATTCTTCTCATAGAGAATTCAAGATGCAATGCTGGAATTCAGCATAAGAATGAATATTTCTGTAAGCTCTTTCAGGATTTTGCTTTTTCTCATATTAAATTCTGAGCTTTCTGAGTCAGGAATTGTCTTTTGTTCAGTCACGGCATTCACCTCGCCCCTTGTTTCATCCTTCAGTTTTTAACTTTTTATTACCGAGAAACTGTAAAATACAAATGAAAACAAAACAAATGAAATGGTTCCTTCCTATGGACTGTTGAAGAATTTCTTACCTGCTGCTCATGCTGTTCTTGACCCATATGCCCTGTATATGTTTTTAACCGTTATAAAATTTTCAATGCTCAGATTCTGTACTATATATATACAATTATACATAATCGGAAGAACACGATCAGCGTCCGGTGGTGGGAATCATATTGCAGAGTTGATGGGGCATTTGTCCTCCATGTTCAATGGGTTGGCCAAGTCTCTCGCAATAAGGAAAGGGAGGAGTTCTGGGAGATGCAGCGGGAGAGAAGCTGCGGAAGCAATGGCAAAGGAAGCTAAGAAAAATGACTTGTTGCTGTGTAGCTCGGGCACTGTCTATGTTGATGGTTCCAACAACTTTGCCTCAGTTTTCTCCAAAAGAGGCAAGAAAGGAGTGAACCAGGATTGCTGCCTAGTGTGGGAAGTATGCAGAAATATTGACCATTTTCTAGATTTTTTTTAATTGCTGCAATAACCATTTACCTTTCATGAGATTCAAGCTTACATATTCATGAGTGGTTAACCACGTACGGCATTGTGATCCCTGTGTTTATGAGAGTGGATTTGTTCATGTTGGTTATAGGAATTTGGATGCCAAGAGGACATGATCTTCTGCGGGATTTTTGACGGGCACGGGCCATGGGGTCACTTTGTGGCCAAAAGAGTAAGAGAGTCAATGCCACCATCTTTGCTGTGCAGCTGGCAGGAGACGCTCGCCCAAACTTCACTTGATCCAGATACTGATATAGAGACACAGAAAAAGCAGCAAAGATTTAACATATGGAAGCATTCCTACTTGAAGACTTGTGCTGCCATTGATCATGAACTAGAGCAGTATCGCAAGATAGATTCATTTTTCAGCGGAACAACTGCCCTGTCAATTGTTAGACAGGTAAAAAAAAAAAAGAAAAAGAAAGAGAATAATCCACTTCTGATAATATCTCAGAAACCCAATGTGCAAATTCTGGTGGTTCCATAGTAGTCCTCTAGTTGATGACATATCTGCAATTTTACTTGGTAACTAGTTCATAATAGATCAACCAATATCAGAGTTTTTTTTTTTTGGAAAACTTATCCTAATTCTTTGATGTTCAGGGTGAACTCATTATCATAGCAAATGTTGGTGACTCTCGTGCTGTATTAGCTACAACATTAGATGATGGGAATTTGGTACCAGTTCAGCTGACAGTTGATTTCAAACCCAATTTACCTCGTTAGTGTCGCTCAGTGTGTTTCTGCATGTCATTCTGTCCATCTATAATATAATATCTTGGAATCTCACTGTCTGCTGATAACTTTTGCAGAGGAGGCAGAGCGAATAATTCAGTGCCAGGGGCGGGTGTTCTGCTTACACGATGAGCCCGGGGTGCACAGGGTGTGGTTGCCGGATGAAGAGTCTCCGGGACTGGCCATGTCTAGGGCTTTTGGGGACTACTGCGTGAAAGAGTATGGTCTTATTTCGGTTCCTGAGGTGACACAGAGGACTATAACCAGCAGAGACCAGTTTGTGGTGCTAGCCACTGATGGGGTATGGAGGGTTGTGCTTGAAACTGTTATAAAATATATTATGATTGAAATATTTAGATCATCAAGTTTTATTGCTGAACCTAAGTCCAGCAATTGAAGATATGTGATGGGGTTTTTAATGTGTGCGCTATAGGTGTGGGATGTGATCTCCAATCAAGAAGCAGTGGATGTTGTATCTTCAACACCAGACAGAGAAAAGTCAGCTAAACATCTGGTGGAGTGTGCGGTGCATGCATGGAAACGCAAGAGGCGGGGCATTGTCATGGATGACATTTCAGCTATTTGTCTCTTCTTTCACTCTTCACCTGAGCAAGTTAGCCAAGTTGCCACCCTAATATAATCTTATCATGTAAAATGGGAGAGTCTACTTGCTTGCAGTTCGATCCATGTAACCATGGTCCAGTTAAGGTAGAAGCATCAAAAGTAAATAAGTAGTCGCACTCAAATTTTGGCAGAATTAAGAGTCAACTCTCCAGGCAATTATGACATTAGTCAAACTTAAGCATGTGAAAACAAAAAAAAAAAAGAACATTTATTACTTTCATTTTCGAATGAAATTTCAAACCGCCATGGTTCTTGGACATAGGGTTGCACCTAAATTTGACAAAGTCCGCAATTCCTCCATCAAAGTTTTAAATGCACCAACGTTACTTCTATCCCTAAATACCATATTCCAAGGTTTTGACACGCGGCAACCTGTAAGTTCACGTTTAGTTTATTGTAAAATAAAATAATGGAATGAGAATAGAAATGTGATATTTTTATTTTCGTGATTGGTTGAAAAATATAAGAAAGAATACTTATTCCTGTGAGAGTCCCTATTACTTTCATTTAATGCAATAGCATTTCATAATAAAATATATTTCATTTTCATTTTATTTATTTTTTCTCTATCATATCAAACATACTTTAGGATTTAGTTTTGGTATATGAAAGGATGTCGTTTTGCTACTGTTTACCTGTTGAGATCTGGGCCAGAACAATCTACGTTTTGGTTCCAAGAATCCCCAATCTGGAACAACGAACGCACTTTAGACCCACGGCTGTCCCGAAAAAAAAGGGGAGACCCATACGCTGACGTGATTTCCTTCACGAGTTCATTGCAACACCCATTGTTGAATAGATTGATGAAAATGTACACACATGTACAAGTTGGTTTTCACATATAAAAGCACTTTTACAAAAGGGAGCCAAATTCAACCTTATATGTTAGTTAGCGTATGCTTGAATTAACTTGACTTTTTTTTTTTGGGAAAAGTTTATAATTTAAATGTTGAAGGAATTTTTGACTGGAAAATTTTTTTAGTTTTTAAACAGGCATTTGATAGTCTAAAAAAGTGTTCCACTAAGATTTTGAAGTGGTGGTAAAGCTTGAAAAGAATAAAGCGTATGATCACGTAGAATGAGACTTGCTCAGAGATTATTTACTGGCCTATGGTTTCACATATGGGTTTCGAGAGTCTTGACTTGTGTTAGCTCGGTATTGTATTGCATCAAGCTCAATGGGTGACCGGTAACACTTGTGACCCTCGCTCCAACTCCAACTCCAACGTACTATAAGAAAATTAAAGTAGGGGTGGCAATTGTATTTATAAATCTATAATTCATTCAATTCAATTCATTTAATTATAATAATATTATTTAGATAGATTTGGTTAGTTTTAGTTAATATATAGTTAATGGTTAACTAAAAAATTTATTGAATTCAATGAATTTATATATATTATTTAAAAAATATAATATATTTGGACATATGAGAAATCTAAATACATTTAATTGAGGATAGATATCTAATATATCCATCTACTAAAATATATTAATGGATGAATTTGATATTTATCCATTAAAATAAGTAATGGATGAATTGAATTTTAACAATTTTTAATGAATTATAAATGGATTATTGATTTATTTTCTATCTATTAGTTAATGATCCAATTTAAAATTTATCTAATTCATCTATTTGCTACTCCTGCTCGAAAGTGATAACCTATAAATCATACAAATATAGAAATAAGCAGAGAAGAAAATGAAAAGTGGAAGCTATTATGCAAGGAGTGGAATTTGAATGGAGAAGAAGGCAACAAAATAAAATAAGCAGGCCATGTTAGTAAAGCTTAACTTTTGCATGACGAAGAACTGTCACCAAGCTGGACCACCATGCCCCCAAATAGAGCGTAATCAATACTTTTGAAGGAAAGCCCCCAGTTATGTTTTTAACTTGTTAGACTCTTATTATTTGCCTTATGTTCCAAGCAAAGGCCCTTGTTTTGCATCTCCTTTTTGTGTCATGGGCCTTTTTATCCTTGGTGTACTTTTGGACTTTTAACCCTAATAATGCATTCCCGTTCACCAAAAAATGAAGTTTAGATGTTGGAATTAATCCAACCTCCAATAGCCAGTGCAGTGCAATAACTACCCTTATTATGTTAGTAATTTTTGTTCGAGTCACTCTAAAATAAGTTTATTCACATCGAGTAAGTATAATTTTAGAATTCAATTTTGATTGTAATAATTTTTTACACTATAATTTAGTTATGTATTATTATATTATTAAATGAATTTTTCTATAACAATAATTCTTTAAAAAATTAAATTATTTTAATAATATATCAATACTAATATTAAATCAAAATTCAGATTATATTTTTATCCTTAATTATGATTTGGATATTGCTCAAATGACGCGTTTTGGTGTGTACGTAAACTTCTTTCTGCATATAACTTTCACAATAGACTTAATAGTGTTGATATATTTCAAAGTTATGAATAACTAATTGGTAAAAGTCGAGAATATACGAATTACGAAAAATCGATGAATGATTAAAAATCTTAATGATGATTAGAGTTTCTCATTAATTGATAGCGTAAGATCATTGTTTCAATTTTTATTTTTTGGTTTTCAATTTTGTTCAACCCTCTGTGTTACTTTTTTTTTTTTTTATCGAATCGTCCATGAAAATATCAACATTTTGATAAAGCTAAGTATGAGAAATTAAAATGTTTAATAATTAAAAATCACATATCTTTATAGGCCATTTTATTTGATTTTCATCATTTTGCATTCTTTAGTTGAATTTGAAAAACCTTAAAAGTCAGCACAGTTTATGATATGTCATTTTCATACTTTTGGTACGTTGATGTCTGCAAAATAATACTTCCAACAAAAAGTTTATATGGTTTTTTCTTTTTTTTGTGTAGGTATATTATTACTTCTTTCACTATTAATATTGCTTTAAATCTTTAATCAACATGATCCGAGTACAGTGATGGTGGTATTATTAAGTATATATTTAAATTAATTTATTTTATAATTAAAATAATTTATAATTAAAATTTTAAAAAATTTTTAAAAAATAATTTTTTTTAAAAATAATATATTCTCAAACACACATTGCTAAATGAAAGAAGAAATAAGGAATCAAATAATAAAAAATATAGAGAGTTTAACAGACAATTTTAACTCTTAAGAGTTTTATTATTTTATTTATTAGAATCCAATGAATAATATTTAAGATTGTTAATAATTGAAAATCTCTCTAATTCTTCATGTAATAATAATTGTTAATGAAAAAATTTAATTCGATAAATTTAATTGATTCATTAATAATAAAAAAACATCATCGGCTAATTATACAATGTCAAATGGTTAAAATAATTTATAGAAAAATTAATTGTTATAATGATATGTTATTTTTTATTTAATGATAATAATTAAATTAAAATATAATTTAATTAATGAGAATGATAACAAGAGAAGGAAGGGAGTAAAAGGCACTCATAATGAAAGCGAGCACCATGAGCAATGAGTTGTTACCCATTGGTCCAAATTCAATACTTTGACATGCAACGTCTGATTGCGTTTTTGAAAGGGTAAGGTCACCAACATTAATAAAAACCTTTTTCAACTTTTAAAATAATAATAATAATATGAGAAAAATACGCATTTTTCGGTGGAAAGTGGCCATAGAAACGCGCGTGAGTGGCGACAAAATCACACCCACCTACCACTTTCCGATACGATACGAGTGTCTATCACGACGAGATTTCGCGATAAAATAAAAAAAGTAAAGAAATGGGACAACAAACCCTCTGCCACACTGACGTATAACGTGCGCACCACACGCTAACTATCCCGTCAAGAAAATCTCGACGCGCCACAGAGAGGAGCGTGAACACGTGGTGGGCTTGTGAAAGGGACACGTAGCCGAGGTGGCATGAGACATGAGCAAGGATGCTTGTGGGCCCCGCGGTGGAAGGAGCATATCCCACTACATTTTCATTTTTCATTTTTGTTGCAACCTTCGAACGGTTCGTAGCATGGCGGAGAGATTTTATCCATACAAATTTCGTGGATTAAATTAATAAAAAAATTAACATATCATCGTTTTTATATTAATATAATTTTTTTAATTTATAACAATTTGAAATAAAGTAGTGTTTTGATCTCTAAAAATTTGTCTCACTCATAATTTAATATTTGATTTAAATAAATATACAATTAAAATTTTTAAATTATTTAAACTTGATTAACTTTATTTCTTTTATTATCTCTAATATTTTGTAATAAATGAAAATTTAAGAAAAAAATGTTATTCCATTCTAAAGTTAAAATATGTTAAAAATTTTAATTAAAACTTATAATATTTTACAAATTAGTTATCAATGAAAGATTTTAATAAAATTTAAATTTAAATTTAAATTTTTTTAAAATTTATTATTTAATAATATCAGTTGAGTTAATTTTTATTATTTTACTATATTTAATTAATCATCTTTAAAAATTAACTTAAAATAATTTTAAATAATTTAAGAATTAAATTATATACTTAATTTAAATTAAAAACTAAAATATTAATGAATTACATTTTCTGAAATTAAAATATTAATTTACTTAAACAGTTTAGTATAAATGCTTATGCTGTGGCTTTCGAATGTCTGAAGTTCATTTCACCTATTTTTTTCTTTTTTATTATACGACAATGTGATTATCATTTCATTTTGTTTTGTCGTAAAAGAAAAAGGAAAAAATAAATAAAAGGAATGATATAAATCTGTCCTTCCCAGTCTGGAAAAGGCAAATGGATGTAACGGATATCACTGACAACTGACAAGACTGTGAATGTGATCTCTCACACTATTGCATTGGCACTAATCCGATGCTGCAGAGACCAGACATAATCGCGTGCGGACAATTATCCTGCGGCTCTGAATGCGCTACATCACATGCCTTTCTAGTCTTCGACTCACAGGATTGCGAGCGCTGTGTACCACAATAATGTCATCATCCACCAACTGATTTCTGTAATAAGTTACTGCGGTATTATATTTTTTTATATTAATATTTTCATAAAAAAAATTTTTATGTATTCAAAGTATTCTATTATTCAAAAAGTGAAAGAATTACATGCTTCGTTCACGTCCATTTATAATCAAACATTATATAATCTTTAAGAGACCAAAGTCAATTCTAATTAAACCAACATGTTGGTAATAAAAGCATAATTTTGATTCAACGTTAGTCTAAAGATTTTATATTATCATCATATTACATTTTATTAAATTATTAAGAAATTTAATTAAGATAATAACTATTAAAAAGTTAAACTCTTTTAAAGATTTAGAGACATATAATTAGATGTAATTGAATAATAATATTAAAAACAATTATACTAATAATAAATCAAAATTAAATTATTTTAATAAATTACTAACATTTTTAGTTATTAAATTTTATGATACAAATTTAAAAATGTAGTAAATTACTTATTGTTATTGTCTAATACATTAGTTTATAATTAGGAGTGTTCATGGCCCAATCTAACTCAATAATCCAGTTGAAGCCTGAGCTTTTGAGTTAGATAATACATGATTTCAATGAAAATTCAAACCAGGCTCAGGTCCAAGAAAATGAATTTGGTGCATTTTTGAGCCGAGACGAGATCACTCTTTAGGATTAGCCCAACATGATCCGAGATAACATAATATTTTCTTTTTTAATTATCATTGTATATTTATTCTTGAGATTAATACAAATATTACTATATTACTACTTAAACATTAAAAATATTGCTTTCAAAATTTTTTATTTATAAATATTAAAGTTTTATAACTTAATTGACTAATTATATATGTTCAAATTCTGGACCAACTCGATCTCGGCCAGTTTTAGTTTAGTCGTGCACAAATCTGAATATGATCGGGTTTACTCAAGTTTAAGGTAGAATCTGGGCCAATTATCAAAATATCGGGTTGAAATCGAGTTAAGTCAAACTCGACCCAATAATACCTTTAGTTTTTAATCGATGGTTTAAAATAATAATTTTTATTCGCCAATGGGCGTTGGTCCGAGTTGAATAGGTTTGGATTTCCTTAAGGATATATCTTAGTGGTAGATGTTCGATTCTGTATAAAATAAACATTCTTGGGATGAGTCTCTATTTCAGTGCCTGACCGTACAACAAGAATTAGTCTCTCACCTAAAGATGGTAATGGGGTGGGTAGGGAAGTTTTTGCACAACCGGATCCCGCCCCACACTCCTTAAAATATAACAATACCCACTCCTATCCATCCTGCAAGTTTTGAGAATCAAAACTACTCCTATGAAGATATTTAAAATTCGTACCTTGTCTGTCCACTTTGCACTTATGAATATTTTATATAAATTTATACAAAATTTATCATTATTTCATATAACTTTTAAAAATGTTTAAAAAAGTATATTTTTACTATTCCTATTATTAATTTAAACAAGCAAATTAACTATTATAATATATTTTAAATAAAGTCTAAATATATATATAATGTGTGGGGCAAGGGTGGGGGTGTTATCAACCCGCACCCGCTATCCGCAAGAATATACAACTGTAATCAGCCATTAAACCCCGCAAGATAGGTAAAAAACTCGCTTTCATATGAAGCGGGATGTGTTAGATAGCCACGGAACAGATCTATATTGTCATTCCTACTTTCAATTCAGTAGGTGAGAAAATATTTTAAAAAATAAAAAATAATTTTTATTCCCTATGAAAAGCAATGATTGATATTGATATTAATAATAGTTTTCATTAGACTATATTAATGTTTAATATATTTATTTTAAAAGATAAATTGTGAGAAAGTGAAATACAAGAGTAATAGTCTTATTTGTATTGTATTAGTTTTTAGTGTACATATTTCAAAATCATAAAAAAGAAGAGAAAGTAAGATTTGAATATAATAATTTTATCTAAATTAAATTAATGTTTAGTGTACTTATATTAAAATTATCACTAATAGCATTTATTAAATTTAAATTAATTTTAATATATATATAAATAAAATAAAACTCAAAATTAATCAATATTTGATGACTAATTAATTTTTTAGTATTAATATTAATACTAAATTAATTCTAACCAATTTCATCATATATGGACAAAAAGAACGTTTTGTCTACTATTTTTGTTTATAAAAATTTAATTACTAAATTAATGCTACATCATAATGAAAAAAAATTAATATAAATTTATATGTAATTTAAATTTTTAATACACATACAAAATATATACAGTTATAAAATTATTATTTTTCTTCACCAAATTTTTTTTTACAAATAATAGTTGCAAATGACACACTTATCCTATTGGTATCTATTGACATACTTACTCAACTAAATATTTTTATTATAAATATTAAATTTTTACTAAATTAATAGTTAAATTAAAAGTTTTAATGAGATATATCAAGTATATAAAATTTCTTATAATTAAAAAATTAATTAGAATTGCATTTAACTAATTTATTTTAACTTATAAAATATTTTTAAACTATAAGTAAAAGTTAACTATTAAATTAAATAGATATCTGTCCAATTTATTTTATATTTAGTATATATTATCATTAGTTAAATTAATTTAATTTAATCTTTACAAAAATTAATTATACAATAAGATTCTAATAACTTAAATGATTAACCTAATACTTAGGAGATATGTTTTATGTCTGTAACAACTTGAAATCAAATATTGCAAAAAGGGACAAGATAGGACAAGAAGAGACTTAATATTGATTCACGCAAAAATTGTTTTGATGATTCTCTTATTGTATATAAAAAAAATTTCTGATTCCAACAAGGGTGAACGGCTGTCCCCTTAAAGTCGTGACTGTTTCACATTAAAACTGGCTCAAATACACTTTTATCGTATGTATAAAAAAAGGTTTCCTACACTTTTGAATCCTTCGTGGAATATGAACTCTACACTTAAAAATTGGATCACCTTCTAAATCAATTAAGAAAAGAAAATTAATTTGATAACCTTAAATGGGAATACATTTTATTTTATAAATATTATAGAATCCCGAGTCAATAAATTCAGTTTTGAATGAGGAATGCAACTATGCCATTAAGAATATATTTAGCATTGAATAATTATATACTAATATTTTTTACTCATCTTCATAATTATCAAATGAATAAGTATTAAATACATTTTAAGTTTTTAAGATAATATATACATTTATTTTTTTATTTAATATTTTATCTATTAAGTATTAAAATAATTAATAAAAAAATAAGTTAAGAAAATATAACATTATTCTTTAAAATTATTTTCTTATCGAAGATTTTTATTTAATTATTTTTTATTCTCTCCATTTACTTTTGTTTATGGTATAAGAAAATATTTTTTATTTTAAAATATCTATTATAAGAGAATATTAAAAAATTATTAATTAAGTTTTTTTAATTTTAATATTATTTTTTAATAAAAAGAATTAGTAAAGTAAATAATTTTTTTTAAAAATTTAATTATATGAAATTATATTTTTTATAATTAAAATTATTTAATAATTTTATTAATTTTATATAAGATAAAAATAATCAATTAAAAAAAAAATAGCTGATGGCATTGACGTGGAAATTAGTGGCCTTATTTAGAGGTCAACGTACAAAGAAAGTTGCTTTGGAGTTACAGAAATGGGCTTGGCTTGGCTTGTGGGATCCTCGTTATAATTGATTAGGACAGTGACCAGTAAGAAAATAGCCGAGTCTTATTCTGAGTCCAAGACGAGGATGGAGAACCTAAAGGTCGAAAAAAAAAAACACTGACAACGGATATGTGGGCCCCACCCCTAGAATGAATTCTTCCCGCGAGTGGGTTCGCATCCTCGGAAAAATCAAAACCCCAAAATTCTCGCGAGAAGACGCGAAAATAGCGAGAATAAGGACATAAAGAGTTAAGAAATTGAATTCTCGATTCAAAGCGAAAGCGACAGCACAAAATGAATGGGGCCGAGTGGACGTGTGTAACGAATATTCACTAGATTTGAATAAGTGGTTTCGAATCCGCAACCCTCTCTCCGTGTCCCTTATCAAACGCGGAATGATAGCTTACGGTAATAAGTGCCTGTGCTTATAACATAAGTCAATGTACTTCTGTCTGATGGGTCAGTAGAAAAAGAAAGACCCTGTACAGCGCATCGAAGATAGCGAGACCAAGTCTCTCGACTCTCTCTCTCTCCTCTTCTTATCCGCAGCCTTTCAAACCCTAGAAATTCTCGAACTCCGAGCTTATATAATCCTCAATAAGCTCTAAATTTTTGAGGATTATGAGGCTGTGGACTGCATGAGTTCTGATTTAGAGTTGAGGTGGGGGGGAGTTTGTATTGTTCAGCTCTGATTTGTCTCTGGTTGGCGGAATTCAAGTCCTGTGCTAGGTATATTTGTGGTTGAAGATCGGTGTTCGGAGATAGAAATTATTGGTGCTTTTTCAGATTTGAGCACCCGACATGTCTTCCTTGAGCAGAGAATTGGTGTTTCTCATACTCCAATTTCTGGAGGAGGAGAAGTTCAAAGAGTCGGTGCACAAGTAAGCTCCCGTACCTTTTTTTTTCCCCCCCCTCTGCCTCTTTCTCTGCTAGTTTTAGATGCGTGAGTGTGGTTGGGGGTGGTTTAAAATAGATGGATAGGAAGCAACTCAAGCAACAAAATGGATTTTGATGTTAAAATTTTATTATATGTTTGGGCTGCCTATTGAAAGGGTCATTAGAAATGAGCTAATCTGGCTATGTAATGGTTTTTGGCTTCAGCTATGTTCTGGATAGTGAAAAGTATTGGAAACGAGTGAATAAGAGAGAAATGAGGGGAGGAACGTTTTCAAATTTTTGTCTTAAACGTTGTTTTTCTTGTAATTTACAATTTGGATGTGAATTACTGAATTACAGGGTTGCATAGTAGTATATTATCTGCTTAACGCATAAGTTACTAAAAAGAGGATTACTCCTCATGTCTTTTTACTAAACATTTATGGTTGCAAGCTATACTTTGTGGAGTAATTCTTGTGTGTAAACTGAGTCTACACTTCATAATTTTATATTAAATAATTACGTAAATTTTTTGTGCCCAACAGCTTTTACATGAAAATGACGTGTCGGTTCTCTATTAGCTTAGTCTACACAAAAATCTCTCAAACTTTATGAACTTAAATCATTTATTGTGAGAATCAGCAACCAACAACTCATTAAGGTTACTGGTACCATGTTTTAGCAACTAACTACTAGAAAAATCTAATTTATACATTAATATATGGAGATACTTCCTGCACTATTGATCATTGAATTCTTTATCAGGATTCGATCACTCTGCCAACTGGCAGGGGTACTACGATATATATTGTTCTTTTTTCGTAGCCTGTCACTCCACTTGGTTTTCTGATGTGGGGAAAGCAATGAACTGCTTGAATATGAAAGTTTCTAACAGTAATAAGCCAGTTCCTTTCCATCCAGGAAGGTTATGTTAGATAATGTATTTACTTGGAAATTGGAATTGAGATGATAATAATATAAATTGAAGACTCTTTCTCTTCCTTCGCTGAAAGTTTCCTGTTTTGTACAGTTGTCTATTATAAGTTAATTTTCATCGTCATTTGGCATCAACATGACTATCCGTTTCTCTCTTTTAAAATGCTTCTTGATGGGTGTAGGCTTGAGAAAGAATCTGGGTTTTTCTTCAACATGAAGTACTTCGAGGAAAAAGTGCAGGCTGGTGAATGGGAAGAAGTTGAGAAGTACTTATCTGGGTTTACCAAAGTTGATGATAATAGATACTCCATGAAAATATTCTTTGAAATCAGGAAGCAGAAATATCTGGAAGCACTTGATCGGTATATTGTACTTTGTATACTTTTTGAAAATTTTCTAAACGCATTTGTGCTTATTATGGAACTTCACATCCTGTTTTGTCTTTGGTTCTTTTTAAATTTTAGGCAAGACAAGGCAAAGGCTGTTGAGATATTAGTGGGTGATTTAAAAGTGTTCTCCACCTTCAACGAGGAACTGTACAAAGAAATCACCCAACTGTTAACTCTTAATAATTTCAGGTAATATCTTGAATATATAGTCTAATTTAATGCATTCTTTTATAGTGCTTTCTCTTGTCTGTTAGGTTGATGAGATTATACAATTAAGCAGTCTGATTCATATCTCAATCTTCATGAATCTTGATTCGAACTCAGGAAAATCAAATAATTGTTTAAGAAAATCTAATGGGGAAAGTAAACGTATTTGCAGTTACAACTTGCAAGTTGCAAATAATCAGGGGAGCTTGCTTTTGGGTTATATCCCAGATTATGTGGTGTCTGATTAAGTAATAAAATTCCTGTATGTTGACCTTCATGGCATTTGTGTTTATTTTTAGGTTTGTCTTGCAAACTGTTTTTCATTCTGAAATATGCAAGAACCTATAACCTATACTATTTATTCATATATTAGTAGCATTCCTGTCTACATGCCTGTATTGTTGCTTCTGTAGCATCTAGAGTCTTGTCAATATGATTTAAAACCTATTAACCTATAGTCTCAAACCTGAGCATCCCTCTTTTCTCTAGGAAATGATGAAACATGAAATACTGGTGAAAAAATGATAGGGTTGCAAAATTGTGTCATGTTGCATTTTTGACAGATTAATTACGCTGTAAGCCTGTTAAGTTTTTCCTTTTTGTTTCATATGTCAGAGAGAATGAGCAGCTGTCTAAGTATGGTGACACCAAAACTGCTCGAAGCATTATGTTGATAGAGCTAAAAAAACTCATAGAGGCAAATCCTCTTTTCCGTGATAAACTTCTCTTCCCTACTCTTAAGTCATCAAGATTGCGGACGTTAATTAATCAAAGGTATGGATGCCATAGTTTTTGTTGAATAATTAAGCTAGTGAAAGCTTTCTACTAGTTCTCTCTCTCTCTCTCTCACTTCCCCTGCCCCCCAAAAAAAGTTGTTATGCTTTTTTTTTCACTTCTGTACTCATGGAGTTGATGCCATGTAGTGGCAAATGAAAAAGTAAATTGTGTGGCTTTTGCTTTCTGGACATATACGACTAGTATATCTCTTATCATTTTTTTAACTCCTTATTTATTATTGGTTCAATTATTTGGTAAATGATAAGAATTTGGAAGTTTACCCACAGTCTCACACTTCTTCTTAATCATTCTTGTATATTTGGATTTTTAGCCTGTTGTACCTTCCCTTTTTTTGCCTAATCTATCGGTTTCCCTTATCAATGCAGTTTGAACTGGCAGCACCAGCTTTGCAAAAACCCAAGGCCAAACCCAGATATAAAGACTTTATTCACAGATCACACATGTGCACCTCCTAATGGTCCTCTGGCACCTACACCTGTCAATCTCCCAGTTGCTGCAGTTGCAAAGCCTGCTGCTTATACTTCACTTGGAGCTCATGGTGTATGATACCTTGCATTTCAAACAATTGGTTCCTCAGATTTTGAATCGATTAAGAATCTAATAATTACCATGTTGAAGTTGATTAATTAATATAGTTTTTTATTTATTTTCTTTAGCCCTTTCCACCTGCTGCTGCAACTGCTAATGCTAATGCTTTGGCTGGTTGGATGGCCAATGCCTCAGCTTCATCATCTGTCCAAGCAGCTGTTATCACGGCTTCAACCATGCCGGTCCCACAGAATCAAGGTTAAAAATGCGGTTATCCTATTATCTTTTTTTTAAAAAGTTGTTGCCCTATTTCTGCCAATAACTCTCATAACTCCCGTAAAAATTATATGCTACGCACCCTAGTTTCTTACACTCTTTTAACTTAATTGAACAAGAATTATTATAACTAGTGTCTTGGCAGTTGCAATTGTATTTACTTGGTTGAGCATATGTTCTTGATACTAAGTAGAATTTTTACTTATTAATTTCACAAGAGGGAGTCAGGACTTAAACACTCCCTGCCCTTTTTTAAACAGTGTCTATCTTGAAACGTCCAAGAACACCTCCGGTAGCTCCTGGCATGGTTGATTATCAGAATGCTGATCATGAACAGCTAATGAAAAGGCTTCGGCCTGCTCATTCTGTTGAAGAGGTAATTTTGATAATTTTCTGTTCAATTTAGCTGTGCTTCAGGTATTTCATGATGCCGGGGGTTTTTCTGTTACTAAGCTGTATAACGCTTCTCACTTTGTAATGGTTGTTGACTCATCATGTCAATATGGTTCATTTATATAATTTCAGGTTTCCTATCCTACGGCTCGGCAAGCCTCTTGGTCGTTGGATGATCTACCAAGAACAGTGGCTATGACTTTGCATCAAGGATCCTCTGTGACAAGCATGGATTTTCATCCTTCTCATCATGCCTTACTTCTTGGTATTGTCTATCATGGTTACGTGTAATATCTTGTTACCAAAATCCTGACGAAAGTATAAAAAGTTTTTCTTCTAATGGTGTATATTTCCAATGAGCAGTTGGTTGTGATAATGGTGAAATTACCCTCTGGGAACTCAGTTTGCGAGACAGGTTGGTCTCAAAGCCATTCAAGATATGGGATGTGTCAGCGTGCTCATTACCATTTCAGGTTTCATATTGTGCAATATTTTACTTCTACAGTACCCTTAGCTGGCAGTCTCAAGCTTAAGCTATCATGGCCACTATATCATTATGCTGGGCCATTAATCTTGGTGCTTGAGAATTCAAAACCTTTGGAATCTTATAGTTGAGAGTTCTTGCAGGCAGCTGTGGTCAAAGATGCACCTATTTCTGTCAACCGTGTCACATGGAGTCCTGATGGAAGTTTTGTGGGTATGTGACTTTATGTTTCTGAAACCATTTCGAAGCTGTCATGTGAATATCTAACTGGTTGCTTTGTTACAGGTGTTGCCTTTACTAAACATTTAATTCACTTGTATGCCTACTCTGGGTCAAATGATCTAGCCCAGCGTTTAGAGGTGAGATTCTTCCCATCAAAAGTAGCCAAAGTTGTGATTGCAGTTTGATTTACATTTCCTTGTTGTGCAGGTTGATGCCCATATTGGTGGCGTGAATGACTTAGCATTTGCTCATCCAAATAAACAACTGTGTATTGTGACTTGTGGAGATGATAAATTGATAAAGGTGCATATAATCTACTCATTGCAAATTTGGATTATGCAGAGTTTATCTATTTTTTCTGAAGAAGAAACTCTTCACAGGTGTGGGATTTAAGTGGACGAAGACTATTTCTCTTTGAGGGGCACGATGCACCTGTATATTCTATCTGTCCTCATCACAAAGAGAACATTCAGGTACAAAGTAGATATCATTATTGAGGCAACTAATATTTTCAATGTTTATTCTTTGGAAGGTTATATGCAGTATTTGACATGCTATAATTTGATAGATTTTTACTCTCTTTAATTTTACCTATATGTGTAGGTATTTATGCATTAAACTTATAAAAATATAAAAATGAATTTTGTTAATCTTAGAAAATTACAGCCCCCATCCCATTACACATAAATTCGTCCTTCTCCACGAGGATATGTTTTTTTTAACTTCTTGCAAGCTATATGTATATACTCACACAGAAGTTACATCTTTCATTGCTTTACGTCTCTCGTGTGTCTAGTTTCATGATATCAACAATTCAATATGTTTGTAGCATTACCAACATTGTTGAACTGGTTATGCTCTTATAGTATATCATTGCTTTACCTTTATGCATGAGGACAAGTTAGATCATAAAATTTTAATTAACAATATCTCAAATCTCACGATTGTAAGTCTATATTTCGTAATATTACAACCAGTTACTTCTCATAAGCGCTGCCTTAAGTCACCAATTCCAGTAATGATTAAGTGTCCTTTTACTGCATCATTTGCATCCTTGCCTTGGTAGCCAGCATTCTGCTGTCTAAATATATACTTTGTTCTTTAGACCTCCAACTAGCCTGCAACCCGCAATCAGGGGTACTTGAGCGGGATAGGACCATGTTTTTTATTATGCTATTGCTACTGCAGCCTCCCACCTCTTGTACCACTGTTGGTGATGTGAGCTCATCTGCATTGTGTACAAGTGCCCTGAATAGGTCCATTTGCCAAGGTGTCCGAGATGATATTTTCTTGTACATAATCTTCCAGCACTTGTGAGGTTTTTGGTAGGAGTGGAATTAGAGGTTATGAAAATGTAGAAATTAGGGTTCAAACAAAATGGTCAGGTAGTGTTTGGAAAAAAAAATTATGTAACAAATGGTCATACTAGTCAAGAATGAGGAACCTTCTGATTTTCCCACTTTTCCATCTTTCGAGCACCAACTTCCATTCCACACTTTTTCATTTGGTTCTAGGAAACCTAAGAGTGTTCTTTTGTTTACCTGAGTTAAGTGTAGATGCTGTCTATGCTTCTGTATTTTTCTAGTTAACACTGGCTTCAATGGTACTAAAGGTTGTTATTGTAACTTTGCAGTTTATATTTTCAACTGCCATTGATGGGAGAATAAAGGCTTGGTTATATGATAACATGGGTTCTAGGGTTGACTATGATGCCCCTGGTCACTGGTGTACTATGCTTTACAGCGCCAATGGAAGTAGGTAAGGTGGATTTGGATGGGGATAATTATTTCTTTAAGTTTCATGTTCAATGGATAATTGAGGTGTATTATATGAAAATGTCTCATGTCTTCCAATTTATTTTGCCCACATTTCTCCAGATTATTTTCTTGTGGTACAAGTAAAGACGGAGTGTCTTTTCTTGTTGAATGGAATGAAAGTGAAGGAGCAATTAAGAGAACGTACAATGGGTTCAGAAAGAAATCTGCTGGTGTTGTGCAGTTTGACACAACCCAAAATCGCTTTTTGGCTGCAGGTGAAGATGGCCAAATAAAGTTTTGGGATATGGACAATATTAATCTTCTAACAAGCACTGATGCGGAGGGTGGATTACAGGTCAGTCTTTTAGGGTTAACTGTTTTAAGTCTTATAATGACAATAAAACATCCCTTATATGATTGTATGAATCTATTCAGGGCCTTCCACGCTTGAGATTCAATAAGGAAGGAAATGTTCTTGCTGTTACTACTGTGGACAATGGAATCAAGATACTTGCTAATGCTACTGGCCTTAGATCCTTGAGAACAATTGAAACTTCAGCATTTGAAGCATTGAGGTCACCCATTGAATCTGCTGCAATCAAGGTTGTGATATAGTTCTAAAACTGTTGCTTGGTTCTTGATGTTTAGATAAAAAAATTGATGGGTACTGTATGTTATGTAGGTATCTGGCTCTTCTGCTGTTAATGTTAGTCCTGTCAACTGTAAAGTGGAAAGGAGCTCCCCTGTCAGGCCTTCTCCAATTCTTGTATGAACCTGACCCTGTGAACTTAATATGCATGATTATGATGTTAGCTCGATGACTGATATATACTAGTCATAGCTTGACAATTAGAAAAGCAATATTTAAGTAACATGACTCTACACTTTATTTCTCTACACACACAAGCATGTGGAACTGGTTTGATCTTTTTACTTTTCATTAACATACCCTTCATATTGTGGGCGTACTATTAGATCCAAAAGGTGTACTTGAATCTGATTAACTGAATTATTTGTTGTCTATATTCCTTTGTGTAATAACTCAGTTAAGTATTATTTATATCTTTTTAAGTTACTTTTGACTTATGAATTATGTACTGCATCTTAATACTTGTTTGCAACACATTGATTGGTTTTGGCTTTTTCAATCAAGAATGGAGTTGATCCCATGGGTCGAAGTGTAGAGAAACCAAAAACCGTGGAAGATGTAATAGATAGAAGAACTAAACCATGGCAGCTGTCTGAAATTCTGGATCCTGTCCAATGTCGGTTAGTTACCATGCCTGACAGCACAGATTCTTCCAGTAAGGTGCGTTGGCTGTTGATTGTATGAGATTGCCATATTCTATTACAAACTTTGTGTTCTGGGCACTGCTTTAACTCTCAGATCCATATATAGGTTGTTCGACTGTTATATACAAATTCTGGTGTTGGTGTTTTGGCACTTGGTTCAAATGGTATTCAGAGGCTGTGGAAGTGGGCTCGCAATGAACAGAATCCCACTGGGAAGGTAATATTAAGCAAAGAATTATTTTACGTATTTCCCTCTCCAGTCCTTTCTTTTCTTTATGCTTTTCATTAGTTTTTCCCTTTCAATAGAGAACAGAATTCTGAAGTTTATGTGATTACAGGCCACTGCCAGTGTTGTTCCACAACATTGGCAACCAAACAGTGGTCTTCTTATGACTAATGATATCTCAGGTGTCAACCTTGAAGAAGCAGTTCCTTGCATTGCACTCTCAAAGAATGACTCATATGTTATGTCTGCCTGTGGTGGAAAGGTTTCACTATTTAACATGATGACATTCAAGGTATGTGTCCAGATATGCGGCCCTGATATTTAATTCAGTTGCTAAGTTTACTGGTTACTCATGGTTTATTTATTTATTTATTTTTATAGGTTATGACAACATTCATGCCACCGCCTCCTGCCTCTACCTTCCTAGCTTTCCATGCTCAGGATAACAACATTATAGCCATTGGAATGGAGGATTCAACCATTCACATTTATAATGTTAGAGTGGATGAGGTGATTACTATCTTTAACTGCTTATTTCCTCATCTTGAGATTTATACTATTATTTTTAAATAATCTCACATTTTTCTTTTTTTTTTGGGTATCTTATAGGTGAAATCAAAACTGAAGGGTCACCAGAAGCGTATTACTGGTTTAGCCTTTTCAACCAATCTTAACATCCTGGTTTCATCTGGTGCTGATGCTCAAGTAAGTCTTTTAACTGTTCTCCTTTCTTTCAAGATTCAAAGTGGCGTGTAAATCAGTGCCTAATAATTTGTTTTGGAGATCTTTTTGTTAGTTATCCTACTTTCCATTCTTTGCAATTATTCTTGTTATGTTAGATATGCTTCCCAGTGTAAAGGATACCGGAACAGCCTTGTTTGTAGATTCTGGACTATTATGAAATTAAATAAAAATGTACTTCATTGGAATTATTTTATAGGAAGGTGCCAATACTTGCAGTGTGTTATTCAATATCATTCTCTTTTAATTTTCTGTTTGCTTAGACTGCATGCTTTTTTTTTATCCTGTTAAATTACTACTCTTGCTCTAATGGTTTTGTTAGTGTATCTCTGTTTTAACTAATTCAACCACCTTTGCTATCTTGTCTGTATTGATGTCCTTTTTTTCCCCCTGTACGTGTATCCAAGCATTTCTAGGGTTAGATAAAAAAAGGTGTGAAAAGTTTGTACATGATGAGTGGATGCATTCTTGTGCGAGTTCATTGCTTCACCCAATAAATTAGTGGATTTCTTTGTGGGTGCTAGAGTTGAATTTCCTTTGTTTTACCTATATCTGTGCCTCTACTGCTGTTATCAATTGCATTGTCTTCCCTATTAGGAAACATTACCACTTGCCATGCGCAATGTTTTCACCTTTTTTTTTATTTTAATAATTTCTGTCATGTTGTACAGCTTTGTGTGTGGAGCATTGATACATGGGAGAAAAGAAAATCAATTCCAATACAACTACCTGCAGGAAAGTCACCTGTTGGTGATACACGAGTCCAGTTCCATTCTGACCAACTACGCTTATTGGTAGTCCATGAGACTCAGTTGGCAATATATGATGCCTCTAAGATGGAACGCATTCGGCAGGTAAGAATTTTCTTCTAGTATTGATAGAGCTACTGGTTGCTGACAAGATTAAAATTGAAACATGCTTATAAATTCTTTTGCTGCAGTGGGTTCCGCAAGATGTTCTGCCTGCTCCCATATCATATGCAGCTTATTCCTGCAACAGTCAGTTAATATATGCTACTTTTTGCGATGGTAACATTGGGGTTTTTTGATGCTGATAGCTTGAGACTAAGATGTCGTATCGCACCATCAGTATGCTTGTCACCGGCAGCTTTAAGTGGGTAAGTTTCAGCGTCATGGATTGGACCCAGTTTAGTGTTTAGTGGGCGTGGTGATTTACTGATTTTTGATTTGCAAATGCAAAATTCTTGTATTAGAGCTTGACATGTGATCTGTGTTGTGTATTGCAGAAGCCAAGCTGTGTATCCTCTCGTTGTTGCAGCTCATCCAATGGAGCCCAACCAGTTTGCTGTTGGGTTGACGGATGGGTCTGTCAAAGTGATAGAACCCACTGAATCAGAGGGTAAGTGGGGTTCTAATCCGCCTATGGACAATGGAATATTGAACGGTAGGACAGCCTCATCATCTACAACAAGCAACCACACAGCCGATCAGGCACAACGATAAGATTCATTGTATTATACTAACATAGTTCTTTCCCTCTGTAAGTTTATCAGCCTAGATTTCTAGATATTGATTCCACACCCCCCCCCCCCCCAATTTCTCCCCCATCAAGGTCTGCTTAGCGTGGACGTTAAATGGTAAATGTTGAGATGTACTCTCTTGTATATACCTAAATTTATTCTAGGCAACTCAATTGCATTGTTTATACCTCATTGTAGTGTTCCTGTTTCTTTGCTAACAATGTGAATACGTTAGTTCTCCTCACTTTAGTTATATGAAATCTATTGCTTGTTACGACCGAGTATACATTACTGCATAGGAAATGTCAGAGATTTCCATCCCACATTGAGTATTGCTACTTAGCCCGAACAAATGAACGGCAATAGCACACCAAATGCGGTTGAGTGTTGACAACAGTTAATGTTAGAAAAGGCAACCAGACACGGAGTGTTTCGGTGGCATCTAGCAAAAAAGTATCAATATTGGTGCATAAATTTTAAAATTCTACATTTTTCCACGTTGGAATTTATCTTTTAAAATATATTAGTATTGGAGACTGAGTTTTGTACATAAACTGTAGAAAAAAAAATAGTGCAAGATGCATTTAAACTAGAGAATACATAAATCTTTTCTAACTACCTAGTTTTAAGCATTTATAAACATATTTAAATTTCAAGAAAGGCCAAGAACTCTAAATGCAAGTTTTAAAAAAATGACGCAAAATTTTCAAAAATAAAGATAAAGGAGTGCCCAAGGATGAAAAAGAAATGTTTAAAGGGCATGAGCCATGATTTTCTAGAGCATAGGTCATTCCTTCAAAAGAGGAACACCGATAAGCACATAAATATAACGTACTAAAATAACCCGTGACAAGTTATTATTAAGTATATATTTAATATGAGAATAAAAATAAAAATAAAAAATTTATAAATTAGTTTTATGTAAGAAAATATATTAAAAACTTATTCATCTTAAAAATTAAAGTGAAAAGTCACAATCATTTTATATTAGCGTAAATTTTAATCATGAAATCAAAACAATTTATTTTGATAAATAAATTGAGTAAGTATCTATTTTAATCTTTAAAAAAATGATAAAGATTCTTTTGTTATTTTTAATTTTTACAAGAATATTAATTTAATATTTTTAATAATGAGTGATTAATATTTAATTATATATCTCACTTAATTAAAATATAATTATTTAGACATAAACAAATATTTATATTTCAACTAATTAAAATATATGAACAAATATTAATTATAAAATAGTATTCATATCCTCATACAAAAATAAAAATACAGAAAATATTTTTTTAAAGATATATATAATATTACATTAATACTCTATTTATATATAACATTAAATTAATATAATCAGTTTTATTATTTTAGAATTAATTTAATGTCATAAATTGAGATTGAAACTAATTCGATTATTTATAAATGAAAGATCAAAAAGCCTGTTCCTGTGTTCACCGACAAAAAGATTATTAAAAAAGCCTCCTCCCGTACGTACCCGAACCTACCGGGCTGGGTGGAAGGATTAGGGTTTACATCTAATCCAATTCCACCCTCAATTTGGCATTAGACGCTGTTATACATGGCGAATCGTACGGATCCAGCAGCGAAGAGCATAAGAGGGACCAATCCTCAGAACCTGGTCGAGAAGATTCTTCGGTCCAAGATCTATCAGAATACTTATTGGAAGGAACAATGTTTCGGCTTAACGGCAGAGACCTTGGTGGACAAGGCCATGGAGCTCGACCACCTCGGTGGAACCTACGGTGGCAACCGCAAGCCCACGCCCTTCATGTGCCTTGTTATGAAGATGCTCCAGATTCAGCCCGAGAAGGAAATCGTCATCGAGTTCATCAAGAACGAGGATTACAAGTATTCCCTCTTTTTCTTTCTTTCATTCTTTTTTTTTTTTAACAGCTGGAAGAATTACTCATTTCTATTAAATTTTTAACGTAGGGCAGAGTGAATAACTGAATAATTGGAGTTCATTTAGAGCGTCTTCAGCTTGAATACTAAATGGGTAGAGGAAAAACCAAATAATTTAGACTTACGTGTAGAATCTTTTTTTTTTTTTTTTAATGGAAGAGAAAGAACAATTGATTGAATAGGTGTATTTGGATTGAAAGCTGAAGTTACAACTTACAAGGATTTTCCCCACTTTTGATCATTATTGTTTCATTGTTCCTTTTGGCTACTCTTGATTTGTTATTGACCATATAGTACGGAGAAAATGCTTAGACCTTTGCCATCATTCTAATTGAACGCTGCAGTGTATTAAATGCATGTCCAATTGGTGTCACAATCTTCTTATTCTTTCATTTTGTCTATAGATATGAATTCTTTTTTTCTTGAGTAACCTCTATATTTGTTTCATTTTTAAATATGCGATGCAGATATGTGAGGATACTTGGTGCTTTTTATTTGCGTCTTACTGGTTCTGATATTGATGTGTACCGGTACCTGGAGCCGTTATACAATGACTATCGAAAACTGAGGCGAAAGTTAGCTGATGGACGTAAGATATCAACATTCAATTCTTTATCATTTGAAGTTAACTTTTGTATTATACTTACACATTTTTCTCTTGTTTTTTTGTTGCTTTTATCAATCACTCACTTGTTGAGCTAATTTACTGCTCTTGATGTTGCAGAGTTTACATTGACACATGTGGATGAGGTCATTGATGAACTTCTCACGACAGATTATTCCTGTGATATTGCTTTGCCACGCATCAAGAAAAGGCATAATTTTTTTTTTTTTTAACTTCTCTATTGGAAATTTTAGATTTAAAACTTTTCGTGGTGATTCTTTTTGTTCTGTCTATACTACGTGCTTTGCATGATCAATTTTTCTATTTTTTTCGGAATAGTTCTTTGAGAAGTGGGCAAAATATCTGCCTCTGGTGATTATGGCTTGCTTCTCCATCCTATTCTGTATTGCTGAATTTTGAAGAATATCTATCCTATCCTTTTGTTGTAGTTCTGTATTTGGTGTACCATATTTGAAAGATATTTCTTGTAAGACCATAGGGAAGTTTTGAAAATAAATTACTTTCATTAGTACGTTTATGTTAACTGAGAAAAACATTTTTCTCCTCAGAAGATACTAAGAAGGATTGAGCAGGGGTCAAATAGTTGTGCAAGAGATTCTGCGCTTCACATGTTACATCTTTTTGTGAATGTATTTAGCTTGGTTCTTCTGAGCATGTAGGAGTTAAAGTAGTGAGTTCCTTCAAAATTTAAATTCCTGAGATATCTGCAATTCTGCATTATAGTTGAAATTAAGCTTTGAGCATTTTTTCCTGGGTTGTTTTGGTATGCATAAAAAGTGGTTTTTATGATAAGTGATAACTCTTAAGAGTTATTATTAATGGCTTGAATTTTGGTCTTTAGTGACTTTGCCTTTAGTTATCTGCTAAAGTTGCCACTGATAAATCTCACATGTGTTGGTCTGATATTAATATAAGTCGGCTGACTTTATCCATATTGCTAATATTGCCCCCTAAGGAACTTGTATCAGTTCTCTTAAAACACCTGGTCAGAGATTGGGGAAGATCTTGGTTTTTGTGTGCAGTTGATACTTTTAAAACTGAGATTAGAAATTGTATTTCTGGTGTGGAAGATGATTAAACATTCAATTGTGGTTATTGTTGGTATTTACTTTAGGTCTTGTCTGCTGATTTCTATAGGTGGACTCTTGAGTCTCTTAGTTCGCTGGAACCTAGACGAAGTGCCCTTGAAGAAGATTTTGAGGAGGAAGAAGAGAAAGAGGACAATGACCAGCCTGTTGATGAGCTAGAAGATAGGGCATATGAGAAGGTGCCTTCTCTTCCCTTCCTAATGAAAAGTTATCTTCTTTTATCCTGTTTTTCTAATGTTAAATATAGGTAGTTCTGATGTTTTGGTTTGATTGTTTAATGATTTACAGGATTATTATCGTGGGCGAAGCCCTACAAGGGAAAGAGATAGGGATAGAAGACATGATAGTCATAGATACAGGTACTCTTCTCTCCTCGCAACTTGCAAGTGCTTGTAACTTTGTATGGCTTGAAGTATATGTGAATCTTGTATTGAAAAAGCCTTTCTGGTATTTCTTTTCATTGGCTTTTCGGTTTTCCATCAACTACTTTGCTAGTGTATAAGTGTATCTTGGCCCCTGGGTCAAGCATAATTTGCTTATAATCATGTTATTCTAGGAAAACTTTGAGCTTTCTTTGCTGCAGATATGAATGAATTATTTTGGAAGCTGTTTTTGAAGTTGCTCTTGCACTCGAACTCTATGCCTATGTTTGGGAAAGCTTATTTTTAGGAAAAAATTGTTTTTTTTTCCCCTAAAAGTTCTCTTAGTAAGATTTTGATTATAAGTTATTTTTACCACAAAATAAGCTAATCCAAATGCATATTATATCTTGTCTAAAGTTATAATTTAATTTCCACTTTGGCATTTAGAGCCATTTGTGGTATGCAACTGTTTCCTATATTAAAATTTTATGATCCTGCCAGGTTTCTCTGCACTGACAGTGTGCGGAGAGAAGTATGATGGGTCAGACAATTGTGTTGCATGGGTAAATGTTGCCCCATTATGGTCTTATATATTGAAAAGTTGGATTTATCCAATTACATATTTATTGGATCTTCTTCTTGCCTTTCTTTTTTCTTAAATTTATTTTCTTGATTGTCAGCTTGTTTATCAGAGCAACGCAACAGGTTCCCCAACTTTACTTTGTTGTCCCTGTGTGCTGTCTTTTTCCTAAGAATTTACTATTGAAAATCTATCAAGAGAGAAAACTTTAAAAGAGGCAAAGAGTAGAAGAATAAGAAATCCTCCTGGAACTTAAAAAGACAAAACACATATAAATGTACAAGATTATGAAGAACATAGGGTGAAACTTTCTCATAGCTCCAACAGTCCTTGAACATTATGAAAATGTATGTGTAGTTTATTCTTTCTTTATCTTCAACCCGTTATTTTGTGATCCCATCAACATGTAAATGAGCATTGAAACTGAGTTCATCGCAAGTTTCTTTTTGGAGAAGCATTATGGTAGTGAAGTGATAATTGTCATACTGTCATTTTCTGAACTGCATTGCAGCACATGCATCTGAATGGTGGTTTAGTTGCCACTGGTAGTTAAAGCAATCAGCTTGCTAGACCTTTTGATTTATTGATGATCTTATTTCCTTTATGCTGTGTCATGTGCATAAAAATCTTAAACAGATCATTAGTGGAAGTGATATTTTGTTGGTGATCAGTTCCCTCCTAGAAACTTTAGGATGATGTGACCATTGCACTCCAAGAGTAAAATAAACACCTTTTGTCATTACTGATGAATTTTGTTTGCTTTTTAATGTCCTTTTCGCAGGGATCGTGACTATGACAGAGATTATGATAGAGATTACGATAGAGAGCGTGGTCGTGGCCGAGATAGAGATAGAGACAGAGACAGGGAAAAGGAGAGGGACAGAGACAGGGAGAGGGACAGAGACCGTTATCGACTTAGGGAAGAAAAAGATTATGGTCGTGAGAGAGAGGGTAGGGAGCGGGAGAGGAGAGAGAGAGATCGTGACCGTGGAAGGCGAAGGAGCCACTCAAGGAGTCGAAGTAGGAGTAGGGATCGCAAGGAACGTGATGGTGGGGACTACAGAAAGAGACATGCTCGGAGCAGCATGAGTCCTAGAAGGCATGGAGATGGACTTGAGGATGGCAACAGTCGAGATGAACCCAAGAGGAAGAAGGAGAAGAAAGAAAAAAAGGAAAAGAAAGATGATGGGACAGACCACCCAGATCCAGAGATTGCTGAAGCAAACAAGCTACGAGCGGCCCTGGGTTTGAAACCACTGAAGCTCTGAGAAGTGCAGCTGAAAGTTGGTCTGGGTTTGAAACTACCATAGGTCCAAAGCAAGTTGGTTTATGTTTCCTGTATTATCCTCAAAAGCGACTCCCAAGACAAAAAGAAAGTCTGTCACTTTTTATATATGCTGCTCCCCTTGGTCCCCAAGTTTAAGTTCTATGTCCTTGTACCCTCGTCGGGGGTAATCGCATTTTAGCTTTTGGTTTGTGGCACTTAACGCTGCTTGCGTTTCCTGTACTACCGCTCCAAGTGGCAGTTATCAAGTCAGAAGGAAAAGTTTGCCACGTGATGTTGCTTCACTAGTTTCAGCTTTGTCCATGTTATCTTTTTGTGGACAAATGTATGATAACTGTCGCTTTTTCTTTCTTTATACAGAGAGTATGCTGTGAGATTTCTGTGGGTTTGATTACCTTCCTTCATTTTCGTGAGAGCTTGTACCGTATCCAGTCTCGGATGAAATTTGATCTACAAAAACTTCCGACAACCTTATCGTCGGGAGTACATAATTATATCAGATTTTATGAATTGAATATTGTGATTTGGTTATTAGGAATTCGGATAATGACGCTCCGTGATCTAGCCGCGTTTCGATAATTTGGTTACAGTTTTTTCAAACTTACATAGAATTTTAAATTCGGGCAATCAAATATACAGCAGTTGAATCATAGTTTTTAACTTCCTATGAAATCTACAGCCTGCCATGGGGAAATTACTATGTTAAAACCTTACTCCTGCTTAAATTGTTACCTATGACATGACCCTAATCTACCACTAGTACTCTGATAAAGGGAGAGAACACAGTGATATAGCATTTCTTGGTTTAGGATAAGAAAACTAATTAATTGCGATGACTAGTCGAAAAAGAAAAGATCAAAAATTTGATCTTCCAAGCAATAGGAAATTATGAAGACCTTAGCAGGATACGAAAGATACTAAAAAAGAGAAAGAGCAGCCAAAGTAGCTGGCAAGGGGAATCTGGCATGGTGATTGATGCCTTTGTCAAGGAACTATCTCTGGTAAGAAAAGGATATCTTTATCGTACCTCAGGGTACCTGAAGAACTCATCGGCTTGTATCTCTCTCCCATGAGAATTCTTTTCTTACATAGTTCTCCGTCATCGTCTTCATTTTCATCTCCATCTTCATCACCTTCTTGCTCTAAATATTGTTCAAATTTGTAAGTCACTCTCTTTTTCATCAGGGACCTTATCATCTTCAACTGAAATGAATGGCGAGTATTTTTGAGGGAATCCTAACCAAGCGGCACGAACTTGCCTTCCTCCTCACGAGTCCGAAACTGGTGACAACATCATTACTGTTTGTTTGATAGAGAAAATGGATTAAGGGATGATAGTTTAAAAATATTGGTTTATACAAGAAAATGGGTAATTTTATTTAAAATAAGCAGGTTGATACAAAAGGGTAATAGCTAGTTGAATGGCCGTGGTATTGCTTTGTGCCTTTGGCTCCGCTTGCTTCATACGTGGAGCATTATGGCCTATTTATAGGCAGTCTTCCACAGCCAAGCATGAGGCGGTTTGCTTCTCTCTTTTCTTCTAGTAATTTCTACATTTTTCTTTTACTATACAGCTGTAATTTGTTTCTAGATTTTTCTTTATCTATTTTTTTATATTATCATTTCACACATCTTCTAGAATTCATTGTTATTTTTTCTATTATTATTCTGGATTGTTCTCGTAAATTCCACCACCACTACTTTTTAGCAGATATGTGCATTACTTTTTTCAACACTCCTCCTTGATGCACATATGTATGACTCCAAGCATTTCTCCAAGTAGTTCACACTTTTGTTTTGGCAGTGCTTTAGTGAGTATGTCTGCGACTTGGTCTTCAGTCTTGCAGTACTTGAGCTCTATCTCTCTTCTGCTCGTTGCTTCTCTAAGAAAGTGATACTTGATTGCAATATGCTTTGTCCTGCTATGGTATACTGGGTTTTTTGTTATTGCTATTACAGACTTGTTGGCACAAAAGATCTGTGGAATTACGTTTTTGTTCCCCCATGTCTTCAAGTGTTCTTCTTAGACATATTGCTTGATTTGTTGATGCTGTTGCTGCTATATACTCTACTTCTACTGAAGATTGCGCAATAGTGTCTTGTTCTTTTGATGCCCATGAAAAATATCCTCAACCCAATGTAAATGCAGAACCAGAAGTGCTCTTCATGTCATCCACAGATCCAGCCCAGTCACTGTCAGTGAACCCGATCAGTCTTGAGTCTGGAGTAGAACTGTACCATATCCATAGTCAATTGAGCCCCGCAAGTATCTGAGTATTCTCTTTGTAGCTCCATAGTGTGCTTAGCTTGGATTCTGCATGAATCTTGAGAGGAGACTTGTTGCGTACATAATGTCCGGTCTAGTTGCTGTGAGGTAGAGTAAGCTGCCAATGAGACTTCTATATTTGGAAGCATCTGCTTGGCCTGATCCATCTTCTCTCTTTAGCTTGTCATTGGTCACTAGTGGCGTTGCCACGGATTTAAAATCGTAAATCTTGAACTTCTTCAGGAGAGTCTCTATATAATTCTTTTGGGAGATGAAAATTCCATCTTCCTCTTACTTTATTTCTTTGCCAAGGAAATAATGCATCAAACCCAGGTCACGCATCTCGAATGTCTTCATCATGTCTTCCTTGAACTCTTGTATCAGAATTTCATTATTTCCTGTGCATATGAGATCATCCACGTACAGTGAAACAATGAGCTTGTCTTCATGTCCTTGGGTTTTAATGTATAGTGTTGGCTCACTTTGGCTCCTGCTGAATCCTTGACTTGTGAAATACCCGTCAATGCGGCTATACCATGCTCACGGTGCTTGCTTGAGTCCATAAAGAGCTTTCTTGAATTTTAATACCTCGCTTTCTTTGCCTTCAATCATGAATCCTTGTGGCTGTTCAACACAGACTTCTTCCTGTAATTCCCCATTTAGGAATGCTGATTTTACATCTAGCTGATAAATCTTCCATCGTTGCTGTGCTGTTAGTGCAACAAGTGCTCTTATTGTGTCTAAGCGAGCAACAGAGGCAAATGTTTCAGTCTAGTCTATACCTGGTATTTGTGAGTACCCTTTTGCTACGAGCCTTGCCTTATGCTTCTGGATTGAGCCATCTGAATTGAGTTTCGTCTTGTATACCCATTTCACTCCGATGACTGCTTTATTTTCTGGTCTTTCCACTAAGTCCCAGGTGTTGTTCTTCTCGATCGTTTTGATTTCTTCTTCCATAGCCTACCTCCATACTTTTTGCTCTACTGCAGCTTCAAAGCTTTCTGGCTCTATCATTGCAAAGTTGCACGTTTCATAAATTTCTTGTAAAGGTCTAGTTCTTCTTGGCGGAGAATCAGTACTCGTTGATGTGGATGTGATGTCAGTTGTTAAGTCTGAAGCTTCTCCTTCTTGTCGCTCTAGCTCTTCGGACTGTAGTTGCAGAACTGCAATGCTTCCTTTTACAACCTTTTCTTCTTCCCAGTTCCAAGCAGCATTTTCATCAAACTCTACATCTTGGCTGACTATTAGTTTCTTTGTTCGAAGGTTGTATACTCGATAACCTTTTGATTGCGTGCTATAACCAAGGAAAATGCACTTTTCTGTTTTCTCGTCAAGCTTGCTCCTCTTTTGTGCTAAATATGAACATAGCACACACATCCAAAGACTCTTAGATGCTTTGCTGAGGGCTTTTGTCCACTCCAGGCTTCAATTGGAGTCTTGTTTTCTACTGCCTTAGTAGGACAACGATGTAGAAGATACACTGCTGTGTATACTACTTCTGCCCAAAAGGTATTTGGCAGATTTTTATCCTTTAGGATTGAACGTGCCATCTCCATTATTGTTCTGTTTTTTCTTTTAGATACTCCATTTTGTTTTGGAGCATATCCCACCGTTAATTGATGTTCAACTCCTTCATCTTCGCAAAACTTCTCAAACTCCCAAGAGGTGTATTCTGTTCCTCGATCGTTTCCGAGTAATTTGATGGTACGGCCATTTTGCCTTTCCACATAGTTTTTGAACATTTTGAAAATTCTAAAAACTTCCGATCTTTCAAGGAGAAAGTATACGCATGTCATTCTAGTGTAGTCATCAATGAAAAGGATGAAATATCTATAGTTGCTAAGGGATGGAGTCCTCATAGGGCCGTAAACATTAGTGTGTACCAATTCTAGCAGCTCCTTGGCTCGCTATGATTTCCCAGAAGGAAATGGCTGACATCATTGCTTGCCAAGTAAGCAACCTTCACATGGTTGGCTTATTTCCTTGATGTCTGGTAGATCTTTCATTAGTTGCTTTTGATGAAGCATCTTGAGCACATGAAAGTGGAAGTGGCCAAACCTTCGGTGCCAAAGCCAGGAGTCATTTTCTTGAGCCTTCAAGGCAGTCTCTGTAGCATAGCTCTATTTGATTGGAAAATTTCTGTTTCCCATCCTCACTTTTGCTATTTGTAGATTTAATTTTGTTGTCATATATTGTGCAAGAATCTCCTTCGAAGTGAAGAGCATATCCTTTCTCCATCATTTGGCCTATACTCAACAAATTCTGAGCAAGTTTAGGGACTAGTAGAACGTCATGGATGAGCCGCGTACCTTTCTTTGTGTTGACAGCAATTGTTCCTTTGACACTTGCCTCTACCAGTGTACCATCTCCAAGTTGAATTTCAGATTTTATAGATCTGTCTATATTGTGGAATAGGCTTTTATCTCCATTCATGTGATTACTGCAGCCACTATCAAGATACCATGTTTCGTCTTTCTTCTCGTTACCGGCTTGAGATGCATGAAAGAGATTGTCTTCTTTTTCCTTTTCTTCAGAAAAATTGGCACGGTGGTTGATCTTCGACCTATATTCTTTTTCAGTATGCCCAAATCTTTTGCAATTGCGGCATCGTGGCTTTCCACAGTACCAGCAATCCTTCTCCAAGTGATTATTTCTTTTACATATGCCACATGGAGGATATTGTTTGATTTTTTTCCTTTTTATTTTCTATGCTTTTAGAATTTTCTACCCTCCTTGAATTTTCAATTTCTTTTTCTCCTCTATTTTGATTCTGAGAGCTTATTTTGAGCTTGGACTGGAAAGAATTTTCTACAGAATCTTCATCTCTGCTGGCCAGCTTTTGCTCAAAGGCATGGAGTGAGCTAATTAATTTTGTTATTGTTAATGTTGAGAGATCCTTTGTGTCTTCGATTGTCGATACTTTTGGATCAAATTTAACCGGTAAACTAATTAATGTTTTTTCAACAACCTTTTGATCCGGTAAATCCTCCCCGTAAGCGTTCATATCACTTACTAAACTCATAATTCTTGTATAATAATTTTTAATAGTCTCAGAATCTTTCATCTTTATATTAGCATATTGTTTTCTTGAAGATTGGAGGAGGACTGTGCGTACCTTTTTGTTGCCACGAAACTCTTGCTCTTGTTTCTGCCGTGCTTCTTTCGTTGATGAATCGTCTCTAATTCTTGAGAAAATTGACTTTGTTACTGCCTGCTGTAAGAAACAAAAAGCGATAGAATTTTTCTGTCGATCCTCTTTTAATTTTTTCCGCTCCGCAGCAGAAAGAGTAGCTTGATTTTTGGGAATGAAAAAGCCTTCTTGGACTATTTCCCACAAGTCTTGAGCTTAGAGAAATGTCCTCATTTGACTATGCCAATCCTCATAATTATCTTCGGACAATATGGGAACTGGAATATTGACAGTGGAAATAGTCATGGTTATGGGTATGGTTATTGGTGGATGGATTTTAACTGAAAGGCTAAAAATGCCACGCCCAGTATATGACCGAACGTAGCTCTGATGCCACCGTTAGTTTGATAGAGAAAATGGATAAATGGTTGATAGTTTAAAAATATTGATTTGTACAAGAAAATGGGTAATTTTATTTGACAAAAGGAGGGTGATACAAAAAGGTGATAGCTAGTTGAATGGCAGCTGTATGGCTTTGTGCCTTCGGCTCGGCTTGCTTCAAATGTGGAGCATTATGGCCTATTTATAGGCAGTCTTCCGCCGCTAAGCATGAGGCGGTTTGCTTCTTTCTTTTCTTCTAATATTTTGTGCATTTTTCTTTTACTTAACAGCTGTAATTTGTTTCTAGATTTTTCTTCTTTATCTATTTCTTTATATTGTCATTTCACACCTTCTAAAATTTATTGTTACATTTTCTACTATTATTCTTAATTGTTCTCGTAAGTTCCGCCGCCACCCAGGAGCGGTGCCTCTTGTGTGGTAAGGGGGGCATTTTTTAAAATTTTAAGATTTTACATGTAAAATTTTTTATTTTTTTCTATTTTCTTGAATTATTTTCTCAGCATGGCCTCCCTAAATATTAACAAATTTGTTGATGTAACTCCGCCCCTGCCACCGCCACCACTTTTTAGCATATATGCGCATCACTTTCCTTTTTTCAATAATTACCATCTTTATTAGTAGCCACCATCACCATGCATGTCGCTACTGAATCTGATCGTCCTCGTTTTGGCCTTGATGAAACTCCATCCTTTCTTCTTCTTCTCCAGAGAACTCAGCAAAGGAAGACTGATTTTCGCAGGCTGCTTATCCTTTCTGTTATGCTTTCCTTCACCTGTTGCACCATCAGGCTCCAAAGTCTCCTCAACTGGCTCATTTGGTTTCCCTTTGGATGGATACTTTCCAAGTGATCTCTTGTTTCTAAGGACAATGGAGAAGACTGAGCCAACTGATTTCCACGCCTAGCCCTTGTGCTCTTGTTGTCGCTGTCATTAGCAGTGGCATTGTCTTTGATGTGGAAGTGGAAGTTTCTCTGCATGGTTTTGACCACCGATTTGGGGATCTTAATCCTTAACTTTGGCTGACCGTGCATGGCATGCATGCTTATGAAGTATGACGTTGGAGATTTTGATGGAAAAATACTTGCAGCGATGAGAGCTCTACAAACTGCAAGTGCTTTGGGCTTTCTCCCAGCATTTCCTCTCTATCCCACAAAGGAAGTACGGGGAAGCAGTTATTGTTTAGATGTTGAGCTAGCCTACAAGGAATAATCGGAGCGGAGCTGAACATGGGGGTAACAAATTTCCACAAACATGGAGTTGAGAAGTGGAAACGCGGAGTGAAGAATGCCTTGCTTCTTGGAACTGATTGCTGAGCCTATCTGTTTTTTTTTTTTTGGTTACAAATTAAACACGTACATTACATTATTACATGACGTGTTTATTTAAATTAATTTATTTTGTAATAAAAAATAATTTATAATTAAAATTTTATTTAAAAAATTACAAAAATAATGTTTTTTAAAAAATAATTTATTTTAAACATGGACGTAATATAATTACTATTATTTTTTTGAAAGCTACTTTGTTTTTTGGTAAACTCTGAAAGCTACTTTAACTAACTACTACTAACTATTTTTTTCCTCCATAAAATAAATGAATATCTTTTTCATTCATTCCTTTCTTTTTTTTTTTATATGTATACACATTCACTCCTTTCTATGTTAAACACTTAAACCCCAATAATAAAAAAACAAAAACAGAGTAGCTAAGAGGCCCATTAAGAAGGGTCCAGAAGATGGCCCCAAAAGATGTCCGAATTTGCCGGGTGACCCGATTGCGTAAAGCCCACTCTGGTTTCCACCCAAAAGAAAAGACTGAGAAGTGTTCAAACCCTTCTTCAGTTCTTCTTGCTCCTGGACTCTGTATTGTGTCTGTAGCTGCGTGTAGCAGAAAATGAATTCTCTGGCGGCGAGACTTGCGAAGCATCTCCGAGCCTCTGCTTTGACGTCCTCTTCCCACGGTCGTATCTCTTTCCCCATTCTATCACTCTTTCTTTTTTCTTTTTTTCAAATTTTAATTTCGTTTGCATTCTCATTCTCTTTTGGTTTTCTGTGTAAGCTATAAAATGTGTTTCTCGTGTGCCTGTGCTGTACTCATAAGAGCGCATGCATTTATAGACAATGGATGCCTCTGGTTGCTCAATCAATTGCATAGTATCGTTTTTCCTCACTTCAGCATGACTGATAGTGTATTTGGTTGAGTCATCTATTCTAAAGTTCGTATAACTACTTGTAGAGACGCACCCACCAATGCTAAATTCATGAACTCGAACTAAATGGCTCTGTTGGTCAATGGCTAAAGGAAAATGGCATTCAAGTTCGTATAATTAATTGTTCGATTTTCTATTCTGGGTTTCGCTCAGACTGATTTAAGTTACATTTTGCCTAAAGATGTATGTGCTGGTCATGTTTGTTCAAAGGAGAATTTTTTCGAACACTTGTGGTATATATATATATATATATATATATATATATTATATATATATATATATATATATTAGAGAGAGAACAAGTCTGCTGCTTGAGCTATTAACGGTGATTTTCTTCATGAATTCAGCAGCAGGCGTGCTGAGAAGCGGGACGTTAGGGTACTCAACATTGCTATCTGAAAGTGATACTGATGAGCGGTCACATGATAATGGTGAACCAAAGAACGAAGATTTGGATGAAGAAATTGAAGGTTTTCTTGGTGGCAAGCCTGAGCTACAACTACAGGGTGTGGATCCCAAGAGGGGTTGGGGATTTCGGGGTGTGCATAAGGTATTGGATGGTATTAATTGGCTTGTCCAGAGTTATTATTATAGACATCTCAAGGGGTGGAATTTCGATTTGGTAACTGCAGAAAACCTAATCCATAAACCTAACTGGTACTCTGAATAAATTGTCCTTTGGGGCCCCTTAATTCAGTGTATCATGTTTTGTGTCTTTGTTCTGCTTTGGTTGAATAAAAGTTTTTGCAGTGTAATACAAGATTTAAAGAGGTTTAATTTTTGTTTATTATCAAAGCCAATAAAAGACATTCTCATGAAACAGAACCTGAGAACCTAAAACTGACGAAAGATTAAAGAATGGATTTTGGTATATTTATTTCTGCCGTTCTTCCTTAGCATAAAACAACAACTAATTTGTATGTTGCACCTGACAAGTAATTTGACCAACATGGTAGTTATTTGAAGCAGGCAATTATTTGTGGAAAAGTTGGCCAAGCCCCTGTACAGAAGATATTGAGAAATGGAAAGAATGTAACCATCTTTACAGTTGGGACAGGGGGGATGTTTGACCAGAGAATTGTGGGAGCAAATTATTTGCCAAAGCCTGCTCAATGGCATCGGGTTGCTGTACATAATGATGCACTGGGGGCCTATGCAGTACAACAACTTGTTAAAAAGTAAGTATTTGTATTAAGATGACCTAACTTTTGAGCACATCTTGGGGAGGGGGATAAAACGAAAAAGAAAAGAGGAAAATTGATTTTTGGTGTAATTGTTTCTGACTCATGCTTGAAGCCTTAATGCAGCTCTTCAGTTTATGTTGAGGGTGACATTGAGACTAGAGTTTATAATGATAGCATCAATGGTGAAGTTAAAAGCATTCCAGAGATATGTGTTCGTCGTGATGGTATGGCAACTTATATGCATTTTTTTCTCAATATATTCTCTATTTTTTTTCTGTGAAAGTCATGCAGAAACATTAAGCTTTCCCACGTGAATATTTGACACTGTACAGGTGCTGTTATGAGATATGTGTATTGAACAGATAGGTATGATTAATATTTCTTAAATAGTGTGGGGGAAAGAAGTTTCTTGATTTGATGTAGTATTTCCCTGATTTTTATGTGCACACAGTATTGCCACTTATTGACAGTCCCACAATATAACCGAAACAAATCAATGGCATGTCACTAGCTTGTTTCTGCACTCACAAAGGATATAAAGAATCAAGTGCTTCTGTTTAATAAAGAAACCATGGGAATATTTTTTTCCTGGGAAGGGGTAACTATATTTCAAATTGACTTTCATATGCTTTACCGTTGCAGCTTTCACCCACACTCAATTTCAGTATCAGTCACCTGACTTAGTGGTAGAGGATGTCAAAGTGGAAAATCCCAAGCATGTTATGTGGGATTGGGATTAGAGCTTTATGTTACAACTCAAGCTCATGAGGAGAGCCTATCCCAATTCCCAAAAGACTAGCCTATTAGGTGGGAGTGCCTTATTGCTTAAGTGAGCCTCCTATCCTACTCAATGTGGGACATAACACTTTACAGGAGTTCTTGCAATTGGGGGATCTGGGATTGGAACTGAAATTTGAATCTGATTATATAATTTAATATAAAGTACAAAGAAATCAAAATATACTATCGGGTATCACACTATCAGTGTGTTTAGGACTTGCTCCCACTTAGGTTACTCTATGGTTTTGAAGTTGAACCAGCAACTGAAATTATGTTCATCCATCAGCAAAGATGGAAGATACAGGCGTATGCATAATCTATCCCACAAAACTAGAAGGCTCAAATGCTGCTGAAAATAGCTTTACAGTTGTATAAATTGTTATATTCTATCCAAAACTTAACCTAACCCTAAATAGGACCTTAGGCTCCCCCCCCCAAAAAAATATCCCCTGCCTAAATTTTTTTGCTTCTTTCTAGTCCTTCTATAAACCTTAAGCTTATTTTCATCTCTAAGGATATGCTGTGCCACTTGAGTTATATAAGCTAATTGCTTAATTACAATTAATTTTCTTTATCCCAGCAATCATCCCCATGATATGCAGATATACTTCACTCATCAACTATTTAATTTGTGGATAAAGTACATTGTGGCATGCTTCTTACAATAGAACTTCAGTTGAGATCCCAAATCTGTATTCTTTGCATGGAAGGGCAGATTTTATATTCTTTAATAAAAAGGAACCTCAAGCAGTGCATTCATCATATTTACTTTCAGGGGTAACATGACATATTACATGAGTATGGATCATATTAGAGTTAAAGGATTTTGAACTCACTCAAGTAGATGAAATTTCAATTTAGCTTATTTTGGTGTTCAATTTTTATTTTAACTCTCAGAGTTTGTATTTTGATGCTCTCTATGTTATCTCTTCAGGGAAAATTCGCCTCATAAAGAGCGGAGAGAGCGGTAGTAAAATTTCCTTGGATGATTTGCGTAAGTCCTTTTACCTATAGTTGCAAAGACATGGTCTAATAGTGGTTTCCACTCTCTTTTTAGCAGTTTTTTGGAAGTTAGTTCTGTGGGACACATCATTACTTTAAAATCAAAGATTTTATCACTGGTATTTCCCATGACTATATAATCAGTATGTGTTTGTGTTCATTCATGCTGGCAGGAGAAGGGTTGTTTTAGAAGAAATCTGGAACAGTGAAAGTTTACTCATCTAATGGCGCAGCAATGGAAGCATCTACTTCTCTAAGAATCATAGCTTGTTCATGAGTAGCAGCAGCATTTATAAGGAACACAGTGATGAATGTTTTGTTTATTTATTGTTATTTCATATATATCCTTTATCATTCTGTACTTTGAATCTCTTCATTTTCATTTTCTTATATGGGAGAGGTGTAAAAGCATGTATCATATCCTCCCTATAGGTTATTTGTGAAAGGCTGATCTGATCTATCAAAGACTGTCTCTCATTATCTTTATTTAAAGTAATCTGGGTTTTTTTTTTTTCTTTGGTGTAGAACTCTGGGTGATTGATACTGGGGAGAATTATAATTAAGGACCAATTTTTAGTAATAGATATAAAAAAGGACCAACTTATCATTATGCACAAATAAGTCCTTAGACGATGAAGCAAACGTGGAAACTTGGATTGTGTTCAAACTGTTGCTTCATTATCTCCTATGGATTAAGTCATATTTAAGGTCTTGCTGGGAATTTTATATATGTACACACGCACATGCGCACGCACAATTTTCTTCATTCATGATATCTTTGGTGTTGCTGGGAAAAATATATATGTATGTCAAGGTCTACCTACATTCAATCATCTAAATCTTAGATATCTTAGATTTGTATTTTGGTATAGAGGTATAGGAATATAACACCGTTATCCAAGATTCCACTAGTTGCAGGTATCTCATAACCCCAAAAAAGTTAAGAATTTGACATCGACAAGTAAAAAGCTTTTATTTACCTTCATAAATTATTGTGTGTGTGTTTGTTTGTTACACTTTTACTCTTCTAATTGTAGAAATTACAGTAACTATTTACATTTTAAATTTTCACTAGATAAATACCCCTTGTATTTTATTTCATATAGGTGAAAAATGCGTAAAAGGGAATACGTGAAAATGCAGTTTGAGTAGTCCAGCAACTTGAGTGATTCTGGAAAGATTGGATTTACAATCACGTAAATCTCTAAATTTGACTCAACCAAGTCCTTTTCTAAATTAAAATGATGTAAGCTTAATTTTTGGAGAACTTTATTTTCGTCTTAATTGAATCAAATTAAATAATGGCATAGTGAATAGATATAAATAATCTTATACAAAAGCAAATCAATCTAAACATAATCTTTCAAGGACTAAAATATTAATTTACTCAGACTTGTAAAATTGCTACTTGCTAGACTAGAATATCGCCTTTGGAACGATGAGGAATTTTGTCATCAATATAGGGTGACACTAGGATCATTGTTGGGCATAGTTGTTGGCAGGTGTGCACGCACTGTTGCAGCGTTGTTACGGGTTACTGATATAATGGTATGACTATGAGATAGCCAGCTCTTGCCCTGCCACTTGCCATTGTACTTACTCTGGAATTACATCATGCTTCATGTGACAATTGGAGTAAAAGTTGTAAAACAGATCGTCTAAGTGATTATCTTCATTATTTTTAATAAAAACATCTAGGTTTTTCCACCAATAATATAGAATTTCTATATTTAGTGGATGTCTATAGTAATTAAACCAAAAATCTTTTGTATTAACACAATTCAGTCCTATTAATTGAGTCAGTTATTTTGTTAATTCACTTGTAGTGTTTAGCTATTATTTACACGAAACAAATTTATTAAAAAAATTAATATTCGACACACTAATATGCAAAACCTGTACATGTTACACGCACTTTGGTGCTGACTTTGCACAATTCATCAAAAAAAAAAAAAAATTGGTGCTGAATTTGCACAATTCAATCTGAATATGGACATCTAATGACAGAATTTCATCTAAGAGCTCTGAGAATAGTTTTATTTTCGTAATCCCCTAATTTTTCATTAGACTAGTGGATTAAAGTAAAGTTTCCATTTTCTACTAACCATTTTCGTTTCTCCGATACTAAAAAGATTTGGGTTTCGTAAGTGAATCTAATTTGAGTTTTATTTAAGTGGATTACAGACTGACAGGTGGTCAACCAAGGTTTTTTTTTTAAATTCTTTTTTGGGTAATTGACCAAGATTCTTTTTAAAGAACACAAGACAATGAGTGGCATTTAATTTGTTGCACCAGATTACATAACAATAAAGCGAATGAGAAACCTGTTATGGCCACTACTTGTGCTTAATGCTTAACCTAACTCATTTAACAAACTTATGCAGTTTGTACTTTAATGCTATAATCATCCCCATCGAGAGATATATATAGTTTAATTAGGAGACCACTTCAGGAAATGGGAGCTCCTCAAAGCGGCAAGTGGTACCCGGTAGTGGGTCTCGTAGTGGCATGGCATTTCACTCAAAATACTCATAATTAATTGAGCAAGTGATTACAGTGTAGTTTAAGGATTTAATTAAATTCTGAACCTATCCAACGCTTTTTGACAGTTGTCCTTAACAGGTTCAATCAGTATAGTACAATTTAATTAGTTCACTTTATACTGCAAGTTTTTGTTAGTAGAAACTCTTAATCCAAGGGAGAAAAAAAAATAAACGCTCATTTTAATCCTTTAAATATACAGGTGACATTAATTTGATTATTTTAAAAATATTGATATTAATTTAGTCCTTCAATTATAACAAAAGATATCAAAATAGTATTTATGTTAGAAATTGTGAGAATATTGTTAACAAAACCTTTGGTTGAGGGACCAAATTGATATAATTTTTTATCATTGAAAAATTAAGTTGACAGATTAAAATGATGTCAATTTTTTTAGACAAGAAAATTGATATTATTTTTTGTTATCTAAGGATTAAATTGATATCAATTTTTTTTAAAAGATTAAATTAACGTAACTTATATTTTTAGAAGACTAAAAATGTATGTTTACTCAAAAAAGAAAGTTGTGTCATTTGGTATATAAAAAGGCCACATTCTGGTGCAATTCTTACTTGCAAATTTTCCTCGTTCCGTCCTTCGAGTAAAGATGGTTGCCTTTCTACTCTTTCTACGGTTTCTACTGATTGGTGTTGGTTCTGTAACCGATGCATCGACCCTTGGTGCTTGTCCAGACTGTGGTGACTATGAAGTTCCATACCCACTGAGCACTAACCAGGATTGTGGAGACTCAAGGTACAGAGTCTACTGCAACAATGGCAGCTTAGAGTTCTTATCAGCCAAGGGGAGCTACTATAAGATCCTGAGAATTGACCCAAGTGCTAGCAAGCTTGTCATTAGCCCACCCCTCATACTGAAAGACACATGCTGTTCTTCTGATCTCCCTCAGGGGGGCTTGCAGCTTGATGAAAGCTTCCCCTTCAATATATCTACTCACAATACCGTCATTTTGCTCAATTGCTCTGATGATGTTCTTCCGTCTCCTATGAACTGTACTTCAAACAGCATCTGTAGGCAGTTTGAGGAAAAAGTGGAGGAGGGAAGTGGGTGTATGGGTACCCTTTGCTGCCATTATTTGAAAGATTCCTCCATAAGTTCCCATAGGATCAGAGTCAGGATTGGGGGATGCACTGCTTACACTTCGTTGGTGGATTTCAAGCCAGATGACCCTGTTGATTCTTGGAATTATGGCATTGAGCTGCAATGGATGCCTCCAAATTGACTATGATGCCTGTGTTCATGGTGTCATATTGGCGACAACCCTCACTTCTGTGTGACACTTGATACAATCATTGGTCAGGGAAAACCTTTATAAATAGTGACATATGTTGTTTATGGAGCATGAAAAGAGCAGATAACCTTTTCATGTGTATGCTTTGGTTTGCAAATCATCAATATTTGTTGTGTGTTTGCTAAGTTAGATGTCCTCTGTTCATTAGTTTTGCTTTTGGTTTTGGATCAGAAATTTGCTCGTTTTCTTGTTTGAATAAAGATGGAATTGGTCTATTTCTTGTTATATTTTTGAGATTATGCTAACTTCATTAGGTCATATAGCTTTTTACATTGACAACATTAATATACCAAGCATTTCAGTTATTAATCATCCTTTATAAATGCCACCAGAGTAATAACTTGTGATTACCGAACTCTCCATCAAAGGTGGAAATCATATTCAAATCCCTTCTGATAATTAGTAAATGCTAATTCTTTAGAAGAAAAATATCCTTCATAAAACTAACAAGTTTTTGGTATAGTAGTAAGTGAATTGCACTTTTAAGAAAAAAAATTAAAATTCAAACTCTAAAAGAAACACTTGTTGGAAGGCTCTTTTATTCACGACAATGTCAAAAGGAGGAAACACTTATTGAGATAGTCTTCTAATCGTGATAGTACCAAAGAGTTATATTCTTCGTAGATCCTAATATGCTTCATTAATGAGATAATCCAGCATCTTGGAAAATACAATGAGACACTATGTTAGGAGGGCCAATGGCTGGGGTTGTTTTTGGAACTTTAGTGAGAAAGTTGCATATGTATGGAAGAGAGAGCACTCAAAAAATATAGTAGGCACTATTAATTATTCAAATAAGGTGCATGAAGCGGCTTTTTTTTATGCATATTGTAATTTTTTTATCTATCAATATTTATTTTTTGAAATTATTTATCAGAATGTACTAAAATATGATAAAGTCAGAAATCGTCTTAAGTTTTGACCTGCACAAAACAGTTTTTTTTAAACTAGATGGGATTGTAATTGAAAAAAAAAATTTAACCCTCTCAGAGAAGCTTTTCAAATGAATTATCAATTTTATTTTTAAAACTAGTTGGAAAGTAGCCACACCCACGACGACTTCCCAATTAATTTTTAATAAAAATTTATTTTGTGCAGATAAAAAGTCACCTTTAAAAATTTTAATATATTTTGATAAATAATATCAAAATACTGTATAATGATAAATAAGAAAAAAAAACTTACCATATCTATATAAAAAAGTCGCATGAGGCCATGGAGTAATATTTTGTACCCCAAAAAAAAAAGGAAAAAATAGTGCTTGGGTATTATGGGCTCCAATTTGTCATTAGACCTATTAATTTGAGCCCAGCCTGACAGGTTGAACGATTAGGCCTGCCCATTTTCCTGGCTGCACTCAAATTTATCTCATCATTTTGCGGGCCCGACAAAATAATCTAGCCTGAATAGACCGGACCAACTTTTTAACATCTCAATACTTTATCGCCCAACCTAATCAATACGGCAACAACTATCTATGTTTAATCACTGGTCAAAAAGACAAGGTTGACGAAAAAAATGAAGAGAATTTTACTTCAATATTTAATTTTACCTATTTATATGCTGACATTTACAAAAGAAAAACCCAGCTGCTCTTATAATTACAATATTAATTGAAATAATTTTATGTACATGATACCAGAGTACATAATAAACTCTGGACAGGTTGACTGAAATGTTCTTAGTAATAAAAAAACTCCATTTAATATATTATATATATTAATAAATAAATAATATAATATAATTAATATTATTTATTTTTATATATTATTTAAAAAAATACTTAATAATATAATATTTAATTAATAATTTTATTTAACTTTAACCATATAACATATAAAAATTAAATTATTTATTTTATGTAAATAAAATTATTTAATCAAATAAATTAATATTTAATATCTTACTTAAATATTATATAAAAGCATATAACATTAATTATATTATATTATTAATTATTAATCACTTATACAGTATATTAAATAGGACCAAGGCAAATTACAAATTACCGATTTATAGTTTGGGTAAGTCCACTTTCCTGATACTGGTTTCAAAAATACCACTTTTCTAACGTGCTTTCTGTGTTCAACACTTGAGGTAGCAAGGGAGTATGACCACCCTAGAAAAGGAAAGTGACTAATGTGTATACAAATATATAATGGAGAAAGAACAGATGGGGGCAAAAGTAACAGTTACAAAAACCACATGCATATAAACTAGATTTGAACCACGTACTGATCAGTAATTACCCTACTTCCTTAATGACTAAGAACAGTCCTTTCTGCTCTCGAGATAAAAAAGGGTCATACAATTCAGGTCATCAGACATCCTATTGTCTATCACACAACACAGAAGATACAGATGCAATTGGGCTGTACTATTGAAGATAATTGAAGATAACTCTCTACAGAGAGGGGTAGCCATGAACGCTTCAGTTACTTACAAGCCGTTAGCAATCAAAACATTAGAACTTATCTAGTAGATAAGTTTGTTCTCAGTCAGTCAGTCCAACAGCCGAGCACAAGCCAGAAGCAAACTTGCAACAACCTCCAAAACACCTACTAGACCTATCTCAATCTCATTTCTCACACGTCTATGACAATGACCACCGAAATGTAAAATCAAGCATGCTCACACTGCCAGGAAAAATTATATTAATATTTACTATGTTACTACAATACTAGATTACTATGCTGTCACTGTGGGTCTGCTAGGCCTTTTTCCTTCCATGGCATCTTTCTTCTTCCGACAGTTTGTGCAGAGGAAGGGACCTTCCCATGGCTTGGATGCTGGGGAGAAAAAAGGCCCAGAGTTCACTGATAAGCCATCACCAGGGAGTTGATCCACTTGGCAAACTGCACAGCGGAAAATCCCAGAATTCATATTCAATGGAAAATCCTTACCCAGCCTGCATTTAAAGAAAATATAAAATTTAAGAATCAACACAAAAACACTTTTATGCTTCTCACTTATCAGTGATGAAGCTAAGCAGATATTAAACTTCAAAATGCAGCATGCAAATATAAATTTAGCAGTTATAGGCTCAGGAACTTACCTTTCTGTAAGCATTGCAGAACCCTCTTCAAATAACTCCTCCACAACACCAACTGCAGAGAGCTTGTTAGTAGCTTTGTTTGCAGAGTTCTGAGATTTCTTTCCAAAGAGAAGGGAAGTTAGCATATTATGTTTCTTTCTTGGAATTGGTGGTAATACAGGATGGTCAGAAGGAATTATATCTACAACAAGACAGGTTGTATCATCCTTCAGGCCTCTTGACCTTAGAGCTTCCTGGAAAAAAAAAAAAAAGAACAAAGAATTTAGTAGACAAGATAATGTATCATCCATTACTGAAAAGACAGGAAGATTGCCCCAATTAATCATCACCTTAACCACCAGCTTTGCAGCAAAGCTCTGCAGGTAGACCCCGACATGACTTGGCAGCCATATCAGAAGATAAAGCATCCCAAATACCATCAGAGGCTATAATAAGCCTTCCGCCAGCATCTGAAAGCTGAGGATCCAACAAAAATGTTTGTGAGCATTGGAATTTAGAACTAAATGCCTCCACATAAAATGTTCAATGAACCAAGAAATAAAAATGAAACAAGCTCACCTTCACTTGCTTAACATGTGGTATTGGCACAATATATTCTCCCACATCTGTGTCACCAATAGATCTAGAAAGGCACAACCCACCAGGCCAGCAGCGAAGAGGCCCTACCTATAAACACATTAGGGAACCAAAACAAGTGAGTTTATGTAAGCACTGATAAGAAAGGATGAAGAATATTGTGTCATACCTCATTCCCCCCAAATACATTGAGTCTTCCTACTTCACCACCACTGGCAGTAACACGCTCCCTCTCTTCTGCATTCTCTTCCAGTCTGTGATCAACTGTCAAGAGAGAAACTACACCTCCCTGGGTATCTAATATGCAACGGGAATCCCCAACAGATGCGACAGTGACAGTCCATCCATCAATCAGAACAAATGTAGCTGTCGTTCCAGAAGTCTCCCCTGCAGATGAAATTAAAATGTGAGCATAATTTTACAACAATTCTAAGAAAGATGTAAATAAAATTCTGTATGTACCCTTTTGCTGAAATTCAATGTCAGTTCTCACAAAACCAACAACAAGAGCCCGAGGAAGAGCTTGAAGCCACTCATCCCTGCTGATATCTTGTGGTATTGCACTCATTACATTATTTAGTATATTTTCCTTCGCAAAAATGGCAGCTGATATACCATTATGCCCATCAAAGATCTGCCAATCAAGAATTCCTTATGGATATCATAACCATTGTGGGAATAAATTGACGCTCCACTTGATCACTGAGAAAATGTAAGAGAAGAAAGAAATCATACACTTCAATTCTCATTCGACACCTACTAAACCTGAGAAACGAACATCTCTCCACTGTGCAGAACCAATTACCAATTCAGTCTTAGCTTAGGCTATATGTCATTTCCTAATATTCAAATATTTCTTTCTCCAAATATTTCAGTAAAAACTAAAGGATGTTAATCAACTTAAGTAAATACACATGTAAACCAAGAAGACAAATAATACCGCGAAGACAGAAAACAGTGTTGATGAATCCCCAGGAACCCTTTGGCAATCTGTCTTGATTAGAAAGTAATCTTCTCCTTTCTTTGCCAAGCCAGCCTGCCCATACTTCACAAAAGGCTTTTCATGTTTTTCATTTCGAAGCTCACGACCAATCAGAGTTGCCAATGGAACAAGTGGTGGCTTCATCCTTGATAATTCAGTCTTACTCATCTTAGTTTAAATTTCAACATTTCTGGAATCCCAATGAAGAAATCCTGATCATCCAAATGAATTTGGAAAAAAAAAAATCATAAGATTCACGTTCCCTAATGAATAGAAGACCAAAAGACTCTCCGCTGGTAGATCTACATATTTAGGGCCTCAATATAATCAGCACAGTCCATACACAGGAAAGAAAGCATCGAAATCCAACATGGAAAAACAAACTCGCCATAGTACCATAACATTTGACACTATTCATTAATTTTCAAAATAAGATCCATTCTATTTACCCATCCCCTATACAGTACAACATACTATATGGATGAGCGATTAACCTAGAACAGATCATATAAGCATAATAATGTGCATTACAGTGAACAAGCCATAGCCTTACTTCACTAAAACCAAGTAAACCAAAAGTATCTTCGTATTAAACAACATTAATCTGGGGAGCTGAAATATCAAATAAAAGCACCACCAGGGGACTTCAGTGAGAACAAATTTGCGATAACAATAGCTCTGGTCCAAATTCGAACCCGAAAAAAACCAGAATTTTACAATTATCTCAAACCGCTTTATAATTGTCTATCTTACTACATGCGTATCCCCCCACCTAAGAGATTGCATTTCAAAGAAAAGAAGAAGAAATTAAAATTTCCCGCACTATTCATTCAAATTTGAGCAAAATTAGCAATTTTTTTAAAAGGATTCCTATGAAGCATAAAATCGAAAACAGTGGTGGGGGTAAGGAAATTGTGGAAGAAGCAAAAACTCACGGGTGAAAAATGCAGTAGATCGAGGTGGAAGATTCAACATTGCACATATAATATGAGCAAATGCACACACACTAGCCCTCCAACTTCGGAAGCATCTGGGGAGGAACAGAGCTTGAGATCAAATGCTGATAAACCCTAGTGGACGTCACCACAGGGAGCAAGAGATCCCTCTCTCTGATTTGATGGGGGGAGAAATCTAGAGAGCGGAAAATATCCTTATAATGACGTTTTTGTCTTAATCTTCCTTGCAAATTGTAAAGCACTCGCAATGCCGCATTATTAAATTACACAAATACCCTCGTTCCCTATTTCTCTTTTCTTTTTTCTTACATAATTAAATCATGCACTAATTATAAAACTTGAGTTAATTTATTAAGAAAGCCTCTCTAATATCAGCACTTGAGACTCTCTTACGAAAAGTCGAAAACACACTCTTGAGAGTTGAGAGAGACAACATACACAATTTAATTATAATTTACTTATATTTAGTAATATTTATTAAATAAATAAAATAATAAAAAACACTCATTCATGTAAAAATTAATAATAATTCTAATTTATTATTATTCTTATTCTTTTAAATTAATTATTGATAGCTAGTATTCTCTATTTTTAAATGTTGAAATAAATTCATTAAGAAAAAAATATTGCCATAAAAAGTTGACCGATTTTTTTTTTGATCTCAGGTTTATCGAATTTTATATCCATCATGTATTGGATGAACCAAACATTTGAGTTATTCACTTCCCATAATTTCAACCATGCGATTTTATTTTTTAATATTTATAATCTCGATTTTTATGGCAATTATTTTCTATATTTTGATTTTAACTTTTTTAAAAAATAACTATTTCAGATACATGCTTTGCTCCTGTCATCAAATATATTTCGTTTCATATAAACAGTAAAGAATTGGTCTGATCTTGTGATATGTAGTCAGATTATTTTCTCACAAATTCAAATTTTACCATTCTCAATTACTAGGTATATCAAAGTGAAAGTACTGTTGTATTCACCAAAAAAGTGAAAGTACTGTTTTTTATCTTCTATATATCGTTCCAATTTTTTTTAAAATTATTTTGTGTATTTTTTTATTACAAAAACTAATTACATTAATCGAGAAGTATACAATTTTAGTTATTTAAATATCATACTAATAGTTTGTGTATTGCGAAAAATATTTGTCTAAACAATATCATTTATCTTTGTTTTAGTAATTGACATTTTTTCTTCAAAAATGTTGAGTTACTTTTTGCAATGTCCCCAGAAAATATCGTGATATTGTGTAAGCAAATATTGGTCTCCGTGTACGGTCATTGGGGATCACGTCTTAGTCCGTCCTTTGAATCCTATTTGCTTCTTTCTAAAATTTTAAACTGAAAACAACAAATTAGCGAAAGTTCACATGCGCTGAGTCAATTCTTCTATTATGTCTTGACTCTTGACTGCGTTGTTTCTTTTCAGGAAAAACAAAAATGATAATTTAAGAACCTTGGCACCGTTCCTTGAATTTTTTTTGTTTTCAAATTTTCTCTTTTCTTGCACGATGCACCCATGACCAAATCAAATGGTGACAGAAGTGAATAGTATCGTTAGGAATTGGTCGAGACTGTTTGTTTTGGTAAGAATTTTCCCATATATTGTTATAAAAAGAATTTTTATTTTTTATCTTTAATTTTTCTATCTCAAAAAATTTTAGTAATTAATTAAACATACATTAAAAAAAGATAAAATTATAAATATAAATATATTTTTAATAATTACACTTTGCAATTATAACTATATTCAAACCCTTCTTACGCTTATTGAAAGTTATTTTCCTTTACATTAGCCACACTTATAAAAGTCATCAAATATATTTTACTCTTTCACTAAATTATTTTTATTTAGTTAAATAATTTATAATTATTATAAAAGAAAGTAATTATATAATCTTAAATATAAAATGTAAATTGAAAAGCATGACTAATAATAATAAGAAAATTAAAATAGGTGGCTGTGGCTGATGTTAGCCTGTGAACTGTGATTTGTTGGTCCATGATATGACAGGAAGGCGGAAGAGTATATTTTATTTAAAATCATGGATTTAAATCAATTATAACCTCCTAACAAATTCATTCATTATGACTTAAAAATTCCTTTTATGATATTGTTGTACTTTTTAATCCTATTTTTTAAAAATTTTATTTATATAATTGTTTTATAAATAAATTAAAGATAAAATAAATTAAATAAAAATAATTTAAAATCAATTATAACAGTATATATATAAAATATAATTATCTATTTTTAAAAGTAATCGTAATTATAAAAATATAATTATTAAAAATTATTTGTATTTATAATTTTATCTTCTTTTTTATTTGTTTTATATTAGTTATTAATAGTTTTATGAAAAAATAAAAATTAGAACCAAAGAAGAAAATCCTAATAGAAATTGTAATTATTAATTAGTAATAATAATTTGTATAATAATATTAAGAAGAATATAATTATATTGTTAATTTATTTTGAGAAAAATGTTAAATGTTAAAAAACAAGATTCTTTAAACTAATACCATAAGATCTCCTTTATAATAATACAAGTGCATCCACATTTCTTATTTTTTTTAATATTTTTTACTTCAAAAACTGACAGTGTGCGAAAAAAGACGAAAAAAGATTCAAGCCTCTAGGACATGCGAAAATGAAAGATTTTAAAATATTTATTGAATTATTAAAGTTCTAAGCAATGCAAAAAAAGATAGTAACAATTATATTGTATTTAGAAGTGTAACTATCATGAAATATGGGTAGTTTTCAGTTTAATCTCTTTTTGATTTAGTTTTTAAAATGAATAATAATAGTATTTTAAATTTAGTAACTAATAGAGTGTGAATATGAGTAATTTTAATTTTCAATTTTATCCTATTATTTTGGTTATGTTTAAACATAAAAATATTGATATTTTGGAAATAAAAAAATGAAATTAAAAGGGACAAGTCCTTTTATATAATAGAATAGAAGATAGATAAATAATAATAATAATAATAATAATAATAATAATAATATATTTTTTTGGTAAGAATAATAATATTGTATTTATCAATTAAGTAAGAGCAACATTAATTTTTTGTATAAATTAAAAATATTATAATAGGGTTTGATTTATTTAAATTATCTCATAAGTCTAATTTTTAAGAACTATAAGAGTAACACTAATTAAATTATAGTAAACAATTCCTTAAATTAAAATTTAAAAAAAATGTCAAGGTAGATATGGTTAAGGAAATGAGGGGGTTGTTGTACTCCACTTGGCACGCTTAATAATAATGTAACTACAAGTACTAGTTATTGTGTCGCATCACTCAAGTTAAGGAGGATTTATCAGCAAAAGTCAAAACGGTGGTGGCAGCATTATCATATCATAATTTATCATTTATAATTCCTATATGTTCTGCTATGATTGCGCCAACAACTTTTGCCAATAATTTACCAGTAACCTTTATTTTTTTCTCTCTCATTCCGCTGGTTTTATATTTTTAGCAAAAATGTTAAATAAAAAGTATTAAATATATAAAATTAATATTACAATTTAATTATAGGAAAATATTGAAAACAATTTATTTTTAGGTTTTGTTAAGATGTGCTGTTAAGTTATAGATTAAATAATAAAAATAATATTCATTATTTTTTATCAAACTATATTGATTATTTTTAAAAAATATTAAACATGTTTTAAATTTTAAAAATATTAACTATTTTTATTTTTTATTTAATAATTTTTGTTTTAAGAGTTTCGCATTACCAAAATTCTTTATTTTTAATATGACTGAGAGAAAAGAGAAACATGTAATAGTAAAAGAAAACTCATTTATTTGGACTTTAGAGGACTATTTTTAGAATAGTGGTGAAATATAAAAAAAAAGAATATAGAAAAAATTTAAAATAAAGAGATATATGAATTAGATATAATTGTCATTTATCAATCAAATAAAAAAGAAGTATTGGAAATGTTATAAATCTTGATTTGGTACATTTTATTACTCAAAGAAAAGATACAATTTTCTTAAATATCTTGCTTAATAAAAAATTTTATTATAGTAAAATATTATATTTAAATTATATTGTTTATGTATATATATAATATTAATTATAAAAAATCTGTAAAATTTAAGGGTGACATATACTAATTTAAAAATAAAGAAATATATGGATTGGAGATAATTGTCATTTACCAATCAAATCGAAATCGGCAATTTGGAGCGCTTAGTGCCGCGAAGCACGAATTTATACGAAGATAAACGAGTGGACGAATCTATAGGAAAAATGATATGTTGAACATATTAATTTCATAAAAGATCATTTTTAATCATATTTATTTGAATCAGTTATAATTATTATGCATATGTATCAATTTTTTTTTTTGATGTGATCCGCATGTATTAATTAAATTTTGTGATTAATAACTAATTTATAATAACTTTATCAAATGACAGTAATATACTATTGTTGTAAATCTGATCTCGAATCGAATGGCAACCTAAATTCGCTTCTTAATTTTTTTTCCATATGAAAAAATATAAAGACTAAGGTGTCCTGCTGACGTCGCCACGTGTTGGTGGATCCCGCGGTTTAGCCAATCATTTTCAGAGGAGCCTGGTACCAGCTGGAAAGGTAATCCTCTGTTGCCCCCATAACTGGACATTTTTGGGCTCTTCTAATATTTCTCTGTAAAAAATTTACGTTGACTTCAAACAAATTATACACTTTAAAATATCATTGAGATTTATTAATAATATAAAAAAAATTATACGCACTGTCTGATAAGAACATAACTAAATATGGATGTCCTCTCTAGAGAATTAGATTTCTGAGCTAAGATTCTTATCTTATTTCTAAATAATAAATAAATGAATTATTTCATCCTTTTTATTTTATTTATACAATTGATTAATTAAATTAATATTATTTAATTAACTATTTGACTAATTAAATAACATATTTAAATTCATATCACTATCAATGAATTATAGGGCGATAGTATTTAAAAATTGCTAAATTTTTCATTATAAGTAATCTATACTATTATGCAGGGAATTTCTCTCTATGGTATCAAATTTTTAATTTTTCAAAAACTCATTAATAATTAATTAAACACAACTAATTTCAAATATAGATACTTATTTTTTTTATATACACTATTATAATTAATTTTAAATATGTTTTATTTTTATTTATAAAAATATATTTATTTAAGTAATTGATCTATAATTATAATAAAATTATAATTACTTAATTTACAAAATAATTATATATATAAGTAAAAATAAAAAAATACGAATTGAGAGGTATAATAATATCCTCTCAATATGCTAGTATTTAATAATAGGGATGCTAAGATTCTCCCGTTTAATTTTTATATTAATAGATATTAGAAAGCTTCACATTTTTTTTAAATAATAATATCTTATTTTTATTTTTAAAAATAAAAATTTAAGAGGATTTAAGATATTTTATTTAACTCCTTATCTTTTTTTTAATAATTATCTATCACTTACTCTTTTTTTTAATTTATTATTTTTCAAACTCATTCTCTCTTTTCTTTAATAAGTTAAGTAAAAAGAAAAATAGAGAAATAATGATTGTAAAAAACAAAATAGAGAGATTAATAAAATATTTTAAATATTTTATTTTTAAAAATGAAAAATGAGATATTATTGTTTAAATAAAAATATAGATATTGCTAATATCCACCAACTTACAAATTCACCAGGAGAATGTTAGAAATCCCCGTTAATAATATATATCATATTAATAACTAGTTTTATTTTTATCTTTTTTATCCCACTAAATATAACTTCATGATTTTTTGGTGAAATACATAACTCCATGATTGTATAATAAAGTTTGTACCATAGAAAGACACTAACTATCAAAAATAAGTTTCATTATTATATATTAGTCTAGATTATAATAATTGCACTTTGCCATCATAATTTAGGTTTGATTATTCACCAAATTGCTTTGTGTGGCTAAAGGGAGGGATAAATAGCCTTGTTTAAGATTGGTTTTCATATGATTTTCTAAATAAAAAGTTGTTTGGGACAAAATTTTAAAATGCATTTTGGCCGAAAAAAGGGAGCTAAACATAAGTTTGACTTACCAAAATGGCACTAGGGTGCATCTTAAGTCTCAAATTGAATTAGAGTGGTAAATGATTTTTTTTTTAAACTTGAAATTCGAACTTGAAAGAAAAAAACAAAAAAAAAATACTCGCATATTTTTAAGTGGGTGATTACTGAGCCAAAACTTAATGACACCAACCAAATTGATATAATTATTTATCATTCATTGTTTTAATTAAATTAAAATTTTAATACAAGATCTGAGTGTGTGTGTGTGTGTTCCGTTTCAATGTCAAAAGAATTTCTTGCAAGAGGTGCCATTTTAAACAAAAAATCATTCTTAAACTTGCATTACAACTTAAGCTTTTGATTGATATAATTGATTAATAAACACCCGTAAATCAAATCTTAAACATTATGTTATGCCGAACACACATTATAAGTTTTTGTTTTATCTTTAATTTTTTTTTCTCTCAATAACGCTCATTACAATTTTGCTCTTACAAACTACGGATATCTCCTTTTAGTTCATTAGGATTTGAACTTGGAATTTTTTTTTTTTTTGGTATTTGAACTTGAAAATTTTACTTCAGTTGGCACTCATTCAACTACTTACGAGAGAAACTTCCGTGATTATTTTTGGACTAAATCCATGTGGACATTATATTAGTCATTCAAAAAATATTAATTTTAATTTAATTCTTAGATTATGAAAGGTAATATTATTTTAATTTTTTAAAAAATTAATATTAATTTATTTTTTAATTATTTAAAAATATTATTAACTTATTCTTTTAATTATAAAAAATTAATATTAATTTAATTTTATAATTATAAAAATTATATCAATTTAATCTTAATCTATATAAAAAAGATGATTTTAATATTAGATTTGATATCGATATTATTTTATCCACTTATTTGGGTGAAAAAATAAGAAGAAAGAAAATAAAAAAAATAAAATAAGAATTTTTCTTTACTTAATTGAGGAAAAAAAAGTAAAGAAAAAGAAAAAATTATGCATGAGCCCACCAAAAATTTTTCTTCCCGTATGTGGGAAGAAAACTCACCTAGGACAGAGAGAATGACGCGGGGCATAAATTGTGACTATATTGTGAATGATAATCATTATTATATTAAAATATAAGAGTATATTTATTATTTTATGTAAATATATATTTTTTATTTTTTAGATAATTAAATAAAAAAATTTCTTTTATATTTTTTTTATTTTCTCTTTATTTAAACAATAAAAAAACATTTTTCTCTTTTTTATTTTATATTTTTTTTTATCCAAGCAAAATATAAAAGACTAAATTAATATGACACCATTGAAAATTTACTCTTATTTCAATTGTTCTCCTTTTCGCACTACTTTACACGTACTTTCGTACAAACTTAGACAATGTAACGCTGCAGAGAAGCAGAGAACATCCAATTAAATACATGAGGAGCACCATAACAGAGGGAATTTACTTTTTCTTTTTTACAAAAAAAAAAAAATCTGTATAAAGTTTTATATCTCTAACAAAAGTATGAACTGATTGATTTGGGATGCATCTCACAACGACCACCAGATAAATTCAGGCAACTGGTTTATTGCCCCTCCAATGGTAAAACACCTTGTCTCTCCCTTTATCGTTCTCACTCTACAGCTAAATTATAGACAAGACCAAAAAAACAAAAAAAAAAACTAAATTATAGATAAAAAAAATGAAAAAAAAAACTAGGACGGTGGAGCAAATAAACAGGAAGCCTTAACATTTGGAGCAGCTTTCTCATTTTCCAGTTCTCCTCTTTGCATTAATAGAACCCGCATGCTTTCTGGGTTGACTAGCTACGGTGGGTTGTTTCCTTGATGTCGCAGGAATCAATGACGGGATTGCACTCCTATTTGCGTACAAGAATAACAGCAAACGAGAAAAAAGAAAAGTTAATATCCTAGAGCAGAGCAGAAGCAACACAAAGTGCAGATATTGTGCAATTGGTACCTGGTTTCTGTGTTCTTTGCTGGTCTGATGTGTGTTGATTTCTCTGCTTTAGACCCTAATCCGTTGGAAAGGCTCCTTGCTTTAGGTACATGTGATTGCCCAAGCAAGTCTGATTCTGAAGATTCACTAGTTGCTAACTCAAGCTCATCTGACTCATCTGTGGTGGCTATCGCATTATACCGGTTCCTATGTAAAACTTCGTAGTCTTGGCTATCCTTTTTATGCAAGGTAACCCTGACGCTTATTTTTGAAGGGTCTGAAAAACTGGGACTCGACATTGGAGAAAACTGCTTGCTTTCTGCTTCCCACTGTCCCACGAGGCTATCATCAATACTTAAGCTGTCATTCTTGTTCATGCTTTTATCAACCCATTCCCCTGACACTGATTTCTTATCATCCTCCTTTCCGTTCCCATGATTGCTAACATGTCGCCACGGAGGTGAATTCCTGTACACGTCTTGGGGATCTAGGCTTCGTCTTTTCAGCTTCGATTCAGCCTTTTTCTCGCCCTACAAGCCATTGTTGGAAGAATATATGTCAGAAGGCCAATGAGCTGCTGGTACTGGATTTTGGACTCCATGTATAAGAAGCTCATTCTTTTACATATCATGCCTTTGAGATTTTTAGTATTAGTAGTAATCAATTCCAAAATGTATGTAGATCACTGTGTTCAAAGATGATTGCTTGGATAAATTAAATTCCTTGGAGTTATGGTTAATACTGTTACCTTCATGCAACTAGAATCATCACTTGGTAGCTTATGTTGTATAGGGGAAGACACGTGAGATTTTAATTTTGGTGTTTCAGGGATGCTATTTGCAGACTGTTGAAACTGTTCTGCATCTCCGTCCTTCCTCGCCAACGCTGCCTTCAGACTAGCAATCTGGCAAACAAGGCAGTAGAAACACTCAGCACTGAAAGTGCACGATTTGTAGATATAGGGATACGAGCAACCATTAGTTTCTAAACCTTATATAAGCCAAAAAAAAAATAATGTAAGAACCTGTTCTCTAAGCTCTTTCACATCTCCACTATCTTTGTTAACTCGGGCAGCACCCAGTTCAATAGTGGAGACCCGTTCAGCGAACTTCAGTGTACTAATTGTTTCTCCAAGAGCTTCAGGCTCCGGACTAATATGAACAAACATGAGTGTCTTTGCTTGCCCTCCTGATATATATATGTATACAGAAATCAGCTCCTTACAGTACCGTAGTGAGCAAAGAGATAGACAAGCTAATTGATACGAAAATCATACCAAGAGAATCCTGAAGCAGCTGAGTAAGTTTACTGTTCCTGTAGGGAACGTGTGAAAGCTTTTGGGCAAGCGAAGAAATTACATCTCCTAAAGCAGCAAGTGACTTGTTAATATGTTGAGCCTCCTTCAGTCGATCTCCTGTGACCTCAGATTTATCAACCCTCTCACTTCCTGCCAGGTCAACTAAATGAATACAACCACGAAGAGTACTTCCTGATGTCAGGTCTTTTCCTTGAACATGAACTGTCAGGCAGCTGCAATTACAAGCTAGTACCGATTAATATTACGATGGAAAACACACATCATCGAAGAAGGATCAACTAAATGGCAATACTTGTTTTGTCATTAACAGAAATAGTAATTGGAACAGTACTAACATTTTTTTACTAGAGTTAACTACGAGAACTTTTTGTAAAACTAATAACCTCCTAATTAGCTAGATCATATTGTTAGAAAAGAAATCAGTGCTCAAGTTCAAGAATTTAAGATATAAGCTTAAGCTGTACCTATGAGAACGACTACTCCGATCATTAATGGCAGTAGCACTCACTGCCCGATTCTTATGTCCCAAGTTCATCAAATTTATGACATCGGATGTCGATGAAACAGGAACAAGGTTTGCATCCGGCACGTTAATGCCATTTTGGGAACTGTTGCGAATTTCTAATGTATGCAGGTGTTAAAGGATTACATACAGGAACAAGAGAATCTTTAATTGAAAATGGCAAGATGGCATCCATAGATAGATCAAGTACATAAGAAAATAATTAGTTAGCAATAGCATAGAGAAGGATATCTTTTGTTAGAACCATCTGTCGCTAGTAGGTCTCTGACTTGCTCATTGTAAATCTCAAGCATCTGAACAAATATGCCATAGGAAATAGTGTCTTTCCTCTGTTCTGAGAGAAGGAAAAGATCTCTCAGTGCGCGGTAGTTGACACCTACTGTTTCCTCAGTAAGATCGTTTGGACCAGACTGCATCAACACATAGAAGCACTAAGAGAGTTACTAAAATTCTCACAAGTCAGGGGGAAGCAAGATTGTCAGAATCCCTCACCATAGTGTGTGTTTTTCCTGATCCTGTCTGGCCATAAGCAAATATACAGACATTATACCCATCCAGAACAGAACGAATCAGAGGTTGGGTATCAGAGAAAACCTCAGCTGCAGGCAAACAAAAAGAGCAGCTATGAAGAATACATGCCAAGTAGTAACAATTTTAATGCAAGGACAAACGAAAACCAACCTTGGGTTGCAGAAGGACCAAACACTTTGTTGAAATTGAATGTCTTCTTCCCCTCTTTCCCGTTTTTGGAAGGTGTGATGAGGGAGATACTTCCTTCCTCTATGTTACTGACAGAGCCATGGTGGTTTGAGTGCCCACCAAGTAAGGGTCTAACTCGGCAGTACACCCTGATATTCCCTGCCAATATATAAAAAGTCTGGCCATTCAGTCTCATTTAGAAAACAAATAAAACTAAGGAGCAAAACTGTAATTAGACTCTGACCACTTGAATTTCACCTTTCAGGTCCTGCAGTTGATTGTATAACTTGCGGTTTTCTTCAAGAACTTTCTGATATCCTGAAGCAGCAGAAGCTAGGCTACGTAGGTGCTTACCTATTAAGGGTAGCTAGCTCGTGATTAGACAGATAATTGATATTCCTGTAAAAAAAAAATTGAGGGATTTTTTAAGCAGTATACGTACTTAGATAGATAATCTCCTCCTGGGATTTCTTTTGCAGAAACTGCACTCCAGTTTTTGTTTGATGAACGATATTTTTCAATTCCTAAAAGAATGTCATCAAATTCATTACTTTGACTTATCAACTCCTGAACAATGTCTACATCAAATTCCGGTGTATTATATATCCCCGAGCCCAAACACCCCAAGACAACTCCTACGTGAAACCACTTAGGCTAGCTCATGTTGTGTGCTCATATACCATCATCTCATCTCCAGACTCATCCAATGTGCAACTTGGGTTATCATATATATATCTATATATATATATATATATATTACTAGTAGAAGTTACCTGAATGCTATTGTTTTGTTGCTGAAATAACTTTTGCTGCTGCAAAAGCTGCCTGCTTGATTCTTCACTGTCATTGTACTTCTCCTCATGGCATTCCTCTTGTTTAACCTCCACATCTTCATTTTCTTCCATCTTAATAATTGATTGGACCAAAATCAGTCACGCGGTTGCTTTCATGATACTAAGCATAAGCAATTTATGAACACGTTGACTTGCAATTGCAAAGCAGGTATTTTGGAAATTCTTTTGGAATCTAAATTTTACCTCCTCTTCATCAGAATCAGCTTTTGAATTTGAATTCCCTGCTTCAGATGATGCCTTGTATTTTTGAGTTGTTTTAAACTGCCATTATTAAAATTTAACATAAAATTCAGTAAGATTCATGACTTGCAAAATAAGATGTATTAAAGTGTGGGTGTAGACATCCAGATCAAGACAAAAAAGATGTATGAAAATTTTCTTTTTCTTTTTTATGACCACATTGAGTTGCAATTGCAAAGCAGGTATTTTGAAAATTCTTTTGGAATCTAAAATTTTACCTCATCGTCATCAGAATCAGCTTTTGAATTTGAATTCTCAGCTTCAGATGATGCCTTGTCTTCTTGAGTTGTTTTAAACTGCCATTATTAAAATTTCCACATAAAATTCAATGAGATTCATGGACCTAGGTGTGAGTATGGACATCCAGATCAAAACAATAAGATGTACGAAAATTCTTTTTGTTTTAATGAACATATTGACTTACAATTGCAAAGCAGGTATTTTGAAAATTCTTTTGGAATCTTAGTTTTACCTCTTCGTCATTAGAATCAGCTTTTGAATTTGAGTTCTCTGCTTCAGATGATGCCTTGTCTTTTTGAGTTGTTTTAAACTGCCATTATTAAAATTTTAACGTAAAATTCTGTAAGATTCATGGAACAAAGTGTGGGTGTGGACATCAAGATCAAAACAATTAGATGTATGAAAATTTAAATTTTCTTTTGAACAGTGTCAGTGCATATGAAATTTGAACTTAGTTAAAAGCGAAGGAGATGCACACCGTTTCTTGTTGGATTAGCAGGCGACGTTCATACTCCTCCATGACTTTGCTAAGCAGAGACTCCACCAACTGTTATAGCAAAAGACATTAGCTCTTTAGTGAAGAAGGAATAAACCCAAAGAAAAACGCCCAGAAAAGCTCATCCAAGAAAGAAAGAGTGCTGTGCCGGCGAACTTTGGACCTTGAGAAACCCACGGGGCAACATAAATAGTGTTAAGTTACGAGGTGCATGGCAGAAATCACCGTATTAAACAAGCAATGACACTTACAATGGGAATTTCTTCTTGCTTCTTGTCATACAAATATTCACGAACTAGTGAATTCAAAGAGCCCTGCAATTACCAATCCAGTAAGCTTTAGACCGATGCTGTGCTCACCATCTAGACAAAAGTAAAGGATTGTAAACAATGATAATACTCTCTAACCCCTTCACTGCGATCATGCCCGGGATCACTGTGTGTAGAGTGATCGCTCTGCCAACCATCTCTGTCGCTTAACGACATAGCCCTTGATAAAGACCTCATGAATGGTTCTGAGTTTTTCCTCAAAATTGGTTTCACAGAAGAGGTAGGTGGCTTCGGACTCCCACCATATTTCCATGACCCATTTTTGCCTCCCTGTTTCCATTCACTGTACGACTTGAGTTGTAGAACACAATTCACTATCCTCGAAGATTTCCCTCCCTGTAAAATTATTGACGCAGAATGAAATTACTTTATAATAGTAACTCATTGATTTCAATCCTGTGAGTCTAAGTACTAAACGAACTCTTTCAGCTTAGGCTAACAAGTAATAACCAACCTGTTCCAAATCAGAAGCTTCAAAGGTGGGAAGCCCCATTTCCTGCACAGCTACGAGAAAATTCCTCACATTTTCAAAGTATTGATATGCAGACAGTGCTGCCCCATCAGGAACAAGAACAGAATCGCAGGGCACTTCAACTACCTAACAATATGGGACCAATACTTGTCACAGAGTAATAACTAATGAGCCAATGTGAAACCAGAGGACGACAAGCATATGTAATACTAAAAGAGCATAGCAACAGAGCTAGATTTCACGACACAAACATACCTTGGGCACGGCTCCGGGTTGAATTTTGTTAAGAGCAGTGCAAAGGATAATCCCACTACGCAATGCAAGCCTGAAATCTTCTTCAGAAGGCTCAGCTGGCAACTCTTTCCCTCCAACAATTCCAACTGTCTTTCGCAGCCACCCAGCTGCTTCATTCCTTCTCGAGGCTGCAAGACAAGATCATTAGATAAGTATTACTATCCGTGCTATCTTTTCTTGGAAGTCAAACTCGTTTCTTTTTGTTGTCATCAACTTTGAGGGCTCATAAAACTTAAAGAACACAAATTTTAACCATACATGTGTCATTTAATTGGAGAAAATAGGCTACCATGTTGAAATTGAAACCAACATTCTTGCCCAAAAAATGGAATGACGGCAACATTAGCAATGAATCGAAAATTTCTCAGAAAAAAATGAAGAGAAAAAAAAAGGGAAGAAAGCCAAAATAATCGAATTAAGAACATGATGGAGATAGATGGTGGATGTATACAAGCTTCTTCAGCCATCCTTGACGCCAAGTTGACGTCGTTCAATCTGCCTCCATGCTTTTGAAGAACATCTTCGACCACAGAAACAACAGAGAATGGCAAAGCTGGCTCTGTCGCCATTACTAGGCCTCAATCCTCAAGAAGTCAAAAAATCAAAACCGCTATGTGAACCCAGAATCTAACTCCAATCCAATATCTCAACCAAAAGAAAATAACCCAATCCTCCGATAAAAAAACTTCGGTCTTGGGGAAAATGACACCAGAATTCTTAGCTAGAAATGAAAAAAAAAAAAAAAAGAAGCTAAATTGTCAAAGAAAGAGAAGAAGAATGAATATACAGACACTAGGATTCTGAGGAGAGCTTCTACATGAAGCTGCAGAATCACATAGAATGGCAAGGGATTGTAGAAAGCGAAAAGAAAGAAAATGGGTTTGAAAATTTTCTGGCTCTTTCTCTCACTTTCTCTCGGTTCTCTGAGCTTTTCTCCCTCTGGTTTCCCGTTTCTAATATTGACGTAGAAAAGCTCCACCGAACCTGGTTCCGAGCCTCTCGCCGTGTCCCTTGACGGCTTATATTTAAAGGGTAAGAAAAGCAATAGCTTATACATTTATACTCTTGTTCACTGAAATAAGTAATAATTGATATTTGTATATATAATATATACAAATAATAATATTTATTTGACTCAAATAAATATTATTTTTTTAATTTTAATATAAATATATTAAATATTAATATAATATAACTCAAATAAGATTTAGTCTTATATTTTACCTTTTAAAATTATTTCTTTAAAAATATATGTTAATTTTCAAGACAAGAACATTAAATATTAATATAATTTAAATAAAAATTATTTTTATTGAAAAATTAAAATTATTTTAAATAATTTAAAATGATGCATGAAAATGATAACCAGTATGATAAGAAAATGATACACTTTTTTTATTTAAAATAATAATTTATTTTTTTTCCAAAATTTGAACTGAGTTTATATTATAACTATAATTTACTTTAGACTTGATAGGTACTGACTTATAAAGAAAGGCATTCTTAGTCATGTTAGTAACAAAATATCTAAAAAAGAAAAAACTGCCTCCGAATTCTCAATCCATGCGTTTATCTTCTATAAAAAGCCGTATTCTTTTCATTAGTAATGATAAACTAAAACCTATTCATAGTAGTAATTGTTTTCATCTTTTTCTTTTTTGAAGACAATTTGTTACTCAAAACAAATCTTGTTTTAATTATAGTCTGTTAATGTGATCATCATTTATAATTGTATATATGTGTATGTAATGCTTTAATTTGTTTGTTCTTTTTGTTAAGACGTTTTTTTTTAGTTTGTTGTCATAAAAGTAGTCTATATAGAATAAGAGTTTTTGTTCTTAACTCTAGGTACAAAGCAGTTATGGATTGAGAAATATTATATCCTTTTAACACATTCTTTTAATAATTCTATGTTCATTTTTATGTGTGAGAGAATTTTTTTAAAAAAAATATATTTTACTTGAGAATATTGTATTAAAATATATTTTTTATAATTAATATTATTTAATAATTTTTTTATTCTTTATATAATTATTTTAAATAACAGATAAAAATAAACAAAGAAAATAATAAAATACATAAATAAAAAAGTAAAATATTTAATATCTTAAAAATATTAAAAAATATTTCATATTTATTTTATTTAATATCTTATAATTAAAGGATTATTAAAAACACAAGTTAAAAAAATATAAAATTATTTATTAAAAAAAAAGAGAAGTCCATCAATACCGATATTCATTTGTGTGCAGTTAATTAACCACATCCCCTGCATTTGATATCAGGATGTTTGACTTTCAACGCCAACTTCTCATATTAGAAAAAAGCAACAGAGGCTGCCACCTCAAGAATACCACCAAAAAATTGAACAGTCGTGGCACGTGTTTTGTGCATGCACGCATATTAGAAACTGGAGGAGGCGATGATCATTTCTTATTGTGGTCAGTATAAGCCTCCTTTCTTGCATGTAAAGCCTGAACATGTTATCATCATTACACTTTAAAGAATTCTTGGACATAGAAAACAAAATCTTACATAAAAGAATTACTCACCATGACACGAATTAAATAAACCTAGAAGACCTGAAATTTTATGTTCTTGTGGATCATTTCCGGACCCCCCTCCCCCCCCCCCCCCCCCCCTCAAAAATTTTCACTTAACAAAGTATGGATTGTTATTATAATTCGGCTTTAGTCATTTTCAGCCATCAGTACAATCGTTAAAAGTTGGTTTGACAACATAATCTAATTGTGTGGATTTCTTTCTTGAGTACTTATCAAAGTGACGTGTCAACGAATCTAAATTGAAAAAAAAAAACACAATATAATGTGCATTGTGTGGGGTTCTTTATGTACTCGCCCTTTTGTAGGATTTAATTTTTCAGATATCCGGAAGCAATATGCTTCAACGTTAAATCGTTTTCTTTTTTTAAAGTTCTTTTAATAAAATTTTAATTATAAATTCTTTTAAATATAAATAATCTAAATGCTTATTAAATGTAGTAGTTCAGGGACAAACTAACCATAAAACCAAAACGTTTCTGTCATGAAAAGGCATAAAAAATATGGGAAAAAAAAAAGCATCAAGAGCACATGAGTACTTTTGCATCAACTTATGATATTGATCCCCAAAGGCCTTTGTTTCTAATCTAACTTTAAAAAAAATTTAATGTCAAAGCGTCTGGAACTTCTAATACCCAAAAGGCCTGCCACAAGCTATAGGATTGCTGTCAAAGGTTTGATGCATTATTTGTACAACACGCAACTATCGGAAAATTAGCACACATGCAATGTCCTACAGATTGTTACATTAGGATCTGTCCTATAGGTGCCCCAACTCACGACAAGATGGGACAAAAAAGCTTATGCACACCACATGATGATCTCAGCACATGCCAGAAAAAAAAAATTATTATACCATATTACTTGGATCTTTTATCACCTTCTCAATTCAACCACAAATGAACCTCTCAAAATGCACAAAATGGCATTTTAAGATGGCGAGCTTGATGTCCAAATGGCATTATTCACTTGGAAGAAGACACTGCACAAAATTAAGAGGATAGGATGTATGTCAACAATGAACCAAATTACTCCAAAAAAAAAAAAACATGCTAAGACAATTCGGGATTCTTAATTAATTTAAGTATATGTTTTAGATTTTTTTTAACAAATGTGAAAAAAAAAGAATTTCCGTGGTTTCACTTGTTGTACAATATACTCTACTTTAAGCAAAAGTACCGCAAAAAATTATTTCACAGCTCTAGCTACGAGTATTTTAGCTGCAATATTTACTTTTCTTAATTTTTTTTAATGTTTGTCAATATTTGTGTATGTAGTTTACTTTGATATTATATGTGTTTTTTATTCTACTTTAATGTAATTTATTAAGTTTTAGAGTAATAATAGTTATATTTGATTTCTGCTAATAATTTTTTATTAGTAAATAATATATAAGTATCGTTATAAATTTTTGTTAAGTCTTGTATTATGCCTTAATTTTAAAATGGAGCAAACTTCCCTTCCATTAATTTTTTTGTAAAAAAAATATGTTGATTATAGTTATATTCACATATCATTCTAGAAGTTATTCAATATGCATGTGTTTATGAAACTTGAGTGGGAGAGAAAGGGGTCGATGTTCATACTTGTGTCACAAGAGCAGGATGGTAAAGGGTGTTTGGGTCAAACCACGTGAGGTGTAAACTTTGAATTTATCTAATTTAATATTATTTACACTTCATGTAATTAAATATTTATAATTTTTTTTTAAAAAATAGCATAAAAAAAGAAAAAAGATACTCTCCAAAGTACAAAACTCGCGCGATATTTTAAACATGTGGTTCGGAGCCAAGCCTAACAGCTTCGGATAACATCGGTAGTAGGGAATGGTGCGGAATAGTCTTAATTTTATAATAGAATATTCACTTCAAATATATAGTCATATTTTATAATAATATAAATTTATTCTAAAATAATTATTATATCACAAATAATAATTATTTTGTTATAAATTTGGGTTAAAATACAACTTGTAAATATGAAATTTAAGAGAGGTTGATCTAATAGTAATAATTTCATCTCATGAATTAGTATTTAATGATTTTATTTAATATTATTTATTAGATTCACATTATTTAATGTGGTTATCTCAAAATCTAAAAAGGAAATTTAAAAAATAAGATTTGATGATGGTAATTTCATATAAATTAAATTAGTGTATCTGATCACAAAAATAATTAATTTTATATGAATTAAGTTACTATTTAATGTATTTATCTGATAGCATTTACAAGATTTAGGTCTTAGTATATCTATAGATATATAGAAAATATGTCCTTGGTCATTACACGACCATGTCATCTTTTGCTTTATAAGCAGTCTTATGACCCAAAACAAGTTCTTTCACTTCCTATGTTATTCGATATCTTAAAAGGTAAATTAGGCTTGAAGGAAGTACTATATCTGTACACGGGTAACAAGTACATGAAGTACAATAAGAGCAGCTCATGCTGCTGTCGTCTAAAGAGACCATATCTTCAGCAAATGGAAATATTTTATGCGGAAAAAAAAGGGGGAAAAAAGAAAAAAGAAAAAGCAAGGTTCTTATCTAATTATGATATGTCTTTTTTCCGTTATAAGCATATGTATGCTGGAGCCCTGTTTCTGTATGTCTTTCTGAATTTGGATATTAGGGCTCTAATGATATTTGAGGCGAACAACTTTTTCACAATTGCATTTGACAAAGCAACTGGCATGTAGCCTGCGATCAAATGCTTTTTTTTTTTTAATTTTTATCAAGATAAGCCTCAGACAAAACCATGTGAAAGATCAAGTTCACGAAAAAATTTTATATCCTCATTGTGTCAGTATTTTTTTTTTCTCACTTTATGATATTAAATGTTAGATAAGTATATAAAAATAATATTAAATTTAACATCATGTGTTATCATTTGTTTATTTATCTTATATTTACTTTTATGAATTAAAAAAAAAGCACTTACTGCAAAGAGGATACAAAAATTTCTCCAAGTTCACAAACACCACTTGAACTTAAGTGCAAGAATAAATATTAAAATAAACAATTCTTTATACTTTAACTTGATTTAGATTTTGATTCTTGTAAATTTTTTTTTAAATATTAGTCTTTATAATTTTACTTATTTAAATTTTAGTCCTTACTGTTAAAGTATTAATCTTTATATTTTTCACTTATTTAAATTTTAGTTCATATAATTTTTATATATTAATATATTAATCTTTATTTTTCATGAAGAATTATTTTTTATAATTTTTAATTATTAAAATATTAGTCCTTATATATTAAAATTTAAATAAATAAAAATATAATGACTGATATCCAAAAAAAATTACAAAATTAAATTTTAAATTAAATAAAATTATAAGAATTAATTATTTATTTTAACTAAAAGTAAATTAGAGCAAATTCTATATTTTCATGCCCTTAGCTAATGATGCTCCCAGTCAAAAACTCTAAATGACCAAGATGTATAATCCCTTTTTAATTTCTCATCATAGTATCCAGGTTTGAAATTTGATTAGTGAGATCTAAGTGTTGCATCCATGCCAAAACCAAGAGCCGTAATTTCAAGCCACTAATTGTTAGTTGAGAAGGTAGAGTAGGAGTGAGGCTTTTCTTCGGTTTGGGATCCCAATTTCCACCTAATGTCATGATCTAAAGTCTGAATTCTGAAGCAAACGAAAAGTTTTTGTCAAATCAAATAAACCCAGAATTCCTAAACCCCACAAAAACAGTAACAAGGCCCTCAGTTTCAGCCTTTCAGGTTTGCTTTAGACACAAAGATTGAAGGTTTGGTCTGCACTGGGTCCAATCTAACTGGTCCCAGTCCCCAAACAACCAATTTGTTGTGAATCATCAATGCATCATATGATTTTGCAGAAAGTAGATTTGCAAATTTGATATGAATGATTACGTAGTCCTTTGACGCGGCATATTGTTCACTCATTATTCCTTTTGCCATTTGACCATTACGTTACAGAAACCTTCGTGGGTCTCAATTCCAGTACAGGGTACATCAACAATGATCTTGCTTTCGTACTCTGGTATTCAAATACGTAGACCTGCACTTTTGCAAAATCCATTAACTAGTTAACTACTTTATCTGATATAAAAAATCAAAATTCAAGCATGTAAGTTTGGGTAGGTGACAGAATGCTCCATTTTGTTCCAACTTCCAACATACATAACGTTCTAAGTTGTTGATAACTTGCCAAATGGATATAAATGCAGCATGCCATTCCTTTTTTAAACTTAGTTCAATCCTAAAGTAAAGCACTGATGTAGTGCTTTTAGGGGGAAAAAGGTTATATTTTATGAAAGCAGAAGTTATCAGTTCCCCCACAAACTTCTTCTGTTGGAAACAAGAGAATGGTCCCCGGATTTTGGTAGTTTGAGAGGTTAGACATATGTGGCTGTATATATTCCATAAGCACCACTGAGAGCTCACTAATCACTGAATTAGACAACTCAACACACTCACCTTGAAGCAAGTAGCAAGAAAAAAGAAAAAAGAGAGACAACTTGACACTCAGATTTCAGTCTGTACGTTTGTCCGAAGCGTGGGGAAACAGGTAGCTCCAGCCTAAAGCTATATCCTTTATGATTTATTAATTGGAAGGTGTAGGTAGGAGGAGGCTTTGTTCATGGACTAGGTTAATTATCTGGGTTTGAAGTTTCAACTTCACCATAATTTTGAAAGGTATATATATATATACAGAGAGAGAGAGAGAGAGAGAGAGCTTTTATAATTAGCTTCAGAGATGAAGTTGTTATCATGCTTAAAAATTTTCAAATATATATGTGTGTGTGCATCTCTTCTTGAAGATCTACTTAGGTTATTATGGTGAACTTGGTTTTACTTTTATAAAACCATTGATTCGCCGTCGAAGAAAATAAAAGCAGGCATCCAGGCATTAGAAACTTTATATTATACTTTAAAAAAAAAATTGCATGGGAGCACATATCCAGGCATTACTTGCCCCTTTAAGTCCTGCGGTCCTACCCCATTCTTATACTTTATTTTACTTAATATCTTAGCTGGTTTTTGGGTACAAAGGATCAAATCTATTGTCTGTGTCCCCTACTCAAATCTCAGTTCAAGTGCCAAGATCTTAGCTTTTGTATGAGGCCTGGTGCACTAATCATTATTATAAATATTTAAAGTACTAATAAATAATAAATATTTAAAAAATAATCTAAAGTACTAATACTATAAAAAAATTAAAATATCATAGCAAAATAAAAAGAAATTTCACTTTTAAGAATTAGTTTTTTTTATACATTTATTACACAAATTTAAACTTATAACTTCTTATATACTATCAAAACCTTTCACTACTAGCTCACTCCTAATGACTTTAAGAATTAGTTTATTAACCTTTAAAATCGATAACGAAAAATTTAAGCATTAATTTTTCATACAAATTTTTATAAATTTTTTATCATAATGTATTTTTAAATTATTTATTGTATTTTGTTTTTGGAATGCAAACACATGAGTATATCTTTTTTTTGGTCACATCAGTATATCTAAACGACCTTCAGAGCTTGTGAATTGCGAAAGAAAGTGCTAAACAATTTACGGTTCCTCTGAGGCGGCCCAGACGAACTAAAAACTATTATGGGCCTTGAAGAACGTCTCAATATATCATTTCAACGTTGCGCTTTATTGGGTCCTTACGAGCCCAATCTTTGGACCTAATCACTGCGATGGCTGAACTTGGCCCGTTCTTGGATGTGAACTGGCAATAAATCTGATTTTATTAATTAATTTATGACTTATTACTCCAAAATTAACAGTTATGAGTGTGTTTGAACGGATATTTACCTCACTTAACTCAAATAGACTTTTGGAGATCTAAAAATTTTTTATTTATTTTTTATTTATTTATTTTTGTATTTATATTATATCGCAAACTTAAAATTAATTTTAAAAATTTGTTAAATTTAAAATAATTAAATTTTATTTTTATATTAAATATAAATTATTTTAATCTAATTTAATTTTAATTAAAATAAATTTATAAAATTAAATTAATCTAAAATTAAATTTATAAATTTTAATCCAAATATACACCTACACTTATCAAAACAAACTGCCTCTTGCGCTAATAGGCTATACGTCCTTCCTCTTCAGTCACGTCACGCCGAGCCAACCAAACTACTAAAGAATAAAGAAATAAAAAAAAAAAACTACTAAAGAATAAAATTATAAAAAACTGGCAGGACCAAACGGGCCAGCTTAATCGACCCATTCCTTTTTATTATGCCAATTTAGCCTAATGCTACAAAAGGATATGAACGTGTACCCACAAAAAAAAAAGGGATTTGATTCGAATAATTGGGTCCGACTCGCAAAAATGGATTATCCAATTAAGCCAGGCTCCATTTCACAACTTTACTTATATTGATATATTGATAGTTAACAATGAAACTTACTTCTAGTTTATATTAGATTTTTTAATTTTAATTTAATTTTTATAAATTTAATTTTGTTTAAAAATAAATTTAAAATGAAATAATTTATATTTAAAAATTTTTATTTAAAAATTAATTTTAACAAAAAAAATTATTTAAATATTATTAATTAAAATTATTTTTAAATATATAATTATAAAAAAATGAATTAAGGTTTAATAAAAAAATAAAATAAAAATTATGAGAAAGAAATATAATTAAAAATATTAACATTTTTATAACTAACTTTTATTAATAAAATTATATTTCTCTCAAATTTTTCGTTTGTAACAAAAATATAGTAAAAAAGGATAAAAAATAATTTTTACCAAATAAAAAATTGACATTTCAAACTTGATTCTTTTCATTTTAAACAAGCTTTTGCCTTTTTATCACTAAACCAAACAAGCACTTAATCCCAATCTATAGAACTGAGAAGTGCTTCCTTTCTTACTAACTGAACCGAAAATCAATTTTGTGTAAGCACGTGATGCCAAAACGCTGTGCCGTCCCGGATAGCTTGTACAAGACTACAAGCTCATTCATGGAGCGTGGACGATAACGTTAGCTGTTTGTTTCCGCAAAGCGGTGGGAGGTGTTGCTAGCGAAGCTGCCATTGCATTCTTCGGCGCCCTTTCCCTCTAACTCTCTACCTTACACGTGTTCCTCATCAACACACCCTTCTTTCTCTCTCCCACCTCCGACTCCAACCCAAAACGCTGCCGTTCCCCAATTAAATATTAATACCCTAATCTCTTTCTCCGATTTGGCAATCATATCCAACGGTCCTGATTCAAGCAGAGAAGTCGACTTGCACCGCGATGAGTTCTGCGTTGGTGTATTCAATGTCTCTCCAAAGTCAGATGCAGGTGAACTGCTCTCTACTCTCCAGCCGAGGGCATTATCGTCAAATGAAAAAAAAATAAATCTAATCATTTTAATCTTTTAAAAAATATTAATATTAATAAAATTATTAAATAATAAAAAATGATATTATTTTAATTTTTTAAAAAATTAATATTAATTTAATTATTTAATCATTAAAAATTAATATTAATTTATTTTTTTAATTATATAAAATTTATATCAATTTAATTTTCTAATCATATAATTATATTAATTTAATTTCTATTCGTATACAATAAAATAATTTTAATGTCATCTTTTATAATTTAAAAATTAAATTAATATCAATATTCTTTAAAAAATTAAACTAATATTAACACAATATCAAATTAAAAATTTACTAAAAAAAAGTCTTATGACAAATGGTTTACATGCAAAGTTTTTTTTATTTCTTTTTCTGAAAATTTTTTTTATTTCTTTTTCTAAAAAATAAAGTATTTTCCTCTTTTATCAATTAATACTGCTAGGTGCTATCCATTTAATTTTGATTGATTGGTTGATATTATCAAGTTATCAAGTCTTGACTAACTTAATGAGTAATAACACATTTCACAATTTTTTCACAACTTTTTTTTTAATTTCAAAATTACATTTAAGTATATAGAAAGATATATTAACACGTTTTTATGTAAATTTAGCATAATTTAATGAAAAAATTTGTTTAGATTTTATCTATATTTAATTTTCTTATAACCCGTCACCTGATCATAAAAAAAAGGAGAGAAAAGATATGAGAAAAGGGAGGGAAAAACAAGAATCGTTTACAATAATGGTGACGTAAAATGAAGTTACAGTTTTAACGTCCGTAGAGTTGAATGGTATTTTGGTAATTTGAAGCCTTAGCTGCAGGTCGCAGAGCTGCGGACGCCATTTGAACGTTCTTACAAATTAAAAATACTGTGAAAAAAATTAAAAAAAAGAAAGTGTATAAATTAAATAAACAAATAAAATAAATAAATAAATAAACAACCAAAACAAACAGACGAAGCGAAAACTGCAGTAGCCGAAAGAAACATTTTTTTCTGGAATTTGGAAAGCAAGCTCATCGTTTGAGGTTGCTTTGGTCCTCCTCTCGCAGGTACTGAAGCTGAATCCTTTCCTTCTGTCTTTGGAAGATTCCCACTTTGAGACTATGTATCATCTCGTGTTTGAATTCAAATATCTGAACTGGGTCTTTATCCTTTTTTTTTAATTGTTTCTCTGGTTTTGATTCATATGATTCTGTTTTCCGTTTACCTCTTTCTTTTTCTCTCACCTGAAATTCGTGGGAAAATGATGCCTAATCATTGATTGTTTTTCTATGCCACGATTCATCGGTATAATTTTGCTTAGCTGGCACTATCCCGCATAATTTATGAGGACGCAAATTGTGGGATCTCTGTAATCAATTTCTTTGATATGTTTATTCTAAGTGCTAAATCAGATCCGTGGTAGCGATAAATTGCTAAGTGCTAAATGGTGCATCTTCCTTAATAGATAGCAATAATTTTAATGCCCTATTTGAGTTGAGCTTAATCGGGTTGAAGAATCCTGAAATTTCTTGTGATATGATATGCTATGATTTGATATGTTTTTCTTGTATTGAAAGGCTTTCATGCTTTTATGCCCTTGAATGGGGCTCTAATATATTGGCGTTTGGCTTTGTGTTTTTGTGTGAGCACAGATGGTAAGGGGAGGAAAGGTTAGTAGCAAACGCAATTTCAGAAAAAGGGTTCGGTCAAAGGGGGGAGGTTCTGATGATTCGGATGAGGACTATGTGGTTTCAGATGAAGGTAGAGATGCATCTGATTGTTCAGAGTATTATTGCTCCTCTTTAGATGGATGTGCATCAGAGGAGAATTTTGATAGTTTTGTGGAGGAGGAAGAGGAGGAGGATGAGGAGGAAATTCGAGTGAGGAAATTCAATAGATCAAAGGCAAAAAATGGCGTTTGTGGCCAGCGGAAAAATGCAAGTAAAACCTCAAGAAAGAGGGGAAGGATTACATATGCAGAACAACTAGAAGAAGAAGAGGAGGAGGAGGAATACAAGTTGGAGGAGAAGGAGGAACAGGAGGAGGAGTATGAGTTGGAGGAGAAGCAAGAGGAGGAAGAGGAGGTAGAGGAGGCAGATGGAGATGAGGAGGAGAAGGAAGATGAGGACGAGGATGAGGATTTTGATTATGATGATGATGAGGAATTTACACTAGAGGAAGAAGATTATTCAGATGAGGAAGAAGAAACGAAGTGGAGAAAGAAGAAAAATAATGGCATGAAAATGGGCAAGAAGGTTTTGCCGAAAAGGGTCTCTGTGATTTCTACTAGAGGTCGAAGAAGCAGGAGTTCTAGAACTTCAAAGAAGCCCTTAAGAAACAAAAGGAGAAAGAATGTAGGGTTAAGGAGGCAAGTCAAATGCGACAATGCTGGTGATTTTATAGATAATGGTCCAGCCATCCGGACAACGAGTAGGAAAAATCCGGGCCGGAAAAGGAGAAGGCTTCTTCTTGCAGATTCAGATTCAGATTTTTGTGTGTCTTCTGGATCATCTGATTTTGAGTATACCATCTCCAAAGAAGAGAGAGAACAGGTGAGAGAAGCCAAGGAATTGTGTGGAAGTTCGAGAACTAACTTGAGGAGTTCATCCCTTTTAATGAAAAATGAAGAGGTTGGAGTTCATGAAGATCTACAACAGCAACGAAAGCCTCCAGGTCGGAAGGGTAAGGAAAAGATAGAAGAACCTCAAGGAAGAAAGGGTAAGGAAAAGGTAGAGGATATAAAAAGTGAGGTGGGAAAGCAGGTGTGCGGAATTTGTCTGTCTGAGGAAGATAAAAGAAGAGTAAGGGGAGTGCTAAATTGTTGCACTCACTTTTTTTGTTTTGCTTGCATTATGGAGTGGGCGAAGGTGGAATCCCGCTGCCCTTTGTGTAAGCAGAGATTTAAAACAATCAGTAAGCCTGCACGATCAACATCAGGGATTGATTTGAGAGAAGTGGTGATACAAGTCCCCGAACGTGATCAGGTATTTGAATCCTTCCTCTTGTAGTTTTTGCTTATAGTTTTGCACTTCTGCATTTTGTTGCTCCTGGTGAAAACGTTTGATTTCATATGCAGGTTTATCAGCCCTCTGAAGAAGAACTCAGGAGCTATATTGATCCATATGAGTGTGTTATTTGTTCAGAGTGCCATCAAGGTGGAGATGATGGCCTCATGTTACTCTGTGATATCTGTGATTCCCCTGCACACACATATTGTGTTGGTCTGGGCCGGGAAGTACCTGAAGGTAATTGGTATTGTGATGGTTGTAGACCGGTTGCTTTGGGATCTTCAAGCAACCAAGTTCAAGAACGTGTGGCTGATCCAAGGGCGACAATCCAGAGCATGCCTGTTAGACCATCACCTGTTCTACATGTACGAGAAAGTATAGACCTCAACCTGATGTCTTCACCCTGTACTTCTTTTAGTCAAGGATTTGGGCATCTTTCATCTTCTAGATTTTCTGGCAGAAGTGTTGATGGAGCTTCTCCAGTATCTGGAGGAGGGGCACCAACTTTATCAGAGAGACGCTGGATACACCGTCAAATTCAACGGCGACTTTCAATAGATAGAAATAGAATGACTTTTACAACTGGCAGAACTAATGGTAGTTCAGCTACCAGTTCAACTAGTAATTTATATAGCTCTCAAATTGACCAAAGTAGGGAAACAGCCACTCAACTTTCAAGGACACAGCATGTGGGAACGTCATACCACACATTCTTTGACGAGAGATTATGCAACGATACCTCTCCATTAATGCAGAATGGGGCATCATGGCCTGGACTTGTGGGGACACCCCCAGTATCAGATTGTGAACAAGTTCATCAGTTCAGCAGCAGATCAAACATCGTTACTGATGGTAGCTTGTCCCCTGCTGTCAGAGAAGAGAGTAACTTTCACGTTGCAAAGGAGCAGTTGCAGTCAATGGTAAAAAGCCATATGAAGAGCTTGTCTCAAGATATCGATTTAGGTAAGTATAGTTTTTGTTCTATCACCTACAGATAGTTTATTTCTACCATTTTTTGCCCCTTCATCATATGGGGAGGGAGGGAATTTTGCTACACTCGGGACTCAAACACATAAGTTGGGGGCTTCCCCCACCTTTAGAGACATGGTACATGGCCATCAGGCCACAAGGCCGAGATCATTACAAGAAGTCCTGACGGGCTTTCCTGTCATGTGAAGAGCACCTTCTCTGAGGTACCCGTGCGTTAATCCTTTTTCAATGAAGCATTGGAATAAATTTCCATCATGATTTCTTATGACAGGGAAATTGCATCATGGTTCCATTGATTTGCTTTTTGCTCATCTCTTTGAATTCTTCAAAATGCCTTTTATTCTACTGATTCAGGCCCCAGTACTTTCAAGGACATTGCAAGGAGTTCTGTGCACACTATACTAGCAGCATGTGGTCTTGAGCACAAGAGTGAGGTTTTCACCGTGCCCCCACCATCCGTCTGTTCCCACATTGAACTGGCTGGTGGGCAAACGAGTCTGATTAAAGGTTGCTGCTCATCTTGCTTTGATTCTTTTGTAGGAGGCGTGGTGAAGAGAATTTTGGACACAAGATTGTCGTCACAGTGGTTACGATTAGGTCTTTAGGCATAATAATTTTAATGCAATGTGTCCAGAGGCACACCTTTTTGCAAGGAGTTCAGAAAGACAAGAATAGCTCATTTACTTGTTTATACATATATGAATATGATTCACTACCATTGAACAGAAAGGCTGCCTTATGTGTTTGTTCTAACCTTTAATTTGTTAAAATTGGGCACTCATACTGAAGTTTATGAAGGATAAGCTACACGGTTTGCCAGGTTGAGTAGGTGGAAAATGAAAAGGTGAAAAATTTAGAATGAAAATTACTTCATAAATAAGAGAAGGTGAAAAATAAAATAAAATTTATTTTTATTTTGAATCTTAATTTTGTTTGGAAAATTATTTTTACTTTGTCTTATTTTTTTAACATTCTTACCTTCTATCTATTTAACTAATCAAACCTTATGTTATGTTTGGATGTGAAGTAAAAAAGGGGAAGAGAAGGGAAAGAAAGGGATAAACACTCAAAATCTTATTTAGAATATTTTTATTAGGGGAGCATCCTCCTTTCTTCTTAAAGTCTCAAAATTTTTCTTCTCAAATTGGAGATTAAAGATAATAAAAGGGTTTTTTTAAAATAAGAAAAAAATAACTCTTATTCCCTTTACCTTCTCCTCCTTAATTTACTTAAACATCATATAGCAAATAACTTTTCCTCCCTCACATTCCCTTCCCTTTCTTTCATTTCTCATCCTTTTTTCTTCATTAAAAAACATTCAAATATAGCATTAATATTTGAAGGCATAGGAAGAAACTGCCTCCCAGGGTGGATGATTTCGATGGGATATTGAAACTTTTTATAAATTTTATTATAATGTTTAATAAAATTTTGAAAAGAATATTAATAGTCTTCTGTTAAGTAGCAAATTAGTTTCTTAGGAAGCTTTTAATGCATATGATAATTCGAAATGGTTTTTTTTTTTTTCTCATAAAAAGAATCTGACGGTAGTTCAGGTCGGAGATTGCTTTTACTCTGTACAAGATTCTTTAGACAAAACCTAAGTTTGTGTTTTCCATTGAAGCTTACTCTTCCCTTTGTTGGTATCAGAAGTGGATTTTTGTGCCAGAGAATTTACAGCATATGGCATATCTTGATTTCCTTTCGAACTGACCCTCCAAAACTAACAAGCTATTCCTTCAATGTCGCCAGCACCTTTACCTTTTATATCCTAGTTAAGAATATAATTTTGCCTGGCTTCCATGCTCAAAATGGATTATTCTAATTCATGTATAGCCATCAGGGGAAAATTCGACTTACATGTAAATCACAAGCCTATACATTAGTTCTTTTGTCCCTTAAATTTTTTCACATCATACCAGCAGCAGACACAGATTTTCTGCTTGTCATAATTTTCTTTACTTGAGAATGAAATTCTTATCATTTGATATTATTTCAACCAAAAAAGAACATTATGTGACTTGCACATTTGCATGAGGTTTATGCGAAGTTGAGGTATCCTGTCATTTCCCGTGACTTTGAGAAATCACACAAAAAAGAAAAGAAAACAAAAATCCGAAGAAGCATAATGCAAGTATCAGTTGCAGTAGGAAAGGAACTTTGTCTTTTCATTCAAGCTTTATGACAATATGATATGAAATTAACGGATAATATGAAACTTTTGAGCTGGAGACTTCGGTTCACATACAACATAAATTACATTTCATTTTCTACTCCTTATTCCACTCTGATCAAATACATTGACAACTTCACTAGACAAAGCATAGGTTGCAGGTGTCCCATCTTTGAATTAAGGCCTGCCATCGCAGCAGCCATGTGATGAATTTTCTTCATAAATTGTCATCAAGTATGGTGGACAGCAACAGCCCTTGAACAAACTCGCATCTTTTTGCCTTCTCTTCCTTATCCTTGACTGATAAGGTGGATGTCTCCACATTTCTGAACAGAAATATTGGACATGTTAGAAACTAGAACATACTAGGAGACTAGGAGACAGTTGAACAAGTGCCACTTAATGTATTATTCTTAATATATTATGTATGCCCATGGCAAAGAACAACGCATTGTTTTTGCAACAAGGCACAGAATTGATTGGTTCGGAAGGTGAAAGGTTATAGAAATATTACGGAAATGACAAAATAATCTGAAAACATAAACCCAAAACAAAAAAAAAGCAAGCAAGCAAATAGAACTATCAAATGAATATGCCGGGAGCTATAAATAAATTCAAACAAATTCCAAATGCCAACATCACATGGTTGGTATTAGTGACAGAAAATAAATTCTTAAAACACCAATTGATATATCAATATCCAAATCTTTGTTTATGCAAAATCCTAAAATAAATTAGACTGCTTTACCAACAGAGACATTTGCTTGCTCAGCAATAGAGGTAATTTGGAACATTCTACCCGCATAGAAAAGTCTGTTTGGTGATACCTCCTAGTCCTAAGGCATGTCCAACTTCCATATTATTCTCAGTCCATCTCCATCTTTAAGTTTGTTCAATAAATTATGCTTGGTGTTAGTATCCTTTGAATTAAAATTTCAGAGTACCAAATGATGTGGTGGAAACACTAGTGCCCACATAACAAACAGAAGCACTGTGTTTTAGATAATGCTGTGGAGACTGGAGATTATGATTGCTATCAAATAGTGAAATTTTTAGATTTCAAAATGATTGTTGGTTCCAACTTCTGGAAATGGATATAATTATTGCTGGAAAGAAAAGGGATCAGTCCTTAACCTTCAGAGCAGTAATTGACAGGTTAATCCACAAAACAAAATCCTTTTTTCTTCTTCAAAACACAAGGCCATAACATGCCTGATCTTGCAAAACTAGAAGCCACTCATCTATTACAAAAGTTAACACTGAAGATTTATGAAATCAGTAACATCCTGAGCTTTCTCCTCGGATATCAGAAGGATCCTTAATAAGTATGCTACAAGTCTCCCATGACATTTATGCTCTACTCTGCGATTGAACGTCCACATATGGATATAATTTTAGATATGATTTTATGAAATAAAAAAAGCTGTCTTCATAGAGATTATTTTTTGTACAAAGTAGATCAGAAATGACACAAGTGACCGCTGATTTATTCATATGATGCAAGCTAAAACCACGTCCCCCCAAGCCCCTTAGCTTTTCAGTTGTGTACAGTGTGTGTGAGAGAGAGGACTAAATAAGGAAGAATACCATCTCAATGAATTTCATCAGGCAAGATCAAAATCAAGAGTTTATGCTATTTAATTCAGTAAAAATCACTCCTTTCATTTGGGGGAAAGGGAGGCGGTACAAGTAAATGAATATGGTCAATGAAACATATTTGTCTTAAATGCACAGTAATCATACAATGGACTTGATCTGCTTAGTGCTTACACTGTATGACATTCTTGATTCTTCATTTTACTTTTCTGGAAACATTTGTATGGGACAGCCTAGATCAGTATCTCATAAAGTGTCAATATGAAATTTTAGCCTTAGAGGATGAAGGCAAGTAGCAGTGTTAAACAGGTCCCAACTTTCTTGTGTTCTTGATCAAATGTCAGGTTCCAGTCTTCCAGATTGTTTTCATCTTTGGAGGTACAAGAATCCTAAGGACCCTTGTTGCAAGATATAAAATTTACTGACAGAATCTCCTACTAAAAGATAAGTGATCTTAGATTCTTAATATCCATGGCATTAGTTGTTAAAGATACAAAGCACATCCAGGTCCCAAGTTGTCCAGGAATCTAGGTGCGCAAGCACAAGGCATAAGTCAATGTTCTCATTTGAACAGAAAGAAGCCACCTAAGCTTTTTTCTAGGAGGGGGTGGCGGGGGCATGAAGGCCGCCTAAAATTTGCAATATTAGAATAATACAATTTCTTTAAAATTAAATATAAGCCTAAATTATCTATTGCATTATTGCATGAAAAACAGTAGACGGGAACAATTTGACATCATAACTACATACAGGAATACTAGCACAATAATAAGCAGAATTCCATGAAGAGGAAACAGGCAACTTTTTTAAAAGAAATTGAAAATTGAAAATAGATGTACCGTCTTGATACATTTTTGTCTGAGCTTTTCTTGGATGACCTTGTCTCAGTATGAAAGTGAGGCGGAGAACTGGCAAATTCATTAGCTATAGGCAATATAAATGATGAAAGCAATGGATCAGGTGCTGCATTAGACGAGGACACTATACATGGGGACCCTCCAAATAGGGATTGCAAATTTCCTTCTCGCAGCTCCTTCCTCAATAAAGACAATGTTGAATAAGATCCACCTTTACGTGATTTCCTCTTGCGCTGCATGTATTCACTAGTTAAGGAATTCAAATATATATATATATATATAAGATTACTAAAACTCCACTAAGGATTCACACATTAGTAGTGTGTGACTGATTTAAGCAGACATTTTAAATCAGCAATCCATTTAGAAAACCATATACTTTGATACCAAGTAAGAGGGTTGGGTTAAAAGCTTTTTTGTTTTATTATTTCAATTAACCTTAACAAAAGTATACTCTTTGGCAAAAGGCACAGTAGAGACACAAATACTTAGATAGCTTGAACCTTATCCAACATGTCTCATAATGTAATAAAAGTTGACTTACTGAATGCTCAAAAAACCTGCAATTAAGTGGAAAGATTTGTTTCAAGACCATTCAAGAGTTGGCACAAACAAATTTAACTGAAAAAGAAAAGGATATCTTCAATATACTTCCATGTTGTAGGGTTATGTGTGCTACCATATCAACCCCCACCCTCAATGCACAAACTGGACATACCTGCAAACAGAATGCTCAAATCAGTAAAACTATTGATTTCCCAACATATTAGAAAAAAAAGCATATTACTTTTTCTGAACATCATAATCTTATTCTCAATTCAAAATTTGACTTCACCTATATCAAGTAGAGGGGGAAAAAATAAACTCTCTAAATTCAACATTCCCAGACATGCAGTCTCCCCCTCCCACTAAAGAAGAAGGAGGAGGAGAAAAATCTTTATCATCCTATTGATCCTGAGGGTACATAACATCATCCTACTGTATGAATCAACTAAAACTTCATCCAGGCCTAAACTGTTAAGGGTTTGTGTAAGATGTCCAGGACAAAGATATGTAGGAATCAACAAGCACTTTTAAGGCCACACACTAATTGAGCAACAATCAGATAGCAAATTCTGGAAGCATGCTAGAATGGAAAATGAAAGTAGTTATACCCCATTTTTTGCCTCCATGGGATGCTCTTCATCAATGTGGCAGCACAATCCAACTATATCAAAATACTCGGAACAAAATGGGCATAGAAACTCCTCCCTTATATCATCGTCCCCGCCATTTTCATCAAAACCCATGAACATTTCTACATTTGCACAATCTCACATCAATAAGTGCAAAGATGAGAAATTAATACCAAGCACTTGAACATAAACAAACACAAGAACGTGAAAAGGCCTAAGGAGAAAGGGGATGAAGGGGGAAGCGAATCTTATGATTCACAAAAAGCATTTTTTTTTTCCAGTAAAGCCACACAAATAAAAATTGCAAGGATAAATTTTAGTCCCTGATGCAGCTGATTAATATCTTTAGATCACAAATCCCATTGGTCACTGCTATTATAATTATCCTGTGCAACAGAAAAAGGGATACCAAAGAGCAGTTTGCTAGAGAAATTACTCTTCTGATTTCAAATAATGCCCATTTCTCTGCTAGCAGCAATGATCAAAACACATCAAATAAACTTGAAAAATAATAAAAAAAAATAATGGTTAGCGAGGCAACTTTCAAGCATAATAGTGGGGTTAAGTTCAGTGCACTAGGAAGTGAGGGGGAAAACAATATTTTAAATTCCATTTCCTCTTCGTATTTACATCAAAACATAAAAAAGCCAATCCCCCACCCTCTTCTAACCATGCCAATATCCCTTAAGCTAACTTCCTGTTCAGTTTTAGTTTTTTTTTTCTTTGGCGGGTCTTCTTTTCGAGTAGTACGCACCTCACTACGAATAAAGTAAGCTATTCAAGAAGAAGAACCCAAGAAAAAAAAAAAAAGGAAAACTGAATTTACAAGGACATGAATATGAGACAAATTGGGAAGCGTAAGCAATTAGAGAGGGCAACGTGAAGGAAAAGGGGCTGAATGGAAGGTTACAGGTAACCTGATCGGGACTGAAGAGCGGATTGATAGCGCTTAGAGGCAGAGGAGAGACGAGCAGTCCAAGAGGAATCAGCGTCCATAGCTGGTGTCAGGTTTAACGTTGATGAAACCACGCTATGCTTCTCAGTGCTCCGATCTCAAAGAGATGACAAGGAGAATTAGGGCTTGGAGGCTTTGAGGGTTTGAGGAAGCGAGGGAGAGTGGCAATGGGTGGGTAGGGCGGGTTTTCTCTCACCCCGACCCCGCCCCGCCTTTGTCTGCGTCATCTATTTTTATTTTTGGTGAGAATTTATTTTTATTTGTTTTTATAGAATAAATATAAAACTCATACCTTATCCATACTTATAATCATTATACTTATAAATTCACAAAATAATTAATTATAATATAAAAAATAATTATAATATAATATAAATTAAAATATATATTTTAAAAAAAATATAAATTTTAATAAATTAAAAATTAAATAAATTAATAATATAATTATTTTTTTAATATAATAATATAATTAATTTTAAATATAATAAAATTATAAAAATTAAAATATTAAATATAAAATCAACAAATAAAATAAAGTTTAACACTTACTTTTACATAACTCTTCATCATATAATCAATTCTTTATTATTCTTTTTTTTTTCATCATTAATTGTAATATAATTTATAAAAATAAAAAAAATTAAAATTTTTAAAATGTAAGACAGGACAAATAGTTTTAAAATTGAATCTCTCCCTTCGTAAATGAAATGAATCTTAACCCATCTTATTTTTTATTAAGGTGGGTTTTAAATCAATCCCATACAAGACGGAACTAATTAGGTACTAACAAATCAGAGTATATTTACCTTATCTAATTTTCATGAACTTGCCACATCAGCTGTAAAAAAGGTACAAGTTCAAAAATGGCAGCACGCTTCAGACCTTAGGTGATGTGAAAAATTGTCTTCTGGACTATCTTATCATTAATTTTTTTTTGTTAGAGTTGGTTCGTGGATGATATAGTTTGTATCAAGATAGAAATTTGTTAGGTTTGGCCTAAATTTTTATTGTTCATAATTATCGATAGTTTCCTATTTTAAAGTAAATTCTCATCATATGTTTATTTATTTATAAGAAATTAATAATAAAATTCATAATTAATAAGAAATATTTATCTATATCTATTCTATATTATTATTAGCGTTTCAAGTGATATTGTCATATTTTTTAATATTTTTTATTTTTTATTTTTTATTTAACAATTATTTTATTAATTAATTAATTATAATTTTATTATTATAATTATAAATTTATTAGTTAAAAAAATAAATTTTAAAAAGTAAAAAAGATAACTTTTTATATTTTAAATAATTATAATTATAGAATATAATTATTAAAAAAATATTTATGTTTGTAATTTTACTTTTTTTATTTATATTTTATTAGTTATTAATAATTTTTTAAAAAATATTAAAAATTTAAGATTAAAGAATAATATTTCTTTTATAATAATATAGACAGTGGAGATTCCCTTTTTTTAATTTTTAAATTTTTAAAATATTATTCATAACTATCACAAATAGAAAAAAAAGTTAAAATAGTAATATAATTACTTTTAAAAATAAAGAGTTATTTTTTTACATATATTATTATAAAAAATTTTAAATATATTTTATTTTTAAAAAAATTATTTTTATTTAACTAATTAATTTATAAGTATAATAAAATTAAAATTAATTAAATAAAAAAATAATTTTAAAAAATGTAAATTAAAGATTTTGTAATATTTTAAACATTTAAATAAGAGAAAAAATTTATTAATTAACCTTTCATTCTTTTTATTTTTCTTCTCTTTTATTTTTTAAAATTTTTTTATTTTCATTCCCTCCGAACTCCTAGGCTTAAAGTATATTTAGATGGAAGAATTTAAAAAAAAAATAAAAGGAAAATAAATTTTTTACTTAAAATTTTTTTTATTTAAGATTTTGTAAAATAAAATAATAAAATGAGAAATTATCATATAAAGTTTCTATCTTTCCATTTCCATTTTTATAAATTTTATAATGTTTTAATTCAAAAATAAAAAACAACCATTTTTTACTTTCCTTCCAATCTCTTTTATCCAAATATTAATGAGCAATAATTAATATGTTTGTGAGTTTTAAATTATAGCATATATATTTACAAATATGTAATTACTTAATATAATAAATAGTTAACAAAATAAAAGTATATGTGAATCATTCAAGAAAAAAAAGTTGCAATATACAAATCTGTCCAATCGATATGCGTTGTCATAGCTCTTGTGCTTAGAATTTCCATTGTCTTTATTGAAGAGAGAACAAAATCATAATTTCCTACAACCACAGGAAAGCTGAACTGTTTTGCACATTTAAACTTTATTGGATAGAATTTTATTAGTTAGTACTCTTCTCAAATTTTCTTATCTGTCGTTTGCAAATATTTTTATATTATTTTATCCCTCGTTTTATAGAATTATTAATTATTTTATTTATTTTTATTATTAATATTAATAAAATAAGAAAAAATTAATAATAAATAATATTAATATTTTAAATATTTTAATAAATAAATAATTTAATTAAATTTTTTTTAATTATTGTATAAAATACCTTAAAAAAGATAAATTGGAGAAGTTTAATTCATAATTGAAAAAATTAAAATTTATTAATAGTCAAGTAACTCTAATGTTTGGGATTAAAAAAAAGGTTTAATGACTTTTATTCTTTTTTTTAATTAAACTATTATTTTAATCCTTTTAAAATTCACTTAACATTAATTTAATTTTTAAAAAATATTTAACATCAGCTTAATACTTTAAAAATATATGACATTAAATTTATTTTTTAAATATTTAAAATAACATTCATCTAAAATGATCATTTCAAAATATTATTTTAATATTATTTTAAATTTTTAAATATTTAATTTTATAATATATATATTAAAAAAATTATTTTAATATTATTTAAAAAATTTTGATAATTAATTTATTATCACATATTTTAGAGAATAAAATTAATGTCAAATGTATTTTGAAGATCCAAAATGATAATTTTTTTTTTTCTGAGCTAACGTCTTCTATTCATTCATTGCTTGAGTGAGTATTGTACCAAAAAATTGCTTGAGTGAGTATGTTTGCGGTTGCGCACGGCACGTGACTCTCCGTTGCCCGTCATCTTCGATCACGTGATCGGTCCTCTCCTCTTTCTGGTTTGACTGTTCGACGCGAAGAAGAGTTTCATTTCCTCGCCTCCTTCCTCCGCTCTCTGTTGTTCCAGATCCTTCGAATTGGAATGGCGACGAGGAATCGCACTTTGCTTTTCAGAAAGTACAGAGACGCATTGAAAAGTGTTCGGGTTCCCTCCTCCTCTTCGCCGTCCACCAGTTCCGCCGCTGCCGGTGGCCCCGTCATCGAATTGGTCAGCACCTCGCTTCTCAATCCAAATCGCTCTTACGCTCCGCTTAGTACCGAAGATCCCGGTAATTCAGGGTGCGCTTTTCTTTCTCTCTCTCTCACACAGATCTTACTGAGAATCTGAATGTTATATGTTTTTGGATGTGGATCAAAGGTTGAAATGATCAGATTCATAGCATTTTTCTTGATTTTTTTTCCAACGATTCAGGAATACAAGAAAGAGCTATGTAGGAGTGCTCACATTTGCACTGCAACTTTGAAATTTGAAACTTTAAGCCATACCCGGAAGGAGTTTTAGCTGAAAATATTAGTAAAGGAAATATATGGTATTAGTGAAAAAGAAGTTTTGTGGATTCAGATGAATTTTCTGTTCTACACTTCTTGATTATCAGTGAAGATTTTCTTTTCTTTTTTTTTTTGTGAGGAATTACCATGGAAAGGGATTTTTTTTCCTCTTAAATTGGACACTTATTTCTATAATTATGCATAGCTCAATTCCTTATACATCTCTTGTTTTTTCACATGCACGCATGCTTGAAATTATAGAAGACTTGGTAGGTTATTCCTTGTTTTATGGATGCAGTAAGGGTCCAATTACTGTGGGCCTACCTCCAGCGTGGGTGGATGTATCTGAAGAAATATCAGCAAACGTGCAACGTGCACGCACAAAAATGGCTGAGTTAGCCAAGGCTCATGCAAAGGCTCTAATGCCATCATTTGGAGACGGTAAGGAAGATCAACGAGCCATTGAGTCTCTAACGCACGAGATAACTGACTTAATAAAGAAATCAGAAAGGAGACTGCAGAGACTTTCTGCTACTGGGCCTTCTGAGGATTCGAATGTGAGGAAAAATGTGCAGGTATCTCCGCAGAACTGTGACATAATACTCATGTTAGAAGATGGAATTTTTTGTCCATAAGAAAAAAGTTGTTTTCTTCAACTTGAAATCTTCGTGGCTTCTTCATGAACTAAACATTAAACTCTTCTGTAGTATCACTGATATGGTATCCTGTTAATTTTTATTTTGATATCCTCCAAAACACAAAATGTAAAAGGAAGCAAAAAGATTAAAAAAATGCAACAAAGATATCCAGTCTCTCTACATGTCGGAAATGGAAATTCCCTTGAAACAACTATGAGCACCAGAGACAAGCCTTAACGACAATACTATCCCATAACATCTATGGGCATATAGACAACCTCAAGGATGTGCAGAGAGAAGACTTAAGGACAATCCCATCCCATAACATATCCAAGACACTCGCAAGTCTCAAATATGCATGCATTTTGCTCCAACCAAATAATAGCGTAAACTGTACATTGTCACAATTTTGGCCTCGTATATTTAACCTTGAAATTTGGAAATATATCATGAAAAACTGCTCAAAAGTGAAAGGACAGACCCGATATTCTTCAAGAACTCCAACAAATTATTCCAAAGAATTGCATGTAAAACACATATCAACAGAAAGAGGTGTATGGTATCCTGTTACTTAGTGCTGCTCAGTTAAATATACTAAGTTCCTATAAACACCCTCTCCCAAGATGATAAATTAATCATAGATGTCTGCTATCAGATAACTGAGAATCATTTCAAGTTTAGTTGACACCTTTCTGGTGGTCATGTGTGCTACATTTTAGAATCAGAAGGTCTTAGAAAGAGCACTTCCCAAGGAGAGGTCAGGATAAGGAAAAGGCATATGATAACTATTTACTACTCGGCTCTCCCACTCCATGTTCTCTCCACCTCTATCCTTCTGCCTGTGGCTTAATATTTGTACACTTCTCTTCAAGTCATCCTTGTGGGTTTGTGTCAAGGGAGAAGAAAACTTTACGAGAAACCATTAAAGGAAGACCTTACTCTAAATTGATTTATTAAAAATTGGCTTTTGATAGAGCCCAATAGCGTCGTTTGATCCATGTAGTCGACCCTACCTAGTGGAATATGGCTTGGTTGTTATTGTCAAATAATTTCAAGTCTCTTGCCTTGAGTTACATGGTTGGGGCAAGTGTACACTAGTCATGAATATTTATTAATTGTTCCAGATTAGAAGAATTTTCGAGTTATGAGCATCTACGTTCCTTATGCCCTTTCTTTTCTATAATTGATCGCAAAATATTCTCCAAAATGCCTTATTTGTGCATGCATATGAGGTGGAAGACACCAGTGTTCATTGCTAGTTCAATATACTTATCCATTCCCTGTCTTTCTCTACCCAGAAAGCTGGCTGGGACATTTATCCATGAAATTGAGTCTATGATGGTGCCTTCACTTTCCATTGTTTAATCCTTGTGTTAACATGTGTTTCATATGCTTCTTTCTTACTCAATAACTTTTCTATTGGTTGTAGTTTTGTTGAATTTTTTCTTATTTTTGTATGTATTGCATGCAGCGTTCTCTTGCTACTGACCTTCAGAACCTCTCTGTAGAGCTCCGCAAGAAACAATCAACATATTTGAAGCGCCTCAGGCAGCAAAAAGAGGTGAGGGAAAATATTTTTTTTGTTTACTTTTTCTTCTTGATTAAAAAAGACAAGAAAGCTGGCAAGTTTTTTTTTTTTTTTCTTTTGTTTACTCTTTACAGGCAAAGTTTATTTGTAGCAAAAATTTAATAAACCAAAAGCAATATAACCATGCAATTCAATTTAATTCACTTTAGCTCATCAAATTGTACACTCAATTCTAATTAGTTTACTGTAGAAAACTGCATCTCTCATGTGTTACAACTTTCTTTTGATTATTGGCAAGTAATTTCTTAATATTCCTTTTGATCAGTTAGCTGTGAACAAGTAATGAAGTATACTTGGCCTTTTGTTTTGAAGGAATATTATACTGCAGTAAATTGCACTACACACTTTACTCATCTGTCTCATGTCTGCAGATGATCTCAATTCTCATGCTATACATAGCACTAAATAACTTATGGATTTTGTTTTGAAGCTTTTGGTTACCATTTTATGATGATGCAGGGTCAAGATGGGGTTGATCTAGAGATGAACATAAATGGAAGTAAATCCAGATTTGAAGACGATGCCTTGGACAATATGGTATTTGTTTTTCCTTTTCTTGTTTTTTGGGTTCTCTGTCTTCCTGTACAAGGGGGAGGTGGGCTAATATTTTTATTCTTATCCTGTTTATTAGCTATTTATTCACTGGAACATTAATTGACAAATCCTATTATCCATATGGTCGCTGAATATATAATTGAAAAATTCTATTTAACAAAAGCTTGAATATATATAACAGTTGATCGCTGACACTATCAAAATATTTTTATATGTAGATATTTAATGAACATCAAATGGCCAAGCTGAAAAAAAGTGAAGCATTCACAGTAGAAAGAGAAAAGGAGATCCAACAGGTAAGCAAAAGTTGATTATGCACTGTTATTATGACGTCTGTTGACTCTTCAAAGTTAATTATTCTTTGTTTTTCTAGGTTGTAGAATCTGTAAACGAGCTTGCTCAGATTATGAAGGATTTATCTGTGCTAGTCATAGACCAGGTAAGCAGATATCCTACTTCTGTAGGGAGTTGACAACTTTCTCAATTCTGTGCCCTTTATAAGTTGACATCCTCTATATATAGGGAACCATTGTTGATAGAATAGACTACAACATTCAGAATGTTGCAACCACAGTTGAGGATGGCCTTAAACAGTTGCAAAAGGTTCTGCTTCTCTTCCTTGTCTATTATTTTAGCTAGACTACTATGTTTCAAGCTTCCATCTTTCCCTCTGTCTCATTCTCTTTATCTCTTTTCCCCTATGGTAATTATATGGTTTCCGGGACATGCAGGCAGAGAGAACGCAAAAAAAGGGGGGCATGGTAATGTGCGCTACAGTGCTTGTTATCATGTGCTTCGTTATGTTGGTTCTCTTGATCCTTAAGGAAATAATTTTGTGATCCAAGGGGATATTCGAATTTTTTATAGTTTGGTCACTTCTCATTGGTGTGACCTTTCCACTGACACTACCTATTGCCTGCTCGGACATAGTTATGCAGCTCTTCTTATAGAAGACCCAAGGAGTTTTGGAGTAGCCATGTGTACTGGATGAAGGGACCATATTAATTCTCTTGAAATTTTTTGTGGGTGGGGAGGTAGGGTAGAGGAGGTGTGTTAGAGCCTTAGAGGTTGGTGTGGTAAAGTAAGAAAGGGTACATATGGCGAGAAAATGTATAGAGCGATTGTATGAAATTATGAATATCTACTTGAACATTATTTGTCTGTGGAACCGGATGCTGAGTTCCTTTCCGTGCATTTTTTTGTTGATATTTTAATTTTCCTCGGCAATTCTGTCTCGGTTCCCCTCATGCATCTTGCATTTAAAGGGGATGAGAATTTTTGTTTGTATCAAAAATTTCAAGCAATAAAATGAAGGGTTTTTAGAGATGCGGATGATGGGGGTACATTATCGTCATTAATTCATCATTTGCTTATTCTCTTGTATCGAAGTGAATGCGGACTTTTAACCTAAACTTCATAGGGAAGGTGATCTTCAAGGATGACTTGGGATTGTGAGGTCAATCAATGAATATGCAGTCTCCGTTTATTGGAGCATGAGATGAATAAATAGTTCAAACTTATGATTTATGAGATGACAAAAAAGTAAATTAAATAAATAAAATGACCCTATAAGAGCCTAACATCATTAGTAACTGGTTTATGAATATGTATCATCTCATTTTCTTTGATAACGATGAAGGAGAAATTTATCGATCATTTCTTAGCATGATTTGTAGACTTCCACACGGATAATTGTGGGGGGATCTATTAATGTGCAGAAAAATTTGTGATTTTTTTCTCTCTTGATATGATTAACTCATGTTATTAATCTCTTGTTTTATTGCCATCTCTTCAAAAGCTTCATCAGGCATTGGGTATAGTTGAGCATTTTTTACATTTCAAATTGAATACCAAAAATCTCAACATTTTTATTTTGAAATGACAAAAAAAATTAGGGTGATTATTTTAAAATAAACAATTAATGTCTAACATATGAATAGATCAATTCCCTGTATCCGCTTTTACTCCTTTTCTCTTTCTACTTAAATGCTTTCACCTTCTTTATCCCATCTTTAAAAATGCTTTATATGATTTTTTTTCGTTACAAATGAAATTTGAGACTTCATAAAACATGAAATTTGATCTCGAGATAAGGCTCTTTGACCGTGTTCTATATATGACTTTATTGAATTTTGGTTTTCATCTCTCGGCACTTTTATGTTGTAATTTATTTAAGATGTCTCTAATTTTTGTTTCCACGCGCATCAATTCATTTTGAGTTTTGTCACTTACTTCATTTTCCGTGAATTTACCGGTAACTACTTATGCCCAACGGACGAATTTCATGGCAAATGCGTAAAAAATGTAAGCATAAGAGATATGATTGAGGTCGAAGAGTCAATAAAAATGTTGAGCCCGAAAAAAGAAAGTGATAAATAATAAGTAGTTATTTAAGTAATTAACTAACTATTTTTCTAAGTTATTTTTTTTACATTTCTTCGTAAAATATTAGAGTAGAGAAGGGAGAGGGATTCAGTCATTATAATGATTTTTTAAGCATCATTAAATCAACAAAGCTTTCGTAGCTCAGTTGGTTAGAGCACCCGTTTAGTAAGCGGGAGGTCTTGAGTTCGACTCTCAACGAAAGCAGAATTCATTTCTCCTTTTTTGTAAAATCTAACGAGAGATAAGTGATGGTCCTGGCACTCTGGCGCTTCGATTCTGAGTGTTCTTGCTTGTTACCTTCTTTTGTTTCCGCGGGACTACTCTGAACTTCTATTCAATTTCATAAAGCCTTAAAGACATGTTATCTGAAGCTCAAAAAAGTGTTGACATCACATGCGAATATTATGTATGGAGATATAATTTTTTGTATGTTTAGTTGTATATGTAACACTACAAATATAGAAAGTATCTTCTTGGAATTCAGAGGTAAATCTGATTCTGCTTTAAGGGCACCCTTCAGCAATTCTCATAATGAAGAAAAGGCTTCAAAATTTGGCAAATAATTAAGCATAGATAAGAAATACATTAACATCTGCAAACAATGTTTCTTTTCTCCTTCAGATACAACATTACTGACAAATTAAAACCACCCGCCAAATTGTTTCTCATGTAATGGTGAATTACTGTTATTCATCTTTGGGCAATTCCAGACATAACTTTTTTTCTGTTCTTTTCCTACAAAGTGTAAGCCCTCTAGATACAACTATTCTCCATTTCTCCAGACGAATATTTTTGTAACAATAAACAGTACTACTGCAAAATAACGACAGAAAACTAGTCTGAATTCTTCTTCCTCTTAGAGTTTATCAAATTTGATTCTGTGAATGATCTTCGGACAAGGCCAAGTAGGGTCACCTTCAGATCATTGGTCAACCTGGGAAGTATCATGCACAATGTGTTCACATCTACCATAGCCCTGTGAGCTGATCCATTCACTTCAATTTCGTAGAGCTCACGAAGGGCAGCAAGCGATGTTGAAGAAAGATTTGTTCCTGCAGACAAACACACTGTAAAGTTAAGGTTTTCATACCTAAGCAGCAAGTATTTGTGTGTGTGTGTGTTAGGAGAAACAGAGAGAAAGAGACCGTCAGACTTCATTAATTCATGTGCCAAAGGAAGCGTGTCCACAAACAGCCAATTAGGAGGAATCTCTTCAGAACAACAATTAAACTCTTTAATGAGGAAGGGTACATCGAAACGGCGTGCATTATGAGCAACCCATAACACATATCCCCCAGGTTTCTGATGGCTTCGAACCAACCGCAATAAGATGGGAATCAGGTCCTCCATCCTATAAGAAAGTCAGAAGAGCACAAAATCACTCAAAAATTCCCTTGCAAATTTGAATTTGTCATTTGATTCAAAATCAAATGGAAAACGTGATGATAATACTGGGGAACATGGTGGTAAATAAGCAACTCTCAGGCTATCACGAAACGGAATGTTTAAAACCAGTAAGCTAGTCTGTTTCTTCCCCTCTCTCATCAGAGCAACATGGTTACCTACATTTCACCATATGACCATACGCATGAGTCGAATTAAGCAATTCTGGAAGAAGAAAATTCAACCACCATATATGAAATAGTTGAAATTGCTGAAAATTAATACCCCCTATCAGTTTGTTGTTTGTTTATTGATAACGAGTCTTCTTTTCTAATTGCAGAATAAGCAAACCAAGAGTTTTTTGAATTAAGATCCTCCAAAATGCAGGTTGTGCTTTAGAGAGTAAAGTACAATGTTGAAAATAATTGATTAAAAAATTAACGGTTTAAATTTTGATAAAATACAAGCACATGTATAACAAATTATAAAACCTACTCTCTTGATCCTTTCATCAGTGGTTACCATTTACACTTTACTCTTGAAAGTGCACTGTGCATCCTGCACTTTAAGGATCCAAATCTGAATTTTTTAGTTGTGGGTGGACAGTATATTCTAATATTAATGCCATTAACATTAATTGTTAGCTGGATATAAAGGTTAAGAGACACAAATAAATTGAAGCCAATCTAGACGTTCCATAAGGTGGCATCGAGACAAAATGAGTTGGGTCATATATTCTATCTCCAGCAACTACCTTCATTCATGATGACCATATTTTCTACCATTTCATCCTTACATCCTTGAAAGTCTGTGACTTTGTGCCCATCCAATAAACTCCCTATAAAATTACACAACAACATCTACCAAGTGGTCCAAGCCATATCCTACTAGGTGGGCTACATGAATCAGTTGACACCAATGGGCTCTATCAAAATGTGAATACTCCTTGATTCATTCCAACTAAAATGCCCTGATCATATATAGCATGCATATGGTATCTTAATCCAACCCATAGTTGCTCAATCCCTTTGTTAGTTGCCTTGTCAGTTTAACTTTAAACCATAGATTCTTACCCATTGACCCATACATTTTCTTTAGCCATACCACAACAAAGAAAAATATAGAGATGCTACTTATCCCAATATATTAAAACTAACAGCCTTTTGTCCCCAAGTTAAGTTGCCACCAATGACTTCAGGGATAATTCTACACCCATTTTGCAGTGGAAAATGAAGAACAGAAAGGTTTCAGCAATGTGAAATGATCCAATAACCACCCAAACATCCTCCCAAGAAAGGCTCTTCCTATAAGATAAATGTGAGATGATTGAATATTCTACTTACCTATAGTCCACAAGCATAGTTTCTCAATTTAAAGTTGTTCTTTTTCTTTTTCCCCGGGAAACTTGGTCAACATAAATTTACTAATTTGGGTTGAAAAGATAAAGTGGAAGCCTTTGTTTTGCAAAGCTAAGCATAATCCAAGAAACCCAAAATATGCAAAAGTCATAGAGATACCTTGGAACATCTGGTCTGTTGACCATCTGGGTAGTAATTCCATGAACACGTGAATTAGGAACATAGCGCTGAGGATTTACAAGAGTTTGGAAAGTGCTGTTCTCACCACCCTGAAGAACTCGAAGAGCAATCTCAACAACCCTATCACTATCTCTGTTAAACCCAGTAGTCTCAAGATCAAAAACGATTACAGTGACTAAGTCAGATGAGTCTTTATTCTGAGCAATCTCTTGTATGTCACAGTACTGAATTTCCTGGAATTGACCGAGCTTTGTTTCATTTACATTTACTGTAGCACTTGTTAAAATTTTCTCTCTCAGAATTTCATGCTTGGTACTTCTTGATTTGGTGCTCCCAGTGGTTTGTTCACTTCCTTCAGCTTTTGTAGTTACAGGTCTTCGATTCCACTTTGTACTGTGTCCTCCCTCAAGCCCATAAATTCTAGAACCAAGCAGCCTGACACTAGAATTGTTTCCATAAGTCTTACTCAAACTGTGGAAAGCTTCATCCCAATAATTAACTAAGCTGTGTATTCTGCATCTGGGTACTTGCAATAATGAAAAAATCATGGACCCTGTCCTCATCTTAATTCAATAACTACAACTAAGCAATATCAAGCGATCAAGAATTCCTCAACACATTAGCCAGCAGCTACAACCTGAAATGAAGATGAAACAGTAAAAGTGTAGCAGACACAAAGGAAAAACTACTTAGGCATAAATTGTATTGGACTGATATGCTATTATATGCTAAAATCGGTAAATTCAGCATGACAGCTAGACAGAAATATTATATAGTTATAAATTCATGAAGAATAAAGAAAGTGACGAAATTAAAAAGAAAAAGTCAGGGGTTCAACCACTTGGATATCTGATATATTTCATGTTGGGAATGACAACTAGACCCTGTGCAAACCCTGTGTATATATATATCAAATCCCAACATTTTTTTTAAGCAGAACACAGCATTGCAGAAACCCGATTGTCTAAGCGCCCACTATGAACTAAATGCTGAATTACAGATTACAGTATTATATGGCTTCTGCCACACCGGGCTGGCAAAAAAATCCTTCTGAGAAGTAGAGGCAAGATATTTTTCCGCTAGGATAAACAAGGTGACCTGAAAAATGGATGCATGTGCTTTCATGGGGAGAACTTCTGGAGGTATATCAAAATCCTCACAGAAATTCATTAAACCCAGGAAAATACAGGTCTCCCTTTAAAAAACTACTACATTATCAATTTATAAAATAATAAGCAAACTTGTACCCAAATGCTAGGTGTGGTAAGGTAACAAACTGCAATAATAGTTAACTCTGTAGCAAATAATGAATGAAAAGCGTATATTTTATCAATTCAAATCATAATATTCAAACAAATCACTACGTCAAATGATAGACTGATAGCATCATGAAGAAGAAGATACAGAGGCCAACTATTTCAATGAAGGAGTGATTTTTTTTTTTTGCGGAAAATTAAAAAAAATGGAGCAAGGTCATTGATTGAAGGTAAATTTGGTCAGAACATTTATCGTATTTCACTCAACCTGTCGAATAGGATGGCGAAAATTAAAACTGCTGTTCTGATCCAAAAACGAGCCAAGGAATGCCGCATTACAAAGCCCAAGATGACAGAATGTTGCATTTTGAAATTTTGCTGGGTAACGAGGCAACGAAGAAGAAGGTTTCAAGTTGAAGGAGTGTGTAAAGAATAAAACTTGGCAGAATCTGATTGTGTTTGAGATGAGAAAGAAAAGCATTTGAAGAAATTGCAATGAAGTAACACTTACTTGTACTTTCAGTCTCAGAGAGAGAGAGAGAGAAATGGGGACAATAAGGAAGGAAGCGTTCTCCGTTGAACAACAACCAAAGTTTGGAATCGCCTTGTCCGCTGCGCTTTTCCCCTTCGCTACACTCACAGTCACAGACTCACTCACCCAGTCACTCGGAAACCTCTGCCACGGTTTTTTTTTTTTTGGGGGGGGGGGGGGGGGGGGGCCTCTTCTCTGTTACGGTTTTTCTTTTATCCTTAAGGTCCGGACCGCACCGGATCACGAGGTGTTCGGAACCGATCCAATCTAAAAAAAATTAATCAAAAAATTAAAAATCTATTAAAACTGGTCGAAATTAGGTTTTTATATTATTTTTCAAAAACTGATGGATTTAGTTTTCGGTTCTAATTTTAAAAATAAAATAAAATTAAATCAAATTGAAAGTAATAATATATATATTATAAATTATTTTTTATATATGATATTATACTTATATTTTTTAGAATTTAAATTATTTTTTATATGTTACAATGATATTATTTTACATAACTTAGTATAAATTTATTTTGTCTAAATATTATTATCACAATTTTAATATTTAAAATATAAGTTTGAGAATATTATCAAGTTAAATATAAAATTTATGAGTTTGAGATTGTTACTGTAGCATAAACTTGAATTAATATTTAGCAATTGACATAATATGAGTTAGAGATATTGACTATTATTTGAGTTAACAATTCTCCTGAACACTGAAATTGATCTTAGTTTATACTCTATTTGAACCAAATTTAACAAAAAAAAATGACAAAAATCGATCAATTAAGCCGAACTAAATTAGGAAGGTTTGGTTCGGTTCTTCAACAGAAACTAAACTGATTAGTTGATTTAAAGAGTGAACTAATTGGTTCAGTTCAGTTGAAATTTTTCTCTAAAACCGAATCAAACTAGATCATGAATACTTCTACTGAATCATGCTAATGCGAAATTGTCTTAAATTTATCACCTTTTCAATTTTTTTTAAAAAATAACAACAAAATGCGACTGCTAGTTGGACAAATTGATACAAATGATTCTGGTTGGAAAATACCTATTGAATAGCTGATATTTAAGTTATATTTTATTATTTTATATTCAATTTAATTATTTAAATAATTATATTATTTAGATGTTACAATTTAATTAAACTAAATACAGTATTTTTGAACTACATAAAAACTTTTCCTCTAATTGGGATTGTTAGAACAAAAAGTGTAAACTTGAATTATATGATGTAATATATATTTAAAAACCTTGAGCATCGTACCAGCATTAATATGGATTTAATTTTGAACATTTGACAAAGAGAATCATATTAGCAAATCACATTTTATCACATTACTTAAAGAGTTTAATTTTTTTTAAATAATTATTATGAAATGAAATGTTAAAATACATAATTAAATAATAATAAAAAATTTTAAGATTTGTTAGTGATATCCCAATAAATTTATTAATTACTGATTCTTACAATAAATATTTAAAATCTTAAAATATAAACTTATTAAAGTATCAATGAAAAATACCAGAATAATTCACAACAATGATAAATGAAATTTTTTTTTGGGTCATCAAATGAAAATCAAACTCTATTAATTTTACTGTCTACAAGTTTGTTTTTAGGATCCATATTCTAGAACAGAAGAAACGGAAGAGATAGTTCACTTCTAATTTAGCCCGCGCATATTTCGTGGCCCCAACCTTAATGTGGACAAGTTTGAGCAAAGAATTTAGCTTCAGGGTTCAAACCCAAAAAATAAAATCGAAGCTTTTAACTAGGTATAGTTGGGCCTAATGAAAAACTGTCTAGCAATTTGGTAATTATACATTTTCAATCAGTGACGGTGACTTATGCCACTACCTACAGGTTTCTGGGTGTCGAGGAAGAGTGTGCCGAATGCGTGGATCACCCTCCGTTATGAGAAGCTATGACTTCTGCTACAAATGTGGGAAGTTGGGACACGAACAAAAGTTGTGCAAAGAAAAGAGGGCTATGTCTGTTATAGATCCAAGGAAGCCAAGATACGGCCCTCAATTGGGTGTTAATCCACCAAATACAATTACAGCAGTGATGATGGAGAGTAGGAACCAGAAAACAGGACAGGAAGAGTAACACCCTCATGGGGTGGCGTGTGAAATGCAAGACATGGATTACGAGCTTGAGAAGGGACCAACAACAGATAAAGAAGGATGTGACAAGGGGAACATGACAATTCTTGCAAGTCTCAGTATGTCAGCTGAAAACCAACTTTGGGCCACAGAAAATCCTTCAAAGGTGCAACAAGAAGAGGGGAGTTGGTCGGCTATGCAGAGAACATAAGGAAGTTTGTTCAGAGACACACACAGAGAGTTCGTCAACAGGAGAGCAAGATGACAGTCCAGCTCTCACCAAAATTAATCTGAAAATGGGCCTTATCAGGCCTGGATTGGGGCCAAAACGCATAGAAGATTTACAACTGCATAAGGAGGATGTTGGGTTAAAAGAACCAATCATTATTGTAGACTACCTAAGTCCACAGGGTTTGGAAATAAATCTGTCTAAAGAATTGATAAATGTAAGGCCTCCTGGGCCAGTTTCTTCGCAGGTTCGGCCCTAAAAAATACAAAACAGGTTACTGAAGGTAAGCACTTGGAAGAAACTAGGGGAGAGAGCATCGAATGTAGAACAGAGAGACAAGCAACAAAGCAACTTTGGAAACCAAGAGAAAATGGTAAAGTTAGGAATAAATTGGAGAAGGATTACACATACACAGTAGAATTCCCACCGGAGGAAGATAATGAATCAAGAAGCACCAAGACCAGAAAGGAAGATGAAGATTGTAGCAGCTTGGCTCTGGCAGTACATCAAACTCTCTCCCTCAAGAGAGCCAGAGAGGACAGCAACAATGAAGAGACTGGAAAGTGTGGTCCTCAGGAGAAAAAAATGAAATATGACCAGGAGTTGCCAATGATGAAGAACAATCATCTAGAGGAAGTAGCTGAAGATAAAATCATCAATGAGAAGGCTGGGGAGGCGGGCCAACACAAGCCCCTCAACCAGATATGTTAGTCATAAGCTGGAACTATCGTGGCTTAGCTTCAGCCATGACAGTGAGAGAATTGAAGCAGTTTTATTGTAAATAGAAGCCATCCATCTTGTTTCTGATGGAAACCAAAGCAAAAAAAGATAGGATAGAGAAAGCTAGAACCTCCTTAAATTTTGACACTGTTTTTTGTGTAGAAGTCTGTGGGCAATCAGGAGGCCTTGGTTTATTTTGGAAAAAAGATGTTGAATTGGAAATATATGAAAGTTGTTCTAATTATATTCACTCTTATACTAGATGTCTTAATGGTTTAAATGCTTGGGACTTTACTTTTGTTTATGGTAACCCTGACTTTACTAGCAGGAGATCACTATGGCAGAAACTAGCTAATTTGCAAACTAATGTACAGAATCCTTGGTGCTGTATAGGTGACTTCAATCAAGAATTGATCTTTTCAGAGGCTTCCTGAACTCTACTGAACTGATGGAAGTGGAATCTCAAGGCTGCAAGTTCACTTGGGTCAGCAACCCCAGAGAAGGAATTATGACGCGTGAAAAATTAGATAGGCTTGTGGCTAACTGGCCGTGGAGGCGGCTTCACCCTAATGCGATCATAACAGCAGTCCCAGCTACAAACTCAGATCACTGCCCGTTAATCCTGCTCACTAATCCTGCAGCTAGAAATAATGGGAAGGAATTCAAATATGAAGCATACTGGAGTGAACATGAGGAATGTAAAGAAGTGGTGCAAGAAGGGTGGGTAGAAGATGAAAGTTCTGAGGATTATTGGAAGCTCATAATTCAGAAATCCAAGAACTGTAACAAGGCTATAAAGAGATAGAGCTCCAGAACTTTTAAAAATTCTGAAAGTCTTCAAGATCAAGGCAAGGCTCTCTAGCATCCTTAGCAGAAGTAGGGAAACCATAGATCTTGATGAGGTAAAGTCACTTCAGAATCAGCTAAACAATCTCTGGAAACAAGAAGAAATGTTCTAGGGCCAGAGATCTAGATTAAGATGGCTGAGATGGGGGGATAAAAACTCAAAGTTCTTTCATGCAACAACAATCCAGAGGCGGTGCAGAAACAAAATTCAAAGAATCAAGGATGCTAACAATTCTTGGAGGGAGGGTCAAGAGAGTATAATGGGGGTTATTACATGTTACTTCCAGAATCTCTATAGCTTCGAAGGAGACAGACATATCTAGTGCTCTAACCAAAAAAAAAAAAAAAAATCAGTGACTGTGACTACACATTGCCAAGCCAACCCAATAGAGGTTGTTGTTCCAAGTTCTAACTTGTATGGAGTTTGAACAAATTGGGAACAAAAGAGAGAATTATTGTTGATGTCGTATTTTCAGAAGTCTTACATTTGATTCTTGTTAGGATTCCTTACAGAAAAGCAATATCCAAATACTAGACATACCCGACTTTAAAATGTGATAACCGCCCTTTCCTGTAAATTTAAGTTACAAGAAAAAAAGAATTATTTCAAGTGAGTCGACAGGCATGTTTAACACGTTCTTCCTGTAGGTTATTAAATATAAGAGTTGGTGGTGTAAGCGCTAATTTCACAAAAAAGATGGTGAATGGACAAAATCTTTAAAACATCCCCCACGTTGTTAGCCTCGGATGATTTACTGAGTTCACTCCCTTTAAACACCAGAAAATTAAAAATGTGAAATTGTGAACTGTTAAGTATGAAAGCATAAAATTCGAGAAGAGAGAGTCAGAGAGGGGGGAAATCGAACAGAACTAGCGGAGAATAATTACAATATTATAAGTAATGACTACCCATATTTTCTCACATATTTACACTAAGGCTAAGTTTGGTAAGTGGGTTACGGAGGCTTAAAAGTTAAGGAAATAAAATTTCATGAAGTCAGCTGTGTTTGGTAATACAGTAAAACAGAGGAAAAATTCAAGGGAGTAACATTTTCCCTCATTTTGGGGGTAAACGTTGCCCCCACCCAATGGTGGGTAACCAAGGGAAAAAAAATATTAGGCTTTCTTACAAATCTCTTGCTCCCACAACTCCCTGTGCTGCAATGAGATCGCACCACAAATCTCTGTCTCACAACTCTCTTGCTGCGCAACTCAGCGGCTATAGAAAAACGATGGCAACATAAGACAGCAACACACCGACTACAACAATGACGACGGTATTCTTCTTCTTCTCCATTGTTTAAAACTGATGGTTTCGAAGAGGAAAAACTGCAACGTTGTCGCCATTGTTGGTGATGGAGGTCATCAAGTATTTGAGAGATTTATACAATGATTTTGCAGAAAAAGCTGAGAATAAGAAGCCATTGAAACTGGCTCAAAAATGAGGCTTGCTCATAGCAATTGATACAACTGGGTGAATCGGTTAATATATGATTGAAAAATTCTTTCCATAGCAAGATCTGACTGGTTAAGTAGTAGTGAAGACGACGATACAAGTGAAGAACACAATTACTGCTTGGTTCATTTGGGGTGGGGTTGTGAAGAACTCAATTACTGCCCCTTGGTGGTTCGTTCTATGCGAGGGCTGTCTAGTGTGATTATTACTGACAACCAAACACAATAAAATCAGAATTTTTCTCCCCTTAAAATTTACAACGTCAAATATTTCTTCCTCCAATTTTTAAGCTAGTACCAAACGTAGCCTAATTGAACAAATAACCACATAAATAGAAGTACTAGGGTTGAAAGAAGGAAAAACCACTGCGCTCCCGAAAGCCTAACCCATCCCCTTGCTTTGGACGGAATACTTCTCCCTAACCAAAGCAAAAGTAAAAACACTGACATACCCCTGCGACATAAATAAAGGGTATGTAACTTTCTAAATGTATATTTTTTCTTTAAATTAAATAAAGTTAGCTATATGACAGGCAGCAAAAAAAATTATGGTGATTGCTGATTGGGGTAGCCTTTTTTTTTATCTTCATTGATTCACCAATGCATTGTTTCCCTCTAAGCGAAAACAAAGCTGCAGGACAACGCCATCAAACAAAGAGCTGCTTGTTCCTCCTCCCCTAACTTCCTCCTCTGTTTCTTCACAGCTGGGGCTGATGGTAGCCGCTGCAACAAAACCTCCTCACCTAAAGCCATTAACCTCATTTTCAAAGACTCCCTCAGATCGGTGCCACCAACACCGTCCGTTTTAACAGAGGAAGTGGCACTAGAGGAGGTGGCGCTGGCCGTCGTGCCAGTGCTTGTGCCATTTGCTGCACCGCCACCACCCCGACTTTGTGTTCTCTCTCTTTTTCTCTCCTGTCCTTTGTTGTTCAATCCCTCCGGAGAAACCCTTCTCTTCCGGTATCGAATCCCGCAAGCGTTGCACAGGGTCTGCATCGGAGAAAGAAGTTAATGAAATTCACATATCTAAATCAATCGCAAAAAGGGAAAGCCAACGGCATCAAATTGATTTAAGGGGGTAGAACAGTAAAAGGAGGTGAGAGCAAACAAAATTTAGCACAAAAAGGTACGATCATAAAGCAATTAACAACAATCAACCCCCCCCCTTTTAATCAATACACAATCCAGATCAATAAAGCACTGAAAAAAATAACTTGAGCAACTAAGGAAAAATTTTAAGATCACAAGGGTCTGAATTTTTTTCTAATAGCAGCGATTTGCATGATTCCCACGAACAAACAGTCAAAATTAGAGATTTCTGAAAAAATATTTTTTTAAGTTTATTTAAATAAAAAAAACATAAATATTTTATTTATATTAAAAAAACTAAAAAATATATTTAAATATAAAAATAATACATTATAATATATAAAATATAATTAAATTTATTAACATAATAATAATATTATAATTTTTAAATATGTCATGATAAAAATATTATAAAAAATAAAACGTATATTAATAAAAATATATTTAATTATATATAAAAAGATTTAATAATATATTATTAATATTATTTTATATTATTTTTTTAAATAATATAATTATTAAAATTAAATTTTAATTTAAAATATTAAAATATAATAATAAAAAATTACATGTATAAAATAAAATTTACAAAACTGTCTTCAAAAAATATAAAATATATTTTTTTATAAAAATAAAAAATATTTTTATCATAAAATTATATTAAAAATTATTTTTTTTATTTTTTTAAAATTAAAAATCACTAATTTTTTAAAAAATAATAAATAAACTTTTTAAACTTTTTTTTTAAAAAATTTTATTCAAACATATTTATAAATGTATAAAAATATTTTTTTAAAAATAAAAATACTTTTTTAAAAAATAAATCTATTCAAATGCACTTATCCAAACGCACTCAGTAACCAAGTCGGAATTCTTCAAACAGTGGAGGTAACGGAGACCCTTAAGAAGGAGGACACAGTGAAACTGATAGGATAGTTGGTATTTGCATGAAAAAGGCGAAATTGGTGAACAAGAGAAGTGAAGAGAAATCACAAATTACAAGGGAATTGGTGGGGGGATCACCTTGGGCCCAGCTGGTCCTCCTCTCCAGAGTGGGGTCTTGGTGGTCTTGCAATCAGTGCAGCACTTCTTGTGCTCACTCAATCCCTCATAGGACCATTCCTGCATCACAATGATTCAACACACATGCACAGCATCGTCACCACAAATGCAACATCTATGCAAGCAGCAAGCTCATAATTGCCACAAGAGGCGACCTTTACCTTGAAATCCATGATGACCATCGACCCACTTTACCAAACACAGCTCAGAAGTAAGAATTGAATATTGATAGAAGAAGAGTGAAACGGCAATGTGGTAAGTATGAATGAATGAACAAAAATGAAAGAAACAGCAGTCACCGAACCACCGAAAAGGAAAATGGAGACAAAGTGGGTGTTGGTGATGAACCAGCTACATGAAGTGCGCCAGTGACCCGCATGCTGCAGAGTGAGTGAAGGGAGATGAATGGAAAAAAGAAGATGAACCGACACTGAATAAACGCCAAAACCCTAGGGCCGGCCGTCGCAATGACGGAAATGCCCCCATGGTTTCGTAAAATTTCAACCCGCCAAATTTCAGACTTTGGCGCCTCCACGTGTCCGAGCGACGTGTCTCTCTTTTCCCACCCACATAACATGGAAATTTCAAGACCCCTCTATCTTCCGATTGAAGCCTGTCCGGTCCTAGGTGAGTCCAGTCAGATTTCGTGACACCTCCGTCATCAATTATTATCTATCGAATATTAATATTACGGATACGACTTTGATCTCAGATCAATTAATACCAGCGTATGACCAATTAACATTAAAGTGCAATCATACCCTATTGGAATGAATAATCATTGGGATCTCCTTCAGATATGGCTCCCCCTCAATGCCTATATAAAGATGCCACTCATGTACGAATAACTAACCCAATTTTAAATCGTAAACCTGTTAAGTCTCTATTCTTTCTTAACCATGAGAGTATCTTTACAAATACCATTCATCGTTAATCCAGGCTTCAAGCATGATTCCGAGTTCATCAATCTCAGAGCTAACATTGACTCACCCCAAATTGAAGTCCAGGTATCAGCCTCCCTCAACATCTTGTTCAGAACAAAGCCTTTGTCTCTTATTTATGCTATCTCTTATTTATGCTAAAAGATAATATATCACCTCCAAATTTGCTTAACCCCTTTTTCACGGATTGGATCGATTTTGATTTCATCAAAGCAGCACCCAATTAGGTATAACCACATCCTAAAGATCAAGATCAGGTTTTGCTTTGATCAAGAAAAGAAAAACAAAATAAAATATTACAAAGAAGTGTTTGATTATACATGCGCTATGTGTAGTTTAATCATAAGAGATGAGATGGGAAAAGCATATTATTTTAATTTTGTTTTCTTTGCTATATTAAGCATAAAAAAGTATAATAAAAGCAAAAACATATCCAAAAAAAAATTGGAAGAATATGGCGCGGCTGTGTATCAGTGTATACTTTGGCTGACAGCATTGTAGCACTTGCCTCTTGACGCGAAGTGGTACTTAATATGCTATGGCACAAGAATTACACAGTAAACATTGGGTGTCGGTGACAAAGAACTCCTTCAATAATTTGAATTTTATCACACTGATTCAATGAACTGTATTGACAGCAAAGCATACCGATACCGCCCGTCTGTCTCTGAAATCAACCAACCCTACTGCTTTCCTTTACCCAGCATGAAAAGAAAATCCCTTGTGTTATAATAGCACTTCTCATTTATAATAGACAACTGATATACCGACATAATGACAAAAAATAAATATATTATTAAATTTCTATACATTCTGATTTAACTTAACTCTTAGCTGCTAATATTTTCTAGTTTTCTGTTCCACGTGTAGTAATTTGAATATCTCATGTATCAAGATAATTTTGTTAAAGAAAAATAAATACAAATTTTATTATACAAATACCTACCATAATAAATTATAAAATTAACTTATTATATTCAACACTTGTGTCTTTCTCGGCAACAGAAAAGTATCCACTACTGTCAAAATATTACACCGGACTTTTCAACTCAGCCGAAATTTATGCACTGCAATAACGCAAATGTAAATTTAAATTTAATAAAGTTTTAAGTGTATTATTATTGTTATTATTTTGATATGTATTATTATTATTATTTCACATTCTACTCCACATTCTAATTTTAATTAGAATAGAAAGCATTCACACCCATGTTTCTGGAATAGTGGAGATGAGAGAATTATGTGAAATAACACATCCAACTTTTGTATGGTTTCCGAACCGTTAACAGTTAATTATACTGTTTAATGAAGCGTACAAAACTTAGGGCATGATTAGTAAAACTTAATTTTTGAAAAAAAAATCATCTTTTTTCTCAAAAACTCTCGTAAAGATTTAAACACCAAGCTATGCAAATGATTTCTATTGGTATTGCACAAATAAAAATGCATATTAAAAAAAAAAAGAGGTGTCACTGGCTGAAATCTGGAAAGCATAGTTCGATCTGACGTTCTTCGGTTCCAACGACACAATAAAAGAAACAAAAATTAAAATTCCCTTGTTTCGTAGTTGAAAATTTAAGTAATAGTAATTAAAATTTCCTTAATAGGGCACTTACGTGGCTTGGGACTTGTCTTCCCCACCATTAAACCCTGGATATGAACTTGAACATGGACTGGAGACTTCAACCTTTGAAATCCGTCTCGAGATCTTCTTCAGGCTCTCAGCTACACCTGGGAGAAGGAGTACAACACTGGCAGACGTAAATGCTCTATGCAAACGTAAATCAAGAATCATTTTATGTGAATAATATTGAATAGGACTTAATTTTAATCTCTTCTCACTGTAACATATGATAGAGCCAAGAAAGGAGAGGCAAAAGAAGCCCACTGTGCAGCTATATATAACGTTTGAGAATACACAATAGTTGCAGCACGCTATTTTCTGTAGAGGTATGTCCCAAACCAAACTAAATAATACATAAAGAACCGGCACCTAGATAACATAATGAATAATTGAACTTCTGGGTAAACTTCGACAAAAACGCTTACAAGGGAAGGGGTAAAAGAAAAACTCCGACATTCCTTGTAACTATAACCAAGGACAAACAGTAGCATTTGGCATTTGCCAAAAAAAACCCACAATCATAACTGGCATTTACTGACTCCTATCTAGGACATATAACAGCGAAAAAATCACATGATACTTAACATCAATTGTATGGAATGATCACTCAGCAGAAAGTGATCTAGTATTCTCTACAGTGGCACAAAATTCAAGCCACAAGCCATCTGTCCCCATGACATGTAAAACCAGCCATTGCAAAAACTCAAGCCGGTCCCGCAACCCTCTATTTACCAGGCTGGACTTTGTAGGACCCACGGACAATGACAAGACATTGACTTGACCCCCGACTGTTGCCCCGTCGTACTGAAGGACGCTACTGATTAGACCAGCCAAAACTCCTGCAGTTAACAAAATTCCAAATAAAGCCTAAACATTTGGAAAAAACACAAAAGACGCAAACTGCCAAAACTTGAAAATTTCATTCAAGAATTTGCAGACAAACCAGAACAAAGACAAAAATAACAAAAGATTTTACCCCAGCAAAGCATGAATATCTTCTAATTAAAGTTGAATCCACCGGAAGGCACAGCAGGAAGCTCAGTGTTACCAAAGTTGAACCCTGATTGAGAAGCATCCCCTGGAGGCATGGTCTCATCTTCTTCCTCTAACCAGTATGTCTCAAGAATCTTCACTGCCTTTTCATAAATCTCTGTGTTGTCATGACTCTGGAGGTTCTCAATTTTCTCCAACCCCTCAGTATCATCAATCATTTGGGCATATAGATTCACGCCACCAGGATTGCCTGTATTTTTATCAGCTTCTCCTACCTTCAAGATGTTTTCAAGCCCTTCCAGACAAACTGTCACGATCCTAGGATCAGGACAGATTAGAAGATCACACAAGGGCTTAATACACCCTTGACTCACCAAGTACCTGTCAACCAGGGAAAAATAATTCATATCTTGCAAGACAAAAAGTGTTATAACACCAAAATAACCTCCTGGGGAGTAATACAAACACAAGCTTCTCCATACTTGATTTGTTCATGAGATCCACCAGATGTAGCATTTGAGATAGCCCAAGCAGCCTCTTTCTTGATATCAAACTCAGCATTTTGAAGCAGGTTGACCAAAGGGCCAATTATATTGGCCTCAATTACAGCCTGTTAATTTTGATATTGTTGCCATCAGAATGTAAAGATAGCATTATCAAATGTTAATTATCACAAAATGCATAAGTACAACACAATGAAGAGAGAAAAAACATATAACTAGACCTGAATCTGCTGTTTATTCCCAGCTGTGATGTTTGATATGGTCCAACATGCTTCCTTCTTGATGCTTTTTTTATAATTATTAGTCAACAGATTCAAAAGGCAAGGAAGAGCTTGATGGTTGATGATAAACTACACAGCAAAGCACCACATTAAGACAAACAGAAACCAGAAAATCAATCGTGGACAAGCTTGTTTCATGACTGAAACACATTGATTCCAAAATATAGATATAATTAGGTCATCTCAGCAGAAACCTATTGAGGTTGCACTTGAAATGGAATCTTACAAGAGCTAACTATCTTACACTCTAGTGAAAATCCATTTTCTAGACACAAAGAACTGATTAACATATCAGATGGCCTGGAAGCCATGTAACCAAATGGCCTAAGAAATTTCAGATATCAACAAAAGGTCACAAAATTTCATAAAGTGCTCAAAAGCAATGAGCATGTGACTGCAACAGAGAGAAAAATTAATGGAGACATTATGCTACAGGATTATTCATGTGTAAAACAAAAGGAAGATAAAAAGGATATTGCAAAAAATCAGCCATGCTATCGCTGTTTCCCTCAAAGCAGAACGGCAAAGTGACATACTGTACATAGCAAAAGAAGCACAAAAGACATTCCTGAACTTAATACCTGAGTCTGCATATCATCTCCAGTGACAATATTTCCAACCGTACGAAGAGCAGGAATTAGCACTGAAGGGGATGGGTGCCTGAACAGGAGTAGAAGAATATTTAGAATTTGACAGCAGAATGACACTGGGCGGATACATTCTTTACACAGCCATATTTGAGATGTAGAGTACTCACAGTAGAAGTTCAACAAGCCGGCCACAAACACCAGCTTCAATTACAGCTTGAATTTTGTCATTTGTACCATCAGAAAGATATGAAAGTGCCCAACAGGCATCAGTCAAAACCTCTTCATCATTTGAATGGATGAGACGAGCAAGAGCAGGAAGTGCAGGTTTAACCTGTAAAAAAAGAAAGTAAGATGCATGATTGGCGAAACAGAACACTTCAGCAACTAAGAATCAACCAATACTCAATAAAAGCACGACATAGTCAGGAAGACAAATACAGGCAGAACCAAGATGGAGCCAATGGATGGCCTTCCAAGGTTTTTTTTTTTCATTGGCTCCATGACTTAGAATTGCGGCTGCTACTTAGTCAATACTATAGCTTGTACATACAAGTACAATAGATAAAATTTGATTAACTGTAACTGCCACTCAAGAAGAACATAAGCACATACTGCAAATTTATATTCATTTCTATAGAAACACAAGAAAGATTTCAATCTTTCATTTTGCAGAAAATGAAGAAGAAAAATCTGAAGGATGCTGTTCATCAGATCACAAGACCAATTCAAAAAAAGTTTTCCAAAAAAAATGTAAGAATATTAATATTCTGATCTACAGGGTAGATACATGTACACTTGATTCAACAAGAAAATTCAAAAGAACATAAACATATGTCCCCCCTTCCTCCAGATCTCTGACAGCAACCAAATTTCAACCATGATTACCACTCAAGTAGCATTTAAACATGGCAGACAAGTATTACAACAGCAATTAGGAAAGTAAGGGTGAAAAATCAATTTCCCAAGACTTCATTATTGAGAGAGATTAAACCATGTATAGTTTTATAGTTTATACCTGATCAAAAGAAGGCTGTGGCTTGCCCCTGCAGAAGTTTGAAAGTGTCCAGGTAGCATTTCTGAGCATAGAAAGCTTGGCATGTTCATTCAACTGTGCCAACAGAGGAAGTAAAGCCCCATGACTGAGAACAAGATCACGGCATCTGGAAGAATCCCCAGCAACATTTCCTAATGCCCACACTGCCTGTGAGTCCACAAAACACAGGTGAAATGTTAAAATTTTTCAAAAGATATCGTGGTACAATGCTACTACAAGGTATTGTTGTCCTTCTTATGCTCTCTGCTACATGTTAATAAATAATAACACTCAGCGCTACATGTTCATAAATAATAACACTCAGCACAAGCATCAAGCCCACCCCCTGTCACAAGCGCAAGCAAATACAGAACAACATTGCACCCACCTACAAATAGCGTACCATCCAATTCCAAAATCAACATGAACAAACATGTTTTGTGGTCAAGACAAGAGCTATCCCTTTAATCTCAGAAATACTAAAAAATTAGGGCTGGATCCCCAATAAAAACATTTTCTTATCAATTTCCAGAAGTTTCTATTTTTTATTGGTAGATGAAGCTATGCTAAGGTATAAAAAAATATACCTGTTCACGGACATCATCACTAGGAGAAGCAAGAAGCTTTACAAAAATTGGGACAGCCCCGTGATCAATTACCACCTTGGTGTTTTCAGATGTTCCAGAAGCTATATTTGTCAAAGCCCAAGCTGCCTCAAACTGCAACATACATTAAACAATATCAGGGCAATATGTAACCAGAAGTAAGACACTAACTAAATAAACACGTGAAACAAGGCAGATAAAAACCTGCAGCTGTGGAAAGTCTTCCCTCATCAGAAATTCAACAAATCGAGAAACTACACCAGCTTGAATAACCTCCTCAATTGGTGGGCTACGTTCTGATAGACATAAACCAAGTTTACAAACAATCCTTTAAAATTTAGTAGACAATATATGAATTGCAGAGACCAATATCTAACCAATTGAAAGTAACTTCCGAAACTGAGTTGTTGCCTCAAGCTGCAGGTTATTATCATCAGTCCAAACACCTGCAACCATAGATGGTAGGTGTTCCAACTGCAGCAAGATAGAAATGAAACCATAATTCAGAAAGCTTTCCAACTTGACTTTGGTTCATGCAAATCTAAAATAAAAAGAAACCAAACCTTGTGGCATCATACCCTTGAGTACACAATGTCGGAAAAAGAAAAAGAAATGACAAATGAACTCAACCCATCTGCCCAAAGCCCAAAGGCATTACATGTTTCCACCTGTATTAAATCTCCTCCCTGTTCTCAATTCTTCATCCTAACATTAGTTCAGAATCTCTATATTTGTCTCACTTTTTGTAAAATAAGAGAATGAACGGCTTTATTGACGCTCTATGGAACACCCCAGATGAAACTTAATCTCAAAAATAGGAGTTATAATTGGACAATTAACCTAATCACCTAGTGAGATGGAGATTTTTATTATTAACTTCAAGCCAGACTAGGAATAAACAAGCTATGGATATAGTGTTTGATAAAACAAGTTATTAACAAAACGCGAACCTAGAAGATCATCCTCGCGGAGAACTGGCACTTACTAAATTGATTCAACAATCACGGTATGGTAAATACAAAATTCAACCAAGATTACACCCTAGTAATTCCTGATACTGATTTGTTAAGCTAAAAACAAATAGAAAATTGTTTTAAAAAAAGGTAGAGATCAGCAAAGTCGACCTTCTTCTCTACTAGAGTAGAGTGAATGGATGCAGGCAGCTGCTGAGCCTGGAGGCCCTCGCGCCTCTTCTTCTGCAAACTCTCTTCCCTACGGTTCTTTCGGATCTCGACCATGGTATCCTCTCGCCGTCGGCGACCTTCTTCAGCATCGACGGCCACCTTGTATCGATTCCGACGGACTTCGGTCCTGGAGTTGCTGGTAGGGCGATACGACATCGTGTCAGAATCAAAGGGAAGCAATCGTATGAAGAAGAAAGGGAGGGACCAAGCACTGAGTGCACTGGTTTATCGGATTTGGATTGGGTAACGAAACCGTAGGGTTTCAGAGAGAGCGAAACAGAGAGAATTTGGGGTTTTTTTCAGAGTTTAAAAAGACAACAGAAAGGGAAAGCTTTATATAGCACGGTCACCCCGGTGGAACGAGGAGCTGGGACAAAAGTGGACCTGGATCTTCTCACATTTGCGGAAATGCCACTGGTTCGAATTTGAACTTTGAAGATGAGGGAAATAGTTACTTTCATTGGAGGAGAACTGGAGAAGTCGCTGGGACTCGACTCGGTCACACTCGGAGTGGGACTGGTTTTTGTTAATGGTTGGAAAACGTCCCATTTGTAGTTCTCTTTAATAATCAGGTTAATGTTCTCTTAATTATTTAAAATAGAAAAATAGCTTTAAAATATTATTTAATATTTTAAAAATTCAAAAAACATTTGATAGTTTCTTTAAGTTATTCTATTAAATTTATTTTTAATTATAAAAATTTAAGTTGTCACTTAATCATGCATTATTTTTAAGAATAAAAAATTTTAATTTTAATTAATTTTCAATTTTTATACTATTATCTAATCATATATATATCATTAATAAAGTTTTATTTTTAAAATAATTATTATCATAATCAAATGTAGTAGTAATGCATGATTGAACATTTATAACATTGATTAAAATCAAACCCATATATTGCTATTAAGAGAGTAAAAGTAATTTTATAAACAAGCTATGGATGTAGTGTTTGCTACTAGGATCTAGGAGAGTATATTTAACCCCAAATATTGGCAATTTTTGCACTGCAGGTGCCAACATATAAAACTTTAATGGCAATATACCAGGAAAACGAATTAGGGTCACTTTGAACCAATAGAACTATTTCTCACATTGATCTTCGGAAACAATCTACATATTGTTTTTACAGAAAGAACCAACGGGATAAACAATCTCACATTGATTCTACAGATAGCAACCACAAATTGTACATAGATAACTTGACACTATGTACATGACCCCATCTTTAGGGGGGGTCTCTTCACTGCAGTTGACATTGAAGAAGGCAAACTTCAGGAAACACAGACAGAAAACTAATTCTAAGACAGAATATCCTAGAGTTTTTAGACATATTTTGGCTAGTAACCAAAAATAGGAGTCTAATAGTTATAGTAAAAACAGCTTTGCATTCCTTCTGACAGCTGCATTCCTTCTGACCGATATGACCCATTTTAGAGCAGTCCAAATCTTATACCACACTGCTTTGGGTTTCCCACTGCTTGATATATTCACAGTAGAATTGAATAAAGGAGAATGACACCTACATTCTGCTCCATCAGAAGAGCCAGAGTAAAAGCCATTTTCTTGCCCCCATGTTGTGCAAGGAAGACAACAATCTATGAATTGGATCTGTGAACTGTCATTCTCCGTTGAATAACCACCTTGCCAAACTGGCATATGTGATTCATTAAGGGGCCAAGTATCCCCTTCAATGTGCATTAGAGAGAAAAAATCACCTTCTGCAGAACTGTTTAGTGGCATTTCTGTTATGTCTGGCTGTGGATCAGCATAATATTGGCAACTACTTACTCCTTCATCAATATATGAAGTTGAGGTGAATGGTTGATCATAACCTGGCCATGTTTCTTGTTGACCTGCACATGACAAGTAAAAGCTTATAGGCAAAGTATTCAATAGGAAGAGCCGAAATGGGGGAAATGAGGACTAGAGCTATAACTAAGGCGAGTCACATACATGAGAAATAGGAAAGTTTTGAAGGCAGTGAATGACAGAAAGATTTGTGAAGTTCTCAGTGTTGTAATTGAATAAGGAACAAGCTTGATATTGTGGTACAAATCAATTATTGCATTATCTACCAAAATTTCCCCGGTTTTTGTTCATCCTGTTGGAATTTCTTCCAATATTAAAAATTTGGGAAGATATGCATCCCCTGTTTATTACTACTGGGAGGCCAGTGCACGAGGCTCCCACCATTGTGGGGTCTCAGAAGGGTCAAAGGTACCCAGCCTTATCCCATGAGCAAAGAGACTACAAGTAGAAAAAAGAAACAAATACCCTTTATGCTTGAATAACTCTGGCTATGTTGAACAAAACTGTTTATATGTTCTTCCTCACAACATATTAATAAATCTGCTGGTCAAAATGTTTGCACAGCTTAAGCTGTTCTCCCATTGTCCTAATGGTTAGATACTAAGCCCTTGTAGGTTCGAAGACTTGATGAGAGGTACATGATAAGAGAAAACAAAATGAAATAGCCGAAAATTATAATATCACACATACCTTGTTGTGCTGTTGAGATATTGGACTGTTGCAGACCTTGATTTGGAGCATCAGACTGATACTGCCCTTCTCTTAGAGATGCCAATGGTCTTAAGAAGCTCAATGATGTCTCATCAATTAATTTCAAACCATTCAAATTATTGTAAGCATGATGCTTCAATATTTCCACCAAATGCTGCAAATGGAAGAAGGGACCTGGTTAGTTCTAACCCAGAGGTATAATATGATATATAGATAAATATAAGACATGAACCACTAATTTAAAGAAACCAATGATAAGGCAGCAAAATTTTATTTAGAAAGCTATTTCATAGCCAATTTAGAATAGAATATGAATGCATACCTTCTCATTGGGGGAGAGAGTATCTAGAGAACAATAATTTTTCCCATCAAATGTCACTCCCACAAGAATGTAGACGGAATTGAAGAGCAGGCCTATTGGTTGTTCTGCTGTGTAATAGATGTAAGTCTTGTAATCATCTATCACACAAGCCTTAGCATGTCCAGTAATTGCTAGCCATGACTTCTTCGGGATATTGCCAACCTTCTACATCTCCAGAGCAAAAAATCAGATGAGCAGGCATATTTTATGTATGAATTTCATTAATTATTTACATATATGGCTAAGGAAGTGAAGAATGATTATTTACACAAAAGAAAAAAGGAAAAGAAAAGCAAACTTTTACCTCATATAATGAAGACGGGTTTGTTATGTATAACTGCAACAGATCCTTAACAGTGTGAATTCCGTGGAGAGATAGCCGCTTGTGGATTATTCCATCTTTGGCAATTTTCTCCAAACGCCATATATCATCATTTAAGGAAGGAGGATAGTGTTTCTTGTATGCTGAAATGACCAAATTACAAGTTAGTTTTGCAGTTCTCTAAATAGACAAAGATTATAGTGAAAAGTAAAAACCGATAAATACAAAAAATTTCAACAATGAAAACAACAGTTATGCCCATGTTGGTAGGAGAAAATGAGAAGCAGAAGTTGATTTTCAAAACTCACACTCTCCTCTGTTATCTTTGACAACAAAAGGTTCACTTCTCCCTCCCTTAATGTTTGCTCCACTGGAAATTGGTTGCACAACTTTTGCTCCTAACCTGAACTTTCTGCTTCTTATCCAGCTCGAGTTGTCAGTGAACATCATTTTAGTGATACAACCTACCCCATTTTTTAGAGTAATAAACCTATCTCCATTCAATAATGGCCCTTTGCCATCTCTTTCACGTAAGATATTGGCATTGAATTCATCGTCATTCCAATCCTCACTGCCATTGAAACCGAACTCACCATTGAGAGCACAGATCTCTATCTTTACAGAGGAGAGGGGACCATCATTGACAACGGACTGAGATCTAACATCGAATAAAGCAATCTGAACAGGTGTTTCATCCCCAGCTATTATCTTAGAGAGGGTGAAAATGGTATCAGGCAATTTATTGATAAAACACAACTGTAAGGGACAGGGTTTGGCTCCTCCAGATATGCCAGTCTGATTAACCTTTGCTCTGCAACAAATTTGGAAAGAAAAATATTAAACAACAAGTAATCAAATAATGGAGCAAATACTTGATGCAGTCAGAAAGAGAGTTAAGACCTTGCAAATGGGTGATCCCGGATTTTACGTTCCACCTCCTCTCGTATCTAGATGAGGAAGACACATGAATCAATCAACTGACACTTAAAATCAAATTTGAAAATGACAAAGGAGAGTTCAGAGTAGTAATTTGTCCATGCCCTTCCTCAAGACCTATTCATTCACAAAGATAATAGACTCATTCATTTCTTACCACTCTTCGCAGGAAAGGTTCCAAGTACAAATCAGGGTCATTCATCCACAGTCCGTTAATCACATTTCTAAGACCACTGCACAACAACCAGAATATCAAATTTTGGAGCTCACAGCCGAAAGCACCAAAATAAATAAACATTACATTTATAAATAACCAATACCTGACTGCTGCTTGTTTTGGATCACCATGTCTCCGTTTTGACTCCTGAATTGGAATTCGATGACGTCTGTCATTACCCTCATGCTCCTGGTGAGATTGCCTATTTGATACCATCCAAAGATTAGTAAAGAACAACGCACGGTTATCAGAAATCCCAATGATATAACTCAACTAAGTGTTAAGAAGAAAAACTGCAGCCAAAAGTGGTATATATAGAAAGAAACCGCTAGTTGACCAAATGCAGGAAGATGTTAGGAAGCCTCGTTCATATGCAGTGCACTAACCGTACACGTTAACTCCCCGGAAAGTATAAGTTTTGAAAAGAAAAACCATTTTCGATCCTATTAAAGTATTCAGAAGTCAGAACATAAAATAATCACTTTTTAATGATCTTAAAAGAGAATTTAGAATCCTCCTAAGCGGCATATGACAAGCGCCAAAGCAAGATCTCTTTCAAGAATGTTTGCTTTCATGAAATCGAACCTGGCATATTTAGTATAATAAAAAAGAAATAAATGAAAATAAAAATAAAAATGAAAAAGGGAATAGAAGGAAGTACTCATTTTTATGATATGTTTACTTTTTATATTTAGTATATTAAAATTAATCATAGAATAAAATAAAAAATAAAATAAAATGACTTACTTATATTATAAAATAAAAAATATTATTTTAAAAATATTTACTTATAGAAATTATTATATTTTTTATTACGAATTAATTATTCTTTATTTTTTATTATAAAATATTATTTTCTCAAATGAAAGGAATAGAAATCCTCAAAAGTTAGGTATTCCCTCTTATATGTTTAATTAAATATGAGAATAGGAATATCCTATTCACGTCTTCATTTTATTATTTTTCATTATAATAAACTAAACATGTTTTAAGGTCTATTTTTAAAGAAATCTGAATTCCTTTTACTCAAATCAACCTTCGTTAATAAAAATTTTAAAAAGATACAATAAAACTGTTTTGAGCATATTTCTGAATATTTGAAATTGAAGATAACTAGTTAACTTCTAGTCTTTGGAACAGCATTTTAGAAGCACGTTTGAGGCAAAAAAAAGTGCCTCATTATTTGTGTCATAATGTTTGGTAACTTTAAGACATAATTACTTTTTACTTAAAATTAAAATTTTTATAAAAATAATATTTTATTATTTTTGCGTTAAAACAAAAATTAATTAAAAAATTTGACATTTTAAATCTTAATATTTATTTCTTACAGTTTATTTTATTTTTTTTTACTATACCTAAACTCATATTTTTTTAGTTATACATTTAAAAGTAATTTTAATTAATACTATCCAAATAATATTTATATTATCAAAATTAATTCTCAAAAAAAAATTTAAAATATAAATTACTTTAATCTAAATACTTCTAACAAAACTTTAATTTATAAAATTAAATTTATTTAAAATTAAATTTACAAAATTTAATCTAAACTGACGCTAACTAACCGCGTCGTCGAGGAACCCACCAAATCTGTGATATGCCTTGTGAAGCTGAACATAGAGATTAGAAAGAGATTGACAGAAAGAGATTGTTGTGGGCGTGATTTGGGATCCAAACAAACATGCAAACGCGTTTAAGGTTGGTGGAAAGTGGAACTTGGAGTAACTGACGCCGTTTTTCTATAAGTACGCGTTTATAGGAGACACAATGACGACAAAGACAGGACTGTTAAGTTCAGAGACAGATAGACACTAAAAAAAATATGATAATTATGTTAAAAAAAAATAAACACAAATTAAATGGTATCGATAAATTATAAAGTCATTTTTTATATTTAATTTTTTCTATCTTTCTCGCATAAATTCTCTAATTATTTTACTAACCGAAGAATATCTCAATCGCAAGCCAACACATGCAGTAGTCACACTCAACCCCACGAAGCATTTCTTTTTCTTCTCTTTTATTATTGAGCCCAAAACTTTCCTGGTATATATAAGGTGCATTTCGAAGACAAAGAACAGATGCATTTCAACTGAAATTTCTGTCTCAAAAAGCTCATTTCCGAATTCATCACAAACATTAGAACGTACAATAATCCAAAGTTTCTGTCTCCCCACATGTGAGATTTTGTTGTTTCTCTGCAAAAAGGTCAAAGAAATGGTTTGGAAGATGAACTTGAATTCCTTCTTCAAAACTTTTTTTTGGGGGGGGTGGTTGTCGGGTTGATAGTCAATATTCTCGAGTCTAGAACAGCGTAAGTCAACGGCCAACAGGGGAGGAAAGCGCCGTCGTGGCGTTCGGAGCCAGTAATAGTTCTCCAGCTACAAATTTTCTACGGAAACTACTTTCCGGGAAAATTCCTTGCTGGGAAAATTGTGGGAACTTCCCAGTATTCAAAAATATGGAAATTTTTTTATTTTTTACTGTTGCGGCAAAGAGTTTCCCACCATAATTTTAATTGTTAGAAAATCTCAAGTTGAAACCATCTAGTCTTACTTACCTACTGAAACAAAATATTATTACTGTTATCTTGCCCAGTAATATCATTCAAATTCATCTAATATGAAGATTACTTATATACTGCGGCATAAGATATGTATCGTATAAAAATCTTAGTACTTACCACAAAAAAATAAAAATAAAATAAAATCTTAGTACTTTTCTTGCATTACTTACTGTACTCGTAAGTCATAACCAATAGTATACATGAAAGTTATCCTTTGTTGTGAAATCATAAACGATAAACCAATAACGATTGAGAAAAACAAAAATACTCAAACATATCTTTAAGCGAGTTACATGTATATTTTTTTAATAAAAAATTATTAAATACTTAAATTATATAATTTATAATAAATTATATAATTTATAACAATTAAAAATTTCATTTAATATTTTACCAAATTTAATTAGTAATTTAATTACGTGTGACATGTATGTGATCTATTAATAATTTTTTTTACTTTCTTTTAAAAAATCACTTATGAAATAAAAGAATTATATATTTTGAATTAGTATAAAGTTTGATTATATTATTACTTTAATAAGATACTTTAAAAATAAATTAAAAAATTATTAATAGGCTATATGCATATTACGTGTAATAAAATCATAAATTTAACAAAACATTTACAAGTTATATAATATAAGTATTTAACTGTTCTATTTTTTTAAAAGAGTTTACATATGATTCACTTAAAGTTAAAGATGTGGTTTCATAATTTTTTTAAAAAAAAGTTAATACCTATCGAATACATGTTGTTTGTACAAACACAAATTTCGTGTATTAATTACAAAAAAATGTGTACAAATTACAATTTGAATCTTTACATAGATCCAAGTTGAAATCTTTTCTTTTAGAATGTGCTCTTTAGTACTAGTCAAGACGATGTTGAAAAAGAGCGCATTTAGTGGCTTGATCTTGTGGTTATATTTAACTTGAATTTCTATCTTAAAGATTGCAGTTTGATCTTCATTAAACCTTGAATTTACTACATGCTATTGGAATTCTTGGAAGTACTCTCTAATACTATTCTCTGTCAAACTGGATGTTTTCAAAATCCAGACGGACTGGACCAACCATTTGAGAAAATTGTGAATCAATCATTTGAGTAGTCAAGACATATTTCCAAAATCGGAAATTTAAAAACTAGTGAATTAGTGCTTAACCAATGAAGATTTTCATATTTGAAATGATTTAACTTTTATTCCTTTTAGCATGTTTTAACCCAAAATGACGCTTCAAAATTTTCATTTTTTTTCTTTAATATTGTTTGGAAGTTTTATTATTTTATAATTGCAGTGTTATGTACCTTAATTATAATTTGTTGACTTTTGTATGTATATCCCAAGTGGGGACTAGGCTTACATCTAAGAATTTGAAGTGATAGTATTTTTTAGATAGTAAAATGCATTGTTTACAAAATTAATGATTTAAAATTTGATAAAACAAGTTCTTGTATTATAAATTAAGATTTTGTTAAAATCTTCATTATTAATTTTTTTATTAATAATTATTCATATCAATCATTTTAGAGGATCCAAATCCTACAACTAAGTGTTGAGATATTTTGTAAGAATTAAAGAAAACACTTTATTGTATGTATCATGAATCAATTAGGTTATATTAGAAATATATCTTAACTCTAGGATACTAAATGTTATTATATAAGAATTTAATTTTGATCTGTTGTTAATGTAAAACTTATTTACACTATCATTCAATTATATTTTGTAATATTATTAAAAGTGTTTGAGTTTTAGGTAACTGCTATTGAATTTAATTTTGATATACTATTAGTGTAAAATTGTCATCTAATTATGGGTTGGCAAATCATTAAAAAAATTAATTAAAATAATAACTATTTAAAAAATTAAGAATTAAATAACATACGATTGAATAATAGTGTAAAAATTTTTTACATTGATAGTGAATCACAATTAAATCTATTTTTATTATAAAATATTTTTAATAATTTGACAATATATAATTAGATGATAATATAAAACTTTTTATATTAACAGATATACATAGAACACTAACCTAACATAAATGGAAATATAATAAATGTTATTAAATAAGGACATTCAATATTAATTCAATTGACATGAAATTATTGTTATGTATTACTCTTCTTAATTGTTCTCATAATTTTAAAATATTAACACAATTCAGATAAAAATTTTTTAATAAAAATATTTAAAATTATTTTAAATAATTAAAAAAATATATAAACGTGTGGATCTTTTAAGAAGAATAACTAATATATATGTATGTAAAAAATTATAATTCAGCCTTAATTGAATTTAAAAACCATAAACTCGTACTTTCAACCATTTTAAGAACCGATTCAATTTTCCAAACACTATCTAATTATGCTAATCCTTTAAATTGAGTTAGATTATTTATAGGGAAATTGTAGACAGACTGGCCAAGAATAAGTTGGGTCCAAGTCACAGGCCCATGTAAACACAAGTCCAATGCAATTGCAAACACTAGTAATGACCCAAACAATTTATTTTCAAAAAAATGAAAGCAAAAACCCAAAATATAACATCATTTATTGGTCTAATTAAATTCGAGTGCCCACAATTTGATTGGTGACGAAGAACGTGTCCCGCAAGGATTAGAATTCTAGAACGAGTAGTGGAACCTATTGCCAATGCAATGCGTACGTTCATTGTTAGTGATAATGGCCTGTGATTTGTGAAAAAGAAGATTCCTTGATCGCAAATTCAAGGTTCTTGTGCTGTGCTGTGACGGTGAGGCTTGCAACTGCAATCTGCTGAGTAAACCACCATCACCGCCGCCATGGCCGTTACTCTGCCAGCTTTCCCAACGCCATCAACAGCGTCCTCCCTCTTCGCTTCCATCGACATGGGCTCCAATTCCTTCAAGCTGCTCGTCGTTCGCGCGGACCCGTCCGGCAGGTTCTTCCCCGTCGACCACAAGAAAGAGCCCGTCGTCCTCGGCCGAGACGCCGCTGCCACCCCATGCTCTATTTCCGCCCAATCTATGCTCCGCGCGCTCGAAGCTCTGGGCAAGTTCAAGAAGCTTTTGGATACCCACAACGTCGATCGCAGTCAAATCCGTTGCGTCGCCACCGCGGCGGTGCGCGAAGCCGACAACAGAAAGGAGTTCGTGGATTGCGTCAAGGACAAGATCGGAATGGAAGTTGATGTCTTGTCGGGCGAAGACGAAGCCCGGCTTGCCTACCTGGGCGTGCTTCAGTTCTTGCCGATTCACGACAAATTGGCTCTGATTGTGGACATTGGAGGCGGGTCTACTGAGTTTGTGATTGGGAAAGAGGGAAAAGCTGTTTTTGGCACTTCGTTGAAGCTGGGCCATGTTACTTTAACACAAAGGTTTCCAAATACGGATACGATTCCGCAGATGAGAGACCATATTAGGTCGGCTATTAACGAATCCGGGCTAGTTAGGTGGATTAAGGAGCATGGATTTGAGATAGCTGTTGGGTCTTCTGGAACAATTCGTGCAATCGATAAAGCGGTGTTTCGTGGGTACTCTTGTGATGGCGGTGTTAACGAGGCAGTGTTGGCTGGCGACAACAAAAGGGCTTGGAGTTTTACTAAAGGAGAATTAAGTGGCGTGGTTGGAAGGTTGTGTGTTGGAGGGAAGAAAGAGAGAGAAAGGAGAGATGGGTTTTTCAAGAGGCGTTCAGAATTTATTGTGGCCGGTGCAGTTTTACTGGACGAGATATTCGCCATGCTTGGAGTTGAGGAAATGCAGGCTTCTGGGTATTCCTTGGGGGAGGGCGTTATTGCAGAAACCTTGACCAAGGTGTACCCTTGTTGTTATGATTTGAACGCAAACGCGAGGTGGCAGTCTGTCATGCGGCTTGCGATTAGGTTTAATGGCAAAAAGAGGATGAGATCTGCTGCGCAATGCGCTGGTCTTGCCAAGGTCTATTGAACTTCGGTTTTGCTTCCAGACGTTACTGTGTATATTAGTTTGATAGCATCTGCATATTTTGTTCAATGCAATTTGATTTCCAATTCAAGAAACTGACCCAATATAAGAAATAATGAAATATGTTAATATATACTTATTTATTATATCATTATGACAGTCAATTGCTGCTCAACCTGGAATTATTTCTTCTCTAGATGACTGTTGCAGGAAATTTTTGAAGGCCTGAGAAAATGTAAGGATCTGGCTAGGAATGAAGATAAGCTTGCTTCCTTCTTGAATGAGAAGGAGCTTGAGTATCTTGAAGCTGCTAGCTTGCTTCACAATATTGGGCTTGTCACTGGTAAAAAGGGTTACCATAAACAGTCTTGTGATATTATTATGGTATTTTTTTTATCTTTTTTTTTTTTCTTATTTTCTAGGTTATTTAGCTCACTTAAATGGTTGCAAGCAAAATAAGAAAAAAATGATAGACGGGTATAAAAGAATAAGATATAGTTGTGTGTTTGAAAGTCCAAGGCAACTCTCTTAGGTGATGGAATAGTGGAATATAGATGAATACTACTCGTTCTCTTTCTGTTTAAATTATTTGGTGATCTTTTGTGCAGAATGGTGGCCATCTTTGTGGTTATAATGCTGAGGAGGTTAAGGTATGTTGTTTTTACATAATATGTGAAGCATGCTAGTCTCATATGTACTCTGTCCTTGCTCCTGGGCATGCATTCAGCTGTTGATAGGGTTAGGGTGTGCTTGGTTGAGTTGAAAATAGACAGCTGGAAAATTCATGAGTAAAAATTATTTTGCACTTGCTTGGTATAACAAAAATTTGGAATGGTTTAAACTTTAAAGTGAAGTGTAATCCATTTTCACTTTACCCAATAACTTTGGCCTCTCACTCCTATAGCATGAAATGTAAATGAGCTATATGATTTTCTACCATTTTTAACCCTCCACCAAGCGAGTAAATGAAATCCTTTCCATCCTAAATCATATTCGACCCATCCTTATTTTCCACCTTCCATGCCAAGCTTATACACCAGCTTCACACATTTCTGATGTTCCTTCCATATTAAGTATGCTTTATTGATTATTATTGAGTTGGTTTTTCAGTTAATTGCATTACTCACCAGGCATCAAAGGAAGAAATTTCCAAAATCTGATTCTTTCATGGAAATTGCCAAGGAGGTAGGTTTCTGTCTGTATGTGGTGGGTCATTTTAATTTACTACATCATTGTAGATTATAGAACTCTTTTAATCCAGCTCTTTTTTTATACTTTTGATATTCAGGAGAATCAGAGATTCAGATATCTATGTGCAATATTACGTATAACTGTGGCATTGCAGCAGCATGGCTCCCTGAAATCTCAGGTACTGGATCTTTTGTATTCTTCTACTGATTTCTACTAGTAGTCTTAGTCAGTTTTAGAGTAGCTAGCCTGATTTTGTCATCATATATTAATTAAATGGAGCTTAACTGGTCAGCTTTTTCAAATCTGCATGGCAATTATTCATCCATCAAAATTTGCCTTGACCTTTACATCTTTTTGTTGGAAACTACAAAATGGTAAGCTGAAAATTTTGAACAAATGATCATCTTCTCTCTTGCTATTTATCTCTAAGCGCATGTGTGGGTGCCCTCACATTTGTAGCTTTTTGAAAAGTGCTAAAACTTGATAAAATTTATTTTTTTTTCTGAAGTAAAAACACAAAATCTTCTCTCAAATAAATGAATCCTATATGGAGCTTTATGTTGTGGTTGAGAGCTGCTTTATGCCAGTGTTTTTATTTTATTTTTTGGGACCTGAATGGTGATTTTTTTGCTGTATTTAAAGATGTGTTTAATGATTTCTTTTATCAAGCATGCTTCTTAAACTCTTTTCCAGAAGCTGGTTCAACTAAAAGGAAAAAGAAAGAGAACGTGCACAAGTTAAACATCCAGCACATCAAATATATTTGTAGTTTCCTTCCTCCCTGCCACTCTTCCGATTCTTAATGTATTGACATTTTGAGGTTGTTGTCACTGGATATATGAAGATATTAATACAGAGCTTTGATAGTGTTCCTGATTAAGTGCGCATTGAGTTTTTCTTACTACCCTGTTACTGTTATTTTCTGCATCTGCTTCAATAACCTTGTGTAATGAATATTAAAGAATACATGTTAGAATATTGAATTATTTCATGTCAATATGACACCCAATACAGCTTATTACAAAACTAAATCTAGTAGGATGGCAGTTAGAGAAAATAACCAAAAAACCAATATTATTAGGTGACACTGACTCTGGTTTTTGCCTGGACTTTTTACAGGAAAGCAGTGATGTCAAGGATCAACATCTTCCTACTATTATACAACATATATAGTTGATAACTCAATTCCCGAACTAAGGCAGGAGACGCTTAATTTCAAAACAGTAATAATTCTAACTAATTTTTTTCATTAGAGTATGACTTTTGCAATGTATTTGAAATTGCTAATTCATCTTTATTTCCACTTATTTTTCATATACCTGTATGCTGTATGTTACGTTAGGGAGTTACTGGTTATAGTTTACTCAAGCACTCCAGAATCATTGAACGGACTGAGTTTACTTGTAAAAGGGTCTCTATGGCTCCTAATCTCTCACAGAAATGTGAGAATCACATGTTCATCTATGTCCTATGAGGCTAGAAGAAATACCATGCCTCGTAAGGAATAAGATTTCGCAGTAATATAGGATGCTAGGACTTGCATGCCTGTTTAACGTTATTGATAATCTGTTCAAGCTTTCAAGGTTCTGTATGATATATTCAACTGTGTTATGATTATGCAGGTGTTTGAACTATAATCATGGTTGCTCAAGAAGAAATTCAACAAAAGAAAACTGTATCCATCCAGCAGTCAGACAGACGCCTTACACCTTATGTAACATCTGAAATTATTGAGACGGTATCGGGGTTTCTTGCAGAAATGCACTCAGGAAATGTTTGGAGACAAATATGGAAACTCTTGTGTAATTTATTGAATTCACGAGCAAGACACGTCACTTTCTGTGATCCTTACCTGAGCATGCTTCCCCTTTCACATGGATATGTGACCATTGTGGATGGTGGTAGCAAGTAAGGAATTTCTGGGAGAAAGCTAAAGATTTGGGAAATAGGATTTTGATGAAATTTAGTAGCAGAGTTCATTTTCCCCATTAACATCTGGGCTTAATTCTCATAAAGCATGCTCTGCTTTATCCCGCGTGCTGCCCATCAACTGATAAATGAACCCAATAAGTAACTTGTGGTTCAGCTCTTTGAAGTGACCGTGCAGAAAGCTAACGGTTTGGTGGCCTGCTACTTCTCCTACAATTTGTTCTTTACAACTGTAATGAACTCCTTTGGTTTAACGTTTGGCCAATGAAGAATTGTGATTTGAAAACCGTGCAATCATGCGTGGCTTCAGTTTCCACGTACTTAGATTCACTCACATATGTTACACTACTCAGTTTTTGTCATGCCATTGAGTTATTATTGTTTTTAAATTTAATTACTGTATTTATTTTTTAAATACTTTCAAGTCAATATCCTGAAATCATAAACTAATCATGATTAACACAAAAAATAACGTGTAAGCAGCAGCCCTAGCAGTGTGGTAATTTTTGTTGGATGACTCTGTTCGACAACTACTTCGGAGCAGCAAAGCAATCCTTCACTTTCTGTGTTTTGTTAAAAAAAACATGGAGTTACGGTCGTGTACTTGTTTTGGGACTTGATTCTTCTAAAATAAGATTTTTATTTTAGAAAATAAAGTAAGTATTTATAATTATTGATAAAAAATTAATTATTAAAATTATAATAAAATATATTTATATTTATAATAAATTATAAAATTATTAAAATTTATTTTCTTAATTTTATAATCAATGATTATAAATGATATCCCCTAAATTTAAAGTCGATGGATGGGACTATCAAATAGATGAAAATAGAGGAGTAGATTGGCTGTGACTCTCTCTCTCGAGGGTGACATTTGGGATGGGACCCACCAAATATAAAGCCAATGAGTTTCTTTATCAGTGTCTGTTTCTTCGTAACTCTCTGTCTCGCGCCGCATGGAACATAGGAAGATAGCCGCAGTGAGATGGAACAACTGAACAAATCATTTTTTTTCTTTTTTTTTTTTTACCAATTGCCATTTACGGAAAAGATCTGGTGGACCAGCGACCATTGTAGCACAGTCCTTTTTAACTTTTTTAATTTTTAATTAACTAGCCTTCTCTTTGTTTTTTTTTTCTTCTTCATAATACTATGAATCCGTTTAAATACATTTGTTTAAAAAAATATTTCAACATATTTTTAAATATATTTAAATATATTTTTTAAAAAAAATAAAAAAATTAATTTATTTCTTTTTCTGAAAGATAATAATTTTAAATTTTAAAAAAAATAAAAAAATAAATTTTAATATAATTTTACGATAAAAATATATTTTATCTTTATTAAAATTATATTTTATATTTTTTTTATAAATTTTATTTACATAAACTTTCATAAATAATTTTATGAATTACATTTTAAATAATATAATTTTAATTTATTATATACTAATATCTTAAATTGAATTTTAATTTCAATGAGTATACCTTTTAGAGAAAATAAAATAAAATAATATTAACAACATATTATTAAGCCTTTAAGCATATAATTAAACATATTATTATTATCTTATATCTCATTTTTTATAACAATGTAATCATGACATACTTAAAAATCTCACCGTCTCTATTATACTAGCTTATTTAATCATATTTTACATATTATAACTCATTATATATTGTATTTGAATGTCTTTTTCAGTAATTTTAATATAAATTAAATATTTGTATTCTTTTTTTATTTAAATAAATTTAAATTTTTTATTATTATTTAAAAGTATTTTTTAAAAATATTATATTTAAATATAAAATTATTTTTTTTAAAAAATTATTAAAATAAAATATATAAAAAAATATTTTTTTTTAAAAAGCTTACGAAAGAGCCCTATATTTTGTTGACACAAAAATATATAGCAATGTGATCGGCAGGAGCCACGCACGAAAGAGTCGCAGCCTCTCGGGAGTGGCGCCGTGGCGGTGTGTGAGAGAAACAGAGTTAGAACTCTGCACCGGCACGCTGCAAGGTGCTAACTTTTCCATCAAATTGGTTCCAACTCCACTGGGTAAGACCCTTTTTCTTCTCTCATTCGTTTTTCCTCTCCCTTTCTTTTCCACAAGGGAACTCTCTATTGTCCAATGCATGGACCCTTTGCTTGGCTAGAAAAAAAACAAATTATATATATTCTAAAGGCCTGAAGGGAAAAGTAAGTCGACCTAAGTACTTCTTTTTATGGATTTTCGCTGTTTCTTCTTTCTTTTTCAATTTGTCTCCAAAGTGGATGGAACATGGTATTTCACAAATTCATTGAAATCTAAATTCTTATGTTGGTGTCTTTTACTGCAAATCAAACAATGCGAGAACATTGTACCTCCGCTAATAAAACAAAATTAGTGTAAGAATTTTTTTTTTATTTTTTTTTAGTGACATGTACGAGCAGTCTGCTTGTCTAAAGAATGTTTTGGAAGGACCCTGTATGCTATTTTTAGCGAGAATTTAGCGTGTCGGCGTCAAGCTGGTACACTCAGCAAATTGACTTGAAATTCTAACAATGAGAGATAGCTTAATCACGCATAATTCAGCGCTGGTGATTTTGATACCAGAGGCTAGTAGTTGCTTAAAAAGTCTAAGATTTATGTAAATAAAACTATTCTGCATAGTTCCCAGGGCCTCTGAATTTTGAGTAAAAAAATGTGAGCAAAGTGAGAATCTGTACTCCTAGTCCTACATATTGTATCCCCTTATATTTTCCTCGGTTGATCTCTGTTTGACTAAAGATTTAAAGGGTGTAAGTTTGCAAGACTTTTTAAGCTTTATGTTTCAAGAGCGATTTTGCAGCAATTTTACCTGTTTAAGTCACCAACATGATAGTGTGAGGCCACTTATACAATGTAATAACAACAGCCATAACATTATTGTTCTTTATAAAAATAGCAAGAATGTTGGTACCAATTTCGTGTTACGCATCACAGGTCAACTGGTTATTGTTGTATTAGAGTTCTGATTGTGTATTCCGGCAGTTCATCTTGAATGTTTATCTCATCTTAGATATTTTTACTTCTTTGAGTAAAGTTGGTGTTACTTACATAGACGAGCCATTTATTTGAAAGTAAGCTTTAGAGCTGAGTTGGTCTGATGAATTTATGGAATCAAGAATCATGGTATGCGTATAATACAGGCCTGCAACTTGCCATCCTCAAGAATAATTGTTATCTTGTTATCTAATGTTGCTGCTCTGATTACAGTTTTTACCAGGGATGGGTTTGGAGGAGAATGTAGCAGTGATAGACAACAAAATGGACCATACTTGCCAAATGTTGACCTTATGCACACATGCTTTTTATGATTTAACGCATGTCTCTCCAGTGGTATTTCTATACCTGCTGAAAGAATGTTATTTCTATGGTATGATTTCTTCTCCTTGCAATGCTAATATTTGTTGTCTGCAAGGGGATATGATGATGAGTGCTAAGTGTTTGCTGTAATGTTTCAATTAATATTTCTGATAAATTTATTTTTCATGAAGTTAACATGATCCACATAGACAGGCAGACATCAGTCTTTGTTGTCTGGAAATTTGTAGTCCACTTATCTCTGCTTTCATGGTTAACATATGCTCTAGGAGAGCTGAATCTCTGACACCTGACACTGGTTCTTGAGGCATGTCTCAAATATCCCAATGTGCAATAATTGATTGATTGTTGCTGCAATTGTTTTCCATTTTGAGAATTTTGAATTTTTTAGTTCAAGTCTTTCCCTCACGTCCCACGTCCCAAGAGATTGATTGTCATCTAATGTTTTTCTAAAATCTCACTCATCCCCTTGTGTTATGAAATTTATGTTGAATGAAAAATTGGAATAATCATCATTATTAGTTATATAGTGTCCTCAAACTAGTTTTTTGTGAACATTTCAATGCTTTGATATGTGATGTCCTCTTTAAATGTCATTGTCCATTTGTCACAATTTCTTAGGATGGAAAAGTGATTTTGGAATCAATTATCACTTTTCAGGTGTCTTGAAAAATTTGCTGAAAGTGATATTGAACTGTTACGAAAGCAGAAATTCTGTAACTTACAGTCCTTTGGAATTTTAATTTTTTATCATCTCTGATAAAGAAGTCCTTGATAAAGTTAGTAAGCTATTCTTTTGAATAAGTCAGCAGACTTCTTTTTAAGAAGTTTAATGTTCTACAATCAATAATAAGTTAGCAAACTTTCTTGTTGCAATGGAAATTAAAGATTTATTCATTATATTTTATGTGGTTCTTCTTAGCTACATGCATCTTGTTTCTTATCTTTTCAATGTTGTTTCTCTTCAAATGACATTGCATAGGCACGCGTAAGGCAACAGCAAAGTTCCGAGCCCTTCAACATCAAGTATATCTTGTGCTACATAATGATCCAAAACCTGGACCGGCAACTTTTGTTGTTCAATGCTTGTACTTGTCTCCTTTAGTTGAAGATCAAACTCAAGGCTTTACTCATTTGATTATATCTGCTCTTCGCCGCTTCCTGAAAAGAGCAACCACCTTAGAAGACTCCTTGGAAGTGAAAGATGTGGCTGCCCATCTATTCCTTGATATTATTAGGGGCCAGATCTATCATGATGAAAAAATAGTTGTGAAAATACTGGAGATTTTTGATGTAAAACTAACAAATATTGAGAAAGCAATGTCAGTGTGCCAAATGAAAGAAACGGATGGTTTAAGTTGTGGCACAGCAAGAGAATTTGTTGAGCAGTATATTTTTGAATTGGTAGAATCACAGTTGTACATGACAGCTGTCACTCTAATAGAGCACTTCTCTATCCGCCAGTCTGGTCAGTCTTTTCTCCTTAGCATGATACAGAGTAATCAATTCAAAGCAGCAGAGAAGTGGGCAACATTTATGGGGAAGCCAATGTTATCCACACTTGTTGAGGAGTACATTGAGAGGAACATGCTAAAGGATGCCTATGAGACTATAAAGAAAAATAATCTAAAGCAGGATTTTCTAGATGTATACCAGAAGTGTAAAGAAAGGCAATTGACTTATACTTGTGAACATGGGGTCGATTTTCTCTTCATTTTTCCCCTAGTTCTATTTGATTTGTTCAAAGCATCTTGAATCCAACTCCCCCTTCCCTCTTTCCTTTTTTAAATTTTTATTTGCAAGATACCTTGTTGATTTGCAGCTCACTAAAGAGGTTAGCAGAAAAAGGATGTTGGGATGTTGCTGAGGAAAGAACAAACAATGATAGACAGCTTATTGAATATTTGGTTAGTAGTTATTTTCATCTTTGCATAATGATTGCCATTCTATGTTTGCATACTCTGAGTTGTGTAGGCCTACGCTGCTGGAGACTGTGTCGAGTAGCAGAGCTTTCCTTTTTAAACTATTTCCTTTACAGTCTTCTTGTGGTGCATGGTGTTACCATTTCATTAATGCTAATGTGAACTTGAATTTGGATTGCTTTGATCTGTTCATTTTGTTGTTAACAAATAACATGTAGACAACCTGTTTCTCATTCCCCTTTAGTTGCATGTTGTTTTCAGCAGTCCTTGTTGGATAACCTTCACATGTATCTTCATTAGCCAAAATTTCTTTTTTATTTTATTTTATTGACTTTGTTAGCTTTTTTATTTGTCTAATTATTCAACATCAAAACCAGAACAAACATTTCATCCCTGTTTTTCTATTTTCTTCAGATTCAGTCGATAATTTAGGCCATGTCACTTTTCAGTGCTGCAAAATCTGTATAAAGATTGAGTTTATCTTCTAAAATAAATCTTGGATGACCTATACATTCTTAAAAATTAGTTTTGAAAGGATAACATTATTTCTCAGTAATTTTTGAGAGTTGCTAAACTGTTGCTAGCCTGTAGATGATAATTGAACCCAATGCATACAATCAAGGGGTTTCAGATGGTAGAGCTATATTTGGTTGTTATAGACTCATGGGGGGGTTTAAAATTACGAGGCAAGGGATTGCCTCCCTAGGATATGTGATTGATTTTTTTCACCAGCTTTCTAAACATGTATTATTGGTACATAGGCAGCCTATGCATCAATTTTAGCTTGGTTAATAGGTACTATCTGATGTTGCTGCTATTAGAATTGCTTAGGGTGGATATATACATATTAAAGGAAAGCTGTAAAAATCTTAAAATTGAAGATAGGGAGGTTGATGCTGTCTCTTCCTGAGCCCATTCTGTCCAGTTTTGAGTTTGCTTGAACAGTGTGCACTGCAGTGCCCAGGCATTATTAATGCATCAGATGATCACTCGAAAATTGTGATAGATTTCTCTTAAAAAGGATATGGAGCATATGCATATAAGCAAAGTAGTACTCTGGTTCTGTGTTCTGTTGAAATGGAGGTGTAATAAGAGTTGTCAATGTTCTGTTGATTTTTTCTTGACAGTTTCTTAGCCCTTATAGCCCCAGTAAACCTTAAAATATGTATGCTATAATCTTTTAATTTTATATGTTCAAGGTTTATTTGGCATTGGAAGCTGGTTACATCGAGAAAGTTGATGAACTGTGTGATCGGTACTCCCTAGACAGGTTTTTGGATATCAAAGGTAAGCAAATTCAATTGTGACCAATGAAAATTAGTAAAGAAGGAGAAAAAAAACGCACTCTAATTAACACAAAGATTTGGTATCCATTAAGATTGTTAGTTGCTTATTCTTCTTTTGCCTCAAGTAGTTCTTTTTTTCCCCAGTCTGATTTTCCATTTTGTTCCTGTGTCTTAACGGAATTATTTCTGTTTATTATTGCATTTGTTATCAGCCTGACTACATTGAGCAGGAATGCATCATAAAAATGGTTGTCTCCTGCTCTTAGGTGCAACCTCTAATTTTGTTGTGCATAGATGCATGTGCATCCAGACAGCATGTAGGCCTAGTTACTCCCAAACACAGCTGATACAACACAACACGCAAAAAATGTGAGCTTGGATTTGTTGTCCTTGTCTCTTCACAAGACGAGGAAGAACTTCATTTTTTGTGATTATGTGCCCTTCTTTATGCCTCTCAATGAATAAACTTTGGGAATACCTCGTAGTATTAGGAATGTTGGAAAACACCAGAGTTTGAATTATAGTTGAATTTGCTAGCCTTCTTCAAAGCACTTCCTTAATGCAAATTAAAATAGCATACAAATCCATGCACTATCCTATTATAGTCCCATTTCTTTTTGGCAATATATATATATATATATATAACTCGGCGAACTATTTCATTTCCTTTCTGAAATGGAATATGTTCTTGGATTTAAAAAAGAATTCATTAAGAGAAAAGAGTACAAAGAGAAGGATAATAAATCCTCCTAATGCAACTGAGAAAGAAAAACAAAACAAAAGAAACCAAAGAAAAATACATTAGCTCAAAAGAGATTTGGAAGAAAAAAAAAAAAGAGCTCTCCAATCCCTTTGTAATTCAGTAAGACAAACCTTCTAATAAACCATGTGCTGACTCCCAGTTGGAAGCCAAGAAAACCAATCTGTCCCACAAAAGATGAGGGAAGACACTTTTGATTAACTCTTGCATCATGCTTCATCCATAGATGCCATAACCGAGCAAAAAGAGTGCAAACGAATGAAATTTTCACTCCTTACTGCTGAGGCTTCTGAAATGGATATACAGAAATGGTAGTCTCATTCTTTCCTTCCCGCATATGAAAATTGATAATTTTCTCGATGTTATTACCATTTTGTTTAACCCACTTAATTGTTACATAGAGTGTCTATTATCTGCACTTTTATCCTCAGATGATAAACACAACAATGCTTTATGTCTTGTAGTACCTGAAACAAGTATTCAACGAGGGCGTTATTTGCATCTTGATGAACTTTTCGTTGAAGACATCATTTGGGTTGATGAAGTTGAAGGTTTGCTTAATGCAACAAGTCATATTGAGGGTTTTAAAGTTGTAGGTGTTGATTGTGAATGGAAACCTAATTATGTAAAAGGCAGCAAGCCAAACAAGGTAATTTAAAATGATCTTCCTGATGGATTAATATTTCTCCATACATCATAGATTATGTTTATTTAACTTGTATAAAATTATAGGGTTCCAGCCTTCCAAGCTATGAGATGTTATTTCCAATCAGAAGCTAACTCTTGATTCTTCTGTTTTTCTTTTTCTTTTTGGGTTTCCGTGTTTCAGGTTTCTATCATGCAAGTTGCTTCTGAAAAGATGGTTTTCATCTTTGATCTGATAAAGTTACATAAAGAAGTGCCTGACATTTTAGACGACTGTGTAACCCGCATATTGCTGTCACCTAGAATTTTGAAACTTGGTATGACGAATTTTAAATGCATTATTCATGTGGATATATCGGCAAAATATCTATTCTTAGTAAGACTGATCCCTTTTATGCTATGATTATTTTAACTTGAATGAGAATGCTGCTATTGATGGGATTTAATTAGTACCTTTTTAAGCTTTATTGTAAGGGAACATGCTCGGACAGATGAAGCACACTAGATGTGTTTTGTTAGTCCAAACTAGTAACCGATGTTGCTCTGTGGCTTGTATTTTCAGGGTATAATTTCCAATGTGATATAAAGCAACTTGCTCACTCATATGAAGAGTTGAAATGTTTCAAGAACTATGAACTGTTGTTGGATATCCAGAATATTTTTAAAGAATCTCGGGGTGGTTTGGCTGGGCTTGCAGAGGTACTTTATACATGAATGTCCTTTTAGCGTCTGAAATTATAGAGTGATTATAAATTTTGATCAAAGCCCCCTGGTTTTTCTGTGTTAGCTTATTTTGACAAAACTCTCGTGTGTCTACTGATAAATCAGAAAATGCTGGGAGCTGGTTTAAATAAGACAAGACGAAACAGCAACTGGGAGCAACGACCTTTAACTAAAAATCAAGTAATTCTTCTTTGTTATTCCTTAACGCCCTCCATATGCATGACTTAATACAACTTCTCTGATAATGCATTGAAATGAGGGTTGGGGTTTATGTTTCTTTGACATTTGCTTTGGTACCTCAAGTTTTCTTTCTGTATGCATGTTGCAATCCCTTAATACTCTTTTCTTTTTCATTTATTTTGTGGGGTGGGGGTGAGTAAATACAATTTAAGAGAGGAAACCAAGAGCTTTTTAGTTTTATTTTTGTGATAGTGGATTGAATGGTTTCCAAATTATGCTGTTTATACGATTTTTAAGGAACTTATGATAGCCATAACAAAGTGTAAGGTTAAGACATGACTGATAATAATGAGTGCATTTGTCTGAACCAAGTCATTCAATAATCTAAAGCAGTACTATCTATGCAGCTAGAATATGCTGCCCTGGATGCTGTTGTACTTGTTCACTTATTCCGTCATCTTCCTGGTCAAGGACAAGATAAATTTGAGTGGAAGTCTTACATTGTAAGTGACAATGCCCTTTTTCTGCTTGGGAAATTGTCGGCCACCAGACCACCTGTCCTTTGTTACAGCTTCTGTTACCGTCGTATGCATGTGTAGTTGATAACTTTTACTGTTTTTAACTGCCATACAGGTTTCTCATACGGAAAACACAAAGAAATCCAAGAAATATATACCTAAAGTTAAAAAAGAGAATGAAGTTGAGACCAACAAGCATTGATCCTGAACTTTCATTGTGCAGAGTTTTCTTTCGATTGCATTCAATTGTAGCCATTTGTAAAAATTATCAGAAAACATGACATGTACTTCTCCGTAGATATGTCCAGTTGATGAATACAGGTTTGCTAACACTTTTGTGACGAATATTTTATGTTTCTGTGGTTTCATCAAGTGGCAGACCAATGACCTGCACTCTGAAAGTTTTCTATATATGTCCCCTATGTAAGTCAGGAAAAATTTCTACTCAACTTCTATTAAAAAAAAAAGTGGATGCTACTTTCTTTGTTTTATTTTTTCCCTGATAAATATATAGGATTCAATTTCAGCCATATTTCGAAAATGACTCGGAAGAGAGAATGAACTACAATACTACTAACTCTTGCAATACTATGGTGGGCTCTGCAGTAAATTTGGTCTGTTGTTTTCTAAAACTGTGTTTCAATTTTGTTTTACAAAACTTTTTTAAAATTAGGAAAAGCTGAAACATAAAGAAACAGCCAAATTTACCGGCTGCTATGCTAGATGCTTGGAAGTTTGAAACCCAAAATAGACACAATATTAAAACATACCATCACTAAGTTGATGATATGATCTTGAGCTTGGAGACATTTATCGTTTCTTGATGGATAAATGGATTCTAGGAAGTAGGAACATTTATCTTTTCTTATTGTCATCGATATGGTTTGGAACATTGAGATTGAAGACAAAACTAAGACTTAAACAAATTGATATTCCTTGGATTCAGGAAATAGTATACATATATCTAACAAATATATAAACAATATATTTTTGTAAGGAAAATAACTTATAATTAACAATGAAATGTAATGGGATATACAAAAATGTTATTTTTACATCTTAATTTTATACTTCAAATGAGTAAGAGAGATAAAATTAATTATTTTTTTTTTACCTTTCTCTTTTTTTTCTTTCTTTTTATTATAAAAAGTAAGTGGACAGAGGAAAGTGCAAAAATAAAATATAAAAATAACATAACTATGAGATTATATATCATGACATTGATAATAATATAGGTGTCAGTAAAAACTTCTTCTCACTCTTTTAAAATAGCAAAAGTGAAGGGTTGCTTGCTAAATCAAACGGACTGATGCAATAAGTTCCAAGCCTGCCCGGATACATGTTCAAGAGTTCTACATGCATATCATTGTGTTTCAATATATTATAAAGCCCCCAACCCAATGTATTATAAAGCAAAAGTTATTTTAAATTTATTTCTTCCGGGTAAATTTTTTTTAATTTACTATTAGATGGATGTATACTTTGTCTTTTTTTTTTTCCCGTGTACACACTTGTCAATTTTCGTTGCTTCCAAAACACCATCACTATTTGATACCTTATGTAATGTAATATTTTCCCATATAATGAATTTGAATATCTAATATATAAACTCTAGAGTAAGATATGTTATTTTTTTAATTAAGAGTATTTTTATAAAAATATTTTTTAATTTTTATATATTTAATAATATAACTCATTTTTATTATACTAATATCGTATGAGTTAAGATATATTACTTTTTTAATCTTTAATTTTCTAACTTATGAAGCATAACCTAAAAAAAAAAAAACAGAATTACTACGACATCGTTTAACGAGGACATGCCTACGTCCCTGCTCCCTAACCTCGAGTTAACGGTTCTCTACTCTTGTCCGCTGTCTCCAAGCAGAAGCAAAAGCAAGAGGGCAGAATAGCGCGGGAAAGGGGAGCGTTGAATCGGAATGGGTAGCAGTAGCAGGAAGGATCAGGATCAGGATCTGGAGTTAGAGAAAGCTCGCTTAGTGAGCTTGGCCCTTGATTTTGGCTTCGATGAACACTCAGCCAACAAATGTTTGGATCGTCTTGTCGCTCTCTACGGTACCATTCTGATTCTGAGTTACAAAAAACCCATTTCCAATCCCTTTTTTTTCTATTCCCATCATTAATTATTCTCTGCCTTCTATTCTCTTCTGTGTTTTCACTTTTCTGTCCCCTTTACTTTGCTCTGTAACGCCCAAAGTGAAAACAACTTCTGAATCCAGTTTTGTTTCAAACATACTTGAAAATTTCCTTGAAAATTACAACTTCTCATTGTTAGATGTTATGGGCCTTTCTGTTTCCCTTTTTTAACTCGAACTTCAAGGTAAATTTTGGCATAGTATGTAAAGGGGAATTTTTTTGCGATATATGCTGCACCTGCTAGTTATCGATGTAGGCAAAAGTCATTTTAATCCTCCCCTCTTCTTTTTTTCTTTTGATGTGTGTTTGACAAAAGGAGGGACGGTAAAGAAGAAGTAGATAAATCTGGAGGACTATTTAAAATAAAAAGAGGCAATTATTATAAAAATATGGGATGCCAAAATGCTACTATCGAAGCAGAAAGCTACAGCCATGTCTTATTAGCTTTCATATCAGAAATAATTTATGTTTTTCCATTGCAATGATCATGATCAGCAATGTTGCTTCACTGTCCCTATTTATCAACACTGTCATTTTTACATGTATTTTCCTTCATGGTTTTGTTAGGTGATGATGGTCGGGATTTTATCACTGTAGAGTACTGTGGTGATGATTTTCTTGCAGCTTTAGCTGAGTCAATGCAAGCTACCGAGGAATGGGATGATTTGCAGGCAATGGAATCACAAGCTTGTGGAACTTTGACTGACATGTTTGACAAAAGTGTTATCAGATGTGATGGTGCAGATAATGACATTTCAAGATGCTGCATCAATATAATTGAGGATTCGCCTGAACCTCAGAAACACCAGAAAGTGGTGGAGTTGGATTCTAGCGACAATGAGGATAGCGACTTTAGTATGTCAAGAGAAAACACTGAACCTCCTGGTTCCTATTTGAATGATCATGTATTTCTGGGTCATTATTCCCCAACAACTACGGTACGAACTAAGTAATTTGATTTGATGTGATCATCATTAACAGTTTCATTCATTGTCTTGTCACTACCATGCTGAAGTATTTATCGTTATACATGATCCTGAATTCAGTAAATTGCCTCTCATTGCTGTTACTGTATCCAATCAGAAGCCTTATGTGTTACTGGCACTAAAATTTCTTCCAGTTCAGATGATTTTCTTTAATCCCACCAGTGATATCAATAGCAGCTGGTATTTATTTGGGATTGGTAAGAGGCTTTCAGAGAGGGAAAAAAATCATATATGTAATCATCTTTGCCATATAATTCAATAGAATGCTGAATATGTGAAATTTAAATATAGGAATACAAACAGTGCATGAAAGAGATAGAAAGGAATACTGATGCCGAGGAGATAAAAAAATGCAAAGAGTGGAAAGAAGGCAGATAGTGAGTTTTCTAAAACTATATTTATTATTGATGTGTGTATATAATACTGAATTATTCAAATCTTTATGAAGAAGATTAAAGTAAAGCTATACATGAGCATGCATGCATGAGAATTACACTTACATGGATGGGAAACTATTATGGATCTGCTTATGTATGCTAATGCTTAAATGTCAGGCTTCTACAAAACCATTCATGAAGATTGAAGAAAATTGAAATATAATTAAATTTAATAAAATAAACAAATAGGAAAAAAGATATAATCCAAACTCAATATGGTAGTAATAAAAATTGCAATGAAAGTGTTTCTGATAATTGGAGCCTTGAGCTGTTTCCAAAACACTTAACTGGGATTTTCACCTGGCCTTCCTTGATGGCAGATCAACTGAAAATATTACATGGCTCTAAATATGGTTATATTTTGGATGGCTAGAATCATAGGTAAAAAATCCCATGGCTCTAAATGGTTGTTATAAGTTAGATTTTATGGTATTATAAAACTAAGTTGTAGATGAAAAATTGTACTAAAATAGTTAATTTATGTTATAGGATTGCAGAAGTGGCATCATTCGGGGCTCTGTTTCATCAACTTCCAGCAAAATACAATCCTCCTTAACGTCAAAGGATAAAAACAGTACTCTCACTTACGAAGAATTGCAGGCTCTAGATGATCTTGAATTGGCAAATGTTGTTATCTTTGGTAATAGGACATTTCGACCATTGCAGCATCAAGCATGTAAAGTAGCTTTGGCAAAGCAAGATTCTTTTATTCTTATGCCTACTGGGGGTGGTAAATCTCTTTGCTATCAGGTCCTTTCTTTCTCCTACCCTCCCCCCTTTTTTGCGGTATTCTCCTTACCAATTAATATGAATTTTCTTTGTATTGTTTTGAAGTAACTATCTGCCTCAGAAGCATTATGGCTACTAACCACTTAATATGTTTTGTTAACACTTATATTACATAAACTTTCTGCCAATCTTTCCTACAGATAGGTCCTATTGATCAAATAAAATTTTTGGAACGTTTGTATCTGGCTAGTCTGTTCGAAGAAAGTCAAGTTTACTTTTCTTAAATGTGTCCCCTTTTTCCTCACCTTCTTTTGGAGTTTTTTGAGTTCTTTTTCTTGATAATATTGTCAACAGAGGCTTTCCGCTTATAATTTATGAGTCAAAACTATGTCAATTAGCAAGCTTCAACTGTTAAACCTGATTCCATTCAATTGCCATTTGTGTCATTTGACATTTGCGAGGAGTTTGAAGTATCTGCTGGATATGTATAATTGAACAGTTTTTCATCATTGTTCGATCTCCATGTTTCCCTTGATTTTATAGCTTGTTAAATGAATTTGGTTCATGATAGTCCCTCTCTTTTTCATTGTTTGATGCTAGTTCCAAGCTGTTCTTTGTACCCAGTCTATGCTGATTGGTGGAATACTATTATATGTCATCTTATAATTTATATGCTTTTGAACATGTTTGTTTCATTTTATTTTGTGCTTACAGCTTCCAGCAACTCTTCAACCAGGTGTTACAGTAGTTGTATCTCCCTTACTTTCACTCATTCAGGATCAGATAATCACGCTAAACCTCAAGTTTGGAATACCGGCTACTTTTTTAAATTCTCAACAAACTGCTTCCCAAGCCGCTGCTGTCCTCCAAGAGCTAAGGCGGGATTGACTTCCTTGTCTATTCTTTGTCAACCATGTTCTGTTCTATAATTTGCCCATAAAAATAAGGGATGTGTATCCTTTAAAAAAATGCCTTTCAGATTACTGATCACTCTATTGTTTAAAATTTTCTTACGTTAGCTTTTTCTGGATCCAGAAAAGACAAACCATCATGCAAGCTCTTGTATGTAACACCTGAGAGAGTTGCTGGCAACCAATCATTTCTTGAGATTCTAAAATGCATGCATCATAAGGTAAATTTTTCTCGATTTGAGTGCATTTTCTGAAACCATTCTTACAGAGCATTAGATTATAAAAGATCTGATGAGCAAATGTGGTTGGTGCTCCCTCTTAAATCACAGGGACAGCTAGCAGGTTTTGTTGTTGATGAGGCACACTGTGTTAGGTACTCCTTATGCTTTTTGTGTACAATCTTAGTTTTTTTAATCAATGACTGCAATTGTAAGAAATTTTGGAGACATAACTTTGCCATTGATCATACCATTTTGAAGCAGCACTGCCCCATGTGCGTCTCATCTGACTGACTGACTGATTTCATAATATGAACAAGCCCCAAAATTTTAACTACTAATGGAGTGCCATTGTTCATAAGTTGTCATTTTGAATTAAGCTCTCATTGTGACCATTAAGATGTGAAATGAAGTGAATATTGACAAGTTGATTATGGTAACACACTTTGGATATGGTGAGAACACAAAATCAAAGGTAAGACCTTCAACCACCATTAAGATGTGAGATGAAGTGAATATTGACAGGTTGATTATGGTAACACACTTTGGATATGGTGAGAACACAAAAATCAAAGGTAAGACCTTCACCCATCTGGTTGAAGGTCTTGAAATCAAGCATGCCTTAGGATCAAAACTTTTCAAACTAAATGGATAAAATCTTTTTTTTTTTTAAAAAAGCAGAAAAAGAAAAAGAAAAACGTGTGAAAGTGGGTTAGCCAATGGTAACAATAAGGGTTAGTTTATTAATTCTGACAAATGACCTCTTTGAAGTAACTGGTATGCCATTACTTAGGCCGGAAGTCTATTCATATCATCTTTGTTTGTATTGTTTGATGCAGTTCTTGACTGCTTTAGGATATTAAATTGTTAAACTGAATATGAAATATTTTCTTATTTGGGAAATTTATCTGACTTCCACTACCAGAACAATAAATTGGTTTGATGAAAATGCTAATATTAAGATGTGCAGGCAGAAGTTAAACTGCCTGAGAAGTAAACGAACAGGCATGTTTCCACAGTGCAGGGGAAGGGGATTGTTGAAGCTTTGTGATTTTTGTTGTGTTATGTTACTACTTAATAAGAGATATCTAGCATTCATTACTTTTAAATTGAAAATTATACTTTCCAGTCAATGGGGACATGATTTCCGGCCTGATTATCGGGGATTAGGATCTCTTAAGCGAAACTTTCCAGATGTACCAGTCATGGCATTGACTGCCACCGCAACCCATTTGGTTCGTGAGGTAAATCAGAATATCAGATTAGTTCTATTGAGTCTTTTGTCCCAAAATTATTAGTGCCTTAAATTGGATTCTGTTTCAGGACATTTTAAATGCTTTAAAAATTCCCCATGCACTTGTTCTTGAAAGAAGCTTTGACAGACCGAATTTGAAGTATGAAGTGATTGTTAAGACAAAGGAGTCACTGAAGCAGCTGGGACAGTTACTAGTGGAGCGTTTCAGGAATCAGTGTGGAATTGTTTACTGCCTTTCAAAGAGTGAATGTGTCGAGGTCTCAAAATTTTTGAATGAGAAATGTAAGATTAAGACAGTATATTACCATGCTGGCTTGGCTGCCCGCCAGAGAGTTGCTGTTCAAAAGAAATGGCATGAAGGAGAGGTCCATATTGTATGTGCAACTATTGCTTTTGGAATGGGGATAGACAAACCTGATGTTGTAAGTTGAGATGAATTGTTTAAATTATTATGATAATGCTGTTATCATTCACAATTTTATGATTAACTTTGTTTAGGAATTTCACACTTTTTGAAAGAAATTAGTCCTCTTGTAAATAATTCTGATGGCTTGATATTCAGTATCTGTTATATAAACTGAATGGTCTATTATTGATTTTCTACATTCCTACTGATCACCAGTCTGATGACTAAGAAATGACATAGTAGGATCAAACTTCATGTATAGCATTTATCTAGTACCTTCATCTCAAACTCTTTTAACTTTTCGTTGGACAACTTCTCCAAGCCTTGTATTCATAGTGATCATCTTATCCATCCAGCCTAAGCACAAGTTGAAAGTATAAACCCAAAATCCATAATGGAACATTATAGATAAGATCTGCCTAATAAACTTAAATATAGAATACATTAGTGCAGCATTTGAATGGTTGGCTAGTGCAAATATAGCCACATTTAAGGTGTGTAAATGTTGTACAAATTGCTAGTTATTGAGCAATTCTAACTGCACTGAAAGTTGAAATTTTTTCTTAGTGGGATCTGAGTTTTACAGTTCTCTCACTTCTTTATTACTCAAATGATCCTTTTCTTGTCATGTTTTCAGCGCTTTGTCATCCACAATACAATGTCAAAATCAATTGAAAGCTATTATCAAGAATCAGGAAGGGCTGGAAGAGATAATCTTCCTGCAGTTTGCATTGCTCTATACCAGAAGAAGGATTTTAGTAGAGTTGTATGCATGATAAGAAATGGCCAAGGATATAAAAGGGAAAGTTTTAAGACAGCAATGGCTCAAGCCAAAAAGATGCAACAATACTGTGAGCTAAAGGTAAGCAAGCTCCCTTATAGTTCAACATATATTGTTTTTTTCTCTCTTTCTCTCACATGTAATGCAGAAAGACAGTTTATCTACAAGATGTTATATTTTATCTTTTATGTGAATGTTTAGGTTGAATGCCGGAGACAAACTTTACTCGAACACTTTGGAGAATCTTTTGACAGAAAAGCCTGCAAGTATGGATCTAACCCCTGTGATAACTGCCTCAAGACTGCATTATGAGTTGCTGCAGGTTCAATTTCAAGTCTGATATGGTAACCAACTTTATGGAGCAGTACCTTGTGCGTTTTAGAAAAATCAAAATCGCTTTCTAGGCCATATAATATATTAGATTTACTTTTTAAGGAACTAGGAGTGTTCCAAGGCAATATAAAACAAAAAAAAAAGTTGGTCCGAGATGTTTTACCAAAACTTGAAGAAAAAAATGAATCAAATTTAAACAAAAATTCTAATTCTGGCAAACTGTAAATAGCGAGCTATGGATTCTTTCTTGGCCATATAGATCTTGGTACCTTCAGTCTTTGGAGTCACCGTTGGTTTCTTCTCAGGCGTCGAAGTACAAGAACTGGTCACATAGGCCATAGCTCTTCCTCGAACAGCAGCTCTTCCTCGAAAACATAGAAGCTTCAAAACTTATCAGAAATTGAACTAATTTCTTTTTTAATGTGGAATGCATTTTTTTGTATGAGTGAAGTATCTTCACAAACATTATTGCGAGACTAATTTTTCGGACACAGTCGTTATTGGTCTTTAATTAGGAGGCTCTTTCAATAAGTTCTTACTCTAAAGTTTAAATTTTGGTATTCTCTTCGAGTGCGATGCCAAGTATGCTCCTGGTAATGGATTAGTGGAATTCTAGCTTTTTATAGCTTTAACTTGTGTTTTCCATGAACCCAATGCATTAAAAGGCATAATTCCTATTAATGCAGTCCTATTCATGCTACTTCCATGCACATTGAATCTCACATACAATCTGCTCGTGGCCAATTCTGATGTTATTGATTTAGAACCACGTAGGCATCGATGATCAATATCCATTAAAGTCCCTTCCACGTTCTTGAAAAAATGCATGCATTAATTTCTAAGCGAATCTTACATGTGAAGAGGGCAAATACGTGGATGTTTTATTGACTTTCACAAGTGCAGCACGCCGCAGACTTGCAGTGAACATAGATTAAATATGAAATATGAATCTAATCTAAGATTTACAAAGCATATAGTAGGTGAAATTATAAGAAGAATATATTGACATAAAAGCACGTGCAATGTAATCCCACGTAGTCCACGTCAAAAAAAAATGTAATCCCACGTAGTCCCCATATTTTATTCCTTGTTGTCGTCTTCCTAACAGTATGCACATTTTGAGTATGACGTCTTAACAGCTTATGTTTTCTGCCAATGTTCACCTACCCTTCCATATTATGATTTTGAATCAATCACTCACAATTTGCAGCTTGCTATAACGTGATGTTAGGCAAATTAATGACATATTACTTTAAAGACAAATATGACCATAAAAATCAGAAAGTCTATAAATGATGATTTTATGATTATCTTTTTAATCATCTTTATTTTATTAGAAATCCTGTTTATATATATATATTTTTTTTTTCTTTTCCTCAAGTCGTAAAGCCCTAGAAATTGTAGGGTTGACCTTCTGTTAAAATAAGAGTATTCTGTTTAGTAAAATAAATCTTTAGGCGATGCAATTTTTTTCTATATGTATTGAAAAATACTCACCTGAAGACTGAAGCTCACTTGAATTCAATTCCCCAATTGTAACCGTGACGAAAAAGTGTCCCCAATTGTATCCCAAATTTTCATCAGTACTAATAGTAAATATCCACGTGTCAAGAAAACAATGGGAACACGTTCAGAGTCACAGGAGAGATGAAAGGTTCATTAAATATATGCTATAAATAAATAAATAAATAAATAACAAGTGGAGACTCTGAGTCCTATATTAGATTTATAATAATTTATTCTTACCTACGTATTCCTCATCCACTTCAACTTTGAAACTTGAAATTTGCACAAGTACTAGTGTTGAACTAACTTTTTCTTTCTTCTCTATCTCACGATCTAATTGTCATAGTCAAGGTTATGTCATTTTAAATTTAAATGATCTTTATAAAAATATGATAGCGTAATATTATGCAAATTTTTTTGAATTAATACCCAAATAAGAGTAAATTTGCATATAAAAAAAAAGTTATGTTTTTCACTTTTTCTCTTTAACTTAACCTTTTGTTTTCTCTTTAACTTAACCTTTTGTTTATCTTTTTGTTTCTTTATATCCCCACAGTCACAATTCACAAGTGACATGAAACTTCCATTTTCTCTCTCTTGGCGCTGTTAGAGTCTCTCCTTTCTGCTCTTTCCAAGTTTTTACTCCGCAAACCAAGTACTGTCTTCTTCTTCTCTCCCCCACACAAGCGCACAGATTTTTTCTTAGTGAAAGAAAAGTTTTGGTTTTGACATGGTTGAAAAACCAAATTGGGTGAGATGAGATTGATGGATAAATAAAAGTGTTAGCTTTGGATAATGGGTGTTTGGCGAGATTGATGAAAATGACGCAAGAATTCGTCGTTTCTTTCCATGTTCAAGGACACCCTTTTAAAAGTTGATTTTTAGGACATGCATTGTGCTCGCCGGTTTTTTGTTTGCAAGAAGGAGTCTTGAAAATGGGGTGGTTCTTCTTCAGATGAAGGATTTCTTTTCTCAACTCAGGTAAGATTTCGATTGAATCAATTTATTATACTCTTTTGTATTTTGAAGTTCGCTGCTGACTCCTTGAAATATCCCATTACCCTCATCGTTCCTCACACCGCCTTAGTTATATTGTGGAATGGTTACTCTTGTTTGATTTAAATGTTAGTTGATTTTTTCAAGTCTTGTCTCAAGTGCTTGGAAATGCTCTTTTTATAATCCCCTCTCACAAATTCTCACAAACACACAGATTTGGGTTCTTGAGAGAATAATTATCACAAAGATCTCATTTAGCCTCACAACACTCTATATGTTGATGTTATTGTTACCTTGCCTCGTTCAACTGTGAGAGGAAAGTTTTTGCTTTGTAGATGATAATGGAGATTGAGAAAAGACGTTCCAAGGGAAGCTTCCTTAGCTTGTTTGATTGGAATCGGAAGTCTCAGAAGAAGCTGTTTTCTGAGAATCCTAACTTACTTGGTAATAGTTTGCTGTCTATCATATATTTGCATTGTTTTATTGTTCGGTATCTGTTATACTTACACTATTACCTTGCTTGCCATGTCCACCTATTGAAATCTTCTTCAATGCTTAAGTTATTCTCTCTAGTGTGTGTGATATACCTATTCTAACCATTTCTGCTTCATTAACTGTAGAAGTTTCAAAGCAAGGAAAGGAAAATGTGGAGAACATGCCAAAGTCACAGCTCAATAGGGTGTGAATCTGTTCCACCTTTCTCAGTCTACTTGTTATTAGTAACCGTTTCCTTTTTGTGCCTTTCATATTAATTTTCTTTTTTTGTTGGTTGATTATTACAATTGTTTCAGATAAAGGCTGAGGACAGTGGAGCAAGTCCAAGTAATGTTGCTAGTTGTGATTTTAACTGTGCCCTATCAATTGGTAGTGATGAAGGGTGTGGGACTAAAGCACTTGGATTAGTAGCCAGACTCATGGGTCTGGATTCATTGCCAGCTTCAACGGTCTCTGAGCTCTCCTCCACTTCATTATATGGCTCTAACTCTCTTGGATCTTCTCATTGTCACGAGGGTGCTCTTCATTCAGTGGCTGACTATGGCCTTGTGGACAACATAAACATGCCACTTAAGCTGAAGAAGTCTTCTGGGAATGCCATGGAATCAAAGGCACGGAAAGTGGAAAACCAGCCCATAAAGAGATTTCAAACTGAAATGTTGCCTCCAAAGTCAGCTAAACCCATCCCAGTTACTCACAATAAGCTGTTGTCTCCCATCAAGAGCCCTGGTTATATACCACATAAAAATGCAGGTTATATAATGGAGGCAGCTGCTAAGATAATTGAGGCAAGTCCCAAGCCATATATGAGGAACAGAATGTCATCAGTTGGGCCTTCTTCTGTTCCCTTGAGAATTCTTGATTTGAAAGAGAAACTGGAAGCTGCACAATATGCATCCGTGACTGAAAAGCCCGTGGATTTGCGCACTGCCAACCCTGTGAATGGCAAACCTAGTAAGAGGAGCAATAATTTTCATAAATGCACTCCAGCATTCAAGGGTTCAAGAGATTCAGAAAAAAATGGTTCTCACCATTTAGCGAGTAAAGGAAAACCGGTTTCACTTGCAATGCCAACCAAAGCCAAAGTTCAGAACAGAGAGACATTTACTTCGAGTGGTAATAGGGGATATATGAAGCAGAAAGAGCAGAATGAGATAAAATCAAACCAGTTCTCCAGAAGCCAGAAATCAATAACAGACCATGCCATGCAGCAGAGAACTTGTACAGGCCGGAATAGCAATGTTCTTGGGCAGAACAATCAAAAGCAGAATAGTGCAACCAACAAAGGCAAATCAACTTCAAAAATAGATTTCGATAAGCCAACAACACGAACATGGTCTTCAGAAAGTTCTACTGGAGCAAAGAAGCCAACACACAAGGGTGCTGTAAAAGCCAATATTGAGCCCAAAAGGTCAAGCACAAGGACAACTGATACCCAAAAGGAGTTTTCAGTGTCCAAAAGAAAGAGCATTTCCCAAAAGAAAAGGTATATCAGCAGGGATGTTCAGAATGAGGCAAGAGTTCCTGATAAAGCAGAAAATAATTATGAAAGTAAGTCCATAAAATGCAATATTACAACTGATGGAAGTATTGATCAGGATGCATTTAACATGAAAGAAAGCAATGATGTAATTTCGTTTACATTTACATCTCCCTTGAGGAGAAACATGCCTGCGTCACAGTCCTCTACTGAGCAAGTGACAGGAACAAGAAACAGAATTGATGTCAATTCTCTTGGTCATAGTGAAAAGCATTATCCCAAAAAAATATCATTATCTCCTCCCGGGTTACATATAATAGATGGTGATGCTTTAAGTGTCCTGTTGGAGAAAAAGCTGCAAGAACTGACATCTAGAATTAACTTACCTCAATGTACCCTGGCCACAGAGGGGTCTTCTGCAGGTTTAAGATCCAGTTTGCAAGACAAATTTCACGCTTTGGTAAGTACCACATCAAGGGAACACGACAGAGGCTTTCACCCTGACCTGCTTAGTAATAAATTGGATGGCATGCATGATTATGGTTGTTCTTCAAGTGATGATCTGGTGCTTAACATGAATCAGCAACTGCAGGTTTCTCCCATTTCCTTTATACTGTCAGCTTCGACTCATGCTTTTTATTTCAAGTATTAATTATTGGTATAGCATCCTTGGTGGTAACTTTCTGCCATCAATTAGTCAAGGGAATATGTTGAAGTGTTGAGTTTGAGAAGGGGGATGAAGGTTACAAGCATTATGCTCTAATTCCTAGATTTCTGGGGATTTGTTTAATATGGTCCATGCATCATTTACAGAAATAAAAGTTTTGTTTCTATAAAGTTATTCAGCTTTTACTGATTTGTTTATTTGCAATTTTCAATATTTTTAATCTTTGAACCGAGAAGAACCCATTCATCTTAGTACTCAGTCATTCTTTCACTTGTGCAGACATCAGAAGCAATGGAAGAGCCTAGCTGTAGCAGCAACGGTGAAAGCAGAAATGATCTAGGTTGTCAGCATTCCAGAGCTGTTACAGTTTTTGAAACTCCTTTTGTCAGTGAAAGTTACTTGGATAGTGAAGACAGTACATATGGTAATGTTTTAATATTTATTTTCTTTCCACTGCTGATGAGCATATTTTTATCCAGATCTAAAAGCAAAATCTTGCAACATGTGTAGCTTTCTTATAAGAAGTTGCATCTAGTTTTCGAAGAACCTGGAGGCATATTTGTTAACTCTAGAACTATCATTAGGCAACAGATGGTAGTGAAACCTTGCAGGTGTTGCAGAATTATTCTTAATAGCTGGCTAGTGGCTACTTCTGCATAATTTTGGAATCTTTTATGATTAAAATTTTTAAATGTCAAATATCCTTCCTTTGCCCCGTGCATGTGTTATATATCTGTCATTCATCAATGTCAGGCCATTAAAAAATTGTTAGAAATTTTTTGTGGCTCCCTCAGCACAAATGCCTTTACCCATAAAAATAGTAATGCCTATCAATATTCTGCCCTGTTTTCAGGTAGCACGGTTTATTCTTCCATGCAAGATGAAGAAGTATCTAATTTTTTCTCCAATAAATGAAAATGTATCACTTGAAAATGAGGTGAAATGGTGTGAGCAAAGCTCTACCACAGCGGCGGGGGAAAACATGGCCGTCAAACTATTGAGTGGAATGCCCAATTTGGTAGATTTCAAAAGATCAAGGAACATGGAACTTGAATATGTGAAGGATATACTTAGCAATGCAGAGTTGATGGCAGAAGAATTTGTGATGGGTCAAACTGATAAAGTCATAATGCCAAATTTGTTTGATCTGTTGGAGAACCAGAGCAATGGAAGAGAAAACTATGAAGAGTACTCTAAGCTCGAGAGGAAGGTTTTATTTGACTCTGTGAGTGAGTGCCTAGAATTAAGATGTAGGAAGGCTTTTGTTGGAAGCTGCAAAACATGGCCTAGATGGGTGACATCAGTTCAGAGGAAGAGCTGGTTGGCAGAAGAATTGTACAAGGAGATGCTGAATTTTAGAGGCATGGAAGAGGAAATGGTGGATGAGCTTGTCAGCAAGGACATGAGCACTGGATGCGGGAGATGGCTTGATTTTGACATTGAAGCCTTTGAAGAGGGTTTACAAGTTGAGCTGGACATAGTAACTTGTTTGATTAATGATTTGGTTTATGATTTGTTGCTTGTTTGACGCTTCCACCCCTTGGTTGGTGGCTTCCATTTTTTCCACTTTAGGTTAAAAAGTTTATAAAAAAAAAAAATGCTCTATGTTTTTCTGTATTTTGTGCTTATTAATTACTAGACATATTTTATTTTTATTGTAAAATTTATACAAAAATCTTTTATATTGGTAAAAAAAAAGTGAAATTAAATTCAAAATATTGTCTGGTTTAAAATAGTCTCTGAATAAGCTGTTAGCTTATGGGTGTTGTGTAATGTCATTCTTAACAAAAATTATTTGATGCATCTACGCTTTCAATTAAAATAGTTTGACTCCAAGATGAACATATAATTTAGTTACACCAAGAGGATAAGGCTTCATATTCATTAAGTATAAGGGATCGAGTCCCTCCTTCAATGTTAGGTAGTTTTGCTTAATGGTTATCCTTCCTTAAAGAAATACCTTAACACTGAAGGACTAGTTTAGTAGTGAGTAGGTATAGGAATGACATTTAATTACTACCATTTACGTGTTATTTATTTGGCCGGATAGTGAGTTTTGTATAAATTTTATAGAAGATATGTTTGCACTGTTATAAAAAAACAATATATAGAGAGAAGAGAATAATTTACTAAGTTTATTTATATGAAGAGTATTGTTTTTGCATTGGAAGATTTATATGTTGAAAAGTTAAATAAATGACCCAGTTCAATTGGAGTCTACCTCAATCCTTTCTACTAATAAACTGCCGAAGAGTAAAGAATCTCTATTTCGGTGAGAATGGCTGGCATAGATAATTTTACTCGGTTTAAGCAGATTTACTTTTGATTATGTAATAAGATTGACATTGGCTTCGAAAAATATTGAGAAATTAATGTTTGTGGATACATAACTCATAAGTTATAACTGATAAATGCTGTTTTTTTTTTATAAATAAAAAGTCTAAGGTAAAAGGAGGTTCTCTCCATTATTAATTTCGGCAAAAATTTATAATAAAATTATAAATATCCTACCAACAAATGACCAATAGAGATGTTAGTTGATACCATATATGGCTGCACACGTCATCGCTGCTGTAGCCATAATTTGTTGCCGGGCTTCAAGCTTATTGCCGTCCCCTCGTATGCCAGTAGTTTTATTTGCATGTTACTAGTTGTACTTCTTGTTATCTGCTTAAATACATCCTAACATCTAAAATTAATTTAACGACATTAAATTTATTTAAAAGGTTACTTAAATGATTAATATTTCACACACCTAATGTAAAAGGTGAAAAATCTATTTCTCTTTTATATGCTCTAATTTGGTCCTTTTTTTTAGTAAAAATAATAATAATATGAATAAGTTAACTGACGTTCAATCCAAGTAATATGGTTGAGAACTTCAGATTTTAAAGGGGTAAGCTTTTATGGAGGACTTGATGTCCAATGAAAAATGATCACCAAGTAAATTACTAGTTGAAAGAAAATTCGAATTTTTGCACACCAAGAATGTAGAATCTTATCTAAAATCTTAGCAACTGATTGAGTTAATCTCTGTGTTGACAACTTTGATTTTAGTTGAGATATGCATATTAACTAACTCATTAAAAGAAAAATACAAAACTAAGTTGAGATAAATGGATATATCATGTACACCTCATTAATTTAAGTGGCACCAAATTTCTTTAGTTTGGAGATCAATTTTATACACATCACTTTGTCTATGCTTTATTCTCTGTTCTCTCCTCCTCACATCTTTGATCCAAATGAATAGACCAAATGGTGTACTTTGGCACATGGCTTCCCTCGGGAGAAGGAGAAGGGGGTCTTGTTCACTTTTGATGTTAGTGTTGAGTGGAGACTTAAAAGTGGAGTGGGGATGGGAATCTACACAATTTTATGGGTGGGATCATTGTGTGATCTGCATTATATTCTACGTTGTCAACGCGCCTCACATGCCACAACCATCTATCCGTAACCAGTTACAACAACATACCATGTGGCTTCTTCCTTATTCCCTTGTCTTTCTCTTTAGCCCTCTTCTTCCATCTGCTCAGATATCAACTTTGTTCTCACATTACACTTTATTTTTCTCTCTCTAAATCACAGCTAAACACTAGGACAATAATATATATTAAACTGCCTTGACTGAGATTTATTTTAGTTATTGCTTGAGTATTCTTCACTAATTTCAATTGATTTATTAAGGTTGTCTCTGTTAACAGTATGTTTTTATAAGAAATTTAAACCTTTAATATTACATAAATTTTGCTTAACTTAAATTTGTTTACTATTTGAATCGCAATGTATAGATACTTTGAGCGAGATTAGAGTGTCCATAATTAGCTTATAACCAGAAAAACAAAATGAAATGAATTCTTTTTTTAGATCAAAATTCCATCACATGCAAATATACATAACAGTAAAGAAAAAATAATACATCATACACATATCAAATACTCAAAAAGAACTAAAGAAAATGACAATAGGGATGTTCAATTGAAAAGACTGAACACCATCCCTGAAGTAACACTCCACCCTTTATAATGAAGTTCAATTATTTATTAGGATTGAATTGGATAAGAAGAACTCTGTTTCTAGATTTAGATTTCGGTATTCCAAAATATTAATGATGCACATTTTTTTTTATAAGAATGAGAGGGGGAAAAAAGGACTGATAAAAGAAGGGAAACGGATAGACAGAAATCAAATTAGCAAAGTATTTACAGAAAATTAAACTAAATAATCATATTACATAATTATTTTATTTGTAATTTTATATATGAATAATTACTCAAATTAACTCTGACCCCCAAGTTTCTGAAAAAGAAATCAGATTGGTTTTCTGCCAGCCACTACCACCTCCCCACCTGTTTTTGCATGGTGCATTTTAATTTTAATAATAGGACAAAAATGCACATGTTGCTAGGTTTTATATCAATGTTTCTGAAACAGTTGTCAGATTTGGATTGGGCAGATGTGACCCTTCATTGCTAAGCAAAAACATGGTTAATATACTTAACAAAACCCAACCACTGATATTCTTCTTTCTTGGATACGGAGAAACCTGAAAAGAGACTCTGCTTTCTATGATGTGTACAGATTAACATGCTGTGTATCTTCATTCTGAATGATTAATTTACTCAATAATTACAGAATGATCCCATTATTAAATAGTAATTAAATATAAGGGCTGAAGGAGGGTTGAGTTGAGTTTGTGGTTATGGATGCGAATCCAATAACATTATCAGCCGAAGGATGGATCCTATGGAAAGAGTTATATCCTGGGCTGGGGACTTCACTTGTGTACCTACGTCTCACTTGTTCAACGGTTCTAATCAATGATGATAAAATGAATCCAACCTAAACGAGCGACATATTTAAAAATAATTTTATACCATCTTAATTTATTCTTTTAATTATTATTAAATAAAGGAAATATTAAATATTTTGTTATATTTTTAAAACATTAAATATTTTAATTTTAATTTAATATTTATTAAAAAATTATTAAAAAATATAACAAAACGCAGCATATATTAGTTTAAATGCTTAATTTGATGAGATTACATAATGTCATAAAATTTTATTTATAGGCAATAATAAAAAATTTAAAAATATTTATAAAATATGAGAATTATTTTTTTTAATATAACTAATTTTTTTTGGTACATATATATATATATATATATATATATATATATTATTAATATTTTATTTTGTGTTTTTAAAGATAGCGCAGAGTGTACAAATATTTATGAGTCAACTTTCATTTTCTCTTTGATGACAACTTATCTGAGTTCTGTCTGATGCGACCCCAAACGAACGTGTGAGCATTGAAAGTTGTAACTTGCAAGCATCGCATTATTTGTACGGGGGGCAAAATGAAAGAAAAGTTTTTAAGGATGAAAATTTAAATTTATTTTTATTCTTAAATTAAACATATATTATAAAATTTAACTTTTAATTTATTGTTTGTTATAACACTTTTATTTAACTGTAAATTATTAAATTATTATAATAATTTGATTAAGATATTAATTATTTAAAAAATAAATATTAAATAAAATATAATTAAATGATAATATAAACAAATTTATATTAACAATAAATTTAAATTACATCTTTATTTCTATTAATATAGACAGAAAATAGAAAACAAAAACAATAAAAATGAGGAGGAGGGGATGAACCGATGTAGCATTACAATGATGGTTTCAAGAAAATCAATACGTAATTATCAGAAGGATTAGACGTTCCAATTATTACAATGGAGAAATTTTCTTATGAATAATTTAACATGAAAAGCGATAAATAAGAGGTAAATATAAAATTATGACTTTTTTTTAACATGTTATTACTTTATCTCCTTTCTAAGTATTTTCTTAAATTAATCTTAGAATATTTAATTTAAAAGTTAATTTTATTTCTATCTATATATTTTTTTTATTTTTGATTAAGTATTTTTATAGGCACTAACTATAAAGTCTTCTTAATAAGTATTTATTTTAAAATTTGAACCTTGATCTTTTTATTGAGAGTGTGACTCATTTAACATCACATTTAACTCTTATTGATTTTCTTTTTATGTTTTAGCAATATATATACATGTTACTCAGAAGCCCTTAAAAATTTGAAAACACTTAAAATGTTAATTATTTAGTTGAAATGGAAAGATCATCTACCATGTATGTGAATATTTTGTTTGCAAAAATTCACCAACAAATTGTATAGCCTTTTTCAATTTGGAGGCTGAATTCATAGGATATTGCACTACATATTTTTTGTTTTATAGATTATACAAAAAAATCACACCCTCTCTAACAAGTATAGTTTGGAAAACAAATCTCAATGCATCTTAATAAAATTTGTGCAATTTAGAAGAAGAATAATAACCTGCATTGTTTTATAATATTGCATGGGTTGTAATTAGACCTGTCAAATATTATTTCACTTTTATTAAAATCATTGTTCTCCTGAATTTTTGTTTAAATTTTTTATTTTTAGAGTTGTAAAAGCCGTTTTTCACTTTTAACTTTTATAAGTCATATGAAATGAAGAATAACTTATAAAATATATAAATTTTAAGGGTATAAATATATATAAATAGTCAAAATATACGTAAGAATTATATTATATTAGATCACAGTAAACATGGGACGATCTATGATTAGTTTCAACTAAAAAGAGTAATCATTACCGAAATCATACAAAGTTAAGTTAAATTCTTATTTGTTACGTCTGGCCAGAACAAAAAAGAAACAATAATCTTTTGGAAGCAAAAGGAGACCATCATTACTAACTGCATGTTAATTGTTGAATGCCATAAATTAGGGTGAATTTTACCATTACTGCACGGTTTTGTAATCAAAATAAAAATAATGCATTTTTTCTCATCATAAAATAATAATAATGATAACTAATAATCAGAAGATGATAAAGAAGAAGGTTCTGTCATTGCCTCCTAAGATAACGACGGTAAGGAAAAGATGCTGAATAATTGTTTCCTTAAAAAAATTGTTAGAGAAATAATTTTTAAAAGGATAAAATACATATTTTATGCATAGAATTACTATATAATATGAATTATATAAAAATTAATTCAATATTGTATAAATGTAAGAATAAGTTTATCATCATTTTGATATGCGTGGTTTTGAAACAGTCACAATCAAGGTTCTGAAAACCGAACCGGTCATTGAACCGGTCGAGGTACTGATTCAGTTCAATGTTCACCGTGGTCGAACCGTGGTCGAACCGGGAATATAATTAAATATTATTTATTTATATATGAATATAAGTATATTTATATATATATATATATATATATAATTATTTATATACTAATAAATATATAAAAATTATAAAAATATAATATAATTAATAATAAAATTATTTGAAATATAAAAAATAGTGTTATAAAGTAAAAAATAATTACATTCATATAAGCAACACAATTATTAATCTACATAGTAATATAACATATAAATTAACTAAATAAACATAATTTCACATAGTTTACAATTATAATCTTACACTAACATAATATTTAATCTAATTTATAGTCAATCTACTAACAATAATAATCTTAAACAGTCAACAATATAAGTTCAATAATATTCCATCAAACTTATAAAGTATGCAAATCAACTAAATCTCAATTTGTATATCATCAACAAGTTTTAAAAATCAAACTGGTCATTGAACCAATGATAAGCTGATTCATGATTTTATGGTTTTAATTGTAGTTAGAACTAATAATATAATTAAATACATATTTATATTTATATATATTAAAATTTTAATATATATACTAATTAAAATATATATTATATATACACACACACACTCTTGCACATTTATATATTTATTAAAATATATTACTCACGAAAATCATATTAAGAAGTTATGTACCTTCTGCTGATGTAAGGGTCAAGAAAAATGGAGTTTTGGTTGATGAAGGATGTTTAAGTATTTTCGATTATTTTCTCATAGTATATATAAAAAAAAAGAACAATATAACTAACAGAGCACGTTGGCCTGGTGGTTAGCGCGTTGGACGCGTAAGCTCACGGCCCGTGTTTCGAACCCCAGCGGCTCATTTTTTCCTAACATTTAACTTTCAACCGAAACCAGCCAAACCGTGACCGGTTCACACGGTTTGACCGGTTTTAGCTCCGGTTCACCGGTTCAATACCGGTTTTCAAGCATTCCGACTTTGTAAACCTGACCGAACCGCTAAATGACGGTTCCCGGTTCAACCGGTCGACCGGCCGGTTCGGTCCGGTTTTCAGAACATTGGTCACAATACATTCCCCATTTCCTCTTTTAGGTTTAATTATTAATTTTATATTATTATTTAATCATGTATTAATAAATTATTTTAAAAATTTTATTAAATAATAATTATTTTAAAAATTAAATATTTTTAATAATATAATAACACATAATTAAATAATAATATAAAAAAAATTACACAATGGATGAAAATTAAATCATAACTTTATCACAATTACAAAAGTAAATCAAATCATATAGACACACACGACAAATTAGGATAACAATCATAGATAACTAGAAATATATTAGAATGGATCCAGAATCTAACAATTAAACATTAATTAACATAAAATTGAAAATAATAAAAGATGGTTAATGGGGAAATTTTGAGAAGGCATAGAAGACGCAATAATGATAGGAAATAAGACGAATTAAATGAAAGATACGCATATATATACAGATGCTTTTAATTTCCAGTAACTCTAAAGATTATTCACATTAAAAAACAATCCGAAACAGATAATCTGCCATGTAACTATGTAAAGGCTACCTGGACATTATCCGTTAGTCCAACTATCATTTGGGAGAAAAATGTATGTAATTTTATGAGATGTAAGACATAAATTGGCATAAAAAAATAATGTGAAAAAATTAAAATAGAAAGTAAAATTAATAGAAAAGATATATTTTATCCCATTGTGAATAGCAACAGTAAAGAAGTTTAATAAATTTGATAGAAGAAATGATGAACCAAAATATATATTACAAATAATTATCAGTCATATAGATTCCATCCAAAATTCAGTCAAACTAATCGAATTGAATCAAATAGAAACTCAATAATTTGAAAATAAAAAATCAACTTTTTGTAATTTTTTATTAATCGATTTTTCAATCAAAACCGTGGTACTTGACATTCGAGGATTGAACTAGTAATTCGTTTATCTGATCAAATTGATTTTCAGTTTGATTCTCACAACATCTACATGATCAAATTGATCTCCAATTCGATTTGCATAACATCTACATGATGGAATTGATATGCGATCCAATTCTTACGGCCATAATCCCACCTTTTAAAGAATTTATATCCGTCGGTTTGTCCAGAGATGAAGGCGAAAAAATAAGGGTTAGACGAGAAGTGTAGGAAAGAATAATGAATGGCATCGAGGATATAAAAGAATAGATTGAAGGGCAAATTGACGTAATCTCTCTCAAATCTATTTTATTTTATTTATTTATTTTGTGCACTGCGTCATCTCAGCTCAGGTCTTGCAGGGTCACAGCTTCTTCCTTCCTTCACAGACACACTCCACACATCACACAGCCACGCTCGCGCACAATAATGGACCTCCAAACTCCCAGCGACAATGGCGAAAACGCAAACCCAGATCCCAAATCAGAACCTTCCAACCCCAACAATGGCGAAACTCTCACTCCCTCCCTCTTTGAAGACTTCGACAGCACCTGTTCCACTCCTTACGTCAGTGCCCCTTCCAGTCCCGGCCGCGGACCCATTACCGGCTTTTTCTACAGCGCTCCGGCAAGCCCAATGCACTTTGCAATAACTGCTACTTCCTTGCCGTTAGCTCAGTCTCCTTCTTCTTCTTACACCTTCGAGAATAGCTCTTCTGTGCCTTTGTCTTATGAGTTTGAATTCTCAGCGCGGTTCGGCTCCGCCGGGTCGGGTGGCACCGGTTCGATGAGCTCGGCGGATGAGTTGTTCTTGAATGGGCAGATCCGGCCCATGAAGCTTTCGACCCACCTGGAGCGGCCCCAGGTTCTGGCACCCTTGCTGGATCTGGAAGGAGAAGAAGATGAAGAAGCAGAGGTGGAGTCGCATGTCCGAGGCAGAGATCTGAGGCTGCGGGATAAGTCTGTGCGCAGAAGAACCAGATCTTTGTCGCCTCTCAGAAACACGCCCATAGAGTGGGCAGAGACTGAGGACGGACATCATGGGGATATAGGCTTAGCCTTGGGGAAGGAAATGAACAAGAACGTTTCCTCGGAAATAGAGGAAAACGAAAGGGACAAGATGGATGGGTTGGGTTTGGTGACTGCCCCTTCGGTTTCGGCTTCGCCTTCCAGGTCTTCTTCAGCTGGACGGAGCTCCAAGAGGTGGGTTTTCCTGAAGGATTTTCTCAGAAGCAAAAGCGAAGGCAGGAGTAACAACAAGTTCTGGTCCACCATTTCCTTCTCCCCCACGAAGGAGAAGAAAGCCACCGCCGCCACGAATCAAAATCTCCCGAACTCTCTTTCGAAGGACAAGTCTAGTAATAATCAGGGAAATGGGTCTTCCGAAACGCAAAAATCTAAAGGAAATTCTCAAGCTTCGGCGAAGAAACTTTCCGGCAAGCCTACCAACGGAGTTGGAAAGAGGCGTGTGCCGCCGTCGCCGCATGAGTTGCATTACAAAGCTAACAGAGCTCAAGCCGAGGAATTGAGAAAAAAGACCTTCTTGCCTTACAGGCAGGGTCTGCTTGGGTGCTTGGGATTTAGTTCAAAGGGGTATGGGGCAATGAATGGCTTCGCTAGAGCGTTAAACCCTGTTTCCTCCAGGTAAATTCCCTATTGGGGTTCTTTTATAAAATTGTACAGATACATTATTATCACTATTATTTCTTTAATCATTTTGGAATCTTTTAGTTTAGTTTAGTGTGAATGTGAAAGCTCTAAGCTCACCCATGTATCCATTGTTGGTGTCTGCTCCTTCTGGTTGAAAAGGGAGGCTATCCTCCACTCCATGGATTGGGGTTGATGAAATATGAGGTTTCTTTCTTCGGTTCTTCCCCCCATCGTCCTTGTAGATGCTGATAAAACTATGTACAATATACTAAGTGTACTCGCAGCATTTCACTATTTACATAGTTGCTGTGCAGTAACTGAAGTTTATATTCACACTTGCCGTTCTTATTTTGGGTACCTGATGTGTGTGCTTAATCCAAGCCAACGGTAAATCTTTAGTACCTTTTCAGATTCAGACGGTACCCAAGTAACAGCTTCCACAATTTATATTTTTTTAATCTAAATGCATAATTTTTGGTTAAATTTTAGGATGCTATGCTTATAACTGATACTGATACTATCAAGTTATATCATTTAAATTCATGAAAAGGGTATCCCAAATTAATGTAATAGGGGGGGATTGCAGAATACACGTGGTGTGGGGAGCCCTATTAGATGGTTTAGGCCCCAGAGTAACAGTGTAAACACAATTCAGCTGCATTCTGAGAGATGTTTCTAGCAGCAGCAGACCCACACCACAGCACAGTTGAAAGATGCGTGTGTTGTTTGCATCTTTTACGTCCCAAGCTTTTTGTTGCATATGCAAATTGCATGAGATGGCTGTCGGGATTATGGCAATAGATGAGAAGATCAAGTTTGCCATGTATTTTGGTGGGGCCAAACGGTGTCAGATGCAGCATTCTAATTATGCCATGATGATGGATCCCTTTGGATTTAGGAAAAAGAGGTTTGCAAACCTATATGCGACATGGTGCCTCTTAAGATGTGGACATAAAGTAGATTGAGATTATTTGACAGTGACTTGCTTATAAGTTAGTAAGTATATAAGTTGGAATGGAACCCATGTAATCCCCAAGTGATGTCCCATTTTCTTTTTGGTTGCTTCTACGTTGGTTGCTTCTCAGTTTTCTTACCCACTACCCCACTGCTACCTACTATTGAAGGATTTCTTAGTTGTTTACTGTACTTAGTAGACGATTTTAAAACGGAGCCATTAATTATGAGATATGAATCCGCTGGGGATGGCCCCGCTACTTTAATACGCTAGGCCTGGGGAGGCATTTGAATTTGTTTAGCCTCGTCAAAACCTGAGGCAAATCACGCCGCGCTCACCAGATTCCGTTCGCCTTTGTTTGATATATATATATATATATATATATATATATATATATATATATATATATATTATATATATATATATTGAGTGGAAAAAAAAAGAAAATTTAAAGATTGGACTCATCCTTTGTTTGATATCACATTTAAATGAGAAAAGAAAATTTTGGAGGGATAAACTCTCAATTGGCCTCATATTTTTACATTTCTCCCTTATAGAAGAAATTAGGAAGGAAAAGAAAGCTTTAAAGTTTTATTTTCTTACCTTATTCATAATAAAATCTAATGATATTATGAGTTATAAAAAATAATAAAAGAACATCTATGTATTTTTATTTTTTTTTATTAGATGATATCAAATAATTGTTCACTCCTACTTTTCTTTTTTCTTTTTCTATTATATATTTTTTTTCATTCCATCATACTAAACAAATCATTAATGAACAATTTGGACTTGCGTCCAAGTGACTGGCAAATCACTAGTTGCCTGTTCCTATTTTGGTCTTCTAGCTAACTGTTATTCCTTCCCTTCCTTTTTTTGGGTTCTGCTTCTTTGAGCAGTAACTAGTAAGTAGTTAATCTGGACTTGCGTAATTTTGCCCCCATTTTTGTCCTATATTTTTGTCATAATCCGATTACCTTTGCCTTCTACTTCTTGTTTGGTCAAAACATTTAGCCCTTAAACCTTTGCCTTCCCGGTTTTTTATGGCTTTGCATTCAACAAGTTATAACGTATACCGAGCACTACAAACTTATCCGAGCCATCCATACGTTTGTCACCATAATGATTAGTTCATAATAGAAATGTGGAAAAAAACAAACAAGGTGTTCAGGTCAGCTTGGTCCCACTAAAGTCGAGATCACAGAAACTTATCCCGGCTTAGCCTATTTATCGGGTCAGCCCGGTTCAACAGAAAGAATGGGTTTTATACTTTTATATAAGTAGGCCCTGTGGGATTGTGGGCTAGTATGGACGGTCACAAAGGAAGCTAGCAGAACAATTAAACCTTTCACCCCGCATTATTTGCAAGAACAGCTCAATGAAATTACAAGTAACGAGACAAAGCAAGATCAAGCTACAAGAATCTCCAAATTAAACCTGAAGTCATTCTACTAGGTTTATAATACGATTTCTCAGAAGAAAGTTTATCTTTTGCTTTACTTTCTATAAATTAGTACATGTTCAGTGCAAAGATGTGCATAATAGGGTGTGAATTTAGAGGATATGGCCATAAAGTGTGAATTTAGAGGATATGGTCATAAAGAAAACCGGGGCAGTGAGACCTTGGAACTCAGGAACTACAAACCATATATCCCGGCAGAACTTAATGCAACAATTCTTCCATCACCAGAAGATCAAGCAAATCTAGATAAGATGTTCTTTTTGAGAGTGAATTCATCTGCCCTTGCAGGGCTGATTGACTGCATCAACAGAGAAAAATTCAAACATGATCAGAGGAGTCATCCAAATTAATTAATGTCAATGACAAATGCTTTTTCACATTTCAGTTCATAACATAACAATTATAGTCGACAACTATTTCTTTGATTAGCTAATCCATCGCTGCTTCATAACCATTCTCATTATAATTTGTGCTAATTGATCAGACTGTTAGACATATCACCATCAGACTCTTTACTTCCAATAAACAAATTCTGCCGTCATTTAGCCCACCACAAGTAGCAGGATATTTAACAGCTAAGAAGTTTGCCAAATGCCAATTAATGAGTATTTTCACTGTAAAGTACTAACGTTGTTATGACAAAAGCAGTTGGGATCAAGAAAACTGAGTTCACAAGGATTGGCTATTCTCCCAAGCAGCTTATTTCAATGCTATATTGAGTCGTACAATGTTTTCAATTATCTCAATGCAGTAAGATCCGATGTATATGGCTATAAGCTTATAAGGTTAATTCAAGTTGTTGAATATTCTTGAATATAAAAATACTGAATTTAACACAACTCTATTATTTCTTAGGAGGTTGCTGCATGCTGCAAATAACTTTTATGTCATTGGTCATGGGAACTCCCATGGAAAGGAACCCTGTCCAATCTGATAAGATGAGATTCATTTTCCGTGTTAAATGGTTTTTATCATATTAGACACTTTGATATTCTTATGATATTAAACAAGAAAAATGGAATAATTTACCTTATCAAGCATGTGCTCAAGACGTCAAATCTCGTTCTTTGCATAGTCTGCACCTTTTTCCATGCAGTTCTTAGCATATTTTAAGTAGATATTGCCATGTCTGGGGGAAAGCAAAGAACAAATTACAGAAAATCAAACAAATTAGTCCTTTTAATGAAAGAATGGCCTGCAGCTGAACACTGAACAGTCAGAGCTTCAAAATAACCACAATTTTAAATAAAATTTATGCAAAAGGTTATGTAACCAGAATTAAAGAACCATAAAATTGTTCAAATGACCTTGCAGCAGAACCCTTAAACTTCTTAACTCCCTCCTCAAGCCGGGAAAAGACTGCCTTCTTCTCATTATCGCCGGCACTCACAAACTCCTTCACCAAGTCATCCAGAGTTGCAATTATACCAGCCTATACCAAAATAATCAAGCCTTTCAGACATAAAGTATACTATTCTGGTCTCTTTTATTAGTAAACATATATTGTTTTACTAACTTTAGATGTAAGTAAAACAATATATGACAAAAACCAAGTCATCCAGAGGTTGCTGCATGCTGCAAATAACTTTTATGTCATTGGTCATGGGAACTCCCATGGAAAGGAACCCTGTCCAATCTGATAAGATGAGATTCATTTTCCATGTTAAATGGTTTTTATCATATTAGACACTCTGATATTCTTACAAGAAAAATGGAATAAATTACCTTATCAAGCATGCGCTCAAGACGTCGAATCTCGTTCTTTGCATAGTCTGCACCTTTTTCCATACAGTTCTTAGCATATTTTAAGTAGATATTGCCATGTCTGGGGAAAGCAAAGAACATATTACAGAAAATCAAACAAATTAGTCCTTTTAATGAAAGAATGGCCTGCAGCTGAACACTGAACAGTCAGAGCTTCAAAATAACGACAATTTTAAATAAAATTTATGCAAAAGGTTATGAAACCAGAATTAAAAGAACCATAAAATTGTTCAAATGACGTTGCAGCAGAACCCTTAAACTTCTTAAGTTCCTCCTCAAGCCGGGAAAAAGACTGCCTTCTTCTCATTATAGCCGGCACTCACAAAACTCCTTCACCAAAGTCATCCAGAGTTGCAATTATACCAGCCTATACCAAAATAATCAAGCCTTTCAGACATAAAGTATACTATTCTGGTTCTTTTATTAGTAAACATATATTGTTTTACTAACTTTAGATGTAAGTTGTCCTTTCCCATCACGACTGGTGCCAGATTTCTCATTGACAAAAGCTACAAAATCATCCAAATCAAGACCACCATCATAATCTTCACCAGCTTTATTGCTCTTTGGGAAAAATTTGAGTGTGGGGTAGCCACTAACACCATATCTGTATTGGGAAAATCTCCAAATTAGGCAAATGCACATATCATACATGATATCAACCTAGTTTAATTTTAACACAAATAAATATTTGTCACTGGACTCACTTCTCAGCCAAATCCTTGTACTTGTCAGTATCAACATTGGCTATAACTACATCTTCCTCTAGTTTAAATGCTGCAGCAACCTTTTCATAGGTCTGTAGAAACAGTAAAAAGTTTATCAGGATTGACCTTGATACAGACATAAGCAGGCATATCTCAATAAGCTATAATAGAAGTATAAGGAGTTGATAATATCCTTACAGGGGCAAGGGCATTGCAATGACCACAACTGCAAGACATAGTTCAATTTTATCAAGAAAATTATTCAGATAAAATTAAAAAGTGAAAAAAATCTCACTCAACATAACAAAGTTTTGGCAGATCATAAGATGGTAAACCTCTGCTTACCCTGGTGCATAGAACTCAACCAGAACATCTTTTGTTTCATCCAAGACAAACTCATCAAAGTTATCTGGAGAGAGAACTAGCACATTGGATGGAACAGAAGCTATCTTCACATTGGTACCTATATTAAAAAGACCTTTTTCATATTATTGACAAATTGACCAACTAATATGCAAAGAAATGTCAGAAGAATTAAGTTGAGAAAAGCACGAGATGCCATGCAGAAGAAAGAACGGATGACAAACTAACTGTGAAAACCACTTAGCCAGCATATTACATTAGAGGCATTAAACTGGATGGCAATAGAAAAGGAAAAAAGCTTGATGTGGTTACATTGCCAATCTTCAGAAAAATGAATCAGAGGTGACAATACTGGATAATAATTTCAATCCTAATAAATTATTTATGCTAGAATTCAAATTCATTTATTTAGAAGTAACTGTGAGAGGATGAAGCTCACTAATCCATAAAACAAAAATGTTATTCTTACACCTTAATCCTACACCTCTCCTATGCACCTACCTTGAACGGTAATAAGTAAGAGAGAGAAACTCAATTTCTTTTTTACCATAAAAGGTAGGTGTAGGGAAGGAGGTATAGGATTGAGGTGTAGAAATAACATAATTGTTCATAAAAGAGCATTAAGTCCTATATGCAAGAGATTGTAAGCTTACTAATACTATTAATGTCTCCTCATCAAATTAAAAAAGCAGTTAGGTAATTAAAATATAAGTTCAAGTTACAACCACAACACCTTAATTGATTGCAAAATAAGCATACAAATAAATAAATTAGTTTTAAAGTACACATATTGGTATCATGCATATTATATAATAAGCACTAAAACAGAAAAACATAGACAACAAACGACAGCTTAATTCAATAAATAGCAAAAGATCTATTCAGATTAATACCTCCGTCCTTGCTCACAAACTCAGCAAGGGATTCTGCAGTACGTGCACCTTCATACCTAAAGCAAATAGAATTTGGTGATATGTATGTAACGGATGCCATGAGAAGCAACAAGTTCAGGCATGTAAATTTCTGACATTGTTTCATAGTTATAAAAATCAAAGTTTGAAGGGAAGGAAATGGGCAAGTTCTCACTTCTTTGGATCTAGAGATCCCTTAGGAAACCATTGAATTGTGGGGTAACCAGAAACCCCATATTTGCTGCAAAGGCTGTTTTGTTCATAACAATCTACCTGCAACAGGAGAAGCAGATGTGTGAAATCCCAATTATTGGCCAGAGATGGTCGAATACCAATACACTTTTGGTGCGAGAATGAAAATGTATTTGTTCTGAACAATTATGATATCAGTTAAATTTAAATCTCATCCCACAGTCCCACTATATAATAAAATATGAAGAATAATGAAATACAGTTAAACCCTGAACCGAATTCAGATCATGAAGAAAGAGAGGATGGGTTAGCAGGAGATCTAAGAACATAACTAACCTTCCCAATCAAAACGGACTTTGCTCTCTTAAAACTTGTTCCAAGCTTTTCGTACTCCGTTGCAAACCTTTTACAGTGTCCACACCTGACATGGAAAACACAATTTTAATTCAGTTGCCATCAAATCTTAAGGTTATCAGGGCAGATCAATATGCGCATGAAAACTTTAAATACAAATGCTTGTTTGAAAATTAACCCTCATATATATATATTAACCACTGACATATTTGAATTTTAAGTTTCCATATAGTATTTTTTTTTTTGGTAAATAGTTTGCATATAGTAATTTAAAAGCAGTAACTTTTACAGTAGTTAATGCTTGAATCACGCTGAACAGTACAAGTTCTTCAGAAGCAGCACGAAGCAAATGCATAGGGATTGAGATGCCCACAAATTATGCATCAATCTATTACCACATTCTATGGTAGAAACCAAAAACATAGAAAGCGCACCCCGCGCTTGGTCAACAACATGCGTTAACCCAGGCAAGGATTCATATCGATGTGAAACAGTGAAAGTGCAAGAATTTTAATAATTAGCTCACATTAGTATCACAATATAGGTACACCGAAAGATGGTAGGAGTAACAAACTCTGACTAAAGAAACCACAGAAAGGATGCATAGGTTCTCAGAAGAAACTTTACCCTGGAATGAGAATAGGATTTCAAGCCTCAATAATCAGAAAACACAAACCCCATGAGAGAAGGAAGGAGTAATTGGGATTGGAACATAGGCATGAATTTTAGGCTTAGCAGGCATAGACCCTTCCTTCCAAGTGATAAATGTTGAATAGTAAAACAGAAAGATTAATGGTTAACACTCCGCTTACCAGGAAGCGTAAACTCGACGAGAGCGGCGCGATCTTGGCCAACCTCTTTTTCGAAGTTGTCCTCCGTGAGCACCACCACGTCGTCGGCTGAGGCCGATGAGAGGAAGACCAGAGCCAGGGCTCCCACACCGAACCAAATCCTCAAGTTCAAGCTCAGGCTCCGCATTGTTGGCTTCGATCTTTCTTCTTCCGTTTCAGAATGTTAAAAGCGTCAATGGCTGTGATGCCGATGCTATATACATGAGCACTCCTCTTCTATGTCTACTCTCTGCCTTTTGCTCGAGATTTCTTGGTTCTCCAGTTTACGCTGTTTCTTTCTCTTTTCATTTTCTTTTTCTCACCTGATAGCTTAAAGTAGAAGGAATCTGGTTTTACACGCGTTCCATGCACGGAGTACTATCAAATTTCCGTATTTGGTCTTTAATTTTCATTTTTTATATAAAAATAATAATAATTAATTGAAATAATAAAAAAAAATTATAAATAATTTTTTTTTATAATTATATTTTATAATTATAACTATTTTTAAATATATATATATATATTTATTATTGTATCATTTAATTTATATTTTTTAATTTTTAAAGTTAATTTTGTATAAAAAAATAAATATATTTTAAGTTACTTATAGAAGCACATATATATATATATATATATATATATATATATATATATATATATATATATATATATATATATATATATATATATATATGAGGTGGGATCACTCATTTCTTATACTAATCTTTTTCACTATTTGATCATTTTTTATATAATATAATTTTTATTTATTTTAATTATTAACTTAAATTTATATATTATATTAATTATTATTGTCAAATTTTTTTAAAAAATTAAATATTAATAAAAATATAATTAAATAGTTCATATTTTTTATATTTAAAAAATATATATTATATTAATATTTAGACATATTATTAAAATATAAACTAATTTTATATTAATATAAAATTTTATAAATATAATATGCTTACGTAATAAGAATCTTGAATTCAGTAATAAATTTTATAAAAAAAAATATTTAATAAAAAAATATTTAATAATATTAAATTTAATTTAATTTACATCAATATCAAATATACATGTGATATTAGTTTAATATTTCAAATATAGTTGTACTAATTTATTTCTTTAATTATGAAATGTGATATTAAAATAGTCATTCTATTACAAATTATGAGAACACAAACCTTTTAATAAGAAATTAAATTGATTTAATCTTTTATGATTAAAAAATTAAATTAATATAATTTTTATTATTTAAGAGATAAATTAATGTCAATTTATTTTTTTAGAACTAAATTCACGTTACTTATTTGAGAAAGTAAAACGTGTGTTTACTCTTCTCTTTTTATTACTTGCAAGAAAATCACTTGACTAATGACTACTGTTAGACTCAAAGTGATATTTTTCATCGAAGTGCGGATACTTCATTGAAGGGGTATGCTTCAAATATTGATGATAATGAATCTGGTTTTATGGGACATGTTATCATCTTAGTTTTCAATCATAAAAAAAGATGTTGAACAGGTACCAGGAGTCAAGATTTAATCATTAAGCTTTCTGTGAGCAAACTACAATTATGACTACTTATGCTGCTTCTTTCGATTAAATTTGTATCATCTTGAAACTGTAGTAGGATGTATAAGTTGTGCTCCGACCGAACTTTAGTTGTGAATTATGTGTAAATTTAGTAACGAATTAATTTTAAAAAATTAATTTTAAAAAAAAAATTTTAATAAAATTTTGATTATAAAATAAAATAATTTAAATACATATTATTACATATTTGATAACAAATTAATTTTAAAAAAATTAATTTTTTTTAAAAAATTTTTTCAATAAAATTTTAATTATAAATTATTTCAACTAAAAAAAAATTTAATCTAAACGTAAAGCACTTTCGATTTGGAGCAGATTACCAAATCACAGACAAACAGCCAAGAGTAGTTAAAACTGATAGTACATTGAGAAGGGGCGTTGCGAGAATCGAACTCGCGACCTCTCGCACCCGAAGCGAAGAATCATACCACTAGACCAAACGCCCGACTCGCAAGCTTTAAGGTTGATAAATATTTGTAAAGTTATGTGTCATTCCTTTTGTTTCCCAAAATGTGCTATATTCAATCAATTAAAAGTGATTAATTTGAAACGTAAAAAAAAAAAAGTACTTCAAATTCTTATTTTGATTATTTTTAACGAGGAGAGGAAGGAGAAGGATATAAAAATATTTTTTTAAAAATTAAATTGACAAAATTCTTTCCTCTTAAATAGATGGGTAAGAAGAGATAAATATTTTATTTTAAATTAAAATAAAAATTAATAGCTCATTTTTTTTATTTTTTTATTTAAACATCTAAAGAAGATAAAATAAATCTTTTGGTTCTATTTTCTTTTCTCTGATTTAATTTTTTTCTCCCTCACTTAAAAATATTCAAACATAGCATTGGATCTTGTACATTTCTCATGATGACATAATTTTTTTAATATTGGTACTTAAGTTTATTTGTGAAACATTTAGTTGTTAATTTAACTTTTTACGCTTATGTGAAAAATAATTAATAAATATTTAATAAATTATTAAAAAAAATTTCAGATGCCAAAGCATACATCCATAATTGTATACTAAAATTTTACACATTTCTTATACACTTCTAATGTAACAAAATTTCACTCACAATTCTTAAGTATGTAAGATAATTTTTTTTATATTATATCATTAAATATATGTCACATCAATTTCATAAATTAGTACTGTGTCTTGTTATGAGAGACAAAATGATGTTCCATGTAATTAATAGTATAATGTAATTACATTTTCTTACATTGGGTTCAATTTGTCACATCAACATTTACATAGAGGAAAATTCTTAAGAAAGGTATGAGCCTACTTTACTATTTCTTTTAATAATTAATATAGATAAAATTTAATAGGCTATAATATAAATATATATTACTATTTAAAAAATTTATAATATATTTTAACTGTTAAATGGAGTACTTACATGTATACTTGAAAATTTTTCTTATAAAAAAGAGGTTTAAATCACATTTATGAAATAATAATGTAGCTTATTCTTTCTGTACCAAAAAAAAAGAAAGCTTATTCTTTGATTTTCCCCTGAGAATGAGGTGTAGCAGTGGTGCAGTATAGGTTTTGATATTGTTCCCATCGAATCGCAATGAGCAGAGGTTGCCGGGAGATTGAGCGCAGAGTTCTACGTCTCCTTCACGGTCGCAACACCCGGACTCAACTCACCCAAATCCACGCCCACTTCCTTCGCCATGGCCTGCATCAATCCAACCAAATCCTCGCCCACTTCGTCTCCATTTGCGCCACGCTTCATAGAATGCCTTACGCCACTCGCATCTTTGCCCACACCCAGAGCCCCAATATTCTGCTCTTCAATTCCATGATCAAAGGCTATTCTTTATGTGCACCCTTCGAACAATCCTTCCGTCTCTTCTCCATCATGAAGAGCCGCGGCATTTTCCCTGATGAGTACACTTTCTCGCCCTTGCTTAAGTCCTGTTCGAATCTCCGTCACTGCAAGCTCGGCCAGTGTGTTCATGCGCAGGTTATTGGACTTGGATTTGCACGTCACGGTTCCATTGGGATTGGGATGGTGGAGCTGTACACAAGCTGCGAGAGAATGGAGGATGCTAACAAGGTGTTCGATGCAATGTGTGATGAAGATGTGATTGTTTGGAATATGATGATTCGTGGGTTTTGCAAGTCGGGTAATTTGGAGACGGGTTTAAAGCTTTTCGGACAGATGAGGGAACGGAGCATAGTTTCTTGGAATGTCATGATTTCTTGCCTAGCACAAACTAGGCAGGATGATAAAGCTCTTGAACTTTTTCATGAAATGTTGGAACAGGGTTTTGAACCAGATGACGCAACCTTGGTCACAGTGCTGCCTGTCTGTGCTCGCTTGGGAGCTGTCGATGTCGGGGAGTGGATCCACTCATACGCAACTGCCAGGGGATTCCTGAGAGACGCCATTGCTGTCGGAAATTCACTTGTAGATTTCTATTGTAAATGTGGTAATCTACAAATAGCGTGGAGCGTTTTCAATGAAATGCCTCATAAAAATGTTGTTTCTTGGAACGCAGTGATCTCGGGTTTGGCATATAATGGGAAGGGTGAACTTGGGGTTGACTTGTTTCAGGAGATGGTACGAGAAGGCTTGACCCCTTCTGACTCCACTTTCGTAGGGGTTTTGGCATGTTGTGCTCACGCAGGTTTAGTGGATAGAGGGCGTGAGCTGTTTGCTTCAATGACCGTAAATTTTCAACTTCAGCCACAACTGGAGCATTATGGCTGTGTTGTTGATCTTCTTGGACGTTGCGGGCATGTGACGGAAGCTTATGACTTGATTAGAAGCATGCCCATGAAGCCAACTCCTGCCTTATGGGGTGCATTGCTTAGTGCTTGTCGTACTTATGGTGACAGGGAAATAGCAGAAATTGCAACTAAAGTGCTCATTAATCTTGAACCACAGAATTCTGGAAATTACGTGTTATTGTCAAACATATATGCAGAAGAAGGGAGATGGGATGAAGTTGAGAAAGTTAGGGTATTGATGCGTGGAGGCGGTGTTAAGAAAGTTCCTGGGCAGAGTGCAACAGGATAGTAGCAAGCATCTGATTTGATTGAGAAGTAACTTCGTCTTCTGGTCGGAACCAACTGAAGGAATTGCCCTTTTTTTTTTTTTAATGCATGTTCACTAAAACAGAAAGCAGTGTCGTGAAGATTGGAGGATGACACCAGTCTCATTCGTCAATCTTGACACTTGTTTATCCCCTTGGGCAACAAACCATGAAAGGTGAACTCTGAACCCCCGAAGTTATCTGAAAAAGTTTGAGGAGCTTGAGATGGAGAGAAAGAACTGTTCTGGAAGAGTTGCTGAGTACTGCCTTTCATTGTTTAGAAAGGAACCAATGTTGGCTCCATTCCAAAAATTGGGGATATCAAGTCCACAATTACCATAAAGAAACTGTTGAAGATGTTAAAGAGACTGTGATATGGGACTGAGGTCTAAAGTCGTCTAACTGGCCAGGAGGATATATCACCGCTAAGAAAGAAACCGGATATATCAAACTCAAAGTTGGATGTAGTGATCGCAGTTATGTGGTTCAAGAAGGCACTGGATGCTCTATCAACTATCATGCTTAAAAGAAGCAATATTCACTATATTGATTCGCAAATATTACTTTTTTTTTTGGGGGTAAAACAGAGTCCATGTAGTTTCAAGTGAATCTGAAGCCTGATTATTTGTTATCAGTATTATTCCGAAGGAGTAATATATGAAACAAGTTTATACATTTAGACCATTCTTAATCTGTGTCTCTCTCTGTGTGCTCCCTTGCTTATCTGTCCAATGGCAATTTTTTGAAATATGTTTATAAATTTCGTTGAGTCTTCCATAAATGCTCTGATTAATTGTAAACATTTCATTTAGAATGAAAGCCTTGCTTCAGATTTTACCATAAGGTGTACATTAAGACGAGCCATACACATTACGAGAAACCTATCAATGAAAAATTATTATATGTTCTTAGAGTATTAATAAATACATATTTTAAGAAGCATATCTTTCATTAATTTTAAATTATTAACATAAAATTTAAATACATTTTTTAAAATAAACATTTTTAAATACATTTTTTTAAAATTTATAAACATATTATCCGGTTGTGCAGAAGTTCAATGTTATATGTTTCTTAATGCTAGTACATCATGTCATTAAGTATATTGCGGCTGCCACCAGGATGAAGAGAGAGAATCTAATCAAATTTGGGAACTCGCGAGCATTGTTTGTCTCTCCTCCACTGTACTCTCCCAAATTGGAGTTCCCTACACATAAACATTTTTCTCAAACAGAAAAACAAAAATTAGAAAAAGAAAGCCCAGGCTGATATAAGTCTCCACAGAAAATAACTAGTATCCTGACCTCTTTGTCTCGAGTAGCTGCATCCAACATTTAGTGCACATCTCATTTGTTGTACAGAAGCTTTGTTGTAGAATATGAAATTGGACAGTATGTTATCAAAGCAATTAAGCACTAGCTGGGTTTCGGTAAGGCATGGTCCACTACAGAAAAAATCAGTGACTTCCGGTGGTATGTTAATATTCTCAGAAGGGTTTAATCTATATGCTTAATCACACCCAACATAAATCTGTGAAAGATTCAAAAACAAACAAAAGAAAAGGGAAAAAAAATATCAGAAAAGAAGCAAGATTGATGACCGATAAGATTACCAAACATGCCTTCAAGAGATTATTGTCTTGCAGATGAAAGCTGACAGTGGGAAGCAGGGTAATAAAGTTAAACCAGCGAGGTTTTTATCCAAGAGGGAAGAGCAGAATGTTAACAAGAAGCGACATGCTTCCAACAAATGCCATCAGATATATGTCACTTACGAGCTTATTGCCAAAGCACGATAAGGCTTTTGCTATGCTTTCCCCATTCAGCTCCTCCTCTGCAGCCCCTGTTCATTTTCACATATACACATATGCCATCAAAATTGTAGATACAGGATCCATAGAGCATAGAAAATAATCAATGGTCAGAAGGGAACTTCGTTGATGCCATAAATATAACAATGACCCGAGTAGCAGAAAAACATTGCAATGGAAATTAAAGCAACAAAGAACAAGTTTCCCTTCTGCATGAGTGCGAATGCCATGACTAGGTCGTGTGGGAACAGTATTTAATGCATGGAGGGAAAGCAATCGATTGGAACTTAATATGAATGTGCTGATGTTGGTCTTGATTACTCAACTGTTTGTCTTTGATGATCAAGACAAGACGATGTGAGTGATAGCCACAGTCCCATGGCTAAGTGTGGGCAGGTGGGAAAGGGAATGGCTAAAGGTACCGTGCAGAATGGAGAGGTGATAGCAGGGGGATGAGTGGAAATGTACCTGCTGCACCTACTGCTCTACTGCACGGGGATGGGCAGAGCAGGGAGATGGGCGGACAGGTTTTGCACCCACTGGCACTGGGGGGAGTGGGAAGGGAATAAGAGGAGAAGAAAGAAGAGAGTGGGGGGCATGAATTGAGTACGGGAATTGGGGCTTTTGGCTGGGAGGTTTGCTGACCCTCGAAGATCTGCATTTTCTGTTTCTGTTCTTTTATTCTATCTTTGTATTTTTCTGCTTTCTGTTGAGTGTTTTTCTTATTTCTCTGTTAGTGTGAGGACCTGCACGGTTCTTGTAAGTGGGATTATTTCCATTTTTAGCAATTGAATATCAAGGTTCCTATCAGTGAGCAAAGTGTAAACTGGAGCTGATAAAGACCATCTCACGAAGGTATATAATAATGGGAAAGAAGAATGTGAATCAGAGGTTGGTTAACGGATAGCACCAGTTTACATCAGTAACGGATGTAGACAAATTGACTGATATAAAAAGTGAAAACAAAGTAACAGCCTATTAGCCACCAACTCGTGCTTCCTATCTAACTTGTTGAGTATGAGACTTGAGAACTTTATTTAGGTCATCTTGGAAAATGGATTTTTCATATAGATCCTTCGGCTTCAAGAAAGATAACTTGATAATGTAATAAAGGAAAATGAACACTAAGAAGAAGAAAAAGGATGGTAAAGGAGGTATAGAGATACGGGGTATCGATCCCGGTACCTCGCATGTATATTCAATTGACGTAAATATTACTAATTTCATACTGTCATCATCATCGAAGGTTTTATGATTATCTTTTATTTAAGCTTTCAGCAGTCAGCACATAATGAAATGAGATCCATCTGCAATGTATGTATGAAATCATAACAAGATGGATACAATCATAAACTCAAAATTATTTACTATTTTATAAACCATTGATTTACTAAGTTTTATTTTTTTTTCCATAAATTTTGATATTACTAAAATTGTCATATGGTTACCACTTACTATCTTCTCGAGTAGATCATATAGATTAATATATAGTACAAATATGATAATAACTGATGTCTTGACCGAAGTTTTTAATATTTTGACACTTCATTTTTGAAAATAATTTACTAAAAAAAAGAGATTTCAAACACAATTCTCAGCTATGTGAGTGGTTGCATTAAATTGACACCCCCACCTTTTTTCTTCTTGCTGCGTTTCTCCTTGTTGATTTTGGATACTAAAAATTTAGATCTGGGAAAAGTAATTGGTATACAGCATACTTGTCATTTCAAAGAATGCTGTTTGGTTAATTTGTTAGCGTCTCTATAAATTTCTAATAATCTTGGTCATTTTTTTTTTTCAAAATCACCCTCATTCAATTTTTAGGGAAAAAATTGTAGGTTGATAATGACAAACAGAAAGCGCTTGCAATGGCAGTAGTGGCAGCAATGCCAGTGGCCATGTCTGGTAGAGAAAAGAGACATAGGAAAGACTCAAAGCTACCGCATCACGCTTATGATTATCTTAAGGCACACTAAGCAATGTCTGATCGATTGGGATACTGATAAACATAGCAGCAATGCTGATAGCTAGCTACACCTTAAGGATCTGCTAACTGCAAGTGTATGATTTGATAAATTGAGGTCGAACATTGTATGATTTGATAATTTGTCTCACAATCTCTACCAATAGCTAGCAAGAAAAGTCGTGCTTTTTTTGTAGCGTAGATGTAAAAAAAGAGTTCAGCTTGCGTATGATTATGGCCCTCTAAATTTCTTCAGAGCAAAAATCATCAATCCCCACAAATCAACTAACATTAGCTCAGCATATCATGGAGGACGGGGTGGGGAGTCTGGGCCATTTTCATCAAAATTAAAATCGAAATATACTGCAATTTCTTTAATTGCAATTTGTACTAAAAACACCTCCAATCCATAACTATAGGAATAAACTTCTAGAAATGAGATAATCTCTTACTAATGGACTATTTGATGTACTGGGAAAGCCACTTGAAACCATCTCCGTAACCCATTTTCCTCACAACACTGCACATGAATACCTCCATAGGACGGACATTTGAGTCTGACAAATTTACCTTACCCTTGCCTGTGGTGAAGTTGGTTAGGCCCAAATGGTAACGCAACTCTTCTTCCGAGGCAGCATATGGAATATCTATCTTGTTTCCCAGGATAAGGAAAGGGACAGTGGCCAAAGACTCATCAGAGAGGAGAGCGTCCAGCTCCTTTTTTGACTCAGCAAATCTTTCCTTGTCATAAGCATCAACCAAGTAGACCACTGCATCTACCTGCGTCAAAGAAGGATGAAGCTTACTAAAGATCATCAAAGAATTATAAGAGCAAGAGCAAATAATGAATCTCAAGTCCTTAAAAAAAAGATTCAATTAACTTCTTCAAAAGTCATGTACCCACTTACATCTACCAAATCCAAGACATGCTTAATGCTTGATAATAATATTGCAAGCAACAATTAAAAACCAAAAAACGAAACCAACTTCTAAGAAGACATTAATGTTCCTAAATAATCAAATTCTGTATATGATACAACAGAGTTTGAATACACAGGTAAATTGGTTCAGAGAATCAATTTGTCCAGAGAGATATTATTACTAGTCCTTCTAAAGAGAAAAAAGATACCATCAGTTAACTCCCAAAATGATGCCTGCCTCGCATGAATCAGATAAAAATGAAAATTGAAATAGTTAGCAGGATTATGAAGACATGAGTATCCCTTGATTTAAGTATATAGTATGAATAATGAGACGCTCCATATGAAAAATTGCTTCAGAAGCAGATATGTTTGGTAAGATACTATTAGCAGACCCTCTAAAGAGAAAAGGCGCTATCAGCAAACTACCATGTATAATTTCTGCCTCCCATGAATCAGATAAACAATGAATGTTTAGCTGGGATTATGAAGGCATCAATCCTTTAATTTAGCTGTAGTTATATAATTTAATAAGATATTAGTCTTACAATATATTATGATATTCTGCAACAAAAAATAGTACTTCTTGACAACTTAATCATTATAGGAAGAAAACTTATCCTAGTTAACAGCTAGAACTACAAGTTCACAGATTCTGAGTCAAACCTCTTGTGCAGCTTTATATCTGCAATCACTACTGCTTTGTCTGGATAAGGAGAGAAAATAGAAAGATAGAAAATGAAAAGAAAGAAAATGAGAAGAGGAGAAAGTGAAGAGAAAAATATATTTTCTCTCATAATGTTTGGATGAAAAGAAAAGGAAGAGAAAGAAAATGAAAAATAATTTTTTCTTTTGCTTGGTTGTATAGAAAAGTGATAAGAAAGAAAATGTAATTATATAAAATGACTTATATGCCCTTATAATGTAATTGAATGTAAATATTTATTATTTATTATTTTATATATGTCTAACATACCTTTTATAAATATAATAAATTAATTAATTTTACAACAAATATTCATATGAAAAATTTACTTTTATATCCAAATTAATTTAAAAATAATTTATTTATAAAAAAATAATTTAAAAACAAATTTAAAATAAATATTAATATAAAAAAGTAACTGTCCGAGCTTTGCACCCAATGTCTTTTAAAATAACTCACTTTTCCCACTCATTCCAGCCCTTGTTTAATGGGTCTCTTTGTCAAAGCAAGGTAAAAGAGTAGAGGACACATTTTTTTTACTTTGCATTTTAGGATGGGTAAAATGATAATTATAAGTATCAATATCTCCTTCTCTCCGTTTTCTTCGCAGACCTGGGGAGACAAAAAATTGGTGGGACCCACAGGTATGTTTTTCTTTCCTCCCTCTTTTCTCTCCACATCCAAACAGAAGAAAACCATCAAGTCAACTTATTTTCTCTCCTTAGTTTTTCTTTCTTCGCTGGTTCTCTTGATCCAAACGTTGGGTACATGATCAACACATTAACATGTGGACAAAAAATACATTACATTGGAGAGCAAGACAATCCTAATATATGTAGAGAAAGCTAAGTGGCATCAAATCATATGTTTTCATAAAATGCATGATTGAGATAGTCTCTCTCTTTGGGTGCACCTGTGAATGTGCTCACAAAAGTGTGTTTTGGACAGAGAGAGAGAGAGAGACCTTGGCATAGTAATCTTTCCAGACTCTTCGTGCAATCTGGTGACCCCCAAGATCAAAAGCTTTAAACTTGATCTTCCCAATACTCAACTCCTCTGATGTTGGATACTGTGTTGGCTGATGCTGGACTAATCTCTGTCAAACCAATTCCCATAATAAAAACATCACATCAAAATTAAGAATATAGCCATAGACCATGGTAATGTCAGGAAGCTATAGATTGTGAAGTACATGTTCACTGTCAATATATCTTGCTTGCCAAAACCAGAAAAGAATGGTTGGCAGAAAAATAGAAATCCAACAAAATTTAATTAGATATTTAATGTGAGGAAGCCAAGTGTCTGAGTAAGATGTTTATGTCAACAAGTCTTGCCAAAACCAGAAACGAACCGGAAAATCCAACAATATTGTCGAAAATGACTGCCAAATTTAAGTTGCGTTTACTTTACATTCTCACAATCACCACAACTTCCTATGGGGACCTAAAATGTCTTTCCTTGTAAAAATTTTCACACCAACCCTACCTGCCGTTGAGCAAATAATTTAAGCTGATTTAAGTATCTGACTAAAATATACTAATTATCCCTATAACACACCATTCAGAGAGACATATATCTTTTTTTTTTTTCCTCAGAAAAATTACTGAATTCAGGGTACAATTTTTTAAATAAAATAAGATAATCCCTGGCATCTTCAATTATCATTTTAAAAACACACAATCTCATATTTAAATAACCCAGGAAACATACATTGTTCAAAAGGATTTTAATGCCAGAAAAAAAATCATCTCAAATATTCAATATAGGATAAATTTATGCCAACCACACGCTGCCTATGCATAGGACTTCAATCTTAAACATCTTATGGGGAAAATTCAAGCACAATTTTCATATCATCCATCGTTACTTTTCTCCGCAAAACAGTAACATTTCAAGCAAAAAAAAGGGTGAGAGATTAACCCAATTTATATAGCGCGGGAATAAAAGGTAGAGATCCACCACGATTAAACCCTTTTGGCGAATGAAGATAAGGAAGCCCAAAAGAACAATAACGGAAATGATTAGGAAAACGGAAATTCGAATGAAAATAAAAGTTGACAAACCTCGTCTTTAAGCATATGAAGCAAGGTGGTCTTCCCGGCATTATCGAGGCCTAAGAATAGGATCTTGGCCTCTTTCTGCCACAAGCCAAGCGATGCTAGAATCCCATAAAACCAATCAAACAAAAACATTACCTTTTCTTTTAATGATCGATCTCAACACAATTCGACTTCAACCCCCAATAAATATCAATCCTTGAACACTGAAACCAAATTCAAGTTTTCGGTACGAAAACTACAAAGATCTAACCCCAAAACCAGAGTGAATAAGAGGAGAGAGAAAGAGAAAGAGGGGTTACATTCGTATTAGGGTCTGTGTGTTGCAACAACTTGATATCAGGGACAGTGGGTGTTGGGGGAGACTGGTGACTGGCTCACCCGGTTAGGTTTTGGCAGCTGACCTGGTTACCGGGTCGAGCTGTTTGGACCAATGAGAAACTCAGGATGGACGGCATCATGTGGAGCTTCATTGTGAGGATCTGAGCCGTTCATTTTTCTAAATCTAAAGAAATAAAATACTCTTGTTTAAGAGTTTTATACAAGGACTAAACGAAATAGATATTTTCATTAAAAAAAAATATTTTTATTTAATTTTTTAAAAATTCTTTCATAATGATTTTTGTGAATATTTTAAATTATTTTTCTAAATTTACTGAATTTTAAATATATAAATATAAAAAGAAAATTATTACTTAATTTCTCATATTATTCACATATTTATAATTTACCATAAAATTACACGTACTTTATAAAATATAAACTATTATTTTTTAAATAATTATCAATTTCACGCTTTATTTTGCAAGCAGCACCGCCACGGATGAGTCGACAGGTATAAAGTTTTTCTTTTTATAAGCAATGATTTTTATTCTCTCTTTTTTTTTAACGGAGAATCACATGCATGTTTTTATCAAATTGATAAATAACCGGAAAAAAGTATCTAAATCCATAGGTAAGTCCATAACTCACTCTTTAAGGAATTAAAAAATTTAAATTTATACATTAGTGAGGCTGACATTAAAGCAAACTACTTAATTTTTTTAATAATATATTGGCAACTAAAAATTGGTAACGTAATTTTAATTTACAGTATTTGGGAGACGATGAAAATGTCAACAAGGTCCATGCAAAACCGCTCTCACGGATGTCTTTGTTTAATTCCCTAGAATTATTATATGAGGAGCCATTAGTTGAATTGAATAATCAAGCTTAGCTTCTCTATCCAATCTTCTATCATGTAGTCTCTTTGCAGCTATTTTCCACATAAAACCATGGTCCTGTTTTGGCATTTTCCATTATAGGGTATGAATAATTTGTTTTGACAACTGCAGAGGAAGTGAAAACCTGCCCCCAGAATCTGCAGAAAATGACAAAAATTTGCAACGTGTCCATATTTTATAGAAGCCCCACTGTCTGTTCAAATTTATTGAAACATACGGTGAAAAAGGAAAGGAACTTGTCTTTATCAGATGACCGAGATGCTTACAAGAGTTAGACATTTGCTTGATTAATCGTAAGAAGATGGTTCGTTTTCAACTAATGCGACCGCTATCTTTTGACAAAATCGATTTGAACGGTGGGATTTGTGAAGAAGAGTAACTAAATTCCAGGGAAGAGGACAAAGCCTAATGAGTTGATGGAGACAGTAAGTAGAACATTCCCCCGAAGATTCAAGATTCTCATCAGCCCCGCCTAGCCACCTCAGTTCTTATAATCTTATCTCATTTTTCCGATCCAATTCAGTTCAACTTCGTAGCTTGTGAATGTTATGAACCCGTATTTCTGTGGGCTAGCTTTACAACTTTCAAAAGTGGTGAGAAACTGGCGGCTGAAGCTGGCAAATAGCAAGTTACATGTTTTTTTTTTTTTTGGGGGTCAACAATGGCAAGTACATTGAAGTAACCAGTTACCACTTATGGTGATCCAAGTGTATAGATTGCAATCTATACCTTGATGGCCCACGGTGTTGAAAATACTAAAAACCAGAAGCCCAAACCCAGAAACCGCCAACAGATTGTAAGCAAAAGCAAATACCAAATAAGCATCCATTCCATTTTCGCTGGTTTAGTGGGGGCACCTTATAAAGTTATCAAAAGTATCACTAGGCATTACTGGTCAGAGCCAAGTCAAGACATCATTCACAGTTCCCAGTGTTGTTTCTTACGACTGTGTCTACCTTTCCTCGCTCGCAAATGACTTCAGAAAACGAACGCCGGATCCTGGTGGCGGTGGACGAAGGGGAGGAGAGCATGCACGCCCTCTCTTGGTGCCTGAAGAACATAGTCTTCCAAAATTCCGAAGATGCCCTTATCCTCCTCTACGTCAAGCCCCCTCGGGTCGTTTATTCGGCCTTCGATGGCACAGGTACAGGAGTAGGAAAGAACACCCCTGAAACCTTGAACCTCATCAAAGACAAGGTATTTACTGTTTTATTTTATGTCAGCTTAATCTGATAAACCCTGTCTCTGTTGGTGCCGTGTTTCTGTTTCGATCAGGATATCTGTTTTCCTCTGACATAACGGCAACCATGGAGAGGTACAGCCAACAAGTGGCCGATTGCGTCTTAGAGAAAGCCTCGAAATTGTGTAACAACATCCAGCATGTACGTTACTTCATTTGTCCCCTTATATATTTGTGTATGTGTGTATCATTCTCTTTTTGCTAATTTGTTGATCTGTGAATATTGCGAATGGGTTAAGGTGGAGACGAGGGTAGAGAGTGGCGACCCGAGGGACGTGATCTGTGAGATGGCTCACAAGTTGGGTGCAGATGTCCTCGTCATGGGAAGCCATGGCTATGGTGTCATCAAGAGGTTTTCCCCTCTTTTCTTTGAAGCAAGTGTGTGTGAGTTTTTCGATTGTTCTCCAAGTCTTGTTAATTGGTTTTGGGATGTTGAATTGCAGAGCTTTTCTTGGAAGCGTGAGCAATTACTGCGCACAGCACGCGAAGTGCCCGGTTTTGATAGTCAAGAAGCCAAAACCAACTGCCGGAGACGTATGAAAATCCTTGCTGCCTAGTTTTGTTCCTCCGTGGTTTTCTGCAAATATGCAGTTTCCTTCTGTCGCTTGTGTGTAATGTGTCATTACTCATTAATTTTCTTCTGGGAAACTCCTGCGAAATATTAGATGTTAAAGCCCAAAGTGGTGGGTTTATTTTGTTATAATAATAATAATAATAGTTTGTGAAAGCTTCGAGAATTGAAGATGCCTTGCGGAGCTAATCATCGACTTTTCTTTGAGAAGCATAATTAAAAGAGAGGCCCCATGGATATAATAATTAATTACTCAAAAGCATAATTACTAATTTTTGTGCTTTCCAAACAGTATGAGCATTCAGCTCTAATCCTAATATCTTTGTCAAAACATTTTGTTTATTCCTTTTCAATTGGCCTTTAAATATTTTGATATTTTCCATTCAAAATTTCTCTGCAAGTTGATCCCCATTCTCTATAAAGGCAATGACTCATAGTTAAGCTCAAGTCAGTCAAAGTACTGAATTAAAGAATAAAGAGAAGAAAATGTTTACTAACAATTCAAAGCGCAATCTGTTTTTTCTTCTCTGCCTTGTCATGCGCCGCTTCCAAGTCATTTCATCCCTTGTACTCGTTGATTTCACCACTTAAATATCTGAAGGGAAAAAAAAAAAACTTACAGATAACTGGATTCATAGTTTCAGCAATAGAACGCCATGTAGGGCTAAACAAATGAACCAGTGTTTTGGCGGGATCCAATCACAAGACCAAAAAGATATACAAGACAATGAAGTACGCATTCTGATGGCAAATTAGTGCTGAGATAACAGATTAGTAAAAGGTCGACTGTAGGCTGTTGGAGAAATTCTAGGTTATCTTGTTATAGCTTGTATAAGAGATAACTTAATAGATAAATACAATAAAAACAATTATTGAAAATTTGAAATAGAAAGATAATGGTTCTCTCTTTTTTTTCCAACAAACAAAAAACAGACTTTAATGTTGACGGATCCAGAGGCTGCAGGCCTGTGACAGTCCATTTTCAACTCCAGCAGGTGAGTAAGAGGCATCAGAGACTCAACGCTTCCCAAAAACTTTCTACGTAAATTCTCTCGAGTCATTCGATTTTCTTGTTCAAGTAAATTCTCTAATCCTATGTTTGTCAAAACATTTGGTTTATTCCTCTTTAAATTGGGTTTGATTATGCTCCCTTCAAAGTTTTCCAAGTTAATCCTATTCTATTCTGTGTTACTTTCTAAAAGTCAATGACTCATTGACTCATAATTAGGTCAAAGTACGTGAAGTAAATAAGTATGTACGTAGTAGTAAGATAGTGTATCTCAATGGAAAGTTGAGACTAGCAGTTTGAATTGATAGTTTCAGGAAGAGAAAGTACTACACTAGTATGGTGAAAAGAAGTACTAGAACGATGAAATGGAAGAGAAACGCCAATTAGCTACAAAGGATACTAGTTCTTCTCAGGCTTTTCTAGTAGCAATGATTATCTGATTGATACGTGCATATTCTATTTGAAATCTACTTGGTTGAAATTTGAAAAGCTAACCTCACTCGTTACTTCTGTTTCAGTCATGAAATTCTGCTCAAGAATAATATGGCAGCCAATTTGTCTTCTTGCCATACTGGTAATTTTTTTAATACTAATATTAGTATAGTAATCCAGAGGAACATTTTCTGTAGCAGTTAACTAGTATTTTTTTCAATGTTAATGTCAGGGAATTTCGGGATATTTTATCTCAAAATTGTGGGTAACAATCGGGCAAGATGAGGAAATAGTTGCTTTGGAATATGGGGAATTACACAACAAAACTATTTCTGGGATTAAAGCTACCGAAAAATTGCTTCATCCTCTTAATGCTTCCGCAGTCAGTTTGGCTAGATCTCTCAAATTATCTCTCAATGATACAGAGTTATCATTTCACATCCTCAAAACAAAGGTTGATATCATTTTGAAAGCTTTGTCTCCATCAACTCGGAGAAAGAAACGAACCAAATAATTGAACTCACATTGATTTGCTTTATTTGTATTGTTCAGGTGGCACAAGAACTGTTTGTGTCTCTTTCAATGATACCGCATGTATCACGTGTCTCTTATATTGGATTAGATGGAAAAATATGTTCAATTTATGATAAAAACGATCAGACAGTGGCAATATTTTCCAATGGTTCTTCTTCAATCTGGTACTCTCAGCCATGGAACTGGGACTCTGGAAATGTGGATGGGAATGCAGCAGTTATTTCAAGCTCTACGGACATAATAACTGCAAATTGGTTTCAACGGGCCTTAAATAGCACAAGTGGGGTTTCTTGGCTGGGAAAAGGCTGGGACAGTGATCAACTTCTATTTTTTAGTGCATCACCAATAGATGGACAAGGAGTAGTTTCCCTTGGTGTTCCAACAAAAATAGTTGCAGACCATTTTGCAGCTTTGGACTTTCATGGTGGGGATTTCCACCTGGCTACAGCAGATGGATCAGTAGTTATACAGACAAAACTTCCAAATACAAATATATTGGTAAAAAATGACACTGTTTTGGTGCAAATGTTGAGTCCAAATGGAGGCATTATATACAATGTTGGCAAATTCTCTTGTCAGTCTCATGAAAATGAGTTAAGACATTTTTATGGTAAAGTTGGAGGGAAGAGGTACAAGTTTTCTTGCTCTGCTTTGGACATTGTTGGAGTAAACTCGGTATGTTTTGTTCTAAATATTCTCATCTTACTCAAGCTATTCCAGTGACAATTTTTCCACCATCTTACTAAACTGACAATGTTTTGAGTCTTTTTTTTTTTTTTTAATCTTTTTCAGGTATATGTTTTGGCTTATCCAATCAAAGGATTGCCAAGCTTTGTGCATGAAAAAAGCCATCTGTCGCTTGTGCTCCTTGTACTCTTGTTTCTTTTCATAGCAATCTCAATTGGCTTCTTCTTATTTTTTATTATTAGAGCGGCAAGAAGAGAAATGTTCTTATGTGCAGCTCTGGTAAAACAAATGGATGCTACTCAACAAGCCGAGCGTAAGAGTATGAATAAAACAACAGCCTTCAATAGCGCAAATCATGATGTACGAGCTTTATTGGTTGCTGTCTCTGCTTTGGTGGGTTGCTGCCACAATGATGCCAGACCTAACTCTGAATTGGCATCTAATTTGGCAAAGATCAAAACTGGGGTTGACGACCTAAAGAGTTAGTTCCTTATCTATTTTTCTATGACCCTCTTATTCTGTTAGAGCAATCAAACAGTAACTATCTAAAATGAGGGTAACACTCTGTTTTTCTTATAATTGTTTGACTTGGAAATTTTGGTTCAGGTATATTAAATTCTTTCCTAGATACAAGTAAAATTGAAGCAGGGAAAATGCAACTTGAGGAAGAAGAATTCAATTTGGCCCAGCTCCTTGAGGATATGGTAGACATGTATTATCATGTGGCTATAGAGAAGGGTGTAGATGTAGTGTTGGATCCTTTTGATGACTCAGTCACCAAATCATGTCTTGTTAGAGGTGATCGAGGTAAGCTAAAGCAAATCTTGTGCAATCTGCTCAGTAATGCTGTGAAATTCACACGTGAAGGCCACATTACAGTCCGTGCCACTGTCAAGAAAGCTAGTTTGGAGAATGATATAATTGCTTCTAATACTAGTGTTATGGTGAAGTGTCTATCACGGGTATGGTTCAAGAATAAGCAAGACTTAAATGATTTGAATGCCCTCCATATAACTCATCAAGACCCAAATCTTAGAGAGTTTGTAATTGAGGTGGATGATACAGGGAAGGGGATCCCAAAAGACATGCAGAAGTCTGTGTTTGAAAATTTTGTTCAGGTAACACAAACAGGTTCTGGACAAGAAGGAACTGGGTTAGGACTTGGCATTGTTCAATCTTTGGTAAGTTAAAATATAATTCTGTTGTACATTACATGTTATGCCAAGAATCCTAAAGCAATTTAAGCTATACCTATATATTTGAACTGACTGGATTTGTGCTGTAGGTGCGTCTAATGGGTGGAGATATAAGAATTTTAGATAAAGAGCCTGGTGAAAAAGGCACTTGCTTCAACTTCAATGTTAAACTTTCCATTTGTGAACTAGAGGTTGCTACAACTGAAGAAGAACACCCCTCAAATAGATTTCAACATTTTGCCTTGCTTCGTGGTCATTCACCCAAATACGGTGGATCTCATGTTGTGCTTTGCCTACCAAATGATGAACGGAGAAAAATTTTGACAAGGTACATAGAGAGCTTGAATATCAAAGTGTCAAATGTGGATGGTAACAGTCTTATGCCACATCTTGAGAAGATTAAGAGCAAGCTGGATCTTTCATATTTCAGTCACTCAGAAAAAAGTCAACTGAGTTCTGCTGGGAGTCTCTGCAATTCTGAATCAGTTAACTATGAGTTGGGGGCAAATATTGAAGGAACTTCATCCACCAAGGACGGAACTGATCATGTCTCATTTCCATACAAGAAGAGCAACTCAAAAGTCTCTCATGGCATCATACTGGTTGTGATTGATGGCAGTGCCGGTGTTTCCTCTCAACTAGAATCCTTTTTGGCAAATTTCAGGAAAGACATGCATAGTTCCAAGTGTAAAATTGTCTGGTTGGGTAGACAATCAGAGGAACCTAGCCTGGCTCGTCCATATGATTGTGTTATACCTAAGCCATTTCACGGGACACGTTTATACCAAGTTCTTGGACTAATACCTGAACTAAAGAAATGCAACTTGCCAAAGCTAACGATGGAAGCCAGAATTGTTCAAGAAATTGAGCATCCCACAGATACTGACTTGGAAGCAGAACAAACCCCAGAACTCCAGCAAATATCAGTCCATGAGTGCAACAGACAAAACAATGAAGGAAAAGAACCACTTCTCTTGGCTGGTAAGAAAGTTTTGGTTGTTGACGATGTCAAGTTTTTGCGCCAGATTGCAACTCAAACTCTTGTTAAGCTTGGAGCAGAAGTTGAAGAGTGTGAAAATGGAGAAGAGGTCTATCATCGAATATGCAAACTTTTGAGTGATCATGCCAAACCTCCGCTTTATGATTGTATTTTCATGGACTGTGAGGTAACTTAACAAACCCAAATTTTTTCTTGTAACTTTGTTTTATAATTGATTAAAATAATTTGATTGGGTTATTTTCAGATGCCAAAAATGAATGGATATGAAGCTTCACAATTGATAAGGACAGAAGAACAGAAACACAAGATACACATGCCTATTATCGCATTGACAGCCCATACAATGCCAGAGGAAGTAAATAAGACTATCAGTGTTGGAATGGATTCATGTTTGGTAAAACCATTGCAAAGAGAAAAGGTATTGGAAGTTATGCACTTGCTGACATAATAATTTTTTTTTATAGCAATTTGTCTTTGTTTTGGGTTCATGTAAACAATAAATACATTATTAAATAAATACATTATTTTTTTGGCTTTACATAATTATCACACTAATCACCTGTAACTCTATGTGTTTGTGATTTATATTTAAGTATTTAGGTTGGTTTGCGAATGACACTTATCAATAAGTGTTTGAAGTGAAATGGAATAGAAATTACTAGGATACCTATTTTCTTTTTCAAAAGAAAGGAATAAGTAAAGATGTAAGTGCGTGTTTAAATTAGGTGTAAAAAAAATTATTTTAATAATCGATTATATATATAATGATTTTTCTTTAAAATTGATTATGATAAATTCAGTTTATATTTAGATATTTTAATTAAAAGGTAATTTTAAAATAATATATTTTATTTAGATTATATAAAAAATTACTTTTATATAATAAATTATTAAAAAAAGGTGTAAAACAATTTATTTAGATTAATATAATATTTGATAGATGGGTGAATATAGTAAATTTAAACAATGAACTAAAAAAATAAGTTACTTTCAATGTACTCAAAATTATTAAATATTATTATTTATTTCATATAATTAATATTAAACATGAATTAAAAAAGGAAAAATAACTTTTATCTATAAAATTTTAATATAATATTCATAAAGTTTTATGATAAAATAATGAAATTTTAAAATCAAAGTCAAGTCATTAAAGAGGGAAAGAAAAGTGAGAGTTCGAGGAGAATAATTTTCCTACACACTGATAATTAATTAATTATGGACAACTTTTAACTACCATGCATGACTGCACTACTAAAAAAAGTCATGTCTCCAACAGGCCACCCCACCTCATTAAATTTATGTTTTTTTTTTATAAGATATATGTGAATATTTTTTTTATAATTTTATTTTATTTATTGAATTTAGTTTTAGATTTTTTTAAGATTATATTCACATATATTTTTAATAAAGTTACCTGTAGTCAATATTTTTTCATATTATATTTTTTTATACCAAAAATTATTCAGATATCTAATTTGGAAATTTCCGAAAATTAAACCGATCACGCACCATAAATGGTGAAACAACGGAGAACAGGAGAGGATCCGGTTCCTTGGCAAATATCGATGACTGGAAATTTTGGATGGCATCCCAGTAAACACCCACTATTATTCCGTGTTAGACAATGCGATGCAGTGGCTTAGTGCTATATAGCGTTCAACTTCAACAAACGGAGGAAATTATGTGTTCGCTTCTACAAAACGCTCATCGTAAAACGCATCACATATATAAAATATGAAACAAGCGTTAAGAAAATTGTAATACTAGATACATAAAATTTCTTGTGGTACATTTTACGTTAATACAAGACTAAACTCTCATTTTAAGAATAATAATGTGTAACCAGAAATTTTGCTCGAATTCTTTGATATCTTAAGGTGGAGTTACATCACAGTTTTTCTCCTGTCATTTTCTCTTTCCTGTGTCTCTTTCTCTTTTTACTCTCAAAATTTAAATCTAAACTTTCTGCTCCGCATCGTCTCCTAAGTTCAATCCCCATATTAATTTCCTTCATCTCTCAATGAAATATTCTGCTTTAATGCCGCCGCAAGTAACATTTGTTATGAGCTCAACACAACATTGTTGCTCACTAAAATGGATTCTCAGCCAAGTATGTATACTGAAAGTTCTAAATACTGGCACGTCCTCTTTGATTATTGGTTGGGTAAGATTACCTAGCCAACAGCTCCAACGTTTGGAATAAGGAATTTGAATTTGTTCTGGTTGAGCATTTTGGCAAACAATCATGCAAATTCTTAGTTTTCTTTTGGTTTTTTGGCACCCAAAACAATGCAACGAAGATCAATAATAGAGATGGCAATAGGTAAAAGATTAACATGCAAAGTAAGTGCTGGAGGCAGTGATTTATGTATATATTCTTACCATTGTGTTCTTCCACAAATAAATTCAAGACGAGATTGATGCAGCAAAAGAGAGATTGCAATACCTAACGTGTTCTTATGATCAGAACTTGAATTATATGAAGAACTTGAATTCTATAAATAAACAGACACATCCCAAAGTAATGAAGTTGAAAAGATAAATTTGATTCTGAAGATAAACACATTAGTGGTAGTTTTCCTTTAATTCCAATTAAGCATAATACTCCTTTTTCATTTAATTGAAAAAAAAACAGAAGAAGATTTGGGGAAGGTAATTAAACAAGTTAAAAAGGAGAATGACAGAGTAGTTGAAGATGAAGGACTAGGACGGAAATAAAAAATTATTTTTAATTTGTTTAAAATATATTAATTACACATAATAAAACTTAAATTGGACATCTTAAATGAATTGTCACTTCATTCTGAGGTAACTTGTTCTGACTAAGTAGCAACACTTCTCATTTTAATTTTTCAAATATACAAATGAACATCAATTTAATTGACAGATTAAAATAAAATTAATTTTTTTTTAATGACTAAATTAATATTATCTTATATAATTTAGAGACTAAATTAACATTAACCTTTTTAAGAAGATCAAATTAATAAATACTTACTCTTACGATGGTTTCTTCCTGATTTTAGATTTTCAAACGATAGCCAAATTGGGTTACAAAGAAAATCCTTTAGCAATTAATAAGATATTGAGGCAGCTTGGCCTAATTGGCAACTCAATTGTCAATTGATAAATTTAAAAGAGACATTTTTCCTCTGTTCTAATCAGCTGAAACAGTCAAACAGGATTGAAGCAAAACCTCAAAAGTTTGTTTTCAACGGTTTGCTTATCTAGGAGAAATTCCTACGACTAAAAAGTATCTAGAAAGGGGGGAAATTATGGCGCACTCCGGAACATCACTTCGCTCACTCCGTACTGTCACTTCGTAAACTCCTTAGAGCTCATCCTGCAAACAAATCACGCAAGAGAGGGAATTATTATATTTTTTTTTTCGCAAAAGAGAATTATTAAAGAGGTAGTTGTCAAACTTGACGCAAGTGAATACGGGGGAGAAAAACATACATGCGCATCCTCTTCCTTGGTTTCAGCACCGTCTTCACCAGCTTCTGTCTTTGATTCAGTATCAGTATCATTCCCAGCTTCGTCAGCATCTCCCTCATCGTCCTCGGCCTAAAAAGCAAGTTAACGTCATTAGAACCAGTATAACTGATGCTGGACCAAAATAACAGAAATCAGCAGTTCTACTTACATCAGAGTCAACTGGATCATCCTTGGATTCCTGGTAAAGATTTCAAAGTATGGGAGGTGTAAGAAAAGTTTGTAGTCTTCCAAACAGATTTTAGCAAAATTACCATAAGATCAATTTCATAGATACAACTTCAGAATAGTATTTCGTTATAAATGAAAAACACATGAATCAGGTTAAGGCCAACACAGTACCTCCTCTTCTCTCTTCTTCTCAGCCTCTTCAAATGCTGCCTTCTCAGCCTGCAAGAATATATTTACATTAAAGAGGTCATATCATTCAATAACGATTACCGCATTAGGCCAAAAGAATAAGTGAATAGAAGCAACTTACATCCTTCTGCTTGCCCCATGTTTCTTCAGCCAGTTGCTTAGCATATTCAGGATCATCAGTAATCAAGACATTGTTAAACAATGTACCAGATTTCACCTGGCAAATAAGACATCTTGCTTGTCAGAGTTTGGCTACAAAAGGATCAACTAAATGTAGTGAAGTACACATACGGAAAAGTTTACCTGCCACAATTCAATGCCCACATACTTCAAGCTGGGGAAAACGTAGAGGTCAGGGTCGTCCTTGAAATCTGATAAATATAATTGTCAAATGTTTCAGCAACTTTTAAATCAACAGATGAACTACACTATAATAAATCAACGGATGAACTACACTTTATTTGGCTATGTATCTTATAGAATAAAAGAGTTTATATAACTACTACAACTCTGAAATAAGGACGAAAATAAACCTGGGTTGTCAATCAGAGGTGCCTTCCACTTTCCTTTGTAGTTGGGGTTCTTAACTTTCTGCAGAGATGTAGCATACAAAGTTAGCAAACAAATCCACTCCCAAACACATGTCATAGATAACAATTTCCACAAACCTTTGGCTTCCATGGGCCCTTGTACTCAGGGTTGGCAATGGTTGGTGGCGTCCACTCACCATCTTCCTCATCATCCCAGTCTTCGGGCTAAAGAAACAATTAGACTTAGCAGTAACTTCATTAAAATGTGAGATATAGAACAATGGGAAAACAACAAAGTGATGAATACCTTCTTGGCATCAGGATCTGGGATCTCTTTTGGGATGTCATCATACCCCTACAAATATAGGATGTCAGTACATACTACATAGTACACTTGCAAACTTCATTCAACATGAGAAGCTTTTTTAGAAAAGGCATACCTCTGGCTTCTTATCCTCAGGATCAGGAATATACTCTTTGTCATCCCAATCTTCTGGCTGTGTGTATATTATGAATAGAAATTATCAATACCCAAGACCAATCTGCTAATTAATATAAAAAAGTAAACCAATTGGCGGAAAAGTACCTTTTTGGCTTCAGGATCCTTGATTTTCTTCGGAGGGAGAAGATCCCAATCAGAGTAGAGACTACCAGATTGCTTCTCCACATTATCAATCAAGATGCTGTAGGTTGCATCTGGACGGAGGATAAATGTGTACACATGAGTTAGTTGGTCAGTCTCACAAGGAACATCCTTCTTTATCAAGTGGTTTGTCCCATTGTAGGTCAGAATAGCATGTACTTTCTTGGTACTGTAACCACAGATGTCTGGGCCAAACATGATACTGCAACAGAAAAACAAACGTCCAAAAATAAGCTGTTTTAACATGTCTAAGGCATCTATAGTGAACGAGACATGAAACAAAAGGGGATCCATCTATCACCTGTAAGGAGTATCCCCACCAAATTTCTTCTGATCAACTTCCCCACTAAGTAACTTCATGTAACCCCCACCACAGTCAAGCTTCTGTTCATGCTTGACAGAAAACTGAAAGACTAGCGTCTTATCCTTGTTGCTGAGTTCAGGGTACTCAGCAGAAATAGCATAGAATCTGTAGTCTTCACTTGTTTGTATACCTGTGGAGACATCAAAGATTCAAGTGAACCTACCTTGAAAACTTCAATTTAATATCAATCTTTAAGCAAAAGTAAACACAACCAGGCATAATACAAAATTGTTGTCCAACATAGTAATTTAAATTACCTTTGTCATTAGGGTCTCCATTCCATTTACCAGAGGTGTAGTTCCACTCCCCAGCCAAGTTCTCATCTTTCTTCCAATCAGATTTGACCCACCGATTTTCCCATCCATCTTTAGCATTCACCCCGATGCATACAGAGGAGTTAGAAAAATGGAAAATGCTAATTCAATATAAAAAAAAGATACATATCAACCATGAAAAATAGACAATCCTTGGCGCTTCATGGACTAAATATAATCTAAAAAAGAAAAAAGTAAAGTCCTTACTTAATTTATAGACAATGTAGTACCAAGATAGATAAAAGCAAATATTTACAATTAATAAAAAGCTCACCAGCAGCATGTTTAAGAAGTAAATTCACCTTTGGAGTAAAAAAACTACTATCTCACATTCCACACACTCACTTCAAAGTAATAAACTCCTCAGAGAGAAGACACGTTTCAGCTTTTAGAGATTTTTGGCAAAATGAATAAAAGAAGAAAAGATTACAGTTGATTGTAACTCCTGTGTACTCAATAATCAATGGATCAAAAGTGAATGTAACCACATCACCAAAGAAAGTGAATGTAACCAAAAAGTGAGCCGAAACAAAAACCTAGAGGCTCCAATGCTCTCTCTATCTCTCCAATTTCTTTGTGAAGTGGGTGTCGGGGCCAATGCTTAAACCATTAGAACACTTTACACACATAAAAGAACATATTAAAATAATAAAAAAAGAAGCAAAACGACCTGCACGTTCGCAGATCTAATCAAAACCACGAAAATTTCAACATGAACTTTAACGTGCACTCAAGTACAAATCAAAGTCATCAGATCGAGGCGCAAACACATAAAAAAAGCCCTGATCCTCAACAAATCACACCAAATTCGACACATAGAAATGCACAAAAAGGACAAATTAAAAACCCTTAATCTGGCGGAAATGCAGAAGGACACAAAACAGCACCTCAGGATCTAGTGAAAGAAAATGAAGAGATATTAATGCAATAGAAAAGACAAGAAGTGATGAACAGTGAATACCATCAAAGCGTTCCTCGAAGAAGACCTTCGCGGAAGCGATCGCCAACAGCGAAAAAAGAAGCAGAGAGCGAAGATTAGGGTGTCGCACCCTAAGCGCCATTTCTATTCTAATTTAGCTATCAACAGAGAAGGAGAGAGAGCGCTCGTTGGAGTTGGACTGAGCTACCGGTTCTATATATTATAGGGCTCTTCGTACGCTAACTTGGGTAAAATTGGAAATTGACGTGGCAGAGTCTTAGGTGGCAGACTTCAGCTAATCCTGGATTGCCACGTAGTTTCCGTTTGTCATAGGTATGATGTGGCCTACTGTAATTGGTATAAATAGAGGGAACTGTTTTGGATTGGACACGTAAGCGGAAACCTTAACGTATTTACGGTACTACCATCGGTTTGGGGTGAGGCCGTTGACACCACGCCTGCCTGGCTAGCTTGTATGTGCTCAAACTCAAATTCAAACCCCCCCTATCCAAAAAAAAAAAATCAAACCCCCCCCCTTCGCTGGTGGGGTTAGGTTCCGTTGCAAATTGCAATTCAGGAATATGCTCTCAAAATGCCCCTTTTTTAATTAAAAAATAATTTTAGTTTTTTTTGCTGTTTAAAAAATAATTTAATGTCAGTATAAACCCAAATATCAGCAACATAAATTATAATAATACTACGACTATCTTTTCTGTGCTTGATAACTAGTATGTATTTGTTGGGAGAGGTTTTTCTAATATATTTTTTTATAAGAATATCAATATTTTTTTATATGTCATAATATGATAAATTTATTTTTAATTTGTTTTTTAATTATAATTAATTTTCTTATTTATTCAATAAATTATATATATTTATTAAATTTTTTATTAATAATATTACTGTTAGAATATATTTACAATATCTTTTAAAAATCTTTATAATATATTGTGAAATCAATTAGTATTATAATTGATGAAGTAATTTAAGAGTCATATCATAATTTTATTATATTTTCTGATTTATTTCCTTATTTGATTAGAATTACTAGAATATAAATAGAGATTGATGCTTTATCTTTTGTAATATATCAACACATCTAATATATTTATCATATTATTTTTTATTTTCCTTTCTTCTTTCTCCCTACCTAAATCCTATAATTTTAACATAGTATCAAAGCGGTACCATCCACCTTGAGGGTGTCCATGCTTTCTGCTGTGTTGAGTTCTATAGAATTTATTTGTAAATTCTTTTTTATTAGTTTCTCAACCCATTCTCTTATCTATTTTCTCATTTTTTTACTGTTTGACTATTTTCCAATGCTAGCATAGCATTGAGGAGTAGTGATAATAATAGTGATGACTTTTTAATATTAGTATTCATGATATTATCTTCTCGTCAACGATCATTCTAATGGTGATTTCTTTTCTACTAATGAATCATACTAGTGGTGACATTTCTTCAATGATAGTATTTGTTATATTATTCTCTTTCTATTGACGATCATTCCGATGGTGATTTTTTTTCACTAATAAGTCATATCAGTTGTGACTTTTCAATACTACTGTTCGTGATATTGTTCTTTTCTTATCAACGATCATTCCGATGGTGACTTCTTTTCCACTAATGAGTCATATTAGTGGTGACATATCTTCAATATCAATGTTTGTCATGTCATTTTTCTCCCATCGACGATCATTCCGATGATGACTTCTTTCTCACTGATAAGTTATATTAATAATGACATTTCTTTAATACTAATATTTGTCATGTTATTCTCTTCTTGTCAACGATCATTTCAATGGTAACTTCTTTTCCACTAATGAATTATACTAGTAGTATTTTTATTCAAGTTATCTGGATCTGTTATCTGGTCAAGCAATTTCTTAGAATCTCTCAAATCATTTTGGTCTATTATCTAGTCAAGCAAAACTGTAGAATTCTCAAGTCTTTTGAGTCTACCATTTATTCAAGTAGAACCCTAAAATCCTTTATTCTCACGTAGGCTGATGATTATTTCTTACTAGCTTATATTTCTAACAATATTCATCTCTCCCGCGTCTACAGCATCTTGAGTTGTGCTTCAGTTATGGAGTCCACTTTATATTTATGTTATTTAATTAAAAATATTTATTTGTAACAAGCTTAAAGTGTAGTAAGCTTTAACTTGAGGGAAGTGCTAAAATATATTTATAATATCCTTAAAAAATATTTAGAATATATTATAGAATCAATTAGTACTCTAATCGATGAAGTAATTTAAGAGTCATATCATAATTTTATTATATTTCTTGATTTATTTCTTTATTTAATTAGGGTTATTAGAATATAAATAGATATTAATATTTTATCTTTTGTAATATATCAACACATCTAATATATTTATCACATTATTTTTTATTCTCCTTTTTTCTACTTAAACCCTATAATTTTAATAATTATGTCACATCAACATAAATATTAGTATCTATCTATTTAATACAGAAAATATTAAAAGAATCTCTCTCTGTTGAAATAATTTAAATCTATATTTTGTTTCACAAATATAATTCAATGACTCTACATCGACTACTTTTATTTTTCTAAAAATTACACATTTTGAATTTTTATTTTAAATTTTTTTATAAAATAAGGAATTTCTATGTGGCATTATTCTTTGAGAAATAGATTTTGATCACCTAAAAATTTCTTTTTTTCCCCCCAAAACTAAATTATAAATAAAAAATAATCTAGAGATGCAATGATATATTTATTTTGTGGATGTAATATATTTATGCACTGAGAAAGGTTTCAATTCAAAATTATTAGATAGAGAGACGTATTTATGGTTCAGTGGATGAGGTTCACTAAATTGCTGTTGACGGCTTTAGAAAGTTGCAAACATTTGAAGTCAGTAGCTGTGGTGTTATAGAGGGTCAGAAGAAGAGACATGGAAAAGATATAATACTCGCTGAATCTTGATTCTTACCATCTATGGAAACAAGGGGCAATTTTGGTGTTGGGGATTGAGGATTTTTTTTTGGATGGCATGGGAAGATGATCCGTAGAGTTTTTTTTTTTTTTTGACGTGAAGATGATCCGTAGAGTTGGAGGTGCCGGGGTAGGTCATCCCTGTTCAGTGTAAAATAAAGTTTGAATACTCAATAACAATAATGACAGCCACTAAACTCCAAAGCAATTCACTGAGAAAAAAAAAAAAAACAAACAAACAAAGAAGCCAAACGGAAAAAGGCACTTATTCAAATTGCATAAGATTAACCGAGAAGGCTAAAATGGTAAAACCATCGAAGTGATGCCGGCATTCATTTTATTATTATTTGCTTTAGCTACTTAGGATGCTTAGATTGGAAGCCACTTGAGGACTCATGAAGTAGACTACAGACAAGAGTTTCAGCCTCCTTGTTTACGTGGGTCATAATTATTTAGGATTCTGGAGTGTTCCACACTTGAAGTATACAAGTGATTAATTTCTAAGATCTAACCATGGTTTGGTTTCATTGTACTCCCACAAATCACACGTAATCCATAAATTTTTGTTATTCTCATAATTAACAATGCCACCCTGCTAACAGGTTCAGTTGGATATTGGTATATTTCCAGAATCCTGGGTATGTAAGGGTAGTTGAAAGTATAGTTTGGAGCAAGCCTTAATCTATGGATGATTGTGGCATACAGGTTATGTCTTGTTTGAGCTTAATTTTTGGCTGAAAAGTTATTCAGTTTCCTGCATCTCTCAGTACCTGATACTGCGGAGATGATAAAAACATCAAGATATAAAATTCTATTTTGCTTGTGGAGGTGTGCATTGTTGATTCGTGCTTGGATTCTATGGTTATAACGTAACGTCAAATTTTCAGGCAGTAACTTCAGCCTCTACATTTGCCGGGGTATAGGCTTTTTTTTTTATTTATTTTTTTTTGCCCTTTTTGTGTGTTAAAAGCTCACGGATATTTTTGGGGTACCTTTATTGGTTTTGTGGGTTTAGCTCTAGGCTTTTTTTGGGCTTGAGTTGCAGTCAGAGGGAAGATCAAAAATTAGAAATGAACCAAGACAATGACAACACAGGAAATAAAATAAGCATCTGATGACAAACAATACTTTCGGACATTATTAATCTTATTGCCGATTATTGAGATAGAATTGGTCGAAGCAAACTATGTATTTTTTGTCTTCATACTTAGACTACTAATTACATAAGCAAGCACTATCAATCTCACAGCTCCAAAGCATAACCAGGTTTAGTTAATTGCATGAACAGCTCCAAATCAGAGTAATTTGAAGATTAAGCCTCCATGAGCTGCGAAGAATGGAGCAAATACCAATGATTCAACTGCCATCAACTTGATCAAAATGTTGAGTGAGGGACCCGAAGTGTCTTTGAGAGGGTCTCCAACAGTGTCGCCTATGACAGCTGCCTTGTGAGCGTCTGAGCCCTTTGGACCCAGTGACACAGCATGCTCGTAAGTACCAGCCTATAGGCACCAAAACAATGTACAAGAGTCAATTCTAAACGCAAAAAAGGGGGCCAAAAAGACAAAATGCAATGAGTTTCTTATAGAATTCTTGATTGGCAACTTCTAGAGTCTTAAAACACCATCAAACCAAAAGTTGAAAGGTGACATATATATATTTTTTCTACCTCTATGTATTTCTTGGCGTTATCCCATGCACCACCAGTGTTTGATGCTGAAATTGCCACCTGTGAAGAAATGAAAATATCTTACCAAATTTGAATATTCATACTAAACACACATGCGGATAGAGCATAAACTTAATGGCTAAAAAATAGCATAAATGTTGCAATAGAGCAAATTTTAACATCATATACCTGCACACCGGAAACAAGAGAACCGGCAAGAACCCCAGCAAGAGTTTCTACTCCAAAGAATGTTCCGGCAACAAGTGGTGTAAGCAAAACCAAAGCACCGGGTGGGATCATCTCCTTAAGTGAGGCGTCAGTGGAAATCTTTACACAAGTTGCATAGTCTGGTTTTGCTCTTCCTTCTATAAGACCGGGAATAGAATTGAATTGCCTACGAACTTCTTCAACCATTTTGAGCGCTGCACTCCCAACACTCTTCATTGTCATGGCTGAAAACCAGTACGGAAGCATTGCTCCCACAATCAAACCAATAAAAACTTTTGGGGTAAGCACGTCCACTGTTTTGATGCCTGCTCTGCTCACGTAAGCACCAAACAATGCAAGAGACACTAGTGCAGCTGATCCAATAGCAAAACCCTACTAGAAAGTCACAACATATTCAGATTGTCATGCACGGTATATGACTTCGAATTAAGGTAATTTACTGGCTTTATAGTTCAGTAATAGAAGGGGGGGCGGTGGGTGGTAGCCGATAATGGGAATCAAAATCCACAATTTTTTTTATCTACTCTTTCCTGCTAGCTATTGAAATACTATACTTCAAAAAACATGTCACCTTGCCTATAGCGGCTGTGGTGTTTCCTGCAGCATCCAGAGCATCTGTTCTTTCTCGTATCTCATGTCTCAATCCAGCCATTTCTGCTATACCTCCAGCATCATCACTAATGGGACCATAAGCATCAATGGCAAGACCAGTGGCGATGGTACTGAGCATTCCAAGTGCCGCAACAGCAATTCCATACATGGCGGCAAAGCTGAAGCTTACATAAATAGCAACGGCAATAGCAAATATAGGTATGATGACTGATTTATATCCCAAAGCCAACCCGAAAATCACGTTTGTAGCAGCTCCAGTCCTGCAGGAATCTGCCACATCCTGCACTGGACTGCAATTTGCAAAATAAATGTAAAAATGGTAGTTAGCATCTGAATATCTAATATAAAACAGGTATTTATGTTAGAGAGAATGTCCTTCACCATGCAAGTGTCTAAAAGTTAATGGTTATGAAATAATTTAAGCCATTTGCAAGATCCAACTTTCCAAAATTTTTGTATAATATCAAATTTTAGGGAATTTTTAGAGTCCTGAGAAACTTGAAGAAGAGGGATTCCGTGCAACAGACCAGGATACCAGAAGAAATCTGCGAGTTGTATAATTTCCATCATGAGAATGCTGCTCACCTATAAGCATTGCTAGTGTAGTACTCAGTAATGTAACCAATTACAAGTCCAGCCCATAAGCCAATTGCAACACAGAAGAAAAGATGCCTGTAATTGTGTAATTAATATAATTACAATAAAATCATATAAAGAAGAGACATCAATGCTGGTGAAAAGAGGTTATTAGTTGAAACTTAGTCATACCAGTTCTTGACAACCTTGTTGGTCCCAAAGTTAAAGAGAGTGAACTCTGATGGCAAAGCAACGTAGCTGACTATTGCAATGCCAGCAGTCATTAAGACAGTCGAGATAAGCAGCTGTCGTTTCAAGGATGGTTCTATTTCGCTCACGTTTTTCATTTCAAACAGATCAGTTGCAAAAAGAGTCGTAATCAAGCAAACCACAATTCCCATCGAGCTTATGATGAGAGGATATGACATGGCTGTGTAGTCATGATTCACTCCAAACGATGATATGGATGCAACAAATAGAGCTGCACAGGATGATTCTGCGTAAGACCCAAATAAGTCGGAACCCATTCCAGCGATATCTCCGACATTGTCACCTACATTGTCTGCAATAACCTGAAAAGATTCACAAAATTAAGTGAATAGAAATATAAACATATAATCATTAGAGTTTAAAAAATGACAATTGTGACTCTGGTTTTTCACTGGAAAGGAATATTCAATAGCAGGTAGTGAAAAATGTATGCTTGGAATGATAGCTTAACGGCCGGCCATAAAAGGCGTCCAAAGCTTCTGCAACAAATAGCAATTTTTTGATGATGAATGGAGATGACAAATGAGAAAGGAATACAAGAAATTACAGCTGGGTTTCGTGGATCATCTTCAGGGATATTGCGTTCAACTTTCCCCACGAGGTCAGCGCCAACATCAGCTGCTTTGGTGTATATGCCTCCTCCAACTCTACCGAAGAGTGCCATTGACGAACCTCCTAGCCCATAGCCGGTAATAGACTCGTAAAGTCCCTCCCAGTCATCCTCATAATACAGTTTGAATAAATTGATAGCGACGTACAGCACCAACAGACCATTTGCAGCAAGAAGAAAGCCCATCACTGCACCAGAGCGAAAAGCGGTAATAAAAGCCTTTCCTACTCCCTTTCTTGCTTCAAGAGTTGTTCTAGCATTGGCATAAGTTGCAATCTTCATCCCGAGAAATCCGGAAAGGACGGAGGTAAGAGCACCAAGCAAGAAGGCAACAGTGCTAAAGCCGGCATTAGCAAGTGCTGGTTTACAAAGATTCCCTCTGTTGTAAGTGCAAGGTTCACTTTTGGTACTAAAGCCCTTCACAGAGCCCAGAAAGACGAAAATTATTGCACCAAATACTCCCATGAAGATAGTCAGGTACCTATTCTCTGTAAACAGAAACGAAGTAGCTCCTGGGAACATATCAAAATGAGAACAAGTTTTAGTTTGCTGGTACTATCGATGTCAAACAAAATCCAATCATAAACTTATAAGAGGGAGGGAGACAGAGCTCACCAACAGAAATGGCATGCTGGATTTCAGCACACTTACTGGTAACCTCAAGACCCAGAACACCATCCCCCAACTCTGCATCTCCAATTAAGCTGTTTTTATAACCTTCCTCTGCATTATTGTGATCAGAAGCTGAGACCCTGACCTTTGAGACCAAAAGCCATTGAAGCAAAGCAAACCCGATTCCAATTAATGCAGCCACAGGTATCAGAATCTGTGTAAGGCCCTCGCTCAACACACCCATTTCTAAATGCCAAAGTTGAAAATTATGAAGTGAACTTCTTGAACTTATATAGCAGAATTCAACACCGAGTTTTATAAGTGCAGCCTCAGACAAATCTAGAAAAAGTGTTAAAAAAAAGCTAGAGAAATATTAGGGTCGCTTGCATGGCCATCAGAATCTGCAAAACTGGTTGTTTTGAATGACGGATTTGGACTTCAGAATTTTCCCGACATCAGATTAGTAAACTGGCGGTTTTGATTAATAGGTGGGAGATATGTCAGTTCAGTTTTTAACCTTTTTCAATGAGTCGCGTATAAATGAATTCAATTTTTTTTTTTTTAAATAATGGGATTGGATACAAGTACAGATCAATCACCTTCAATGTTATAGATAATTATTAATTATTAACTTCTATTTCTAGAAGTATCAATTCAAACTTTTGCTAAAAAAAAAAAAAGTATCAAACTCCTTAGAAGTTTAAATGGACTTGCTTCATGTAGTAAATATTTTATATGACCAGTGACAGTTATTTAATGCTATTGGTGTTTATTGGTTGTGTTTTTTTTTATTATGATATAACAAAATATAAGGTGATGAGTGCTATTTAGGAATGTTCTCAATTCAAAAGTCAAATGTGGGCGCGCGGGCGTGTGCATATATATATATATATATATATATATATGTAAAAAATTAAAAATTAAGTTAAAAATAAAAGATTGCTTGCTTAGTTGCTTGAATTGAACCTGCATAAGAATAATGCTCTTATTCTTAAAGATAAATCATTAATCAGAGACATACCATTCTGAAAGTTACTAGTTATGACCTGCCAAGGAAGCTTGTGTGCTAAGAAACAATGGCTTAATTCCAAGGGGCAAATCAAAAGTGAATTACTTTTCTGAACTCTTTTTTCAGAAAGATGAGATTCTTGTCAAAAATTAAGGACAGCGTGGGCAAAGTCATTGGCTTGAGATGATCATAACGCTTATCTTACCATTATATGTATCTAGTAAATCTAGAGGTCAATATCTTCGTTCTGCAAGTTGAAACTTGAAAGCCGAAGGTGGATACTTCGTTCCGGATGTCGCATAAATTATTGAGCCAAAGACTACAGTCACCTGTGAAAACATAATTTTGATCATGTGCTTGCGCATTAAAGTTGAACTTTGTTTGTGACTGGAATGAAGAAAATTCTGGCAAATATAACATACTGGCAACCAAACTCTTCTGTGACTATGTTAGTATTTGACTCTTTTAGCATTGTATTTCCAGTAAAATAGTTCTGGATGCCTCACAGCCAGGATCGAATTGTTTTTGACGACCCTGACCTTCCTCAGACGACTAGAAGTGGCAGCTCAACGGTTCTGCTTGAATCTGTGGCTCTACTTTTCCAGAAACACATGGATTCTGAGCCACCAAGACATAGTGAAAGGGCTGAGATGTGAGAGGGCATGAGATACTGGCTCCTTCAGTGCAAATTGGTTACGATGATTGGCTTGGCATGATCATAGAAAGCCACACATAATTCGCATAATGTGCTCCATGAAAGTTGCAAATATCATATATTAACTATATCATCTTCCACAGCCTTAAGGCTGCAACGCCTGGTTGGCCCACAGTGGGAGGGGTGCACGTAGCAGAATCTGAAGCGCAGTGACAGGATGCTCAAATGACAAGCTCTCTGCATGAAGTTCATGAGCATCACAAGTTGTGCCTTTCCACTCGTAGACACCCTCATATTTCACATCCCCTCTTATAGAAATCCCAAGATACTGGCAGTGCAAGCGAATCTGATGTGTTCTTCCGCTCTGGGGATACGCTCTCACCACTATCTCATCCTCCATCCCAACATCTTCTTTCACTGCTTTTTCTTCAACCACCACAGTATTTCCTTCGTCGTTCGTAAATTCAGAGACCTCCTTAAAACCCCCTTTTCCATTTACTGATAATACTTCAAACGAAGTTTCCATGGCTCGGACTACTGACCCACCCGGTAGCGTCCGACCAACATCTGACGCAGCATACACCCGCCAGGCACCGAACTTAGATCTACCGTGACCCGATCTCACGGTGATCTGTTTCCACTTTGGAGGGGTGCCAGTGCAGAGGGCAATGTATGTTTTCTTAACCTTGTGGTCGGTGAAGGCCTTGACGAGTTTAGAGGCCACTTTGTGGGACTTTGTTATAACCATGACGCCACTGGTGTCACGATCAAGTCGATTAGCGAGATGAAGCTCCGGTGAGTAGACTTTGATTCCTGAAACGAAAACAACTCAACTCAGTGATGCATTGAAGTCAAGGACTCTTCATAATCGCGTTCTAATCTCATCTTTGAAATCAATTGACAATGCTGTGCGGTATTCATAAGTGTAGCTCTAGAGTGGTATCAGATCTAAAATCTATAGAGTCAGAGAGAGAAAGACCTTCATTGAGGGATTGGGACGGTTGAGCGGCGAGAAGCGGAGGGACCGAGGAGAGCACGCTCTCGCAGTAAATTCCCTGAGGCTTGTTAACGGCGATGAGCCACTCGTCCTCGTATAGAATGTCGTCTCTTGACAGGGAAAAGAGGCTTGACTTTGAAGCAGCGGACATGGCCCTGCTAAGCTCGATTTGCTTCGAGATTGGGGGAAGCTGAGGGGACAGTGGCACGGGGTAATTCTCAGGGGCAATGGGGGCATTTCGGGAAGATGGCGTTGGTTCGGATTGGTCTGACTCTGCCATGGCTATGGCGGAGGAGAGAAAAGGTTTGGGATTGGAAACCATGGTCGACCAAGATTTAGGGCTGAAGAAGAAGACCGCGCGAAGAGAAAGCGAAAGGGGCATTTTCGTCAGTCATTACGAAAGCATGAATTTGTTATTCTTCCAAACATTTTGAATCCGCCCTTCAAATTTTTGTCATGACCATCTAGTACAAAATTTCACTTATAAATATCTATTGTTTATGGCCCTTCTCTAAGAATAATATAGGTTTAATTTTACTTTCAGATCTAAATTATAAAAAAAAATGTATTCTCGTGATTTTAATTTGAACAATGTAGTTTAAATTTTTTATTTTATAGAATTAAGTCTCTTAGCTAGTGTGTTGCTTAGAATTATACTACTTCAACAAATTTTATTAGCAAATAACGCAAAGTTAACAACATAGTATTAAATTTATTTCAAAAACAATATCATATAATTTAAAATTCAAAAGTAAATCTCAACATGATCAGTTGGCATAGAAAATAAAATAATTATAGAGGCAACTTTAGTTTGAAGATTTTATTAGATAAACTAGATTTACATTATCAATTTATTTTTCAATGAACTATAAGTTGTCTTATTTGGATTTTAGCTTATCTTTATACTCCTCACATTGAATGGTAGATGATACAATTCTTAAGGAGAATAACTTTGTAATCTTTTTATTCAGGTAAGAGATTACTCTAAGGATATCATTTTTTATATAAATTACGTGTTTTATATCAGATGACTTATTTTGGTAGGGTATTCTTACAAGTTTAACTGTAAAATTAACCTTTCAAGTCATATCAAATAACTTATTTAAATCTATTTATATTAGAGATTAACTAAATATAACTAATTAAGTAACTAAAATAGGTTTCCTTTAAAAAAATAAAATAAAAATTTGATTTATAGAGGAAAAATTAGAAGAAAAAATTACAATAGATTATAACATTTAGGAATAGATAATTAGATTTTATAATTTCATGATATTTAAATTTTGATTTTTGTAATTATTTTTTTATATTAGTCCCTATAATTTTATTTGTTTAAATTTTGATTTATATCGTTAAGATATCGATCTTTATATTTTTCACTCATTTGAGTTTTAATTCTTATAATTTTTATTTATTAAAATATTAATTCTTATTTTCTTTAAAGAATTTATTTTTATAATTTTTAATTATTAAAGTATTAATTTTTTAGTGAAACTTTGTTTACGAATCAACCCAACTTATTCTACAACAGGCCTGTTAGCTCGCTATATATATATATATATATATATATAATTAACATTTTAAAAATTGAAATAATAAAAGTAAAAGAAAAAAAAAAGAGAAAGAGAGAATTACCAAACAAAGTTTACAATAAGGAACTAAGGGAGAGTTTTGGGCAACTTGAATTGGGTATCTGATAATAGGCTGTAGGTGTTGTGTCTAATTCATACTTAAACCTATGTTTTTTTTAATTTATTTAGGTAAAAAAAAAACTTAAATGGGATGCATGTCAAAACGCGAATTAACCGCCCCAACCCTTTCAATTATAAGTTAAATGGACTGTGTTTCTTTACCCATTTTTAGGTGATTAGAAAATAAGACAACTTTAATTCTTTATACTTACAGGTTAAACGGTTAATTTTAATATGTTTATTCAACTTTATTTTTTAGATATTAAAATTCAAATAAATAAAATTATAAGAATTAATATTAAAAAAATTATAAAAATTTAAATTTAAATAAATAAAATAAAAAAGATTAATAATTTATTTTAACATTTATTTATGTTACATTAATTTACAAATTAATTAATTAATTGTGTGAGGTGTGATTAAAGAGGCGGGGAGCTGCGGCTGGCTGCCAGCTGTGTGACCGAGCATATTGCTTGCCTCCGCTGTTGACTTCTTCGTTCCTCCATCGTGTTAGGGTTTTCAGAGATGGAGTTTCCCTTCATTTTCTCACCCTCGCCCTGCGCCCATTGATAATGCGTTTTTGAAACCGATAGTTGATAGTATCCAACGATACAACATAAGATCTCAATTCTTTCATAGTTTCCGCTTCGGTTACTCGGGAAATCGAAAGCATCGTGCGATTCGTTCCGACATCTAGTTACTTGACTTCTTACGTATGGCGTCTTCATCCGTGATTACTCCAGAAGACGTGTTGGAGTCGCTGATGAACGATGGTACGATTGATGCTCTCAGATTGAAGATCATCAACCAGCTCAAAGCTAATGTAATCTCTACCATTCCGTTCACTCACCCACCCCGTTTTTTTTTTCTTTGTTTTCTTTTCCGAGTTCGCAATAAATCAGCTATTACTGTAAAACTTTTCTAATTGTGTCTAATTTGCCCAGTAATCCACGCCATCACCTTTAAAGATAAGAAATTTATGCATTTCATATCCGGGGATTTTCTTTTTCTGACATTGTTGGCCAAATTAGCATAACTATAGCATATACTTGTTAAGTAAAACTAAGTCCGGTTGGTTTACAAATTCTTAAATCTCGGCAAAATTTGTCACGAGCAGTGTTAAAGTTTATGCTATTTTGTTTTTGCAGGAGGAACTCAAGAGTACTACTATAAAGATGGCTGAACAGAGTAAGGTTCTTAACACCCCTGGGGCTGAGAAACAGACCAAAAGAGAGCTATTTGATGCACTTCGGCAAGAACTTGAGTAAGTGACAGAATTGCTTAAATTTTCCACTTCTTATGTTAAAAAGAATGGAAATAACGCCTTTGGGGTATTAAAATACTGATTCCAAGGGAACTTCAAAAGTTGCATTTCTATGTGGGCCGTGGCTGTAGGACTCATCCTAATATTCTACTCTACTTAGAACTAATTAGTTAGGATGGGCTGTTAATACTCTGCAGACAATTGGTACAATTGATGTAGGATAAAAGCCCTAGGACTAAATCTGTAGCACTCGATATTGGAAGAGAAAGAAATGGGCAAAAGAGATCTGAAACACATCCAACAGAGGGCTGAAAGCCTGAAAGTATAAGAAAACTTTTGTTATTAGCAAAAAACTGTTCTATGCACTGTTACAGCCATTCAATGTGTTTATATAGAATAGAAACTAAGAAAACAAATCCTTGTCCTTAGGCCCAGTCTAATCATAACTTTCTTAACTTGGGCCAAAAAAAAATAGAAGACATAAAATAATATATTAATTAAAGCAACATTGCTACACTAGCATGAACAATACCCGCACTACATATAATTATATCCCTTTGTCTTGCATAAGTTCCTCTTCACTTGGAATGAAAACTCGTTCTCAACTTCTTGGATTGATCTTGAAATGCCCAGCCCCACATAAAAATATAGTTTGAATATTTGAAGATCTTGAAATTCTGTCCTAACTTGTTCTCCAAGTTTTGAACATTTGGGATCCATTCTGCTTGCATATTTATGTGGTTTCCTATAACAATTAACTATTGAACAAAATTTGAATGTAAGATATGAATCCCAATAAAGACAATGTGATAATTCTGTAATATTTTGAGGACTTCAAAATTATTGCTTCACTTTGAAATTATCTATCGCATAAATCTATTGGAATATCAATAATTTTCCACTCTTGATCCAACATAACAAATTCCACCAATTTGGTAACGTCTTGATTGACTAACAACAACGACAACAACAACCAAGCCTTATCCTATTGGGTGGGGTTGACTACATGGATCAATCGACGCCATTGGTTTTGTAAAAAACCAAAGTTTGAGTAAAATCATCTGGAGCAGTCTTTTTTAATGGTTTCTCCTAATGCTTTCCTAGGCCTTTCCTTGCCCTTTTAATCAAACTATCTACCATTTGTTTCACTTTTCTCAGTGGAGCCTCTATTGGTCTTCTTCTAACATGACCAAATCACCTTAAGCGAGTTTCCATCATATTCTCTGTAATAGGTATTATTCCAACTTTCTCTCGATTACATTTGTTCCTAATCTTATCTTTATTGTATATGCACTCATCCACTTTAGCATTCTCATCTCCTTTTCAGTTATTTTTGGCTCTTGCTGGCCTTTCACTGCCTAACATTCACTACCACAAAGAGCACCACTGGTCTTATAGCAGTTTGGTAAAATTTTCCTTTGAGTTTAATATGCACTTTGCGATCACAAATTACGCCTGAAGCACTTCTCCATTTCATCAACCCAACTTGAATCCTATTGTGACATTTCCATCAATCTCCCTACTACTTATTAAGATGGACCCAAAATACCTACACTTTGCAACTTGTGGTATGAGGATAATTGTCCGCCTATCTTCCTGAATATCATCCTCTAGATCACCTTCCATAAAGTCTAAAGGATTGTAGTCACGCTTTGGAATCTCCAAACAAGATACAACTTGATATCTATGCAGATTTCTGACTTCTCGTGTAAGTTGCGCCAACATTCTTTGAATCTCGGCTATATCTTGGGCTTGGGTAAGCCTAGGAACTCTTGCTCTATGTGCTGTCATAACTGAGTATCAAATTTGGCTCTGATCACCAAATTGGTGTAGGATAAAAGGGTCTAGGGTTATGCTGTGGCACTAAAAGATATTGGGAGAGAAATGGACATGCAAAAGAGGTCTGAAACCCAGCCAAAAGAGGGCTGGTCTCTTGGTTAACAGCCAGGGAAGATAAAAGAAAACTTCTGTTATTAAGGAAAAACTGATCTATATCCTGTCACAGCCATCAAGCCCCTTTATATAGAATAGAAACTCTAATTAAAAACAATCCTAGCCTTAGAATAACTATAATCCTAACGAGGGTAACTTGAACCAAAAGAAACTAAGACAAATAATATATAAAATAAAGCTGCTACAGTAACATTGTCACAGTAGCATGAACAGTATCTGTGCTAATATAATTATAATTAGCCTCCTTTGTCCTGCATCACAATGGTTTTGCATGTCTGGAAAGTGGAAGTCATAACACAATAGATGTTTGGATATGCAAATTCTCTGTAAGTACTGCCAAAAAATGTCAATACACAGCTACTTGGTAGTACCTATATTATCTTGGTGGCTTACATGCACCTTCTGGCATTAATTAGAATAAACAGAAGTGCACCAGGTATAGTTCTTATGTTGCATCTTTTACACTTTTTTGTATCCTGACTGCCTACTTCCTTGGGTTTCTGGCCAGCTGCCTTTATGTAGGACTTGGAAGAATAGTTAGATGGTCATCATTCCTGATTAGGTTACATTTTCATGGTTATCACAGTATTTAATTTATGTTGAAACATATACATGTCTCTGGTTGGCTGGCTATTCCCTTAGATCCGTGCCCATTTCATGCAGAGCTCCCGTACTTGAGAAAGCCTCAAAATCAGTTTGGGATGTAATTTTAGACAATACTGGCCTGGGAAGGGAGATAAGTGAAACGGTTGAAAGAGTGTTTTGTCGATTGAGTGGCCAGGAGCCTCCTCTGTTTCCACTTCCAAATGGTGAGCCACAACCTGATGAGCAGACTGACAGCAGAAAAGAAAAAGGTAAAGGAAAGCAGAAAGAAAATGAAAATGCGACTTCAAATACTCCATCGAAGAAAAGAAGCTTCAGTGAAATAAATTTGGAAGGAGTAGAAGAAACTGCGACCAGGTCTTCTGATCCTGCAGCTGCATTGGAAGGTTCTAGCAAATCGCCCCTATCAGTTTCAAAGACTTGACTTGCTATGTCAATCAAGATTTTTGTGGCAGAAGTAATCACATCTGGTAAATATATTATAACACTTGTAGGACTTTACTGAAGCTTAGAAGAAATCTTGCCACCGAACTTTTCTGTATTATGCAACAAACATTTTGTATGCTATACCTATAATTAATTGAAATTTATTTACCATATGAAACTTCACCAAATTCTGTTATTGCTTCACTGATTTTTCAGCTTTGAACTTGTGAAGGTTGATACAGGAGATATATGAGGATTATAATTGAATATAATGGATTATGCTAAGTGTATGTTTGGTATGAGGGTAAAAATGTGTGTTAAATTGTACCCCAAAAAAAATGAGAGGTAAATTTTCATAAATAGTTTTGTAAACAATCTCATTTTTACTTCCATACCAAACATGCACTAAAGGTTGTCAAACTCCTCTGGTTGACATGTCATTATACCACATAATCCACTTGCCCCATAGCAATTAAATCCCTCAGGATAAAACGGTTTCCAGTTTGCAGACATTATGATGAACGAATTCTTTGACTTACCAAGAAAACATTATTTATAAATGAACTCCACTCACAACACTCCAAGTAGTTAATTTATGATGAACTAAACATAGTCTAACTGAAAAAATCTGGCAAACCCAAAGTTCCTCACTTGCCATAAAACTACTTATCTACTGAAGAACCTAAAATGAGAGAGAGCTAACTAAATAATTCACCCACGGTGATCGTGGTTATCATGCATTCTTGTTGACCATTTTGCAGTTGGGTGGGTGCAACGTGCCAGGTACATGTGTCTACTAATTTTCTTCGAAAACTTGAAGAGGGAATGTGATGGAGCGGTTCTGGGTAGAACAATCCACCTTCAACAAAACAAACCCTGTGGGCGAAGCATGGGCTGCACATTGGCACCACCTGCAGAATTCTGTTCCTCCGATACATTAATAAGTGCATCCCATTCCCATGAATTTACACCGTTATTCGGCCGATCAATTTGTGTGCTTATGTCGGTGCCGTAAGCAGGATCCGCTTCCATTGATACAGCAGCAAGGGTGCTCAATGACTTCACTTGTGGGCCACAGTGTTCTGTAAGCAATATCTTATCAAGTTCACTAAGATCTTCATGGTTGGACCCAGGTCCATTTCGTAGTACATCGCTTGCACATGGTCCAGAATCCGTTGCCAAGAAAATTCCATAATCATCAAGAGTTTGACTCCAAAAGTCCAGCTGACTTAGATTGTGGATTGCCCCATCTGGAGGAGGGCGAAAGTCTATAAAAATCAGGCACGGAACAATAAAAAAGATCAGCATCCTGAAGTGTTCTGAGATGAGCACGCGCTAAGAAAGAGTGGAAACGATTATTACCTGAAGGTGGTGAAGTTGCATTGTCAATGCCAATCAGATACGAAGGCATTGTTATGCCAAATAGCTGAACTTGTTGAGTTGGAAGCACAGGTTGTAGTTGTTGTTGTTCACTAGCTGGGGTGATCATCTGAGCTTGTTGAGTTGGAAGCACACGTTGTAGTTGTTGTTGTTGTTGTTCACCAGCTGGGGTGGTCATCTGAGCTTGTTGAGTTGGAAGCACAGGTTGTGCTTCTTCTTCTTCTTGTTGTTCACCAGCTGGGATGGTCATCTGAGCTTGTTGAGTTGGAAGCACAGGTTGTAATTGTTGTTGTTCACCAGCTGAGGTGGTTATTGACCACCCATTTCGATCATGACCAAAAGAGAAGTATGTTGCCCCTTGATATAAATGTGCATTAAAAAAAGGAGAGGGACAACGAGGAAAAAGTCCTTCGCTCAACTTCAACAATCGATTATCGCTGCGTATGAGCTGCTCGTAGTGCTGGTCAAGAACTCCGGGAGGGAATTCAAGGTAGTGCCAACTAAGTAGAAATATTTACCATCAACCAAAAATGGTGAAAAAGAATGAAATGAGAAATGATGTTAATGCATTTCTAGTTTGTGGAAAGCATAATCATATCAATTTAATAGCAAGTGATGAACAAGAAAATTTAGAATGAAAATAAATACAGACCGGACTTTGGTAGCTTCACCTTCAGTGAAGTCTGTTGTCTCGCGCCACGTGGTATGCTTTCCTGGCTGTGGATCAACCTCGCAATAGAACATCGGTTCACTTTCTAGCTGAGGGCAAAAATAAATTGATAAACATCAAAGGGGGATCTATAAGAAAGCTATATATGTGTTTCAACAATAATGTTTATTTAATATTAAGAATATAATGATAGTTGAATTAGTTTCTTTTTAAAAAATTCTCTAAATTAGAATAAAAAGAAGTTTAGAACATGGTATAGGGCTCGTTTGGATTATGTTTCTAAAAATAATTTTGCTTTGAAAAGAATAATAGATCTTGTTTGGATTATTGTTTTCATGTATCAGTTTTTAAAATTAAAAGAACAATGAATAGTTTTAAAAACCAAACAACTCTAAGATGTTTTCATCTTTTTGTTCTCTCTTTATTGTAGATGGTCGGTGGCAAACTTAGAAATATAACAAACAATGATTTTCTTTTTTTTTCCTTTCTAGAGTTTCATCCTCTCCTTGAGTTCCTTTTTGTCATTGTGCTCATGAATTTGAGAGGTTAATCACTTGTATCTTAGTGGCACTGGCATTCCCCTCCAAGAGCTTAATATAATCTAAACGAAGAAAACGGACAGGAGAGAGAGATGGGTCGTGACAAAAACTCATTCCATGAACCAAAAATCATGCAGGTACATCTCTACAAAGATGGGCTAGCTTTAATTATGAGATTGATAAGAGTTTTTAAAATTGGTTATTAATCAGAGAATTACTCTACCTTGTGACAACAGTTGCAAAATGGTATATGAGCATTAGAAAGGTAAAGGGTTGCTGCAACAGGCCTGATGATGTTAAAAGTTATCACATCTTCTTGTTTGAATACAAATCCACCCCTTTTTAAGACCCTGGCTGTCAAATTCATATTCCCCCATGAACCTTGACTTTAAGATGGGGACTAACAGACGGTTGAAAGAGCGTTTCATATAGACAAAGACCATTAAGATAGATTCCTTTTATTCTTGCTATTCACATCAACCATTGCTATTCAGATTCCTTTTATTCAAACAAGAAGACAATGCTGCGAGAGAAATGTGTTGCAAGTAAGGCAAACATCTCTCTTGTTTTATTGTTTTTAAAACTTGTTTTAGAAATAAATTATCCAGACACAATTTTTAGCTATTTTGTTCCTGAAAATCAAATTTTATTCAATTTTTTTTTCCTTTTATTCTACAAACTCTTAAACAAGAAGAATGTTTTACTTGGACATTCTTCCTCGTTCTTTTTAATTTCTATAGATACACCGAAGGGAAAATACCTCAACTAGTAGAATTCCTGGCTGGTCTTCTTGAAGAATAGCTCGCATAGCTGAAATCTTGTCCCATTGTATTTCAATCTTTCTCTTCGAGCAATCCTTTAATATCTCCCACACCAGTTTTCTCTTAGCATAGTAACACTTGCCCACCAAGTCTCCTTCAAATGTAGTCAAAACCTGCACATGATATTATTTTTACTCAGTAATTTTATCTAGCTCGACAAAAAATGATTCTATCTGCATTCAAATTTCAATATTTAATTAAGGTGCTGCATGTATTACCCTGAATGACCCAATCATGAGCAAAGACATCGGAAAATGCCCAGCTTTTTGCTTCTTGGGGGATGCTTGGCTTCGAGTTCTTGTTTCTTGAGCTCTTATGAGGTTCTCTTGTATCCATTGCTCTAGATGGGGCGTTATTGTGAGTTTCAATAAGACCTGAAAAGAGAGGAATGAGAAAAACAGAGTAAAAGAAAAGTGCACGGTCGCCAAATGAGTCTCTCTGCAGAAAACTGAAAAAACGAATGTAAATAAATCCATGCATATCATTACAATGGTTCTTGGAGAGAAATTGAAAGCGTAAAGTAGAGGAATGTACGTGGTGGGGAAGAAAGTGCAAGCTATGGAGGATATTGATTGAATATAGAGAAGAAAAAAAACCCAACTAGCCAGTAAAGAAGAAACCATATTGAGGAGGGAAAAAAAGCAGAAAGAACAGAAAAAAGAAACATCCTTTTTTCTGCAGTTTGTGCATCTGCAGCTGCAGGTTTCCTTTTGATATTAAACTCCAAAAAAAATACAAAAAGACATCATGCAAACTGCAAGTGTGGAGAATCATGTGAACATGAAGAAGCATTCTGATTCTGAGCTTGTTGACTAACCCTATCGTTGGACGTTCCCATCGTACCAGAACTCTGCACCATGACCTGTGCAACTTTCCTTTTTATCTCTATGCACCAAAAGACTGATATAAAACGGCCATATATATACAAAGGAAAGAGGGTCTTTTTCACAACGTTTCAAAGCAATATATAATTAGGGTGACCCTATAGCAGAGGAGCGTGAGTTTTAGTCGTTGGCTTTAAAAAGAACTCTCAAAATTTGGCCGGGCACGATGTTATGGTATTGGTGTATATTTGTTTTAATCAGTTTTTTATTGTACAAAATTTCAGGCTTTGGATAGCTATGTCACAATTCATGCTTCTTACTAATTCTTAATACACTATGACTCTTGAGGTGAGCTGTCATTCAAGTTTGAAAAAAAAAAAAATTGGACTGAGAGTTGATTGGCACTCTCATTTATTTGGCAATTCAGATGTTTCTTAAATTTATTATTAATTATTATTAGAATATTTCTAACTAATAAGTTTTAGTTATTTTTATGCAACTCAATTTTTTTTTCACAGGAGTTTTACCTGTAATATTAATATTTGAATCCTATTGAAAAGCACCTTATAGGGAAGGAAGCATTTAAGTTCTACTAGTTTTTATACAACTCAAATTGTTATTTTCTATATCTACAAGGATGAGCTTTATCTGTAGTGATATAATTCAAATTTGATTAAAAAAATATTTTGTGTGGAATGATAGTCTCACACAAGGATTAGTCTGGCACTTAAAGGATATCATAAAAAAAAATTCTGTTCACTCCTAATTGAGTTGTCCTTTTAGAGAAATATTTTTAGTTTCACTAACAAACGCAAATGTAAATAAAGTTTTAAGAAAAACAAGAACCGATACAAAACGGAAAAAAAAAAGATTACTGTCAAAATGCTAGACCTTGGAAAGCAAAACATTTGAAAAATATAAATACATAAATACATTAAGCTATAATAATATTCTGTATACTTTATAATTATTTAGTAAGTAACGTTATTATATGATTAAACTAGTAACAATATAAATAAAATACAAGCAAATATTCCTTGATCAAGTCAAAGGAAATTCTATAATGATCACTCTTGATTAAATTCTATAACAATCAACTAATGATCTAATTAACCTAACTTAATTCTATTTATACTAGCACATTGATAGGCACTATTGTGACTTTCAATTGGCATTTTTTTATTTTTATTTATATAATTATTTTATAAATTAATTTATTATAATTTTATTATAATTATTAATTATTTAATTTAATAAAAATAATTTTGTGAAAAAGTAAAATATATTTGAAGGTAATTATAATTTTATAGGTAAAAAGAAGATAACCCTTTATATTTAAAAGCAAATATAACAGTAGAATGTAATTATAAAAAAAAAAATTATGTTTACAATTTTATCCTTTTATCTGTTTGTGTTCAATTAGTTTTTAAGGGTTTTTTAGGAAATAGAATATTTGAGACTAAAGAGGAGGAATCCCTAATGTAGTTAAAAAAATGTTTATATTTATAAAATTTTATCTTTTTTCTATTTATTTTCAATTAGTTATTAATAAATTTTTTGGAAACTAAAAATTTGAGACAAAAAAAAGAAATCCCTCTTATATAATAGTGTAGATATAGATGAATAATTAAGTCTAACTATTGTTATCTACATAATTTCATGTGAGTGTGTGTGTGTGTGTATATATTTAAACACTTAACAGTTATATATATAAATTTACAAAAAATCCAATAATTCATTAATTATCTCTTTTTATTTATCCTCCACTTTTTCTCTCGTTCTTTATTTGTTTCTCTATGTTTATCCACATACATATATTTGTACCAAAGGCAAGTAATCCCTATTATGCAATTTTTTTCATAAAAAGTATTCTTTATAATTTTTTATATTTAATTGAACAATAAAATGGAGATCAAAACAATGATAATTAAAATAAATCTTTTAACATTTAGTCACATTTATCTATTAAATTCAGTTACTCGTTGGTTGTCCCTTATTTTTCTCCGCCACTTTTTTCTCTCTTGTTCTTTATCTACTTCTTTACTTTTTTTATCCACATAGATAGATTTGTACTAAAAGGCAAGTAATCCCTACTATTATTAAGAAAAATAATTAGTCTAATTTTTCAATAAAAAATATCTTCACTCTTATTTCAATAAAAAAAAATCCCTACTATAATAAAATGGTGATTAAAACAATAATAATTATACTAAATCTTTATGTCAGTTTCTCTGTTCCATCACTCACAAACGACCCTCTCACAATTAACCTCACATTATGCACATCCTTATAATAGTAAAGCAATCATTACGGGACCCATCCATCTTTCTATTCAATACTCTAGTTAGTTCATTTGCTTTTCATCCTTGCTTTAGTGGCCAAGTTGTGGATATAACTTGCTCAGAGTCAGGCGCGAATAGACGAAAGGTGCTGCTATCATATCTCCTTTATACTTTCCTCTCCTTTCATTGATAGCGAAATGAAATCATATAGAAATTAGCTTAACAATATTTTTTTGGTTTCTTGTAAAATTTCTAAGAGGTATTGAAATTATTGTTTTTTATAAAATATTTTTTAATAAGATTTGAACACATTACAAATAAAATTTATTTTATTTTAATTTTAATTTATTTATTACTAAATCACACCCTTCAAGATAATTAACTTAATTAGGAATATGCAACACGCCCAAGTCTTCATCTTTATAAAAGAGTGATCACAAACCTAATTTGATGCTAACTATGTCATGAGTTGAGATGTAATCTTTGGCTTGAATTAATGAACTATAAAATATTGACATGACCCGGCACGGTGCCAACCTCTTCCTCTCTCTATCTCTATATTTTCTACATGGAAAAAGTCACATGGGTTTCTCTTTAAAATATAAAGAAATGTATGAAATCAAAGTGGGATCCACGGAGGATGTGTTAATAACTAATTATTTGATTTAGGAGCCACTCTATTTCTTAAACGGAATTATGGTTTCCTAAATTGCTATTGCTTCTCCATTCCAGATTAAACAATAGGATCGCACGCCTAAAACCACGTGGATGGCTTTTCTGGTTTTGACAGCAGGAAATCCACCAACACAATCTCTCACGTGAATTCTTACCAATATTCTATTCTGTGCGTGCGTGTGCTCTGGACTGTGCATGCATGATTGTCTTTCACTCTCTAATGATGAAGGTTCATGCATTGAAATTGTGCTGTTGTGACCTATCATTGCGGGTTTCCACCCTCCACTCTCCAAATCTTAATGGATTGGTGGTAGTGCCTAGCTTTTCGTAGCTTCAAATGTGAAGTCGGTTTGTGTGTATCATCAATTCAAACATTACACCATATAGCAGTCAAAGTCCCCAATCATTACTTGCAGCAAATAAAGGCAAGTGCAGATCATTTCAGAGGCAGTAGGTTCACTATAATCCAAAACTAGATGCTAGCATAAAATCAACTGCAAACACTTAATCCTCTTACTTTAGAGTAAAACTGAATACCTATCTTGGGCATAGCTTATTACTAATTTAGAAAATGCAGCTGATTATACTGTACATAACATATATGGGTAAAAATCTAGAAGCATTTTTTTTTTTGAAAAGTAGAAGCATTTTTTGTAATCCATGCATTATAGATCAGCAAGTGTCACTTTCACTTTCATGACAGCAACCCACTTAAGGGTTTAATAACTGTCAATAAAATGGTAATGATCCACTTTTGGGATCTTATTCTTATCCAGTTGCATTGCGCCCCCATTGTCTTGTCAGCAAGGGAGCGAAACACAACAATAAACTAAAAAGATTGAAGATGCGCGTGGACAAGGATTTCCACCCTCTTACGTCACAGAATCTCAAAGCAGCACTCATCAGCCTTCGGCAAAGTCATGCTGTCACTTTCTTTTCTCTTCTCGTTGGATACTGGCAAAAGCACAATGCGGTAACAGTAGCACGTGCATTTTTTTCTTCACGCTTTAGGGCGTAACGTTGAATCAAGCCACGTAATCATTCAGCAGTTGTATGATTTGATTAACTCCAGCTATTCACCACTTTTCTCGATCTAATATACGTTGGATTTGGTTGACTTTTCTAGATTTCTCTCATGAATTCCAGTTCACCACCAATCTACTACTGAGCGCAACTAGTGCACTAAGCTTCAAAAGAGTGATGACGCTGGGATGATGATGGGAGAAGGGGGTAGGGTTTTGCTAGTTTAGGAGTTGCCTTTCCTAATTTTTGCATTTTAAAAGCAAGTTTCGTGGAGCTTCATGCCTTCAACAAGTTTATCAGTTGTATGCTTCGAACCAACCCATGCACGCTCTGAAGAGTCAGTGTTCCTCACAAGTCCAAAGGAAAAGAAAGCGAAAGAAGATATAGAGTATAAGAAAAGACTTAACCTCTCAATAATGAAAGACACTAGAAATATAGAACATTAGCGTCTTCACCGATTAATATGCATACCCATTTTTTAATAACAAAAGCAATAGTTGAGTTTGTTGATTAATTAGAGTTTATGTGAGATACGGCATAACCAAAGGATGACAGATAAAAGGACACGCAGGAGGGTCAAAAACAGATAGAAAGGATTGAGATGTAGCTGTAGTTTTTTTCAGTATAAATACACTCCATGTTTTTTAAAAAAAGTACTTTCTTTAGTACCCACCCCAAATCCTATATTTTGGTGTCACAGTCACTATATTAACTCGTAAACACCACCAAAACACCAACCCAATATCTTCGATACAAATTGGTGTACATAGATGCGTAGGAGCTAGAAAGAAAATATTAGCAAGGGGTGAGTAAAGGAGAATCAGAAGGTAAATCTGAAGAGATGAGACTCAAGGTAATTTTGTATTATCTCAAATATTAGAACATTCTCCTTTGAACTTGAACTTTCCCTCAGCCCTACCAAAATTTAAAAAAAAAAAAAAACTAAAATACCTAGTTTCTCAAAAATAAAATATAAATATACATATTATTACAATTGGATGCATCAGTCTGAAAAAAAATATATGTTTCGCCTTGTGCACAAGAGATGAATGAAAACTCCAAAAACCATTGGTACTGAATCAATATAGTACAAAAATCCGGCTGGATTCCCAGCTCAACAAAGAATCGAGTTTCATCTCAAGAACCTACAGGACATATTCTGAGATGACTTACTTCTCCATATTCTGAGACTGCTCACCGAATGCCAAATTAAAGATCTGCATGTAGTCATCAACAAAATGAACATCAAGACCTTCTTTTACATTAGGCGCCAGCTCATCAAAATCTCTTCTGTTAGCCGAAGGGAATACAATAGTCTTAACTTCACTCCTCCTCGCTGCTATGGTTTTCTCCTTAACCTGGGATTTTCACAGCATTTAATGACACGAGTTTTAGATACATAAAACGTGCAAAAAAGAGTTCCTAGCACAAAATATGGACGGAGAGGGATGGCTTCTGATCAATAATCTGTTGGCTGGGCAACTGTTCGTAGAGGACTTTATTTTTTCATTTATTCTTAATATAATGAGTCGGTGAATAGATACTGAGAGCAGATGGCCAACTTGAGGAAAATCCACTACTTTTCCTTTCCTTCTGTGAAATAAAGATAAAAAACCTTTGGAAAAAGTTTTGTAACACGAAAAATAGTGACAGCTAAAACTGCCCAGAAGTTTCTGCATCTAAAGATTAAGAACAATAATATTGCAATAGATATGGACTTTTCTCAACATACCCCACCAATGGGAAGAATCTTCCCAGTAAGTGTCAATTCCCCAGTCATTGCTAGATCCTTCTTCACAGGTTTCTTCATGGCAAGGGACAAAAGTGAAGTGGTCATGGTGCAACCAGCACTAGGGCCGTCCTTTGGGGTAGCCCCTGCAGGAACATGAAGGTGTAAGTTTGAGTTTGCAAAGAAAGGATTTTCAGGTTCTTTCTCCAGTAATATTGCTCTGGAAACTGTGTGAGCTATCTGAGCACTTTCTTTCATCACATCTCCTAATTGACCAGTGGCATGCAGTGCTCCTTTTCCCTCCCCTTCCTCAATGAGAGTGGTTTCTATATACAGTGTGGAACCACCCATTGCAGTCCAGGCAAGACCCATGACAACCCCAACAGGTGTCTGATCATAGATGCGCTCAGCATGGAAGACAGGCTTGCCAACGAAGTCAGCTAGATTTGATTTATCAACCAAGACTTGCTGGATTGTATTTGTTGTTTCAATTTCCTTATCTTCCTCACTTTCTCTTGCAACCTGCCAAAATTAAGATCCATGGATATCAAATGTGCGAATAAGTTCCTGTTGGACCACAAAATATTTTCTCAGGTTTCGGATCAAAGTCTTTTCACAGAAAAAACCATCATATCAAACCACAAAGTTGTGTACTGGTTGTTGGACCACCGAAAAAGTTTTCAGGTTCCAGATCAAAGTCCTTTTACTGAAAACCATCAAATTGTTTTCAAGGCCAGTAGAAAACCATTGTAGGCTGTAGCAAACCACAAAGTCGTGCAAAGAACAAAGAAGAACTGGTAAATACACAAAAATGCACGTATATGGCACTATCATGAGTTCATAACATAGACTGAATAACAAGAAAAATGATTTCGTAACTTTTCACCAATACTTGGTAGATCTCTGTTTTCTTGCTCATTGAACCAACTTCAAAAAAGACAAACGCTTTTTTTATAAAAGAGAGAATTTAGATTGTTCTCCCAGAGAGTTACAATACCTCTAGATGCGTAGATTGATTGTCAGGAATTTGAGATTTATCAGCTGGTAGATCAGTTTGCAACTTGTCAACTTCTTCAGAGGTTTCACTCATTTGTTCAGGACTACTACTCTCTACTAACTCGGAGTTCTCTTTTTGAATTGTATTTTGACCAGATTCATCAAAATCTACTTTGGCTTTTTTCGGTTCAATAGACTGAACACTAGCAGCAGCAGCATCAATTTTTTCCCCTTGCCTCACAAGTTGTAGGGCTATCTGCCATGCCACCACAAGACATTTTAGGCAGCAGGAACTGAAGCATTTATTAAATTTAAAATTCAGGATATAGTGATGAACTAATGCAGTCTCCCAAAAAATTGAAAAGAGCAGAGCAAGACTGGCACTCTTTGCAACCATACAAACCATAGCTAATATCACAGCAACTAAAAGCTTTGAGCATATTGACCTAAAAAATAATTCTTAAACAGACCTTTCGGTAAATTTTCTCTATGTGCTTTTGGAGATTCCTGACCCCTGCTTCTCGGCAGTAATTTTCTATCAGGGCAAGAAGAGCAGCATTAGTCACTTCCACCTGAAGCAAATTAGTTTTTGTAGTTAATATTTTCAGTTAATTAAAACAAAAAAAGGCAATAAAAGTTGGCATCATTATGCTTGCAACAACTCTACAAGACTTCGAATATCTCTTTCTTTGTAGGAAAAGGGACCACAAAACAGGTGGAAAAGATAAATACTTGTTCAGACTTTATTCCACATGCTTCACGTGTAGACTTCTCTAGATAATCTCTTGCAATGTGCATTTTCTCATCAGTTATATACCCGGCAATGGCAACAACCTCCATCCTGTCCAGCAGAGGATTGGGTATCATTTCCACTACATTTGCAGTGCAAACAAAGAGAACCTGCAGTAAGAGTTCCCATGCATTAGTCATCGTGGTTAAATCATTCACAATATGCCATTTTTGCCTTCAGGGTACAGCATAAAAGCTATAAATTTTAATCATTCAAGACTTGTCTCACTATGCAAAGAATTAGCTATAGACGTGTAAAAGCACACAATACTGGGTTTGTACCGCCAAGAAAAAAATATGACACTAAAGGAGCAATACACAAGTTCCTCCAACATGGCAATGAACATATACTAAACCAAACCATGCACAAATACTGACTCTTCTATAACCTCACTATTCAGGATCCAGATTATCAAATACTAACCTTTGATAGATCAATGGGAACATCAAGATAGTGATCCAGAAAATTAGCATTCTGCTCTGGATCCAGAAGCTCTAACAATGCACTTGCTGGATCACCGGCATGTCCCCTGCCCAACTGCCAATTGAACAAGACAAATATGAATACAAAAACCATCCTTTTCTTTTTAAGAGATTTAGATGATTAAAAACCACATATATATTTAACAAAAATGAAATTCATGCATTATATTTATTAGGGCCAAGGCCAAATCAGAAAACAAAATTACTCAGCTGGAAATAAATTGAACCCGCTAACAATGTATTACTTTGTCAATCTCATCAATCAAAACAAGAGGGTTGGCTGTTCCCACATTCTTAAGGCACTGTACCATCTTCCCTGGCATAGCACCAATATAGGTTCGACGATGACCCTGTAAGATAAAATATTAATGATACAACAACACCTACCAAATTATGTTACTATAAAACTGGTATATAATTTAATATTGGTAAGGGGAACAAGGAGAGTTTAGCTACCTTGATTTCAGCCACATCAGCTAATCCACCTACAGAGAATCGGAAGAAACTTACGGTTCAAGGCACGTGAGCAATTGAACGGCCAATACTTGTTTTGCCCACTCCTGGTGGGCCAGAAAGACAGATAATTTTCCCTGCATATATCAGAAAGATCAGGATCCAAGTCACACTTTTTGAACATGCAGAAATGATCAGCACCAAAGGCCTTTAAATAAACGGATTAGCATAAAATAGAAGCTACAACCAACATCTTAAAACCTTTTTAACATGAAACAGCACAAAAGACACACAGTTGAGCAAGTCAGATGCCTCAATTAAATTTAAACAATGGGCCATTATATTTCAAAGCCTGACCCAATCAATCAAGTTAGTAATCTTCTAAATTTTTATTGTTCAAAGAGAATTTATATCAGTAAAAAAAATTAATAGCATACTCCACAGCAGGTACACCAACATGTCCAGCCACAAAATGATCTGTATATAGTATCATGCATCAAGATATATAGTGATTTAAGTCTCTTTATATAAGCATTTCATCATGTTTTCAGAAATGAATCAAATGATTGCAATATAGCATTTGATCAACAGTAAACACCCAGATCACTATATAGCAATATAGCACTTGGCAGACACAAAACACCCAGATCAATCTTCGGGATACATTACAACAATGAACAATGATTTACCTTGTGAAGATCCTCTTAGTTTCCCAACAGCTATAAATTCCAGTATCCTTTCCTTAACATCAGTTAATCCATAATGGTCTTCATCAAGAATCTTTTGTGCCCGAGTAACATCGAAGTTCTCATCACTGGATTTGGGAATTAAAAGATTGAAATATATGAGATTCGCAATAGTTTGTAAACATATGAAAGCAAATAACCTTTCCACAAAGAAAGAAATCATATGATATAAATTGGATATTCATTCAGATGAGCCTCTCACACTACAAAACAAAAATACCAAGACTCAAGAGGGTTCCATTGTATTTGGCATAATTTTTATAAATCTAAAAAATTAAAAGAAAATTACACAAAAAATGATTTGCCACTGTTGTTACTGATGATCCCAGATTGTAACTTCTTTTTTTTTTTGTTTAAAAAAAATAAATGGAAGACAATACTAAGAGAAATGAATACAGAGCAGGAAAATCACAGACCCCCTAAGACGAAGAAAAACTAGCAACAAAAAAAGTAGCAGAAAGTCCAAAATTGCTATTGATTACTGATATGAACCTTGGGAGAACCAAACCCCAAAAGCTAGCTATTGAGGTAGGAGAGCCCAAGGCCATATAGACCCCACATAAGAATCCCATACTTCCGATGTGGGACTCAAATCCCATACCTTGCAATTGGGTCATAACATTCCACCACGCTCCGCAGTCCAGGTGCCCACGTGGGTTGGCTGTGCACTAGCCCTTTTGACTAGTCCTAGGTGAATACTGTAACCGAGAGACATGGTGGAAGGCTCTGATATCAATTGATATGAACCTTGGGAGAACCACACCCCAAAAGCTAGCTACTGAGGTGGGAGAGCTCAAGGCCATATAAACTCTACATCATAATCCCATACTTCTGATGTGGGACTCAAGTCCCATACCTTGAAAAGATCTGCACATTTTTTCTTGAATTTCCCAACGGCCTTTTCCAATGTGGATAGGTGTATTTAGGGAAGCATGGGTTGGCCCTATTGGAAAAATTTATTTTCATTACTTTGGGAGGGTTTGGCCAGAGTAAGGAAGCCAAAGCTCTATGACGGTGCTATTTGGCTAGAGAAAAATGCTCACATTTCCGAGGACAAATATTCATCCTTAGATTTATAATGGGATAGGATAATGTTTTTGGCCTCTCTTTGGTTTCCTGTACATGGTTTCCTTAAGGGAGTCTCCGGCTATGCAGACATACTAGAGAGCTCTTTTGTTTCATGAATTTCTCTTCTTGTTGTTTCTGTTTGCTTACCTAGTGTGAGAAGGATATCTTATCATCCTTCTCCTTTATATCCCTTCATTCCATTAAATGATATTTGTTCTTTAATAAAAAGCAGAACAAAATCAACCCATCTCCAACTCTGATTTGTGCTCCAAATCTTTCTGAAACTAAAGACTAGAAAACTAAATCTTCAATTTGTGAACTAAGGATAAAACCCTATCTGAAAACATCTCAAATACTAGTAACAACCATTGAACAGCAATGTCAAACCATTTTTTATGAAAGAAGAAATATCATTAGAGAAAAGAAAACAATGAAATACAAGGGCAGAGGATAAAATATTCTCTTAAAAGAAACCAAAAAGCAAAAGAACCAGAATAAACAAGAAAAAGTCATGAACTAAGTAAAGAGGGAACAGCAAAAAAATATCCAAGAAAAGGTCTCTCTGCAAGTCCAAGAAACCCCACTAACATAGCCAGAGGAGCATTTTATCCTATAAAAGAGGGAAAAAGCAAAAACATTATCCTTGAAAAATTTTGGCATTCCCCTCAAACCATAAGCACCAAATGACAGCATACATTGCCCACCACTGTAGAAACCTATGAAATAACATATGAGAAAGTACCCCAAACTCTTTGGACATATCCAACATTCACCAAAAATACCAGAGAGTCTACACCACAAAGATCTTTCAAACTTGCTCTCACTAGTTAGTGGTATTCACAAAATAAAAACCCTTAGCTCATCCAAAAGCCGCTGACAACTATGCTTATGCAATTTAGTTGTCACCTCCCGAGGGCTTTCCTAAAACCCTTTTCTGTAGCTGTCCTAAATTTACAAACTATCGAACACATCTGTCCCACATGAATGTCAATAGGGGTGTCACATACAGAGGTATCTGTTGAGATCTTAAATAAATTCAAATTACACCATCCAACAGTATTAAGAATCAAGTTCCATGTACACAAACCTGTACTCTCCCCAAGGCAGTGCAGTCAACCAGTCCAAGTAGTTACGTGTAACGCTGAATTCACTAGAACTAGCCTCCAACAGCTGTAGTTTTGTGAGCTCTTCATCTATAACTTGTAAAACATGAGGCGGACATTTCTCTCTCTTTGGTTCAATCCTTTCCCTGAATTTACCTGAAATAAAATAAAACGTAATGTTATGATTGATAGCAACAAATTTAACTAGAAAGTATACCCCAGCCAGCATATTACTTCTTGAACTAAAGGCTGGAAGTTAATATAACTCAAAATTGGTCAGGTGACAAGAAAGCACTAGCCTTAATATCAAGAAAAGTACAATGTAAAGAAGAACATTTGTATGCTCACTATACAGTCAATAGATTTAAAGGATACTGGTTCAGAAACATAAAGAGGATGAAAAGAGAAAAATAGCCAGATGGGTGAACATTTTTAGTAATTTGACAGTCAGAAAGACTTCAATCACACAGTTGTAGGTCCTAAAAGGACTGTGTCTACATGCATGCACATGGCAGGAAATGAGTTATAAAAAGAAATATACTGTCTTGTGCTAAAAACAGATATTATAGATCAGAACCAACCAGTAAGAGCTGTTTTGTCATCAGTTCTCCAGTCCCAATTCCTGCAAATAGAAAAAGGTTATATCAAAGAAAATAAATTTAAAAGCAACTCGGCATGGTAGAGCTTTCAGCAAAGCATATCATATAAACATATAATTGAACTCATGTTAGGTGCAAAGGAAAATGCCACCAGCAAGATCAAAGGCGTAGGTTAACCCTAGAATAAAGCCTAATGAAAAGATATAGCCTTTAGGACCGTGTCCTCCGATGGGACATCATAATTGTTCTGAAATCCAAGACTTCGCAAGAATGAAGACAAGAACGTAATAGATATGGTTCAACCAGCATTTTCTCAGCATTCAGTTACATCATTGCTTGGGTTGCTACCAGAAACAAATTGGCCACAAAAGACAGACTGTTGAATTCAGAGATTAATGGCAATGATCAATCATCTATTGCTTGATTGTATGAATAAATTCATGAACTCTGGTTCTTCACAAAAAAATTTAGAGTAATCTACTGCAGAGAGGGATGGTGCATAGAGCACAGCTAAGCTAACTAATTAAAGTCAATGGCTTATCTGTCGTTACGATTAAACTCAATTAGTAAGCTTCAACTTTACATAGAAAGAAAGAATTCAAACGGCATCTTGTGGGCAAACCAACATAAAGGATTGCATAATAGAAGCTACATCAGAGATGTAAGGAACCAACTCTCTGCTGTTGAAAATTTTGTAGTTCTGAGATGAGTACAAACTTGTCTAGTATTTGAGGCAAACTGATGTAACCAAATCACGAGGGCTTTCTACCTTCTTTATGGCCTTAAGCTGCTCATTTAACAAGTAACGGCGCTGCTCACCACTTATCTTTTCTTCAATGGCTTTTGCAATTGATTCCTGACAAGAATCCACACGAGCTTCAATATATGATGAAAAATTGAGTGCAACACTAACATGAAAGCAAAAGATAATATTACCTGAATCTTGCTGATTTCCATTTCTTTCTTTACTAACTCCAGTGTAAGTTTTAATCGTTTATACACCTATTCAACAAAAACAACAGATGACTTCCAAAAGTAAAAATTTCAGAGTTCCATGTGTTCACTTCTTTATATGTTAATTACATAGTAAAAGAACAGATTTCCTGGAAAGTCTGATCCAAGAAATTAAAACTTATTACATCTTCAGAAATGGAAAATACAGTCAGTAATGCATCAAGTCAGAGTTTCTCAGTGTTAGTTACCCAAATTTACTCACATCTAACTCTTCTAGAACTTGTTGGCATTGCAATTTGTTTGCCCCAGATATTGCAGCTCCAAAATCTGCAAGCCTGGATAAGTAAAATCACCTATATGCTGCACAATTGAAGAAAAACAGAGTCAACACAGCATAATGATAAGATAAAAGTAAAACAACGGATTGTGATCCAATACAACAACATGTAACAACCATCAAACAACACACTTGAAGCTTCCTAATAGGCAGCAAAGCTAAGGACTGGCAGACTGCAAGGATGACTAACAAATCCATATCACCAACATGCTATATATTTGACTGACCCTTGTTCAACATGTGAAAAATTCATAGAAAATATCACAGTTTGGGTCCACAGTACCATATGATACTTACGAAGCATAAATGGAAATAGGGTGTACAGGTATAGTGCAATAATATAGGGTGAGAATCAGTGCAATAAGAAGGTTGCTGCTATGTGACCTGGCGTTCACAGGTTCTAGTCAAGCAAAAGCCTTTCCAGACATGAGGCTAAGGCTGCAAACAATTGCATACATCTGACCCTCCCCAGACCCTACAATGGTGGGAGCATTGTGCACTGAGCCACCTATTTTTATTTACAATCATGAATCATCAAGTACTGAAAACTACTGAGAAAGATTATTTTGCTGTATGGAAGACAGGGCTAAAACTAGGATTGACAAAGCACGGGACTAGAGCGTACTTAAAACCATCGGCATAGACATATAGATTTAAAATTGTTTTTATTTTAATTATTATTTAAGATATCCTAACAGTCTAACACCTGATTTATTATCAAGTGCACCCATATTACAAACTAAACATATCCTGATTATTTTGCATAAGGGATGAAACACCCATAAGTATCTAAACACAAGAATTATTTAGATTATGACTGAGTGTGTAATATACATGCCGAGGTATCAAACAAGAGTGAATGTTTGACATAAGCATGATACAAATACTCAAGAGGCTATGAAGCACCACTGCTTCAAAGAATGCCTTCTCACTTAAGGACACCAAAAAGTGCGGGCAGGCACAATGATTGAATTTACAGTTGAGAGTAAATTATGTTCTTGCACCAACTTATATAATATTCTAAAGAACAAAGCAGCAGGACAAAGAGGGTGATCAGTTGGGTAGAAGAAACCCTAGGAATCCACAATCCCACTAGGCATTATTCTATGAGACACTTGCAAGAAACTTCTCCAAAGTACAGCCTAAAACCTCATAAAACTAAGATCCGTTGTTATCAAGATATCTAAAGCTTCATTATTTGCATGAATCATGACTAAAAAGTGGCTCTTAGAATAATAATGACTTACCCATTCTTTACCTAACATTTTCAGTTCCTCATTAATCCTTTTATATTTCTTCCTTCTTCCTCTACGATTCCACTGGCAGTAAAATTATCAGAAAGATTGACATTAACTATTTTCCAGATTTGAGCAGGCTGTGTGACAGTAGAATGAAACAGTTTAACCTAAGCAAGAACTTTAGGACCGTTTTCATGGAAGAAGCAATAGAGAGCCAATTCAGCCAAGAGTTTGTTGCAATACCAGGAAAAGATCCATTTAATCAACTAGTAAAGTGTTAAATAGAACAAATTAAAATTCACAAACTACAAATTAAGGGGGAAATTCCAAAGAGTTCTAGCAAACCAATGCATACAAACCTAGGCACACAAACAAAGGACAAACCCCATCCCCCCCCCACCCCAAAAAAAAAAAAAAAGAAAACCACAGATTCAAACCTTGGTGTAAGTCTGAACATGATCTCTCCAAAGGGAACTAGTTTTAAGAACATCCCTTAGCGTTGATATAACCTCAAAAGATGTGGCCTTTATAATCTCATCATCTTTGTCATAAGGTTTATCCTGCAGCACCAAGAAAACGCCAATAAAAGAATAAAAAAAGTGGCTTTTAGAATAATGAAGCAAAAGAAATCTTTCACTCTAATTAAAACATAAACTGAGGAAACAATATATACAGATAGCATGCCTTGAGATGATCGACTTTTACAGTAAGTGGATCCTCACTAACCTGTAGAAAAGACACAAGTTTTCAGTGTTAAGTGACTATCAGAATAGTTCAGCCACATACACACACAAGTGACTATCAGAAATCAGAATATTAGAAGCCCTGTAAACAAAACTCAAGCACAAATATGATGAGGATGGCACAAAAAAGATAAAATCAAACACTAATCTTTCTGTAATTTTCACGTGTTTAGTACAAACCATCTCTGTTATGCGTAGACGCCTGTGACCAATCAGGATCACCTGATCCCCATGGATATTTGAAATCTGGTATTGAAAAAGGGATTAGTTGCAAAACTTGAGGTACTATAAAGGAAATACAAATCCATTGAAGGCATAAATAAACTAATAAGTTGCATACAAAAGCACATACTTGAGCAAGGGTGCCAACTTCATGAAGACGATTAAACAATTCTTTTCCTTTTAAATCATATACACTTTTTTCTGTTTCAGAGCCAGATACTGCACTGGGATCGGCCTCTAGTTCATCCTTAAGGAGGAAAGCACCAGCATAAGGGGCTTGTCGTTCACGACTTTCCTGTAAAGCTGCCAACAATTTGGGATCCTGGATGCAGTAAAATACTCAATTAACAACCATACTCTCAAGTTACATTTAACCAATTAATTGACACATACATGCAATGATCAAATATTACAATTATCATATGATTCAGACTGAGCAAGGAAAGAGACTTAGCTCATCATTCTTGACAACCCACCATACCTTAACGTAGATTGGCATGTAAAAGCCTGGGAAAAGTGGTCTATGTGGCAATGGTAATGCCAAAACCTGTTCCAAAGGAAAGAAAGGAGAAAAGACAAACATTCAGAATATTTATGATGTAAGCAACAAGGCAAATGCTAATAAAGCAATATAAAAAAGAGTAGTCATTCATTAGCTCCAATTATATTACAAAACATATAAAAAATAAATAATGAACACTGGAAAAACTCTATGATATAGTTCCCACTGTATTTCCAAGGTGTAGGAACAGCATAATGCATCCCAATCCCAAAGATACCAAGAAATGCCTCAGAAGAGCCTAGACATGGAATTGGATAACAAGGCTGGAAAAATCTTCGTGCAATCTACACATGAACATTAAATCCTCTCCAAACCTTGTCTCAGGTAAACTAAAAATATGAAGGGAAATCCAAGAACTGCTGATATTTCCAAGAAGTTTATACCAAAGCAGTGGGGAGCAGAAACTACAAGGATATTAACATCCTAGCTAAAGGAAAAAACTCCATTTGGCTCAGCATTCCTAACAAATAAAATTCAAAACCTGGCTAATTTGCATAGTATGTAATTCACTCAGTTCAGCTTCAAACAGTTACACCTTGGGAAACTTCAACCAAGATATTAAGTTTGATCTTTTGTTTGTTTACTATAATTTTAAGAAGGATGGACAACTTAAGCTGCTTTAGTAAAAGTAAATGCTTTTTCCTACGAGGGAAGTTTACAATACTGCAGGAACTTTAATTCTAACAAAAACCTCCCATCGCAGAAGCGTTAAAATACTGTTTTTAAACGATGATGAATTCACACTTTTGGCTACATCTCACAGATGAGAACACAAACAATTCGCAGTTTTGGCTTCATTTCACAGATGAGAACACAAAAGAAGAATAAACAATATCTATAATATAACATTCTTACTTGCTTGCATTTTCACTTGCTTCATAACAACTTTTATTTTTATGATAAATTACAATTATCCGTACCCCATTTTTCAAGCAACCTGACAATATTTGAAATTAAACGTAATCTTTAAGAAGAAACCCAAAAAAAAAAACAACTTTCGAATTGTTTAATACTAACTATTAAACAATTCAGCGACTAAAAGTAAAAATACTAACAAACACGAGTAAACTCCGAAACTAACCGTGAGATAATCTTCGGGTCTGGGATAGGTGGGCACGATAGCAGCTGCAGAAGAAGCCTTGGACTCGGCCTCCTCGGCGCCCGACTCCGCTGCCTTGACCTCGGCCTCAACCACCTGATCGGACCCATCACCCGAATCCGAACAGAAAAACAATCTGCTTCCTAAATTGGGATCCCTCCAGCTTAAGCCCCTGAGAGAACTCAGTACTCTAAGCAAGGGCGAGTTAGAGTCGGTCCCGGGTCGGAGGGCCGGAAGCACCGCCGCGTTTAGGCGATGGATGCGGCTTTGGATGCGCGAGGACGAAATGAGCTTCAACATTTATTCAGCGATGGACGAAGAAAAATGTGCAGTACAATGGTATTCTGAAAATTAAGGCTCGGTTCATGCCCTAGATATTAGATATCAAGAATGGGTGTTTCTCTCAATCCCTCAGCAAAACCGCCATGGACGGTGCTCAGATGAAGGGGCTGCACTTTGTCATGTTGCATCCAGATTTTGTTAAAGCCCTTCATAAACCCTCGTGTGTCCTCTTTGACGAAACTAACCTTTTCTTGCCACAGAAGTATAGTTTTGTCCTCGGTGTTTAAAATTGCATTCCAAGAATGTGTAAGTAATTATTTATTTCATTTTATTTATTTATTTTAAATTGAATAAGTGATTTTAATGATTGAAATTATTTATTAAAATTATGTCCATTTAGAAAATTAAATGTAATTTTTTGGTAATTAAACTTGCATCAATTCTCTTTTGTGAAGTTTTTTGTTCATCTGTATCATAAAAAATGACTATCAGTTAGATTAATCACTTTTAAGATTTAGGGTTCAGCTGTATTAGAAAAAATGTTATGTTTAATTCTTAAAAGATAATTTTATAATTTAAAAGATAATTTTATAATTTAAAAATTATTTAACGTTAATTTAATGATATAATTTTGTAATATTATCATTTAATTATATATTTTTATAATATTAAAAAATTTTAATTTATCAGATAATTTTTATCATAATCAAATTATTTAATCATATAATAACACATATTAAAATAATAATATAAAAATTACACGAAAGTATATAATATTAAACTCATGAAAAACCAACACTTTGTGTGCAACAATTTCAAAGGGCAATTGTGACATTTTAGAAATTGCGGGCTATATCAACCTGACGAAAAATGGAAAATAAAATCCAAAATGAAGATTTAGGCTCTGAAATTTGGGTTCATCTTGTTTTCATCATACACCTACTTGTATTTTCAATAAATTTTATTTTAAAAAATATTTTTACATATTATGATTTTTAAGTCAACTTTAATTTAATATATAAATTTAAAATAAAAATAAAAAAATTATGTCATTATATAACTAATTAAAATCATAAATCAATGAAGATTAATTTAATTAGTAAGATCAAGGTATGTCAAGTCAATTTCTCATTCTAACATGTATTGACTTTTAAATAAAATAACATTTGTTATGTCACAAATTAAATAAATAAAGAAATTTAATATGATATTCAAGTGATGAATTTGTTTCTCTATATAAGCTAAATAAACTCTCATCATGGGATTTAAAGTGAGAGCCACCATGAGTTATCTCATTTTTATTCTTATTTATACACTTAATTAGAGGGAGTGCCTAGTGGACTTCTTACAATAAAGAAAAATGATCATAAAAAATATACAATTGTGCACGGAAGACAATTATATTTTTGTATTGAATAATTTTATATTTCTTAAATAATTAATTTAATAATTTTTAATTATTAAATAAAAAATATTAGTTACAGTTTAAGTATTATGTATTAAAAAGATTACTGAATATTAAAAAAAATTATTAAGAGAATTATTCAAGAGAGTAAACCGTTACTTTACCGAATAAGTTTATTGTTAGTATAAGGACTCTGCGCCGTGAAAAGGCACCCAAATAGTTTGGGCCTATAAGAGTTGGGGTCCATGGGTTCATCGTTATCACTTGCCAAATGTCTAGCCCGGCTCTGCTCCAAATCAGTTCTCCATAAACCATCGTGTGACCCGTTTGTGGCTGGCCCAAGCCATTTTTGCCAAACTAACCTTCCTTGGCCCGGGCCATAATTTATTCGGGCTGGCCCAACAGTTCCATTGGTTTACTTGTAACAAGAAAAGAAGAATAAGGTGCATTTTTCCCGGTCCGTTCGTGTACTCGTCAATGTCAATGCCATCTCCGTTACCGTGTGGACCCAAAACTAAAAAATGTCATCTCCGTGCCACGCTGAAATCAAACGAAGAGGCTCTGGACAACTTATGGTTTAAGATTCTTCCCTCTCTCTGAAGCATCGACGGTTGCTTTAATCTGCATCTACAGGGTTAGGGTCTACTATTACCGCCATGGATTTGGATTTCCAGAAGAAGAGGGTTCAGTTACTCCTCTTCGTTGCCGGCATCATTGTTCTTAGCATGGGAGGTACTTTGCTCGTCACCGTCTTTTCTATTCAAACTATTCTATTTGGGATTAAAATTAGAAGCGTTGACGAGAATCATAGATTGCGTACACCGCACGGTCCATTGTTTCACCTCCATATTGGGGTTTTTTAACTTCCTGAATCCTGACTTCATCTGTGTGCATAAGATTAAGATCTAGGGTGGATCCTCCACTATAAGTCGGAAATGTTGGCCTCTTGGGGATTTGTGTTGGTGATTTTGACCACACAGCAATATCCACCCTGCGTAACTCTGATTCTGATTATCTGCTGTACACTAAAACTTATCATGTGTGTCATGTCTTAAATTTGTGCCACTTCTGTGTCCACCTGCTGTTTATTCATTTATTTGTGTTAGTTTTCTAATAGAGTTCACATATTTTGTATCAATAAGCCTGGAATTTTTTTTGTTTCTTTTTAAAATGTTTCAATTTAAACAGTTCAGTAGTTGAACTTCATATTATATAAAATAACAATAAAGCCCCAATTTCTGGTTTTTTTTTGGGCCGCTGGGGGACGCTCAGCAGTGGTAAGTGGTAACCATTTGTAAGCAGAGTGTCATGTTTTAAACCACAAGTGGCCAAATTGATGTTTTCTGCTGGATATAGGGAAACTGTAATTCACTGTACTCTTTTTGTACTCCTTAACTCTGTTATTCATTGCTTTATATTTATTTATTTATTTATTTCCCTTTTTTTTTTGGTTTATTCCTAAGGGGATTTCTCTGTGTTGAATTTGGAAATCTAACAGCCTGGATATCAGATAGGGTTTACAGGAGAAGTGCAGCTATGCCTGGTTGTATATTCTAAGATGACGGACCAATTGAGGGGAAAATTCTTACTTTTTTAGCATGAATTCTAAGGATTGCTTTAAAGCCTGTTGTGTGAATATGTTTTTCTTATTATGCGGTCATTAGCAAAACAACGTCTGGTTCTTCCAAAGAAATTTAAGTACATTTATTTTCCTAGTCTTGCATTCTCATATTTGGCCGTTGAAGAACTCCAATTACCCTGTCTGCTAAGACCAGTGTCTGCTTATGCTCATATACTGTTGCTCCTTTCAGCTGAAAAATGCAGGCAGCTTGTTGGAGAGGAAGCATCATCCCAGAGTGGAAAGTTTACATTCTTAAATTGCTTCGATATGGGCTCTGGAACTTTAGCATGTGCTGTCAAGGAAGGTGTGAAACTTTATTTTTACAATCTTAGATCTGCTCATGTTGAAAGAGCAAGGTATCTTGCAATTGAGTCTGCCCTTGTTGACGCTATGAGTCAGGGGATGTCAACAACAGATTCAGCAAAACATGCTCAGAAAGAAGGTAAAAAGGCAGCAAAATTGGCTTCCCGGCAAGCCAAGCGCATTATAGGCCCCATAATCTCTTCTGGGTGGGACTTTTTTGAAGCTATCTACTATGGTGGTACCATCACAGAGGGGTTCCTTAGGGGCACTGGAACTTTATTTGGTACTTATGCTGGAGGATTCCTTGGGGAGCAAAGGCTTGGGAGACTTGGTTATCTTGCTGGAAGTCACATGGGCAGTTGGGTTGGAGGTAGAGTAGGACTAATGATCTATGATGTGGTTAATGGAGTGCATTTCTTGTTGCAATTTGTTCAAACGGGCGGAAGTGAAGTTCAAGAAACTTCAGGTTATGAAAATTCTGAAGAACCTAAAAGTTCGTTTTACTATGAAACTCCTGAAGGTTCTGACAGCTCTGAAGGTTCCAGTGTTTATGAATCATCTGCCACCGAAGAATCCAATGCGTATGAATCTCCTGTCTATCAGAGCTATGAAACATATGAAGACTCTGAACTCAGATGAAATTTTGAAGTTCATATAATTGTTATTTGCTCAAAATTAATTAGATGTATATGTGTTTTTCTTCAATGTCTCTGCTTCAATTTTGTCTATTATCACATTGTTGTGATTTATTAGATTTTTTTTTTTACATATGTGCACATTTCACTGTATAATTTCTCTTCTAAATGTTGCACATGGTGTCTTCTTCTTTTCACCTCTTGATAGGTGAAAAGTGATGGATTCGTTCATTTTGCCATGGGAACTTTCACAGTTTTACTGAAAGCTGAAAAATGAGCATGGGGCTGAGACTATAACCCATCAGGATTTTAACCTCTACTGATCTTATAAGAATGCATATCCAACTTGTGCCATTGATGGCAATAAGCTGGCATGCTGCAAATAGTTGTTGGAAGATGAATGAAGATATGTGGACATGTAAAGCTTGCTTGAGAAAAATCCTTATGGATAATGGTATTTACACAGTAGTTTTTGCATGTATCTTTCACACCTCATCTTGTTGTCAGTGATTTAATAATATAAAAAAAATCTATTAATGTAAGCGAGAGTTAATAATAGATTTATCAATTAAATGTGAAAAAATATGCAGAGGTGAGTGGAAAGCAATTTATCGCTAGCTTCTCTCAAACGTCGGTGCTTTAACTGGTTGTGGGTTGTAGTCTTCTTATAAGGTCAAAATCCAAAATAGAGAATCCGTTGCCATCACAGAGGGCTCTGTTTTCCCCTTGGCTAGAATGGGTAGAATACAAGAAGGAAAGAAAGTTGGGGAGGAGAAAATGAGGGAGAGGGAAATTTTTCTCCTGCTTGGCAGGAGAGAAAAGAGAAAAAGAAAGAAAAATTATTAAGTGGGATCTACAAAAAAATTTTTTCTCTCCTATCTTGAGAAGAAAACTTCTGCAAAGAGAGAATAAAGGCCACGGGACCCACTGCAAAATAGTATTAATTTAAGATATTAGTATTATTTATGTAAGGGTGTACTTATCATTTTAAGTGAATATATTTTTTCTCTCTTCTCATTTTTTTACACAATTAAATAAAAAAATTTTCTTTCCCATTTTCTTTCTCTTTTTTTTCTCTTAATTCAATCAATTAAGAAAAAAATATTTTTTTATCTATTTTCTCTTTTTTTTTCTTTCTTCTCTATTTTCTTTCCAACGTCCAAGCAATGTACGGCCGAGCTGAAATCATAACCAACAGAACGAGACGTGCAATTCTGAGCAGCCCCAACTAGGTTTGACAGATTGATTATTGGGATTAACTGGAGGCTCTATGATTGCTACGCCTTGATATACCACTAAATTATTAATTAAAAATAAAATAAATTTTTGATCTCATAAACATACAGAGTCATTTGATGCTTATTCAATTTGTAGTTGATGTCAATGTTCACACTCCCTTTTATCATATTTTTCTTTTTCTGTTTTTTTTTTTTAAGAGCGGCATCTTTCTTCATTCTTTCATTATGAACAATTTTTTACTCATCAAAAAAAAAAAAAAAACAAACAGTTTTTTTAGCCTCCATCAGCAGGCTTGGTAGAACGTCCAAACTATTGGGCCTTATGTAGTTGATATGCTTTGGAAAATTTTCATCCGGGATCGATTCTTAGTTGATGGAGTGACTCTCACCCTCTGCTCCAAACAACCTCTCATAAAAAAAAATAATAATTTCGTAGACCCCCCCAAAAAAAAGCTCATCTTTAACAAAAAAATTAGTTGGAAGACAAAAAAAAAAGTACAAAAAGTTGGTTGAAACAAAGAATGACTCAGTTGAACCAAAAAAAAAACAAAACGAAACAAAAAAAAAAGACTCAAATATATTTGGTATATAGAAATAAAATTATAATAAAAAATGTTAAAAAGAGAGCATTTGGTTAAAAAGTTTTTTTTATAAAAATTAAGTAAAATTAAACATATGTGTAATCATGGCGACTTGATTTATATAATTTATTAAACGTAACTTTTTTTTTATAAAAGACGGGGCCAAGGCCAAAAAAGAAAAGAAACTATCAAGGAATATAGTTTGGGAGTATAAACTCCCATTGCATCACATATAGTAACAGCACTCTCATTTCAGGAGGGAGATCATGCCAAATTTAGATAGTAGACTCCTTAGTTAATATTACGGAGATTTCCACCAACCTAGGCCAATTCAGCACTTGCTTGATGTACTTGAGGATCTGCCTCTTCTGTTATCATGATTCCCCATTAGATCTCGTATATATATAATCAAATCATAGGGACAATTTTAATAGTATGAACGGAATTAGTTTCATTTTTAAAAATACTTAGATAAAGACCAAAAATATTATTGAAAGTTTTATTATAACCTAATTATTACCGAGGACATTGAATGGTAGAGGCAGCAATGACGATGATCATGAATGATGGTAAATGTGTAAATGATTATATATGATAATCACAAAATTTTAAGAGATAAATACTTAAATAGGATAATGTAACTATAATATAGTGACACAGCAAACATTAAGACATATATTTTTAGTCAAATAACAATAACGACGTATAATTTTAGTTTTTTTTAAGAATTAAAATAAAAAAGCTCTCCCACACCATTTTTAGCATGGGCAATTCCTTTCTATGTGGAATTAGCACTCTTTTCGGATAGAACATTTTTTAACATTTTAAATTGAAATGGAAATAAAGAAATGGAACGAATTGAAATAGCCAAACATTGTGTGAATAGAATCTCAATATCATTATTTTTTTCATGGCATGGGAGAGAGTAATTAAGAGAAACAAGAAAATGGAGGAGTAAGGCCAAGAATAAATAAGTAACTGCAAAGAAACTATTAAATTCCACTGTGACCAAAAGTTTTCACTCAGCTATACTCCTTACCTTGACGACTTGACTACTCATGAACAAAAACTGTCCGGAACAAAATGCAAGACACTATTATAGAAGACTGCGAGTTATAGCACCTATTGGCTACTACGGACGCTTGCATGATTGATGATGCATATAGATGTAGGAGTTCACAGACATCAAAGACTCAAACCCTATAATTCCTAGCAAAATTAATAACGTATATCCCCCTCCATTTTTTTTTTTATGATTGAGAAGTATCTTACAGGATTCAACTCATTTGAATTACTTCATATGCTTAATGATTTTGGGCCCATGAATCATTTTACAGGCTTAATTTTCTTAGATCCTTTTCATCAAATGAGATTATCTAAAATCAAACTATAGTTATCATGCATAGTACGTATCTTACTTTCGTTATACTATAAGCTCGTGTAATATATCCTTTCCCATTAACGTATATAGAAGTTAGTCTTTGACATTAGAATTAGATATTAATGTTACTGGTTCACTGCTAGTTGTGTCATCTGGGTTTGTCCAGATGTTCTTGAAAAGGGTCAAAATGGCGCAAGTAATTGATAAAAAAAACCCAACTTTGAGGGACCAGAGTGGATGACTGGGACATTGCATGTTCTGAGATGTATAGAAGAAGACACAGGCCAACACTCGCAGGAGCAGGTATGTGGCTCTGTCTGGCACACGGCGGCGTGTGGTCGCCACATCCATTTGCACAATGGTGGTCAAGTGGATCTGACTTCATTCGTAGCCAACCAACATGCTCACCATTCAAATTTGATCATAACCCTTTTATTAATTTATGTGATCTTTGCCTAATGGAAAAGCAATGCAATTGTAATGGTGCAAGTGCAACCGAAAGCTAGGTGAAAGCCTGGGATCAAAGCCAAAAGCAAAAAAAGAAAAAGTCAAGTGATGGAAGATGAGTCCATTTTAACAACATCCTCTGGTAGTTTTTCATTTTCTATGATGTCCTACGTACCCTACCTCTTAAAAAAGTGCCTTTGCACTGTTACCCTTTAGTTTCAGCGTCGGGTAGTCGCATTTGGTGCTGTTACAGTGTTACCGATAGTGGAAGTGACGAAAAAATTGGCAGAAAAAAAAATGGAATTATTGCAGGGCCAGAAAAGTAGCTTTTGGTTCATATCCATGATTGATGCACATTACTATGCTCTCTTTCGACCCCAAACATCTCATCTGATGTCTACATCCAGGCAACGCCTTTCGTTCCCTCAGTGAGTCCTTCTTTCAAGTTACTAGAGTTGCAGGGACCCAACCCCATAATTGGTTTGGGAAATTTATGCTATGAACGTATTGTGGAAAAATTAGGAAGATGTATTACCAATTACTCATTATATTTAGGTCACAAATAATGTTGTGGATAGAAATGGAGCTTCTATTATATAATATCCCTCTCTTAATAATGTGATTCCATTTAATTAAAAAAAATGAATCTATTCATCTCTCTCTTTTTTTCATCAAAAATTAAAATGAATTTCTTTATACAAAATTGACATTTTGTTATATGAAGGTCAAGTGAGAAAAATCTACAACCTCAAATGGCGTTTAATGAATTGCTTGCACGAAATAAATGAAGTGATAACGTCTCATTTGCACCACTGAAGGGGAGGATTCAAAGTTTTAGGATAAAATACATTTATGCATTAACTTTCCAGACGTTGAATGTCAACACTCTGAGATTCATATAACTTTTATAGTGCTCATTCAGTGTCCTTACTGCTTTTATAAAGACATATTCTGCAGTAGTGCGGGGGGGGGGGGGGGGGGGAACTCACCAGAAAAAAGAAGAAAAATACAAGAAAATAAGGTCAGAGTTCCTTTAAGAGGAATAAAATTGGCTAGCCACCGTAGACAAGTCCATGGCTTCATAGAATGATTCTTCATGCATATATAAGTCCAAGTTGCAAATTGGTGCTACGACTGGCTGTGAATCAGCCATGCCCAGATTTGGCCTTGGCCATGACAGTTTACCCATACTACTCATCTTGGTACAACGGTGGTGATTTGGAGATTTAAAACTATGATATCTTATAAATTATCTAAACTCTTCGTCACTAGCCCATTATTTATTAGCCATATTGTTCATCATCCCTTCCCTCCTCAAACTATCAAAAATTGTAGTAATTGCAAAAAAAATAATAATTTATAATTGAAGTTACAATATGTAACATTGCGGATACAAAGTCATACGTAATTATATATGTTTCAGCTTATGTTAACTTTTTGTGGTCAAATAATTCAGTTTGGAATACCATATCATTTTTTTGCACATTATTTTTACACTTGTAGGCATGGGAGATCTTTTTTTTCTATAATATGTTTAGGTGATATTTACTATAAATTAATTATCATAAAAACTTAAACTATTAAATAAAAATAAATACATAAATAATTTTATATTTTTAACAGTATTAAAATTAGTTTATGTGCAACTCAACTAATTTATCCAAGAAATTGATACAATATGGACTTAGATCCTTGACAATATGAGTAACCACACATCACATACTCATTCCCACTACCAATAAATCCCTTGGGGTTTAGAAGAATTTGCATTTAATTGAGCCTACAATAAACTCTTATAAAATTTAATTTGGTCGTACATTCCTACCTTTTTTTTTCCTGTACAATTCAGGCTTTAGTTGTACTAGAGTAGTAAATATACAAAATCATTCTCGCTTAATTTTCACCAATACTATTAAAAGCTATTGCTCTAGAAAATTCGGACTTTGGTTGGGGAGGGAGATCTCATAGAGATTTTAAATTCAAATTATAAAATCAACTTTTTGAAATACTAAGAAAAAATATTAATACTATTCTGATATCAAATTAATTAAGAGTAAAGATTAAAATGATTTAAATTGGAAACTTGGATGAGAGGGTTAATTAATTTAGTTATTTAAGTAAACACACTCTTTACAATCTTTGAAAAATCTCTATGTTTGCCTTTTAATACTACTTAGTTTGATGTTTATTATCTATCTTATTACAATGGCAATACATAAATTTAAACATATTCCTTCTTTTAAGTTATCTAAATTTTTTTATCATTAACCCTTTTTTAGTGGCAGAGCTTGTTGTTTACTACCTGGATGTAAATTAGAAAAATTAAAAAATCAAACTTATTTTTTAAAAAAATATTTAAAATAAGTATTTGATTATTTGAGAAAAAAAAGTATACAGATTTCTTAAACTTTTGATTATTTGTAAATAAACTTTTGAATTTTAAAATTATCATAATTAGTACCTAAATTATAACAATTACACAAATCAACTCTTTTATTTATTTTTCATTCACTTTAAATTTTTTTACTCAATTTAAAATATATAAAAAGTAGATGGAAGGATTAATTTGTGTAATTATTATAATTTAAGTATTAAATAGGACAATTTTAAAGTTCAGAGGTTTATTTATAAATAACCTAAAGTTTAAGAAATTTATATGCTTTTTTCTCATTATTTAATATCATGTAAGCCATTTTCCATACCTAACATTCTTTAAGTACTCATATAAATAGAAAAAAGAAGAAAAAGAAGTATCAAAGACCAAATTGTTCAACAAGTGGAAATAAAATCTACGTGGGCATGCATAAAATTATTCTGGTTTGTTGTATAATAAGCAAGAGGAGATAAAGACAAGTGGGGGGTTTTTATATAAAATTGGTAATCTAGTATGAACTGAATTGATGCTGATAGGATACCAAAAAATAATGATGCTGATAGGAGCTTATAGAACACTTTATATTTCCTTTTCTTTCAATCGATTTAATAAACTTAAAAACAAATCTTAGACAGTGACATTATGATGTTTACAACCAAAATGATAAAAAATAATAAAAGTGGGATGAGAGCCCTGGCTCCTTTGTCAAGAAGGAAAAAAAAAAAAGTGTGAAAGCAAAAGCATTGGAATCAATGATTGAAATATCGAAATTATCCTCTTATGTAGTTCCATACAGGCCACTGACTCTCATTTTAAATCTTTTGGGTTTGATTTAGTTGAGCAATGAAATTTTCATTTTAGATAACAAAAATAAGTTTAATTTGCTTGCTGTTAGTGTAAATTTTTTCTTCAATGTAATTTGATTGTGTATTGACACATAAATTTTAAAAAAATTAAATAATTATTATCATAGTCAAAAACTTTAATACTGATTATAGATCAAAATTAAATTTAGTTTTTATTTGGTTTGTTGATTCAAGATTAATGCAAATTTTAAAAAAAAAAATTATACGAATATATTGGATAGCAAACCCAGTGATATTTTATTTTTAATCAATATTTTTAATGTACGTTTATAATGATAAAATATTTGCATTATTAATTTATAAAATATATTTAAATTGGTCTGTTTAAAACTATAAAGACTTAAACTTATATTTACGTACACACATATAGTTCGCGTGACTTGGCCTGAGCTACTAAATTATGACTTGGTTCGTTATTTTGAATATATACCTCTGTTGACTGTTTCTTTCATTAGAGTTTAAATGTCGCGAGTGCTTTCCAAAACTGTTATGATTATAAAATTATAAAATACATAAAATGACCATCAACTTTTCTCAAAGTCATTTTTATTAAACTTGTATCCATTACATTTTGAATATTTATTTTTATCAGTTTGGATACCATCATTAGTTTTAAAATATTTTTTTTTACTGAATATTGTTTTTACTTCCTTTTTTCCTTGGCATTTTGTTTTTACTTCTTGATTTATGTAGAATAGCTTTTATCTCATCTTTACAAATATAGCTACAGCACACCAATTTTCAATTAAAGCCCTTTATACAATTGAGTATTGTGATTGACTAATTTATTTCTTGAATGTTGGTTTAATTTTGAGACATATATTATTTACACATCCTATATAATACATTGGTTATACTTAAGTTTTTTCTCTGAGGTTCAATTTTATACAGACTACAGAAAGCTTTTCACATACATTTTAATTTTGTGAATTTAATTTTAATCAATTGTGAGTGTAAAATTTTTTATTTATTGCACAATCATACATTACTACATTATTAAAAAAAATTGATTTTGATAATAATTATTTAAAAAATTATATTCTTTTAATAATTTTTTAATACATTATTAAACAATACTGTAAAATATGACAGTAAATTAGAATTAGACTCATCTTTTATACTAACCCCTAAGTCTCCTTCATCCACTGGATTATTTTCTTTTCAAAAATTAATTATAGGTTCGAGCATTTTATTTGTTTACCAAAAAAAAAAGAGTAGGCCCTGTCTCTTCGTATTTGCACCTAATTAAGTCATCGCATAGTTTTCAAAACCTCTTTTGGTTTCTGAAATAAATAGACTCGAATTCGAATCATTACTCAATAATATTTCAGTTGCTATTTCGATTATTAACTACATTTAAACCTCCCAGATGTACAATTCTACGAGTATTTATTTTTCTTATAAGTAAATAGCATTTATAGCTTAATTTTAATCCTTACCAAAAATTCTTGTGTACGTTCTGTCATAGTAACATACTTATTTAATAAATATATAACATATAACATCACATAATCATTTAACGTTAGATTGGATTTATAATTTTAAATAATGAAATCAAGATAAAATCTTAGTCCTTTAATTACTTTAAAGAGTATTACTTTTAGAATATTTAAAAAATTTTAATTCCTTATATGAAATTAAATACTAACACGTGAAATATATTTCTAAGAATAAATCATAAATTCAATTATTAAATTTTGAATCCAACTAATATGCCTTATGATCCTAAAAATTGTTTATACGGATAATATCTTTGCGTCGAAGAAAAGAAGGTTTAGGCTTGAAACATGCAATTTATTGTGATGATGTATCACTAGAAGTCTTGAATCACCTTCCTCAATTATGTGTTTTCCTTTTTATTTTAAAAGTATTGGATGCATCATTCGTCCTACTAAATTAAGGGCTCATTCTCACGTGCTATAGCTTATGTTTACCAAAATTAAATATTCAACGTTGTTAAAAAATAATTTTATATTAATAAGGTTATTATTTTAAATTAATTTGTGTCGTTTGAAAAAAAAACAAGAGTTATATTTTTCCTCTTAAATGTTATATAAAACTCTAAAAGCAATAAAATTTTAAAGCACATAATGAATTGAGAGGTTAATTCTTCAAAGTAAAAATAATAACATTTGTATAATAATTAATAAATACACATACCTTTTTACAGTGTTATATATGTTTAATTTTTATTTATTATTAGTATAAAATATTTTATATTATTATTTATATAATTAATTGTCAAATTATTAAAAAAATTAATTAAGATAATAATTACTTAAAAAATTAAATAGTAATAAGTGATTGCGTTACACTAACAATGAATTAAAATTAAATTCTAATAATATTTAAAATCTATAGCATGCTTAAAATTTAATTTATCTTGTATTATATTCAAGAATTAAGCCACCAAAAAGAGAAATTCTTACTCATGAAGTGTTGGAGTGAGTTAAGACACGCTTTTTTTTTTACTTTGTGTAAATAAATACAAGATAAAAAACAAATAATATTAAATTTAATATTATTTTTATACACTTATCTTATATTCACTTCAATAAAGCGAAAAAAACACTACTCCAATATCATATAAGAATTTTTCCACAAAAAGTAGACTACCTGCGAAGAATTTGAGTAGTTAACATTAAGACGTAGGCCCTACAAGCGGGCATTATTAATATTGACCCCTCCGAATGAGCCGTGACCTGTGACTCTGTATCAGTAACGTGCTCTGGAGAGTGGAGAGTGTATTCCGATTCTCCAGACAAATTCTTGAGCCAAGTGAGTCTCTACCAATACCATAACCTCATAGTGTCGACATGGTTTGCCAGGAAGAGTTGTTGATTGAAAAAGTGTGTGCGAGCTGTATGAACAAATCTCAAGCCTAGAGAGTCTGAAACCCTGCAAAAATGTCGACATGCTTTTCACCCAACTCGTCCTCACATGCATGCCACCTAGCTCCATTGATGTTACCAAGCTCAGCAAAAGTGTGCAAGAGATTCGATCCAAGCTCATAAGGCTCTGTGGCGAAGCTGAAGGGCTTTTGGAGAGCCACTACTCAACCCTCCTAGGCTCGTACCAGAACCCACTCGATCATCTCCATATTTTCCCCTACAATTCCAACTACCTCAAGCTTGGCCTCCTTGAATTCACCATCCTTAGCCAGCACTGCACCCATGTCCCTAGCAAAATTGCCTTCGTGGGCTCAGGTCCCCTTCCCCTTACCTCAATTGTCTTGGCATCTAATCACCTACCCAGCACCACTTTTCACAACTTTTCACAACTATGACATGGACCCGTTAGCCAATTCCAATGCTCTGCGCTTGGTTTCCTCTGATCCTGACTTGTCAAAGCGTATGGTTTTCCACACCAGTGACATATTGGATGTGTCTAACGCTTTGAAAGACTACGAAGCGGTTTACATGGCAGCCCTCGTGGGCATGGACAAGGAGGAAAAGAATCGAATCATCGATCACTTGGCCAAGTACATGGCCCCAGGAGCACTTCTGATGCTCAGGAGCGCCCATGGTGCTCGGGCTTTTCTCTACCCAGTGGTTGATCCTTGCGATCTCCAAGGTTTTGAGGTCCTCTCTGTGTTTCACCCCACGGATGAGGTCATCAATTCCGTTGTCATATCTCGTAAGTATCCTGTGCCTATGCACTCACTTGAGCATGGCCTTGGCTCTATGCTGCTGCCAAACAAGTGTTCTGATGAAATCCAAGTCTTCAAACCCCTCAACCATGGGAATATGATTGAGGAATTGGCCATTGAGGAGCAACTATCGTAAACACTCTCCCCTCTCTGATTAGCTTTTTCCTATTTGGTGTCTCCTCGGGCTTGACACGGGGATTGGGTCATGCGGTAGCAACCTAGAGTTAATATTTCCATTTATGTCTGACTCGTTTGTGTATCATCAATAGCAACATATATGTTTTTGGTGATGGTGTTCTTCAATTTCAAGAAATAAAAGAGATTTATGTGTTTTAGATCGAGTCTCCCTCTTGCAAGCCATAACATCATGCATGCAGCATGTTTCCTGCACTATTCCTAATCTTTATTCTTCACATGAAGGTGTGTGTCTGTGTGTGTCTAAATATATATATAGGTATTAACACAATAACACAAAATGGAGGGCATAGAAGCACAAGAAGTAAAGCTTATATAAGATTCACAACTAATTTACCATAACTGAATATCAGAGACACAGAGCTGCCTTGGCTTGCTTTGACTTATTCGCTTTAAACTTCATTCACTTTCAATCACTCAAGAAGAGATACTCCATCATTCCTATCTTTGATATTTACCGATATTGCCTATCAGATCAAGACTACTATGCTTATAAAGTATGCTTGTCTTCTTTTTTGTTACTGTACTTGACCAATTAATGTTGTTTATGGTGTAAAATTTATTAAGTGGGTGAAATTTTGAAACATCACTTCGACCTGAGAAAAGAAAGGAAGAGGAAGCATATCTTCTTCTCACTGTACAAGATAATACTGTGGCATATCTTCTTTAGATTCCAGTCCACTGCCACTGCGGAAAATTGAAGAGGAAGCTGGAAAATATCCCAATAAGATGGGAAACCGGATTTTTGTTGGGTTTGTAATCATTTATGCCTGTTCAGTTTTACCAAAGGACAATGAAAGATTATCTTGTAACTTTGCTTCCTGTATCCGTTTGGTCGAGTATATTAACAGAATCTACGACAATCCCCAGCTAAGTCCTATGTGCTATGGTCGGTTAGTAGTCCATTTGTGCATATTTCAAAAAGGGATTATTGATGATATTTTCTCAGTATCCTTTACCCTTACTGTCTGTTAGGTGCGAAGGAAAAGAAAAGAATGGAATAGAAATGAGAGCTATTTTATATTTTTATTTTGGAGATTTTTTATATTTTATTTTATTTTATTCCTTTTTTTTCCATCATATTAAACTTATTCTTATTACTATCCTAATTGACTTTTTTTTTAGTAAAACTTAAGCCAAAGGATTTAATGTGGCGTGCTTGAACCTTGAAGCTCTGCTAATTATATTGTCAGGAAAATGTTTTTGAAATAATTAGTTTATTTTGTAATCAAAACAGTTTATAATTAAAATTTTATTGAGAGAGTTTTTTAAAAAAACAAAGCGATTTCTTCCTGCAAAAAAACTTTTCTAAGCATGGGCTTAATAAAACTTAATTAGAAGAACATCCCTGCCTCCCACGTAGTTAATTGGGAATGTTTCATAATTTTTAGGTTAAGTGTACAGATTGTCTGAGATTTTAGAGTATGTACATAATATGTAGTACTTAATTAGTATGGCATATGAAACTTATCGTGAATTATAATAAATCTTTGTAGTCCACTTTTGAAGTTTGAGATCTATTTAATTTGAATGACGATTTACCGAGTGTATTGCCCAATTCCTTTGAAAAAGACTCCTTCCAGTGGATATCATCACCTACAGGGCTGGTTCAGTAAACTTTGGATAACTACATGAGTTCATTTGATGAATTAGCATAAGAAGCTTCATTCTGGGTCGAGGATGGTGAAACTTGGAACGTATGAAAGTTTTGCTTAAGTGGGAGTTAAAAGAATTTGTCATTGACATGATCCATGATGTTGATATATATCGTGACTGTTGAACAATGCACAAATTTAGCAATTGGCCTATCTTCCAAAATCCAAAGGGTAAGACAGAAACGAAGTAACTTTCCACAATTATTGATTGGCACCCTTGCGCTTTGCTTCGATGCTTCGAGCCTGACCATAATTGGCCATGTGTGGAAATGAACATTTGGACGCTGTGTTCTCCTATACGGCGTCGGATGGGGCATTGGTGACAATAATGTTGCCCACTGTTTAATTATTTTCATGATGCATATTATTAAGTGAGGCATGTACTTAGTGATGACTTGTGGAGAAATATATGAATTTAATTATGTAAGTACTTGTGAGTATATGAAAAGAAAAAATAAATTGGTAAATGAATAGCATATGACTTCAACCTTATCTAGTTAGTTTTCTAACAATAATATCTCATCTCCAGCCACTTGCAGGTGTAATTCAAGGGCTAACGACTAGTGGAACTTTGAGTAAAAGGTCATAAGTTTATTACATGATTGTTTTACCTACCTCTCAATGCAAATGCCCTTTTGTTAAAAGCACGAATTTTTCACTTAAAGTGAAAGTAGTTCTCCATTGTCAGTTTGTGTTGGTAACTATCTAAAACACAATGGCCGTTAAGCGGTGAGGGATTTTTGATGTAAAAAAAAAAAACAAAAAAAGTCTTTGTGTTCACAGGTTGCAGATTAGTTACAAGTAAACTTGATCATAGCCTCATAGGTCCCGGCTTTGACCTCAATTTTACCCACGACAAAAATTCCATAAAAATTAGCCCGAAATTGAGTAACAACAGTAACTAGAGCCATGGACATGAACTCCATCCTCAAGATTTGAAACCAAGTACTTCTCCAGCGACCAGCATCCCCAAAATCCAATCTTTCAAGTCTTTCGGGCCCTTTGAAATTTACGCGTCCACACGACACGCACACGCTCACGGTCGTGGCCTTTCAAGACTAATGGCATGGACCGTTGCAATCTCGAAGCCACCAATGCTCCAGAAATATGATTAGAGCTGAGAAAGAGAAACAATTGTTAGGAAAATGCAAAGCCCGAAAGCCGAATGGCTGACAAATACAAATTTATGCGATTCCCTACTTCATCTCACGAGTCATGGCTTCATGTTACTTGAAAGCCCAACTGCCATGGGATGCACTAGTCTTTGCTCTTGAACCGGGAAGGAAATGTTATTTGTTAATGGCAGACTTGGTTGATTCCAACCTGCAGTGTTAGGTTAGGAAGTTTAGCCATCGAGCTTGGCTGTACTGTAATTATAATTGTCTCCCAAGCGGTATCGATGGGTGCCTGCAGTTCCTATGAACAGATTCTGCTTGTATTTGTTCCTTCTGGAACTGTTTTTCTGTGGAATGAATCACTGTTGACCCCAAAAAAAAAACAGAACTGGGAAGGAAGGTGTCCAATAATTCAATTTATCAAATGTTTCTTTTTTCATTATCTATACTATTATATAAAAAAAAAAATTTGATTTCAAATTTTCAGTTTTTTAAAAAATTAACAGTAATTAATTGAATATAAATAAAAAATGATAAAATTGTAAATATAATTATTTTTTATAACTATATTAGGGAATTTCTCTCTTTAATCTCAAATGTTTTTCCTATATAACTATTAATAACTAATTAAACACAAATAAAAAAAAGAACTAATTGTACATATAAATATTTTTTTATAACTATAATTTACAGTTACAATTATTTTTAAATATAAATAATTATCTTCTTTTTACATACATAATTATAATTAGCTTTAAATATATTTTAATTTTTTATAAAATTATTTTTATTTAAGTAATTAATTAATAACTATTATAAAATTATAATAAATTAATTTATAAAATAATTATATAAACAAAATAAAACATACGAATTGAAAGATACACAGTAATTTTCAAGATGCTTGTTAAATATAGTGCACGTAAATCTGTAAAATCAAATGTCGTGGCGTCTACCGAAATTTGACCATATTGAACCAAGTATAAGATAGAAAGCAATTTTTTATTTCTGAATTTCGTATTTGTAACATTATCCAATCGAAACACTCTAATTAGAGCTAAGTCAATCAACACTACCTGAAAATCTATGCCCCAAGAAGAATGGTCAAGATGGTAAGTTACTAATATAATCGACAGTTATTTTCACTTACAGCGTTTGCAGGTATATCTGCAGGCGCAGTTGCACTTAATTATACTAAATTCAACAAAATGCATGGAACAGTAAAATGCAACAAATTTTTGAAGCATAACAATAGCAAGTTTAAAATAACGATGATCTTGTTATCTGTCTGATTATGAATGTTCATACAAATGCATCTGTTTAAATTGAATTTTGGCTAACGGCTATCATGCATTACCCACATAATGTTTTAGGTATCACTTCTTCAGGTTCTATTCTTGTACTACAAGAGCAGCATGCTGTATTTCACATCATTCAAGGTCTACCTAAAAATCAGTTTTCAATTTCTGTGAAACACTCAAATTAAAGAGCAACATTCCAAAGGATGGCTTCCTTCTTTCTTTTTCTAACTTCTTTCTTTGGCATGATATTGTCATAAAATAATGACAGATTCTGGAACATTGATGAATGACGCAGAACACCACTATATCAGCTAAATTTTTAACGATTACATAAGTAAAAGGATCCTGCTTAGCATACAGGTGCAGGTTCCAAAGATTAGCATCTCATGGAATAGAAACGTATACAGCACTCCAGCAGAAGGAACAAGTAGCAGGCAACTTTCAGAATTCATCACGTTGATGTTCGCCTCCAGAATTAAATTACATGGGTCCTCCTATTCCGCCACCACTTACACCCTCCATAACAGAAAAGCGCATATCTTCAGATGGCTTCCAATGCCGTTTCCTTTGATTGATGAACCAATTATTGATCTGCTTTTGATCCAGTCCAGTCATTTCTGATAGCTTCAATTTCTCCTCCTCCTGTATCAGCCATCATAGTTTCAAGGTATTTATATAAATTTGGCATTGTCTATTCAAAGTAGGGATGACAAATAGATGAATTTCATAGATTTTGAATTGGATCATTAGTGGATAAATAAAAAATAAATTAATAATCTATTTAAGATCTATTAAAAATTTATTAAAATCATCTAATCTATTCATGACCTTTTTCAATGAATGAATATCCTATTCATCCATTAATCCAATTTAATGGATGGACATCCATCTTCAACTAGATGCATCCAGATTCTTGTTATGTCTAAATTCATTCTATTCTTCAAACCATGTATATAAATTTATTGAATCTAATAAATATTTTAGTTGGTTCATAAATCATCCATTAACTAAAACTAATCCAATCCATCTAAATCCATTAAATTTAATATTATAATTAAATGAACTGGATTATATTTAGATATGGATAGATTAGAGGTGTCATGAATTCATGTATCCAATTGCAACTCCGAATTCAAAATGACACCCATGCTTCGTTTAATAGGCTTGTGGCCATGCAGCATGTGCACACGGTAGACTAAGTTCCATGCATCTTTAAAGTTAGGGAGGCATGCGTAACTAAACAAAAAGAAATGATTCAGATAAGCAAAGTACCACACAAGCCTCTATCAAATGTCCCTAAATCTCCCCAAAACTCATCATTTCATCATCATTTTCTGTAACTACCGAATCAAATTACTGATGCACACATGTTAAAAATGCTTATAAAACTTGCTATTTAGTTCATCCAACTAGAATAGAAAGTGCTCATGAACTATTGAAAGTATGAAAACGTCATGATTAAGAAACATTAGCATTTCTAATAGGTATGTGGGACATATTACAAATTAATCCAATGTGAATCTTCTAGTCATCTATAATCTGAAAGCTAACTATAGATAAATAAAAAATAATGAGAAAATATATGACTGTACAAATCTAAGTTGAAAGTTCTTCTTTGTCACACACACACACACACGAGTTCAAGGGCCTCATAGTTGACATTTATTTAATTGATATGGCTTTGGAATCGGTTCATTTTGGTTTCACGGTAATATCAGACAACACAGACTTAGTAACATTCAAACATCTTTGTTCACAGCCACATATCTGAAACTGAAATACATTGAAGGTAAGAGTATGATTTTGGTTTTCGTGATCCATATCTCACTCAAATCAGGTAACATATTGTGTTAATGAACATTACACAAAATAACATATGCTATATTAGTATACTTTATGATATTAATTGCAATTACCGTAGGATAAGGCCATCGATAGTGGGTGTTCCACCAGTCCATCAGTGCCATCCTTGCATCATTTGGTAGCTTACCCTTTTTCCTTTTCTTTAGAAATTCCTTTCTCAGACTGCTAAGATAGCCACTGTACTTACGAAGAAGCATTTCTTTAAGCTCTTGATCACCTGGCCGCGTGCCAGAAGATTCAAGAACTTCAACTGCTTCCACCTTCCCACAGCTTAATTCCTCCTCTGAAGTCCCAGCTGCCTCATCTGACAAGAATGCAAAACGCAAGGGAATCAAAATGCTTCCAACAAATAAATACTACCAGGGTTCTCAGCATGCCTGAACACAAACAACCTAAGTTTTCATTTTTAAGAAATAATGAATGACTACCAGACTGCATGTCAATTTGGTATTGCTCTCAGTTTTTCTTGGATGTGTGCACAGAACAAAAGATGAAAATGAATAAAAAGGGACTAAAGCATAAGACATATACATAGAAAATAAAAGTAACTTCCCCATTTGTCAAGAAGCATATATGATCTAAGACTAGTTAATTTTCTGGGCTCAATTGGATGGAAAGTTCCATAACGACAAGGTAATATACCCTGAAATAGGGCAGTGGAGATGATACATTGTGGTTCAGAGGGGAAGAACATTGTTGGTGGGGAGCTGATATGGTATCTAAGTTTTTTTTTTTTTTTTTTTGGATACCAATATATACCCTTATGAATTGTTAAACATTTACTGGTTGTTGATGAAGTATAATCAGCAACTAATAAATATTTGACAATTAACAAAGGTACCTGTACCCATAGATACCAGATCAGGGTGTGTAAAGCTAAAACTGATGGTATATAAGTTTGGCTATAATCATTGAATGGCAGTACAGGGAATTATACCCCCATTATTATATAACAAAGACAGGCCTTACACCTTTTTTATTTTTATTTTTTTCTCACTTCTTCATGACATTGGATTAAAATGGTCCCCCACTCCAATATTTTCTGCTTACGACTGAATCTTTCTTTTATAGCTAATATCCAACTTGACTCTTTCACTTTCAAGTACAAAAAAGTAAAGTGCTGATTGCCACTTCAAGAATATATACTACTTCACTAGATAGAACATCCAAAAAGATGGAAACCTTCATCTTAGCTTTTCAAGTAAGCAAAAACTGCAAAAGCATGCCAAAATATTGTCCCCATGCAACTTAGAGCCAAAACTTTTACATCTCATTACTTTAGTCAATAGTCAAGAATCCGGAAACCAATCAACTTCTATTCAAAGGAAATTTTAAGTAACAGCAGAAATTTAATAAAGTAATGATACATAACCAGAAAAAATAATTAGAATTTTTTATAAAACTCAGCTAGAATTAAGAAGGTTGTTAGATGGAATTAAGTAATAAGGACCACTTACTCATTCAAAAGTCAACAAATATGTCAAATCACTCCGTCAAAAATTTTGGCTATTTAATTTTTCAATGGAAAAGGAAGTATAGCATGCGAACCTCGGGGCAGGATGAAATGCTAATGTGAAAGTTGCACATAGAATAGAACTTTCCCCTCAAGATCTATAATTCACATGTTATTGCATTACTAATGACTTAAATTAAACCTATATGTAGCTGAGATAAGAGGTAATTGGTAACAGGTGGGGATATATAACATATTGAAGGACGTATTAGTAACAAAAAATTCCTTTCTTATGAGAATTATTTCTTACAGAATAAAATTCAACTTTGAAATGTACCATAAAATTTATCCATATGGAACTCAGTTTAAACTTAAGTATACAACTGCATCATCGGTACAGGTAACAAAGTAATTAACAACAAACTACATACAGCTATATATCATGCACCGCATGTTCTCATGAAGTATATACTATATGCTCAATACTAGGGCCACTGCCATAATTACATGAAGATGGTATTTTGAAACCACTAGTATGTATTTGTTTGAGACATTGGAATATCTCCAGATCTTATGAAATCCAAGATTTCAACAAAAGCAAGAGACTGATACTTAAACCATAGACTACTGCATGGCACATCAATTCTAATCCGAATTTTATGAATTAGAACGACAAGAGCCTAAGATTTTATCAGTTCACTAGCGAGGTATTATATGGCATATGATGAAATTAACACCATACATAACCAATAAAAGGAAAAAAGAGTTAACCAAACAAGGATACCGTAAATCATTTATTTCTTTTTGGAGCGTTCTATTAAGAGATTCAAATTTCACATGTCAGATGGCGGTGACGTGGGCCTCGATGTAAATATTTTAATTCATGTTCAAATTAAATAATACTTATCGTCTGCATCTTTAACGTACGTACAGAAGATGAGGGCCATTCATCTCCACCAAAAACAAATTATATTAATTATAATTAATACCACAATAAAGAAAGAGAACAGGGCCATATATATCCAGAATTTCCAAGCCATTCCAACACTATTTTGACAGGAAGAGTCGAGTATTTAAATCCGTCTTTTGATCAGCTTCTTTTGTATAAAAACTTAACTAAAATATTTTAAGAAAGAAATTTTGACTGAAATTTTTTTTATATAAAAATTAAATAAAACAAAAGATGTGATAAATAAGTACCAGTTTACATAATTTGAGCATAGGAATAAACAAGAATAGGGATTGTGAAATCAAATCCTTACCCGAGCGATTGTTATACGATGACTTTGTTAGTGTTCCCTTACAAAGGCTGCTGAGTTGCAATTCGATATCACACAAAAACATGGTCGCTTCGTTGAAGGGCTTGGACAACTCCTCTTTGTATCTATGAAGAACTTCGCAGTATGATTCCTAACAGGTTACAGCAACAACAATTCAAATCTTTATTTAAAAAACAAAACACACAATTCCTCGATGAACCATATATACGTGTATCTATATTTAGGAAAAAGAAAGGCAAGTATCTATCCATCTGATTCAATTTCCGGAAAATTAACCATAAAAAAACTTGTGATTGAGTTGAGATAACTATCACCAAGATTCCGTTGTTTTTTTAATTATCTCTTGGCTTTCCCTCCAACTTATTTGAAAACAAAGCAAAACATGTCAACATATAAACCCCCAACAACAAAATAGAAATCTGGGTTTGAAAATATACCATGAACTCGTCAAGTTCGGGATCATCCCCTATCTCACGGCAAGCATCCAAGGGGTGGCTTTCTCGCCCTACGTCTTCAAGAAGGGATGCCAGCTCTGGTGGTGCTCCAACCTTTGAACACAATATGCTAATAACATTTAGTATTCATATTCATATCTAGGAGTATTTTATTTGCTTGTTATCCTACCATTTAATTACAAAAACCCTTAACTTGATAAGGATAAGAATATGGACCTACGGGATAAGAAAAGATGAGAACAACATCAATTAAGTAATAACAATTAATGGTACTGCTTGCAGCATGACCTTTTGGCATTCTATGTATGCAGACACTAATTCTGGATAAAGAGGGTGATTGGCGATCTGGGTCTTGATAAGCCGATCCGACATGTCTGACCCGGTTACATCCGGTTCGGGCGCTTCCTGCTGAAGGTAGTTAATAGCCACCGGTCCTAGATGCAATTCAGAACTAGCAGCAGCAGCAGAAACGTTAACGTTGGCAACTCTAACAACATCCTCAGGGCAAGACAGAAGATTGTTCAACCTGTAAATATCTTCCATCACTACCTGAACTGAACCGAGGTGAGGTCTCTCTGGACTGAGATTCTTCTGAGTCAGGGAAACTATATACAATAAAGCAGGTTCAAAGCTGCTTCTTTGATAAAGAAAGATAGGAATTTGCAGTTTTGCAGAAAGCAGAGTTTAAGTGATAAGGATATCTAATTAAAACAGGGAGGTATATAATAAGGCCATATCTTGTGGAATACCAACAAAACGATCTAACACAGTGCGACCCATTTAGGTTTCTTCTTAGACTGTAAGGAGCAATATTGGCTTAAACTTGAAGAATCCAACGGCGACAGAAATAAAATTCTGGTCGTTCGCAGACAGACAAGTTAGAGTCATAAAGTGTGTTTGCAAGTTGATACAAAATTATAGTGATAGAGACGGAGGAAGTGAGGGAGAAGGGGAAGTGGAGATGAGGAGAAGGAAAGGCTAAGGAAGAAGAAAGTTGGGTTATTACGGCACCTGGAAAAAGACCAGACCTTGCTTTTCTTTTCCAAGAAAACCTGGGGAAAAGGAACAAGAGAGAGAAGAGAGAGAGATGAAGTGATGACTGACTGATGACTGTCCCAGTATGACAGAGAGAGAGAGAAGGAAAACCGAACAGTGAAAGATAGAAACAGAGAAAGGAAGGGGTGAGTGCATCAGATTGGGAATTTGGATGCCTGTGATCGGTGGGCTGCGAAGGGAAACAGTGCAAAGGATTTGACAAGGTTAAGGTGTGTTGCCGATTAGCCATGTAGGCCGTATTTGTAGACGCCAGTCGCTGTTTTTCACCGAGACTTGACATTCTGCCACGTAACTATTTATTATTGGCTCGCAGTAAATGTGGGTCAACCTACCTACGTACCTGTGTGATCATGAAAAAATTCTAAAAATATAAATTGTATTGCATTATATTATTAAATATTTATTATTTTTTTTATGTTAAAATATTTATCACTTTAATTATATGTAATTATCATATTTATATAGATAATGATATGTAATGATATTTCCCAAAATTAACGTGATTCATATTTATTGATACAAATTAACTTTCACCAAATTAATATAAGAAGTTCATCTTTAATTTTCTTCGTACTCTTTGTTTACCAAGGCATCATAAACAGAAAGTTACACTTACAAATGAATATTAAACTAAGAGATTTTGATAATTTATTGACACTATATCAATAAATTAGTGACTCAAAAAATTGTTGTCCTTTTTAACTTTAGGTAATTCATAAAAATGTTATTTTTATATTTTAGTTATATAAAATAGTCTCTTTAAATCTTAACAATAACGATTGGCCAAAGTTGATGCTGAATTAAAAATTGAGTGAAGTATTATTTGATAACTTAAAGATTTTATGATAAGTTAATTAAAGAATTAAAATTTTATTATTATTAATTAAGAGACTCAATTTTACTAGAAAATTTTTTTGTTGATCCAAAGATATCCAACTTTACATATTAAAACAATTTAGAGCATGAGTAAAATATATAATTATATATGACTTGAAATTTTTTTCTGATTACTGAAATTTTTTTTGGTTGAGTTTAATCTCTTAATTAATAAATTTTAGAATTAAGGTCCTTAATCGATTATCATACTAAAGTTAAAGTTATTGTAGAATAACTTTTTGCCAAGAATTTATAACTTATTTATGGTATTATCTTTTTCAAATGAAAAAAAATAATAAAAATGCAGTATTTTTTGAATAATTTTTCAAATATTATACTTTAAATTATTTTTTTAAAATAATTATTTATTTCGACTCTATTTTTTTACATATACTTTTGAACATCAATTTAACTTAATTCATTTACTGAATAAATGAGATTAAATATCACATTACATTTATTTAGTTACATGAACTTGAAACTTTAGTTCGTAAAAAAATCAATTTTAAAATAATGTAAAAATTTGCATATATGGTTGATATAGTAAAAAATATATATATTTAAAACTCCTCTAACAATTAAGTTCAACTAAAACTCTACTCATTTTAATTTAAAGGGGCCCGAGTTTGGATATTTATTAACCATATTTACACATTTGTGATTTGTGCATGTACACTCGCGTTGTAAATAACGAACGATAAATGCCGAGACGTTCTTTTGCGACATCCTAATTGAAAGTTAAGTCAAGCTATTTGTGTACGCAAACTATGATATTTTTATGGGAATGATGAATGTGTTACGAAGTCATTTTTGTGAAAATTATATGAACGAAATTGAAAATGGTTTCTTTTTTTAATTATTATTTGTTATGTTATAAACAAAAATTCTCGCGAAGTGGGTAAAGTAACTGAAAAGTCGTGCCTTCGTAAAAAGTTTCATGAAATTATTTCGTGACATATATCAGTGCATTTTTTATACTTAAATCTTAATTATATTTCTTTTTATATATTTATTTTTTTTATAATAAAAATAAAGAGAGAATAAAAGAAAAAGTAAAAATAAATTAAATTTTTTTCTTATTATTATTCAGAATAAGTGTATAAAAAGAAGTATAGATTTGAAGTTTAACAATAATAATTTTATTATATGTACACATTTTTTGTATTTTTTTAATTCTTGCATGCATGTTATTATATGAGTTTAATTGAATTCAGTCAAATACACAAACATAGGGAATCTTAATACATACAATTAATGTGAAAAAGGATCCAAAGTTGGTTGTATTTTAGCATTAAAATCTTGAAATTTGTAACATATTCTCAAAGAATGACTTACAGGAAATATTTAAATGTCAAACCTGATTAACTGTTAAGTGATTTATGAAATGATATGATGATGCTTCTTAATTAGCTCATAAAATTTCTTTTTTCTTCCTGAAATGGAAAGAATTTGATGCACTGTTATATATCCTTTTGATCTAATTAATATCCGGATTGGCTTCAACCACCTATGCTCAATAAGGGAGAAAAGGGTCGAAGGTAAAAGGATAGATTTTCAGCGGGTTACTGTTCATCTGCAAATAATTAGTGAGATCTTGAAAAGCGCCAAAAGCTAATAAAGGAAAATCTTTGACTGAAAAGGATGGTAATTCGTTTTCAATACAAGTTGCAGTTGATTTTGCCATTATTAGGCTTGTTGCATTGATAACTACTATAATAATATCTTTGAACCCAAGAACTAAAAGAAAATGGTTCCTGAGTTAATTTATCTGCTTTTGGTTGTTGCATATAGATATATTCATTAAAGCTTCAATAGGAACAAACACACTCATTATGTGAACTCAGAATATAAAAGATGCTGGGGTCCAAAGATTCTGAAGATGAGCCTAATAAAATTAAAGGGGCAACAAAGGAACGACAATGAGTTCCCCACTTTTTGGGATATAATTGTGATACAGTCATGCTAGTCGTGATGCATCTGGCCATTGTACACGGCAACCTCCTCCCTTTCAAACGGCACTTCGTACTGGGCAGGGCCCATTGTGTAGGAGAAAATGAAGCTTAAATCAAAGAAATTTTCTTTTTTTTTTAAGACAAATATAATTTTTACCTCTTGATTTCGAAACCATGACAATATTTTTCATTCAAATACTCTTCTCAAGAAAATATCTAGTTGATTAACTACTGAGGTACACGATGTCTTAGTTTAAATTTTGTTAAAATTAAGTGGAACGAAATTTATGTGGTCATGGATGTATAGTGCCCTTTATCGAAAGTTTATCTTTTTTTAGGTTGTTACAACGGGTTCATAAAGTATCAACCATTAAAAGCAAAGAGAATTATGCACATAAACTTTTTTTTTTCTGAAATAATGCACCCAAACTTATTTGGATCGGTAAATAATTTCAGCAACAATAAAACTTATGTTTGGTTTTCATTTTGGTAGAATAGGTTTAAAATCAAGTTTAAAATGTGCTTTAATTTCTGTGATAACAAATTGGGTTACGTTAGACAAAATCATGTTAGAGCCTGTTTGTTTTTTATTTTGGCCAACGCCAACGCTTCTTTTCACGATATCTAAGATATTTTTTTTAAAGCAAGAAATTCTTGCTTTTTTTAAATGTCCGTTCAAAACGTTAAACAAACACGTCATTAGATGTTATTCACCTTGATTTTATATCGTTAAGGAAAAGTGACTCTTGAAAAACAATTTCAAGAGATGGAATCAAATAGTTTTTTCATAAAACTATTGTGCAGTAAATCAACAATTTTTTAGAAATATTTATAAATAATTATACTTCAAAATTAATTCTATTATACTGTATTTAAAGAAACCCAAAAATTTTAAATTTTTGTTTTATAAATTTATTTATTTTTACAGTATAACCCCAACCGTACACTTAACCAGGGCCATGAACACAAAAGACATGATGGGAAGCCAAGTGAGAGTTCGGAACTGAGACAAGTGTTCGGGTTGTTAGAAGCCTCGTTCATGGAGATGGACCTTACAACTTTTCAATCATTTGTTTTGGGGTGGCGTCCCTCGTTTACGATGTCTTGTGGGTAGGTCCCCTCCACCATAAAGCTCCTCTTTTTTAATTTGTTTGTTTTTGCTTTATAGGCCATGAAAATATTCTCCCATTTTTCTTTGTTTGGTATGCATTATTCATATTTTTTTTGCAATCTGCTGGTTCTCTCCATCTCTGAGCTTTACGTCCTGAAATCACAGCTTGCTTCTTTTGTTGTTTTCGCATTTGTCTGATATAAAAGAAATAATTTCATGAAATGCTGTAATTTGACACATTATCAAAATGCCAAATATGAATAGATTATATTAAATAATATTTATTTAAACAATACAACTAATAAAATGTCAATTAATTGCACCCTCAGAAAAGTACCACCAGTCTACCACCACTGATTATTATTGAATGAACAGAGTCTAGACCCATCCCATAAAATTGACCCGTCTTAGCTCAAACAAACAAGTGCGTACCACCACTCACAAAAGAACTTTATCTGAATTAGCCGTATACAACAAGGAGGGGTTTTTCTTTAGGCAAAAACACAGGCCTTTGCGCCTTTCCACTTGGAGCTATCTATGGCAGTACAACTTTGTTTTTTAATTAAAATAAAGTATTAATTTTTATAATTTTATTTGATTTTGACTTTAATTCTTATATTTTTTTTAAATTTAAATTTTTTATAATTTTATTCATTTAGTTAATATTTTAGTAATTAAAATCTTTATAAAAAAAAAAAGACCTATCTTAATGAATATAAATTATAAAAACTAAACTTTAAATAAAAAAATATAAAAATTAATATTTTAATAATAATATTTAAAATTTAAATAAGTAAAATTATAAAAATTATTATTTAAGAGTAAAATTATAAAAATTAAATATTTATTTTAATATTTTTTTTCTTTTTTATTTTCTTGTTTAGAAAGAAATTGATTGCCTTGTAGCGGTGAGAAGACAGGTCTTATCTTTGAAAAGACTGGTTGGTGACTTCAAAACTTGGCCAAGCAACTACATTTTGTTTCCTGTAGTGGCGTACGTCGCACTTTGTCAGCAAAGCTAGCTTCTAGCTCTTCCCATCAGACAAGGATGTAGCCATGTAGGATGCTCCCCCATGACACTGAATACTTGTTTAATCTATGTCTTTAAATTAATTTATTTTCTGTTGAAATCAGTTTATAACTAAAATGTTTTTGAGATATTTTTGAAAAAAGAAATTTCTTGACAAAATGTGTTGTCAAACGTGCATTAAATGCATTGCGTTTTGTTGGCTCTTAATCATAATTTTTAATTCCAAAGAAGTCACCACATTTTGACGTGGCATACTTTAATGTCAATTCTTACTTTCACAACGCTACACGAACAGCTTTTGCAGACCAAAACGTACGAGTTTCATTATTCATTAGATTTACAGACACTGAAACGCTGGCAGATTGCCAATCCCAGTTGACTCTAGAACAGGAAGGAGCGCACGGACTCCAGTCTCCAGAAGAAAATAGTATGGGGCCATCCATAAACATCCGATCCAGTTCAGAATTCCTGAACCATTCTGGCCCACCTAAACAGTTCAGAGATTCCATTTTGCATAAAGTTGTGAACAGTTCAGCCAAGAAATTATAATTCTACAATTTATATGCCTAGTTATGACGGAAGCCTACTAATTTAAGTGGAAACAGACGCCCTAGAATGGTATTCAAGTTTCTGAATGAAACTCAAGCTACTGATCCTAGAAACTCAGGTCTGGAAGAATATTACCGTTAGAGCTATACAAAGATTAACATAGCAGATGTATACACCACACATCATCTAATCTCAACACCCAGCAGCCTTGAGGAAATTGTCAAAGGGGCTAGCAGGAGGCAGCTTCATGGCCAGCCATGGGTCACTTGGCAATGCAGCTTCTTGGGCATGCTCACCGCCATTTGCTACCTACATAGAGATGAGGATAGAAGGTCACCATTACCTTCCAAGAGTTGGATTTATTTGGAACAGTCCTCAGTAACACCTAAAATAGTTGGGGCTTTGTTTTTGAGCAACTGGCGGAAGAATAAAAGGAACTCTTAATTGGAACCATAACAAACAAATAGTAGCACCGTGGACAGAGTTCAGAATAAATAAAACAACTGTTATTTTTACACTACACCTCCTCCCGTACACCTATCTTTTATAATAAACAGGTAAAGAGAGAAAAAGAAAAAGAAAAAAGAAATTGAGTTTTTCTTTTTTCATTATTACCATTTAGGATAAGTGTATGAAAAAAGGGTATAAGATTAAAATATAAAAATAACATTTTTGTAAATAAAAACTTCACATATGCCTCGTGGAAATAGGTTGGGGAGGTAATATATTTGGCTACTTATGTAACTTCGCCCACCAGTTGCACTAAAATAAGTATGAAACCTACTTAAGTAACAAGTAGAACATATAATATATATAAATATAAACAGACCTTTTGAAGTGCTGAGTTCCTACTAGTAAAAATTTCCAGAAATGATTTATCAGCTGCTCGACTGTAATGATTCTCATAGGCCAGCCAATTTGAGAGCTTCTTCCTTGCACATGTCCCAAGGGCTTCACACTGGCTAGCCATGGTGTTGTATGGAAGAGGCGAAGTGGAGACAGCTGTTCCTGCCACTTGACCAGCCACCTCTAGTGCCTAAAAACATAGTATGGGCTGTTGAGCTTATAGGAACAAGAGTAACAATGAAATGTGTGCATCCTGTAATCCAAGTTCAATTACATTGTTTGGAAAAATAAGCATAAATAGACAAACAATGGAAATTCAACTAGAGCATTTCACTTAAACTCACTTCCCTATCCACAACCATCTCCTCCTCCCCCAAACCTAGTGTTGGCTGCAATATTATTTTTTTCATGGGACTTCAAGATTTTCATGGCACTACCCCTTAAATACTTGGATTACTTTCATTTTCATATTTTCACCCCAATATACTGTCATTCTGCCAGCATAAAAGCATAATATGGATAACACCACTTCAGTAAAACAGGGCTTATGGTACATAACCCATGCTTCTCTCATCAAACATACACGTGTGCATGAGAGAGAGAGAGAGAGAGAGTACCGATTCCATAAGCTGTCCAATGCTGATAACATGCACAGAAGGGGATGCAGGCATCTTTGGAATAAATTGAGGAAGGTCAGAAACAGATGCCTCACTTATTGTATCATCTTCAACTACTGAATTTGACGGTAAATCCTGCATAACCAACCAAAAAAACTTTGATAAATGGACTTCTGTTAAACTTACTTTTCCTATATTCTACCCCTTCTGCCTAAAAAAAAAAAAAAGGCTGTAGGTCATGGTAATCTGTGCAAGGTGGTCAGATCCTTTGAACCAAAAGCCAATGTTTGTTTCTTTTTTTTGGTTACATGGGAGGCCATGATATCAAGAACACCACAATAAAGACCGTGGCCAGTGACATGTGAGCTATCCAATTATAATATTTCTGGAAACATTCAGGGAGCTACTCTACTGGCACCAATCATCCATTTAAAATTGAAATGAACATGATGTTAACAGATACAACATACACCATCAAACGACAGTGACTTCTTAGAATGCAAAGTCATTTGGTTCTGATCAAGAATTGACTGTGGACCAAACATGAATTCTTCATCAGGCCTGAATATCTGTGACAGTTGCGTAGACAGGTCATCTGCATCCAGCTTAAGAAACAGAAACAGGAAAATCAGAAAGGTAGTGGCAGGTTATGCAGAAAATATAGCCCCCTGAATAAAGTGCAATACCTCACTGATGTTAGCTAAATTTCGAACCAAAACATCCTTTATGGTCTCGAGACATTCATATATTCTGTTCCGTAACTCAGATAATGTTGACATGGCCAGCCGATTATCAGCAGCAGTACCATATTCTCTCACATCCATATGGATCTTAGCATATACTTGATGATCCTCACTGATGCCCAAGAATGGATCAACCTGATTATATGGAAGCAGGTAGTTGTTAAGATATATTCTTTACTTTAGACTATGCATAAAAAACTTCAGCTTTCATACTGCCAAAAATCAGTGAGGCAATTCTCTAGCAGACAATAGAGACTAGCAAAGTAGCAGAATCAGATCGATCACTCACTTCAGATATTGCTAATGACGTGAACACATCATTCAGATCATGAATCTGAAATATTTTGCAGGCAAACATCAACATGCCAGCAGATAATACAAAGACAGACCTCTGACATGCTGGGGACAACATTCCTGCCAGAACATGAGTACATCAATTTTGCATTCTATTTTTTTTTTCTTAAATATAGTTCCTTTGCGATTAGAAATGTAATAATAAGATACTCTATAGGCCATACCATTACTTGGGTCCAACAGCATATTCCAGAGAGACAGAGGAAGGTGGAAGAAGCGGATCACCAGGTTATCTCTATCTTTCAAGTTCTGCAACATTGCATTTTGAAAGATTTTAACAATCAGAACAATGTGCACAGAAGTATGTCATAGAAATATCAGTCAAGATTGTGATTATATTCAGTTTCCTACCAAAAAAAGAACCCGATATTTGTTGAGAGTAGAAGCATACAAATTCATCTATAAGGTATAGCCATTAGTCAATGTGAACTATAATTTATAGACAATATGGAACCAGATTAAAGTTGAAGAATGAAGACAATTTTTTATGAAGATTAGGTCAACACATTTCTATAGTTGCTTTATTGCTTAAGATAAAATTGCAGACAAAGTCACACATAACTTGGTAAATATTAATTTCACCAAACAGCTGCGTTTCTATTTTGAAGATTCAGTTTTCTTGGGAACTTAAGCATACGAACAATCAATCAATCTACAGGACGTCATCTATCCAAAAGCACAAGAGCAGGAAAGATGAACATACTGGGATGCAAAAAAAAAAAAAAAAGAGGCATGACTGGAAAAAAAGCAGGTAATTGAATGCATAAAAAAACTACCTTTAAGCGAAAAACAATTAGTGTTAACACAAAAGAGTGAGCTATAGCTTCAATATTTGAAGGCAAATTATCAGGAAGGTTGGCTTGAATCCAAAAGGCGGAAAGCAACTGTGCCATTTGATCTTCACTTAGCTTCATAACATATGGGTCCTGAGAGTGAATTCAATACCAAAACTTGGTAAATAACAATTTCTAACTAAGAATAATCACAAATAACATAACCTGTTGACGGAAATCAATTTAGTTACTTACTGCCTCAGTCAAACTTGGTGATCCAGTAGTCCTATCAATGATAGAGCTAAGTTTGTAAAAATTAGGGGAATTCTTTACGCCACAACCCAGCTTCCAGTCTTCTCCCACGATATCCCTTTCTTTGCAACCATCATGAACAATATTCTCATGATTTTCGGTCTTGGTGCCATCTTTGCCTGTGCGAAGCTTTTCAAGTAAAGCTGTAATTGAAGCAGATGCAGATGCAGTGTGGGTATGCCTTTTATTGCGTTGGTCTAGACATCCTGACCGCAAAGAGGCAACTTCACGTGTATGGAGGGAACTTGGAAAAAGAAGTAAAGAAAATATATGGTGTGCTCCAATACGAGCCTCCAAATCTGAATGCAACATCACTTTTAGGAGTTGCACCAGAAGAACTTCAGGAAATCCCTAGATAGAAGCATCAGAAATGATCAATATGTACACCAATAAGTCTCCTAATATCTTCAACCATTCAACGCACTAGGAAAATTCTCCAGAATGATGGATATGGTTCATTCTGAATCTTCAGAAGGAAGCAAATAGCAAAAAGTTCATCTGTTCAAAATTATGTTCTTGACAGCACCTCAAACTATAGAGTTCCCCCTAACATATAATATTCAGTATATATCATCATATTTTGTTAAAAAGGATACTAAAATTCCAGCTTCAAGTTGCAGTATGCATCTTTTACTTAAAACAGTGTTGGATTACAACCAACCCCTCTCACCTGCTGTGAATATGAACAGGACAATGCTAAGGTGACTGCACGAGCAAGGATTATCAGTGATCCAATAGTTGCCCTAGCAACAACTCCGGATGGCAAATTTTCTAGGGTTATTGCCATCAAGTCAAAGAGTGGCTGTGCATCAACAGTCTTGCGACAAAGAAAAAATGTAGTTTAGTAGTAGAATGCAGTAACCCAATCAACCATGAACTGTGATTTTTAGGAGGAAAACAATGCAATCATAAACCTACCCCATTGGCTATTTCTAGTAAGCAGTCCTCAATGGAATTTTGGAGCAAGATATTCAAGTTCAACTCTTGCTCTCCAACAAATTCACTGGAGGCTTGAAGGCTTTTCCTGAGATGCCTGCAGAGATCACCAACAAAACCAATCTCTGCCAACCCTCTCCCTGATCTAATTTGCATGGCTAAAGATGTGGCAACTTGAACAACACGTGTTTTAAGTTGGGGATCATGCACAACATTTTTGTGGTCTAGATGATGTATCACAGAAGCCAGAATTAACCGCTGATTCCCTGGACAAGAGGGTAAAAAGAAAGGCAAACATCATTGTGGGACAAGAATGGAAGATTTTACAAAAGAACCTTGTATAGCATTGTTTTTAGCTGTTTTAAAATCCCAAACTTCACACATGTTGAAGGACACAGTTATGACAAAACATCCACCAAATGATTTTTTACTGAAAAGTATTTGAGACAAAAGGTAGAGAGAACAATACCTGAATTCTCCATGAAGTAGGCCATGCTGGATAAAACCTTCATTCCTAACCCTTTCTGAGGAGCCCAATGTTGACCAGAATCAAAGTAGACAAACATTGGATCCAGTACACGACGCATTGTTGTGCTTTCCTTGGCTAATTCAGCCATTTTTTGAATGCATATCTGAGCCCATATTTCTGGTTTCTCAATTTCTTCTCTATAACAATGATACAAGCAAATCATAAAGGCAACTAAAGAGTGATTAAAAGCTGTGTAACAGACCAATTGCCAGAGCTACAACTGCTAATAAATGGTCTAGCCGTCTAGCACTTTTTTATAAGCTCTTGATTAACCAATACCTAGTCAAATGGGAAGGATCCTTTATTTCTGGTCGGGGCTGGATGATCAGGCAGCTAGAGCGACTGTCATTACCAACAACTGAACCACCCCGACCTTCACAGCGGACAACCTCATCCACCCAATTATGATGAAGCTCAGCCCTGATGTCAGCATCTTCCCTTTGTCTACCCCACTCATAGTTATCTAAAGTAGCATGGACAATCTGCATTTTGAATGAACCAACAAATAAGAGATGATACGTGACTGAAAATAAAAACAGGACTATGTAAATTCAAAAACAGCTATTGATCAAATAAAATCACAGCATAATGGTGGAAAATAAAAAAGCAGGAATTAACTATGTAAAGTTGAAAAAAGCTATTCATAAATGAAAATCTTAGCATAATGGTTGCTACAAAATTGTTGGATTTGACTCCTACTAGTGCAAACTGCAAACCATTAAGACAAATTGGTTATTAAACGTGTAATGAAGAGCATTTGCCCATGAAACCTGGGGTTCAAATCATGCATTTAAGCACAATCTTTTTTTCTTTTATGTTATCATAGTGGTTGAAGCATGGTTCTGAGACCATGTGTGAGTTGGAAAGACTAGTCTGCTTAAGCTTGATTATGAGACCCTGATTTCCGCATAGCTGCTCGTCCAACAATGATGATTTAAAATCAGTGAGATCTCTTCCAACCAATTACAATTACAGATGTTAAAAAAGCTTCGTTAAGTGGCTAGAATGGTTTCAGTGGGGAGCAACTTAATAACTTACCTCATCAAAATCAACAAAAATGTATGAAAATTCAGCCATGAACCAAACCTGCCATGGAAAAAAGGCAGTCAAATAAACAATGCACTTATACTCCTAAAAGAGTCTGCAAGAAAAATTAAAAACTCATCACAACCATGAAATTTCACAACAAAATAAATATTAGAAAGCAATCACTCCTCAATGAACTGAAACATATCACATTAGAAGCACAAATGAAATCAAATGGAGTATGGATTACCATTGCTGAAAGGCATTGCAAGCTTGATGCCCGTAAGCAGCGTTTTTCACGTGTTTCTCCATGCTCCCGTGATAGCATACATACTTTCCTCACCATCTTCTCAATGTTATGAGTATAAGTGGCATCAACCTGTTCTTTCATTGTGCCAATAGCATGACGGTGCATGACAAAAATGATACCAGCCATTTTATATGATGGCAGAAAGTAGTATAAGAAATAAATCAATTCATCATGAATCAGAAAGAATGAAGGTAATACCCAAGGCAGGACCCAAAATTATCAAAAGAATTTATGCTTTGTGCAAACGAAGGATCAGTAACAGGTAGATTTGACCAGCAAAGTTATGTAATATCATAGATATACTCACACTTGCTTTAGATTTTCTTTTTTTTTATAGAGCTCTCGCTTTAGATTACTACTGGTATACCAAAATATACCCTCTACTGTGGTCTCAAACAAAGACATTCTGTCAACTTTTCCAATTTCCTAGCAGATACTTCTAAGTAAAAATTGATCTCAGAATTACAGACACACACAGGTCACATAAGCAAACAGCCCAAAAGTATCTTAGCCTTTTCAGATTGTATTATTGACCTGACTGTAGATGAACCTTGTTAGGGTTTGGCAACCAAGTGTCTGGATGGCTTCATGCTTAGAATAGCCCAAGAGCTCCGAAATCACATTAAGCACATCAACAGCAAAGTATGCTCTGCAATATGCAAGAGACAAATGAAATTCTTACAAGAAGAATAACATAAAAACTATATAGTGGTTATATTATAAATAACATAATGAAATAAAGAAAACTATATGGCAGGCTCCTATATATAAATGGAAAAGATGCATAACATACTAATAGTTCGATACCAGCGCACCACTGACAGGATCCGGAAACAAAAGCTAAGTAAATCATGAGAAACTTACATCTGCACCTTACAATTGGAAAGTAGCTTGTTGAAAGTTTCTGTTATAATATTGACAAGTTTGATGTGCTCAGATCGGAGTTCTTTGTAGCACCTTTCTTCAAGATATTTTGCTATCTAGCAGAAAAAACAGATACCATGAACTTCAGCAATGGATTCAGTTAATTCAAGCATATTTATTTTTCATCTTTTTTTCTATTCTAAACTTTAACTGATACATGAGTGAAATAAAGAATAAATACCTTCGGAATCCGGAAAGGGTTTTTTGCTGCATATTCACATAATTTGACAATCTTTCTTTCACTTGGAAGCTCATCCTGAAAGTATTATAAAACATTGAATACGAGGGGGCTCTACTTCTTGTACAAATGAATGGTAAAATGAAAATCTATGGCTGTATAATCAAGTACGTTGATTCACCAACAAACATGCTTGGTTTATTAGAATCATACAATTTTCTTTAAGTTGAAAACATGGGATAACTGAAAACAACTTTCTTTTCTGAGTTTAAATGGTTTAAGTTGTGCACTAATTCATAATAATTGGCAAAAGACAGGTCAACTTTTTTTTGTTCAAAATAACAATACACCCATACCAAGGCACAGAAGTAACATGATTCAATTTTTTCACTTCAGAGAAGGGAGACCCAGTAATGGGAACATAATGGCACTACTACAGAATAATTAATCAACAACAGCAAAGCATATACTACAGACGCCACCCAAATTTGTTTTTTCAGAGATCGTATTGCTGAAAAAGAGCCATTAGCGAAATTAGCTACAATGGTGGTAAAAACAGGAGCTAGATGATATTTCAATTTTCAACGAAAAAGGAGTAAGAAGTAATAAGACACGAACAGGGGATTTGGGGAAGATATCAGCAAGCAGTTTTCTGTAACGCTTGACCGGCTGGCGCGATCTTGACCTCATAGCAGGACAGCAAACACACATGCTCCCACATGCCGGGAAGATCTTCCGGGAGATGAAACCCATTTCCTGTAAATTCCCCAAATGAGAGAAAATGGAGCGAAATTTAGAGAAAACCCATCTAAAATATTCAAATATAATCTGAAAACCATGACTTAATCAGTCCACCAAAACAAGTAACCACAAACCCCTCCAAGAAAAGACACCAACCAGTTACACAAAGAGACAAACAAGCCAAAGCAAAATGCATTAAAGCCAGAATCCAAATGACAGACTCAGTAGCGGCAGAAAGGTAAAATGGGAGATATGGGAAGGTTCGCGGACATTGAAACTGGAATCCAAACAGTTGCAAGTGTGTAACGAGTCCACAAAATATGAAAAGAAACCCCCCCCCCTTTCCCTCCTCAAGTTTCCAAATTGAAAAGCACAAAAAAGAGAAAACCAGCGACCCAGAAAGAATAAATAAGCAGAAAACTATAAAGAAAGAAACTTGTGAAGTAGCAGTAACTGCAGCAAAATTTTTCTTAACAACAACGATAACCTGGAGATGACAACGACGAAGTGTGTTTCCCGTTGGTTGGGTGACGAGGTTTCTGATGATTCTAGAGAAGGAAAGAAAATAACCCAGAAAAGTCACAAAGAGAAAAGATGACTATACTAGTACCTAGCCTTGCGGAAGCAGACCTGGGAGCGGGAGGTTAACACCCCAAGAATCATACACAGCAAGAGTAACCAATGGAAAGCACGGGTACCCACTAATAACAGCAAATAGCATTTGCAGCAGAAGCAACAGAAAAAGGAACCAGAACACAAATGGCGCATGGGTTAAATCAGACATTTCAAAGCAACATGGGAGACTATATCCGAGATCACGTGATGGTGTCAGGGACCTAAATCCATTTTCTTTTTTTATTTTTACTGTAAAAGTGTACCTTCATCTAATGTTTCAAATTGTGTCAGAACATTGAGGACACGATTAAAATTTTGATAAATTATTATTATTATTTTCAAAATCTCCCAGCGCACGCTTTTGGAAACTGATGTTGGAAAAACTCTTATTCCTGCGGGGAATAGAAACTCATTTCCCTCTTTGACGAGAGTCCAAAGTTTGAAACTTCGGTTTGAACTCTCCAAGAGTACAATCATGGTGGCACCGAATGGTACACACTCGCTTCTCGCAAGGTTTGGTAGTTCTACTCGTCCCTCCGAGCAGATTAAGTGACAAAATTAAATGGAATGCCTTCAACTGCGTTTCTCATATCTTCTGTTTTCTTGTTTTTATTTGGGAACTTGCCGACTTAAGAAAGTTACTAATCCGTAATTATTAATGCGGTGTGATTGTATAGTCTAAAATAGTTTGTGTTTGGTTCTGCGTTTCCTCTTCCGAACTCCCGTTCAATGCACAGCAAACGTGATTTTGGATTAAAAAAACATGTTTGGTTGTTTTTTATTAAAATCTAGTTTGAGTCTGAACCCATGTTTGAGCTGAAGCGATCCAGAGTTACTTTTGCGTTCAGTAGTTCCACGTTCCATTACTTTTTTTTTCTCCTTCGATTTTGATTTGAGGGTCAAATCAAATCAAACTTCGTTAGTTGTAAAATACTATTTGCCATGAATTTGTGTTTAAATTAACTTTAAAAAAATATTTAAAAAATAATAATCTGCTGTCAAACAAACAATAAATATATGTGCACATGCTGTTGAAGCATGAAAATTTTTCTCCCCAGATGGCTAAAATGTTGGGACTTAGCGGGTAATTTCAAAAAAATAGGGTGGCAGACAAGGGCGAAACAAAAGGATTACCTGGATAAGAAATTGTGACTATATATAGTCTTTGTTTTATTAGAATCAGCCATGAGGTACAGGCAGGCACCGAACTTTTCTTTGACTTATTTGGAAACCGGGGAAAAGGAAAACGGCGATGCGTCACAAGCGTAGCACGAAACAATACAATACTACAATAGTGCACATGCCCCTTACCGTACTATCTTACAAGACATTTTTTTTACGCTCACTTGCAATTCATAATCTTAAATTAGATCATGTCCTCAATCATTATTGACGATTTTGCAAAAAAAAAAAATTATTAGAGACACCTAGTACAAGATCGTTCTTATAACATATCACTCAAAGCATGATATATTAACTATGTAAAGCATTATTGTCTCCAACTTTAATCATTCTTCAATGCGTTACAAATATTTTAAGGTTAAAATTGTAAACAGCAAACATTTGTCTGGCAAACTGCCACGCGGTCCAACAAGAATCTAGTTCCGATCACACAATCCTAGCTTTAGGAACTGCAATAATCAGAGCCGGACAAGAGATTCTTAAATATAGTTGGTATAAAATAATACTTTTGTAACATATTATTTATCATGTATCACTTTAGATGTAGATATGTGATTGTTCTTGTCTCTCATGATAAAACACAACGATTATCCACATAACATAACACATTTAATAGTGTAGTATAAAAATTATCTTACACCCAATCTACCTAAGAATTTTTTCAGCCGGATATAGTGTTGTCACTCAAAGTTGATGGTTGTGGGCCTTGGACATGGATTTAAACTTTGGACCCCATAATGACCAAACAAGATTTCTAGGCTGAAAAAATCTCAAGAGAATAGCTCAGCCACTTATGACAATGCCTTTTGCCATACGGTCCCACTTGCAAGACTGCATTTTGCTCATGGAGTATGGGACAAGCTCTTTCCATCCAGCACATTCCATGAAACACAAGCACCGCCATCAGATCCACTCCAACTTCTGAAAAGAATTAACAAGGGATGCAGCCACAATATGAACGTACCCTATTCAAAGTTCTTAAATAAGAGCTCGAAAGACGAAATAGCTTGTATTTCACACGAAGGAAAAAGCACTATAACATACTGGACCATCAACATCAAGCGCTTAAACATAAGTCTCTTTCTTTTTTTAACCTCTAGCTAATCGCTTAAATATGCGTCAACTTGAGAGTCAATAATGCTCACACATTTTAATTATAACATAAAAATTTACAAGTGAAGATGGCTGCCCAAAAGAGAAGATGCGCACAGCAACACAACTGTCACTGTCCAAGGCAGAATTTTGTTCGCAAGTTGTCCAGAATCTCTGCATACTCAATTGGAGTTGCCTCACTACAGAACACTTCATCCCAGATCTTGCGTAGATCTGCACAAAACGTAACCAACTCAGTCAAATCAGATCAATAACTCTGGAACACAATTCATTAGCATTAAAATGATTAAATAGCAGCATCACATAGGGGCCTTCATTTTGTTGGTAAACAAATCAGTAAGAAAGCTAGAGATATGCTGATAAAGGAATGTTCTCGTAATAATTTATTGGAGCTTCACATAACAAAATTCACTATGCAATAGAAGATAAACCTGCAGGATCATTATTTCGGATATCAAATTGGAGGATTTAGCTCCTCTAAAGCGAATTCGCTTTAGAGGACAAAGTAAAGATTTATAACTGTTAATGAAAAAATATACAAGCATTTTCTTGAAATTCACTTTAGATTATGATAATATACAAGCATTTTCTTGTGACTTCTTAATGCCTTGTAAAAAGAGTTCTTGAGATTAAGGTTAGTTGCTACCAGAATCCCCAATTTACTTTCTTTTAAAAAAAAAATTTGGTGGGGTAGGGACCATAGGTTAAAAGGTCCTACTATGTTGCAAAGCATATGAATGCCTTTACTTTAAAACTTTGATAGCCACTGAAGAAATGTTCTGGGTGTCCGAGAATATCCACTGCCAGTTTGGCTCATCCTAGTCATAAACTATCACAAGTTGTCTGATTAAATTTATAGAATTTTCTACGGGAAATATAGAGGGTTAGCCTTGGCGCAACAATAAGGTTGCCGCCATGTGAAATGGTGGTCACAGGTTTTAATTGTAGAAACAGCCTCTCCACTCACGGTGGTAAAGCTGAATACATTTAATCCTCCCCAAACCCCACAATGGTGGCAGCCTTGTGCACCGGGGCTGCCATTTTTTATGCTGGAAATATATACTATAACACATTTTGTATCTTCAACCCTACCTGGGTTGGGTTGGTTGAGTAACATAGGGTGCTGAATGAGCAAAGCACCCACCTATACCCAGTTTAATTTGACACTATTTGACCATACAGAGTCAAGGCTATATCCCTTCTTCATTCAGAGATTTCAGTAATAAAAGCTTTTTGGCCAGTACAAAGAACTGATAAAGCATTTAAATTATGCAAACAGAAAGAAAATGTATAAAATGCAGAGGTCACATTTTTATACACATAAAATTTCATGCTCAAACTAAATGATTCTATGAGCTTGGAGACTCTCACTCCTGCTCCATTGTCCTCTTTCATATCCTTTATTCTTCCTTTATGTCTTTGTTTTCTGAAACCTCAATAAACTTTCAAGAGATTTCTAAAATGTGGCAACTGTAACACTTAGAATTTTACTACGGAAAAATAAACATACCATCCTTATCCGTTGATGGAAGGCACATTATGATCATGTCAAATCTCGATACCTTGCTCAAATGCTCCATATAACTGACAGCCAGACCCATATCTTCACTGCCAAAAGAGAAAAAATGCTATCATGTTTGGAGCTAAAACAGACGTCAAAACAACGGATAAGATTTTTTTTGAGATAACTACTCACGTGAAGAAGGATGCGACGCACTTGATGATGTCAATTAGCAGGGAAGAAGATAAGGCATTTTTGAATATTTTCTGTAAGTCATGAGGAGATATGGCCTAAAATGCAGAAAGCAAAATTGTTTATTGCAACAAGCAGCAGAGCGCTGAACACCAGAAATTCAACATACAAGGGACGCCTCTAGTTTTTGTCATTGGCTACAAGCTTGAAATTGACAATATAATCAAATCACAAGTGCACAACAAAGTTGAATACCTTTAATAGTTGAGCCTGTAAAGCACAATCTCCTGAAAACCCTCTCCAAGAGACCTCAAACTGATAAGCTGTAGTTGGTGGTGTTATGTTCTTTGCAGCTTCAGCCATGGCACGAGAAGCCGCACGAGAAGCAAGCTGTTGAACAGATGCCTTCATTTCCTGCTTACCAATTCTGTGATTTCTCTGTTAAAAATGTGAGAACTAATTAGTCATGTTAAACAGGAAATATGAACTTCAAAGCGAATAGGCAAAAATACTAACATAAAAGCAATCAAAATTCAAAACTGCTAAAGAACAATCAAAATAGAGTATAAAAATGCTAGTAAAACAATATAGTAGGAGTAGTTTTAGCAATAAAAATACATGGAAAACCAAAAGCCTGAAAACCCTAAAATTTATATGATTCCTATTACTGAAGATAAATAGGAAAAGGAAATACATGGAGGAGATTTTCACAAAACTCCAAAAGAATACAATGTGGATAATTAAATTTTGAATAAGAACTCATGAAGCACATAGAAAATATCTTCTTATTAAACACAAGAAAAAATTCATGCTTCCAAACAGAATTAGAATATGCACTTGAACTATAGTTTACTTGACACAAAGAGGGGATAATTTCAAGATAAACCTTAACAGACTCCATGCTGTTGCTTGCACTAGAACTTTGCTTAGAACCATCCACTTCTTGTCTTCGAGTCCTGTTTCTGGCTTTTGTATCCTTGCTATCTACCTCCTCCATTAAGAGTGATGCTGTAGCAGGAATTTGCCACTCATTACCCTGTCAACATAATCAGCCTTTAGGCTGGACAAGAAATATACTGCAAAAAGCAGCGGACATAAAACAGTTTGCTAACTGCTGCTATCATATTATTACATTGCATATAATAAGCAAACAAGTTAAGTCTTAATTTACATGTCAATATAACTTCAAAAAGTTACACTGTTTTATGATGAAAAAGTACCACTCAAGCTTATTGATAACCAATTACGTCAATAGAATAGATTAACAAACAATGCATATAAAACAGAGTGCTAGAAATTCTCCTAAGAAAAACCAAAGTGTTCACCAACTTTATATAAACATACTTAGAATGTAAAATTACCTCAATATCAGTCTTTATCTCATCTTGAATGAACTGTTATTCTTAACAGTGTAAGAACCAAATGAATGTCAAATGTAAAGCCAATCACTAGTGAACATAGCTTCCTTGGCAAATGATACTCATTTATTTGTGATTATTGTATGGAAAAAAGCAAATAAAATCTTAAGACAAAGTAAATTTTAAAAATAAATGCACACACACATACACACATATATTTATATGACAAAACACTGAACAAAGTGATCTTTACTCAGTCTTAATCCATAAACATAATGATATATCATGAAAAGGGATGTTAAAAACTCTACTTATTTGTACCTTTGTGTGATGATGAACTTCAGCTGGCCCTGACTTTTGAGTACCATGTGAAACAGGGTGGATGCTGCCTCCATTAACTTTTGTCCCCGCCTTTCCCACATTTTGAGTTCCCTGTACAGAGCTTCTCAGAGCTCCAGATGCTTTCTGAAGAATTGCCTGGACAATAGGCTCAGGGCTGAGGGCTTTAAAAATAATGAATCGCTGTAATAGAGAAGTGAGGAAAGAAAAACTAGACACAAAACCATTTCTAGAAGACGTATTAATCCAGATGTTTAGAACTGGCCACATGAACTTTTAACTAAAACTATATAAATAAAAAATAAAAAAAGGTGCAGTTAATTTCTCTTTTTGTGTGCATATCTTCATTTCTTATAATATCATTTCCTCATGTCAGGACACATCAAACTCAACGTTCAAAAATCTACAACACTCAAAGTTTATTAATTTGTTTGTTTATTTTTTCTTGATATAATGACTTGCCTGTGCCCTTATATGCGACCAGGTGATATCCATGCTAACAATAATACAGCTGGTCAATTTACAACCATAACACTGTCTTTCCCTCACTCTCTCCAACGTGAACGCTAAGCACATTCACAAACAAAAGAATTCAATACTTTGAGGAATCAACCCATTTGATTTTATATTACACCTTTCAAGCTCTCTACTATTACTTAGATCTACTAAGGTGTAGCTGTAGGTACACAGTATGAAGGTTCCGCGCAACCCTATAAACCACCCCTTACCACATTGTTGGTAGCCTACATAGCTATGTAAAATAGAAAACAATAAGTAATTAAAATTTGTGTAGTAGTCATAAAATAATAATGGATCTATTAATGTGCTTACTTTCTCATACAAAGACTTGGCATCAGCATACTGTTTCTTGATTTCTTGATTGTTAGGTTCCAACCTCAAAGCAAACTCAGCATCTGCAATTTATGCAAATTAGATAGTCAACAAGTTCAAATATAATCCAGAAATGTTTTCATACTTAGTTAATGGATAAGTATACGGCTTGGGTTTTAACATACCCTCCATCGATTCTTTAATTTTCCCAAGTTCTTTTCTAGCCGTTGCTCGACGTGAGTATGCTTTTATGTAACAATCATCGAGATTTAAGGCCTCTGTACAGTCATCCTCAGCCTCTTGGAATCTACTGACACGAATAGGTGAGGAAAGAAACATATTAACAATCAGGAAAGGCAGTGCCCTTCAAGAGCATTAGCAAAGGGACAGACCAATTAACACTTAACAATAAATGTAAAAACTATGGTTACTTTCTTTTACTTAAAAGCTCACTATTGACAAATCACCAGTTTGTGAATATTTTGATGAGTAATATATAGTTCTTTAAAGACAAAATGAATTTCTCTAAGCTTGCCTTCTGAGTTTGATATAGGCCAGTGCCCTATTTGCATATGCTACAGCTGTTGGCAAAAAGGCAATGCTTCTTGAATAGCAATCGATAGCTTCCTTAAACTTCTTCTGCTTGAAGTACTCATTACCCTGGAAAATACAGATGGATTGCAGGGTGAGAATCATGAAAGACAACAAAAACACTCAAATCACTACATAATTCCCTAACAGATCAATTTCCCCCCACCCTGTCCCCCTAAAACCGAAACAGGGGGAAAAAAAAAGAATGGATCCTACCAGCTCTTTCTCAGAAGCAGCATCAGGAACATCTTCAGGAACGGAACTACTATGCACATGACTGAATGGATCATTATTTCTTGAGAAACCATACCATTCTGAAGCACTTCTTGCTTCTCCCCTCGGTGCCTTCTCCACACCCACTGATCCAGTATTTCGACAAGATGAACCCTTTGTGAATTGCCATCAGAATATCATACATCACATATCTCATAGGGATGCATGAATGCATTCATACATACACAGGCACATACATTTATAGTATATGCTTCCAGTGTTCCACAAACAGAGAATACACCATCAATAAATGGATCGCATTATATGAATGAACACTGGACTGTTTACAGTCTTGTTTTTTGAGCTGATCCCTCTGGCAATGAAATCTTAATTTTTACTATTTCAACAAATCAGAACACTAGATTCACAGTGTTCACATTTCCTTTTTAGTGGAATATGCGAGAAGCAAACTGCAGGATCCTGATATAAGGAAGAAAATCCCCAAAAACTAACTACAAAACAGTATCTCTAAAGTTTGAAAAGTGATGGCATTAATCAAACAACGTAAATTATTTGTCGTTGATGATCCATTTCATATTCCACCCACAAACACATACACAAACAAAGGAAAAAAGAAAAGAAAAGAAAAGAAAAAACCTCCACACTGTTAACATGTTAGAGGCTGAAAGGAAGTCACAATGCCTGTTCAACTCTACTCAATGGTTGAACACAGAGATGCAGTTGGGTGATCATCTAGTCGAGTACAGACATACTTTGATACCAGCTCCTTGTTGTTTAATTACATATTTAGTTATAGGAATAGTTTGCAAGAAGCAACTTTTGAAGGGTAAGATAAATTTACCAACTTTTTCCTTTTGTGACTTCATTTTATGCTCTTTGTCCTTTCGAGAAAGTTCCCAATCCTGCAGGTCGTTTAAAAATCCCTGGAAATCCTGGTAAGAGAAGACACAGAAAAGTGACGATTAAAAGAATGTTGTAATGAGAAGAAAATTTATGTGAAGCGTCCAAATCCCTGCTCTAATGCAGAATCGATTATACCATCCTGTGCTGGGGAAGTGCCGTCACAGGCAGCTAGAGAGAGAGAGAGAGAGAGAGAGAGAGAGAGAGTGGGTAATGGGAATTTCTACCAGGAACGAAACTGAAGCGACAGCTCTGGGGACACCCGGCCCCGTCCATCGGCATTTTTATTTTTATAATAATAATGAAATAAAATTAAAGGTTAATAGGAACAGTCACGATTGTTGCGTATGGTCCAGCCCATGAGCCCACCCTTTAATGGGCTGGCCCATAAGTAGCAATTGTTAAAGGCATAATGGTAGATTGTAGTGGGCTAAAATACTGTTTTTGGTAAAGGCCTAGCCCTCAAAATTTTATAAAAAAACGTGGAAAATGGCATACTTGTTATATGAATATAATTTGACATCAACAAAGGATTGAGTGTAGCGATAAGTAAACTATTCTCGTATGAAAAGGATCAAAATTCAAATCTTAAAATAAGTTATCTAAAAAAATAATTGTAAAGTCAATAATCATAATAATATTCTTGTGGTGTTTTTACCTCTGACTCGAACAAGAGGACGTGGTAGTCCTTCCCATGGCCCTTGAGCGCTCCTTTTTATCCAGCTGTAAAACTTGGTTGCCAAAGAGAAAAATACTTGTCATTTTGGTATAATTAGTTACGAGATTATCTACGTTTTGTCAGGATTCACGAAGAATAAAAATAAAAAAAAAGATGACTTGTTTTTTTGTGTCCAGTCGTTGGCCCAAAAGGATACAGACCACAACAGCTGGAAAAAAATGATAAACGGAGCCTGTTGGCGTTGGGCTTTAAAGTATCTATGGGTGTAGGCCCGTGAACAAGTGTCGAATGACCGCAAACCATCACTGACAACTGAAGAGTGACTCCAAAATGGGAGGGGGGGCCTGGGCTCACGGCAGAGGGCAGCTGGGCAGGGTAGGGTCGTGGATGAGTAACCCCTGTATTTCTGTTTAAGGGGGTGGCAGTAGTGGTCTTGTCAGTCACATGATTGTAACTGTGTTTGCCTTTCAATGTCAATATAAGAGTTTGAGTGAAGCATCTCCCCTCTCCTCTGGCCTTTTCTTTATCACTCAATCTTAAAAAACTCACATTGAATCAATCACTCCCTCAATCAATCAATCAATCACCCATCACTCGTCTTTTCATGTTCCCTACTTGCCTCTTTCCTTCACTCCCCACCACTGTTATTACTGTAGACTGTTTCTTTTTATTCTATCGTTACATATTAATTATATAAGTTATTATTATCTTTTTTTAATAATTATAATGATTAAATTATAATTGATTATCAATGTAAATTATTATTTTTCGAATACGTATTATTCAATGCATGTTTCAATTATAATTTGTGCATTCCAAACTTTAATTAAAGATTTGCAATTTGATAAATTTCATTCATAAACATAATTTTTTTGTCTCAAAATATAGTTTAAGTAAAAGTAAAAAAAACATTGCTTCAATCAAACTATGATTTACTAATAAAAATCCAAACATGTTATAGTGTTTGAGTTTTTATATAATTATTATATAAGTTAATTTTTTTTAATAATTTAATAATTTATAATTAAATAATAATATGAAATTTTTTATATTAATAATGAATTAAAATATAAATTTAATTATAATTAGTATATAATTTATAATAACTTACATAATAAATTAAACAATAAGTTTAATATATTTAAATTTTTTTACTTTTAAAAAAATTATAATCAAACTATTCTATAAAAAAAATTAATTAAAAAAATTATTTTTATATAAACATTAAACAAAAATAACATTTCTTTAAAGAGAATGCTGTTATAATATTTTATTTTTTTAGGATATCATTAGTTTAGATAATTTACTAAAACGTTTATTAATCGTTACATTTTATCATAAATATTTAAAATGTTTAATAATGATTAATTAACAGGTGTACCTAGGAATCTCCTCTGCGCAAGAATCCATCCACGTGGCAGACAGATCGGACGGCTGACAGCCCCACCTTTTCCCAGCGTGGGCCAACTCCAAGAGCTGCACAGCCCATCTCTCGCTCTTTAGACGAAGACACATCGCGCGGCATGCACGGAGGAGATTTTCTGTTGTGTGAATCTGCATCTGTGAGGCCCAGTGGCCCAGTCCCTGCCCCACCCCCCACACCCTCTCTTCAAATCCTTCGTACCACGACTCTGCACTCCTTTTATGCTATCGTTGAGAGTTTGAAAAGAATAAAAAAAAAATAAAGAAAAAAAAAGGTTCATTAATAAATTATTTTTTTTATTTAAATTTTTTAAATTAAATAAATTTTTAAATATTTACAAAAATTAATAAAAAAAATTTTAAAAATTTTTTTTTATAAAATTTTTAAATAAAAAAAAAAGTTTATGAACTTTTCTCTTCTCTCGTTTTGCCTCTCTAACTTCTCCTTCAAACATAGCATAATAGAATCCATGTTACTACTACTACACCACTATTGTTTTCTGCTCCCTGTGTTATGTACCGGCGTCAGTATTGCTAGTAGGTAGTAGCAGTGGCCAAAAACAGAGAGAGAGAGAGAGAGAGAAGAGAATCAATCAACTAGCACATGTGCATGTGTGCATCTGTGTTTTTGACCTTCCCCTTTGCACCGCTACGTGCTGTTAACTGTTTACGTTGACACTTGACACTCATCTTTTACTTTTAGCCTCTATACCCTACAGGCTACAGCATGCATCAAACTATTTACTATTTGCAACAGTTGTGCCTCCATGTTGTACCGATGGAGCAACCATTTCTGCACTTGCATGCGAGGTCATGTAGATGTAGATGAGCACTTGCTAGCATAAGGTAACCTATTTCGGGTAAAGTAAGCTAGGATCATGCCTAACACTTCCAAAAACAAGAATCCTAGAATTGAAGTTATTCAGCAGTTAGCAAACTCTGCATAGGCTCTTCCATAGTCTTTCATTTTCTATAATTTTACTTGCTTAAACACTCTTTAGATAGTTGTGTGTATGTTGTAAGTCATTCATGATCACATTTAAAAGAAAAAGAAGGTTGCGACGTACTAACAAAAGAAAGAGATTAAGGAAAGTCTAACTAGGAATTTTCTTGAGACTAGTGTACTCTGCTGAGTTAGAAGCAAAAGAATGTTACTGGGTTGTCCTTGTAAGCATGAAATTACTCACAGGACATGAAACCAGCATACAATTCTAAATGCTTGTGAGAAATTTATCTAATTGCTTGATTGTGTTGTCGTGTTAATTTAAACTGAAAAAATTGCCATCAATTATGAATCCAATTAGTATAATTATTTAAACAGCAGCAACACTCAAAAGAAGGAATGAGAATTGTTCCCATGACAATCCCCCTGAGATTTTGTCCAAATTCTAATTCCCAGTCATATTTATAATAATCACACATTTTATCTGCCCATCTCAATGGCGATTTGAAGATATTTTGAATCCTCCAAGCTTTTGACCATTAAGAGGGAATTATTGTATCAACACATGTCAAATAAAAAGTTTACCATTGTATGGTAGAAGACAGGACTACAGTGATTACTGGAAAAGGGAAAACCAAATATTACACAACTTATGGTTGATCCCAGAAATTCATAACCATTGAAGTACAAAGGATTATTTCCAAAATTTACATAAACCTTATTTGCCTCCTCAATAATTCAACTTAGGATCCTGCATGGTTACCACTTGTGGGTCCTCCAAGGGTCAAAACCAACCCTTGGAGGTCACTCCTGATCATTTTATGCTCCTTGGATAAGGATGGAGTGCCTCGCATGATCGGAAATGGTCGAGCCAGTTGAGCTTGCCGGGAGCCATGGCAGGACTCTGCAGGTGAACAAGTAGTTACCTGCTGGGAAGCCCTCAAATTATCCACATGATTTGAGTTCATAAATGGTTGAGTGGAGGGAAATGAACTTGATAGAGAACAATTTGGTTCAACGCTGGCTGAGACGGCTCCTGCTCCCTGACACGTTTGTTACAGAAACTAGTTACAGCAACTTGAACTATAATAAAAATGTGACAGATTATGGAAGCAGAGTTCAAAAGCTTACAGGTGCAAACAAGACTCCTCTGAAAATCCTTCCATTCACAGCTGCAGTCATCAGCAAACCTGAGTCAAAGGCACCATCAACTTTCCCCCGAACTTCAGCACCAATCTAGGATTCAAAATCCAGAGTGAAGGAATGAGTACCTAGGAATAAGAAAAAAAAAAGGAAAAAAAATTGGGCAGAGTTGAATTCTAAAATTTGAACGTAAAAGATCCACCAGGTGTTGAATGGGTCCTCGCCCCATGGGCTTCTGCTCTGCAGCCTGGTATTGAGCTCCTTTTCTATCTTCATGAACATGAAGACACTGTTCTTTGTTTGGTTGATGTTCTAGGAAATGGAGATCTTTTGGACCTCTTTGAGTCATATTCTTCAAAGCTCTCTTATTACTTGAGCCATTGTCATGTTGGCAATTGCTCGGAATTTGATTTATCTGTTTGAACAGAAGATATCGCTGAGAATCTATAGCAGAAGCATTCGTTTTTTGACCTGGGGTCTGTTCTTGATCAGATTGAGATGGAGATGAATGCTGGGACAATGAAAGAGAATGTTCTTCTTGTTCCGATTCAACATCCCACACCTTTGCAGCAGCAATTCTCCTCCTCTTCTGTTGGGAAGTACCTGTGTAGAATTATAATTTTCAGTTATTCAATCCTTGAGTCTCCCTTTGCACCTAAAGGGCATGTTATGCAGTCTAAACCAACCTGAATCAAAGTGATAAGGTTGTGCTTTTTCTGATACAACTTCGTAAGCCCATTTTCCTAAAACTTCCACATTATTCCCCATGGGTTTAGTTTTCTGCTGCAAAATACAGCGTTAGTTCTTTTTCTAAAAGGCAACTATCATACGAAAAAGGCACATAATTACTACATGAACTTCAATAAATGCCGAGTTGGTATCTGCTCCTCCTGCGATAGTCCTCTTTTGATTCCAATAAGTTCCAAAAACCTTGCACATGGAAATGTTGTAACGTCCATTTTGATGCTCAGCACCAAGCTGCAATACTAACAATTCATTCAGAGGACGTTCGTCTTCCCCACACCTGCTATAAGACAAAAGCAAGCTATATCAGACTGAAAATTTCGTTAGCAACAAGAAATAGAAAAAGAGATTGACTTTGTCACATTGATTAGGTATGGTTAAATCGATAGGAACCTACCCGCCATATATGGCAATATCCATGTCTGCAACAACAGCTGTATGAGAAAACCGCCCTTGTGGCAGTTGACCACGTATATCAAGCTGAGTCCACGAACAAGTGCAGATATCAAAGACCCAGGTGTCATTATAATAACGTTTACCTCCAACCCCTCCAATAATGTAGACCTGTAAATCATGGAGAGTTCAACTGCTTCTGAGATTTCAAAATAAAAATGGCAAACAAGAACCTGAGCATCTTAGAAAATGATGCGGATCTATGTAATTAATGAGCTTCAAAATAGTAACCATATATTTAGTGATGACCAAGTACTGATGAAAATGAATCTCACAGCTGACGCGAAGTAAAACAAGATGCAAAATTTTCATTTGGTGCAGCATTTGTCAGCTGTTGTACATAAACTAAGAGAGCTCACCTTGGTTCCAATGTTCACAGCCGCATGACCTGCCCTGACTCCTGGTGAAGAACCTTGTATTGTCAACTGTCATTGAAATATGCAAAGAAAACCATTATTAAGTCCCATCTATTTAAAATATGATCTTTTTATCTTATCAATTTTCAAGAAAATTAACAATTCCGTGCTAGTTGAAAAACTATCAGACAGAAGGAGGGAAAACTATACCCTTGACCAAGTCATTGTTTCCATATCAAGCATACTAACATCCCCATGATACTGAGCACCAGAGTCTCCACCATACACAACAAGCTTGCTCCCAATTGCAAGAGTACTGTGACTATCTCTAGGGACAGGCAAATCGCCTTTCAACTCGGGAGAAGTCCATCTCATGGTTCGAAGATCTAGAATATGCAAATCATTTAAATAGTTCGCATCACCTTCTCCACTACCACCAAAAATCACTAATCTTTCACCACCAACGAGCGTGGCAGTGTGACTTTCCCGTGGAGAAGGAGGAGTCCCTTCACATTTAGGACGAACCCACTCTTTGGTGACAAGATCCAGTATGTGAGTATCATTCACCTTCTTGTAGCCATTTGTGCCACCAAACACTATCATTTTATGCCCTACAAGAACAGCGCTATGGCTGTCTCTCGGGCCTGGCCTTTCACCCGTGGTAGCTAGCTTGCTCCAAGCCATTTTGTCAAGGTCCAAAGCGAGAACATCGCTAAAATGCAGTCCCCCACAACAGCCCTGAAATTAGTAGACACACGACATTTTGTCATCTAAAATACACATTTAAATCTTACCACCACACTGAAAATCATAATGAGTAAAAGCAGAGAAAATTTTCAATAGTGTTCACTACTTTTCAAGGCAATGAAAACGCAGGACAGAACTTGCTCTCATATGAAGAATTGCAAGTGATTAAACAAAGGAAAGGAAATGAGAATTATGTTCTTACATTTTCTTAACTCTCCCGCACTTCAAATATCCTTTCCCTTGACTCAAAATTTTACCAGTTAAAAACAACTAACATGGAGTGAAATTATTCTGCAACTGCTGGAAACAAGATTTTACATGGTAATTGGTAAAACTATCCTGTTACTAGCACGAGAAAAGATGCGAAGGTTATCATAAGAATCTCTTTCAAGAGGCTATCCAACCTCCTCCATCATCTTATCTAAGAATCTCCTTCAAGAGGACAAGGCAAAAGCTGTTAAGTTAATCTGTGCTTAACATGATAAAATGAAAATTTTGCAATAGAAACTACTAATCAAGAAGAGACAGCTAATTAAGCAATTAACAAAGAGGTTCTCATATTACAAGGACATGGAAGCACTATTTCTTTTAGGTGCATGTTTTGTAAGTTGAGAAACATAATGCAGGGAGGAGTGAGCAAATACGGAGGAGAAGAATGAAAAATGTGAATATAGCTATATTAAGAAAGCAGAAAGATGATTGCCACCCAAGCACGCATTGTCCCACTAATTAGAGAAAGAAAAAAGAATTCAGTTAACTGTCTGCAAGAAAAATACGTGTTGAGGGAAATTAGGAAAAAACTAGAATTCAGAGAAGAAAGTGTTTTGGTTATTAGCCAAAGATAGCAAACAAAGCAGGGAACTTCAGAAAGAAGTACTAGGAGCTTATGAATTAATGAGCACACCAGAAGGCCTCAAATTCCCACTGATGAAGGCAACTATTCAGGAAAAGCACATCCCCAGGTGGCCAAATCCAAAGAAGTAAAACTTATGAGAAGTCCAGACACCATTAAAGAGGACAACGGAGTAACAAGCAGTTTCTTCACAGAATATCTATGTGTGATTAAGAAACTTACCAAAAGTGATTACATCGAACTAAAAAATTTCTTTGTATTTTTTTCATTAAATAAAAAGGATTTTACTCATACCCCGAAGACATACATAAACCCCTCGGAGAAGCAAGCAGAGTGCCCCCATCTTTCAGAAGGACTGGAACCCAAAACCTTTGGATACAGCCACATTGCTTTCTTCTTCGCTCTTTCAGATACCAAGGACCCCATCTTTCTATGAATTTCTCTCTCTGTTTTTCTCTCTGTCTGTGCGTGTGTGGCGAGGGTAAGTTTAAGTATTACTTCAACACAGTGCTTGACAACGTTGAAGAAACAGAGGTGGAGAGGAGGAGGAGTAGAGAAAGAGATAGTCAAAAGAGGACATCAACAAGCCAAGTGATGTATCAACTATCAATATCAATAGACATGAAAAGATGGGCGCTTTCAAGTCCAAATCACTGGCAACCAAAAGCAACAGATGGTTGTTGTGAAAAGAACATTTTTTTTTCTCTCCTTCCATATAAACATTTAAACTTCTTATAATAAAGTTTACGTGGTACTCTAGGAACCAATAATAATATAATAAATAACTGCTTAATTTTGACATAATTGAGGCAAGCATACAAAGTATAAACATGCTAAGAACACAAATGATATATTATAAAACACACGACTTGAACTGCTTGGCTGGATAAGCTCGGCGAACATTAAGTAGTGATGTAAAATCATGGAATGTGACTGTTGAAGGGGAGAGAGAGTATTTGAAATCAGCTTCCTTTTCTTAAAAAAAAAAAAAATTAGGTTTCTTGCTTTTCATACTTTATCTAACTGAAAATGATGGAGTGTGGGGGCATTAGGTTGTTGGTTATGATGAGGAAGCTGTTTTGGGTTCGAGGTCCTTTGACACATAATAGTATGGCTAGGTAAGAGAGGGAAGGCACTCTTCTTCCTCTTCTCTTTCCAAAACAAACACGGGTTCTTTCTTTATTAATATGATATAGGGATTGATGGAAGATGAATGCTTTTTTTTTTCTTTTTTGGTTTTCTTTATTTGATCTTCCTCCCGTTCCCCCAAGTCTCAAGGTGGGATGCAGATCTAGAAATGCATGTCTCTTTTCAAGGGTCTTTGGGGAAGTGTGGTGCTTTGTTTTGTGAAAAATTCTTTTGTCTTGGGAAATGGCATGGTGTTGTTTACCCAAAAAAAAGGTCCAGTGTTTTTTTTTTTCAACTGATTTCATGAAAAAAAAAAATCCCACTCAACGTATTCTTTTCAAACAAATTTTTGAATAGACATTATATACTTTGAATATTTCATATAATAAATAACATGTTATTCATTTTTTAAAACGTAACGTGTATTTATAATATAATTTATTAAATTTTATACTTATCAATTATTGTTTAAGATAAGTAATGTTTATTTAAAAAAATTTCTTTCTCCTAATATCAGGGTAAAATAGTTTTTAATAGCATATATTGCATGAATGATGCAGTAAAATAAATATTAAATAAAAATGTACAATATTTAATATTTTTAAAGTATTAAAAATTATTTTATATTTTTATTTAATAATTAAAATAATTATTAAAAATGAAGATATAAATAATAAAAAAGATAAATAACTTCATTATATATCTAATTAAATTTAAATATAATAAATATGTAAGGAACATTACTTTTCATTAGTCGGGTTTCCAGAATATGATTAATATACTAAAACAAGAAAATTTGTATCCTCTCTTGTAATAGGAAGATTTAGTAAAAAAGAAATATATATAAATTATATTATATTAAAATTTATTATAATAAATTATAAAGTTTATTTTTTTAATTTAAAGTTTTTTATATCTTTCTTTATTTAACATGATACTCTTATTTCACTCACAGGAAAATATCTTGATCCGAAATAAGATGGGTTGCATGTAGGCAACAGTTTTCATTTCATGGGTGAGGTATACTAATGGTATTACGGGGACAAAGAAGAGAGCATAGGGAAGTAGGAAAGAAGAGGAGTTGCAGTGACGGTACTGAGAGAGAGAGATGCGAGAAACACGAGAACGTCTTCGGTTGAGGATGGATGGTGGTGGTTGTAATACTAAATTACCAAAGACTAGACTATACTAGCAAGTAGCAACTCAAATGGTTGATTCTAATGGATTTTAAATCTACCAAACCAAATGTGGAGGATGCATCTTCCTGTCACACGTGACTCACTAGTACTCCCTGTCATAGTAACTTGAGCTTAGCTCACCCTCACTCCAATAAGAATTTTTTAAATTAACAAGAAATATAAAGAGAAGAACCGTCAAGTGCGAAAGTAATAGAGATTTTTTTTTTATTATTATTATAAAGAAATGATTGAACAGATTGAGAAAAATTCCATTGTCAGTAGTAGTGCACTATACTTGCGAATCCCTCAAGCCTCAACAACTCTGGCCTTCTATTGCCCAGCGGGTTCCATTACTATGCCCATTTGAACTGCACATCTTTCTCTTTTTCACGTTTTGAAAATATTTTTATGCATACAACAAAAGAGAAATTGTTATCCAATTCTCAATAATTGTCAAGAGAAAGATGGACTTTTAAAATTCAAAGAAAAGCAAAAGAAAGATACAGAAAAATATGGTAGAGAAATCTGACGGGAGACAAATATTGCAAAAATGAATATATAAACTTCACAAAATGGGCTTGCGATATAGACCACACATTATGATTAAGTATCTTCTTCGCCGGAGAATCTATTAGGCCACTCAAACAGCTCGAAGACATGGCAGCAAATCATCTCGACGGGAATCAAACCCGATCCGAGTTACCGCTACAATTCAGTGCAGACCAGTCGCATTTTTAAGCCCCCGAAAAGAATTTAAAAATCAATAAATTCTTTACAAAATGTTTGTACATGTTGGACCTAGGGAGCTAGCTAATACACTTTTGTCATGTACACTACTGGTACAGTAAAAAGAAGTCATGTCTCACATCTACAGAAAGACCAGGTGAAAAAAATAAACGCCTCAGGCTTATCGAGTGGAAATTGCCCACAATGTAAATCGTATCCAATATATTTTGGTTCTTGTCCATGTCAAACAGCCTTTGCACTAAGGCAGCTAATGCAACAACTGCACAAACAGAAGATGCATTATGCATTGGTCAGATTAAATATTGTTAGACCAAGAGAATGAGAGCCAAAGCACCGCTCGAATCCATAGACTGGATATTTAATCCGTTGCTGTCTACATCAACCAAATTCAGTGCACTTGAAGAATCAATCTTTTCTATCTTTCTATGACTGTGTTATATGCAAACAGAAGACCAACATAAACCTCATATTCAAGCAGACATGTTTCAACAGGAGTCAATAAATTATACCAGTTCACAAAGTTCAGGTTGGTGGATGTCAGACTAGAATATGACGACTCTACAGCCAAACAGGATGTAAAGATAAGGTTTTTTTTCTCCCCTTTGTTTCTTTTGTACCATAACACAGACGACCAGATGAGGCTCAGCAATTGATGAATTTTTTTTTTTTATATATAATAAGACATGCAAGAAAGAAAAATGAGCTAGGAAACCAATGAACCATTAATACAAGGGATACTCACATAATATCAAAACTGAGGATCATAAGAAAAAAGGCTTTTTTGTTCATCTGTTGGATTCGACAACCATCTGCAAAACATCCATGCTGCACCAACCACTGATAGAAGAGACAACATTGCCAGACATCCAAAATGTGAAAGATCATTTGCAACTATTGCAACACCCAGCATTATAGACTCTGCCAAACTGGCGACAGCAACCTCTGTTGTCCCAATGAGATTTGCTTTCGATGATGGGATCCCTGTTTGGAGAATCTGCGCCTCTACAACATCATATGACATGTGTCCTAACTGTGATAATATCTGCAAACAGAAGCACATCTGTTTACGCACAAAAATCCAGAATGCACAAATCTTACAACAGCTAATTTCATGTTCAAAATCCAGGATTGAAAATTTCCAATATAATTAAATTATGCAATTTGGGACCATCCAAGAGTCTTTCTTCTCTCTTACAAAGCTTTTGATATTGTAACAAATATTCAATTAGAATGACCTGTTGCAACTTTATTCAGCAGAAATATCATGTCCTCTTTGATAAAAGAATGGAGGTCCAGCCAACTTCCGCTCAATACAAGCTCCAATTCTTGTTTGCTAACAAATGCACATTGCATTTCAAAATAAGAATTTAAAGTATCTATTCAGCGTTTAAAGCTTTCTTAGAGCTGACTAACTTGTACATTCCATATCACACTTTAGGTCACTAATTCAGTATAAGCTGAATTTGGTTCCCTATCAGATCTACCCGCTTGCCATGATTTAGGCCATTCCAATTTATAAGCTTCACATCAATGATCAGTCACAAAATAAAATACTTCAGTGACTTACAATTAGACACAAGAAGACAAGAAGCAGGCTCTGTTGGGAAATTGCTCCACTCCAATATACAGCAACAGCCATGCTGAGAAGTAAAGCTTGAAACACCAAGCCAACTGCCCCAGCCTGGTAAAGAGAGAACATTTTTAAGAATCACATATAATAAGTAATCACACTTTTCCGTATATGAATAAAAGGCTGAAGAAGAAACCTTTAAAATGCCAAATTGCTTGACCAGAGTTGAAGACACAAATGTTGCTGCAACACCCATAAAAGCACACAATCCGCTGAATCCTCCAATGATAGATGGATGTAAGCCTGCATAAAAATCCAAAAAATATCTCGGACTTAGCACAAGAACCACAAAATTTAATCCCCCACCCCCAAAATCAAGGAAAAGAAAAAAGAAAAGAAATAACAGTAATGATATTGATTATTGGTTTAAATATGAAATAGAACGATTGAGGCGAACCAAACAAAAGTGGAGACTACAAGTCTACAACAATAAACCTTTCATCAAAATCTCCTCCTTTTTCCCTTCTGTCTTTTGACTTTTCTTTACAGCAGATATTCAAAATCAGAACTCTATACTAAGGAAGACATCAATTGAAAAACTTGGAAAAACACACTTTATGCAATTAAAATGAGATAGTTCCAGTCACCACGAGTTATGAATGTTATCACTGGAAACAGTAGTGAAGAAAAAAGACACATAGACCTCTAATTAGAGTATGAATCACTTTTTTAAAGGATTGACACAAAAAACTTTAAAAAAACATTTGTCAATTATGACCGCAGAAGTTTCTGAAAACCTTGAAATCAGGTGCTTCACTATTTTGTTCGCTGCAACAAATGATCTGTTAGAGGTGAAAGTTTCCCAAAAAAAAGGTGCCAAGGGGGGAATTTCCATGTACCACGCTGTGTTAAAAATGCTGTCATCAAACTGCCTGGTGTAAGAACAACATTGAAGTAGAGGAGCACCCAGGTAAGACTAGCTGGAAGAACTGGCTGCCCCAGATATTCCTTCCAACCAAGCTTGATGGCTTCCAGACCTTTAACCACTGGTTCCCCAGCAGATAGAAGTAAGTATATTTGATATATCCAGACAATAAGATAATTCTCTGAAGAGCTATCAGTTTAAATAGTACCTATACTGTCATCATCTGGTGCAGAATCTTCACTAAATGTTCTGCAACAGGTTTGTGAAGGTCTAGGCCGGTCAAGAACACCAGTAGAAAGCTTGTTTGTTAACATTGTGAGAACAATCTGCAAATTGAAAAATGGAGAATGAAAATGAATTCATCTTCCAACTTATGGAAGCAATAGAACAAGAAGAAAGGCAAAGAAATTACTGTAACGGGCAATAACCCCATCATTAAGCCAGCAGCAATTTTCAAGCAGGTTACTGGATGAAATTTAGAAAGAAGGACTCCAAATAGTGATGCCCCAACTATCTGTAAATGAACATTTCATAAATCTCCAAGCCAGAATTCCTAAAAATGATACTTAATAAGACAGTTTCTGCAATTTTCTTTCCCCTGGAAAATGGATATTATACTATGTAAACAGGTAAATATTTAAGCTGGCTAATCAACTCAGTGCAAATATAGAAATTAAAACTAGCAAATACCTCACACAGGAGATCAATTCGATTTAGAACAGCATTTGCCTGTGCAAGTGCAATTGGTCTATTCACTCCTGCCAGCTGTAGAAAGAAACCAGTGAGGATTAGAGAAACATTTATTTTAACACAGTTTTTTTAAGTCACAAATCAGATGTCAAGGGAACAAGGGAAGCTTTGAATGACAGTACCAACACAACCCAGTCACGCTCATTTGCAACCCCCAAAGCTATACCACATAGCCTCTCAATAGCCCCAGCTGTAACCAATATTACAAACCATGGACGCAGAAGCAGGGTCGACACTGAAGTAGGACGAGCAGAATGAGCATGAATAATCATTGCTGCAGATAGCAACTGAGCAGCTGCCTGACAATGGCAAGAATTATCCCTTTTAGGAAAAAGAGCTATATCCTGCTTGACTTTATATTGCTTATCAAACAACTTGCCTGAATTATACTTAAGCAATTATATGCAGACACTCTGGGAAGATGATCCATAACTTTGCCAACCAAGGGACCTCCAACAATTATAGCCACTTTGGTGAAGAAACCCACCACAGCAACAGGTAAAAGGCTTGGATGAATCAAGGCAATGGCAGAAGGCCATGCAAAATTCCAAAGCTGCTCCACTAAATTTGCAGCCATGCAACTAGCATAGAAAGCTGCAAACATATAACTTTCAAGTTAAGAGCTGCTCAGATGATTCAACTTCACGGTGGTCAATTAATGTAGAGGACAAAAGACATAGAATAAGATCATTGGACAAGTTTCAACTGCCATCAAATAATTTCTGAGAAAAACGACACATACTAAGATCACCAAGCTAGATTCAACTGACAGAACATACAATAACAGAAAGATACTGCTTTTAAGGGATTGTGACATCAAGCTAATGAGAGCACTTTTGAGTTTCAAAAAAGTGACCCAGCAAGCCATCCTAAGATAATATTTGCACCATTAAAGATGGGTATGAAATCAAAGACTAGCCATGCTTATATCAATTGATTCCATCCAGTGCAATAGACAAGAACTCCACCTAACAAAGGCAGTAGGCAGTAGGCAGTAGGCACATGTAATATTAGCAGAGAAATAACTATAAAATCAAACATAGTAAAACAAGATTTTTACATTGTGGCTATGAAATAAAACTGTCACCATATTCAAAGGCTAATCAACGGTGGAAAACTCAGAGGAACCTTTTTAACTCTGACAGAGAATTATGCCTGCTAGGGAACATTTTTTATTTCCAACATGCTCCAACTTATTATGTTTGAAGAAAACAAATATCCATATTTTTTTACTGCGTTCCATTCCAAGAGTAAATTTGGAAATTCGAATTAGTGCTTAATCTGGAAAAAAGAGACCCAATTGCCAACACACAAGAAGGACTCAGTTTTACATTTTATAAAGAGCATCGCATTTACCTACAGAGTAGCAAGATGCTGTAACAAAAGTTAACTACGGTAATTAGTTTATTTATTTCCAAAGAAAACTTCAGTTGATTGGAGTCAATACAAGACTCAGTAATATAACTATCACAACATTCTCAAAAATGACCATGCTGTAGATGGAGTTGGTAAGGTTGAGAAACATCCTACCATGTAACCCAGCTGGGTGGGCTGGAGTAGCTGCAAGGGTATGCTGCTCCGCTTCGGACAATACCTGCGGAACGGACCGTAGAAAGATGAGAAACGGTGAGGCAAGGCTTAAGAAAACCCTAAAATGGGAAAATAACCCACAGGTAGTGCTGTCAAGAGAGTATCTACAAATGTGGCTTCAGTCAGCACGTTCAGAGATTCAGTCTCGAGAATATCAGAGTTGAGTTTAACTATTGGAACCGGACAATCAGGTTCAACAGTTGAAGACCCTCCCTGAGCCTCATCCGTTGTGACATGATCGAAGTGTATATCAGTATTTGTTATTGAACATCTGGAACTAAAACAGTCAAATCTGCAACCAAAAGGAGGACAAATAGATAGCTTAAACAATTAAGTCAGAGTCCAAATTTAAAATTTGCATATTGAGATACGCGAAACCCAGTACTTCAACTCTGCCCCCCCAATCCAAGTCCGAACCCATTGACGATTGAAATATCGTGGATGATAAGCAAGTACAAAAGAACTATTTTTTAAGTCAAGTTCATCGAGAAATGTTCCTTTTGCTTGCTACCTCATCGTTTCAGCTATAAACAGAACATCAAAACCTGAAAAAGAGTGCGTACCTGGGAGAGGCATAGGGGTAATTGAGATTCAACCATCGGCTAGAAGGGATGCGATGGCGTATTCGAGAGGAAGGCTGCGACGACGAAGGAGCTTGCCGAATCGAAAATTTGGAAAAATGGACGGAGAGGGTGGCCGTAGCAATAGCCATAGTTGCTGCTGCTTGTAAAACTTCAAGCTCCCAAACTTGAAGGACCAGCTGGACTTTGCCCCACTCATGCAGTCCCAAAGCACTAAAGCAAATCCTTTTCGTCTCCCCTTAATGGCTTCCTTTTGGGTCGATGTTCATCCCAAAATAAATGGACACTCGTTTCAGTTTTCACTATGCGTCAACCAAATCCCTTCGCTATTATTATTCTTGTATTGGGGTTTCAAAAAGGGTTCTTCCGAGAAGCAAGAAGAGAATTCTAGGTGTCTGCACTTTGCAAAGAACCTTATCTTTGGTAAAGACTGGAGATAGGTTTTCAGAATGTGGGATGGGAGCGCGCCCTCTGGGCCTGGATTTTCGTGTTGTGCCCGGGGGCGGAGAGTTCAACTCTGTGTGGCCATTTCTCCCTGTTTGGTGAAACCAGAGGGTTAGAGCTTTTCTAAGCAGCCACGTGGCAATGCTGTCCTATCACTTTACTCGCACTTGCTTCTGTTTTTCTTTCTCTTGCTTTTACTCAAGGTGTTTGGTTTGGACTTTGGTTTTTTTTTTTTCTTAACTTTGGTTCGTTGATGTGATGAGCAGCAATGAATTGTGCCATGTAGCGTCACAGGATTCCACAAGTGATGATGGTGCCTTGAGGCCCAGTCGCTTTCAAAGTTTTGCTGAGCCCGCGAAAATATAAGCTTGGAGCCCAAGACAACGAACAGCGTCACATTCCCACAAAGATATACTTGGGCCAATTGCGGAAGGAGAGGGAGTAAGTGTCACTTTGGATAGAAAATTATTAGGCAACCTTTAGTACACGAAATAATAATTTTATAAAATAAAAATATAATAAAATAAAATATAATAATTATTTTTATTTTATAATTTAATAATTTTTAAAATATAATATTTTTTTAAATTATTTTATTATTTAATATATAAAATTATTATAAAATAAAATTAAAATTAATATAAATGACATAAATATTTTTTATAAAAAAAAAATTTTTAAACATTAATAATAATATTTAATTTTAATTTTTTAAAATTATTTACTTAAAATAAATATTATTATCTTTCAAAAGAATAATATTTTATATCAAGTAAATACTTTATATTTATTTTTATATATAAATAAGTTTTTAAATTAAAGACTAAAAGTTATAATGATAAATTAAAATACCAAAAAGATTAATAAGTAATCAAATATATAAGATTTGATCATAAAAAATTACATCATAAACTAAAAAATATCAAAAAGGATAATATTTTATTATCTAAAAAAATAAGGATAATAGGTGTAATTATATAAAATTTTTAAAGATATATTAAGAATAAATAATTTTAATCTCATTTCATGAAGTATGAAATTTCAATTCCACTTCTTTAAAAAAGAATGAATTTCATATTTTATTTGTAGTTTTGTAAAATGAGACATGAAATGAAATCATAATTACATAACTTTTTTTTTTACAAATAAATATAGAAATTCCTCATTTCCATACAATGAAATTATCGTTATGCATACCAAATATCAAATTAGATTTTTTGTTCAAGTGATTTGGACCTTAGTAAATGACGTCTTCAAGCTATAGCTTTTTTGTCAAATGGTTGGTAACTGTCCATTTTTTTCAATATTAGGACTTAGGAGATAGCAAGAAATACTTTATAAAACAAATTCAATCGTTGAAAATGATATAAATAGAAGAAAGCCATTGCCTTGATTAATCAAACATTCGTGCTTAATACCCTCCATCGTAACCCAAGACCACAAAAAAAAAAAGAGATTACAATAAAGCTACATAGCATATTTCTTCGGGAGTCAGGGTAATTTTGCAATCCACCCGTCTTGGTCGATGAACGATGATCTCGAAAATTGTTTTAGTTGCGAAGGGTTCAGCTTCTTCATCCAGGAAACGCGCTTGGAAGTATTGGCCCCTGGTCCTTTACACTCAACCTCAGCGAATGTCAATTTAGCCCTGCATCAATTTTAGACACTAATTTTGAGAACAAAAAAATAAAGTTACAGAACAGCCCTAAAACCGTTGCATATAACATAAACATTTAACATTTTTTTGGGGTTACGTACTCTTGACGTGTGTAATGCCAAGCATCCCATCCTTGAGGGGCCACCACCGAACCCAAGTTTGTTCCGTAGAATATAACTCTGGAATAAGAGCGATAGGCTCTCCCCAACAAGGCTTGACCTCTGCCAATCACAGAACCGCGTCTGAATACAAAGCCACTCGGGTCATTCCCTGAACTGCGTCCTTGGGCTGTTATGAAACCCGAGACCAACACCTTGAGCACGCAATCCTACAGTAAAAAGTAAACGCTTGAGCTTGATCAATCAATGGCAGATACAAAAAAAAAATATTTATGAGAAAGAAATAAAAAGTTTGCTCATCATGTGTGTGTGTGTGTATATATATATATATATATATATAATATACCTCGTAATAGGACTGGCCACTGCCAAATATGAAGTCTACAGCACCTTCAATGATGCAGTTTTTGAAGTAATGACGACCTTTTACATCCCACAACGTATCTTGGAAACCAATGAATCTACAATCGAAAAACGCAGATTTGTCTCCATATATTCTTGCCGCCACTGCTGGGACGACCCTGCTTCCCTTTGTCCTGTAGTTCTTCAACTCTGCCACAACATTAAACGAGTTCTGCCAACGAACCAAATAACAACAACGGAAAATATGTAACTTGGAATCTTGTTCTGTTTCTTTCTTTGTTTTTGTTTTTTTGGGACAATGACGTGTTTAAACCTTGCCTACCTTAACAGTAATGCCCTTCGCAAGCACGTTGTTTGGGAACGAAGAGAACGTGGCGCTCGTATCCGTTTGTTGGTGGTCATTGTATGTAATGGCGGTGACGTCCCTGCCTGCGCCTTCCAAAAAGATGCATGGCTTTTGGTCAGGAATGTGGACCTTCTCCCTGCGCACCACACAACCTTAACTCTGTCAACATATAATACTCTTCGGAAGAAAACCAAAACAAAACCGTGGAGAGAAAGAGAGAGTGAATTTGGCCAAAAATAAATAAAAATGAATGAATTACGTAACGAGTATGTGCCAGCATTTATGTGAATTTTCACCCATCGATTATTCCTTTCCGCTACAGAATCAATGGCAGCTTGAACCGTTCTGAATCTTCCTCTGCCAGACTGATCCACAGTGATGGTACGTGCAACTTTCTTCCCACCACAATCCTCTGCTCTGCTAAACCAGAAAGAGCAGCTAATGAACAGAACGAGAAGCAGAACGATTGCTCGAGGAAGCAGCTCCATGGTAGCTGAAAAGCTGATTCCTGGATGGAAAATGAAAGATTGGAACAAGCATTGAATAACTGAATACTAAAGCTGATTAACGGTGGCAAGTTGTGGAATTAAGAAGACCTTTGATTATATACAGAACTCGTTACTAAACGTTTTCAATTTAATGAGTTCTTATTATATTGCATGTGTTATGGAGCAATTCATGTCATTTGAGGCATAAAATGTCTATCAGCCATTAGGTGTATTAAACATGTTTTTCATAAAGTCAGAAAATGTCCTTAAGAAATAGAAAGAGAGAATAGTAAGGGTATGTAGAAAGTCAATAATTTAAACTCAAGTCTAAACATGATTTTTATCTTGATTCCACTATTCTTTTCCAGCATTAATTAACTTTTAGAAATTTAATCTCCTTATAAATTTCAATTATTGATTATATATACACTTTATTGCTCAATAGTCAACACGCTATCAATTCTGCAGTCTTTTTTTTTTAATTTAGTCTTATAAATTTTGTTAATAGTATATTTCATTTTTAATCTACGCTACAGTTTTTTTTTTTTTTTTTGAGGTCAATCTACACTACAATTTTAAGAACGAAAATACGAAATTAATGAATGGAGTGTGTTTGGAGTTATTGGCAGGTCAAACATATTTCATTGCGCTATTGATACATTATATAAATGCAATTCTGGAAATTAGGACTCCATTCCCGTGGGTTGGTTGGCTACTAAAGTGATATCTGTGTTCATTTATTTTGTACGCAAATAAAACTTTTTAATTAATTTTTTTTAAAAAATGAGTTTTTAAAATATATTTATATGAACATGCCTTGCGACTGTTTCAAAACATAAAAAAGCTGCTAGCCTAATATCGACTCCTTTTTTCTTTTTGGGGTAAAATATTGACTCCAATTTATAAACTACTTAAAAAAAATTAATGAGATGGAATGTTATTTCATTGTAAGATTAGAGTGTATAGCAAGAATTTACATTGTGATATTTACATATTGTCTTTTGAAAGAGATTGTTAGTAGCAAAAATTAAACTAGTTATAACTTCAAACTTCTCAAAGGAAAAAAAATGAAAGGTGCATAAATTAAGATTTTTATCATAAATTCATGCACATAAAAAAAACATGAATTAGATATAATTTGACAAGATGTTAAAATTCATTTAGCTACAATGCTCATTCATAAGTTGATGTATGAAGAATGAATTGTCACATACTCACAAGTTTGTGGAAAGTAAGTTAAAATTTTGTAAGACAAATTTAAATTGCAATGTCAAACATTTGATCTTATTGGAGAGCACTTAATAAGAAATGACTTAGTCTCACACTCTAGAAATACCATCTTAAAAAAAAAATATAAAAAAAACCTCTTATATTATAGATGTACCTCTTATATTATAGTTATAGAATATATTTATGAATTTATTTTTAAGTTATTGTTAGTATATAATTTTTTTTATTTAATTATATATTAGTATATAATTACATACATTTTTTAAAATAATAAATCAGTATAAAACAAATAATAATATAAAAAAATTTACACGATAAATCAAAATAAAACTTTATATTTATTGCATGCATAAACTTTCATATATTATAAACACAACACTTGATATTTTAGCTTACTTTGTTTTTATGAATTTTTTAATTTCATTTTTAATCCTACATCAAACATACTATAGCTGTTAAATATCTTTCGTAATTAAAAAAACGTTGGATATTTTAGCTTTATCGTATTATCACGTCTTTTTATTTATAGAAAAAGAAAAGAAAAATATAATACTGCCACGTACTCGTGTGTTGCTGTCACAATTGTATACGGAAGGCCCAACAAAGTGCTCGGTATCCCATTCTAGGGACCCACGCCCCACTATATAACATACTTCAGACAAAGAAAATGCAAATAGCAACGAGTTGGGGTTTGAGGTTGATACTTGAAACTGAGACCGAGAGTGAGGTTAGTTCCTTCCTCAGACATGCAAGGCGAGGATCAGAAGCAGAGGAGGGTTCCGCCACCTGAAGTCAAGGCCTTTCAAAGCCTTGTTACCGCCAATGCATCTGCTGTCATCACTGCTGGTGGGTCTGGTGGAAAACCGTGTTCTCCCCACGACTCGGAGAGCTTCTACACGAAACTCACTGAGTTGTTGGAGTCCTCTGGACTGAGTCTAGTGTGAGTTTCCTTCCTGCTTAAACGGTCTCAACAAGTTCAAGTTGTGCTTCTTCTTCTTCTTTATTTTGCTTCCCATTTCTCGTTTTGGCCTTAGTTTGTAATGAGTGGCGAAATTTCAGATGGAATTTATTGGCATTATTTTTGCTGCTCTGTTTGGTTGCTCAGAAATTGCATGCAAAGAAAGTCTAATCTTTTTGTGTTGTTTCTTCTTGTTTTGTCGGTTTGGTTCCTGCAAAGTGAAGATGAGCTTGCGTCGTTTCACTTCCCTAGTGACATTCCTAGTGGGCTTCAATTCATTCTTATAATAGGATGTGTATGCTTATCTCTTCCTCTTTACACGTTTGGTTTATAAAAGGAGAGTGGGTTAGATTTTAAACAGAATGCTTGGTTTGAAGAAGAAACGGCGTTAGAGAAAAATCATTCCTTTATTATACTTTTTCATGACTGTCCACATGAACAAACAATCACTTTCTCATTCATTTCAATTTATGTTCTAGTGGTAATTGTCTCAAATGATGATGGGTAAAAGGTATGAATAATGCTCTTTTCTGATTCTACATGGCAGTTTCAATGTCCGAGAAACATTGCTGGACTTGTACCTATTTTACTCGGAGGTCACCAGAAGAGGAGGATATCATCAGGTATATCTTGCTCGGTGATTGACATTGACCTCACATGCGCTTTAGTTGCATGTTAATTTTCTGAAATGTGTATGTGCTTTGGGGCTTGTTTGTGCATATCAAGTTTATCCATCCAAATCAGTGGATTTAGCTGATATCGTATACTTTCCAAAATATGCTACATGTCAATAGAGTACAAAGAGTTGATCATATGTTCAAAAATAAGACAACGTTGTAAAACAACTTATGATATATGGAACTCATTCATGCTGAGAGGCATTGGTATTGTAAAGAGAAAATCATATAGTTGTTATTAGTGGATCTCAATGTTGTTTCGCTGCTACTACCGCAACATTCCATTCACTTCAGTTGTGGGTCTAGATTCATCAAGAAGGATTAAAATAATTTACATTATTTGTATGTGTCTCATATGTTCAAATTTAATATCATGCTATGAATTCTTTGTAATGTTTCCAGGTTGGTCGAGACAAGAAATGGGATGAAGTTGTCTCTGCCCTAAAGTTGGAAGGCAGTAATGCAAAGTTATCTTCTCAAGTTGAAAAGCTCTACGCACATCTTCTATATCAATTTGAGCAATTGTATTACTACAGGAGTCCTGCAAAGAAAGCTGCAGTTAGCATTACCATAGGTTAATCCAAGAGACCAAATTGTGGTTATTTTAAGTAGATATTGACTATGTCTGGTACTTCACACATATGTTTGATAAATTGGGATTTTTCTTGGCAGTTTCTTTAGATATGATACAGATTTCAGCATCTCCATTATATGTTTTTGCTGCATTTTTGTTTCAGGCTGAATGTGTACCATTTAACCTTAAGGTTTCCTTTTTTTCTTCCCCATCCCCCCTCTTTTATTAAAGATCCACTTATACAGATAAGCCATAGCACAAAGAGAAAGTGGAATTCCCCGGATAGTTCATCACAATTAATGGATGTTGAAGATGATCAGATGGTGACAAAGATGTGCAATGACTACCCTTGCCAAATGACAGGTTTGTTACTTTTATTTAATTAGCTTAACACTTTCCAAGTCCTTAGACATCAGTTAATGTTAAGTAAACTCAGTGGTCTCTTGGACGAGTATAAAGATGGCCCATGTGAATTTAGAGGTGCTCATGCAATACTTTGGATTGCAACTTAAACCAGGGACTGGGTTTGTAGTAGAACAGCCAGTGCTTCTAATGGCACCCTCAAATGACAAAGAAATGAAGAAACGCCGAGGGGCTGCACCTAGACAAAGGAATGCATATCAGATTTTCCTCAAGCAGGAATGTGCTCGATTGAGAACTTGTAATCAGGCCCCAGATGGCTCAAGAATCCTACGCATGGCTATTGATGCATGGAAGAATATGTCTGAAATTGAGAGACAGGTACTTTGAGATTGACATAATATCTATTATTGAAGGATTTATCTTTTTCTTCTCCACCCCCTCCTAGGTTTGCTTGGAATTTGCCCCTGCTTATTACTTTTTATGCAGCCATATGTGGAGGAAAGCAAGAAGGACAAGGAAAGATTTAAGGAAGCGATGATCATTTACAGTAAACAGCAGAACACGCAAGCTACCAGGGAAGGCAAGAGGCCTAGCGTGTATGGTGACTACCATGTTAATTTGCAACCCGAGGCAGAGAACTCCTTGTCAGTAAAGCAACAGTCGGCTTAGCTCTTAAAAAGACCGAAAAAGCACCCAATGATCCCTTATTACTAGTTGACTGGGATGCTTATTGTTCACTTGATATACCAAATGAGGAATCGAAGTAACTCTAGAGATAGGTGGGTCTTTTGAGCTCTTTTGGGCAGTGCCTATGCATCTGGTAGTTTTCTCTTCTTTCTTTTTGAGCTAGTTTTACTACCTCTTGTACACGATACTCAAACCAAGCTGCTATGTATATTGTTTTGAAGCAGCAGCAAGAAGGCTGGAAGAGTTGTACAGCATCCTTCCACGCCTCTTTCACTAATGAAGTATGTATACAAAGGCTTGTCTTGTGATGCAGTTTGTTGTTGGCATGATTCATGTTGAAAACTACTTTTTTGTTGGGACATGACTCATTTAATGAGTTCATTCCGGATAGCACATGGGGATGAAAATCTGATAAATTAGCTAATTAAGGAAAAATAATGAGTAGTACTTCTATAGATTCAGAGATTTTAGTACATATTACCAAAAGAAAAGAAATTTTAATATATATGCCAGAAGTTTAGAACTTCTCATGGCGCATGGTAAAAACTCCATCAAACAATAATAATATGAAGAAAATATAGATCATATCAGTCAAAGAAAGGCAGAAATAGTGCAGAGAAATACTATAGGAAGCATACATAATCCACTTAACAATTGATAATAATACTCTGTTAAAATAAAATGCATAATCCAGCTAACAAATTTTGAAACGGAAAATATAGACAGCGCAAACGCGAAAGCAAAGGCTGCTACTTGGTTGGTGCCCGTGTCCAAATCACGAATGATTGGATAAGCATAGGCTCTGGAGTCTCATGCTTCCAATATTTGAGGATGTTGTTTTGGACTTGTTTAGCGCTCAAGCGTAATCCATGTCCATCCCACAAACACGAAACATCCTCAATGCCATGGTCAATGACTTTCTATCCTCTCATGGAAGCAATTGTAAGAGTTAAGGTAGAACATGTTAATATGGGAGATTACTTCGGTTTTTCTTTTTTTTTTTTTTAAAATATTATATAGTTAAAAAATTTTTACCAAAATTTTTGATAAAGATGAATAATTTTTATCATTTTATTTTATTCATCTAACAATTACTTTTAATTTTGACTGAATTTTGTCAATAATTTTCATTAATTTTTTTAACCGTATACCGTTATTTTTTTTTTCAAAGTACTAATATTTAATATTTTTGATAAATATTTATTGATTATTGATTATATTTTATGAATCTTAAACATTTATTGTAAAAATTAATAATTAATAAATAATTAGATAATAAATCAAAAATACTGATATCCTTCAAATATCATAGCCCCGTTAATGCGAGTTATGCCTGTCGGGTTTCTAGATCTTTATACTTTAGAATCGGGTTAGATTAACATTTTTATGACTCATTTAATAGTGGATTATTTTGACCCATTTCTTTCGGGCTGCGAGACAGGGTTGTTAATTTTTGGTTTAAGAGAAGGGAGTTGGGGGAAGGGAGAGCAGTTGGGATTTTATCCAACACGATGGATTCCGGGTGGGAGTTAAAACAAAGTTAACAATTTAGTCACTGAGTTACGGCCTTAACTCCCGAGCCAGATTGATTCACTAAAAAACCCAAAAGAAAAATCGAAGGCAGTGTAGCCCAAGGCGCTGGGTCCAGCCCATGATTGACTTGCGGCCAGCCCCACTCCATTTGGTCATTTCATTTGGCCCATTTCAGTTCAATTCTCAATCCCCAATTGTGAAGTTTAACTGTTTAAGGTTAGTGATCAAATGCTTCTACTTCCTACAAATTTACAATATAATTTTTCAATTCACAATTTATTTATTTATTATTTTATTCTTTAAATCATATATTATTATATTTTCTGAGGTATATTGAAAAGTATCCTTAATTTTATTTTATATTTTGTTTAAAACATATCATTGCAATGACGATGACGATAGAGGTAAAAGTAGGGCAGTGATTACAAATTGGTACTGCTGTATTGATTTGCTTTTCTATTGTTTAAATATTGCATTTATATGTGTTGTATTTGTTATTGTTATTGAATAAATAAAAATTTAAAAACGAGTTATGCGTTTTTATTATTATAAGTGTTGTTTTACTTTATTGTTCCCGTTTGATATTTAGCAATATCATTGAAAATGTTTAAGCAATGACTTTGTATTAGCAAAGATGAATCATAATTACCCAGTTAGGAGTTACGAGTGAGAATAAATAGTTTGATTCAGTTGATTGACTTGATTCTTTTATAATTTTTAGTTTAGTTTAGTTTTTAAAATTCATGAATTATAACTTGTAGTTTGATTCCAAATTGAATTTTAAACCAAATCAGATTATATTAAAAACGCTCATAATTAACATTAGCGAAACAGAAAGTTATAAATCGTAATGGTTATAGATAGAAATTATTCTTTTGCATTTTATAGGGAATCCTTTTCAAGAAAGAATAAGAATTTTTAAAATATTATTTAGAACTTCATATCAGACATGACTTTGATCATACTTTTATTGTGATACTTCCCACACAATTGATTATTGAATTTTGTTATAGAATTTTCCAAAAATTTAATTTTTCGTTGAAGAATCACATAAATAAATAAAAGCCCAAGAAAATAAAAGGTGCATGGGAATTCTCACAAAAAGGGGAAAATAGTGCATGGTAATAATCTTTTAGATAAGAGTCAGTCAATGAGTCAAAGTGGAATCCATTGTCAAATGGGTGATTGCAAGAGGAGAATATGGACAAGTGGACAACTATAGGCTCCCAGAGTCACAACTCAAGGTTATAAACATTGTTGCCTTTGTCAGAAAGTGGATAACTTTGACAAGATGAGCATCACAGCCACAAATTTTCCTTCCGGCCTCAAACCAGGGGAACTCTTAACTGAGAGCGCTCCCACATCAAAACTCTCACAGAAAACAGTCCTAGACATCCTCAATAAGAAATGTGGCAGTGGCAATTCCTTGCAGCATCTCAGGCAGGCCCATGCTATCATATTGAGAACTGGTCATTTTCAAAACCACTATGTGTCTGGCACCTTACTGAAGTGCTATGCCAATCCTCATTTCAACAACTTTGGCTTCGCAATCAAAGTCTTCGATCACATCCCTAGGTCCAATGTTTTTGTATGGAATATTCTTCTGAAAAGGTGCTTAGAGAACGGGGAGCCACACAAGGCTATATCATCTTACCAGAAGATGGTGCTCTCAAACTCTAGGCCTAACAAGTTCACTTACCCTACTTTGCTCAAGGCTTGTGCCATTACGGGTTCTGTTAAAGAAGGGGTTCAGTTTCATGCGCATGTAGTGAAACACGGGCTTGGTGGGGATGGTCACATTAAGAGTGCTGGAATTCAAATGTATGCATCATTTGGACTTGTGAGAGGCAAGGAAAATGCTTGATGAGAGCGGTGAATCTGATGTGATTTGTTGGAATGCCATGATTGATGGATACTTGAAGTTTGGAGAAGTGGAAGCTGCTAATGACTTGTTTGCGTGTATGCCGGATAAGAATGTTGGCTCGTGGAATGCAATGATAAGCGGGTTGGTTAGGCGTGGGATGATTGAGAGTGCAAGGACACTGTTCAATGATATGGAAGAGAGGGATGAAATATCTTGGAGTGCTATTATTGATGGTTATATCAAACATGGGTGTTTCAAGGAGGCCTTGCAAGTTTTTCACCAAATGCAAAGAGAAAAGACAAGGCCAAGACAGTATCTACTTTCAAGTGTGCTAACTGCTTGTGCCAATTTGGGGGCTCTAGATCAAGGTAGATGGATTCATTCATATGTGGAAAGGAATTCTCTTCAAGTGGATGCAGTCTTGGGAACTGCTTTGGTCGACATGTATGTCAAATGTGGGCGTCTTGACATGGCATGGGAAGTGTTTGAGAAGATGAGTGTGAAAGAAGTCTTCACTTGGAATGCCATGATTGGGGGGCTTTCTATCAATGGTCGAGCAGAGGATGCAATTGAGCTCTTCACCAAGATGCATTTGGAGAAGCTTAAGCCAAATGGTATTACGTTTGTGGGTGTTCTAAATGCGTGTGCACATGCTGGAATGGTTGACAGAGGTCTAGCCTTATTGAATTCAATGAAGAGTGTATATGGGATTGAACCTGAGATGGAGCACTTTGGGTGTGTGGTTGACCTGCTAGGAAGGGCTGGACTTCTGGAGGAGGCAGAGAAGTTTATAGACTCTATGCCAGCAAAACCCAATGCAGCTGTGTGGGGAGCACTTCTGAATGCATGCAGGATACACGGAAATGTTGAGCTTGGAGAAAGAGTGGGGTGGATTTTGCTTGATATGGAGCCTCAAAACAGTGGTCGTTATGCATTACTGTCAAACATCTATGCAAAGGCAGGAAGATGGGGTGATGTTACGAGTGTTAGAAAGTTGATGAAGGAAAGAGGAATCAAGACTGTTCCTGGACCTAGTATGATGGATTTGGGTGGTACAGTTCATGTATTTAAAATGGGAGATGGTTCACACCCACAAATGAAAGAAATCTATTTGATGTTGGAAAGGATAATGGAGAAGCTGCGGATGGAAGGCTATTCACCAAATACCTCCCTGGTATCCTTTGACATTGAAGAGGAAGAAAAGGAAACTGCGCTTAGGCAGCATAGTGAAAAAATTGCAATTGCTTTTGGCCTCCTTCATACAGAACCTGGAACAACACTGCGTATTGTGAAGAATCTGCGGGTGTGTGAGGATTGCCACTCTGCCTTCAAGCTTATTTCTCAAATTTACAGCCGCAATATTATTATGAGAGACCGTGTGCGCTATCATCATTTCGGAAATGGAATGTGTTCATGCAAGGATTTTTGGTAAGGTCTTAAGAGAATGTGTCAATAGATGATAAATTAATTTTGATTCAAACCGTGAAGGAAGAGAAAATTTTATCAGAGTAATATAAGAAGGAAAATCTTCCACCACTACTTCTTGAACAATAATGCTAGCCATGCTTAACTTAGAAATAAAAACCGTGGCCAGCTATATTTTTAACAATTAACGGTGAAGATGTATATAGCAGTGCAATCATCCAGTAAAATATTTTCTCTATTGCACATTTTCCCATCTTAAATATTTTACTCTAATGAGATAGGGTAATGCTAGGTATACATTGCAGAAAAAGTGACGTCCCCTTCTGCACCATTAGATTTACCTGTGCAGGGTCACATTAACATTTTTCTGTACAGGTCCACGTGAAATCAAGTGGCTCTGAACATTAGTTGTTCTTTTTGTCTATCTAAGTTTTCCACTTAGCATTACCCAATGAGATAATATTAGTAGTCCAAACAAACTACTTCAGCGCATATTACAACTTGGATTGACTTGTAAATTTTCTAAAGAAGGAAATTTCAGCGCATCATACGAACATTTGTTTGTATTCCGTATGAGCTTAAAATGTCTTCAAAGGTGGACAGCCTCTTATTCGCCTTCCATAAGAGCTTAACATGTATTCCTCAGCGGACATTCTCTTGTATAAACATGCTCAGTGTCAGTTTCCATAAGAGCTTAACATGTCTTTGTCAGTGAACAATCTCTTGCCGATTGTCAGTTGATTATCCTGAAGGACTTCCAAAACGTCCATAGCTGTTGTTTCTCATCATCACTTTTGTCATCGTTGGTTGAAGAGTTTGATGTGTTTCTCATATAATTTGCTCCAGCTACTGGTGCTGAAACTGTCACAGGATTTCCAAATGTGACTAACTTCCTTGCTTGATCATTGGACTTAACGTCAGTTGCATCACTTCCAGATCTTTGCTTTCATTCTTTCCCTCCTCCAAGATGATCCTTTTGGCATCACCTCGAAGAGAAATAATGCTAGGCAAATGGTATATGGAATGAAAACCGTTATTTTCATGATTAAGCTGAATTCATATAATCGCAACACTAGAAGTTAGTAAATTACTCAGCAGAAAAGGTTATATATTGACACAATTTCAATTTTAAGAACCGGAAACAAACTGGTTTCAGAGAGTACCTTATTTCCTTCTTTTATGCTATTTGAAGGAGTTGGTGTTCATTGATTTTGAGTCCAAATGAAAAGACCTCATAGAATATATATCCCTCATTAATCATGATTATTGCGAAGGCAAGATTTTGAGTGGGTGGACAGAGAGTGCAACAAAATAGTGGAAGTGTAGACTTGTTCACGCAAAATAATTACGCATAAGAGTAGTCAAAACGTATTTGTGCCCTTTTGAGAGTGGTTTTTCCACGTGCTTGAAAGTGGCCAACAAAATTATGGTAATTAGGAATATGGTAATGATCGAAAATTCAATTTTGATGAGAAGCACTTTAAATGGTGTTTTTATACTGATTGCAAGTCATGTTTGATGTTTCCATTATAGAGTTCAACAAGTAATTGGTATTTCTAGCTTGCACTTTCATCATATCTGTTACAGTTATATGTTGGAAACTGTACTAGATAAAATTATGATACAAGACCTGGCAAATTACCACTAAATTCTTTTCCTAAAAATTGTCCAAATGCCTGTGTATGTACTTACTGCTATAGGGTATGATCACAGACCTACTATTGACAACGAGGCAGAGGCAGGAAGGAACCGTAAGTAGTAAATCCTTAGACATTCAAACAGAATAGGCATTTAATGGCCTAGATAAGCAATTCTTAAGGAGTTCAAGTTTGGCTCAGTTTATGGCACGACTTGACTTTATGGGGGTTTTTTAAATAAATAGAGCTTTATTAGTATCTGAGCTTAGCCCTTTTGTTATTCAAAACAAATCCAAACTTAGATGAACCTGATTAAATTGACTTAATCTCTCTAGACCCTCCATCCCTTCCCAGTCCCAAGAGATCAAAAGCATATGGTTTCAAGAAATGGAGTCAGAGGAGAGACAGAAATGTTTGCTTAATGATTTCAGACACAAGTTTTAGGGATTCTACAAGTGCTTCCTGTGCAGTGACAGGGTCAGGGAAAGCCCAAAGAGTCTTGACAACTAGCAAGCAAACTCTTTTATTGATCCTAAATAGTAGTGAAGTACAGAATTGAGTAGTTATTGTTTACTTAATAGTCATTAGTTATATAAATTTTGATACAAGCAATAAGATACAGAAGGTCATGACTTACTATGGAAAAACTGCAACCTGCCATTTTATCAGAAAGATCGATGTAAATTTTTGATGCAATTAAACACAATAGTCAAACCTAGCTTCCAAATTTTGGAGAAGAAAACAAGTGCAGACAGAATGATTTGGCATTTTAGCTAATATAACTCACCACGTTTTGAATCTGGTTGTTAACTCCAGTTTTTGGATGAAGCCAGCGTGGCAAGAAAGAAAGCTTTATTATACATAAAAAAAAAAAAGGACTGCCACCCAGCAAATGATCATGTAAATGGCTGACCTACGAAATTGATCATCAGTCTCTGGTCAAAGTGATTAAATATAAGTTCTCTCTGATTGCTGCAAACTGATATAAACTAGACAAACTAGCCATGCTTCTGATTAGTTTATTAACACTAGTACAACACACTTGGACTAGGGGTCCGGACAAAACAGAACATGACATAATCAACTTTGATGAGCAACCTGACACAGTTTTAAGATAATTAACCATAATAAAAATGTCCCTTCCTTATTTATTGTAATAGAATTATAATTTATAACCATAAAAGCTTCGCAAGTTCCAACTAGTTTTCCTTGCTAATTGATTCCACAGCACAATTCTTCCTAGTCTGACGTCCTTCATGTAAACAAATGGGGAGTCTCAGTTGAAGGTCCTCTAGGATTACCATAGCTTCCGTAACTTTCATTCTCATCATTACTGTCACTATTGTCGTCATCTGTTGTGTTCATCTCATCACTGGCGACAGGAAGTGTACTTCTTGCAGCATTTCCATATTGATCGTTTGGCATAACATCGATAGAATCACTGCCAACAACATCGTTGTTCACTTTCTTCTCTTCTTTGAAAATGAATCGTTGGGCATCACCTTGAATGCGTAATAAAGCAAAGCCAAGAATGAACAGAATTACAATGGCTGTCTTCATGATTAACCTGTACCAGAAATCCACAGTCAACTCATATCAGTACAAGTGTATAACTACATAGATTCACTATGCTTAAAAAAATAATATATAGATAGCAATTTTAACATTAAATTAACAGATATGTACCTTATCTCGTTCTCCCGTGCCCTCTGACAAGCCGGTGAACGTTGATACAAGGAAGTAAATTTATAGAAGACATGTCTCTGCTTAATGATGATTAGTGGGGAGCTAAGACTGACTAAGCCCACTGGCACTGAGACCAAAAGGGGGGTTGAAGCCTGCACTTCTGTTCAAAATCTAAAATGTAGATAGTGGATTATAGGGGGTGGACCAGTGGCTTTGCACGTCTACCACTACCTGCAAGTGGCCAACCAAAATGTGGTGACAAGAGTAAGGTCAACTTGGAAATTTCCATTCTAAATATTGATGATGATGTTCAAGTGTTCATCGAGTTGAATGGCATCATGATACTTCCAGCCTCGAGTTCAAGGTAGCACAGTGTTTTGGAGTGGATTTTGATAGGGGTTCGTAAACACCAAGAGACGCGCGGAAATGGAGAGGCTAGCCGTCGAGAGACTGATGAGTGGAACGGAAGAGGCTCTCCCAAAGCAGATAACAGGTGAGATGATCGCAGAGAAACCTTCCAGAACCTCTTAAATGAAGCCACAAGCCGTATTTATGAGATTTCTCCAGTGGTATGATGGATGAACAGGGAATGTCCGGTCAGGTTTCTCATGGGCAAATGATGGGGATGTTCGGAGATTCTTAGGTTCAGAGGAATGGTAGGTACGTTTGATGGCGGGCTGTGATTGTTCTGAATGTTCCTTTGTGTTCTCTTTTCATGTAGTGAAGGTGAAGACAAGGTTGGTAGGTGGTTCCTGCCGCATATTTAATGTTGGTTGGCTTTTGCAGCGATTCAGATCAGCTTAAGGCAGCTAATGGTGACATTTCCAACAGTCAAATTACAAAATAGGGGGGAGGTGTGTCAGTCAACAAGAGGGGCATTTAATATGCTGACATGTGGTATCTCATTAATGGGGTTTCTTGCTTTTTTAAGTGGCTTCGGAGCTTCTCACCTTGCTGCTCTAGGAGGTCCTGTTTAACCAGGCTGTGAAGCCTTGGGGATGTTTCTTCTTTTCAAAGCTCACCAATCCACGGGAGGTCTAATTCCCCAGGGCGATGGGAGCGCTTTCACTCCCCGCAAGGGTGACGTCTCTGACCCTGCTTCTCGCTACTCTTGCGTCTCTGTGGTGTATGGTTGAAAGATATTGAATATTGCTGGAGGCTTCTTTGTAGGGGTTCAAAGCACCCTAGGAGTCCTTGGCATACATTCTGTACCTTCACCATGGAGAACGCTAATGATATTTGCTACAGAAACACATAGTATCCTTCCATGTAAAAAAGATTTAATTTTGTTTCGCATGTAAAAGTTGTTTACAAAATAGTTTGTAAGCCAAGGGTGTTGGGACTCAAGTACCTGAGAAGGGCTCACATCAGATATAGCATATTAGGAGAGAAAACTCTATGTAAGTATTACATTGAAATATATCGTGAATGAGGTTTTATCAACTCATAGGTTCAAATTGTTTATTTTCAAAAGTTTTAGCTTTAAATCTTACTAAAGTCTTTTATGGATAAATGATTACTAAATAGTTGAAACTCATGACATGTCATAACTTTAAAATAAAATAGCCTCCTTTTCTCTAAACTTTTATTAAAAAAATTCTTTATCCAATTTAGAAATAACAAGATGTAATAATTTTTAATTCATAAAGTCATAAGCATTGATTATGCTTTCATAATTTTGTTAATGTTTAAAAATTGCAATTTACCAACTAATTTCAATAATTTGATACCCACTAATTTCAAAAAATAATATTAATAAAAAATAAACTAGCTAATAAAGACACCTAACAAAGCTAAATTTAAACTGGATGAAATAGAATGATTAGTAATTAGTAATGGAATAAAGTAGTAAAAATATCTCAACTTATTATTTGAAAATTTTTTAAATAATAGAGTGAGATGATTAAAAAAAAAACTCAAACTATTTTGTACCACTCAAATTCTTAAACTTTCATATATTTTAGTTTGAGATATTTAGAATGAAATGATTTTTTTTTTCTTTTTAAATAATCATTTATCTTTTTAACCTTTATCATTTTAATGATAAAGAGAATAATAAAAATTAAAAATGTAATACTATAAATTAATTTTATAATTTATTTTATTTTATTAATCATTATTATAATTTTTAAAGAATAAAAATGTACTTTCTTTTATTCTATTATTAAAGCTTTTAAATAATATAGTAAAATATTTTGCCTTTCCTACTCGCTTCATTTCAAACGACGCACTTACAAGCTCCTCAGCTCCATTCTTTTCAAAACTCCCAAAGATACTTGGAAACAAATCTGCGATCTCTATCACTGTCACGCCCACAAGGAACTTGTTCTTCTCTTCCAACCAAAACACTTCCAAGTTCCAACTCGGTTCTTCCATTACCGATCGAAACGCCTCGATTTCTTGGCCAATACTTGTGATGAAATCTTGCGTGAAGGTGGAAGAGAACAATGTTGCGGGAAAATCACCTGCTAGTGGAAGAGAGTGGGGGAAGGTTTCTGCAGTGTTGTTTGACATGGACGGTGTTCTCTGCAACAGCGAAGAACCTTCTAGAGGAGCAGCCGTCGATGTGTTCGCCGAGATGGGCCTCCAAGTAACCGTTGAGGATTTTGTGCCATTCATGGGAACTGGTGAGGATGAAGAAATTATCTACCTTAATATTGATTCTATAGAGTTAGAGTGCATTTTTGTACCAAACAATTGAATATGGTAGCATCCATCATTTCCTATCTTAAACCCAGAGGAAAGAGAAAAGAAAGAAACTGAGAAATTTCTATTTGTTCTTTGGCAGACACTATTTGTTTTATTGAGATGCTTATATATTATTATTCATTACTTCCTTTGAAACATGAAAGGCGAAGCCAACTTTTTGGGAGGTGTTGCCTCTGTTAAGGGAGTTCAATGATTTGACACTCAAGCTGCAAAAAAAGAGGTTCTTTGAAATATATTTAGATAAGGTAAAAAATTTATATTTCACTTGATGCTACTTTGTTTCTTTTAGGGTGCGTTTAGAATTAATAATTTTATGATTTGATTTATTTGTAAAAGAAATTTCTTGTAGGGTGTGTTTGGAATCATAAAAATTAAAATTAATTTGAATTATATTAAATTAAATTGAATTAAAAATCAATTCTAATATTTAAAACTCATTATAAAAATTATGATTTGGATTGATTTAGAAATTAAATTTTATGTTTGGAATACAAAAAACAAGAATTGAATTGATTTTATTTTAATAAATTTATATTTTTACTCTTTCTTTAATAAACATTCTCTTTCATTTCTAAATAAATGATTAGGGGTAAAAGAATAAATTTAAATAAATTCAACCCAAATCCACTCAAATTCTCTCATTTTTAATAGAATTTCAAAAACAACTTAATAAATTCACATTTTATAATTTTTCAAACAATAAATTTCTTTTACAAAAGAAATTAAATCATAAAATTATTGATTCCAAACGTACCTGTTTGGAAAATTATAAAATGTGAATTGATAAAATTTAGAAATCTTTATAAATCTCATGAATTTTAATTAAGTTGTTTTTGAAATTCTATTAAAAATGAGAGAATTTGAGTGAATTTAGGTGGAATTTACTTAAATTTACTCTTCTACCAGAATGTTTATTAAAAGAAAAGATAAAAATATAGATTTATTAAAATAAAATCAATTCAATTCTTGTTTTATGTATTCCAAACATAAAATTTGATTTTTAAATCAATCCAAATCATAATTTTTATAATGAGTTTCAAACATAAGAATTGATTTTTAATTCAATTTAATTTAATTTAATGTAACTCAAATCAATTCAATTCAATTCTAATTTTTATGATTCCAAACACACCCTTACTCTTTATATTGCCTAAAGGGTTGTCACTTATCTCAGTGTGCAAAACCAGATTCTGGAATAGGATTTCCAGGTGCCCTTGAACTCATTACTCAGATGTGTAAGTAAGACTAATCATGATTAACATGATTTGATTGCCTTGCTGATTCATAAAGTGACTAAAAAAGGACATACCACCATATAACAGTTAAAAGCCAAGGCCTTAAAGTGGCTGTTGTATCTAGTGCTGATCGTATAAAGGTTGATGCAAATCTTGCTGCTGCTGGTTTACCGTTGTCAATGTAAGCCAACATTCTGAGTGACTTGTTGAATGTGCATGGAGACATTTACCTTTAACTATTAACTAAGTATTTTTTTTGTTTCCGGGTGGTTTAGAGTCTTTAGACGTCTCACTTTAACTTAACGTGGATCATTCTGCTGTTCATTAACAGGAATGATAAATTCTTTTATTGGTTGGGAAAGTTGATATTATAAATTGTATACACTATTGAAATATCTTTGTCAATTTTTACTTAATTTCTTCAACAAGTTATAATACACTGAGGCATTGGACCATAATAATTCAAGATGAAGTGTACATGTTCTGCATATTGTATTTAAAGCTTTAGGATGTTTAATTTAAATTACTAAAATGCAAACAGTATATCTTTTCTATTGAATTTCGTGCATGATTTCATCCGTTGAACTTCAATTGGAACCTGACAGTATCAAGGTTGTTCTTAAAGCCTGTATTTGTTCTATCAGGTTCGATGCTATTGTATCTGCAGATGCTTTTGAGAATTTGAAACCTGCTCCTGATATTTTATTAGCTGCATCAAGATTATTGAATGTTCCCCCCAGTGAGGTATATATATACTACTAGATTTTGCTTGTCATTGGAGACCTAGGTTGCATTTTTTGGTATTTACTTCAAACAGTGGCTGCGTTTTATTGTTGTTGGTAATTAGAATAAGAGAAATATGTTACTAATCAATGACAAGCATGAACCTAGAAGAATACTAGATTAATACTTCACTTTGAGGTGATAAACTTCTTGAATGTTTTGCTTACTTAGCTACTACATAGAAAGTGTTTTCTTGAATTTCCTTCATGATAGCTTAAAATTGTTTGGGATTATGAAGATGTATTGGGAGTTACTTGGCAGGTAGAATGTGAGCTTAGTTGGTTGAGTCTCATTAGTACTGAATATTTGCATTCATGAGATTTAAATGCAAAGCTTAGTTCAATATACCATTGAGTTTGATATCCTTATGAGAAAAAAGATGGTTGCATTTTCTCTTAAAAGGCAAAAACTAATCTCCTTCCACCTTTTTCCAGTGTATAGTTGTAGAAGACGTGCTAGCTGGAGTGCAAGCTGCCAAATCTGCACAAATGAGGTAAGTATTTTGTGTTTAAGGAAGTGTGTGTAGTGGCTGCAGAAACCTGCCAACTCAAACTAATTTCCAGAGACCAAAGTCAGTATATGTTTATGTACTCTCCAAAATAGACATGAAAAAATATTTATGTTGTCAATTTAATGTAATTTTCATTGTTTGCAGATGCATAGCTGTCAGGACCACATTATCAGACGAGGCATTGAAATCTGCTGGCCCAGCACTTATCCGAGATGACATAGGAAGTGTTTCACGTTATGATATTCTCAGTGGTGGCTCTGTGGCCTAAAGTATTTAGTCTTGATTTAGTCTTGAGAGTTTGCTGTAAATTTCTTTTGTTTTTTTTTCAATCATCTTTGATGTAGATTGGCAAAGCAACATTTGTTCCATAATTTAAGAACTCAAAGCAAAGAGTACTTCATGTATAGGAGACTCATCTCGCTTGTTGCAAAATGCATGTTTTCTTAGTTCTTACTAGTGAATTGCTTTATTCTGTATGTTCCTTTTATCGAAGTATACTTTTTAGTCAGGACAGTTATTTTTCTGATGCTGTTCTTGGATAATGCTCAAACAGTTTAGAATGTAGATATTGTGTTGCACAAGATCTTATCTAGACATGCCATCGCAGATAAGAGGTTGCGGGGCTCTCAAACTCTAAATAATTCTACACAATCTTCATCTGCAGTGCTTGCTGGAAAAACGGATGATGGAGTCGGCAAAACTACCAGTGGTACTGATGAGGGGATTTTCTCAATTGGTGGGTAAGAGTTTTATGACGTGCACTTTTTTCCTTTTCATTGCTATCATCTGAATCTTTTCTTCCAAAAACAAGTTTCTAAAGTAAGCAGATTTAGAATAATTGCACCTTGCTCTTAACAAGCTTTATATGTGACCTCTGTCTCTAATCTCATTTTGAAAATGCTGTTGGTCCAACCATTCTTTTCATTGAACTACAGACTTTATTATATAAACTTTATTATATAAACTCCATATGATTAAGCTGGAAGTAATAAATGAGGACTTTTGGAAACATCAATTTTGAACATTTTCCCAAGTCTATGGCTATAATCTCTACCTATGTCATGCTGTTTATCATCCTCTTCTCATTTTCTGCTGGCTTCTACATGGCAAGGTTGCTTGTTTTCCTGCTCTTTTGAAACTCTTGTAATCTGGATACTCCTTGCTAAGTTGGGACGGATCAGGAAAATTTTGGATTTTATAGCTTAGGTCTTATTCCTTCTCTGTTACTCTATATGATGTAGAATGGAAACCAGAACCAAGAAGCAATATCCAAAAATACTCAGTTCTTATTAATCAAATATTCAAACCCTAAGATAACATGCCTTATTCTTATGAAGGCAACTCAAGCAACCCTAATTAAACTAGAACAAATAACTCAAACTTAAGACTCAAAAAAACAATAATATATAATAAACTAATCTAACCAGAAATAAGCTATCCTAAAACCCAAAAACTAGACCCTAAATCAAATTACTCATAAGTAAAACATAATGCCCCCATTACAATCCTACAATTATGAATACATCAACTACAATTAACATAATTTTCATGTCCTCATTCTGCATTACTATGAGATGCATAAACCAACTTTTTGGTGTATTAGTAAGTATCTTGTTCATGGAAGTCTTTTCTAAAATTAAATAATTTTAAAATGAGCTTAAGCTTGGAAGTGTTTGCTTTTTTTTAGGAGACTATTCATAGCTGACACAAACAACAGTTTAATCTGATAGCTGGATTGGTATTAAACATTGACACAAACAAAAATCAAGATCTTTTAATCAATGACCATTACTATTGATGGCATTTCATCAAATGAGAGAAACTTATCTTTTGAAATATCATTACCAAATGGGTACATTTCCCTAAAAACTCCTCATCATCCTCCTCTCTTTCAAACACTCACTATGTACCATTTTATTCCTAGAGTAATTCAATCCTTTGTGTACACATGAGATTACATGTTGCATTGACTACTGCCTCTAAAATTCCATTGCTGGAAGCGCGCAGTAATCTAGTGTTGATATTGAACCTGAAGATGCTGTGAATGTTGATCCCTGGATGGACTCCTTTGTACAGAAGGATCTGCAACACTTTACTTTAAGAGATCTTTCAACTCAGCTTCAATGGAAAGAACTAATTGCAAGTTATGCCTCATTATGGAACTCAGGACTTGGTTTCTGAAATAATTTAATGTCTTCGAGTGATAAAAACGAGCAAGAAAATATATATTTTTTTTTCTTGGAGTGGGGGGTGGTGTTTGATTCCATAGTGGCTGACCCTTGGTTTTACTTTGGTCAGCCTGTTAATTGGTTCGTTAAAATTATGAAAGGAATATTGAGGTTGGGCATTTAGACGAAGTGGGATTGATCTGAGCACCAATTGACGTTATAGTCAATCCAAATTAAGGTTCACCATAAAAAGCGGAATGTGTTCAAAGTGATATCAAAGGAAAAGCTTCCCGAGCCCAAAACTTAACAGGTGAAATAAATTATGAAGTGGTTAAAATTTATTTTTTAATTTTTTTATTAATAATTATAATTCTTAAATTTTTTTTTAAAGTGAATCATTCATTTTAGAAAAGTCAAATTTCAAAACTTCAACCAGCAGCTTGCTAGCCACTTGTCCGTTTTCACGTTTAACCGGGTTCTTGTAGTTAGCCCCTTCTATCTCTTGCTCATTTTTTTTAATTGCAATATATCTAGTATTCAAATGCTTAAAGGTCATGGTCTTTCTTCTGATCAAAAAATGGGTCAAAATTAAGGATAATCACGGTTTTTGCCTTGCCGTTCTGGCTGCTAATAAGATGACATCTTCACTGCGTAATCATATTAAATAATGTTATTTATATTACCATATTACACATAATCATTATTATGATGGTTGTTTTGTGGATAAGCAAAGGATGGAGTGGCTACCAAGGCAGGCAGTTGCGTTTGATTAAATAATATAATGATGGTATTTGTAGAGTGGTCAATAATTGAACATACAAATGTTTTATTCGTTCTTAGCTGATGCAGAGAACCATATGAGCCATTCAGCCCCCTACATAGCTAGCAAAGGAATTTATTAGTGTATAGAAACAGCCTTGTTTAGTAGAACATGGATTTTATAATATTAAGACAAGACAGAGTAAAACGCGTTAGTTCCACCAAATCCCAAATTAAATTCCTGCCTAACAATTTTGTCTAGTAGTTTGGTGCAAACCCACGAGGTTAGTGGGTTTGTTCTAAGCCTTAATCATCATCTATATTGATGGAAAAATCCTATGAGGACACATTTTTGTTGGATAATTGTTTACGTATGCAGATTATTAGAAAATAAAAAATTCACTATGAATTATAAATAAAAGCATGTGTAGAATAATATCCCATTCATATCCCTCCATTTTTTTTACACGTCTAATACTTTGAATAACATATCACATGCATTAGATGAACATTTATTTTAAATCAAAATTAATCTTATATATTAATGAACAATTTTTTTTTAACATTTGGAAAAGACTCAATACTCGATGGTAGGGGTAATGTGTTCGGTTTAATTTTTAAAAAGTTCTAAATTATATTTTGAATAAAAGCTTGTCTTTTGTAATGTTTGCTCAAACTATGGTTTTGGATTCCACAAACTAAACAAACACATTAGTATTTAAATTTTGCACCATCCACATATTCAGCCATGGAGCCCATCCATGTCTGTCAATCCACTTTAACTGCAATTCATGGCCAAGTCAGACACATTGCATTATTTTAAATCTTTGTCATCTTTTGAAATTATTGCAAAACGATTTAATATCACTATCTTGAGAAAACAACACTGCATTATTTTAAATCTTTGTCATCTTTTGAAATTATTGCAAAACGATTTAATATCACTATCTTGAGAAAACAACAAATTGCAACCGTGAATGACAAGAATCCACATTAAACTTTTTACCTTGGTTGGTTTGCTGGTTTCCAGAATAACCATCCTTATGAGTTATCCAAAGTGAGTATCTGTTGAAGAAATAGATAGAAGGTCAAAACTATTCAAGTGTGAAACCTTTAGTTATTGAATCCAGATAAGATGCAGAAGATATATAACTTTGTGTGAAGAGATGATTCATCTTCTTTCGGTATTCTGGGAACAATAATTGGTCGCAGCCCAGGAATTTAGGCACCATGATCATGTGGCTTGGCTCCCATTTGACAATAGTTTTGCTTGCATCAAACTTGTGAGTCAGCTGTTGGTTGGCTTAGCAAGGTCAACCATTCTGCAACAGTAACCGGTGAAAGGTCATATGCACATATAAAAATAAGAAACTGATTAATATATTATATTTTTATTTAATGCAAGAAAACCATGTTGGGAAGCATAGCGGCATCACTAGTGAATGTTGTTTGTCTTATGCGGTCACTGGTCTAACTTATCTTTTGTATTGTGTTTGAAATGAACTTTCAATCAATATTATAGTATGGCCTGAAACGAGGAAGTGGAAAGCAAATTGGCTTCTTCAAAGAAAGTTAAGAGAGGGGGTGGATGGAATTATTGGTGTACCAGAGAAGTCAAATTGATTGTTTAACTAGGAAGAGGAACTTTGCACGAAAATATCATCATTAAGTACGGTCAAATCTTCTCTCTGGGATTAATTTCAAGATTTGCAAGTTGAAACTCCTGGTAACGCAACAGGAAAATCTAAGATTCGGATCAAATCTATGAGAAAGTTTTAAACTCGATTGTTTTCCCTGCGTAAAGATCAATCCCTGAGTAAGATAACTTTCAAAAATGCAAAAGGTGTGCAAGGATAGAAAGCAATCAATATAATAAGCAATCAAGCTTCAGTGCTTGACCATGTGTTCCATCCTTATTAATTATTAGGAAAGTTAATTACCCGGTGAAATTTCTCACAAAAGACAGAGGAAGGGTCCAAGTCTCAATCTCACACAGTATTCATAGTTTTATACTCTTATTACAATGAAATCGGCACAAGGCAAAAATCATTGCACTGGACCAAGTGATTGGTTGTTTAATATTTTTTCAGTAGGCTCTTGGAGAGCTTAGACAGTGAAGCTTGTCTCTTTGAAGGAGGCAAAGTTCTCTGGCATGTCATTTGGATACGAGGCTGATCTGATCTTTCACAGACTCGTTCCCAATTTTCCATCCTCACCCCACCCTTTTTTTATTCTTATTTTGTTGCTGATAATTTGGTATTCTGTTCTCAGAGCTATAGGAGCAGTTGAACCAGGTCATGGCCAAAATGGAGTGTGCACCAATAATGCAGGGTTATGTGTGCAGAACAACATTCTCCAGAGAGAAAGAGGGGTAGGCAATGTGGATGAAACCTGGCCACACCGTTTGAGAGAGGATGTGAGTCCAAAAACCCTCCCTTTCATTTAAAAACAAAAAAAACAAAATAGAGGCCCAGGTGATAGAAAGTGCCATGAAAACAACCACATGCCTTCCTTTTTTCTCTTATCTTGGCTTCCATTTGGGTGCATCACCCTTTAATGATTGCCAGGAATAAAAACAAACAAGTTTGGCCCCATTTCAGGAACCGATTAATAGTGGCCAACACCATTTCTCTATCCAATAGCCCATTACCATGTCATCAATGCCTTCCAATTAAACTAAACTTTAATATAAAACTGATACATTATTATTTTTAATTATAAAAAAAAATTTCTCCTAAAGCTAGTACTTAGTATTTCACAAACCCAACGCCTGAAACAGTGGGAAACTCTTATTTTTTATCAGAAAAATTAAAAGCGTGAACATCCAATCCTTGCAGGTAAAGTTAAGAAACACAGTGAAATTTAACATTATCATAATACAGATTCTGCGGATTTTATGTTTTATCACATGCCACCCATTTGTCTGGATTCATTGGGCTTGTCGTTCATGCACCCTGCCAAAATCAAAGAGAGAATGAACGAAAGAAAGAAAGAAAGAAAGAAAACTTTGTCATCTCGTGTGACTAGCTGATAACAAAATCAAAGTATGACCATCAATCTTGACCGTTGGATAAGAGATAGCGATGCCCGAACACTGTTTGATTGAAATGCTTTGGATTTTGAAACCACCCTGTTGTTTGTATTCTCAGAAGGAGTAGAATTAATTTGCACATCATGTAACTGAGACACATATCTGCGCAGGTTCAAAGTTAAAACTTACAAGTTTTACCTGCAAGATGACGTAGAGCGCAAACAATAACATACCAAACACTTATTATATGCATCCAAATGAAAGTTAGACACCTGGGTTAAGCTAATAGTGCTTTAAGCTTTTTCTATTTTTTTTTCTTAATTTTTCTCTCTCCTCTTTGTTGAGGTTCTTCTATCTTTGCAACCAAGTTAAGATGATTGAGGCAACACGGGAGATCTTATCCGTAAGAGGTACAAAATAATAGTGATTGGATACTGGCTTTGAAAATGGACTCTTTGTTTTTCAATTAATTAGGAATAGTTTGTGCCTCCCTCCCCGTGACTATTGAATTTTAATGTTTGTTGAACCGAAATTCGGAATAGAAAGAAGATCGGGTGAGGGGTTAAAATTGAATAAAAGGATCACAAATTAGTTAGGAGTGCACGAGAATAGGTTAATTTAATGAGACAAGTTGTCCACTTGCCCACCTTGTCCAATCAAACAAACCTGAAAATTTTCTCATGGGGTATGCCATGTGAAGTCTCTATTTTTCTCCATTTTTTTTTATAATCATATTAAAAGTACAATAGTTGTTTGTTAATCCTTATCTTTTGTTCCATTAGTCAAACCCTCAACTGTGAAACTGCTTGGTGATTCTGTTTCCATGGCCCAAGCTTCTAAGGTAACATCTACGATTCACTTATGCTACACCTCTACGAATAATTGAACGGTTTTGTTAATTGTGTAATTAAGATACATGAAAGGCATTTGTCGTCTATTATTAAATTATTTTAATTATTTAAAAAATATTAAATATATTTTTAATTTTAAAAACATTAATAATATATTTAAGTAAATATTTATCTCATTTAAATAAACTTTTAAAGCTTTAAACGATTTAAATTCGTTTGATATAAAATATTTATTTTTTTATTTTTAACTTGAATGTAATTATTTTTAAATATAAATTAATTTATTTAAATTTATTTTTAATTAAAATTAATTTTATAAATTAAATTAATTTAAAATTAAATTTATAAAAAAAATATTATATCATTATTATTTTTAATTTAAAAAAATTAAATTTTATAAGATAATTTAAATAGATTAAATCAATAAAATTATTTTTAATTTACACTCTAATCTAAACACATATAAATATTTATACTTTTTATGTAATATTTTTTTTTATTTCATAATTAAAACAAGGGTTAGTTATTTTAGAAAGAGAAATTCTATCTTAAAAAAAATTATAAAACAAGGGAGAGAAAGAGAAAGTGGGCGCACGAAAAAGAGAGAGAAAGGCAGAGCGCAATAAATGTGAGTAACTCAGGGAGGCGTTGTTGCCCGTGATTTCAATTGCTTTATCCTCTACCCATCATTCTCCCTTCCCTTCCTTGAATCCCCATCCAACTCCTCCTCCTCCTCCTTCTTCGCAGATCAAACTCTGAATTTTTTCTATCAATCTTGTTCTCATGTCATTCAATTAATCCTTTCTGCAACAACTCAATCATTTGGATTCTGTTCTTAATCACACTCTGTTTCTGATTCTAAACTGTTGCTATAACTATCTATGGCGTCTTTCGAGCCAAACATAGATTCCAATAATTCAGAATCCAATCACAAGAAGCGCAGGAAAATCGGGGACCATCACAATTCCCTCAATCTCATTCCCTGGAGATCCGAGACCGAGCAGCGGATCTACTCCTCCAGGCTCGTGGAGGCTCTCCGCCACGTTCTTCGCCGGAGTCCTGCTTCGACGGCCAAGCCTAGTGCCGCTCGTCAAGTTCGAGAGGCCGCCGACCGAGTTCTCGCCGCGACGGCCAAGGGCAGAACTCGGTGGAGTCGGGCGATTCTGGCCACTCCGCTCGGGCGGTGGAAGCTCCAGAGGCTGCACAAGAAGGTCAAGCGCGCCGGCGCCGCGAACGGATGGAAGAGGCCGGGGATTAGCAGAGAGACGACGAGAAGGTTACCGGCTGCGCAGAGGAAAGCGCTCGTTCTGAGCCGGTTAGTCCCCGGTTGCCGGAAGGTCTCGTTTCCGAACCTTCTGGAAGAAGCCACTGACTATATTTCGGCCTTGGAGATGCAAGTGCGAGCCATGACGCAACTCGCCGAGCTACTCACCGGTGGCGCGCCGGCCAATCGGCTCGGCATGACTCGACCGTGAAACCGTCGAGTTGACTCGCGTCATTAAGCCTTGGGCTATACCGCATCGCGCCAGGCGTCTCTTACCCTTTCTGTTTTTTTTTCAATATATGGTTTTCTTTGTTTTTTTATTGGTTTTCAGATTCATGTATTTTATCGTGTACATGCCATTTGCTCATTTGCTTTCTTCTTTTGAGTTCCACTATCACCACCTTTTTTTTCTTTATATTTTTTTATTCTTTGTTGTTTTATATTGAATTGAATATGAACATGCTACCTACTTTGATTCTTTTTTCTTTTCTTTTTTTTTAAAAAAAATTAAATAAAAAAACTCTTGATAAATAAGTACTTAAGATTAATTAAAACAATCATTCTGATTATTAGTTAATATTTGTTCTTCCGTAATAAATATTGTTTTGTATATATTACCCCAAAAAAAGTGTTATCACAGGAGCCTCAGAAGAGCCATATAAAGTTATAAACAGTAAGACCTGCGGAGTTGCGTATAAATTGCCTGCAGACCAAGCTTTTTTTTTTTTTTTTCAATGGTTTCCACTTTGCATCCTTCGGGAAATACTCTTGCAACGGATATTAACAAATTTTTTTAAAAAAATATTTTCAAGTTTCAAAAAAATACAGATGTATTTTGCTTTCCTACACCTTAATGGCATTTTCAGCCTTTCATCGTTTGAAGTGGTGAATGATTCGCCTTTTTCATTGATTTTTTTTTTTGCTGAAACCTTTTTCATGGATAATTAACAAAGATCTTTCCACTTTTCTCGGGATTTGTATTGCTTGGAAGTTACAACCTCGCATAATTTTGCAACTACGATTTTATTACCAAAAGAAAATGACACTTCTGCATAAAAAAGCATTAGAAAAAGTATGGTTATTTAAGGATATTTGTCCTATTTAAACTAATTTTTATATATTTTTTTATTTTATTTTTTAAACATAATTTTAATTTTAAAAGTATATTTAATTTAAAATAATTATTTATTACTTTTAAATTAAACATAATTTTTTATTAAATATAAATTATTTTATTTAAATTTATTTTTAATTAAAATTAAATTAAAAAATTAAATTCATCTAAAATTAAATTTATAAACTCTAATATAAACACACACCACCGATTAAGCACTGTTTGTATAATGTTGCAAATGAATAGTGCACCTTGTTTTTTCCCTGTCCCTTTAATTTGAACTTTCAAAGCCCCCACTCCATGCTTTGGGCTAGCAATAATCTTTGATCAACACAACCAGTGGTGTACGGTCTGACTCTGACCAAGTTACATTCCATTTGAAGTAAATCCCCGACCAATTAATTATATATCCAAATTGACTCGGGATCGTTCGTACTTCACACACACTCAAAATTGGCACTCGCAGTTAACTAATCACACAAAGTGAAATGCTTCTCTTTTGGTGCATAATCCACGTCCCATATCAGCTTCACAAGCAGATATTATGCCACTGTACTGTCCTTTGCTGCTCCACTTCTGGTTATATAGATCCTTAAACTTGAACCAGCTAGTGCCAGACCAAACCCAGAGTGATAAAATGTGGTTAACTCTGTTAGTCATTGTAATCTCTGCCCCAAATCGAAGACTCCTTCTCCCACTGATCGACAAAAAGAACCCCACAAATTCAAAAGTTAGTGAATGAGGCAAAGTTTTTAAAAACAAGCTGAGCTGAGCCTCAAATCATGTGCCTGGGAGGCCCTCCACTATCGATTGCGCCGAACCCTTGAACATTGGCTTGCATGTGACTGTGTGAGCATACGAAGAAAAGTTTCACATGCCATTTTGAGAACAAGAATGCTTGTTGGCTTTTTGCATTGTCATCCACATTGTTGTTGCTGGAGCAGACACTTGGGGGTCAGACCCTAGACAAAGACTCTTGCCTTCGGGCCTACCCCCACCTCACTGGCTAAATTCCCCACTTTTAAGGGTTACATTTTGACTAATGAAGGGCTGACACGTGTGGATCGTTGCCGTTACAACTGTCAAGTCCCAGATGGCGACAATGCCCATGCCCATGGGGCAACCCCGCTATTCGCTCGGTAAGATTGAAAATTGATTGTATGTTCCTAAACTGTTTGATGGGATTATATTTTATTGATTTATATTTTGATATTTTATATTTAATAATTAAAAAATATATTTTTTAAAAGTATGAATATGTAATAATTTTTCACTGAGATTGTCTCTTGCCACAGCAGAGCCATTATCAAAGAAAATAAGTTTAATTTTGATTTATTATTAATATAAAAAAGTTTATATTATTATTTAATTATGAATTATTAAATTATTAAAAAAATTTAATTAAAATAATATTTATTTAAAAATTAAATATTAATTAATATATAATTAAATAATAATATAAAAAAATTATATTATCAATATATCAAAATTAAATTTATAAAAAATTATGATAGAATAAAAACAAATTAATTAATATAAAAGTATTAAATGATATATAAATTTGTATAAAAAAAAACTGATTTTTATTTGTGTAACATCACTCCATTGTATAAATGCTTTATGGGGACCACATCCACATATAGTGTGTATTTTGTTGGCTAGCCTCTTCCAACTTGTACGAAATCACATTATTTGTGGGCTTTACATTTGTTCTTTTTCATTCCCATGAGTCAGTACATTTCACATGCGTCCATGTGCCTCCATTTAAGAAGCCGTCTCTTTTTCTTCTTTATTTCCCCTTCCCTCCTTTCAGTCTTTCTTCTCTTCTTTTCTTTATGACTGCTTGGCTCAAATTGTAGAGGGCAAACAGCCTCCAAAATTGAAGCCGCGAAGACATGGTGTATGGAATCTGTCTCAAGGGGAAATACTAAGAATTTTCTTTTCGGTCTTAAATGATAGAAATCATACCTCATTGTGACTTTTTTTTTTCTTTCTAAAACCATTTGACCATTTTAGCCGTGTTGTCCATCCGGTAACATTGTGAATTAGGTACCTGATTAGTTATTAATTCAGTCAAATAATTAAATTTATTATCAGACTATTTAAATAAGTTAAATTGAATAAAATTACTTAAATCAATGAGTCATTATTTTTTTATAAAAATTTAATATTTGTTATATTTTATGAATAATTTTATAAATTTCATATTATGAGATATAATTTATTTTTATGACATTATTCAATTCGATAAAATCAATTTAAACGATTGAATCTGAATTAAAATATCATTAATTTACTGTTTGATTTGGTTTAACAACATTGCTATTTAACATGATGCATGTTAATGACCATTTTATTATATTTATAACTATCAAGGAACAACATAGCATGTTAAAGTACCGTATCAAATTATTAAGAAACATATACATATCGAATATGTTTCATCTTTGTGAATATAGAATTTAGTTTTTTATTAAAAAAATAAAATGATTAAGTACTTAATTACTTGTTTTAAAACTGAATATTAAGTGATAAATAATAAAGTATGAGTGAGAAAAAGGATAAATTTCATATTATGTAGATTACATGCTCATAACTAACGTTAACCTATTAGCAGAAAACCAACACAAATCATCCACAAGACATCATTAGCCCAACATCTTAATTAAATATATTTCCTCTTAAATGAAGGATCTAAAAAGTTTTCTTAGGATGCTCCCAAATGAAGAAAATCAGCATCTATTTCTCAATATACATTTGATTCCCGAGCCACACCACAATCCAGAAAATAGGGATTTCTTTCTACCTCTTTCTTACTGTGCCTTGGAAGGGCAATCAATAGTTCCATGCTGAACTCATCAACTAAAGAAGCTTATAAGGTTACATAGGATTGAGTAAATTCAGTAAATTAACATAGGATTGTTCAAAGTGATTGGTGAAAATCTAAAAATTCCATAAATTTTATCATTTTTCTTCTGTTTCAATTGTGAATATCTTGCTAGAAGATGTAATATTTTTTTAAGGGTTTTGGCTGAAATTATACATTAATCTCTGTCTGCTTAAGATTGAAATGACATGACACACCTCTGTTTCGGTTGATTACCCAAGTATACCGTTAGATACATAATAATATTGAAAATTATTTGCTACTTTATTGTTCTTTGATGACAATTAAATAGAGAGACTTGTCAAAAGAGTTGATTTACTTGATTGACTTTTCTCTCGTAAAAATTATATGATTTGGATATGAATCCTAAAACTTCTTATTAATAAAAAATCTAAAATTTCATTGAAATGAAGAGGGACTTCCTTCGCCCTAAACTTTTATATATATAAAAAAATAAAAACACTTAAATGGCAGGTGTCCTTCCATTTCCATTCACAGAATAAGCCTAAAAAAATTAGGTACAAGAGTCTGTTTCGCGTAAAAAACTTGTTCTTTTAAGTGGGGATGCACCCTCTTTCCCAAAAGAGACTGTGGTCCATCTAATAAAAGAGTTAGCTCCTCTGCACCATGTAAAAGCGAGTTTTCTTTATGTCACTTTGAAAACTGGGGTTAAACTCCTTAACGATGGAAACAGGGCCATTTGCTTCTCTCATGAATCTATATTTTGGTAATTTTGATGTTAAAGAATAAAAAAGCAGCTTACCTTAATGTCATCATTGGCGTCATGGTTCCAAAATCTTGAATTGTGTTTCAAGCAGTTCACTTTTGGTGCACATGATGTTCACCCAAAGCTGGTGAGGTAATCATATACTTAGGAGCTTTGGAGCCTAAAGCATCATAATTTAGGGTATTGACCCATGCCATCTTGTTGTCTAATTAAAGAGGATCACATAGTGAGTAGTGACGTCTATCCCCTCATCCATTTAAGTGGTTTTATATTTGGCTTGTAGATTTTTATCTATATCTTATATGAATCTAATAAAAAGTTAATTTTGATGAATTATTAATATGAAAGTTTTTTTAATTTAATTTCAATTGTTTGTTGATATAAAAAAATTTTATACTATCATTCATCATATATCAATAAATTATTAAAAAAATATAACTATAATAATAATTGTTTAAAAAATTATATCAATAAGATAATAGTATAAAAAATTTTATATTAATAATGCATCAAAATTAAAGTTAATTTGTTATAATCATGCAATCATTTAACGAAATATCTTTAAATAAATTTTATAATGATAATAATTATTTAAAAAATTAAATATTTTTAATATTTACAAATTAAACTCATTTAATATTAAATGTTAACATTACCGTGAAAGGTGCCGAGCTTTTCAAGAAAATCCACCATGGTAAAAACCATTTTTATCATTTTCAATGAAAAGCTTTGAAAGATGTATTCTTCTAGTTGTTGCCTAGCATCTATCGCATTTCATTTGGCTCCTAAGCCAAAACCTCTTCGAAAAATCTGTCTCTCTTTAATTTTTATGTTTTGGCCATTTGTCTCTCTCTTCTCGCCATAGCTTTTTTATCGATAACATTGCAACACGTGCTCTGCAGACATGCCCTGTTTCCTGGGGTGTCGTTTTCTCTTGAGATGAGGATGAATGAATCAAGTACCTGAAACTGCATAACTGGATCCATGTGCCGCCAAATGCCATGTCACACTTTGATCAAACTCATGAGCTTCCCATATTCCTCAATCCTACCCAACCCACCAAAACAAGCAATATTTTCCTTATTTCTTTTTTCCTTTTGCTTTTTTTTTTCTTTCGGTCTCATCAAAGTCAAAGCAATTGGCAAGAGAAAAGGAAAAAAAAAAAATCAACCTTTCAATTCAACACCCTAATTACTGAGCATGTATATATGCATAAATTTTGGTTTAGGAGTAAGATATAAGCTATCCATATCATTGATCCTAAATTTTTTTAGTTTTTTAGAGTATTTCTATTTATTGAGTGAGAGACTAATCTCTCAGTATATGATCAGGCGTTAAAATAGAGACTCATCATAAAAATATTTTTTTCATGTAAAATCAAACCTCTAAGATTAATGTCGATCCTTAAGGAATTAAAATCTTTTTCGCTCGAATAAACACATGATAATATTGAATTTAAATTTTGATGCACACAATGTCCTTGAAAAAATGCTGCCTAATTTAAATCTAAATTACGCACTTTCAATTTATGCATTTATTTTTGCTAAATTCTAGTTTTGCAATCAGGGAAAAAAGGGTCAAGTTGCACCCAGTGATTAAATAGAGGCCACGCATTTGACTTGCTTAATTGTTTGGTTTATCAAATAGCAGCTCAAGGCCAGGCTTTCGTTTTGATGAGCTGGGGGAAGAGAAAGAGAACAGTGCAGGCACTAAACGACAACATAAGGGAATCACTTTTGAGTCGTCAGAGTCCAACGACAACCCCTCAACTTCAATGGCCCCAACTGAGAGTGGTCACATTGGGTTGGGCCCAAACCCCAGTATGCGACAAAATGCGTGTCAAACAAAAATCTTCATCCATTTGTTCATCGATCAACCTCGTGTCTTCGTGGCACATAAAAGTATAATTTATTAAAATGAGTTTAATTTTAATTTATAATCAGTATAAATTTTTTTTTATTATTCCTTCAATTCTTTGTTATTTTTTTCTTTTCTACGACATTAACAATCAAGTATATTTGATTATATAAAATCGATTACGCGAATCAAACGTTCTATCAAAACTGATACACCCTCAAATATTTATTAATTATTTTTTCTCACGAAAAAAACTTAAAATTTAAAAAAAATTAACAATCAGTCCTATTATCACTATTATTAAAAAAAATATCGGAGTAATCTTACAAATACAAACAACAACCATTACGTTGGATTGGGCCCGAGGTGTCACTTACCGCACGTGGCCTCTTTGAAGGATGGACAAAAACTCTCGATGCATCGGGCCCCACATTCGCCTTGGATGACCCTGTGGCTGTACCATTCCTGCCTCTGATGCTGATTCCCCATTCTCTTCTCTGTTACTGCAGGGAAGGCAGGGGCCCAGGTGTCCTCTTCTCTTCTCTTCTCTCTCTCTCTCTCTCTCTCTCTCTTCTCTCTCTCTCTCTCTCTCTCTCTTCACCCACGACATATACTCATATAGTGGAACGAAGTTGCATTCTCACAAGATAAACATCTAGAGTTTCTCAAAAAAAAGAAAAAAAAATCCGAGTCTTGTCAATTCTTATAACACGATTATTTCACATTCCAGACTCGGCATTTCCAAAAGGCTAGTTCCAGCTGTAGGCATAGCAAATTCAACCCCAGAATACTATTATTTTATACTAAACTTTTCACCTGTTGTTTATAGATTATTATATAACAATTACCAAAAAAAAAAAAAAGTCGGCTTAACTGGTAAAGATAAAGTAAAATTTAAGAAGAGGTAATTGAATTGCTTGTAAAACGAAAAACAAAATTGATGACTATTAAATGTCACTTAAACTTCTGTTGAACCATTGAGATTGTGCATTCACTCTCACGTAAGTATAGGTCCGAATCTCAGATTTGGATCCCTACTGCTGCTAAGTAACAATACGGGTGTTGGTTTCAAGTTTCAGTCCATTTCTCTCTCAAGTCTCCATGTGCGGCACTTCACATATAGAAATATAGAGTGACACTCGTATATGCTTTCTTATAAAGATACACAGATCATGCTCCCTACAATTTTTGAGAAACAGCTGGGATCCAAACCCACGAACCTCTGATACTCCTCTCATATGATACCAAACCTAGTTTCCATGACGTTGTACCAGATGTTGGCCGAGTATAACGATGGGCTTCAGCAAGAAAAAACGAAGTAGTAAATGGGCTCCATTTTCAACCCATTAGCGAGCAAAGGATCTGCTGTGTCTACCGAGTTTAAAGATAAAGCTATTCCATTGTTCTGGTTTCCTACTCCCTCAACAACAAAAAACATTTTGACTGGACTGGAATTGGGAAAGTAAGGATAAAAATCACTGAGGTGAGGGTAAGACATATACAACGTCATCTGGAGCTGATTATATTTTTGGGCCAAATTACATAGGTTTCCGGTGGAAGGAGAATCAAATATCCAAATTCATCCTAGGTATGAGACGTTGACCAAAAAAAAAAATCCCCGGTATGAGACAAAAATAATCCTAGTTAAGGAGCGTGACAAGAGGCAAGACTATAACATACATTAGATAATGTCTAGTCAAATCATGCACACAATGCAGTATCTGGTCAATCATGGAACAGTTAGTAAGGGATGCAAAATGCTGCAAGATTAAAGAACAACTTTTGGAATTTACCGCAGCTATCATGGAATAAATGAAGCATTGCCAAAAACAAAAGATACAACAGGGTAAATGCAGTGAAATCACCAGCTATGATGAAATAACAAACACAGACTGTCAATTAAGACAAGTCCATTGTACTTTACTGATGTAAATACCAAACTTTGTCCACAAGGGATCAATGGGATGGAAAAGATAGGTTGTATCAAGAGCCAATGAGTTGATCTTTTCAAGCAAAGTCCAGCATTCGCATAGTGCCACTGCCACAGCTAAACATTTAGGATTTGGCCTTACAAAGAAAGGCTACTTAGAAACTAATTAGGCTTTGATGGGCTCAGCACGTGGCCTCCATAATCCCAGCCTGTACTTGTGTGCGTATTTCAATATTAACTTCCTCTGTAAAGAAGAAACTAGGTGTTAGAAAGAGTTTGCATGTGGACTAAATAATTGAATGTCATGTGGCCAAAAGAAATCAAATTAATGTCATCTTAAAATTAAGGTAACATAACGAAACCTTCAATCCTACCAAAACTAGATAAGGTCATTTTATTCCTCATCAACAACACCAGAAGTGAGTACCATGACATGGAGTCATTTCACTTCCAATATCTAGAGTCAACAGCAGAATTCAGAGTTGTTTGGTACACGGGTATCTTCCCAGGTATCTTGGATACACCAGTGTAAGATACAATAGATACATGGGTATCCAAGATCCCCATGTTTGGTCTATAAGAATTGAAAGTTATTAAAAAAGAAAAAAGAATCATTGGAAATTTATGAAAGTTGATAAAACCTGTTTATATGGTAATGTCAGATTCCCAAATACTTTTGAGAGGAACAAGGTACCTGGTAGGAATCATATGCTAAAGGCATCTTAGATGCCAGTAATATAACTATATTCATGTTTACCAAATACAGGCAGGCATCCTAGATGCCTGGCTGAAGATGATAGTATATCAAACACGTTAGTCCACACAACCAGATGTAGGAAAGCTAATCACATATAATATCTAACTGTGTGCAAACGTGCACCCTTGTCTTGTAGCAAGTTAATACCAGACAAGGCACTGCTGAAATTCTGTCAAACAGCTCAATGACAAGCAACAGGGGATTTCTAAAAAAAACATAAGCAGTAAGCATTGGCAGAGGAAAATTATTTATTAGGACAAAAATAAAAAAGCACTAGAGATTTTTCAGATATGGAATTCATTTTGTAAGACACAAAAAAGTACAATCACTCCTAACCTAAAGTCTAAAGACCTTCGAAAGGCCTTTGAGAATCTTAGCATCACAACCCTCCATTTTAATATATTTCACATAAATCATTGTCATTCAAGTTCACTTTAAGGTTACATGCTAGTTACAAGATTTTTTTATTGGCTTAAAAGGTAGAACACAAATTTGCCTGCTGTCATAAGGCAGAAAAAAAAAACACAATTCAACATAGGCTAAACTCCTAACAATTAACAAGCCAATCCAATGGCTTTATCAGGTCCGCTAGGACTTGCATTTTTCTGAGATGCCCTTGCATCATTATTTAGTAATATCTTCTTTCTCCACAGGTCACCCTACTTTTGGAGAACTGTCAAGTTCTTTTTGTGCTTAATAGGCAAACAGGCTAAAAAGGATTTTTCCCCAATACCCCAAATTTTGTAAAGGCAGATTACAAAAGTGATATTCTAAGACCAAGTCTAAATAAGTCCATTCTGTCCAGATGTGCATCTGAATAAAATTTAGGCCAATATTTCTTATATTGAGGATTGCATTAGTGCTTCTAAAAAAGACAAACACTAGCAAAGTCTAGACAATGTAAAGAATCAATGGGCATTTGCAGTATATCTTACAGAAACAAGAAATTAGTGAAAGAACACACGGACACAATAGTTATACATAATAATGCATTGCATATGTGACTGAGGGTGCTTTTGTCAATCACTGTGTGTTCTCATATTTCAATGCAGAGAAAGCGAGTAGGGATGTGGAAAGGATTACATGTTTGCAAGGAATACCCAGCTTCTTGAGCTTGAGGGTGCGAGTAACAAGTAGCTTCTGGAAGTCACCAACTTCAGATTCAAGCTTAGCAACATGGGATTCAACTCCATTCCCTATTCCAGTTAGAAACTCTGGTATTCCAACCTTCACTGCAGCAGCAAGCATAAAACAATCATTCACATGCCAGTTCTAGCTTCTGACAGATTGAAAACATCACATCTATCCCTTGGTCTCCTACTTACTAATAAAACGAATCATTACATATAGAAGGGGGCATTTAGGGTATGTTTGGATGGAGGAAAAGGGAAAGTAAGGGAGAAAAGGGAAGGGGAAGAAAACAAGATATTTTCATTTGAACCTCCAAAACCCTCCCTTATTCACTTATAACATGAACATTTCAAATTTCTCCCAGTTTTGGAGAATTTTAAGCATCCAAACAAAGGGTATAGGGACAGCAGAAACACAAATCTTCGCTTAAATTAGCTGTACCAATAAAAAACTTAAAAGCAGGTTATAATTTTCAGGTTCTAAACAACCAAAAGCGTAATCATCAACAAGTGTCAATCACACCGGGAGGAGACGCAATTAAGAGTTAGGAGATAGTACGAATTTAAAAAATAAAAACCCTTAAAAAACAGACAAACAAACATATTTTGAATACAGCAGCAAAGACGAGTTAAAATTTCGATACACTCATATTTTCAGCACTTAGATATCAAACAGAGAATGAAAATCCATTAGGTATAAACTAGGGAAGGGGAGGGTAATGTTACCGACGTAGGGGCTTGATTTGGAGAAGAATCTACAGGAATAAGAAGTAGAATGCGGGAGTGTTGAGACAAAATTAGCTCCTCTGTTTACGATTCTCTGAATCCATGCCATGTTGCCTTCAATCAAATGCCTATACCAGGCGCAACCTCTTAAAGCTTCAACTCTATTCAGTTTGAGATTCAGTGGGTATCCTGCTTCTTCTTCTTCTTCCTTCTTCCTTCGAACAACTACTCAAGTCAAGATCAAGACGAGACGAAAATCGCCGCTCGCAGTCGCTTCTCCAGCCGAGTAGGAGTGGAGGCCGGGGTTTGGACTTGGGATTGGGATTGGGGTTGGGGTTGGGGTTGGGCTTCTGTGTATGTAAAACTTGGCCTTCTTTTTATTGCTCAATGTAAGCTATTTCCTTTAGTTCGACCAAAAAAAAAAAGCCATTTCCTTTAGTTGATAAAAAAAAAAGCTATTTCCTTTAATTTTTGCCCTTTCGATAAATAATATCGTCTTATTTTAGTTTTGGCTTTTTTTTCAATTAATTTGCTTGAATTTTTAATATGTCAAAAAAAGTTAAGGAGAGGATTTAATTTTTAGTGTGAAAAATAGTTAAATATGATTTTAATTTGAATATAACTTTAATTTATTATCAGTTTATAATAATATTCAGTTATGAATTATCACATCATTGAAAAATTTAATCATAATAACAATTATTTCATAAGTCAAATTTTTTTAATAATGTGATAACGTATTTCTTTTTTTTTTGTAAAAAGTGACAATATATTAAAAAAATAATAGTATAAGAAAGTTTTATAATAAAAATAAACCAAAATTAATTATTTTAATTTTGTCAATTCACCCATTTAAACTTTTAACATAGGAAAATTATTCTCATGTGATTCTAGTTTTGACAATTAACTACATGAAATAATTGAAAATATAAGGAATAATTTAGTAAAGACTAAAATTTTAAGTGACTGGATTATTAAAATAAAAGTTAAACAATATTATTTGTCACATATTAAAAGTTTAAACAGGTCAATTCACAGAATTCAAAACACATGAGATATCTTAAAATAAAATATAATAGTAATAATAAATCACTAAGACCTCCGACTAGAACACCAGTAACATACTTAGAATTTTTGAAATGTATGAAAAGGTCTATACAAAGAATTACCTTAATAATTTTTTTCTCTAATTACTCAAATAGCTCTTTGGCAATAATAGATTTACTTGAAAAGGGAAGACAAAACTATTATGAAGGGATTTGAACTTTTACATATGTGAAATGCAAAATTTTATTAGAATCCCTTTAACCAATTAAGCTGAATTAGGTTGGCAACACGTGAGTTATATGTCAAAGAATTGTGAAAGAATTAAAGCTAAAAGATAATAATTTGCAATTTAACTTTTTTTAATGAATTAATAGTATTTTTATAATATTTAACCTATTTAAACTATTTAATAAAATTAATATTTTTAGGCTGAGAGTGTCTTGCAATAACACCCACACAGTTCCTCCTTGGGCCATTTATTTTATTTTATTTTATTTTCAATTTGGTTGGATGCGTAGGAGGCTGTGTTGTAAATGCTTTTCAAATCCGTAAAGACAGCCCAACAATGAACAACCTCTCCCTTTTATATTTATGGCCGACTACGGGCTGCTTAGCTGACGAATTAATTACAGCAAATATCCATTGATCACGTTTACAAAGAAGCCAATGCGTGTGGTGTGGGGATTGGATGGGTTAAACCTTGGAAGGACACAATTTTCTTCCTTGCTGCTAAAACAGAGTGGCATTCGTGTACGACGTATGATACGAGGAGCCCCTCGAGTCTCAATGCTGGAGCCGTTTTCTTCACTTTAAACAAGGAATAATTCTATGGAAGCATCTTGGTGGAATCAAACATCGAATTGAGTTAAATTGTGCAACATAACTTAGGCTAACCTCAACCCTGGTGCATCAAAATCTGGGGATTAATCCGTGTTAACTTGGTATGAGTAATATATAATGACCTGTAGATTTCCAATATTCATAATTGACATCCACAGTTGCTCCCGGCTTAGCTAGCAAGGAAGCATCGTTTTGTGTAATATTCACTGTGTCTACAATTAACATCCCGAGATTACTGCATTTTTAAACTAACTTCTAGTGTTTTGTGAATAGTAATCAGAACTTAATGTAATATTGTCTTGTATAAATAGTAAAGTGAACCCGTCTATCTTCCCTAGTTTCGAAAGAGGAAAAACAAAAAACATCTACCATTAACAGAACGTGCACCCAGAAAACTGAGGAATGTGAATGGATTTTTGAGATCAGCTCACACACCATTTTCTACTTTTCTTTTTCATTTTCGTTTTTAAAAGAGAAGCATATATATACTCAATTTAGAGCCAACGCCAAATTCAGTAATTCACCATGAATGTGATCTATCAATTGGGAAACCCAGAAATCTAAGATTAGAATTAGAGACCACTTTCGCTCGCTACCTGTTAAATTGGCTCCATAAAACTTTCCCGTAGCATTACGCAAAATTTCCATTAGAAAAAACCACAAAAATTTAAGGAAAAAAACAAGAACTCAAAGGCCGAGTAAAACAGAGGGAAAATACAAATACCGAGAGAAATAAAGAAAGAAACGAAAATTTGGCAGCAACATTCATGCGCAGCAGTGTCTCCAGCCACCCTAACTTGTCTCCACAACATCGACGACTCCACCAACCGACCTGTTACTGAAGCCCGAAAGCCGCGTACTGAATTGAATGGAGACGCCGGCGACGCTTCCCCTCGGATTCGGATCCACAGAATCTCCCTCTTCAGATGGTACAGCCACAGAACAAGAAGAAAAAGCAGAGCATGGAGACCAGAGCGACGGACTCGAACGCCGTGACGATCCCCCAGACCAACTCGTCCACAATGGAGAGGCCGAGCATGCCCGACCACCTTATGAACCTCCGCGGGGACCACCGCGGCGTGATGTACGATGCCACCATGTCCGGCCACCGCATCACCGACGATCGGGCCGAGAACTGCAAGTCCAGCCACCGGAATGCCGATGTCATAGGCACGCTGTTTGAAATCAAAGTTACTTTCTCTCTCTCTCTTCCTCTCGCGCTCTCTCTATTGCATTCTAGCGTCTCGTTTAAGGGATTCGGATATTTATTTGCTTATGTTAATCACCGTGAAATACACGTCAAAAAAAAAAATCACCGTGAGCTAAGCATACTTTAGTAATAATTAATTTTGTTTTTTTTAACATGTAGTAATAATTAATAATTAATTAGTGGTAAAATAGTAAAGATGGGTGATTAACTGATTATACAGCGTTCACATGTGCTGTTGACAGAGTGCACGCCTTCATTTTTTTTTCGGTCCTTTCAGAAGCAAAGTCTAGAGACTAGACAAAAAATTCGAAATGTAAGTCAAAGTCTACGAAATGCGGTGGGGTCCATTTCGATCAGCGGTGGAAAGAAATTTTGAAGTATCTAGTAGCTGCTGAGCATTAGCCTGGGAATTGTTATTGTATAGTCAGATTTACTCAAACTTTGTTTTTTTGGTTTCTGGTATTAATAAGATCTACTCAAACTTTGTGTACGCGAGTTTTGGAATCGCTTGACACATGAATGATGATATTGATAGATTAAGCCGTTAAGGCAGGAGGATCACTTGTGATATTCTTTGAATAATATTATCTTCTTTTAAAATATTTTTAAATATTTGTTTAATACTTAATAAAATAAATATTAAATAAAAAATGTTTAATATTTTATTAATACTTTATTTAATTATTAAAATAATTATTAAAAAATGAGTTAACAAGATATAGTTCATATTTAAATTAATTTATTTTATATTTAAAATAGTTTATATTTAAAATTTTATTACAAAAATTTTATTTTATTTTTAAATTAAACTAAACTAAATATGCTAATGAATAAAAAAATTTAATTTTTAAAAATTAAACTAAACCAAATGTGCTAACAAAATTATTCATTTTTCGATTGAGAATTCTTACAAATTTTTTCGGTTGCAACATGCCAGAGTGTTAATGGCCTATAACAAACATCCAACTTATTCAAGCTCCAACCAGCTGGCTATCAAATCAACATAATAGTAATACAAAAATATGCAGAACCTGACTTTTTTCTTTTTTTATTTGGGAGGGAAATTTTAAATTTTAAACAAGTTTTTTTTTTAATGAGATTGTTTGCAAGTTCATTTTCAACATGCTGGATTTTTTGAAAAATGTTGGTTAATAAATGCTTTTAAATCCCACCGACTCTGATTTCATGGATTGAATTTAGGTCCATGTCTCCTTAGACCTTACTCCTTACAAGTTACCAGCAATTATTCAAACCTTTTTAGAATATAATAGAAAGCCAATCAACTAATCATTAATTTCAATTGCTAATTGCACACTTGCACTTGAATTAGCAGTGGATTGAATATAAAAGTTTTCTAGGCAAAATACTATTACAGCTGACGCCTCATACCTTTCAATGAAATCAATGCCTACCAATTTGTCCAATTATTAGTAAGCTTCTGACTGTACATATTTGTTTAATGATGTATTTGGATAGACATTTATCTTATTTAAACATATTTTTATTTATTTTTTATCTTATTTGTAATGACATTTATATTATTTTTTAACATGATTATAGTATTAAAAATTTATTTGATCTGAAATAACTATGTCTTATTTTTAAATTGAGTGTGATTTTTTATCAAAAATAAATTACTTCATTTAAACTTATTTTTAATTAAAATTAAATTTATAAAATTAAATTTATCCAAAATTAAATTTACAAATTCTAATCTAAACATGTAATAAGTTTTTTCATGTTGATATGAAAGCTTTTCTCACAAAGATTGTCTCCAATGTCAGAATCTTATACAAACAAGTTGTTAATAAACATATACATAATTTTAAAAGATGATAACTGGTTTAAAAACTTTAAATTTAATAATTATTCATTATAAATTATTTTTTTTCTTGATATTGGTATTTTGGTATCTATATTCTACGTATGTGTACATATATATCAAAAAATATCTATTATGTATCTTATGGGATTTTTTTTCAATCCTTAATTGATTATCAATGTTAGTTTTCTTTCAAAATTTGATGAAATTACCTTAATATTCTCTTTAATTTTAAAAATTACACTTATCAACATTTATGTATTTTGATCAATTTTTATTTGTTTGTAATTGTAAATAGTAGTGTTTATGTGATCATATTAACCCACTAACTCGTCTTGAATCAACATACAAAATATGAGTTGAACTAGATGATTGGATTAGTTTTGATCAAACTCAACACAATCTCATCGATTTGATATTGCATTTTGGTTTTTTAAACGGATGAACCAAATTTGATCAAGTTACAAAATTTTATTAATGTAAAATGATGCAGTATTTATTATTTTTTAAAAATTTTGCTATAATAAAAGGATGTTGTATTTAGGAGCTTTTTTTAAATTAACCCCTCAACCCAATCATTCATATGATTGGTTTTGGTCAAACCCAATCCCATTAGTTTGGATATTAGATTTTAGTTTTTTGAATGGAACGAATCTAAACTAATTTGATCACATGCATTCTATATATATTTTAAATATTTTTAATATAAAATGATGTCACCTTGAGTTTTTTTACCATTATTTTTTGATAAAATTTAATATAAAGGACGTTATTTTGGTGATTTTTTTTTTTTAAAGTCATGCAATTATCCTATTGTAACCAACCCAACCGAAGCTGGTTTGGTGCAAGAAAATTTGTTTTGATGACCGGTGAACACCAACTCCAAAGATACCAACTCGAAATAAATCAAATCAAGCATGATCCGATTCAATTAGTTCAAATTTACGTACTAATATATTTTTTTTCGATTCAAACCAACTCCACCGTACAAACATTGATCCAAGGAGGCAAGAAGCACCACTCGCGTTGCGCCGGAGCCAACCTAAAGGCGGAACAAAAGGCCCGTGCAAGACACTCGCCTGTTAAACACTTTTCAACTACACTATTACGAAGCCCGCACTAGCAACAATCCCTCATCCTCTCTCCCTCGTTTCTTCAAACAGTTGCGGAGCATTGAAAGACTCATCGAGCAGAGGGTGGATTAACGATGTCTCTGCGACCCAGCTCTCGCACAAAGGCGAGGAAGAAGTCCTACAAGACGGGAGTGGACGCAGACGAGGCGAGGAGGAGAAGGGAGGACAACCTCGTCGAGATGAGGAAGAACAAGCGCGAGGACAATCTCCATAAGAAGAGAAGGGAGGGTCTTCTTCTTCAGGCTCAGCAATTGCTCGATGCTTCAAATAACGCCGCTTCCTTGCAGAACAGGTACGAATGTCCCCCAAACCGAGGGGAACCCTATTTCACTTCAATATCTCATTGCAATTTGAAAAAGCAAATGATCTGTTTGGTGGGAATTGTTTCCTTCTCTTTTCAATGAATTGGGAAATCTTAAAACAAGAAGTTGTATGAATTTGATTCTTAATTTTTCGCTATCTTGGTGTGCTATCAGCTTGAATTTAAACGAACCGATTTCATGTGATGTATAGTAATAGAAACACACAATCTACTTTAGAGCCGTAACATGCAATCTTCGGATGCTCGTTGGATATCAAAAGCCCATCATTGAGAATGGGAAAGTGGATATCGGGTTATGAGTTTTTTGCGTTGTTCTATGCCTAGAGAGGTAGACTAACTAAAGCTTTGGCATAGGAAGTAGGAACTGCAAATCTTAAAACTAAGCTTTTGGTGGTGACGCCGAGCAAGTGACTTAAGGAATTTACAGAAACATAAACAGAGGATAGTTTATTGAATACTAGATCTTTGTTAGCAGTGACCTATTCGCATAGGACAGCTAGGATTCCTCTTGTAGCTTTTGCCCAAACCATGGTTTGGAAGTCTCCAAAAACTAAACTAGACACACTATCAGTATTAGTAGGCTGGAATTTATGTTTTCTGAGGTTCCTTAAAGGTAAAAATATTGTGATGGAAGGGTGTTTTTTTTTTTTTGAGAGAGAAGAAAGAAAGATCACAGAGAAAGTAGATATCCTCCTAAGCAATGCACAAAAACAAACCATATAAAAGAGTAACAAACACATCAGTACAGTAAAGCTCTCCAATCCCTTGGTATATCTGTTGGGGTGGCTCCCTTGTAGAGACACCATGGCCCAAACTGGAATGCCAAAGAGAAGCTGGAAGAATGATCCTGTCCCATATCCAGTGTATTGGGTGAGAAGAATTTTTGAAGATACTAGCATTTTGTTCAAGCCAAATGCATTAAAGAGAAGCATAGGTAGCAGACCTTCGTAAAGCTTTTCCCTCCTTTGTTCACCAAAGCCCCTGAAGCTAGTCAAGAGGAATTGCTCTAAGTTGAGAGGACAACCAGGATTCATCAAAGACATTGAATAATCTACTTCAAATGAAAGTGGCTGCAGGACAGTGCAAAAAAAGAAACGGAGCAGCCATTTCAGAGTTAGTGCCACACATAACACATATGATATATCAGGTGACACTGTGATAGAGCTTTGTGTGGCCTTCAAATTTGCAGCATAACATTAAGTATTAATCTTATTGAGTGTTTTTGTCCTTATGGAAGTAGAGGTGGCAATTGGATCCATGAATCCATGACCCTTCCAATCCATTCACATATAAATCCAATCCAATCCATCCAATTATAATAATAGGTTTAATAGATTTGGATGAATTAGGTTAGTTTTAGTTAATGGATGGTTAATGAACCAACCAAAATATTTATTGGATCCAATGGATTTTTATATATAGTTTGAAGAATAGAATGTATTTGAACATAGGAGGAGTTTAGATGCATCTAGTTGAGGATGGATGGATTGGATATTCATCCATTAAAATAGGTAATGGAAGGATTGGATGGTTTTAACAATTTTTTAATGGATCCTAAATGGATTATTGGTTTATTTTCTGTCCATCCATTAATGATTTAACCCAAAATCCATCCAATCCATCCATTTGCCATCCCTATATGGAGGACACGATATTGGGAACTTTCTTTGGATGGTGATATATGGGGCATTTATTTCTGTACTAATCCCCAGACCTGTAAGTTTCAGAATGATGCTTAAGATGTGGTTTACTTTTGTTCTTTTGGGTTATTTAACAGTTGGAAGGTATTCCTCTGATGGTACAAGGAGTATATTCTGACGACCCTGCCACACAATTGGAAGCTACTGCTCAGTTTAGAAAGCTACATCAATTGGTATGAATGCAATTCTTGTATTTAATTTGCAATGCAATACCTGTCACCTATGCCGAGATTATATGATGCAATTACCTATGCCTAAATCATATGATACAATTCTCATTCTTATATATTATTCTTTTGGTGGGATATTCCCACTCAAATGTTTATGTTCATTGGCATGTCTGTTTAGAACGAAGCCCTCCAATTGATGAGGTCATCAAGGCAGGTGTTGTCCCTAGGTTTGTGGAGTTTTTGGGAAGGCATGATGTACCCCAATTGCAGGTATGAATTTTTCTTCCTGCCCTGTTCTCGTCATAAAGGTTTTGGGTTTTGACCTCACTGACACAATATTCTTCCATATGCAGTTTGAAGCTGCTTGGGCTCTGACCAATGTTGCCTCTGGAACATCTGAGCACACAAGAGTTGTCATTGAACATGGTGCTATACCCCTGTTTGTACAGCTTCTAAGCTCTAACCATGATGATGTTAGAGAACAGGTTGAATCTTCCTCCATCTTTTTGCCTAATTCCATTTTAAGCTTTGTAAAAGATGAATTGTCTGTGTTAGTGACTGATACCATATCAGTTGTTTATCAGAAGCCCTTATGCCTTTCTTTCAGGAACAATTTCTATTTTATCCTTTTCTGCTTGTCTGAAGCATTTTGCTGAAATGCTTAATTATTTGCTTCTTTATATTTTAATTATCATAGCATTCCTGCTTTCTCTTAATTATTTGCACCCCAAGTACCCATAGCTCCCCCCTCCGCCTTATTTTCTCACAATTTCAATTTCCTGTGTCTTGAACAGGCAGTATGGGCTTAATGTTGCTGGTGACTCCCCGAGTTGTAGGGATCTGATTCTTGATCATGGTGCTCTCTTGCCATTATTGTCTCAGTTGAATCAACTTTCAAAAATATCTATGTTGAGGAATGCTACATGGACTTTATGCAACTTCTGCTGTGGAAAGCCTCCAACACCTTTTGTACAGGTTGGGAAGATTTTCATAAATCTTGCTTGTGAAGCTGTGTAGATCTGTATAAATATAATTAATTTTGCATGTTAATTGTTTTCTACTTTTCCCCATCTCCTCCAAGCATCATATACTCTGATATACTATTGTGTTAGTAACAAATGGGCTTGCTCTCTGTCAGGTAAAGCCTGCCTTGCCTGTCCTTCGGCAGCTCATTTACTTGGCTGATGAAGAAGTTCTAACAGATGCATGCTGGGCTCTCTCTTACCTCTCAGATGGTCCAAATGAAAAAATTGAAGCTGTCATTGAAGCAGGAGTCTGCCCTCGACTTGTGGAGCTTCTGCTGTAAGTTCATCTGATCTTTACGGTTTACACTGTCCTCCGATTGCATTTATTTGATGCTATCTGAGTCTCACATTTGTATGTCTCTCTCTTTCTGGAAAACTCATGGGTCCATCCATGTTTCTTTATGCTATTGCTCTTTCTCTATTGTACCATTGTTTGCTGACTAAAATTTGTTTTGACAGGCATCCATCACCTACAGTTCTTATACCTGCTCTGCGGACTGTAGGAAATATTGTTACCGGTGATGATGCTCAGACTCAGGCAGAAACAATGATTTATCATTATCATCTAATTCTTATGAGAGTGCTTTTGCTATATCTTTTAAAGTAATGTGCTAGGATAGGTAGTACCTTACAATCTGTGCATGTATCTAGGAGCTAGTTAATTAGTCTTTTTTTTTTTTTTCTTATCGTTATTGTATTTTATTTATAGACAACAAAAGGCTGTAGAACATGTTGGTAAATCAGTCATGTAAAGACAATATAAATTTTTTGTCTCTTTGTCATTTTCAAAGAAGCCACCATGTTTTTCAGCTTGTAATTGACAACTATGTATTTACAGTTTGTAATTGACAACCAAGCACTCCCATGTCTTCACCAACTTCTACACAAAATCACAAAAAAAGCATCAAGAAAGAAGCTTGTTGGGCAATTTCAAATATCACAGCTGGGACTAGAGCTCAAGTACAGGTAAGGAGTATGGATCTCTTAATCTATCTTGCTGTGTGGCAAGTAAGGGAGATTTGAACTTTGAACTTTTTCATTTCTGTAGATTCCTCAAAACAATACTTTTTTTCCCATCCTTTATTGGTTGCATAATATTGGTCTGTTATCATTGGCTTCATGTTATTTATTTGGTTGAAGGTCATATTTGTTGGAATGTGCCCATTTTATTTACTAATTTATTCTTTTTCTGCAAGGGTTGGGTGCTGGAGAATGTATTGTCTGGCCTTTTAAATTATTTTGGATTAACCTTGTTTGACATGAAATTGTTAACAATGAAGTTAGCTAGTTACTGCAATAAAAAGTGAGCAATTTCTGATTCTCTCAACGTGTTGTTTTAGTTGACTATTTGAGATTCTGTTTTGGTCCTTAAATGTAGGAGGGGAACTTTTTCTTTGCAATAATTTGCTTGTGAGCTGTTTCTTACTTAGAAATACATGGAAAGTTGTTTGCTTGCAAGTTGCAACATAACTTGTTTGTTGGAAAATGTTGCCCTAGACTCCATTTCTTGAAGGAGTCTGGGTCCATCACGGCTCAGTGTGGGTGAAATATATGTGATTGTACAGTAAAGAGGCTTATGTGCTTCTCCTTTGAGTTTAAGATTTAAGGAGGTTGAATATGATAGGCATTCGTTTCTGAATTGCCTACTTGAGAGGTGGAGAGAAAATGAGGGTTTTTCTTAAATTTTATTTTATGTGATAAAATGTGATGGATCACGCAATTTCTGGAAATGTACTTATATAAAACTAGTTAAACCTTTTAAAAGCTTTTTTAGTGTACTCATCACAACTGTTATCGTTATGATTATTGCTACAGGCTGTCATTGAGGCCAATATTATTCTTCCTCTTGTCCATCTTCTTCAGCATGCAGAATTTGACATCAAGAAGGAAGCTGCATGGGCCATCTCAAATGCCACTTTCTGCAGGATCTCGTGAGCAGATTCAGTATGGCTTACTATTGCATTTGATTGACCTTTTATCATATTTTTTCCCATTATGATACTTATAGGTGTGAAGTTACATGGATGGCTTTTTATTTGGGGGGGGGGGGGGGGGGGGGGGGGGAAGAAAGAAAGAAAAAGCAACATAGATGGCTTGAAAAGAATGGATGCTGTGGGATCTACAGTTTGCTGGTCTAGGATAAATTTATAGTATTTCTGCGTCGTAGACAAAATTTAGCATTTGTGGTTGTCTTGATGAACTGTTTCTATATCGGATAATGTATCTACTTGTTGGCCTGTCTCTTGCCATGTCAAGCTAAAGCAATTATCTTCAGGCAAAGTTTAGTGTCTTGCTAGGGCATTGTTTAAGAAATAGTAAACGCACTTGTTTTCAGTAAAATTACTGTTTTCACAGCAAATTAAATGCAATTTTAAAAAACAGTGCACAACTAAATGAAAAAGACAACATTGAGTAATCAATATATATATATTTTAAATATTTAAATTTATAAAATCAATACATTAATCGCATGGTCAAGTGAGTCAATGCATTATTGATTCCTTTATGGCACAGGTTAGCACTATGGCACAGCACCTTTGATGATTGCACCATGCAACCCATGTCGCATACTTGCATTGCAGTTTCAATGTGGCACACTGCTGCACGCACAATATGCTCCTTTTTTTAGTTGCTTGTTGCATATGCAACATGGACCACATTGAATGTCAGCATAGAGGCCCAAGACTTAAGAAGGTAAGCTTTTTGAAATTTAGGTCTTTATTACATCACAGCCTTCCTTAAAACTAATTCTCAGCACTTCTATTAGAGTGTGAGTGACAAAGAATGAGGGCAATAACACCCTCCTCCTCTTCTATTATTGACGACAAGGAGACAGACTCAGAAAAAACCGTAGAGGAGGACTTTGAGGGTTAAGTAATGGTGATATTTGTTATGATGTTGCCCTTGGTGAAGAAGAGGATATCTTCAGATCTCTCTAAATGATACTTAGACTCCTAAACTTTTATAACTTGGATGTATTTATGCTTTAAGTGCTTGATGTTGCATTTATGCTTGATATATTTGGATATATCTTTTATAACTTATATATATATATATATATATATTATGTGGATATACATAAAAAAATTATAAGATTAGGAACAAATATTTCTTACAAAGTTGGAGTAGCACCTATGAGGGTAAGATGATGGAAACTCGCCTAAGGTGGTTTGGCCATGTGAGAAATATACCAATATAGGCCAAAATGGAAGATAACCCAATTAAAAGTGGTAGAGGAAGACTTAACGAAACATTAGGGGAAATCATTAAAAAAAATCTTGCTCTAAATGGTTTTACCGAACATCTGGTTTTTCATGGGATAAGGCTTGGTTGTTGGTTGGTGTGCTGCACGCCATGGCTCCAGGAGCCACTTTTAGCAATATTGTGTCATGAGTAACAGTGTTACAATGTGAAAAAGCTGATCTGAAGCAACCTGATGCTGCTTGCTGAAAGTGTCCAGTATAAAATTATTCTGTATCCATTAGTTAATGACAAAATGATAGTTGGGTAGTGGCTTATGACTTAAGGGACACCATAATGTAATAAATGTAAGCTAATACTCAACATCCCAATTCTTTTTACTACATTGCTGCAGGATGTGATTACTTTTGTTCCCTTTCTATGTTGCAATTTGTTGTGATGAAACCTATCACTTACATTTATGATGAATATTACTGTAGATTCCTGGTGAGTAAAGGTTGCATTAAGCCACTATGTGATCTCTTAACCTGTCCGGACCCAAGTGTGACAGTTTGCCTTGAGGGGCTAGAGAACATTTTAAAGGTGGGTGAAGCTGACAAAGAAATGGGCCTACATGGTGCAGTCAATATTTATGCTCAAATGGTTGATGAATGTGAAGGATTGGATAAGATTGAAAATTTGCAGACCCATGACAACAATGAGATTTATGAGATGGCTGTGAAGATTTTGGAGAGATGTTGGGCCGAGCATGAATTGGAGGATCAGAATCTCCCGAATGGTGGGGATGGCAGCCAGCAAGGTTTTTCTTTCGGTACCAACCAGCCCAACCTCCCCCCAGATGGTTTTAATTTTGGATAAATAAATAATTACATTTTTGATTACCTAGGTTTTCATATTTTTCCCTGCTTTAAGTCAGTTATACAGATTTATATGTTTACTCAGCTAAGGGTCAGGATTTTTTGTCTGGCACATAGGCGATAGTTATCTGGCATTTATTAAAACTGGACATGTTACAGCCATATTTCAGTTCGATTTATTTTTTCTATACTACAAAGAAAGAAAGATATATATATATATATATATATATATATATATATATATATATATCTATTGGACTCGAATCCCGTTCATTGAAAAAAAAAATTTGAACTGTATCGTGGTTGTCGATAATTTGTTTCATTTATGATGATTTTGGTTAAAAAGCTCGAATAATTTATGTCTGAAGAAATAAACATGAGGCATTTGAGAGGAAGGAAGAAGCTAACCGAAATTAAATAAAACTAAAAATTTTTGCAAAAGAGACTTTGAATCATTTTTGTCATTTACTTAGTATCAATTTTTCCATGTCATGTCTTAAAATCTCTGTTGTAACAGAAATCAAAATCGTATATGAAATCTTTGTATTAACTCTATAATTGTGGAAAATTAATGTAATAAAATTTATCATTGTTCAATTTGCTAGTGATGTTGATCACCCTCATTGCACCCAAAGAAAGGTAATGACAAAATATTTGAGTTTGATATGTGTTTGATGTGCAAGCTTATAACTGGTAGCATTTAAGATGTTTATATTTAGTGTACACGACTAGACGAGATAATTATAGGCATTTTGGATGTCTATTCGGTTAAGATTTCCATTACAAATGTGATATTCTTTTAAACTCATAAATATTTATTATTTTCCGCTAGTAAGATTAGGTTTGTAAAATGATTTAAAAAATCAAATTTTATACAAATATTTTTAATTAAAAAAATCATAATATTTTAAACATCACATAAGGATTAATCCTGTATTATAAATCACCTACATTAGCCCTCATTATTTTTCTTTGTTTTTAAAATTTTCAATTATATTTATCAACTTTACTCTTTTAGTAATATATAAATTATATAAATTGCTAAAAGTAAACAGTTCTGATCTTAATTTTGCGCTCGCGCAAGTCTCTAAATTATCCAACGGTTCATACTTCATAAACTCAACCGCACGAGAGCTCCGGTAGCGTTTCTCTGCAGTAACATAAATCCATGTCCCATGAATGATCGGTCTTATGATTTATGCGTTAATAGGGGGATACTCAACTCCATCTCCGAAAGAGCATAAACCCTTAAGCCATGTCCGACAACAAAGGCACAGACCAATATGGTGTCCTCCTTTACTACAAGTACGCTCAGATTCCTAACCTCGATGACCTCGTCACATTCTACCACTCCAACTGCTCCTCCCTCGCCCTTCTTGGTCGTGTTCGGCTTTCTTCCCATGGCGTCAATGTCACTGTACATCTCAGACCCCCTTGCTTCTACTTCTCTCTCCTTTCATTCTTGCCTGCAAAACCCTTAGATTACAATGATGCTTCCCCTGTCACATTTTTCTTCTAAATTTGTTATTTTTCTCCCTATTTGCGAACTGGGCTAAATTAATGTGCGACAATGTTGTTTTTAGATTAATTTCTGTTGGATTCTTTTGGAATTCTGAGAAATTGAAATGGGTTTGAATAGGTTGGCGGGAATTTGTCCTTTTTGGAGAAACACATTGAGGCCGTCAAGGCTAATAGCTTATTTGAAGGGACTGATTTCAAGCTTGCAACTTGTCATGAGCCCTTAAATGACAAGGTTGCGAATGAGTGTGGATTTACTTCTCTCTCAGTTCGGATTGTGAAGGTGATTCCGTTATTGTTTTCTTGTTTTTGATTTATTTATATTTCTGTACACAAACTCGTGCATTATTAATTTTCTTGTTTCCTGAAACGATGAATGTTACATGTTATCTGTAATTGCTGTTATAAGTTAGGATTTAGCGGACGTTTTGGCCCTATTAGCACTCTGGTGTAACTTTTCAGCTGAATGTGTAGCAAAAAAGTAGAAGGCTACGTTTCATTATTTCTTGTTAATGTTATCTTAGGGGAGGGTAAACAATGCTGAGAAAATCTCAGAAACGAGAGAGAGAGAGATTAAACATCAACGGTTAAGATGTTGAAGCCACTTAAGAAATGCTAATATATTAGCCATGGGTGTTTTTTCCTTGTAGCTGAATTGTCACTATCAGCATATATTGTTATATTACATTACATACATGGTTTTTTGGATTTTTACTAGCAATTATGAAGATATTTGTTTTGGTGTAACCATGTAATGTTATCAGCAGTCTGTTTTATTAGCTTTTATTTTTCTTCTGTAAATGCTACCCATATTTTTGTTTTGATTCCTCCCTCCTTTTTCAATTGATCGGACATTAGCTTGTGTATCTTGACTTATTAGTATCATGTTAACTAGTTTCTGCTCTTCTCAATGATATATTTCTGCCCTGCCCATAGGAACTGGTTACTCTTAGTTCTCATCCCCTATTAAAGTCACCAGAAATTTCAAATGCTGGAAGACATCTCTCTGCAGTTGAGTTCCATTCTTCCCTTCAAAATACTGGTAAGTTGCGATAACTTGCTAGCCTTGATGTATATCTTTTCAATTTGTTAGCTTAGTTCAATTTTTCACTTGTCCTTTTTGCTGTGTTTACATGTTTATTCCTCCCCTTTATTTTCACTATCTAGTGCATTTGGTTATATTTCGAGAACTTGGATTGAAATCTGAATATTCTTTTGTATAATCCTGGTTGTTTTGTAGACAAGGAGAGTCCGGAAAATAGCCCTGTTTTACTTGATGCAAGGAATCTGTATGAAACAAGAATTGGGAAATTCCATGCACCAAATGTTGAAACTTTAGATCCGCAAGTTAGGCAGTATAGTGATTTGTCCTCATGGATAGATGATAATGGTGAGCAGTTGAAAGGAAAAAAAATCTTCATGTAAGTTCTTCTATTAAAACTTAATAAAATTTTTGGGGGGTAATTCTTGGTTCCTAGTATCATTCTAATATGATCAAGTAAATATCTAAACAGTGATTTGAGGGTAGTATTTGTCATATAGTTATCATTTCTGTACTTGAGTAACTTATATTTACTTATGGTGTATAATTTCACTTGTTGGTTAATGACAGGTACTGCACTGGTGGAATCAGGTGTGAAATGGCATCAGCATATATTAGGTCAAAAGGTGCTGGGTTTGAGAATGTGTTTCAGGTGAACGCCTGAGTCTTTTTGCTCCTAGTCCTTCTCTCTGTTCACCCCATTTTTTTGAAAAAAAAAATGAAGAAATTTTGATTAATATGTCATGGATTTGCACTATGTTCATAAGCTGTTCATATCCATGTTACCTTAGAAAAGAGCCTGCTAAGTCATAAGGGCCCTGGTATCAGTGTACAATGAAGCATGATGACTGTGGAGTGAGGAAATCTGCCGGGAGCGTATCCTTCTATAAGAATTTGTTATGAAACATGAATACATGATAAAGGCCTCGTTTGGATGAGCTTATCAACAGCTTATTTGGGCTTATCTACTGCAATAAGCACTTATAAAGAATAAAGAATGTCTTAATATGACCAGTATTTCTTGTAATTTTGGATTAATTGCAGTTATTTGGTGGTATTCAACGGTATTTGGAGCAATTCTCAGATGGTGGTTTTTTCAAAGGAAAGAATTTTGTTTTTGATCACCGGTATGTTTTTTTAATTCTCACATTGCTTCTAGGCGAGAATTTGTATTAATTATAATCCTATCAGAATTGGAATATAGACATTACATCAAATTCTTTTTTTGTCATTACTTGTTAATATGAGTCCTAGTAGTAGTTTTTTATGGGAATGTTGAAACTCAAAAGACAAAGGCCTGCAATGGAATTATCTAAGCTCAAGGACCCTATTACCAAAACGGATTTTGTTTCCAGATTGAAGATATAGCTATTGTGTTATGATTCAGTTGTGGTTATTTAACTTGGTCCTTTATAGTAAATATTTTTCGAATAACTAGACTTTTGAACTAAATAACCTGTTAGGTCCTTCACAATAAATTGATTTTTGCTGGTCCTTGATTCTAATTCTCCCATGTTTTTATTATAAATGACTAGGTGACTAGACTAGTCCATATCTGAGTTTTATATATATATATATATATATATTTAATGATTTAGATGTTTTATTACCTTGTAAGCTTTATACCTAAATTTTCCTTTGCTTTTATTTTAAAGTAATTATTACTATAATAGCTATCATTGCTATTGTTATCAAGTCAATTTTCCTAACCTTTATTCCCCTCTCTTTTAAATGGCTCACAATTTCCAGGCTCTTTAATTAGTATGCTTATCTTAAAATAAATAAATTTGATTGAATAACTAGATCTAGAATTTATTTTTTTAGAAGTTTTAATTTCATGTATGAAATGAAAGGAAAATGTTACGATAAACAGAGCTTACTTTCCATAATTCCATGTATAGTACCTTCAAATTACAGCTTATGCTTTTAATTGGGAGAAGCTAGATAGACCATGTATCTGCATGATTTTATTGCTTTCACTAAGTTTTTTTTTTTTTTGGGGGGGGGGGATTGTTCATGTAACGTGCTGACAATTTCAATTCGATATCTTTCTTATTTTGTTTCACTTACTCTTGTCTTCTGGTAATAACATTGGGGACTTTCAATGCAATGATGGCTTTATTGTCTATATTCATGATTGAGATTATGCAGTAAAGAGTGGGTAATCTTGAAAGCTGATCAAAATAATTGGGGTAGCAATTGGATGAAATGAATCCTTATTTTAATTTCTTCTGTGGCTGTAGGATATCCGTTGGAAGTTCAGATGCAAACATTATTGGTACCTGCCTTATTTGTGGGTGTTCATTTGATGATTACTCTTCACGCTGCCGATGTACTTATTGCAGAATGCTTGTCTTGGTCTGTGATAATTGCCAGGTACGGTCTGATAACTTATAACTTATCTGTGCCAACATTTTTTTGTTTGCAAGTCTCTGTGAATTTTACCATTCTGAAAGAAGGGGGGTGGGGAGAGTAAAAGAAGATGGAGGATATCTTATGGGTTGTTATAGTTACAAGCTTGTGAAGCGCTCATGAGCTTCTAAATACGAGCTTGGTTCCAGTTATGTTTACTGAGTGAGCCTAACTTGATCATTGATTTTTGAGCTAGTTTACTTGTAACTGGTTCTAGATAATCCTAATGTCGCTCACTTTTGATCAAGAATTTAAGTTTGTTATTGGGAAAAGAGTTGGATCTTTCTCACACCAGGTTCATGAGCTGACTTGTAAGCCCCTGGCTATTACTGTGGCTGTTAGGCCTCAAAGTTGGGCTTGGCTTGAATCATGCTTGCATTTGAGTAACATTTATGCTCACCAAGCCTTGGCTTCTAAAACTTGGGTTAACTACACCCCTGAATTTGTACTCTAGAAAATTTATCCCTTCTCCATCATCTTTAATTTCTTGACTTAATTCTTTTTCTATATGTTTTCTGGATTTTTTTGTTCTGTCTGACTTGCTTCTAAAGTGTGTTATTGTGGTGCCCAAGACTGAAGCTGCACTGTATGTTTGTGAGCTATGCCAAAAACAAGGCAAGACTGTTAGGTCAAAGCAGTTAATTGAAATTGGTGAATCAAAAACACCATTGCCAGGTGTCAAGTTTCAGAATTTTTTCTTCAGATACTACATTCTTGCTTCAAATGCCTAGGGGAGATGGTAAGGTCCGTTATCCATATCACTCCAACCAATCTTGCTTTCACATGCATTTTTGTCAAATTTTAAGTTAACTGATAGTTAACCTAAATTTGTCGCGATGTACTGAAATTTTTTAATCACCTAAATCTGAAGAGTTGGCAATTTAAAAGGCCACCTATAATTTACCAAAAGGTTGCGATTTCTAACATCCTAACAAATGATGTATCAGATGTCAGGACCTCAAGAAAACTGAGAATCTTATGCTTGCATGGGTTTCGGCAGAATGCATCCAGTTTTAAGGGAAGAACAGCATCATTAGCCAAAAAAACTCAAGAAAATTGCTGAATTGGTGTTTATAGATGCACCTCATGAGTTACCATTCATTTATCAAACCCCCATGTCGATGCCCCATGTGAGTTGTGTATCATCTTCATTGCCACCAAGTCCTCCTCCACCTTTGGAGAATTGCAAGAAGAAGTTTGCATGGTTTGTGGCACCCAATTTTGATGGAAGTAGTGGTGTTGATTGGAAGGTAGCAGATGGCCCGTTTGATCCACTTCAATACCAGCAACAAATTGATGGATATGATATTTCACTATCACACTTGAAGACTGTGTTTTCCCAAGAAGACCCATTTGATGGAATCTTGGGATTTTCACAGGGAGCGGCAATGGCTGCCTTAATCTCTGCACAACAAGAGAAGCTAAAAGGTGAAATGGACTTTAAATTTGTTGTCTTGTGCTCAGGCTTTGCTCTCCATGTGAAGGAGATGGAATGTGGCTTTATCAAATGCCCTTCTCTTCATATTTTTGGTGATGACCATGGTAAAGACAGGCAGATAGCCAACAAAGCAAGCAAGGAACTTGCTTCTCTCTATGATGGTGGTTGTTCTGTGATCGTTGAACATGATTGTGGTCATATAATTCCTACTCGGTCCCCATATATTGATGAGATCAAGCATTTCCTTGAGCGTTTTCTGCAATAACTATCCCATATATGATCTGCGTTTTCTCTCTTGGCCGAAGCCTTTCTGAAAGTGCTGCAATATGCAAAGCATTCTGCAATGTTGTAATTCTTTTTCTTGAAACCGTGCTTAAAATTGAATTCCTTGAGAAACAGGGTACCTATACCAAGGTCAAGGATTTACTTCTTCCCCACAGTTTGGTTTTGCATTGGTCAGTTAAAATTGCCTTGCGTATTACCCCTGCATATGTTTTAGTTAGTTTCTCAAAAGAAATTAGGAAATACATGTCAGCTATTTAAGAGATATTACATCAAGAAATAAGCAAATTTTAATTGAAGGGTAAATTATATTGACATCACTGACCTCTCTTAATTTTGAAAATTACAATAAATATCAAAGGGTCACACTTCAACGGTTCAACCCCCATGAAGCTTTGTTCCGTTAGCATCTTTTTTTTTTTATTCTGTTCATATTATGTCTTTGTGGTCTTGAAGACCTTCACATGATATCTCTATTTTTTAAACAAATATATGTAGCTATTTTATCAAAATTGAGACAAACGTCTAGGGTTCGTCAAACTTGGTAACAAATGTAAGATGAGGACTCGATATTCCCATTGTTATCTATCTATTTTATGCATATTATATATGTTTTCACATTTTATCTTTCATGCAACCAATTGATGTAATAGTTCAGTTTATAAAAAAAAAAAAAAAACTCACAAATAGGACTTTAAAACGAGACAACACTTTTGGGGTCATGGATTTGGACTGAAACAAAAATAATCATGTTCATGAAGTCAAGTCTGACGCTTGATACCTCTTTCATTATGGAGTTTTTGTGTAAAATATTTTTATGTATTTTTTATTCTTCACATAAAGTTTATATGCTTATGTAATATACAATGAAGGAGAAATTAGGCTGTACAATTGGTTTCGCAAGTATGATTTTTTGATATTTAGAAATGCTAAACAACACTTAAGAGTAAATTACAGTAATTTTATCTGAAGTTTACTTAAATTACATTCATCCAACTCATTAATTTATTTCAAATAATAGTGGCATTTTTTTTATTATATAAATAATATCGTATATTTATTTTCAGGCGCATACATTTTCTCTATGTATTTTTTTTCACATGTAAACTCATTTCAAGCAAATTTTTATAATCTTACCTGTAAGTTGGATTGACCCGACCCGATCAAATGCTTGACCCGATCCAGTCCGTTTTGACGGGTTGCGAGGCTTCTGAATCTTAAACCCCAAAAACCTCTCGCCTCCGTTACAGAACCGAAGCTCCAAAATGCAGGGTGTTGTAAGAAAACTAACCAAGACAATTTCACAGAGACAGGTATGTCTTCCGAAAGCATCTTCTTCCTCCATCGCTTTCTCCTACGATCTACCTTGTACCTCGTACTCGGTATTTATTGTTTGTGTCCATTTCTCTTGATCCCAAATTAAATGTCTACTTAGTTTGTTCTGAATGATTGCTGCTGCGACCGTGTCCTCCAAAAAACGGCATTTTAGTTCTATTTCTTCAATTCAAGCAGCTTTCAACTGCTTGCGTTCTGTCTGTCAGTTCAATTGCTCTCTCTCTTTTGCAATTTATGCTTTCGCGGCGAAGATTTTTGGCATTCATATCACTGGACCTGAAATTGGTTTTTCTCGCCGCAAGCTACTTGATGATCTAATATTCTAATTTATTGTTATTTTTTTGTTTGTTTGCCTATCAAATTATAGGAAGAATTAGGTGATTCATTTGGTTTACTCTAACTACTTGGCATTTGCAAGTTTCGCTCGCAGGTTATAGGTTTTCGTTGGTATTGCTCTGAGAAGATTGTTGATATTGGACAACCAACCTCTGAATCTCATCCGCAGGTGCTATTCCATAGCATTTTCCCCCCTTTCTTTAAAATAAAATAAAAATAAATTCTGCCTAAGGTGGGACAAACACCCACATTTTGTTTTGCTGTCATACTTAGCACTATATGCTAAAATGAATTTACCTAGAAAACTTGCTTGTTAAGATTAATTAGCATTTTTTTATGTCATCTTGCAGCTACTAAAAGATGGGGAGATCACACCTGGTATACCTACTGAGGAATATATCTTAAGAAGGAAAAAGTTGTTGGAACTTCTCCCGGAGAAGAGTTTGGCGATCATTGCGACTGCCCCAGTAAAGATGATGACAGATGTTGTGCCTTACACATTTAGACAAGATGCTGATTATTTATATATAACAGGCTGCCAACAACCTGGTGGCATGGCAGTTTTAGGACATGACTGTGGTTTATGCATGTTCATGCCAGAAGCTAAGCCTTATGTGTGTCTGATATCTTTTACTTATAAATAGAACTCTCTTTTTTAGCTTCTACTCAAGCATGTTCTGCAATGCTTATCTAAATTAATATCTGATCATTCATCTGATTATCAATATGCCATCTTTTGAAATCTGGATAATATTTCAATTATTTATCATGTTAGATTTAACTATCCATAAATTTGGTCATCATGTGTGTCATTTTCCTCGTGGCTTCTTCTACAATTATAGGAAACTAACATAATTTTAAAACCATAAATTTGTCTAGGATGTGACTTGGCAAGGGCAAATAGCAGGAGTTGATGCAGCATTAGATACATTCAAGGCTGACAAGGCATATCCAATGAGAAAATTGCATGAGGTGAATCATAGCTGCTATCAAGTATTAAAAACATTTTCTTTTATAGGAGTTATCTAGCCATCAATTTGGCCTGTACACCTGAAATATTTCCATAGATAAGCCTGCTGGTGGCTGGCAGCCAATGTTGCCGCAGCTTTGCTGTCCCAAAAATGTATTTTTCATCCCCTTGGTCAAACAGTTACTTCTGTTTCTTTATCATGATGTTTTTATTTAACATTTTTAATTACTGATTCAGATTCTTCCAGATATGATAAAGGGATCCACAAAATTGTTCCACAATGTTCAGACTGCAACTCCAGCATATATGGAACTAGAGGCCTTCCAAAAGCTAGCTAACTGTAACAATGTAAGAGATCTATCTGTTTTTACCCATCAACTGCGCTGGATAAAGTCACCAGCAGAGCTCAAGCTGATGAAGGAATCTGCATCAATTGCTTGTCAGGTACTTTCAACTCAATTGCATGGCTAACTATTCTGTGTGAATTGTTATGAAATTACCTTTATCTGTTAATAAAAAAAAATGATTTATCATAATCCAACCTCCCTTGAGATTATGAAATCAATTATTGGAGTAGATACTATCAGATGAATAAAAATCCAGAACTCCCAGCGAGGCTGTTATATATATTGATAATTCTACCATTAGTTGGTCCTTGATGCAAAATGATAGACACTTGATAATTTGAATATTTTCTTGTCTTGATTAGGCCCTTTTGTTGACAATGCTGCATTCAAAGACGTACCCTTTTGAAGGTATGCTAGCTGCAAAGGTTGAATATGAATGCAAAATGAGAGGAGCCCAGCGAATGGCGTAAGCATTTTCTTATTGAATGATTTGACCTCTTAATAGCAATTTTTTTCATGTCTGAATATTTTTTTTATGGACAATTTAAGAACCTTCCACAAAACTAAAAGAGAAGTTGATTTATAGAAAGTAAATTTAAGTTTAGGCATCACTTGTGTCCGTAATTAATGATATACTTTTTCCTTTCTTTTTTTCCTCTGTATCAGATTCAATCCTGTGGTTGGTGGTGGGCCTAATGGGAGCGTTATACATTATTCTAGGAATGATCAGAAAGTAAATTCAATTACTAAATGCCATCTCCTAGTATTAGGAATTTCATTCTTTTTAATCTATATCATATGTTTTCCAGATTAAACATGGAGATCTGGTTTTGATGGATGTTGGATGTGAGTTACATGGTTATGTCAGTGATCTTACTCGTACCTGGCCACCTTGTGGTAGCTTTTCTTCTGCCCAGGTTAGCATGATTGAATTCCTTCGAGCAATTCTATGTATTGCAGGAGAGCTTAATAAAGGTTTATTTTCACTTCACCCTAGGCAATGCATTTATGAAGTTTGTTTATGCAACTATATTTCTTTGATTTTTTCCTCTCACCTGATAGGCTGATACCCAATTTGTTGATCAATAATGAAAATTCCATCTCAGCAAATAAAGGGAAGTGAGTGAAGACCTTTAACTTGATTGGTAGTTTTGGTATTTTAATTTGTTCAATCCTACACTCTACACTTAAAGACTTGAGGGAAGAAGCATTACCATTAGGCAAATGGCCTCTTGGTGAAGAGTGAGTTCCTTACTTATTGAGAGTGAGACGAAGCTTACCTCTAGTTGTTGTGATTGAGGATACATATACATGTTTGAAACTTCAATAAACAACTAGAAGGCTTTCCAATTTATACAGAGCTCCTTTATGAAAGGCAGAAAATGGCATACTGAATGGGTCATTATAGCCAAAAGGAAGATATTTGTAAATGCAAATATATTAAATTGGTAAGATATGTTCTGAATGGCTTGTGAATGCCCATGCTTGTGAATGCACATTTGCTCGTGCATGGGCATTCACAATTTGGGATGGATTCTCCCCCCTCCTCCTGGCCCCTTTCTTTAAGGGATCTAATGGGGCTAAAGCAGTAAAGGTTGCACCTACCTACCGTAGGGGATGGTAGTATGCATGGGATTATGACATATGAATGTTTCAAACTTACTCTTTGGTCTTTGCTCCTTATTCATGCCCAGTGAATTTTGAGATGAAAACTGCCCACTTAAGTCTTCCGCTCTTCTCTGCTTTTCTGATGAGTATCGCTTTTCATACCAATGTCATGGCTTCTTGTATATTTCAGGAAGAGCTTTATGAGCTTATATTGGAAACCAATAAGCATTGTGTTGAACTTTGTAAACCTGGTGCCAGTATTCGGCAAATACACAACCGTTCGGTATCTTCCTTTTCTTATTTTTTCTTCAGTTATTGGTCATTATCATAAACTGTGTTTTCTATTGCATTGCTCTTTTCTTTGCCAGTTCGTGAAGGGATTGAGGGGAAAACCTGGTTTTTATTTTGATTAAGTATCCCTATTTCTTGGCCATTCTCAATCTCAAAACTTTTCACAGATAATATACACAATTTCAATCTGAATAAATCATCTGCATATGAATAAGCAGTAATTGCTCAAGCAACTTATCAAAAGTATGAAAGAATTTAGGGAATATTTGACTATGTGTAGAATGTTAAAGTGAGATGGCTTGTACTAGAGTGTGAAGGGGGCCATCCCCTCCCCCCCTCCCCCCGGCCAAAATTTTCCAAAAACTATACTTTAACATGTAATTCTTAAAAAAAAAAATTACTTTAACTTGGCCCCCCAAACAAAGTGTTTACGCTCTTTGGTTCCGCTAGAAGAAATCCCCTAGCTCTGCCCATTGGCGATTAGGTAAAAAATACCATATCTTAGATTTTAGCTAATTATATCAGCATACGTTTGGTAATTATATAGAACGCACAACTGCATATTTTTAAAATGTTTGGTTAAACATCATTTGTTGTTGTTTCTATTCTGGTGTTTATGTGGGTACTAAATCATAACATTCTCTTAGTATCCATTTTCTATGGGCAACTCATTCATAAATACACTCAACACTGTCATTTAACTAATTTTATTTTGTGATTGGTTGGAGAGATATAAGAGGGAGAGCAGAGAGAATGTAATTATCTCTGGTTTCTGGCATAGGCTTGTAGAAGATGTCCAATAACTCAGCTGCATACTTTGGTTTGTATGTATCTGTTGCCTGAATGTAAATTCTATCTCAAGCTTTGAAGTGGAACTGAATCTATATTGTTTCTGGATTTGACAATTAGCTTATTTTGATATTCAAATTCTTTTCTTCTTCCAGTTCCATTAATGCCAACTTTTTTTTTCTTTCGATAATTTTTAGCACCAAGTTCACTATAATGGTAGGGTGATAGAACTGGATCAGAAATTAAGAGAATTATACTGAAAAAGAGCCTTTATCTCCTCTACTACTCAATTACCAGTGGGGTAATTGAACAGGGGGTGATGGTAGATACAATTAGCAGTAGAAGGGAAGAAAAAAACAGTAGAGAGCTACAGATATTCCGAGCAAATTCGAGGGTGCTCGGTTCCCTCCTCACAGGACTTCCTCTACTCACTTTCCTGCCTTCTTTCGTGCTGCATTGCTCCTTAAGTAATGCCCAGGCCCGAGTCACACTTCCCTCCTTTCTGTTAAGTTCACATTTCCCGCCTCTGCTTAGTTCACGTGGTGCATGGCTGGGCTGTTATGAGTGAGTTGCTGCTCACATTGGGCAGGGGCACGGGTTTGATTCCGTGCTCCTCCTATATCTCTTTCTCACATATACCTTCGGGGTCTTATCATAGAGGTACTGGCCGATATGCATGATGAACACTATCGCACAAGTATTTAATCTATCATGCTAGTTTTTTTCATAATCAGTAATAGCCATTAGAGTGTGCTAATGGCCTGAGTATCTCCATGATAGACCCATCTGTGTTTTTTGAGTGGCATCTTGCTTTTGCTTCACTTGAATGCTTTCTTGTTGTTTACTTAACTAGCTGCTTGAAATTTCTTTAGCTATATACTAGTGAAACTTGTAACATGGTCCGGTTGCATAGGTTGAAACGCTGCAGAAAGGACTCAAGGAGGTCGGAATTTTGAGACACGTCGGAAGCAGTTCCTACCATAAGCTGAACCCAACTTCTATAGGTATCTTTATGCTTGACAAACAACTTGGTTAATCTTTTTGCTGACAAAGCATGTAAGATATTTCCTTTAATCTTTTTGTTTATTTGAACCAATAAATATGGTGATAGCTAATACAGACTGGGTATGTATGTAATCACGTCTTATTGGTCCAGGTCACTATCTAGGAACGGATATTCATGATTGTTCGATGGTCAGCTTTGACTGTCCTCTGAAGCCAGGTGTTGTAAGTTTTTTCCCTGACTGAGCAACAGTTTCATTTTCTTCCATCCATTTTCTATAAATTTGATATCATTTCTACCACTGGCAGTTAAAATCACTTGTCTAGTATGGGTAGTAAAGACTATCTTTGCCTTAATCCTTGTATTGATGCAGTAGTTTCTGTTATATACAAAGATTAAGATTATAGAGAAATTGAATTAAGAGTAATTGTAATAATTATCAAACAAAAAATTGTTAGGCAAGGCGTTTCCAGGAAACTATCTCTAGGATAGTAATTCCCCAGTATACAATTCTGATGGGTGCAATTTCCATGAACCCTTCTGCATTGTGGGTTGATGTGGGTGAAGACTGCCACCAAGTTTTACCCCTCGTTGTAAAAGAAAAAGTAATAACCTCATTGGAGTTTTGGTTGCCTGCTTGTGTCGACTTATTCACAAATGCTTTAGCTCTGCGTATGGACATCATGTATTCCCATATTAGCTAACAGCCTCTTCTTCTCTCATTTTTGAGCAGGTGATAACTATTGAACCAGGAGTGTACATCCCTTCTTCTTTTGATGGTCCAGAGAGGTACTTATTGAGGTTGATTAAAGAATAACTTGTTTTAACTGAAATTGGATTATTACAAATTGATAATTTCTATTGTTGCTCCTGTTATGCAATTTTCCTAGTTCACTGCTTGTTTCCACAAAACATGCAAATTCATGGAATTTCCTTCCATTGACCAGCTTCAAGAATTTTAACTTCCACTTTTCCTTCCCAGAATCTGGTTGCGTATGCCAGTTTGCTAAAGCCTGAGTTGGAGTAGCCTGATTGCTACTAATTGCCAAGGATATTTTGCTATAATTTCTCGGCTTGGTCTTTATCTTGTTGCTTCTAATCTCCATATCTTCCATTTCATCTTTGGTTAATCTCAATCTCATATGATTTGTTTACCAGACGTTCCATGTGAGAATTTAAGTTTGTCTTTCCTCATGGCATTAAATGTTTCAGTTTCCTGTGCGATATAAGTAATAATCAATTGTGGAGGATGTGTAATGCAGGTATCGAGGCATTGGGATAAGGATTGAGGATGAGGTTCTCATCACAGAAACAGGTTACGAGGTAATTTCTTTAAATGTGTTGTAATGGAAACTAGTTTATCAATTTGTGACAGCTAGAGAATAGATGTGCATGCCATTAACAATAGAGTAAATTTTTTTAGGGAGAATTGCAAAACAAGAGTCTGATAGAAAGATTTATCATGAAAAAATAAATGACAATTCAAGTTTCAAGTAATTATCACATAATGTATTTGCTGAGTGGTTATTTGTTACTTCATGGTAAATATTTCATCCTTTTATTTTTTTAAACTAAGCATTTGAGGATATGAAACTGTTTGTGGCTGTTAAATTAAAAACAGGATAATATTTACTCAGCATCAGTTATACTTTTCAGTTTCATCTGGATTTTAGCTTTAAACATATTCATGATTCCTTAATCTAGAATATTTATCAACTAATAGGCCAATATAAATATATTAGTGTACAACCAAATTGCTTTTGTGAGTACCGAAATAAACCAGACAGTGACATTTGATAGGCATCATATATACTGCTGACTGTGAATCAGTAGTAACTAATATTGTGGCAACACAGGTCCTTACAGCTTCAATTCCAAAAGAAGTCAACCACATTGAGTCCTTGCTCAACAGCTACTGCCATGGAATGGGGGTGGATAGCCAAAATAATATGAGAGCTACGTCTAGTTGATGTTACCCATACGCATTCAAGAACCAGGATAATGAATCTTTTGAGAAGTGCATACAAAGGTCCTAATTCCAGGAGCGGCAGCTCGATTAATTATATAGTTTATTGCTGTTGTTTCCTTTGGCTTTCACTTGTTTATGGTGGACAATTGTCACTCGTTTCTGGCATGGTATTTAATTGCTGTAAATGATTGCTACCCAGAAATTTGCACTCACCCTATAAAAAAAAATGATGTTACTCAATGTCATCTCTTTCCCCAACACCATCTGGGTGACCCTATTCACCGTTTGAGTGCTCCTATTGAGAAGAACCATCTTATTTCACGGTTTGATCTGACAGGCAAAACTGTATCGAAAATTGTCACACTTAAAATTGAAGAACATATCAACTCAACCAGAGCAGAAACTGACTCGTGTGTCAGAAGGTTGAGTGAAGTACTACAAAAGGAAGGGAAAGTGATTGTTCTTATAATGTTTGAACCATAATTTTTCTGGGACAAGTATTGGAGACATGAATACAATATGACAATATCTTTTGTGTTACATATATATTGTCATAAAGTGACTCCTCTTGTTTATTTTTACATGTAAATTTACTTTTTATTTGGAGTCCAAAAGTGATATTCTAACATTATGGTGTGTTTTTTTTTTTTTAATCGTGATTGGAATTCATATCAAATAATGTGAGTCTAAATCGGTATTGTTTTATTATTAATCAAATTTAAAAAATTATTGAGAAGTTTGAAAGAGGAAATTTTTATTTTAAATCTAGTTATCTATAATTGTGAATAGTATCTTTTATTTTATAGTATAGTTTTTTCAAAGATGATTGATGATAAGTCAATTCGAGATCAATTGTCCACACCAGTTGGAATGTAATCTTTTATTCAAATTTTGTGGCATTTAATAGTATTTCTCTTTACAAACCCTGCGTGAGAAGAGATGATAAAGTCAGAAACACCACTCACATCGAACATTACAAAGCATAATAAACAAACAAATAAATAAATAAATCAGTTAGGTCATTTATTAACTTTCACATTTTAAAAATTGGATACATAATCATCAGGTACAGGCTATTGGTCTACAAAATAATTGGTTCATGTTCATATAGGGTACCAATATCTCCTAGGAAGATAGAGGAGTGAATTAGTAGTTGTAACTGTATCAATAAATAAAAGCACATATGAACAAAGGAATCAATTCCGCGCAATTCATGTTAGAAGCTTAATGATGGAGAACAGGTATGCTTAATGTGTAAGAAAAGAGCGATGAGAAAAAGAAAGGAGTTGCACATAAATCCCTGATTGATGGCTTGTACCTACAGAAATTGAATACTGAGTAATGCTATATTTTTTCAAACAAATCTTTTAATATTAATTTTTTATTTGTTTTTTAAGAAAACTAATAAAATTAATTATTTTTTTAACTTTATCCTTACTATTAATGAAAAAAGAGAGAGTTAGCAGAGTATATAATACTCTCTCTGTCCCAGTTTCTTTGTCAATTTAAGATTTTTATACAAAAATTTAACAAGACATAAATAATCTCATTTACAGAAAAAAAAAAGTGTACTTAACAAAATTATCCTTTTATTGAAATACTAAATATTATTATTTGCTCCACTAACTTTCTCTTTAATATCAATGATAAAATTTAAAAAAAAATTGAAACTTTCTTTATTTTTTAAAATGACAGATAAAATGAAATAATTTTTTTTCTAAAATAACAAATAAAAAGAAAGAGAGAGTAGTTTTTTGAATATTTAAATAAATAAGTCATTTAATCAAACATAATTATTTAAAAAAAAGACTATTCAATGACTTTTTTTAATTTTTATGTAATTATGGCACATGCTAAAAAAGAACAAAGAGAATAATAATAAAATATTAATTAAATAAAATAATTTTGTTAATAAATAAAAAAATTAAAATTATTAAATAAAATAAAAGTATTTAATATTTTAAAATTTAAAACACATTTAATATTTTATTTTAAAAAATTAAAATCATTTTATAATAGATAATAAATATTATTTTTATTCTTTAATTCATATTTTAAGAATGTATGTTGATAAAATTTTAAATAAAAATAATAAAGTATTTAATATTTTGTAAACATAAAATATATTTAATAATTTTTATTTGGTAATTAAAAAATTATTAAAGTAATTATTTAAAAAAATATAAAATTATTCATTGATTCTAATTTAAAAGCATAAATAAAGATTTGTTAGATGGATTTCAATTATTCTTTATGCCAACATATGTTACCAAAAAGTAAATAAATTTAATTCGGTTGGAAAATAGAGAAGGTGAGAAATTGCAAGATGATGTGTGGGGTGTAATGGCGAGCCAGGTAGCAGATGGCTGCCCAACCGTTCATAAGTATTGTGGCCACAAATAAATAGGTTACCTTCCCAACTGATCACTTTACACCTCAAACATTCTCATTGGCTTCTGTCTCCAACTCAACTCTTCCCCATTTATTATGCCATTTAATTTTCAACTGCATCATAAAGGTCAGAACAAAGAAGCATTTAAGAAAAACACACTGTAGTCATATTACCCTCTTGTCCCCTCAGTTTTTTTTTTCTTTGGGTGCAGCCGACTTTAAAGTTTGAAAAATCCAAATCAAAATAGTACTATTTATTAAGTCTTTAGTTTTTGGTTGTCACAGTAAGTCACTCTGTCCATTTCCATTTATTTTTATTTTATTTTCTTATGATTTTGCATATGTGATGTATGAATTGCGTGGCATTCTAACAATTTTCCTTAATTAAAAGCTACCACATTTATTATCTGATACATGTGTTTGGTAGAAAGCTTAAATGAACATAATTAACACACCAAAAAGAAAAAGTTGCATACAAGGTCACTCATAATTAATATATAATTTATGAAAAAATAAGAATAAAATCTAAAAAAATTAAATAATTTTTTTAATATTTTTAAATAATAGATATTTTTTTAAAAAAATTCTTCTATAACACATGAAAATAAATCGAGAGAATACGTATCATGAATCGCGTATTACCATTAAAGACACACATAATTTCCTTACCATCTGAATTGATAGTGATTTATATTACAATTTAATGGCGCATTTATGAACGACAGTGGCATTTGTTGGAAGTTTATGGGAGAAAGAAGGGCAATTTCATAGATTGAGAACTATATCAACCCCACCTCTCTCCCTCGAACCCTCACACTCGCATTGCTTGCCTTGAGATACTCTGAGAGAAGAAAAACATCACGAAAAGATGTCTCTAGTGACCGAGGAGATCAAAGCCAAGGCAGAGGTATACCATGGAGATGAGCTCTGCCAAGAGAAGTCGAAGCTGTTGCTGAAGGAAATAGGGCTACCCAATGGCCTTCTGCCTCTGAAAGACATGGAAGAGTGCGGGTACGAGAGGAGAGTGGGTTCGTGTGGCTGAAGCAGAAGAAGAGCTCGACCCACAAGTTTGAGAAGATTGGGAAGCTGGTGTCGTATGCCCCTGAGGTCACTGCGCACGTTGAGTTTGGCAAGATCAAGAAGCTCACTGGGTGAAGACCAAGGAGCTCCTGGTTTGGATCACGCTAAGTGATATCTATGTGGATGACCCACCCACTGGCAAGATCACCTTCAAGACGCCCGCGGGACTCTTCAGGACGTTCCCAGTATCAGCTTTTGAGATTGAGGAGGAAGTCAAGGACGTCAAGGACAACAAGGAATTTAAGGAAGCTACTGCTGCTGGAGCTGTGGAAGTAAAAGAGGTCTAATTCTCACTCTCAATTACTGAGCGGTGGCGGCGGCAGTGACGGCAGATATTAATAAGTTGTTGGTTATAGGTTTCTCTTGGCGAGAATTTATTGCATATCTGTGGAGTATAAATAAATGTATGTTTTAATATATATTTTTATTATTAATTTTAAATTGTTAACATAAAATTTATATAAATTTTATGTTTAAAAATTAATAGTAAAAATATTTCTTAAAACATATATTTGTTGTACTTCAAATAACATGCAAGAATTTCTCTCTTTTATCAGTGGTCATGGTTTACACTTCTTGTTCTAGAGCGGGCTATCAGATTAAAAACCTTCCTTGTAGTTGTTTGTAGTGCAGCTATAATAAGTAAGCAATAGCATCCTGTGATCCTCATGCTCTGGAATTAAGAAGAAATGAATTCCGACATCCAATATTCCTTTTAAAGATGCATGTTTAATGTTCACGGTTTACTGAAGATTGGTGTTGAAGCGAATCAATAGGATGCATTAAAGTTTAAATCTTTTCTATAATTTGAATGTTTTATTTAACGAGTACACTTTCATTTCACTTCGAGTTCATACTTGCAATGGATATAGATATCTTTAATAAAGGAAGCCAAGTTTGCTAATCATTAAAAAAAAAATTTGTCCACCAAGGAAAAAAAAGAAAAGTAAAAAAAAAAAAAAGAACATCTAATATATAGACATGCATTCGATTACCAAAGAAAAAATACGAAAAAGAAAAGTCAAAGATGGGAGTAATTTGGGGCTTTTTTTTATTATTGCTTGATTTTAGGACAGTAAATAGATGGATTAGATAGATTTTAAGTTGGATTATTAATAAATTAATAAAAATTAAATTAATAATTTATTTATAATTTATTAAAAAATTATTAAAATTATTTAATTCATCTATAATTTAATTTAATTAATAAATATTTAATTTATTTATTAATTTAATTTAATAAATGAGTATTTAATTTATTTATATCTAATTAAATATATTTAAATTTTTCACATGTCTAAATATATTTTATTCTTTAAATTATATATATGAATCTATTAAATTTAATAAATATATTAATTAATATATAATTATTTATTAATTAAAATTAATTCAATTCATCTAAATTCATTAAATTTACTATTATAAATTTGGTATTGGGGAGCAGCATTTACTTTTTCCGAATTTTAATTGAAATTAACGAGTGTTGATTTGTTTTTTGGGGTCTACTGTTGAATATTAATTATTAGCAAATACGAGAGAATATGGACTTCTGTGAAAGGAACCAATGGATACAGCGAAGAAGTGTGCTTTAAAGTTCTTTATTATATATTCTTATTATGTCGGTTACACAATGAGAAATACAATTTTCTTTTTTAACTCCTTTAACGGCAAAATTTAATCGCAAATGAAAATGTAAGTATAAGAATTAAACAGCGTGCTATCAATATAACTGGGTAAGAAAATGGCATATTATATTACTAAAATTGCAATACTGCTCATTTAAAATCTGCGTAGTTTGTTTATCATCTGCTTTGACTAAATGAAGAGGATCACTTTTTTTTCTTTGAAAAATTGAGCTCTGAATTATGTATGGAGGGCATTCATGATTCCAAAATTGCTACATTAAGTCATTAAGACAGTTTCTAACTACACATTTTTAAAATTATAAAAAAAGAATCTATAACTTTTATTTTTTAATATATAATATATAATATTTATTTAAACCCGGCCTTACTATCTAAAATTGTACCTCCAATGATTATCTTTGAACATGGAAAGGATATGTCATATGAAGTGCCGCAACCGTTTTAGCCAAAAGAAATAATGAAAATAATGAGTCACATAATAAACATGAACAGCATTTCAGAATTATGAAAATTTCTAATGTGCCGAGACATAAAAAGCAGGAAGGAGAGGTTGCCACACTTGAACACAAGTATGCAGCAGCAATTTAGAAACTATGTAATGAAAACGTCGTAAGATTTCGTATTTACATTCTTAAGTAGTAACGGGTATACTAATTTGAAAGTCATTTACAGACTCCATTCCTGATCTCAAGAACAACCTCTTAATGCCAAACTACATAATCCGGCACCGAAAATTGCCGTTAGCTCATCCGGCAAGATGCGTTCAAGTTTGATTCATATGAACTATCAAGTCTTTTAACATACGGCAGTTTCATAGTTTGTTAAATTTTATGCCACCAATAAATGCAAATTTTTCAAGACCACAAGTGAAATTTTGTTCTCATCATAGCAGTTAGTAGGAACCAATCCTTGGATTGAAAGTGTTTTTCCTCAATCTCTTGATAACTTCAATGCCTGAAAAAAGTTTAAACAGAAAGCATTGCAGGGTCAAGATCTTCCAAACAAGAAATATTTTGTATGCTCAAGGCTACATGATTTAGTAAATTTGACGGGCAAGGATACTTCCAAATTGCTCACTTTCATCCATTTTAGAACTATTCATTTCCTACCAAATTAGTGCTATCATTCATTGATGGTAGTGGTAGTATCAATCATCTTTATGAAGAAGACTAACATGTCAACATTAAATACTGATCAACACTGTTAACAACCTGTCATTAACAACATCAATGCTAGAAATCTAGTAATTGTGTCTGATTTGATTGATGTTATATATGACCTAACACTACTGTTGGAACCACGTCCACAAACGGTGCCAATCCAAACTTCTATTTTGACAGACTTGTTATTTTCAAATATTACGCATGGCTGGCTAGACAAAAAGTTTTTGCAATGTATAGAAGTTTCGGTTCCTCTCGTCCGGTTTCTTACATTTCTCCCCCTCATTTTCTATGGACACCCCTTATTTGAACCCATTACTTAGCCTCTATCATTCTCATAGAGGAGGATGCACACCTAAAGCCAAAAGCCATTAATTCTGATCAAATTTGGTGCAAGTTTGGGTGAACTACGCAAGAACACTTTAGGGAGTCCAAAATTCTGGACCACAAAAGCAAGTAGCCAAACATGCAAATCCAACCGGCCAAGTGTATTCATTGACTTAAGTCAATAACTAGTATATTGCCACGCGCTGCTGGTTCAGGATGAAACTTAGCAATAGTTGGAGTAATACAATAGATGTCCTTAGTAAAAAGAGAAGATTAAGTACCTTAAAAAAGAGAGAAAATTGAGTCTGAGTTTCATGATAATAATATATTAATAATACTTAAAAAAATTAAGGTTAAATTACGCATTTAGTCCTTATAGTTTCACTCAAAATTCAATTTAGTCTCTAAAATTCAAAATTGTCTAAAAAGATTCCTATAATTTTCAAACAATTCAAAACGATCCCTATAATTTTCAAATAATGCAAAAGCATCTCCATTTGGTTCCAATAGTTTCATTTAGAATAGGGAGCAAACCAAGCTAATGGGGACCATTTTGCATTGTTTGAAAACTATAGAAACCTTTTCAAACTGTTTTAAACTAAAAGGACTAAATTGAATTTGGAATGAAACTATAGAAGCCATGAATAATTTAATTAAAAATTAATTAAGAATGGTTGGAGATGAGAATTGAGAACTAAGATGTGACACGTGACAATTTAATGGAATGACATGGACTATGCTTTGGCATGCAACTTCCTATAAAGAGGGGAGTGAAATTTTTGGGAGGGAAATTACCACGTGGCATTGTTGGTAAAACATGTCTTTTATAATATATATATAGAAAGATTATCACAATGTTACTAAATGTACATCTTTTTCCAGGGAAGCCAGAAATTTAAAAAATATCTACCATGTACCTGCGTCCTACTTTGGCAGCTCTCAATGTATCATTATGATTCCCTAAGAGGCCACAAATTTCCAAATATCTACCCTCTGCCCTCTCTTCCAGCAGGGATGAATTCCAACATACTCCCCAAGATTTACAACAGGACTGAAGCCATTCCCAGCAACTAATTTTGACTATAAGTTGTTATGTGAATAAATATTAGTTTAAAAAAAAGCTTCAATGTGCAGACCAGAACACTCTAAAAGCGACCCTTTATCCCCCCCACCCCAAATTATTGGGCAAAACAAAAAAACAGTTATGAAAGTTTTAACAAGATGGGAAAAAAAATAATTTCTGGAAAAAGAAGAGAACCAAAAATAAAAAGAAAAAAGAATTGTTGCTGTGAACAAGCTGCAGTGGTGATGGTCCTCAAATAGAGTACATTTTATAGGCTTTTAGATACTTCGCACAGATGAATTAGCTAACATGCGTTGCAGACATACCTTAGAAGCCATGACCCATTTGCCCTCAATCCAGTCCTGATGTGGCCTTAACTGGGAGTGCTTAAACTCCATTTCTTCATTGCTGCTCCTGAAATAAACTATATACCTTGAGTTGCCAAGAACTTTAGAAATCACACCAACCCACCAACCATCATTGTACAGAGCATCAACTTCTTCGAGAAGATTATATTGATCAATAACACAAGTTTCTGGTGGATAAGGCCGTATGTGCAGGATATCAATCTCCTCTTTCAAAAGCTCGGAATCATCATCTGCCAGTAGGGTCTGGTACTCAACAAGGAACTTTTCCTTTCCTTTTGCTTGAACAATAGTGGCAGAAAACCAAGCTCCTTGGAAACCATCTTCGTCACTGCTAATCTCAACTAGTTTCCCCTTGCTAAACTTCTCCTCTGTCACAGTGTCAGTAGACTTCATATTTGGTGTCAACATTTTCTGCAATGCATTATGTTAGTTCTTAGAGCTAACAATATTATTTACAAGAACCTCGCGTATGCAGGGAGATCGTTCAGTCATTTTAAGGACAAATATCTCAATCTTACCAAACAATAAACTATAATCTCATGAACATTACTATATCTTAAGTGATGCAGAATGAATGGGACTTATTTAAGTTATTTTTAGGGATAATTAATTCATTTTTATTTTTGGCAATTTAGGGATTTCACCTTATTTTTAATAATTCATTTAATTTAGGATTTATTATTTGCTTAGGGTTTTGTCCACCCTTGGGTATTTTGCATATGATATCTATCAATTAATCAGTGAGTGTTTTTTGAATCCGAGGATTCTTGCCTTCTTGTTTGCTGGGTTCTTGGTTCTACATCACTACGATATGCAATTTAACCTAAAACCTCCCTAATGCAACAAATAAAGAGTAAATAGTCCTCATAATGTAACTGGAAGAGCTCCAAGCAACACTCAACGAGAGCCATGGCAACGATGATAGCAATATTTCAGATCAAAAGACACCGAAAAATATGTTCCGCAATTACAAATGCGATCCACAAATACTTACCTTAAGTCAGCCCCAAAAGAAAACCAAAACAAGTTGAGAAACGACAGCTAAAATCATATGTAAAGACTCGTACATTTACGAAGTCGATCCTATTCGCAGACATTAGCGAAAGGTAGAAAGAATGCACACCTGCTGTTCGAATGGCGGAACCCAATTCCCGTTGAGCCACTCGCGGTGGAGCCTGAGGTCCTCCTTGGAAAACTCAATCTGCTCCTTCGAGACCCTGAAAAACACGGCGAACCTGCCATTCCGAAAATCTTCGGTGATGACGCCTTCCCACCAGCCATCGTTGTGGAATGCGTCGACCTCTTCGCCGAACTTGAATTCCCGGTCGGTCTCGGAACGGGGGAGGGGTCGGAGCTGGTGAAGATGGAGGACTTCTCGTAAGGGCTTGGAAGAGTGGTCGTCGGCCATGAGGGTGTGGTACTCGACGAGGAATCTGTTGGAGGAGCAGCGGCGGACGATGGTGCCGGAAAACCAAGAGCCACGGAAGCCGTCGTCGTCGGAGCTGACCTCCACCGCAGAGCCCGGTCTGAATTGGGTTGAGGACAAGGACAATTCCATGGCTTTGGCTTTGGTTTTGGCTTTGGGCGCCATCCCTTATCAGTTCAGTTTAGGGTTTTTAGTTTTTACGCACAAATCAAAAACTACAACATAATAGCAGAGAGACTGACTTTGAGTGACTCTCTTGTAACTGTTTGGTGGGAGGAGGAGGCTCACTTCTAGGGGGCGGACGTGGGCGGGACGCTCATTTTCATCGCACGTGTGTGTATACATACACACACTTGAATAACTTTTTTAAAAAAAAATTGTATTGCAAATTTTATTAATCAATTAAAATCATGTGTGATGATTGTTCATACAAAATTTAAATTAAGTCAAAGATTTATAAGTATATAATTTAGTTGATATTTAGGTTAGTTTATTTTGTTTTTAAAATATCTTATAATTTAAATTTTATTAAGAGAGTTTTTAAAATAAAAAACAATTTTTTTTAAATATAAGCAATTACCAAATATGTACTTAGTGTATATTTGAACTAATTGTTTGATTGAAATGTTTTTTTTAGTGTAACTTAAGCAAAATCAAATATTCAATAGTAGTTAACATTTGTTTAAAATTTGAAAGTATATTACATGTTAAAATAATGTAATTTGATGAAGAATCAATTAGCTTTTATGTTCTTTGAAATTTTATGTGCTTAATATATGTCATAAGAACTATGAATCCAACAATTTAATGGATGAAATTCAATATTTAAAAAAGAATATTTAATTAAACAAGTATATCAAAATTTATGTTACATGTAAAGGTACGTATCAAGTAAAAATATTATTTTATTATGAAAAAAAATTTATTCTTAAATTGTATATGCATAATTAGGATTGAAATATAAAATCAACCTTTTTAAGTAATTATGTAAATTTTAAATAAATTATAATCTTAGTCATTTTGTTCATCTGACATTTCATAATAATCAATAGACCCAATACTACTATTTCATTATTTTGTAACTTTTTCTTTGTTTTATTTTAAATTCGCAAATAAAATATTTATGTTGAAGAACTTAAATTAAATAACTTTTAAAATATAACCAAAATTTTAAATTAAATAACCAAGATAATCCTTCTAAATAAATGTAGTATTGGGTCTATTGACTATTATAAGGTGGACAAATGTTGTCTAGCAGCATTATGATTTCATTTCAAGTAATTTTCTGTTATAAGGTTCGAAGGTAGATATTAATGTAGTAGTATAGAGTGTTGGGTTTGATAGGCCCGTGAGTCATAAATGATGGGAGGTGACAAAAAATAAAGTTGTACTTCACAAATTTTTTTTCCGATTCAAACTTTCGTACACTATTAATCGTTCACATTGATTAATAGTGTTGTTTGCGGCTTGTAAGTTATGACTATTTTTTGAAGGCAAACATAATCATTAAATTAAGCATAATCATTAAATTAAGCATTAAAAATTCAAACTTTGTCAATTAAACTTTAAAATGTTTAGAAAACTAAAAATCCTGCCAATTTCTTGGACAAATCTTTTTCTGTGGTCTGCGTTGGAAAGACCTGGAGGCATAATGACGTGGGGAACCAAGGTATTAAAAGATTGCCGTTTCCTGTTATGTTGCTGTCAGAGTTAGTTAAGTTGCTATCGATCCCTTATATTTTTTTAAAAACATTTTAAATAAGGTATCAAAAACATGTTTGCTACACAAGAACATATATCTAGTTATCTATATCTTATTATTGTATCAACAAGTATTCAGTGTAATGCTTAGTGAACTATGTTGAGGATCAAAGTTCAAATTATGAAGAAGATACTTGTTAAAAAAGTTTTCTAATCACAATAGTGTTGGAGAGATTAGTCTTATAGCAATGTATCTGATAATACTTTGGTCAAAGACCCCAACAAAAAAAAAAGCTATCTTATTATTTTATGTTGCTTTCCTGCATGGATTTACCATGCATGTTGCTTGATATGTTTGTGCTGGCACCACATACGTCCTTTATTCTCATAGACTTCAGATCTGACTAGATCAACTATTGCTCTTGACTCGGTTATTAATTGAAATTATTGTGCTTACAAGTGGATAAAAAATTACAACTTATGAGTTCTATTCCATTTCACTAGAGAAATTGCCACCAGAACCAAAACCAATCCCCAATTCGGTGACCATCACCTCTTTCTTCTTTCTTGATTGACATCAAATGTCATTTGATCATAAATATACAAATTAAGCTCACAAAACTATTGGTTGCCATATACATTTCAGAATGAATAAATAATGTAGATATACAAAAATCATTTGCCATTCTTCGTCTTCCTTTGATGTCTATGGCATTGTAGAACTCAGGACCTTGGCTAGTTGGCAGTGTAATATGGAATGTAACTTCCGTTCTGTTTGCTGTTGGGAAGATTCCTGATCCTCCTGTTTTGGTATCATTCCTTTCTCCTAATAAATTATTCTTTTATCGAAAATAAAAAGAACAGAACTTTCTCAAAAGATGACCTTTCATGCCCTTTTTCCAACTTCTTTTCTGTTGATTTCTAACCAAAACTGAGCAAATCTCTTTGCATGAAAAATGTCAAATTCCCTCATGCATGAATTCTTTCCTGTTTACTATCACCTAGTTGATTATGTGTTGGAAATACTAAAGCTAGAAGCATTTGGCAATAACAATATGGTCTTTTCAGCCTTTATTCAAGTCCCATCTTCTAGGTCATCTACAAAACAGTCTAAATCAGGTGCATATCCTACATCTTTCATATGCATAATCAGCAATTCCAGAACTTCACAAACCTGCTCATTCTGAGAAACAAATCTATCTCCAACAATAAAACTGTAAACCTGGTTTTTCAGTTCAATCCAGCTTCTCCCTGTCTCTTTCTTATTTTTAATACCTCTCATGAGCTTCCTCAACCTGGCAGAATCAGCCCACTTACCTTGAGCAGCATAAATATTTGACAACAGCACTAAAGTTCCTGCCCTATTTGGCTTCATATCCAAAACCCTCAAAGCTGCTAGTTTGCCCATACTTGGTTGTTTATGTGCTTTACAAGCCCCAAGAAGGGCCACCCAAATAGCCTCATTTGGCTTAAATGGCATATTCTCTATTAGTTGATAAGCTTCCTCTACCCTCCCAGCACGACCAAGCAAATCCACTACACATCCATATATATCTTGATCTGGTGTAACATTATAATAGCTTGTCATTAATTTAAAATATCTCATGCCTTCATCCACAAGTCCAGCATGGCTACAAGCGCTCAGAACTGCCATAAACACTATCTTATCTGGTTTAATACCTGATCTGACCATTTCATTGAACAATACAACAGCCTCTTTTCCATGCCCATGAGCCCCATATCCAATCATCATGGAAGTCCAAGAGACTAAATTTGTGCACGACATTTCACGAAATATTTTATGCGAATCAGTTATATTTCCACACTTGGCATACATATCAATAAGAGCATTGGATAATGCCAAATTGTTATCAAAGCCTCTACGAACAATTCCACCATGAAGCTGTTGCCCACAATACAGAACTGCCAGGTTAGCACATGCAGCTACTACACTAGTAAATGTGAAGCAATTTGGACTAAAACCTTCTGACACCATTCGTGAAAATATGCAGAGAGACTCTTTAGGATCCAATCTTTCAAATCCAGCAATCAAGGTATTCCACGTGATCACATCTTTCTGAGTCATTTCACAGAATAATTGCTCTACCTCAGATGCAGAACCACACCTGCAATACATGTCCAGTATGGAGTTCATGACAGGAAGATTGGATTCAAATCCATGATTAATCACTGCAGCATGTACCTGCTTGCCCAAAATTCCTGAGCCAATTGAGGCACAAGCTCTAACAGCAATTGAAAAGCTGAAGGGGCTCAGCTCTCCTTCCTCCTGTTCGTCAACAAGAAATTATAGAAACATTGTTATACTGATTTTGTCTCAGATCAATGATTTTTATTTATCTTTTCTTCTTGCTGCTATTAGCCCATTAATTAGTCAAAAGTCAACACTTGAGTAAAATGTACAAACAATACCACGCTTGAGTATAGAATTGTATTGGATACCCATGGATTTACGACAGGATCCAGTATTAAAAGCTTACCAGCAAACTCCCCGCCCAAAAAGAAAGAGGGAAAAAAAATGAAAGCTTACCAGCAACATTTGGCGGAAAACTCGTAGCCCTCCAAAGGCATCTCCTCTATGAGTATACCCAGTTATTAAAGTAGTCCATGAGACAGCATTCTTCGTTTTAATATCCTCAAAAACCATGCTTGCATTGTCCATGCTATTACAGCAAGTGGCATACATATCCATAAGCGCATTATCAACATATATGGATCCTTCCGTACCAATCTTGATCGCCAATCCATGAACTAATGTGCCGCATGAAAGAGCTTTCAAACCCTTACAGGCCTTCAAAACACCAGATATGGTAAAAGCGTTGGGCTCCATCCCATTTTTCACCATTTCACAAAACATAACCCATGCACGGTTATGCTGGTTGCAGGAATTGTACCCAGTAATCATGGCAGTCCATGCGACCACGTCTCTGTCGGACATTTCTTCGAACAGTGCGTATGCCTCTTCGATGGAGCCCTTCTGGAAATATGACTTGATAAGATCAGTAGCCAAACCGGACACACTCTTCCGGCAAAAGGGTGCCTTCAATTGGGTATCATCGATCTGAGCGCACCGAAGAGAGTTTTGGACCATGAATGGGATGGGTCTGAAATGATTTTTGGACAGTAACTTCCTAGTACCCTTCATCATCCTTGTTTCAAAAGCACCAAATGCTCACAGCATAGGACGTATGGTTTTATGTCGCGTGCGAGAAAACAATGAGCAAGATATGACATGGGGTTTTGGTCAGCAAGTTGCTCTGTTCGGGGTCAGAGTGAACTCTATCGATGTTGTTGCCAAATCTTTATTTCGATAGTTACCCAATGGTACTGGTGAGGGGTACGGCCAAATGATCAACGTGTGACATTGTCATTGGGGAGAAAAACTGAAGACTGAAGCACTAGTTTGAGGAAGAAGAGAAATTAACAGCTTCTTTGAACAGCAGTGAAGTGATCGATGTCTTCTACGTGTTTGTGCAAAGTTCAATGCCAATGTCAATGTGTTTGGTTGGATTTAAGATATGATAGATGTGTTCAGGCCTTGGTTGGAAAAATGGAGCTGTCCCGCAATTTCACAATCTGGTTGGTGTTTTTTCATGAGAAACTCGCTTCTGCTCCGAGAGTTGCTGTGTGGATTCGAAAACATTCGCACCAGAAGTCGCTTGGGAGGGTTTTTTTTTTTTTAACTTCACTTGGAGGATTTTATTTATTTATTCTTTTGGTTGGGAGGGTTTTATTTATTTATTCTTTTGGTAGTAATTAAATGCCTGAAAGTTTTAAGAAAAAAATTAGCCTTTACTTAGTGCTCTTATGTAACTTTTTTTGATAATTTTTTTTTAAAAATATCTTTTTAGTATATTAATGTGTTGGGATACATTTTAAAATTAAAAAAAAACTAAAGTACCCAAAAATATGTATATTTTGTGCTTTTTTTTAAAATTATATTTTGTACTTATAAAAAAGAATTTTTTATAAATAAAAACTGTTCAAATATAAAAAAATACTTTTTAAATATTGCATCTAAAAACATTAAAAAAAATTTATTTTTTATAAAAGATATTTTAAAAAATTTTATACAAAAAATACTTTTTAAAGAAATTTATTCAAATGAGTCCTTAGATTAACTCAATCTTTATGTTGAAATATCAGAAAAAATAAAGTGAGACTTAATAATTGCATTAAATATAAATATGAATAAATTTATATTAAAAAGATATATTGAGTGATTATTTAGTTCTTCAATAAAATTATCAGTATATTTTGATTTGCAAAATTATTTTTCTCTAAAATCAATTGAGCATCTATTGTTTTCTTGTTTATGCAGTCATTAAAACTTACATTTTCATAATAATAATAATAATAATTCAAAGACTTTAGAGCTAACAAATAAGTACAAAGTCTTCAGGAAACTTTGAATTGGAAAAATCAGGATGCTAACACATTTGTCTTTTAAATCAACCGGAGAATTCTTGAAACTTAACATGCACCCAAGCGTCATTAATTAACCTTTCAGCTGTTGGCTGTAAGAATTGACAAAGGATATCGACTTGTGTTTTTCCTAGTCATTGCAAGGCATGTTACAGATGCTGTTCTCTGTAAGCATACTTGAACATCCTGTGGCTATAAGAACAACCTTGACTGTAAGATTAACAATGTCTTCCTTTAATCTCATCATCAGTGATGAGGAGAAAGTAAAGTCGTGGACACAAAGAAGATAATTTAGGTAGGCCCGCGAACAAACCAAGTAAAAGAAATGCTCGAGAGGAGCATTATATGATGATAAAAATCAATACAAACATTTGTTAATTTACATACAGCAATGTGGAATTAATCTCATCATCGGTGATGAGGAGAAAGTAGAGTCGTGGACACAAAGAAGATAATTTAGGTAGGCCCGCGAAGAAACCAAGTAAAAAAAAATGCTCGAGAGGAGTATTATATAATGATAAAAATCAATACAAACATTTGTTAATTTACATACAGCAATGTGGAACATGCTGTTAATTTTCCAATTTAATTGTGCTGTGTCCTATCAAACTCATAATATACCCTAAACTAGTGACTGTACAGTAGGTATTCTGCCTCCACAAATAAAGCAGAGCCTCATCACAATTCACACAAGAATCTGCGACTTGGCAGCCACCCGGGAACATTTTTTCCTGCCACTCTTGTTAAGTGCACAAACACATATCTCAAGAAGCTCATAATCTTCCTCCCAGAATAACAGGGATGCCACTTCCGGATTGTTCAAAAGCATCTTGGATGTAAGGAACCCACCTATTGTCCATGTTTGATAAAGCCGGGCTCGTTTTCCGATAAATTTTCCAGTACGGGTGTCATAGTATTCAGGCCAAGAATCAAGTGGCAACCTTTTCTCAGCCAAAGCAACTGCTTTCTGGGCTAGTTCAACTCTCCCCATTTTCATGCATGCCAGGGTGAACTGAAGATGATGAATAAGGAAATACATCAGAAATTGAAGCAACAATTCACGACTTGATATGCAAGGCTTCACAAACACAATTAGTGAAAAAAAAAAAACCTAACATGTTTAATTGTGAAGACATTATCTCACAATTGACAACCCAAGAAAATAATCTCTCCCGTTCCTTTTTTTTCCTCTTTCCTATATTATCTTTTTTAGCAAATGTCAAACATTTTTCACGATAATACACCTAGGCTCAAACAGTGAATAAATATAACATTTCAACAAATGAACTTGCTTATGACACCATCCAATGGGAGACATCCATAATGTGGCCTGGTTAGTGCCACTCCCATGCATCCTAGACCCAACCAACTGAGCCATGGAAATTAGCAGTTCAATAATTGAGGCACTAAGACACACGTCAAAATGGACAACCAACATATTCTGAAATTTCCTCAAAACACATTGCAATCGGGAAAAATTTACCTGCCACAGAAGAGTTGGCCAAGATCCACCGTTGTGATATGACCAAGGGCTGCACAAGTTAAGCATGTTATTTCAGTTAAGAAGTGAACCATAGAAGCAATTCTGTCTACAAAGAAAATATAAATACATCAAAGTACTTGCAGATATGCAAACAACAGAAAGGAAAATTACAGAAATAACTTACGTATTCTTTGGGTCACTGCCAGTAATTATGCGCCACTCTTCATTATCCAAGGCAGGATAACATATCTTAAGAGGCATATGCCCCACAAGATCATCCCATTTTGCTTCTATCAGATTTAAAGTAGCCTCATTCTGTTTTTGGGTACCCAAAGATGAAACAATAGACCAAAGATTTCCAAGCATGAAAAACCTGAAATCCATGTGAGCTGGCTGCAGATTCCCAATCAGATATCCACCTTCCTCTGGAATCCAATCCATTAGCCACTGAGGAATTTGTTCTGGATAGATGTTGAACTTGTTTGTGGCATCCATGGAGTACTCTTCTGTTTTATACCTGTATATCTCATTCACCTTTTTCATATCCACCCAATAATATTCTCTAATATGGAATGACAGTGCACTGAGTCTGTTGTTAATGGCTCTAATCAGATTGTTGGTTCCTTCATTTACAGCAAGCATCTCACGGGAGCAGCGAAGAGCTGAGTAAAATAATGCCTGTAAAGTAAAACTTACATTATATTTGTTAAACCAAATGGAGAGATCAGAGATAACAAGTGAAACAATAGAGGTAGAATTCAGAAGCCACATCACCTACATCCTGAGTTTCATCTCATGTTTAGCAAAGATATATTAATGTCACTTGTAGCATATACATGAAAAGGAGATGTAGTATATATCCATAGAGTAGGGCAATTGCAACTGATTAAAATAGAGCATCATTCAATTTTAAGTAAAACAGATCACAGAAACAGCATTATTTCCTAATCCTTATAGCACCTAATACAAAACACAGAAGAATGAAAACATAACTTAGTTACACTCACTTGTATCTCAAGGGGGTGACCATGAGTACCCATTCGCCTGTCTATCATGCAAGACCCATCGGTGACTAACAGAGAAGGAAACATATCAAAACCATCAGTTAGACACAAGTTAAGGATCATTTTCAAGCCTGTTTGAACATCCACCCTTTCTTGTAAGCTGTAGTCATCAGTGAGCCTCCCATAAGCCCGCAACAGGATGATCCACCACAATCCTATCAAAGAAACAAACATAGAAACAACAGCGGAAAGTCATTTTGTAATTTATTCAAATAATATTTTTAGAGTGCCCATTGTTTACAATGCACAAGCAGTTTTAGAAAACAACATTCTTTTTTAGGCATGTTATAAAAAAAACTGCGAAATACTAACCTGAATCTACAGGTGCAACACGACCAATAGCTGATTCCCCAAAATCAGGATCTAAAACTTCTTCATACGTTTCTCCAAGAGGCACAGTTCTAACTTTGAAACTAGCAGGCATCAAGCCCTGCCCTGGACTGTAGCAGTCTACTGTTTTCTCCCAACTCTGTTACAATTATGAGGGATAAAAAGTATACTATTAAACATCAATATAAAACAAAGTTTGAAGGGCATGTAATTTTTTGTAATCATAAATACACCTTTTTTTGGGATAAATTAAAATACAGACAAAATAGTGAATAGATAATTGTTTCATATTTATGCATTGTAATTTAGCATTTAATTCTCGGTTTTACCAAGAATCATCAGCATCTACTGCAATGGTTACGTACTTAACTCTTCATTACACAGCAGGGATATATGTTACGGATAAACATCAGAAGAACAGAGATTACATTGATGGCCAGCCAGATATTTACAGGTTAGGAAGCATAAAATCCATGGTGAAGAGGAAAGCACAGGATTGAATTAGTACGTGACTCTAAAAGGGTAAGTTACCTGCAATTGCAAGGTGTGAAGAAGAAAGTTCTTGACAATCTCTTTTTCTCCCCGGAGCAAGAAAGTAAGAGCTGCGGGGATAAAATCCCGAATAAAGACCTGGTCATAATTCAGGGGTTGCTTGTCACCAGGATCATTTGCTGCCACCGCCCCCACAGGGCTGCCACAATACCTTACAATCGCGCCCTGCAATAACTTCCATGCTTCTTTTTCCACATCTGTGTCCTCAACTCTGGTCTTGGGCGGAGTCACATCCTTGGATACATTCAGACCACCTGAAATCTCTATACTAACATCTTCGCCACCGACTTCTAACCCAGAGTCTTCCAGGCCTACAACATTCTTATCTTTATCAACTCTTTCCACCACTAATGGCTTCACATTTATGCCACCCTGTATGTAAATCCTCTCAAAATTATTGTCCTTGACACGAGTCTCAACGGAGGTTGAGAAATCGCGAACCTTGAAGGCAACTCTAGCAATGGCGGAGACATCCCCATTTGTTGTGCTTAAACTAAAGGAACTTGAGACTGCCCTCGACAGGCCAAAATTCGAAGAGGGTAAGCCAAAAACTTTCTGGGCACCATCCATTGTGCATCGAAACCCCAATATTCGAAAAGGGTAGTGACTGCTATGGTCAAGATTGAGACGGAATTTCAGCGTATTGTTAGCCATAGTAAAAGTATGGTGACATTTTGGAGGTGGGAACCCAAAAAGCAACGAATTTCTGCAACCAATGAGAATCCTAGAGGAGGGTTTCATAGCGCAATTGCGAATAAGGCGAATCGTGTTCATGGCTAAAAAACAAAAAAAAGTATCGCGAATCGCAATCAAGGATTGCCAACAAAAAAGAAATCTGCGCAGACGGTTAATATATAGTACACAGCTATTGGGAATTCGAATGAATAAGTTAGTATAGGCTTATGAATTGTTGTAAGAGAATCGAAGATGACGGTTCTGTCCGTGCAATAAGGGCAAGCAGAGACCTTAGGGATGTTGCAGCTAAAAACGGTATCTGAAATCTTGGAAAAGAAAGAATTGTCGATAGTCACGTGGACAGGAGGTGCCCTTTTATACACAAGTGCTGCTTTGGTGCCTGCAGAGAAGAGAAAATAAAAATACTGTCTTGGGAATCAAGATTATAAAATTCTTCACCACAGAATCCCCGTTCAGATTTCTTCTTCTTCTTCTTCTTTTTTTCACTTTTTCACAAACAATTTACCTCAGAAATCTAAGGTAGATTGTCCAGATGTCAAATGTGGATCTATTTTAGTAGCTAAGAAAAAGCAGTGTTAATTTCCAAACAAAAAAAATTTAATTGGGTTGCTTCAAACTAAGAAAAGGAACAGGCAGGGTTAATGGATTCAGAGAGTATTGAGAGACATGTAATTATGTGTTTGAATTCGTTTAATTTTTATATAAAAATAATTTTTAATAAAAAAATTCTCTCAGAACATACTCAATTTTGATTAATTTTAAAAAATAATTTTTTTTAAAACTCTGTCAATAAAATAATACTTTTTTTATTTATTTTTATCTATTATATAAAAAAAATTTATCTAAAATATCTATCATTTGATATAAAAAAAATTAGTGAAATAAATAAAATAACAAAAATATGAATAAAATAAAAAATAATTTAATCATATTAAATTGTATTTTTTAATTGATATTATTTAATAATTTTTTTAATCTTTATACAAAAATTTTAAATAATAGATAAAAATAAATAAATAATTATTTTAAACATAAAATAAATTAATACAAACTCACACTTATTATTTTGCTAAAGAGTAATATTATTTTTTAAAATATTTTCTTAATATTTTATAAAATAAATATTAAATAAAAAATAAAAATTTAATAATTTAAAAATATAAAAACATTTAATATTTACTTCATCGACCGCTGCATACTGTTGTCCTGTGAGTTTCAATAAATTTTGGATTTTGTACTTTGTAACTCTCAACAAATATCTTTATTCTGTAATCAGTGATAAGTTATCCATTTGCTATAATATATTTGGAAATTTCCGTTAAGGGCTTGTAATTACTTCGGGTAAGTGAGGAGAATTTTTGCTTTTTTTGGTGGGAATTTTTGGACTTAAAAGGCGATTATTGAACAACTGCGTAAAAAAAATTATAAATTTTGAGTCAATAAAAAATAATTTGATTAAATTGGGTTTAATCATTTTTACAATTCAAAACGATTAATATAAAATGTGAATGAAAAAATTATTGGTATACATTATATGACTCTTTTAATAAAGACATTGAAGATGCTAGAAAAATAATTTTTTATAAATAAAAAAATAAATAATATGCGTAATTATTAAATTTAACAATATAAAGATGATTTTTCTTCATTTTCAATAATATTATAATATATATATATATATATATAAAAGCAATCCGCGTGAAAGTTAGAAATAGATAGAAAATTTTTTAAATAAGTATTATGTATTTTAAATATTTTATTTAACAATAAATATATATTATTAATTTTTTTAAAAATAATATATATTCATAATATAATTTATTAAATTATATATAAATTATTAAATAAAATATTTAAAATACACAATATGTATTTAAGAATTTATGAGTATAAAAATCTGACAGGTCAACAAAGAGAGCGGCCTATCCATCTAAAGTCTGAACTCAAAACCTGCCATTGGAAACCTCATGTTCCGTTCACCAGTAGCGTTCAACTGCGTGGCCTAAAGTGGCACCCAGATCGCACTTTTGTGATTAGCTCATATCTTGTTCGTTCCAATATTTTTTTTTTTGTTTTTTATATAAATAAGTGATTTAATTTAATGTGATTCCTCTCCAAATTTGTCTCTTGAATGTTTCCTGCTGCCACGTTGGAAAAATTGCAAGAAAAATCGAGTGCCTATCATATTTAGCTCTTTATAGCAAATGGACAAAATGACCACTACAGGCTACGGTGGCCACTTCAAACAAATAGCATATGCTATATGACTAGGAATGCATATAGGTATGGTCCAAATGATATTAATGGAGAGGATCAAATTCAACTAGTCGTCCCATTCTTCTGTTTTGTCTTTTACATTTTTAATTTTTTATCTTCCTCCACACGCAAAAGTGCCAAAGTGGCAATTGTTAAATTTAGCCGAGTCCCATTCTTCTGTTTTGTCTTTTTTTAATTTTTTATCTTCCTCTACACGCAAAAGTGCCAAAGTGGCAATTGTTAAATTTAGCCGAATATATAAACAGTATATATTTATATCAAAATTTAAAATAATAAATCAAATATTAAAGAGTTATATATTTTTAGATATTTTAAAAGAACTAATAAATTTTTAAGAGTTTATAAAATAGATGAATAAATACGTAATTCTCTTCAATAGGACAACGAAACAGATGAGGATAAGAGTAAAGAAGAGATTCAACTTTTATAAAATAATTAGTAATTTTAATTTTTATCAATCATAAGCTTTAAGTTATCAAGTTTTACATATAATCAGTACACTTATACATCAAACATAAAATTTAATAAATTAATAATTTTTTAATCTATAAAATTACATTATAGAATATAAGCTCTTAAGATTGTTAAGTTACTATTTAATTAATTTTTAATAAATAATAAAATACATAATTAAAGACAACCTAAATCCAAAAAAATTCTAACAACAATTGGATGAGTCATATGTTTATATCCTCCTCTATACCTCACTGTAAATTTCGATTTGCACTTGGCATCGACAAGTGTTGATTTCCAAGTTTATTTTATTGCAGGAATCAGAGATGGACTTTTGCTTCTTGAGGTACTTACAAATTCAGGTCCGGAGTTCTAAAACGCATTAGATCCAAATTAAACTTCACCAAATTTGACATATAATATTTACAAAAGAATTATATTTCAAGAATTTATTAAAAGTCAATATTTTTATGAAAAAAACAAATTCGTTAGTCGTGCAGGTCCTCAAATAATTCAGTACAAGTCAATCTTCCCAAAAAAAAAAACAAAATTGAAAAATACTTCATCTCATATAACCACGAGATTCTGTCAGATAACCAGGATAAGGTTCAATATAAAAATAACTTGAAACCAGAAGAAACATTATCAACTTGCTTTACAAATGAAACCAACCAATGTTATTTCAGGCAAAAAAATTTCATCTCCAAAATCATCACAAGTCTCAGATGACTTGATGGTAACTACGAAATTATGACCTGACTTCAAATTCACCTGCACGAGTAAGAGCTCGAAAACCCTTGTAAAAACGGTATGGTACACTCTTGAGATCCAGTTTATCTATTTGCACACCAGAGAGGGCGACACCCATTATCCTGAAACCCACTTGAAGTGTGGGAAAGACATGAAGGCGCTCCAATCCAGTTTCAAGCACAAATGTTCCAGACATCGAAGGTGCTTTATTCTTCGGGATCCGACCAATGGACCAAGTGCATGTCTGATAAAACAACATATAAAGAAAGAATCAAATTGCATTACAAACATAGAGCAAAGAAGTTTATCTCTGATGTTTTTAACTTCTTCCTGGTTTTTATAGTAGACAATCTATAAGCAGAAACACTGCTGCTTACTAGAAGCATGATAGTCTCGTGCAAATTTTGTACCTTGTCAGCAAGGATGTTTACTGTTCCATGATTTGAAGTCAGATCAGCTGATAAGATGCAAGGAGGAAGCTGAAACTGAATAGTAACTGAGTCAATTGTCTTTCCAGGATCATTTCTTATTCCAACCAATACACTAACACGGCATGTCCCACCATCTGAAGTTAACTGTGGCTTTACATATATTGGGGTGCTCTTCAATTTTCTAACTCTGAAAAGTGAAGTGCTCAAATTTTTTAGAGAAAAAGGCAAATTGGGAATACAATGGAATGTAAAAAGAAAAAGTTCAACATTCACGATTTTATCTTTATCCAAAATGACTTCTCACATGCAGGTTTTTGGTTCACAGTAATTAAATCACAACCAAAAGAAACTAAGTTCCAGTAGCTAGTCTCAAATCCTGATTTAGAGTCTTAGACATCAACAAATAGCTGGACACTGTACCTGTAACTCGCAAGCTTAAATTGTCCATCAGGGGGCACAAATGAAAGAATTTGATGGGACTCCCAAGGCCGAAATCGAACACAGGGATGGAACCTCACATCATCCAGGATGGAAGGATTTGCAAATGAGAGAGTTAAATCAGGAAGACCTGACATATGGGAATTTACTTGAACTTCACCATAGATCTCACATTTCACCAGAACTCCATCCCTGAATGAATAAAACATTTTAGCTCTAACTAAAAAAGAAGTTGAATGAAATTACCCATAAGATACAAACTACCAAAGAGGAGTCTCAAGATGATCTTTACAAGTTCAAACTTCCAAGAGTCAGTATCTGTAATATCCCTTCACCAAGCTTGCAAAATAAAATGTCAAATCTCACATGCTTAGGAGGGAAAATGGAAAACGAAAGAAGAATAAAACAAAAAAATTCAAAGATCACTGTTTCTTCAACTCTTCTATTTTTTTTAGCAATGTAGTCACATTAATTGCCAAAAAGATGATATTATATAAAAAAACTTTCGCTGTCAATTTGAGTTGTCCACCCTCTGATTGTTGCATCGTTCAGTAAAGTGAAGCTTCCTGCTGGGTGCCTAGCCATTTATTAAACACAACCAATGGCCCATGTACTAATGATTTCTCCAGCTAAACCTTGATGGCCTAAGGTATTTGTTGTATTGCCAAATTAATCAATTGCTTAGTGCCTTAGTCATTGTAACATTTCAGGTTTTATAGAGACGAAGGAATATTTTGTTGCATAGTTAAGGATTTTTCAATGTTATAGGTTGCCAACCCAGATTAGGGAGGAAAAAGAAGTGTGCTCGCTAGTAGGTTATACAGTAAGTCAGTAACCTGTCAGCCCAGACAAATAATTATTCAATCTTAATAAGTTGTAGTTCTCCTTTCTTCTTCTTAAAAAGGTAAATAAATCCAACACATAAATTTATGTCTTTTTGAATATAGTCCAGTGATCAGATTACAAGTTTGGACTGTTTAACTTTCCAAGTGTCACCAAAAAATTCTAGTAAATAAAACCATAGTTACCAAAAAAAAATAATTATCAGTAAAATTACCAAGTGTTAAAAAGTGAAAGATAAGAATGAGCATATAGACCTGTTTATTATTGCATCCATTTCCTCAACAAGATCTACATAAACTTCATTGTTGGCATACTTCACGTCTGCTGTTCTCCAGGGAACACAAGATGCTGTAGCACCTGGAAGGGTCTCACTCACATTGGAACTGCTGCCAGTCACAACGCTCAAGACTTTGCTAACAATATTTGGTGGAGCTATCATCTCTCGCAGGATATTAGGTTCTGTAGTTAGAGGGAAACCATTGTCTACCATCTCATCCAGCAGCTACAGAAACAAAATAAAATGATGAATTTGTATCTAAACAACAAATAGCAATGGGGAAAACTATATTACTATAGAAGATTTTTTCCGAGGGGAATGCACGAAAGGGACTGAAAAGAGCTTTTGGCAAAGGTAAATTTTAATTAAATTCCACCCTCACAGTAATCAAGTTCAAAATTTAATTCCATAAATTTACAGATATAAATCAGCTAATGGAGTGTTGTTCAATTGAACTCAATGGGCAAGTTAAAAGAGTAATGTTATTCACACACCTCTCCCTTACACTTTTCACTTTTGGGAAAAAAATGGAGAGAGATGACTTCCCAAGACCTTCCCAATACCTTCTCTCTTCTTTTTTCTTCCAAAAGTAGAAGGTGTAAGGGAGAGGCGTACAGGAAAAGGTGTGAGAGTAACATTTTCTAAGTTAAAATGATAGATTTTGGAAGAAATAAAACCTATTTTAAGGTATTTATGGCACAGTGAAGATGTCAATTCCTAGTTTATTTCCCTTAGCATATTTCCCATAGCAGCCAACTGAAAGCATATTTCCATTAGCAGCCAGTTCTATTGTAGACATTTTTGGCAGAACAGTTACAAAGTGAACAATTTATAGCCAACAGGTGAACTTTAGAAGAAAGCCTAGCAACACCTCATTTCATTAAAAAGGCTAGCCTTGAAGTTATGATTGCAGGGAAACTACTGTACTTCAGAGAAGTACCTCATATACAATGACAAAGTTGTCTTTAATCAAGTCTTCGTTCAAGCCCCCAAGATAATCATTAAGGACATCAGCTACCCTACAAAGGAACTAAAAATCAGATAGTTAAAAAAAATAAATAAATAAACAAAGTACCGTTCATATACCATCACACTATGAGCTGCAAAGCAAAAGTATAACTGGAAAAGTATACCTCAATGCCCATCAACGGTGGCATTTCAACTTGAGTGCACGCCAAAAAAGTGATTCCCTCACGAAAAACTTGGAAAAGATAATGGGTAGGAGAAGCAATTACGGGTTGTTGCTACAAAGAAAGAACAGTTTTATAAAATAGTTAGAGCGAGGACACGAACAACCTGAATAAAATTATAAGTACGAGCTAGATAAAAATCATATATTTAACATAAATATGAAAATTTCTAAACAAATACAAAAGCTTGGATGCAAGGAGACCAGAAATCATGACAGCGTACACTTGAGTGATGCATGTACGTATGCAGCTGTAGAAATACCTTGAAGGAGTCACCTTGAGAAATGGCCTGCTCCCAGAACCAATCACATATGGATCGATCTACGCGGTGCCCAGTGAGCTGTTTCTCTAGCATTATCTCTCTAAGGAATCAGAATTTCGGAGTCAAAAACTCAAAGATCGATAAGCATTCATTCGAATCAAAAGAAATAAAGGGCAGAGGAATGAATGCTTAAAATGAGAAGTTGAATTGAAGCACTGAAATTCAGTAGCAAGTTGAGCAGATTTAAAGTGAATTTGCATAATTTTCAAAAATCTGGGTAAAATCAAAAGCATATATCTATCTTACCCGGAATCCGATAGAAGAAATATGCACTGCAACATCTCTCTCTCTCTCTCTCTCTCTCTCTCTCTCTCTCTCTCTCTCTCTCTCTCTTTCTCTCTATTGAAGCAAAAATGAAAAAATAGACAAGCAAATCGGAAGTAGAAGCCAAAGGGTGGAGAGAAGAAGGGAAGCGCAGAAAATAATTGAATAGTTTGTAATGGAGGGGTTATCCAACAAGATCCTGTACGCTGTGTATCTGTTACCATCATTTCCAAAGGGTAGAAGAAGCTAGTTTGCTTTTCCCTTTTTTTTTTTTTTTGGTTGCGATACCAGGGAACAATTTTCCATGAACCAAGGCATGTTGAAAGAAGCTAGTTTACTGTATTCAAGTTATGAACGTATATAAATTTTAATTAACTTCAAGTATTTTTTAAAAAAATTGCAATTTGTATATGTTAAAAATGGGTAAATATTTATAAAAATATAAATTTTTTGGAACAGAAAGTTAATAAAAATTTGCACAATTTAAGAGAGCTTAAATGCTTAAAAACTGTAAATGCACAATTTTTTGTATATTTTATTTTATTTCATTCTTTTTTTTCACTGCATCAAACATACACTAACTTTCTCTCCAAAATTACTAAATCCACTATAGAAAATATTAGCCCCAAAGTGTAAAATAATACTCATACTAACTTAATTTTACAAACTTAACGAAAACTTAATAACTTTATAAATAAAAGTAATTGTTAAGGTTTGTGCAATGATAAAAAGAAGGGTAAAAGAGTGAGTCAATAAATTGATAAAAGCATTGAGTTTGTTAATACCAATTTGTGCATATACCATTGCGAGTAGAAATTTTCGTAGTGAATCGTGATGACACAACATCGTCATTCATGTTATCCCCCAATTTCCATGAATCAATATCAAGATATGAACTGTAAACAATTTGTGTAGTCGATACAGAATACGATTCTTGGAACTCCAATGCAAAAGAATAGAAGAAAAACATAATTTCACCTGAGAATAAGTAACTGTTTTACTATGCAATTTTTTCATCGTTATCCCACTCAAGCCATTCCATATAATAGTAACAAAATTTTGCATTTGCTGTCTCAGTAACTACGCAAGTTCGGTAGGTAGTCAGAAAACAATCCGATGCTGGCCGAAACAATCATCATGTACAAACCTCCACCGCATCTCAATACTTTCAATAATGCACGGTTCCGCCTGCATCTCCATCTTTGATAATCAGACGACACTGAATGCTGACTGTAGGGTAGATGAGAACCGAGAGGCAATCGTCTGAGAGGCAAATTGTTGAATCTGCTTCTTAGCATCTGAAAAACAAGCAAGCAGTTTTAGTTAGCCTGATCCATTGCAAGTTTTTCCATTGAATGGAATGTAAAGCACTACTAGATGGAATGGAACATTCGTGTAGTGGACGCAGAGGAAATCTTCCTGTTGGGTAGGAAGGGGACACGGGGCACGCTTGAGTAAAATTATCACTCAAGATGTGAAGTGACACCAGACCAAGAGAGACTCCTAGGGCATGTACGTTTCACATATATCCATATAATTTGAAATGAAACATGCAATCATGGGAAGTAGGAGCAATTAGCATGCAATGCAGAAAATATTGGTGATAACAGTGACAATTGGTGACAACAGTGACAATAACAATAATATCTTCCAATTTGTCGTGAATATAGATTGAGGGCATACTTATGATTTTTCGAAAAGAACTAATGTTCATCCATGAAAACCCAATGGCCGGTTGTAAGCCACAAATACAATAATCCAGTTAACAAGGCATCAATAATTACAGAACCCTACATAAGTATACCAGCATCCAAAGCACCTTTTAACCAAATATCATGACCCAACCATAAGAAATTATGATTCAGCGATTAAATGAGTCATGTTGAGGACTAATAGAGCCCTGCACCACCCAGGAACTGACAAGAAAAACCATAAATTGCAATTTGACATGTAAACAATGCACTCTAAACATGAGTTACTTAGTATCCTCATACATCACAACTTTACAGGAAATGAGGCAGCAAATTACAGTTTGCATCTTTCAAAATGAGATGAGAAAACAGGTGCTAAAAGTTACCATAACTTCAAGAATGACATATTGCTTGCATGTTAATAATATAATGAATTAACTATTGTTGGGAGAATGGTGGTAAATTGGAATTGACATGAGATGCAGGTCTTCAATTGGGACATGTATGCAATTTTGAAATATAAACCAAGTTGAAGTCTTGCATTGAAATTTTCAACATCCCATTATTTCCAGACAATTCCCCCAACCTAAACAAATACTCTTTGCTATATTAGATAACACACAAATTTTAAGAAGATCAACAAATTTGCGCACCTTTTTTGCATTTGGTAAAACCAACAATATTTGCAATGCTGAGGGTCAAACAAACTCCTACGACAAGGAGATAATCAGCTTGAAGCCTTATGAGTGAGAATATTGCCAGCATGATCCATGCAATTGCCTAAGGAACAATACAAATAAAAATTTCAATTGTTTATGCAGATTTACCAAAGAACATGATTATGCTTGATTTTTTTTTGGGGGGGGGGGGTGTTTTACCTAAACCACAAACAGTGCAAAAACCCTGCTATGCCAATTTATAAAGAGCTATTTGCTATCCAGATCCAAAATTTATGAGATTGGTCACAACTCACAACATTAATCCCTATTTAGTACTTACTCCTAAGCAACACATGAACCATCTCAATAAGCCTCATCCAGACAGAATATTCTATATAAGTTCCCCTTATTCAATTTTCCAACAAATTACAACAATTTTCTTACCGTAAGGTAAAGGGTCCACCAGAAAAGCCATGAATCTTTCTTGTTCATCCGAGCCAATGACTGGAGAAAAAAAAAAACAAAGACAACATATGTAAGATGCACGTATTTATAAAGCATTTGAAGCCCATCAGAGACAGTACATGATAGAGATATCATTTCAAAAATAAGATTAAACCCTGCGACTGATCAAAACAAGGAATTCCTACCTCTTGATCAAGACATTCAAATTTCCAAACACTCTCGCCCAGATCATTTATTTCGTTCCACCACCTCAAACCAACTAATATTCGCCCACTCACATTCTTGACTACCCAAAAATCAAGTGCGGCAAGAAGGACGGTCACCACAAAAATGATGACAAAGTTATCAATAAAAAGGGCCGAGAGAATATAAAATGCCAAGGCTGCAGCCTGCCAGATACAAAAATAATACTTTTATGAAGTGAACATGGCTTATATAGAAATATATGTGAAGAGCACAATTAAATACACTAAACCTTGAAGAGAACATGAAAGAAGCAAGTCTTTGGATTGGCGTAGTTCTCACCTACAGGCTGCACATGGAGGAAAATTTAATTAATTATTTACATCTTAAAGGAAACAACAGTAAGAGCATTCCAATCCAACCAAAACAAAGGCCTAAGAAAGAACTCCAGTTTTATTTAAAGACAAAACTGAACCCACTCTACATTCATCCTCTCCGATCCAATGAAAAATCAGATCTCCCCTTCTTTGGGAGAGTCTCGCAACCAAAAGAAGGGGTGGATGAACGAAAATTGAAACAATCAACCGAAAGCTAACATTCGCAAACCAGATCTAATAATTATGTGCAAAAGCGTATCGTTATCGAACACGACCCGGAAGAAATAGTTGCAGAAGAAACCTAGGCATGCAGGTTATAGTAATGAAAAGAATGGAATGCAGAAAACCTAGAAAATTGAGGAGGAGGCAGTTGACTTACCTGGTTGAGATCCATGTATGAGAGTGAGAGCTTCGGAAAGAGAAGGATTGAATTTGAAGGTTGAAGGTAATTATGGAAAGGTGAAAGTCACAGAGCATAACAGATCTTGCACCCCCGTTCTTTCCTGCTCAGCGCTAACTCTTTTCGCTCGCAATCGCGACAAGTTTCACACCAAAAATTTTCTCGGATTTGTTTTTAGGCGTCCCCTGCCCCGGACCGGATCCGAAATAGTTAGATTTGTAAAGATGCCCCTTCAATGTTTCGTAAAATTGCATTGAGCCCTTGTGTTCGCTGAATTTATACCAAGGCTTTTGTGAATTTTAAGGTTTGTTTGAAATATTTATAGCGGGTGAAATGAAATGAAATGAAATAGAATAAAATTTTTTTTGTTATTATTTAGATATTTAATAATAATAAAAAATTTATTTTATTATTTAAAAATTTTAATAAAAATTAATAAAAATAAATAAATTTATTAATTTATTCTATTTTTTATCTTTTAATTTAAAAAAAATATAAAGTAAAATAAAATAGAATAGAATTAATTTTATTTTATTTTATTTTATTTTATTTTTAAAAAATTTAAATAATAATATTTCTTATTATTTCTTTTTTTTTTGTCTTATATCATCAATCTAAATAAAGCCTTTAATCTACTTCTAACTTCTAATTTGTTATTAACAGTGACGGATCTAACGGGGCTTGGTCAGTAGATTGCAAAAGTACAGACAAAAAAAAAAAAAAGAACTGTCTCACAATCACAACCATTGATTTTGAGAACAAATGGTTGTTATTTAAATATATATGCCAGGTTGTATTAATAATTTATTTATAAATATATTAAATTAATCTTTAATATCAATTTATATTATAAAATTAATAAATTAATATTAAAAATAAAAATAAAATTAATAATATTAATTATCATTAAATTATTAATTCAATGTCACATGTAAACTAAAAATTATTGCGTATGTCTTTAGAAAATTAAAATCAACATTTACTCATTTTTCTTGTCATTGCTTTTTTCTTGCAACACGTGAACGCAAAAAGGTTGTCGGCCAATTTGGGCTTTGATTGACAATTAATTGTCCAACTATATGCAAAAGCTTGCGGCAGTCCAAATGGCCAAAGAAACCCTTTGTCCACGGTGACAAAATGAGAGAGAAGAAGATCCAAAAAGTGTCATGGGCTGGACTTCCACTGCTGCGGTCAGCAGCCGAAGCCGACAATGGTCTGAAATCTGAAGTGTGACGGGTGGGGTGGCCAACCCTTTATGCCTTACCTTAGCCATTGTCTGTCTTGTAAATGTCGCCTTGTAAATTGTAATGCGAAGCACTAGTAGCGGTAAACTTGTTTTTTAAAAGGGATTATGATTTTGATTTTTGATTATGATATTACTCTCAGGGTGTGGATGAAAACTAGAAGCGAGGTGGAGGTGGGTCGTTGTCTTATCCCAAGGGCGAGAATAAGAGCGCCAAAGAAGAGGCGGGCAGTTGGTTGGGGCAGGGAAACCAGCACACTTCAATTTTCAGCCTCATACCCATATGCACATGCCATACACAGTACAACACCTACACTGGGGACTGATAGGAGGGAGCCATGGCAAGGCTGGTGGCGCTCCAACAGAACCAACTATCTTTCTCTCCCTTAGCTTCCTCTCTTTCTGATTTCAGTGGAACCAGACTTCAAACTCAATTTCAGGTCCTTCCTCTTCTCCTCTCCATTCATACGTACTATGAAGTATGAGAATGGGTTCATGGAATAAGTTGTTGTAGGTGCCTCTTATAATTGTTTCAATCCAAAGGAAGCATATTTGCATATTTCTATGTGGGTACATGCGTGCATTGAGAAGCAGCTTTGGACGACTTCGTATTCTGCATTATTATCTAGGTTCTTTGGGTATTATTTGTAGCTTAGTTTATCAACTCGGAATATTCATCGCACTATGTAATGTCAGGCTCCGACAATCCTTCCATTTGTCCAGTTTAGTTAAATGACTAATATACTTTCTCCATGCTTATTCAGTTTTTCTTGTTACAGTTGAAAAGGAAAGTATGGCAACCAAGAGGAGCTTTTTATGTGTCGGCATCAAGCACCAAGAAAATCCTCATAATGGGAGGCACTAGGTTTATTGGTGTGTTTTTGTCTAGGCTTCTTGTCAAAGAGGGTCACCAGGTATGACTTACCCGTTTCACATTACCTGGACAATAAGAATCTATATAATCATTAGTGGTTTTAGGAGTTATTGACATTTTGGAAGTCCTAATTAAAAAGGGAACTTTAAATTATGAATTTGGCAGGTGACATTATTTACAAGAGGAAAAGCACCCATCACTCAACAATTGCCAGGTGAATCAGACAGTGATTATGCTGATTTTTCTTCCAAGGTATGCTATTTGCTCTAACACGCCTTTAAGGTATGATAAGATTATTCTCATACCAGGAGCGTTTATTCTGTGTAAGATTTTTCACTTCCCAGGTCTTGCATTTGAAAGGAGACAGGAAGGACTTTGAATTTGTAAAATCCAGTCTCTCAGCACAAGGGTTCGATGTTGTTTATGACATAAATGGTGTGCAGAGTCCTACTTGTTCACACGTTCTACCTACGCTTATCGTTCACCTTACTTGCTCAATACCATTTCATAATATCTCTTACTCTTTAGCTTCAAATAATGATCCGTTGGTTTATGTTTCAGGACGAGAGGCAGATGAAGTTGAGCCCATACTGGAGGCTCTGCCAAATCTGGAACAGTAAGCTCTACTAGTTATTGAAGTCTAATTAGCTATAAACACGAATTGTTATTGCTCTGTTCATTAATGAGTCATCTAGTGAATTCATTTTAAGAAAGAATTTGATTACACTTTCAAAAATGAAATTGAAAATTTGTTCCTTTCACACAATTCTCATATTCATTATAATTTGTAAAATTTAAGTCACATACATAGACAGTATGTATCTATACCAGAGTTTATAATACCAAATTAAATAGTAAAGAGTTGCGTACCTGAAAGCATTGACAAATCTTCAGGAATAACATTGTACATAAGCGTGCACTCCAGATCAGAATCTTCTCCTCTTCTTTTTCTCTTGTAGCCGTGTTCTTCAGATGGGACAGAGAATCACAAAATGAGTTTAGGAGTGAAGAGGAGATCCTGACATTTATAAAACAGTCAATAATTCTAGTTTCCACCCATCATGACTCCTAGGTTACTAAGCGTTACACATGACTTAACTGACCAGTACACATTGGTCCCAAAACCTAATAAATCAGTGATTTCAGAATTCATAAGATCACATTATAGAATTTGATCATACGCTTCAGAAATTATTAAGTTATATCATCTAACATAAAATACATAATAAAAGCAGTCCAAATACAAACAATTCTAATATATTTCACATGCAACTCTCAAATACAGAAAATCATTTGTAAAATCACTAAAATGTGCAAAATTCTCCAATTCTCGTCTCATCAAGATAAGAGTTTGAAATCAGATATGAAACTATGACCTGTTCTCTCCTGCCCTTCGTTTGCTTTGATCTATAGAAATTGGAATTAAATTGATGAAATAGGAATAGTGGGTTTGATAGCCTAGACTTCAAACATATAGATGAAGTTCAATATGAAAATGACGTCTTTTTCAAGTAAATTAAGTCAAAGAGGAATAACAGTTAATGGGGACAAGGGTAGGGTTAGTCAGAATCTATATGACAAATGATGCTTTAATAAAATGATATTATTAAACTTTTTCATTTGTAAAGGAGAGACTGTTATGTATATTTAAATTAATTTATTTTGTATTCAAAATAATTTATAATTAAAATTTAACTAAGAAAACTTATAAAAAAATAACTTTTTCTTAAAAATTAATCAAAACTAAACATGCATTAAGATAAGATTAAATGTGATATAGAATTCTAGTCACGGAACCTGAAAAAGTCTCTATGGTTACTATGCCTCCTTTTTGTTTAAATTTGAATTTGCGTTCTAAATGTCAGGTTCGTTTATTGCTCTTCTGCCGGTGTCTATCTCAAATCTAATCTATTACCTCACTTTGAGGTCAGTTTACGTTTTATGTTCACCTTTCATTCAGTGATTTCAGATATTTTGTTGCGATGATGCAATTCTTTGGGGCCTAAACATTTTATTAAAACCTATAAATGAAAATAATCACATACTCATACATATCATTGTGGCATGATCTTATTTCAATATGGAATTTCAAATTATGTCATGTTAGCATGACCTACGTGACACTTTTATTTCTCAGGTTACCAGTAGCATGATTAAACATAATATTGTGATAGGAGTTTCTCATTGAAGCCTTTAGTTACTTGCAGTGAAAGATGCACTTTTCAAACTTCTACTTGTGCAGTTGTTTTTTTTTTTTTTTTTGAAACTTTCCTCCCCTTCCCATTCAAATTTCATTTATCTTTTGACTTCTTGGTGCCTGGTGATAGACTGATGCAGTTGATCCAAAGAGCAGGCACAAGGGAAAGCTTGAGACAGAGAGCTTGCTGGAATCAAAGGGTGCTAATTGGACTTCTATAAGGCCAGTCTACATCTACGGCCCCTTGAACTACAACCCTGTTGAAGAGTGGTTCTTCCACAGACTGAAAGCTGGTCGCCCAATTCCTATTCCCAACTCAGGGTTGCAGATAACACAACTTGGTCATGTTAAGGTAAAAAACTTGCAATTGTTACTGCGTTTTGGGTGTATCTGGAACTAATTCATGGTGTAAAGATTTTTCTCCTTTGGCTGATCATACTCAATTTGCTAACAGAGTTTGTATCATGCCTGCTATGTTCCATTGTGTAATTTGAAGACTTAGAAGCATAATCTTTTTTATTCAAGCTACCTTCCTGCTCGCTGTTACTTCTTTCTCAGAAGGAAATTTTAAATGCTAGCCTTCTGGGCAACTTTTGAAGATTAGTAAATGAATTTGATATTTTTAATGTTTTCTCCTATGAATGACATTAATATGACAGCATGTAAACTTATGGCAATTGTGATTCTGGCTGAAACATGGTTCAATTATGACAGGATTTGGCAAGAGCTTTTGTTCGGGTACTTGGTAATGATAAGGCCAGCAAGCAAGTATTCAACATCTCGGGAGAGAAGTATGTCACGTTTGATGGATTAGCAAGAGCATGTGCTGAGGTAAGCAGTTCATTCCAGATCATATTTAAAGTGACACACACAGAAGAATGGAAAAACTCCTTAATCAAGTCATGTGTTTTGAGTCTTTTGACTTTAAAGTCAAATGTTTTACTGTCATAGTTCCCATTTGTTTTGGCATTTTTCAGGCTGGTGGGTTCCCCAAGCCAGAGATCATTCACTACAACCCTAAGGAGTTTGATTTTGGGAAAAAGAAGCCATTCCCATTTCGTGACCAGGTAAAACGGCCACATAAATCTGGTGTACCAATAAGAAAAGGGGGGGATGGTTGCAAATTAGCTAGTTTATAAACAATTTTTATCAATACATTAGCGTAATGATATATGGAAACAATCTAATATTTGTATACTCAGCATGGTGATATTGTTTGGGCCCCACACACACCCCTTTCTCCACATTACAACATCAAAAGAAAAGAGATGCTCCTTTGCCATTTATGAAATTATGATGAATGTTAGTGATATTTTCTCTACCGTGCAGCATTTCTTTGCATCAGTTGAGAAGGCAGAGAGTGTGCTCGGGTGGGAACCTGAATTTGGCCTAGTAGAAGGTCTTGCAGACTCGTACAACCTGGACTTTGGTAGAGGAACTTACCGGAAAGAGGCTGATTTTTCAACAGATGACATCATTCTTGGCAAGAGTCTTGTTAGTGTATGATTCCTCTTCTTTCAATTTCACTATTTCGCATAGAATTAAAGAAGCTTTTGAGTTTTCTACAATGTCATCAGAGAAAGTTGATATATTCTCGTGAGTTTTTCATTCAATATTTTTTTTTCTTCTTTTTAGAAAAAAATAAGAATGTTTTCGTCTTCAATGCACAAACTTGATACAACAACATCTGCAGTGCTTCGCTTTCAAACAATCTCTCTAATGGATTATGAATGAAGAGAGTTTTACTTCACAAACATGTTTGGTTTGGGAATAAAAATAAAGATAAATTTTCATAAGTTGTATAGAAAACTCATTTTATGAAAATTTATATTTATTTTTATCTCCAAACCAAACATACAGCGAGAGAAAGCTCCCCAAACAAATTGAAAATACACTTTAGGCTTCGCAAAACTATTCCTCTCTTAGAACTCTATCCATTGCTAACTTTCTGGAGCCCTCGACCAACTTGCAACTTAAGAGTCCGAAAATTTCTCAAAATTTTGTTTAACAGCAATTTTGTCTTCTCTATCACACGCAAGCTCATATCATACAGGAATTCTTAATTTAACGGGAAAGATTCAATTTTTATGCCATGTTATATTTTAATTGGATGATGCATTATACTCATAATACCTAAAAATTTCTCCATATCATGGGGTGGCTGAAAAAAAAAAGAGGACTACTTGCTTTGTTGACTCGCATAGGTTGCAGAGTTTTCCTGCAAGATGCGTGTTTAGGTTGTAAAAGCTATACAACCAAATTGATAAACAAAGTTAATTGGAGAATTCTTGGCCACTTGATAAGCAAAGTTCCCTACGTGAAATAGTTTGAGTTGAAAATTGGAGAAAACAGCTGAGATTTAATATAAGGACTAAAGATACATTTTAATCTTTAGATTATACATGCTGAAATGATTTAGTCTTTATATTTAGTCCTTCGATTATTTAAAAATCCAACTTAGTCTTTGGCAGGTATAATCTAAGGACCATATTATATGTATGGAAGAATTAATATGTTGAATATCTATAAAGTGTTGGTATAATAAAAGTGAATTATGGTCTAAGTGTAAAAATTTGAGAAATTAGCTAACCCTATAGAAATACTCTCAGTTTACATAAAAAAAAAAGAATTAATAGGTTGAACTTTTAAATTATTAAATAATCAAATTATTCATATACATACGCAAAAACTAATCTACTCAATTTATAATACCTAAAATATTTGTTTAGGATATAGAAGTGTTCTTACCCAAAAAACCAATTATTTTGGGCCAACAAGTTAACAGAAGTCCAGTAATACATATTTCACAGAAGCCTGGGGGCCCATCTACAAAGAGTTATGCCGGCGAGAACAAGAAGGCATATAACACCAAAAAACGTCTACTAGCAGATAAATGATAGTTGCAAGCCCATATTTTTGGCTACAGCACAAAAAAGCCCATTGTTTAGGGAGACAAAAAGAGAGAATGTTCCAGATTAGACGTCAGTTTCCAATTTCCAGTGTCGGGGGTCCTCTTGACTTATCTCGATTATATCTTTAAATTCTAAATTAAATTATATTACGGATCCTACCAAAAAAAGGTACCATATGACATAGAGAATAAAGAAAATATTGCTTCTTCGTCCAAAAAGAAAATATTAATTGGGGGAACCCCCCAATCACTCCTCAGAATAATATTATTCGGGTACAAAGCCATAAAAAAGGAAATTGATAATGTTTGATTTAAAAAAAAAAGGAAATGCTTATGTAACGGCAAGAATTAAGGAAATAAAAGAAGGAAAATCCTGAAAGTTCTGGGGATATATTATTGACTCCTTTCCATTTGCCATGGAAGATTCCCAATTGAAAAAAAAAAAGAGCCCAAAATATAAGGAAATTGAATAAAAATAATAACAAAGGAATCTGGAATATTCTCAAAAGGGGACATTCCCTATTTGCTTCCAGTCAATTCTAACATTACAATCTTAAACCGAACAAATTCTGACATTACAATCCCCCTAGCGTTGGGAAAAATAGTACAAGTTGAAATTTTGAGCACAAAGATCCGCATCATTTGCCAAGGCTGGATGGTCGGTGTGGTCAGAAGTCAAAAACATTATCCTTGAAAAAAAAAAAGGAATATATTATGTTACACTGTTTCACTTCATTATCCTATTTCCTAATGCTATCTGTCATTAAATTTGAATAAGTCTTGATTTTGGACCAACTAACAAAACCGGAAAAAACGTCCATGGAAACATGGCACCGTTGGTCCGAGGAAGGTACCCTAATCGCCAGATGGCGCTTCCAGGCTCTCTGTTCAAACTCGGACGTTGATTCTGGTCCCACCAAACAGAGCCTTACTTCGAGTTAGACACGCAATGGATTTTGTGGACCCCACCGAAATAAAGAGTTGTACGCAAAATAGTAACAGTCATTTCATGGAAAGCCACGCGTCCCGAGTAGTGGTCGACGTGATTAAGGAATTAATGAAGCAGGGCCAGTCGGTGCGGTGGCAGTTAACCTGAAAATGATTATTCTATACTTGCTTTTTATCGCTTTACCAATTCTTTTAATTTATCCTTTAGGGAGCTTTTCAACGTTGAATAAATTTTTTAAAAAATATATTAGCTAAGAGAGAGGTTAATTTTAATGTAAAAGAACGCATATAAAATGTGGCTCTATGTACGAACACAATTTTAAATTTAAATTTTTAATTTTCCAAGGTCGGTTTCAAATCTTAGTTTATAATTTTTTATGTCAATTAAAAATATTTTTATAAAATTTAATTTATTTATACTATTTAATAAATTTAATTTTTTAAAATTATGAATAATAATAATATAAATTTTTTATAAAATATAATTCTCAAAAATTAAATTATAATTTTTATATATAAAAAATATATCTTATTTTTATTATATTAATACTTCATAACTAAATATTTGGTTTGTAATTTAACTCACTAAGAAACTATAATAAAAAAACAATGATGATATTTGTCTTGTAATATAAGTGTATAACTCATTTTCTTTTTATATCTGATTCAAAATATAATAAAAAAATAAATAAATTGATAAAACACATCAAAATTCTTAATTCGTATGCTGTTTTTCGAATTGAGTGTTGTAAAAATTAGTACTTCCCAATGAAAAAATTCAATTAAATTATAAATTATTTAACATTTTTCCATAAAAGAATTCATTCATTGACGAATAAATAACAGAAAACTAACATTCTTGATGTTGATTATATCATTTGTTCTGCCAAAAATTCCACAGTCAAAGATTGAGGTGTTTTGGCATCGTCACTGGTCTCTTGACTAGGAAACAAAAGCTTATGACCAGCAAAATGCCTCGATTTCACATTTCATCGGTCCACTACAACCTTGTAAAAACTAAAAAGTAATACTATTGCTCATAATAATATTAATTTGTTGTAAAGGGATAATAATACTTTTATATTATAAATAATAGTTATACTAAATTTACTATTATGTTACTGTCTCTCTCTCATTAATTATTAACGTATATTATCAAATTGAGCCTCTCAATTTGTATTTTTATTTTAATTTATGTAATGTAATTATTCTTTACTACTAATATAGTTATTTTTTAAATTAATTAGTTATTAATTTGTTGAATTTATAAATTAATTATTTGAATGAAAATGAAAATAAAATTCTATAACCTCGAGACATTTTTAACTTCTCATAACTTTTTATCTCTCAGTTTACATTTTATAAATTAATTATTTATAATTTTAACATAACTAAAATTAGTGAAATAAAAATAATTTTGTAAAAAAAGAAAAACATATTTAAATTCTGTTATAATAGTGTATGTAACAAAATAATTCTTTATATTTAAAAGTAATTATAATTGTAAAATGTAGTCATAAAAAAAAATATGTGTTTATAATTTTATATATTTTTTATATATATTTAATTAGTTATTAATAGTATTTTAGAAAATTGATTTATGTAATTATTTGTTGTACTAATATAATTATTTTTAAAATTAATTAGTTATTAATTTACTGATTGATGTATTTATAAATTAATTATTTGAATGAAAATGAAAATAACTTCCTATAAACTTGATACATGTTTAAATTTTAAAAATAACTTTTCATAACTTTTTTTATAATTTTAGTTGACTTTTTTATCCTCATTTTAATTTTCAAGTAATTATATAACAATAGTATTTTATGAAAACCGAAAATTGGATACCAAAAGATGGAATCCCCTTTATATATAGTATATACATATAAAATTTGCAATACAGATACAAGATAATATTTTGGTGTAAGGAGTATTTTACATAGTTCAAATCATTTTTTTTAACATCTAGTTCAAATAATTTTAATCACTTTGTGAGTTTAATCTTCCTAAATTGGGAATGGTAAACGGTATATTCCTCTCTAAAAATTGTGACTTTTAAAAATCGAAACACAATAATATTATTGTCAATTTTGAAGATATATATCTTTCTTTCAAGTCTTTTGATTCATATAACAAAATTTTATTCCATCAGTCAACCGCTTTGATTTTTCTTTTTCTAAATGTGGATGAGTTTTGATGCATGTTACTAAATTATAAGATATAAGAATGGAATTTTATTACAAGCTCATGCAATGAAATTGTGAATTATTATGTTTGTTTAAAAAAATGAAATAATTATTTTATTTTATACCTCATTTTACAAAATAAATAATCGAATATAAAATATTTTTCTCCAAGAAAAATAAGATCAAGATTCCATGATTCATAAAATAAGATTTAGTTTTTTTCTTTTCTTATCCTCATTAGTTTTACAAAATATCAATTGTTACTCATTAAATTTAATTTACTTAAATCATATGAACAAGATAAAAAAATTAAATATAAGATCTATATTTAATCATATTTGTTTTCAAATCATAATATACACATTTTAATTTTTTTTACAATTAACAAAATATATGTTCTTTATTTCTTGAGCAACATTAATTTTTATTAAGTTGTAAAAAAAGTTCAACATTGCTCTCAAGAATATATATTTATATTACATATATAAAATATGCATTAAAAAATATGTGCTTTTTTATGAGAAATTCATGCCATTTAAATATATTTCGATCCTATTTCATATTAATTATATATACATATTTAAAAGTTATCAAATTATGTATTAAAACTAAATATTCTATTTTATTCATTTCTATTATATATATTCTCATTTTATGGAATGATCTTTTTCATATATCAATAATCACGTAATTTTTTTAATTCATGTATTTTTTATTGTTTGATATTTTTAAAGAAAAATCAAAACGAATAATTTTTTTTTTTGGTATGATTGCGAAAAGCAATATGCAGATTTTTCTCTATACTTATTTCAAGCTAATCAATCACGTGGATGAAAATTGAAAAGCCATATATTTATTTAATTATACGCATAAAAACCCCAGATTTTCTACTCCAATCCGAAATTAAAGAAATGTATATATTAATAAGATTTTAGCTGATTTTTTTTTATCTTGCCTATCCTTATCAAGATTTTTCTTTTGGTACATTTTTATTTGGTACGAATTAGAACTATCTCACAAAATTTGATCTATTTAAATTATTTTATAAATTTAATTTTTTTAAATTAAAAATAATAATAGTATAATTCTATCTTTAAAATATAATTTCAAAAAATAAATAATAATTTTTATGACTGAAAATATGACTTACTTCTACTGCACCAACTTATATCTTTATCATGATTTTATTAGAACGTAACAGCACCAACAATTCTAACATTGAATAATATGTGGAATTCTCCAAGGTGGACTAAAATGATAATATAAATTAATTGATTCTAGTAACCAAAAAACAAATTTAATTGATTCTTTAATTAATGAATGAATGAAAGGCAATCTGCCACCGCGCGATTGGAAGATACTCTGTAACCGTTGGATTAAAATAGTGAGTGGGCCAAACCCGTTGATTATGTCTTGCCGAGAATACCCTCCAAAGTTCTATATAAGCACTATCAGCCATGCCATTTCCCTCACGGCAAACCCAAGATCTCCTCGTTGCATATATAGCAAATCACTCTCTTTTCCATTCTTTTCAAAGTCTTCTTTGTCTTCCAAATCTAACTCTCTTCTTAACTCTAAACCATTCATTTTCTTACTCCTTCTCCTTTCTGAAAATCCCCTTTTCCTTTCAAGTTTCAAGCAAAGACTCATCACTGAGATCATGGCCCCTGATATCAGCACTGCTGCAGCCAACGCCGCCGCCGGTGAAGCTAAGGTCCCCGGTGGTCTTGGCCGTGCCTTCGTTACTTTCCTGGCGGGGAACGGCGACTACGTCAAGGGAGTTGTGGGCTTGGCCAAAGGTCTGAGGAGGGTGAAGAGCATGTACCCGCTGGTGGTTGCAGTTTTGCCCGATGTTCCCGAGGAGCACCGGAAGATTTTGACCTCTCAAGGCTGCATTGTCAGAGAGATTGAGCCGGTGTACCCGCCGGAGAACCAGACCCAGTTTGCCATGGCCTATTATGTCATCAATTACTCCAAGCTACGTATTTGGGAGGTATATATATGATATTTTTGTTTTTTTTCGCATTGCACATGCTGCACGCTGTATGTATTGGTGTTCTTCCTTTAGTATCAGGAAAACTGTTCTATTAATACTGAATGGCCACTTCCATACATATTTTATTTATTCTTTAACTTAAAATATCATTTCTTTTGCAAATTCAAAACCGGAAACATCCCAAATTTTCTTTATACCAAGATATGTTTATATCCCCTAATAAATCTTGATGTTTCTTGATCTGTTTATGGGAAATTCTGATATGATTTTTTCTTTGTTGTGATTGAATAATCTTTGCAGTTCGTGGAGTACAGCAAAATGATCTACCTAGACGGTGACATCCAAGTGTTTGAAAACATCGACCACCTTTTCGACCTGCCCAATAACTATTTCTATGCTGTGATGGACTGTTTCTGCGAGTTCACTTGGAACCACACCCCGCAGTATAGGATCGGGTACTGCCAGCAGTGCCCTGATAAGGTTCAGTGGCCCTCCAATCTTGGCCCCAAGCCTCCTCTCTATTTCAACGCTGGGATGTTCGTTTACGAGCCTAATCTGGCCACTTACCGTGACCTCCTTGAAACCCTCCGAGTCACCAAACCCACTTCCTTTGCTGAGCAGGTACTTAATTCAGTTCATCTTTTATTCTGTATGTATGTATACATGCTACTTGAAAAAACCACAAGAGTTTGTTAATCGTAACTGTGTATTTGGATTTGTGTTTCCCAGGACTTTCTGAACATGTACTTCAAGGACAAATACAAGCCCATACCTAATGTTTACAATCTTGTGCTGGCCATGCTGTGGCGCCACCCCGAGAATGTTGAGCTCGACAAAGTCAAAGTGGTTCACTACTGTGCCGCTGTGAGTGTTCAATTAAAAGTTTAAAACCGATTGAAATAACCCAAAATTAAATTTCAGTTGTTGTATGAAGAAGTTTCACTGGTGGCTCAAATTTTGTGACGTTGGTTTGTTACAGGGTTCTAAGCCTTGGAGGTACACTGGGGAGGAGGAGAACATGGACAGGGAAGACATCAAGATGCTAGTGAAGAAGTGGCGGGACATATATGATGATGACACTTTGGACTACAACAATGCCCTCAATGTGGATCGGTTCACGGCGGCGCTTCTGGAGGCTGGCGGAGTCAAGTTCGTCCCCGCCCCATCAGCCGCCTAGTATGGTTGCTTGTTTTCAGAAATGAAGTCTGTCTCCGACGTAATTATATCGTCATTTTCCTTAGTTTTGTCTTCCAATATTGGGAGTCACATATAGCTTTTTTTTTTTATTAGCAATTAAGAGGACCTGTTTTTAAGAGTCCGTTTTCTTTGTGATTTTTTCCTTGATTGCTGTTGTGGAGATGTTAATATCCTTGATATTATAAATGGATATTTTATTTCAGATCCTAGTATGTTTTCTTTTTGTTTTCCTTCGTCGTTTCTGATCTTTAATATACCCATAACAATGCATATATATCTGCGCTGTAGCGGTGACTGGTGAGTATTGGAGTCTGCGCTCGCCGAGTCATCGTATTCGTACCAATACCCTACCCTCTTTTCCCGTGTACCATAGTCGTTTCGGTCCAATGAACGACTTCTATTTATAAACTAGTAAACAAAGCATTCAAAATCATGTTAACCCTAATTTTTCAATGTTCTGACTCTCACTTCCTAATAATTTTGTTGAATCTTTCCTCAACACGACGAGGTTTCTTTTGTTTTGTTTGTTCTTGGATAGAGATAAGTAGAGACGTTTTTGTTTGTCTCTTTGATTCACTGCACGCCTTTCACTTAGAACTTCCTTTAGGTCAAATAACATTTCTCCCTGACTTGGATGCGCTTGTTCCGATCCGTTAGTTGTGTGCGGCACTTTGTTCTTTATAAACAAGCATCGAAGTCAATTTAAGCAAAGCAACCTCGCCACTAGTAGAACGATTTTACCATTTTTACGATCTCCATTTCTTGATTTCTTCATCATCATCACAAATTAAACCTCTCAACAGAAATCCCTCGTCAGTCCTTGCATTCATTTATTGCTAATTTTGCTTGCGCAATTGCAGGGCACTTTATGCAAGTGTTTTGCAGGAAATGGTGGTGATTTTATAAAATTAAGTTGTAGTTGGTTTATCAAATCCATACCACTATACGAACAAGAAAAACAGAAGGCTAGTCTAAATACTCACTAATATATAATTGTTTCCTGTGACTCATTAGTGGTTACAATAGCAAAGTTTGCCCCTGCATTATAAGTTTGTGTATCAAAATATGAGAATATTATAGTTTTTGAAATTTTCATAAACATTTTTTTTATCTTAAACGAATTATGAATATATTTCAATTATTTTCAAGAATCTGGAAATGTTCTCAAAAGTCCTATAAACATTTTCATAAACCCAATGCTCCCTAAAATCTTGTTTCGTTAATTTTGACTCAGCAGCTAATTGTATTATACCTTAGGAGAATTGCAAATGCCAATAATATAAAATGTTGGTACAGTATACGATACTTACACTATATTATGAGTACGAGGGTGAAATATATGCAGCCTTATGCAAAAGTAAAAAATGATTTAATTTTGATTTACTGTGAATGTGAATGTAAAGTTTTTTTTATTAGTATTTTAAGGAATTATTATTTTATTTTACTTTTTTAATGATGTAACAATTTATGATGGTATGATGCACTGATAGTTAATAAAAAAAATGCTATATAGTCATAATTTTTTTTTATCTGTCTAGGTGAGTAGTCTTTATCCCTCAATTCCATCTAGCAATTACCTTTCATTTTAGTTGAATTATATAAAAAAATTTAACTAATTTTTTTAGTTGTGTAACATTACTCTAATCAAAATCAAACTCAACGAGAAAACTATTTCCACAATCATAAGTAAGATATTTATGAATAAAAGATGTTTAATACAGGAGCTGCAAATTGCAACGGATGATAATTGCTCTCCAAGGTGAGAATATGACAAGTGACTTATCAGAGGTTTATATCCTATTCTATTTTCGGTCTTATTAGACTTGACCTATTTATTATACAAGTCAGGTTTAAACTTTTATAAAAACTTATTTAGTTAAATAATAAGGATAGGGCCATTAAAAATATCTACCTGACTTAATAGGCCGATCTATTTATATATATATATAATTAAAAAATTATAATATTTATACCATTTATCATTATATATTTGTATAATTTAATAATTTTAAATATAATTTAACAATTTTAATTAAAAATATAAGTCATTTGAAAATTTTAAAATATAAACTTGTCAATCTAATTTAAAATTTTCATATAATATATACCTTTAAATAAGTTTGCAGATCATATCAAGTTTTTATATTTTTATAAAAAGGTCAGATCAAATCTAAAAAAAAGTTTATGTCAGGTTTATGTTCAAGTCTAGTAATTTACAAAATAAACTAAACTTATATAAAAAATACTTAATTTATCTTAACCAAACCTATTTTCACTTTGATTGCCGCTGATGGCAGGTAATGAAAAAAAGTAAAAAACATGTTTTGCTTGGTTGGTTAGGGCATCAGGCCAGTAAGGCGAATGTCGCAGGTTCTAAACCTACATGGTCCATTGGGCCTGTTTTGCCCCTAATTTTTTTTTTTGTCTTCTTTTCATTTTCGTTTCTTCAGCCTCTGCAATGCGCTACCCGTGCTCCATTTTGGTAGGTGGTGGAGCTTCTGGTAATGGCAACGTGGTAAGTCTGTGACCGACTGAGACATTGCCACGCTTCCCCAAACTCCTCAGCCTTCGAATCTCAACAATTCATCTGTATCTGCAGCAGAGAGAAACAGCACCACCACTGAAAAGTTTCTCAAACAAAACCCCTTTCTGTTTGTTGCATCTTGAATCTAGACATGGCAGAAATGGGGGTTCATGCCAATTCGGGGCCAACGATTGAGATCAATGATCTCAGGTTTACATACCCTGGCATCGACGGCCACCCCCCGCCGGGTTCCACTCCTCTCATTCAAGATTTCTCCCTCACCCTCAATTCCGGCGATCGCTGCCTTCTCGTCGGATCCAATGGCGCTGGTTCGTTCATCTTCTGCTCCAGTCTCTCTCTCTCTCTCTTGAATCTCGAAGAAAAGCAACGAAAAACTTTCTTCTTTTTTTTTTTTTTGGGTCTTCCCGGCTACGCTATCATGGGCTGCACAATTCGAAACTCAATCCAATTATATATTAGGTGTGATCCTGCAGCTGAAATAGGCTTTATTTTTCAATTGGCTAGTGAGAAAATACACTGCTGAAACAAGGAAAATTGATGATTAGAAATTTTAGATTCGGTTGTTGGGGAAAATGGAACAAACCAAGTTAAGTTGGTTTATTCTTAGCAATTGCAGCGAGAGGAAGTGTTAACGAGTAACCATAATACATGAATAGGTCTTCTTACTCTTCTACTCTTCTTCCATTATCGCTTAAATTTTATGCCTCTGACGCGTTTGCTTGCTTGCTAGTCTGATCCTCGCATCTGCATCTGCAAAAATAAGTCTTGATTCTTTTCTGATTACGGTTTTTGTTTGATAGGCAAGACCACCGTCCTGAAGATATTAGGAGGGAAGCACCTGGTAGAACCAGGCATGGTTCGTGTACTTGGAAGATCAGCTTTTCATGATACCACTTTGGCATCTTCTGGTGATCTGTGTTACCTTGGTGGAGAGGTTGGTGCTTTTACATCTCTTTCTATCTCCTCTCAACTCCAAAAAGGAGCTTTAGAATCCCATTATGGCTTTCTGCGTGCAAGGATCAAGATTAATGAAATTTTTTTGAAAATAAACCAATTTTACTTGTATTTTTTCAGATGACAAAATCCATATTTGGATTGTAAGTTTAGACTTTAGATCATGTTGATTGTATTCATAAAATTAGATGACGCGTGGGAATTGGTTTGTATCCTAACTAACGACATATTTAAAATTAATCCCACTTTCAGATCATATAAAACTATGACCTATTTCATCTTAAGTTTAATTTTGATACACTGTTATTGTAAAATTTTTTACATTATCATTTAATCATACTCTTTTAGTGATGAAGGATAGTGTAATAAAAATTTTCACTACTATTGTATCAAAATTAGATTCTTTCCTCAAATAGTCATTAACATCCAATTCATATTGGCATATAGATTAGTATAATAAGCGTTTGACATCCAACAAATGAAATGGTGAACTCCAATACTCCATATCCTATGAGAACTCCACATTTGCTTTCTATATAAAGTTTATGTCTCTTACTAATATCCAATTAAAATTTATGATTTCTCTTCGCATTATGTCTAGAAACACACATACATACAGAGAGAGTGAAGACAAGATAGGAGAGATTGCTTAGTAGATCAGAAATTTCGTATTGCAATTATTCATTTTAAGTTCATATCAAATGGTTAACTTACAGTAATTGATTCCATCTTTTCTGTGGGATGAGGGGCACAGTGGAGGCGAGATGTTGCTTTTGCAGGTTTTGATGTTCCAATACAAATGGACGTTTCTGCAGAAAAAATGATATTTGGGGTAGGTGGGATTGATCCTGAAAGAAGAGCAGAGCTGATCAAGGTTGGGTGAATCTTTTCTTGAACTTTTGCATAGTTTTATCTGTGTACATGCATTTCATGAAGATTTTTCTTGATGTCAGATGAGTTTACTGGGCATAGGACACTTTTTTCTTAACATGCAAAATGGGTTAAACTTACCAAGTTTAAAAGCAAAACCCATAAATGCCACAAACAATTATCTTTAGCATTTTTTTATTAGAACTAATAGAGTTGACTACAATAGTTTGATAATTTGTTTCCTGTGTGTAGAAGGGGGTAGAGTGGCCACTGAAGTGCACGTTGTTTCTTGAGTAAACATCTGTTATGTGCAACAACAACAACAAGAACTATTATTCAACTTTTATTAAGTTGTTAAGACATAATCCATTTTTCATTGCTATTTCTGTATAGGATTAATTTTTTTGTTCATTTCAGTATATGGATTGTACTTGCCTGAGGTATCTCTTAATAAATTATGTAATTTATGTTTATAAAATATAAGGAAACTCATTAGGGTGGAAAAAGGAGAACCTAAATGCATTTAGTAAGGTATCTGCTTCTATGCCCATGAATTTGTTATTGGTGAATGGCATAAAGACTGAGCTCACCAATGCCAGATTCTGCCAAAACTATAATTCCCTAAAACAACAATTTATGATATCATCTTTGAAAAATCATGCAAAACCTTGTAACTGGTCTTCAAAATGTCATAACAATGCTGTTCATTAGTAATTTACTTCTTCCATTTTCCAAATTGTTAGAATCCACAATGTGCTGCTCATAAAAACAGAGATGATAGTTTCCAATTGAATGGTAATCTTTCTGTATGAAAATGGTTGTCTATAACAACTTAATTTGACGCATAGAAATAGGACTTGCCGGTGCATAAAAATATCCACAATTATTTTGTGCAATTGCCTAGGGATAGTAAATTATTACTGTCAATTGAAATATATATGAGGCTAATTTCTGGGAAGGCGTCTCAGGCTTTGCAGATATGGTTCTCTTCTGGAAAACCATTGCTTAATTTCTGCTTTGCTTTTCAACTTGGCAGGTATTAGATATCAATCTCTCCTGGAGGATGCATAGAGTATCTGATGGTCAAAGAAGAAGAGTGCAAATTTGTATGGGTCTTCTCAAACCATTCAAGGTATGCTTATCTTTTGTTTGCTGTATGGAAAAACCATGATAGCCACTTCTTTTGACACACTTGTTGAATTTAGATTAGTTTTCTATTGGTGGCTTCATTGCACATATATATGAGGTTGGTCCTTGTTTGTCTAGGTTCTCCTTCTTGACGAGATAACAGTTGACCTTGATGTTCTAGCAAGGGCTGACCTTCTGAAGTTTCTAAGAAAGGAATGTGATGAGAGGGGTGCTACTATTATCTATGCAACACATATATTTGACGGTCTTGAGGATTGGCCAACAAATATTGTATGTCTAAGTTCCATTCTGAACAGTTTCATGTCAACGATTTAGCATTATCCTTCATCATTCCTGAATAAGGTTCTTATCAGGTTTATGTGGCTCATGGAAGGCTCCAACTAGCAATGCCTATGGACAAAGTCAAAGAAATTAGCAAACTGTCGCTAATGGTTTGTTCTGTTCCTAGTTTTGACTTAAACGTTTTGGTCTATTATTTGTAGATGTAACTGTATAATGCATATAGAATATGAGCCTTTAAATACCACGTAATGGGTGTGGAGTGAACAGCGTGGAATCTAGACCAAGCAGTACCATTTTACCATTAAAAGACAAGATATATAAAAAAAAAGTAATTGTGCCTAATTGGTTTTGAATATGCAGAGAACAGTTGAAAGTTGGCTGAGGAAAGAACGAGATGAGGAGAGAAAGAGGAGGAAAGAGAGGAAGGCTATTGGCCTTCCTGAATTTGAAAAGCAAGTCGAGGGGAGCCGAGTGACGGGGGATCCAGCACGTGCTGCTGTTCGAGTCATTAATAATGGCTGGGCGGCAGGACGATTAAATTCCACCATTGCTGGTGAGGAAAACTTTCTCCTCAGCTCAAACAGAGTACTGAGGCAGTAGATAAATTTCAGATTCTCCGAGCGTTCTTTAAGTAATATTTTTATTTCAACTATTAAACAAAATTTATTGCCAATGCTTTCTGGCTTATATATTCTGATCCTTTGTTATATAGGAAGGATCATAGGTTATACAAAATAGAGCCTAGGCTACTGTATTTGCCAATGAAACTTTATACAACTGTTACTTGAAGGGGTCGTGATCCTGCTATTGCAAATTTGTAACCAGTGTTTTGAGGTCAAGGAGGGCAATAACCGCCTTAGTAAACTTGTCTTATAATTTGTCTGAGTCTGACATCCTAGTTTGGCTCAATTATTCTGTGGCACCTCTTTTTTTATTGGTAACATTTTTTTTTTGGGTTACGAAAACGGTACAATGAATCCTAAAAGAAAGAAAACTAGTTGCAGTAAATTTCAAGTCTGTCCCCGAAGTACATATGTCGTCGTTTTCCTTAGTTTTTGTCTTCCCGTATTGGGAGTCACATAGCTTTTTTCTTATTAGCAATTAACAGGACCATTTTTTAAGAGTCCATTTTCTTTGTGTTCTTCCCCCCTTGATTCTACCGTTGTGGAGCTGTTAGATATCTTTAATATTATAAATGGATATTTTATTTCAGATCCGAGTATGTTTTCTTTTTGTTTTCCTTCGTTATATCTGATCTTTAATATCCACAGTACATAAATGTTTCTTCACATTTCTTTTTTTTTCACCAACTCTTTACATTTTTTTTATTTAAAAAAAAGATAAAAAATGTATTGAACTGTGTATATTTTTTCTTTTATTATAAAAAAATAATGATATAAGAATAATATAATAAAAATAATGTGTGAATATCATCGTTGATAATGCATATATGTTCGCCGCTCAAAAAAAAAAAAAATACATATATGTTTGTGTTATGGCAGCCACAGGTGAGTATTGGAGATTACGCTCGACGATTCATCGTATTGGAGTATTGGAGTTTCCGTGTACCACAGCCGTTTTGTTTTGGTCCAATGAAATGAACGACTTTTATATATAAACTAGAAAACAAAGCATTTAAAATCATGTTAACCCTAATTTTTTAATGTTTTGAAGCTTGCCTTCCTATTTTGGTAGAGAAATTTTTAAGTAATTATTATTTACTTTAAATATTTTATTTATATGTATAAAACTTAATAAGTTATATTATAAATACATATTATTTTTTAAAAAGTTGATAATATATATTAATTATTAAATAAAGTGTCTAAAATAAATAATATTTATCTAAAAATTTGTTATTTTGTTGTATTATTCCGCAACAACGACAAGTTTTCTATTAGTTTATTTGATCTTTGATAGAGATCTTTTTGTTTTTCTCTTTGATTTATTGCACACTTTTCTCTTAGTTATAACTTTTTTTAGGATGTGTTTAAAATAATAAATTTTATAATTTGATTTTATTTATAAATCAAATTCTTTGGTTGAAAAATTATAAATAGCAAAATAATATGATTCAAAAATTCACATAATCTAATAGATTTTAATTAAACTAGTTTAGAAATTTTCTTTAAAATAAGAGGATTTATTAGATTTTATATAAATTTACTATTATACTCTTAATAAAAATCTAATAATTATATCATTATATGTATAAAAATATAAGTTTCTTAAAATAAAATCAATTCAATTCTTTTTTAATGTATTCTAAACATAAAAATTAATTTTTAAATCAATTCAAATCATAATTTTTAAAATAAATTTTAAACATAAAAATTAATTTTTAATTCAATTTAACTTAATTAAACTCAACTAAATTTAATTTAATTTTAACTTTTATGATTTCAATGACATTTATAGGTCAAATATCATTTCTCCCTGACTTGGCTTGTGCCGATCCGTTAATTGGGTTCAATATTCGTGCCCTTCTTTACGTGGACTGTGGGAGTCTTTGTTATTTTACTTATAAACAAGCATCGAACTCAAGTAAGCAAAGCAACCTCGCCACTACTAGAGCGATTTCACATGGATGTATTCGCCTTTTTGCTCTTGCATTCCAAAAAGAATTATATATCTACAATATTATAGAAAGATGGACTCCATAAAAAGTATTGTCAAATGGACTTACTAGTACTACTTTCTGCGTTGTCTTTTTTTGTTAGTTTTTTCTTTTGTTTCTCAAAGTGTCCTTTTCATCTAGAATTGGAAATATTCTTTGGTTTTGCTATGTCCAACTTCATATTCCTTTTTCAAAATTATCTTTTACCACAGAAATACCATCTAATTTTAATTTTTTCATGAGGTTTTCAAGCATTTTATGACCATTATCTATCTAAAGTCTCTCACAAAAGTTGCCTTGCTTCCTCTTTTTCTGGACTCATGTGTACAGGACTATAAGCATATCTTATAGCACTATTGTGAAACATAATTTCTGCCTTATTCCTATCTTTCGTTGACAATATGCATTTGTCGTAAGCATAGACCCTTTTCCTTGCCTCCATACTCCATCTTTTCAAAATGTTATGCATGCATAGTTCTCTCTGGTAGTGGTAGACCATTGCTTAATTTCTGTTTTGCTTTTCAACTTGGCAGGTATTGGATATCAGTCTCTCCTGGAGAATGCATAGGGTATCTGATGGTCAAAGAAGAAGAGTGCAAATTTGTATGGGTCTCCTCAAACCATTCAAGGTATGGCCATCTTTTATTTGCTGTATGGAAAAACCATTATAGCCTCTTCATATTTTGACACGTTTTTTAATTTAGATTAGTTTTATATTTGTGGCTTCATTGCACATATATATGAGGTTGCTCCTTGTTTATCTAGGTGGTTCTTCTTGATGAGATAACAGTTAACCTTGATGTTCTAGCAAGAGCTGACCTTCTGCAGTTTCTAAGGAATGTGAAGAGAGGGGTGCCACTATTATCTATGCAACACATATATTTGACGGTCTTGAGGATTGGCCAACAAATATTGTATGTCTAAGTTCCATTCTGAACTGTTTTATGTCAATGATTTAGCATTATCCGTCATCATTCCTGAATAATGATCTTATCAGTTTTATGTGGCCCATGGAAGGCTTCAATTAGCAATGCCTATGGACAAAGTCAAAGAAATTAGCGAACTGTCACTAATGGTTTGTTCTGTTCCTAATTTAGACTTAAAAGCTTTTGGTCAATTAGTTGTAGATGTCACTCTATCTTACATATAGAAAATATAATAAATATCCATTTTAGTTCCTCAAAGATATAAATGACATTAATTTGATCATCTAAAAAAAAATTGATATCAACTTAATCTTTAAATTACATCAATGTAGTCTCTCAATCAAATGTTTCATTAACGGTGTTCTCACCATTCGTAGCATAAAAACTATTTTGATATCATTTTTTATAATTGAGAGATTAAATTAATGTCAATTTTCTTTTAAAGATCAAATTAATGTCACATCACATTTATTTTTAAGGAACTAAAATGAGTGTTCACACTAGAAAATATGAGCCTTTAAATACCACCTAATGGGTGTGGAGAGAACAGCATGGATTCTAGACCAAGCAGTACTATTTTACAATTTATAAAAAATGTAATTGTGCCTCATTGGTTTTGAATATGCAGAGAACAGTTGAAAGTTGGCTGAGGAAAGAACGAGATGAAGAGAGAAAGAGGAGGAAAGAGAGGGAGGCAATTGGCCTTCCTGAATTTGAAAAGCAAGTTGAGGGGAGCCGTGTGACGGGGGATCCAGCACGTGCTGCCGTTCGAGTAATTAATAATGGCAGGGCAGCAGGACGACTAAATCCCACCATAGCCGGCGAGGAAAACTTTCTCCTCAGCTCAAACAGAGTACTGAGGCGGTAGATAAATTTCAGATTCTCCTAGCGTTCTTTAAGTAATATTTTTATTTCAACTATTAAGCAAAACTTATGGCCAATGCTTTCTGGCATATATATTCTGATCCTTTGTTATGTAGGAAGGATCATAGGTTATACAAATAAAGCCTAAGCTACTGGATTTGCCAATGAAACTTTATACAACTGTTACTTGAGAGGGTCGTGTGATCCAGCTATTGCAAATTTGTAACCAGTGTTTTGAGGCCAAGGAGGGCAATAACCGCCTTAGTAAACTTATAATTTGTCTTAGTCTGTCATCCTAGTTTGGCACAACTATTCTGTGGCACCTCTTTTTTTAATGGGTTGAAACTAAGATTTTAGGAAATAACATTTTTCTTTTTTGGTTAAGAAAACGGCACAATAAATCCTGAAAGAAAGAAACTAACTACAGTAAATTTGAGAGTAAAAACTTCCATTACATCGTTCAAAAGAAACATAGAAACATCTTGAAAGGAGACTCGCAAACAACTTGAGAGGAGACTTGCAAATTTTGAGAACACGGTTTTGACATAATTTTACTTTATATTTTAATGGATGAGTACAGATACATCTTTCCGTTGGATCAAGTCTTTTGCCATGAATACAATACCCGAGACTTCCACTTCCACCAAAAGGGGTTTAGAACCGCACGTTAATTATATGTACATGTTTACGTCATCCCACCTTTTAACCCGTTACCCGTTTATTCACTCGCGATTGGTTAAGCTGCAAATTTCTCTTTGGTTTTGGAACACTTCTGATTGATTATCGCAGTTTCTGCGCAACCAAAGCATATCATTAAGTGAAATTTGTTAAGTCCATCCACCGGAACAACTAAGAGATCAAAGCTTAAAATGAAAAGGTTGTTTTGAAAATACTCACTGATGCTAAATTCTAAGACAAACAAATCCTGGCATGTATAATTTGTAATTCATTGATTATTTAGAATCTCTACAGGAACAAACACCGATTGCTATCATATAGTAACAATTATCTAAATAAAGGGCAGCAAAAAAACATGTTTTTATGCAATAACAAAGCAACACCCAATCAACGTCATCATAATACATGCGTAAAGCCAAGCAAGACTGCAGCGTTCCCCAAAAATGAATGTCTTCTAAGCCTGATACAGAAAGTAAACAAAAATCAACCAGAAAATTATTTAAGACAAGCATCCACACGGGAGATGCAGGATTTAAGCCTACCTTGTTGGCTATATTGTTGGAGAGCCAGTCCAGTCCCTCATAGAGACCTTCCCCAGAGGTGGCACATGTGCTCTGGATATACCTGAAATAAAAAACCCAACTCCAAAATCCAATTATCAGAATACACAAGAAAGTTGAAGACCGGCAGACATAACAGAAATGCATTGAATACCAGTGGCGTTGACGAAGAGAGTGAAGACCAAGCTTGTCAGTGATTTCCGCAGCATTCATAGCATTTGGAAGATCTTGTTTGTTGGCAAATACAAGGAGCACTGCATCTCTTAACTCATCCTATACATTAACCAAGTAGATAACTAAAAATTGTTCCATAAAATGTAATGCTTGTCAAATGCAACAGTTCTACCATCATTGCTCATAAAGTTGGCAGTTGGCAGTTGGCAGTCAAGGAAGACCACTGCCAAAAGATGATCAATAACAATTCTTATAAATATTGCCATACCTTTTTGGACTGATAGTGTAAGAGAAGAAGCCAAAATTTCAAAATCCAATATTATTTATTTAAAATAACAACTCATCATGCTTCATTCTAAGCCAATTTCAGAATAGAATGCTCTCTCTTGATTATAAATTAGATTCATGAGACATGCCAACTCACTGCACTCTATTACTCTATTTACCTCATTCAACATACGGTGGAGCTCATCTCTGGCCTCAACAACACGATCACGATCATTGCTATCCACGACAAAGATAAGCCCCTGTGTGTTTTGGAAGTAGTGTCTCCATAAAGGACGAATCTGTGATTAAATTAAACAAAGACCATTAATGGGGAAATTATATAATCTGTTTTGCATACAACAATCAACATGGTGGAAAAAAGAAGATTTGAAGTTAACCTAATAGACCTTGCATATACTATAATAACGGTATAAAGGCCATAGCAACCATCTAAAAAAATTGCAAAGTAAACTGGAAACACAGCAAAAAATCAGCTTGCTCATCAATTTCAAAAGATATGTTGCTATAACGCACATATCAGAATACATATTTGGTAAATACGTTCAAAGCAATAAACATGGACCAATAAAGATACTATGAAAGACCTGCATAGAAATTCATAAAAAAATAAAAAATGTATAGATGAAGAGACTAATTTACAGTCTACACTGGATTGTCCATAAGCAAATCCAACTCCAAGAACAACAGAAACACATAAATCTTACAAAGCAATCTAAACCAATGAATATGTGCATAGGAATTCTTTGTTTAACATATAAAATGGAAGCCAGAACAGGTGTAGCCTTCCCTCACACTGTTACATGGAAAACTTGAAAAACATGATAGCTCCAATATTATGTTTGTGCTGTGTGCTAATGAGAAGACCTCTAATTGGCACAAGATCATCAGTAAGCACATTGCCAACAAAACAAACACATTTCAATTTTCAAGCAACAAAATTTATAGAAAGAAATCTAAAATAAATTATGAAAGATTGCCTATGTTCACATGTTTATTTAAAACCAGCCTAAAACACCACATATGTTCATGGGAATTATTTGTTTAATGTTTAAAAATGTAAGCCACGACAGTGATAACCTTATGTCCTATGGTTCAAGGAAAATCTTGAAATACAAGATAGATCCAATATATATGCAGCTTTTGTTCATGTTGTTTGCTAATAAGCAAACCTCCAGTTAGCACAACAACGTTCATAAGCACACAAAATGAACAAAACAAAAACAGAGGACATATTAATAAAAACCTCTAGAAGGTAAATCTCGAACAGACAAAGTAGTAGTTATCACATATATTCATATATTTTGTTTCAAGTTTAAAGCACTCTATCAACTAAGAAAAGGAAGGAATAAAATATACTATGATTCATTGTATCATTGAATATAAGATTCTTCCAAAAGATTTAATGGATCTCACAGAAAAACTACAAATTATACAAGCCACAAACCTTATCTTGGCCACCCACATCCCAAACAGTGAAGCTAATATTTTTATATTCCACAGTCTCCACATTAAATCCTGTACAACAGCAAATATAAGCATCAATTGGCAAAACCTTCTTTTTTTTACATCCAAATCTTATGCTAGACAAGTTGGATGGCAAAATCACATCATAAAGCACTGAAAATTCTAAAATTGTAGAGAATAAGTTTGGAACTTGGAACATAAGCAAAAATGTAAAGCATGTAAAAGATAAATTCAAAAGGAGCATACCAATTGTGGGAATGGTTGTGACAATCTCTCCCAGCTTGAGCTTGTACAAGATGGTAGTCTTACCAGCAGCGTCAAGACCTACCATGAGAATACGCATCTCTCTCTTGGCAAAGAGCCGGCTAAAAAGTTTGGTGAAAGACAGCCCCATCTCTTATTTCAACTGTACGCAGAAATTCATGATGGGAAGGCACAAGTCAATTAAGTCATATAGTTGCACTGCACATTCCTTCATGGATCAAATCTCATGCTTTAAGAAACAAGATATCATAGAACCATCCTCATCCTAAGGATGCAGAAACAAGGAAGTTCTTCTTACAGCACAAGCACTTGCAACGAGGACAACCTAATTCGCAGGATTCAGACGGAATACAAAAAAAATTACAACGTAAAAGAGATGTCACAAATTTATTTAAAAAGAAAAGGCGATGATATTTTACAAATTACGATAAAAATCTATCAAACAAATACAACAAACTCTGTACCAGCTAAAATCTAAATAGAGCTCGTCAAAAACAAAAAGTGAAAAAAGAGATCTGTTCATAATAATCATGAACCAAAAATTTAAAAACTGCTTTGAACATAAAATCATTTTAACTTTTTTATCCAGTAGTCCATATCAAATGCCAAGGTTCAGATCTCCGTTATTCTTCAGAACAAGTGCTTGATTTAAACAGAGCTGCTAGAACACGTAACAGGATCCCAAATATTTCAACTCAGATTTTGCCCAGACAATACATCGAATCAGAACTCCAAAAAAAAAAAATCATTCCGATGTAAACCACACACAAAAAAGAAATAACAACGAGTACAGAACAAAAGCAAGCACCATTCATTGTTCATATGAGAAGCATCTTACACGGAGAAAGCAACAAACGAAGAAGAGAAAGAAGTAGAACTTACACGGAGAAGAAGCTGAACCAGATCAGCAAGATTAGCAAACTTGAGAGGGCAGATCCAAGAAGAAGCTCCCCCAAACCGCAGGTGAATGTTCCTCAGTTTTCAATTTTCAAATTTATAACGATGCCCAAGAAATGGAAGATATCGCTCATTGACGGCGTGGATGAATTTCAGTGACGTGGTGGCCAGATCGTTAAGTTGGAGTTTGGGCCAGAACTATTCGGTGCAAAAAGGACTACGGCATTATTTTGTTGGCAAATCATATTTTCATCAATGTGGCCCATATTCTCCTTATTGAAGCGATGATGGTCCATACTACTAAGCTCTTTTGTTTGGGTTGGGATCTGAGGCTTGGGCTTTAAGCCTGAAAGAAAAAAGTCCAATAGGAGGCTAAGATATTAACATTTTTTTTCCCCAAAGTACACTATTAGTCTAGACACATAGAAAAAGTGAAAAACACTAGCTGTTCACTTGTTTGGATATGAATGAGAAGAAAAATATTTTTGTCCCAAATAAGGGTTGGCTGAATTGATAAACATTTATTAATTGCGATACACTTTGTTTTAATTGTGAAGCAACGAAAATATTATGCTATAAGGTCCTTGACTTAACGTGATAACTAATTAAAGACCTTAATTTAAGATTTACTAATTAATAGACTAAATTTAATAAAAGATATTGAAAAATAGATATCCATCATAACAAAGTTTTTAGGTCATATATAACTATGTGTTCTGCTTATATTCTAAATTGTTTTAATGAGCCAAGTTAAATATTTTTACTTTTTCAATATTTTCTGATTTAGAAAAATATTTTTCCATAAAGTTGGGTCTCTTGATTAACAATAATGAAAGTTCAATTCTTGATTGATTTATAATAAAAAATTTTAGGTCCTCAATGAATAGTTCAATCGTGGAGCAATCTATTGACTTCCTAAATTTTTTAATAAACAAAAAACTTTTATCTACCTAAGGTGCAGTTGTTTCATAATGACCTTCTTATGAACATTTGCAGCAGCTACTAAAGGGTGCAATAAATAAATTGATGTCTGCAAAGAAGTTTTAATTCAAACTTGATACAACGGTTTGGGGATCACCTTGAAATGTGACGAGATTACACACTGCACCAGAGAAAATACCCTCAGATTTCAAATGAGACCATAGGAATTTGCCACCCAAAAACAAAACTGAAATTAACGTCTTGTGTGCCGTTGTTAGCATCCTGCATTTCATCCGAAATCGAATCCGTCACTTCCTCCTTCCCTTTAAGTAGCAATATGATGGTTACCATGGGAAGGCACATAGGATTGCAATTCCAGGTCATTCTCCTCATCCTTGATTGCTTCTGTGACTTTCTCTTGAATAGCGTCTTTCTTATTCACCTCTTTTTTCTTTCCCCACAAAACAGAATAGAGCCCGAAAATTATCACGAGAGACCCTATGGCACTGCACCAAATCAAAATCTGGGATTAAGACCCAACCAAATTCCAAGAACCATAACGCACAATTTGCATTCATCGGACACAGAAAAATCAATGGAAAATATTTAGTTATAGATGAGTAAGTAGGTGCATATACGTTCCAACGTATAATTTCTCCTGAAGCAGAGCCCAGCTGACAACAGCGGCCATGACAAGCTGCAAAGGGGTGAACACAGATACATAGAGAGGACCTTTCCTCTCAATGGTCCAGGACAAGACGCCGTACTCTAACCCAGTGCAAACAATTCCCTGAACGAACCAACATTACCACTCACTAATTATCACCACCATAAAGAAAAGAAATTGTTTAATTCATCAATGCTTATATACCGCATAAATTGCAGAGGCCAGTCTCATAGTATTGTGGAGTGACCAAGCTGAGGCGCTGTGGTCAGAACACAAGGCAAGGACCACACACTGAATGCTTCCCAAAAAACACATGTAGAGGGTGGTCGTATAAGGAGCTGGAAACTTATCGCTCATGTCTGCCTGAAACGGCAAAACAAGTATTTATAGAGCGAGTAGTGGAAATCAATGTAGTAACGAAGATCACTTATCATGATGCTTACTTGAATTATGAACCACACTGACCAAACAAGAGCACTACCAATTAAGGCAACAGGGCCTAGAAGCAAGTTTGATTTGCCGGTGGAGCTTGCTCCTTCCATTTTATCTGCATGTCTCCAGTGAATACTTGATTCGCCTAAACCAATGGTTTTTCCATGGTAAAATGATAGAAGCAGGGCTCCACCCACACACAGAACAGTCCCTAACGCCTTCGCTAGCGCGGCCCTCGTCTTGATTCTCAGATACTCTTGTCTATACATAGAAACATAAAACTCATTATATCAAGTACTGTCTTTTTCTTTGACCATCGTTATCAAGTACTATCCAGAAGGCCTATCGCTGCAAAGTGATGTGTTATTACTGGAAATAAATAACGAGAGTACGTGGGTAGCTCAGTTTGTTTGCTACTCACCTCAAGAGGACTGCTAGGACAAAAGTGAAAGCTGGGAGCAAATTGGTCAATGCACATGCAACTGTAGCGCTTGAATATTTTAGCCCCACGAAGCACAGTACCTAATTTCCTGTGACTCTGCATTCAAGCTCAGATGAGTGACTAAAATAGTGATGTTACAGGAACAAAATATCAATAAATTAAGAAAATACCTAGATAGTAAAGTTTTATTCTTTTATCTAAAACATATTAAAAAGGAAAGTTCCTGTTTTATAGGGCCATATGTAGGCATTTATGTAGGTTTCAAAATTAAAATAAAATAAAATAGCATTTCTAAATAACTGAATCTCCATTTTTTTCCACTATTCTTTTCACCACCTCTCATCCTGTAATGTCTAATTTCCTAACTTGAACATGTTAGCCAAAATTTTTTTTAAAAAAATTGCAACTTGAGCAAAAAGCGTAGAAGCAACCAAATTTGAACTTACCCTGTCAAGGAAGATAATAATATCTGGAAAAAAAAAATACGCAGTCATCTGGGGAGCCGTCTTCATATGGAAGGAAACAAAAAATAAATAGACTTCTTATGAAAAAGTTGAAACAAAAAATGCGAATGATAATGCAATCAGCCAATCAATGATCAGGGCTTTCTTCTTTGTTTCCCTTTACATCTCTTGGCTCGCTTCATAAACCTAATGCCAGATAAAAGCTGACGATTTCCAGCAAACGTTTTTTCCTCGTAAGTAGAAGACAAAAATAAATGCGTCGATCAGACCCAAATCACCCATAACTACAACTGTATGCAGTGAACAGTGTGTCTAAGAAAATCAGAAACTCTAGAAACGAGTAGCAGCATTTGTGAAAAGTGAAAAGCAAAAAGTAGAAAGGTGCTGGCAGGTAACATTCGCTCGGAACGCAGCAACGCGGCAAACATGCATGCCATGAGCGTTTAAATACAAATATAATTATGTGTGCGGTCAAAAGAGTGAAAGGGTATTTAATTAAGCTTTGATTTCCCATTTATTGCGATTGGGCTGGTTAATAACCCGTCCATGTTGCCATTTCTCCACTTTCATTAATTATAAAGCATAAATAAATAATTACAATATGTATATACTTTTAAATATAATATATTGATGAGTTATTAAATATTTATTAATAATTATTGATTGTATTTGTTAAACTCTCAAATATTTATTATAAACAGTAATATTTAACAATTTATTAAAATATCAATTCCAAAAAATTAACACAACTATTATCACAAGTAAAATTAAATTTTCTATTATTTATTTTGGTCTTCAATTATGTCTCTCTAATAAAACTATAGCAACAAAAAAAACGGTCTCCAATTTGCTATTAGAGGGTGTAATTTTTTTATGGTTATCAGATCAGGATTAGGAAAAAGAAAAGAAAAGAAGGTTTGAATCCATAGCAAGTCAAAAACTCCCTTCATTATCATGTTCTATTTCAGTAGATTCTCAACAAGCAAGCAGCAACATTCATGAAAAATATTTGAGCTTGATTTGTGACAAATGGAAAACCCGTGACTTCAATCAGAACGACCGAAACAAAAGTGATATACTCAGAATAGTGCTTCAAACCCCCGTTAAATCCAAAGCAACTTAGCAATTACAAGCCAATGTAACTATAATATAAGAAATCAAGGCACCCACAGAAGTAGAATATGCTAGTGTTACTTGATTTTGAATGTGATCATTACTCATGCATGTATATGATTCTATATGAAATAAAACCAGACAAGAAGAAAATGATAAGCAATATATTCATGGAGTGTATAAATATATATTACCGTTCGAACCAATAAGCGAAGGGAAGAAGGGATAGAGTCCCAAAGATTTGCCGATAAGCAACAAGGACAAGAGGGTCCATGCCAGATTCTATTGCAAGCTTTGAGGTAATACTCATCCCTACATAGCTCAGTTGCACAACAACCATCGCTAACAATGGAACGACACCACTCGCCATTCTCTCTCCGAAGTTTCTTCTTCGCTCCTCTGCCTTCGGACTTTGGAGAGAGATTTTCAGAGACACTGTTTTTATAGAATGGACTTAACTGAACAGAGGACGATAAATGAAAGTGAGACAGACGTATATATAAGGACGAGGAACAACTAGAGTGTGAGAAATGGTGCGTGTCACGGAAATTACTTCCGCATTCTTTTTTTTGTAAAATATTAATTATTAATTACATTTTACAAATTAATAAATATTTAATCACTCGTTAAAAAAAAATTTTAATTAAAAAATAACTTTTAAGTTTCACATACCTAGTTCTAATTAATTTTTACATAAAATATTTTTGTCGTCAAAAATTTTTTTATAAAATATTTTAATTATAAATCTTTTAATAGAAAATAAGTTGATACAATAAATATGTACCAAAAAAACAAATATGTTAACTTATATACCCTCATAAAAAAATTAAAAAAAAAAAGTAAACAGACACTTTCGATTATTTCTATTTTCGAGGAACACCTTCGGCTGATGCGCGGCGCAGGCACGAGTGATTGATTGGCGATCAGTGATTTTGGGAGAAGTTTTTATATATTTTTGAGGGTAAGAAATTACTCTTATTTTATATCATTAATTACATTATATAGAAGAATAATTAATGTTATTATTTTGATAATGAAAAATAATATTAACCTTCAAATTTAATATATCACCCAGAATATATAAGTTGATTTAAATATTGTTATTTACACAGTTTTTTATATAACAGTACTGAGACGGTGATGGCCTTTTTGTATAATTAGACTTAAACTTACGCATAAAAAAAAATGAAAAAAAGAAAGGCCAAGAGGTATCGCTGCATTTAGAATCTTGAAGCAACTAATTTGTTAATTTCCAGCCATGCACATGTCAGCCAAAACAATAAAAAGGACCCACCTCTATTCTGGTCGAGAGATCTACATGATATGCATTCAAAAAAAAAATAAATATATTAGATTAAATTATTAAATTAATCTTTAATTTATTTTATTAACTTCATATTAATTTATAAACAAATTTAGTTTTATTTATAATTTTTAACAAATAATTTATCATTTAAATTTGACTTTTAAAAATATAAAAATCAATCACATTAATTATTAAATAAAAATTAGTTTGAATGATAAAATAATTTATTTATTTTAAAATTAAAATATTTTAAAAATTAATATGAAATTAATAAAAATAATCTAAAAGGGGGCAAATTACAACTTAACCCCACGCAGTTCGACTCGATGTCACCCTTCATTTAGAAATTGTCTTTATAACAAAAATAAACATTATCTAAATGGCTTTTATTTGTTAATTCTCTTTTTAATCTGAGATTTATTCTTTTAATTTTTTATTAGTTGAAATTTCATTTTTTAATAAGTTTTTATTTCATTTATGGATTTTTTTATAACTCCGACACTTGTCTTTTTTAAAAAAAATCATGAAAGCAGCAAGGTTATTATGTGATAATAGAGCAAACAACAAGGAGTAAAATGTAATTTATCAAAAAAATTGAATCATAATTTTACAATTTCATTCAATCTTGAATATTACTATGATAGAGTAGAGTTTTCAGAAGTGAATAAAATATAAATTTAAAAGAAAAAATGAACAAAATTTAGGATGGTTCTCTTTGACCCATAGACATCGAGGTACAGGAACTTTTCTAATCAAGAATTTTTTTTGACGATTTATAATTTAGAATTTTGTTCAATATCAGAAGTTCTTGACCAATATTTTTCTTCTATCTGAAAATAATCAAAATATTTTTCTTCTAACATTTGCAGGCCAAAGTTTGAACGCAAGTTTTTTGACTCCGTATCTTGAGGCCTTGTCAGGATCCACATTGGCAAATGGAGCAAACTTTGCAGTGGTGGGGTACCCTACTCTCCCAAATATGTTACTCTCTCTTTAAATATACAGGTCATGCAGTTCCTCCATTTTAAAGCTCGAACCCTTGAACTAATTACCGCAGGTAGATTTCCTTTACTATTTTATTTTGTTAAAGAGAGAAAATTAGATAATATTTTTTTAAAATATAAACTTTCCTTGGGACAATGGAACCCTTTTTCAAGTATTTGACTGCTTTCTTTCTCTTCCTGAATGGTATGCATGCTCAATACTGATTTTAGTCGCTCAGTGAAGATTTAATCTGTCATATTTTTTGGGCTGTAAGCTCCCTTTAGAATTAAAAAAAAAAACTGTCATATTTTTAAATTTTCACTGGAATTTTTATTCATATTGACTTTCATGAGTTTAAGCTATGTATTTAGTTTGACTTAGATACTTTATTTCTAGCTGATCATTGCAGCAACAATGTGATCATGAAATTTTTTTTCTGAATAGTATAAAGGAAATAAAAACATTATATTCACCTTTTATTGAGGGAGTTTTAGTTTGACTTTTCTATATCTCATTGTTCACTAAGTAACCCACACAGCCTTAGTTCTGTCCCCTATAAATGTAAAATTAGTTTTTTTCTTGGTCAATTGACAATAACTTAATTATTGCAGTAGGATTAAGATTGATTCGTTGATGCTCATGCAACAACTTGTAGTACTAACATGAATGCTCTGGATTCGTTGAAGTGAATGTTATGCTAGTAAACCTATTCCTGTACTTGTTATTTTGAATTTAAGAATGAACTTATTGCACTACAAACTTACAGGTGCGAGAAATCCGATCAATGATGAAAGCTTCCGGAATGCACTCTACTTGATTGATATTGGGCAAAATGACCTTGCTGATTCATTTTCCAAAAATCTGTCATATGTGCAAGTCATCAAGAAGATCCCGGCAATTATCACTGAAATTGAGAATGCTGTTAAGGTCAGTCCTGTGCTCTTTAAACTTGTTGAGTAAACTTGCTTATTGAATTTATCTGTGAAACATTTCCATTGATGCTCTTTGTTAGTAATGATGATTTGTAGCACCGGAAGGGGCTTAATTAATGTGATTATAAAAGTGATCCCGATTCCCTTGCTCATTCTTTATATTCACCCTTTGACCAAAAATGTTTCTTTATGTGTTTATAACTGCTCACTTTGAAATTCTTATCAGAACACAACAGATTATGGAAAGTAAAGATAAGAAATTAGGGTGCTGCAACCATGAATTTTTATTTATTACTCAAGGTACTGCATCTTGAATGGGATAAATGATATTGCAGTTTTTCAGCTTTCTATTATGTTTATACCATATATTCATCCGAGTATCACTGCTTTACTTGGTTCAGATCATCAACATATGCATAATTGTGTTAAAACTCTGACCATTGTATTATTTTTTTCGTTGACTAAGATGCTTGCGGTTCATCTCTCTCTGACTGTATCAGACTCTATCAAATAAGATACAAAACCAGTTTCAATTGAGTAAAGGAAAAGCTTCCTAGTCAATAATGTCTTTCTGCTGTGAAAAATGTAGAGGTTGTATAATGAAGGTGCCAGGAGGTTTTGGGTTCACAATACTGGGCCTTTGGGCTGTCTTCCTAAAATACTTCCATCGGCTCAAAAGAAGGACCTTGATTCATTTGGATGTCTTTCTAGTTATAACGCTGCTGCAAGATTGTTTAACGAAGCGCTGCATAATTTGTATCAGAAACCAAGAACTGAATTGAAGGATGCTACTTTAGTCTCTGTCGATATTTATGCCATCAAGTATGACCTCATCACAAATGCCACCAAATACGGCAAGCCTAGCACTTTCTTCTCCTTCAAGTCCTGATTAGTTCATTATCTAATTCACGATTGTGATGCCTAATTTCTTCAGCACACTGTGATGACATAATTAGAAAATTTAGATTACTATATTGGGATTAAGATTAAACCTTCATTTTAGTCTTTCAATTACTTTACCTCTAAAAATTTTTTGTCATCAAATTTAGTCCTTGAATTTAAAAAATATCATCAAAATCATCTTTGTATATACATAAAAGAATTAAATTGATAAAATTTTAATAATTGAAGAATTAAATTGATGATAATTTTATATAATTAAGGGACTAAATTGATAATATTTTTTGGAACTAAATTGAAATTACTAATGATGACACTTTTTAAATTCATGGACTAAATTGATGATAAAAAATTTTGATGGATTAAAGTGATGACACTTATAGTATTAGAAGACTAAAATGAGAGTTTATTCTTTAGATTAACAGGAAAATTAGATGGTTCAAGTGATAGCATTTCCTTTGGAAAACATGGTTAGCCCTTATTTATTTTTCTAGACATGAAGACTGCTCTTTGATTACTAGGAGTCGTATTTCAAAAGAGGATTATATCATTATTACTTTTACTTTAAAGATATTAAACTTATGAGCAGTTCAAATGAGCTGAACTCCGTGAAAATACTCTGGTTCACACCAAAAAAATTTATTTTCCTTTGTTGGAGTTTGTAAATGCATTATTGATTAGGTTTCTCAAATCCACTGATGGTATGCTGCGGCTATGGAGGACCTCCTTACAATTTTGACGTGAGGGTAACATGTAGTCAACCTGGTTATCAGGTTTGTTCAGAAGGATCCCGGTATGTGAGTTGGGATGGAATTCATCATACTGAGGCTGCAAATACAATGATAGCTTCTGGGATACTTTCCACGGCTTATTCCACACCACGAACACCTTTTGATTTCTTCTGCCGCCAATGATTATCATGTTCGTGTACGTCATGAGTGTGCAAAGCAGTGAATCTACAGTTAGTTCATGTTGCTTGAATTACTGTCCAATAAGAAGTTACAGAGTTTGTCATAGCAATGCTCACGCACGCTTTTTGTCTTTTGTTTTGTTTTTGTTATTACAGCCATGCCCATGCTGCTGAAGCTCTCAGAAATGAGGGACATGTAATTGGGGGCTGTAAAAGGATAGAAAAGGGAATCCGCTTGGTAACTTAAGCGATGCCAGTCATTGTTCTTTTATTTTCCAACAGGGTTGCGTGATGTATTATATGAACAATTGATGGTATATGGCTTATTGGTAATAATTCAACTTTTGAAATAAAAGATAATTATTATTATATTAATATTGCATGTCAAATTATTTAATTAAATTTATTAATTAAATTTTTAATATTTTATGTTGTTTAAATGTGCATTTAGTGAGGTAGGAATATAATTTCTCTGTTTCTTTGCTTTTTGGTTTTGTGTTCCATAAGATTGACGCTTTGCTCATCACTATGGATCATGTCTTACCCTTGCAAGTTACACCAAGAAGCCCACAGAAAAAGACTAGGCAAAGTTAAGCTGGGCCTCCCGTAAAGCAAAAGTATTCCACCTCTTTCTCTTTTCATTTACGACAAAAAAAAAAAGAGATGGTCAAAGTTGCCTCTATTGTAGATAAAAAAAAACGGTTACTTCTATTGTCGGGGAGTGTTTTATATTTTTTCTTTATACTTGAATTTTATGATAAAAATAAAGGAAAAAAAGTTAAAAAGAAGACAAATTTACGTCCCTTTTTATCATAAAAAATAAATATAAAAGAGAAAGGGTAAAAATTAATATTACCGTTTATGTAACACCGCCAACCGAACGTTGATTAGGAACCATATTTGGAATTTACTTTTCTTCTACGCTACATCTCTCTCTCTCTCTCACCTATCGTGGGTTGTAGGCTTTGGAATTTGGTCCGCTAATGGCGTTTCGAGATGTCAATCAGCTACTCTTTTTCCGAACATGCTTTATGTAATAATTTGAGGTTGTTGTCTCTGATGTAATGGCAGTGCGTCACCCTCACGCATGCCATGCCCTTATCGTTACTCAATCATTGCCATAAGACTCGTACTGTGAGATACATTTGAAGTAGTGTCTACGATCAGTAGCTTAGGCAATGCGACAACTTAGACAAAAAGATTTATAATGGCCAAAAAAGACCAAAGATCTACGATGCAGTGTCTCGATCCATCCTTCTTTTTCTTTTTTCTTATTCATAAATATTCTTAAATAATTTCGTAAAAGATTGAATCTCTACATTATTACATACATATAATATTATTACATCCTAATCTTTAAAAAATTGAGGTGAATGCCAGTTGAACGTGCTTCTTTTCTTTCCATTTCTATTTGGCATGGTATATATGGAACCAAATCAGTCATCGAATCATCTTTTGCTTTTAAACTACTTGTGTGTGCTTGGACCGGTGAAGCATGCAAGCTGTGTTTTGTCCATTTAATATTATAATATAAGTGAAGAGGGAAAACAAAAAAGACGCAATACACTACATACGTTTAGGCATTTTAGGCCACAATATTCCCCGAATTAAAACATATATAGCAATGCACTTTGTTATGCATTTTGAGCGACAGTGTATTTTTTAAAGAATAATTCTGAATCCTCTTCACGTTAGAAACTTGAAGAGTAATTAGTGTTAAGTGATGATTCAATATTCATTACTTAAACTGTATATATAGTTTCATTGTGAATTGAAATGTATATATATTAGATCGATGTTAGACTGAACTCTAAATGTTCGTATTTAAAAATTAATGAAGTTGTACTAAAAAAGTTAATGAAGAATAACAGATTTCAAATGTTCGTAATTATGAGTTGGAATTATTAGTTATTTAATTCATTAATATTTTATAAAAATTGTTTTTGAAGAAGTGTCTACTTTAACTATAAAAATAGAACCAGATTCTGGCTGATTACATTACAATATTCAGAAAATGATATATCTATAGGTCATTTACAAAATTTGCCTAATAAGTTTTTTTTAATATTTTGCACAAAACAATATTATAACTTTTCTATGAGAATTTTTCAATTTTTCATAAAAAAGAAATTAAAACATACAATTTTCATGACTAATTATATAAATTTTCTTAAATTTCGTAATATACCAGATCTTCTGGATATGAGAGCTTTTTCAAGATTAAATAACAGAAAAAGAATGCATCGATCCTTGAAGTCCTGACTTATTCTGATAAGTATTGTATATAGGCTCGTTTGGATAAATTTTTTTAAAAAAAATATTTTTATTATATATTTATTTTTGATAGATTTTTTTTTTAAAAAATAATTTTGTATTTGGATATAATATTTAATAAATATTTTTAAATAATAGAAAAATTTTTAAGTTTATTTAAATAAAAAAGAATAAAAATATTTTATTTATATCAAAATTACTGAAAAAGACATCTAGATGCAAGATATGATGAGTTATAATATATATGATGTAATGAAATTGACTAGTATAATAGTAACGGTATAGTTTTTAAATATGTCATGATAACAATGTCATGAAAAATAAGACATGAGATAATAAAAATATGTCTAATTATGTATCAAAAAGCTTAATAATATGTTACTAATATTGTTCTATTTTACTTTCTTTAAATGGTATAGTCATTGAAGTTAGAATTCGATTTAAAATATTAGGAAACAATGGTTGAAAGTTGCGTTGTTTAAAATGCAATTCACAAAACTATTTACAAAGGATATGAAATGTAATTTTTTTATAAAGGTAAAGGATATTTTTGTCATAAAATTATATTAAAAATCACTTTTCTTTCTACTTTTTTTTAGAAGATAGAGATCACTACCTTATAAAAAAAAGTGGTAAATTAACTTTTTTTTAACTTTTCATTTTTTTAAAAGTTACATCCAAGCATACTTAGAACTCATTTGGATAAGTTTTTTAAAAAAGTACTTTTTTTATATATCTTATTTTAGTAAATTTTTTTTAAGAAAAAAGTAATTTTGTATTTGGATACAATATTTAAGAAGCATTTTTAAAAATAATAAAAAGACTTTTAAGTTTGTTTGGATAAAAAAGAATAAAAGCACTAAATTTATATCAAAATTACTGAAAAAGACATCAAAATGCAAGATATGATGAGTTATAATATGTAAGATATGATTAAATGATCTAACATAATAAGGACAGTGAGATTTTTAAGTATGTTATGTTAACATCGTCATAGAAATCGAGATATAAGGTAATAACAACATGTCTAATTGTGTACCTAAAGGCTTAACAACATATTGGTAATATTCAATTTTATTTTCTCCAAGTGGCATAGTCATTGAAATTAAAATTCAATTTAAGATATTATGGCACAATGACTTAAAGTTGCGTTGTTTAAAATGTAATTCATAAAATTACCTAATAAGATTTATGTAAATAAGGTTTATAAGAAGAAAAAGAGATGATATAAAAATATAATTTTTAATAAAGGTAAATGATATTTTTGTCATAAAATTATATTAAAAACTACTTATCTTTCTACTTTTTCTAGAAATTAGAGATCATTGACTTCTAAAAAAAAAGTAAATTAAATTTTTTTAACTTTTATTTTTTAAAAAAATTACATCCAAACACACTTAAAAATATATTGAAGCATTTTTAAAAAAAAAATGTATCTAAACAGACTCTTAAAAATATACAGAAATACTTTTTTTAAATAAAATTACTTTTTTTTTAAAAAATAAATATATCAAAATGCACTCGTAAAAGTACTCACAGGATATGTTTTCCATGTTTACAATAATTAATTGAAAAGTTTATAAGCATACAATCCAGACTGATTAATCACCACATTGAAAAATCTGTCATCACAATTTTCGAAGCTAGCTTGATGGTTGTTTTCCAATCCACAACAACTATATGGTCACTATGAAGCAGCAATGAATTGAAGATTGGATCAAGAAGCAAATTTGATCAGCGAATCATAGCCAATCCATCATATGGTATTTATTATAAAGAAAGGGTTAGGTCTAAAGGATCACTTGGTTTCTTTTTGTTTTCGTTTACGGCTGCCGGCGCCGCCGCTGCTGCGGTTGCTTCCGGTAGTTCTTTCTCAACAACCTCTTTCTCTATCTCTGAAGGACCTGCAGGTGCAGTTGAAGTACTAATCCTTGCCAACTCTTCGTCGTCAATGAAATCTTCTGGTTGAAACTTTGGGTTCCAAACGCCCTTTGCCTTCTCTTCTTTCTCCTTGGAGAGGAGATCGCGTGCATCTTTCGTGCTCTTTATCAAGGCAAAGAACTTCTCCATCTGCTGCTCTTCACTTTCTTCTTCATTCTCTAATTTCCTCTTCCTTCTTTCTCCTTCCATGCTGCTTATAATTTTAACTCGCTGTGTTGCGTGTATATGCCGGAGAGGAAAACAACTAAGAAAATGAAGAAGAACAAGGAGCTAGTTGCCTATATAAAAACGAGAGAAGAGCACTTGAAAGTATATATATAGTAGTTAGTCACTCATCCCCTTTTCTTTCTTTTGCCCTACTTCAGAGCAGAGAGCGAAAGTGAAGGGAACAGAGTGAATAAGAATAGGACAAAAAATAGGCCTTAACAAGTTGAGAACCGAATAATGTAGGATCTGCTATAGTCAACAAATGAACTATAAATATATATATGGGGATTGCTCATATACTGAGTTCAATGAACCAAAACCGTGTTGATTGAGTCACAAGAGAGGCCAAGACTACGTGATTTTATTTACTGACCAGATTAATGGATTCACAAGAATGGCCATGAGTCTGAAAAGATTTGTAAGGATTGGGTATATGGAAGTAAGGGTAAGATGGTAAGTTGATGCACAAGGTATTTGTGTGTGTGTGTGTGTGTGTGTGTGTGTGTGTGTGTGTGTATACAAATACCTTGTGCATCAACTTACCATCTTACCCTTACTTCCATATACCCAATCCTTACAAATCTTTTCAGACTCATGGCCATTCTTGTGAATCCATTAATCTGATCAGTAAATAAAATCACGTTGTCTTGCCTCTCTTGTGACTCAATCATTATATATATATATATATATATATATATATATATATATATATGAGGACGTATCAAGTTAGAATATTTTTTATCATAAGAGATGAGAGAAGTAAATTCTAATTATTAAATCGTATAGTAAGATATGAGAGAAGCAAATATTGAGCATTAGATTTTACATGAATGATCAAAATTAGAACAAAAAGTCATATGACCATTTTAAGTAATCATGTGAGCATTAAATAAATTCTAATCCTTACCATCTATTTATTTTTTAATAGTTAAGATTTATTCTTCTAAACTCTTATGATAAAAAATACTCTCACTTGATACATCTCCTATATATTATATATGAGACATATTAATTGAGAAGAGTAAATCTTAATCATTAAATATTGCATGAATAGTTAAGATTAAAATATAAAGTCATATAAATTTTTTAAATAGTTATATGATTTTTAAGTAAAATCTATTTTTAATCATCTATATATGCTTTAATAGTTAGAATATATATATATATATATATATATATATATATATATATATATATACTTCGTCCCATAATTAACAACGTGATATTTCCACCCATATAATAGTTTATGACAAATGATATGGCATCTCGTGGGAATAGATTGATTCACTAGGTAGGTCACCGTGGACATGGAGATGGACCCCATAATAAAGAATTGCCATCTGGGAGGCTGGTTGATCATGTGTCTCCACAAAAATGCAAAATATAGGTTACTATTTTCTTCTTCTCATTTTTTGTCCCTCCTATAAAAAAAAAAAAATTGCTATATTTGATTTTTCTTGAGTGAAGAGAAATGCAAAGAGGGGCAAAGAGGGAGTTGCCTTTCATTATTTGGAATTTTACGTAAAGAAGTGAAGGAAACTCTCTTTTACCTGTTGGGAGTTGGAAAAAAGTAGGACTCCATTTCATTTTTTTTATGATGTTTTTTGAAAAATGAAGTTCATTAGTTGATTTAAAACGTCTTTTTTTAAATAATACCTGTTGATATTTTTTATTTTATCTTAAATTAAAAAAAGTATAAAAAAGAAGGAATAAAAAGAATCACTGATTTATTTCTTTTGGGTGGCACAATAGAAATATAATGAATTCTATTGTAACGAGAGTTACTTTTTTATTATTTAATTTAAAATAAACTCTTTGTCATTGTTAATTTTAATTTGAAAAAGAAAGAATCTTGAGGTTTTGACGCTTCCTCCTCCCTTTCATTCATTAAAAATTTTTGAATACAAATTTGAGTCATTTTTTTAATTTTATAGCCAAACATATATAGCAGACAACTAATTAAAAGAAGAGTAAAATATAATTTTAGTCTCTTAAAAATATATTATTTATCAATTTCGTCTTTTAAATATTAATTTTATCAATTTAGTCCTTCAAATTTTAGATTTATAACAATTTGATTTTTTTGAGGGACTAAATTGATAAAATTAATGTCTAAGAAACGAAATTAATAAATAATGTATCTTTCAGAGACTAAAAATAAGTTTTACTCTTAAAAAAAATTCTCTTAATTGGTAATATAACTTCTCTCTTAATTGATTTTTTAATTAAATTATTAATATTTTATCAAGTAAATAAGAAAATGAGACAAAAAATTTTTGAATCGCTGCAAGAAGAATAAGTTAACAAGGATAGAAGATGGGCAAGGAGCTAATACGTCACTATCTTCATCATATTGAACTGATTTTCTTTAATTCTTAATGCAACATTACATGTGGACATTCAAACTATATATATTTATTTGATACTGTTCGCAATATATTAACAAAGATATACAGTCGAAGCAACTTGTATTTTAGTAAAAACCAATGAATAATTGTTTTTTTCCTTGATTGATTTATTCTTATAAATATCAAGGTCATTTCAAATTTTTAAGTTTTTTTTTTTTACACCTAGAGTATTTCTTTACTCGAAAGGTGAAGAATTAATCTCTTAATCTTCGATAGTATTCTTTGCAGAAGAAAGCCTACCAATAACATATGTCTAAATGTTAGTAAACCAAGTCAATCTAAATAATTTTTTTGAAAAACTAATAAATTAAAATAATCTAAAATAGGCTTTTAGGTGACTTGACTCAAACAATCCATTAAGTAAAATACAAGTTGGTTAGTATATTTACACGAATGAACCGTGTAATCACACGATTACAATATTAGTTTGAATTAAAGTTGGGTATTATATTATCCACCGTCACCATGGTAAGGAGAACGACCACTAACATTAATGCTTGTAATAGAAATAAGTTATATATTTAAATATGAGAATTATTGTTTGATTTTTGATAATTATATTTTATGAAAAAAATTATATTATTATTATTATTTCTATATCAAAAAGATTAAACCTATAAAAAAATTCAAATAAACACAAAAAAAAGGCTTTTTTATGTGTCCTTGATGTAGGGGTGGTTATATGCAACGCCAAGTCTTTCAGATTGCCGTGGCCCTTACAGTGGAATTGAAGTGGAGATGATCGATCAGCATTAAGCCTTCTTCTTTTTGTCTTTTCTCTCAAAATATAAAAGAAGAAAGGGAGTACTTCGAGTCAGAACTAAGCCAACGACGTTCTCATTTTTTGATTAATATGTTCAATTTCATTCTTACTGTTAGACTTTGTTCTCTTTGTCTTGATTGCAAAGCTGCTGTCATTTGGGATGGCCTTGGAGAAACTTGATTACTCTCCATGCTTTCATTCTGATGTATAGGAAGTAGCTAGCTAGGAACATGGTGCAGGCACAACTAATACAACACAATAAAACAAAACTCCGTCCGTTTTCGTGAGTTGAAGACGAAAACATGAAAGGTCTACTTAAAGAACAGGAAAATTACCATCAGATTACGACTCAAATAATAAGTAAGAGAATTGCGAGAGCCACACATATTTTGAAATAGGAACTCAAATAATAAGTAAGAGGATTGAGGGAGCCACATGTACTTTGAAACGGGATTAGTCTCAGTCAAAGAATGTGATAATACCCAAATAAAAAAGAACAGGAAAGATTATTATGCCCAAAGGTCATTGAAAAACTTAATAACTTTTAATTATTTAGTTACGATATTATATCAAATATCAAATTCTGTAATTGTCAATTATGACACTAGTTACATGCGAGAGTTCCTTTTTAAAAGAGTTTTGCTATATTTTTTAAAAATTTTTTTTAATAATTTTCTTAATATTTAATAAAGTAAATATGAATATGATTATGACTTGCAAGGGGTAGGCTCTATTTCTTTTGTTTACATACATCGACCGAGGAGTTTTTTAACTTTTATTTTTTTGGTATGTTGGGCTTGGGGGAGGGAGGGAGAAAGAGAGAGAGATAGAGGGCCCAAAGGGAGCATCCTCCAACTGGACTGCGACTTATTGTCCACGAAGTTAGAAGGTTCCCCGCAGCTGCCAGCTCAACGATTCTCATAGAAAGACAGTTATCCCCATCATCATCAATGACATCAAGCAGAAGATGCAAGCAAATAAATGACATTATTTTGTTACACTAGCTTGGGTAGCTTCATTTGGTAAAATGTCAAAGTGTGATGCAAACAAATAATGCAACATTTAAGTGCTTGCTTGTCCTTTTAAAGCAAAGTTATTTCTGAAGAATCCACTTGTAACCTAATCCCGAAACCTTCTTTGTTAACTAGTGGAACATGACAAAACTGTATCCGTATCTCCACTCTGCATCATATTATCTGACTTGGGTAAGCAGATGACATATTTGAGCAACTAATTTTTCAAACCAATTCAACATAAGCTCATAAACTATAGTTCTAGAGAAATTCTTGCACGCTATCCATAAGCACCAATATTTCTGCTCAATGAAAAGTAAAGACCAATGGGCAGGGAAAGAAGGAAGCAAACTCATTGATCCCCTAACATCCTATTTCTTTTTCTTTGACTTCAGAAGAATTGTTGGAATTTCATAATTACTACAAGCTCAATACACTCCTGGGAGAAACTAAACTCAATCTGAGATGAAAAAATTATTGGAACTGGGATAGTCATGCCGTGGAATCTAATCTAGATGTAGATTAAAAAAAAGGATATATCTAAAAACAATGATTTTCACAGGCGTTTGATAAGTCCCAAGCCTGTTTTAACCAAAAATGGCACACCATCCTATTGTGCATTGTCAATGTATAATGCAGCAATGAAATAAGTAAGTGCCAGACCATTTAAGTATTAGATATAAAATCATTAATATGGTTTCACTTAACAGCTTAAACTTTTGCGATAATTGATTCATGATATGGTATTAGAGCCTATACGATCAAGTGATCAATTCTTGTCGCTTAAGGTTTTGAAATAGTTAGTTCATGACATTAAGCACGTCAACATTGTCTGCTACTTGCTTTATGCTGGCCAAGAATGACATTTCCAGGCTCCACTTTGTGCACTTTGTGAATCGATATCAGAACCATAACCTGAAAAGAAGTTCATTACTAAAGCTTCTAGGCACGTCATCGAGTTTATAATCTATAATCTGTGTGTACCTTTTCATTTCAAGAGAGATGCAACACATGTATGTTTGGTAGAGGAGTAAAAGTGGGGGTAAATTTGTATGTTTTGTATACAAACTCATCCATGTAAAATTTACCTCCACTTTTACTCCTCTACTAAACATACACTAAGTGATTCTCTTGTGGCACAAAAAAGTAAAATATCCGGTTGGCTTGGATCTCCCCTTTGAGCAGAAAAGTCATACAGATTATAAAACACAGTTTAAAGGAACCCATTTGAGCAGAAAAGACCCTTCATAAAAACTGGTGACATTTGTTCAAAATTACCTCAATATGCGCCATTTGGGCATTCAGCATGGACATTCTACATTTGTTGTCATAGCCTCCATGTAGGACGTTCAACAAAGGAAAGCATGTATTTTGTCCCCACAGTTCTGTCTGAAAGATTTTGTATTTAAACAAAAGCTAGAATGTCAAATAATATTGACTAAGCACACGACAAAGACATAAGGAACTGGACATTGTTCTTTCATTCTGATGCCAGATAGACATATAACTTTCTGTTTCAAATGAAAGGAATCAATTTAATTAGTTGCAACTGAGGAATTGATTATTTAGACACATACAAATGATAACATACAACAACCAAAGCCTTATCCCACTAGGTACATACAAAGATAAAATATTCAGGAGATTTTATCAGCTATAAGTTGGGAGTAACTTTCACAGACCATTACCAAGCAATCTGATTCCAAGTCGATATATGTAAGATCAAATGCTAATGATTTTGTCCATGAATGGGAACAGAACATAGAAGGTAATAATTTGGAAAGTGACAAGAGAATCGCACTGATGGTCAACTCGACACGTTAATGTTTAAGTTAAAATGGACTGCAGGTCTTCGTCAGTCATATTCTTCCTTGAATACCCAAAAATGCCTACATTCTGTAGCTGTGGCAATGCAGATTTAATATTTTAAAAGTATGCATGTAGGAGAACTCTTAAATGACAAAATTCCTACAAAAGCTGTTCCACTTCAGGAAGAAAGCCACTGTAGTACATAGAAAATAATGCTGGAAAAATCTTCCTCCTTGCCAGTATAGCAGTGGCTTCTATAACAGCAATGCGAAGTGAGGGAGCTCTACTAACATCCATGGGAGAACTGGAGGAACTTGTTTTTAGAAAAGATGGAGAACCATCCATGGAAGTTATGGGAAAATTATGATGAAAACTGAGTGAAAGCATTCTTTTACGTGAAATTAGTTTTGGATGGGACCGCATCTTTTTTTTTTCCTATTCTGATTAAACTTATAATCAGTCCAAAATTTCAATTTCAGAAACATATTTAAAGTTCTTAAACAAAATATGAGCCGAAAAATTACTGGAATTTACATTGAAGACGAAATTGGTAAATTAAAAGATAATTAACCATTAGGAACATAAAAAATTGAGGATGAAGCAGAAATTAATCCCTTTTTTATTTGATAAACCTGTTCCCATATTATTTTTGTAGTGGTTTCTATCTTGACCTCTTGGACTCCTGCTGGTCGAAAATTTTCATTGAGCTGATGCTAGTTCATCCTCTTCCCATTCAGTATTAGACAAGTTAGGAAGCGAATGAACGCACAACAAGCATTGCAAACCTTGTTATAATATCTCTCAAGTGTTTAGGCTCTCCCAAGTAATATTGTTGTACGCAATACACAAGAACCTTTTGAACAACGTGAGACTTGGGGTCAATAACGTAACAAGAACACCACCTGTTAGTGAATGAAAGAAACGAGGACAAATAGCCAAAAGCATTCTAATTATCAGGCTTAGCATTACAGTATTGTTACAGAAATTATTCTGGGAATTTCGTTGTCCAATTCAATACTAGTAATGCATTTCTGCACTGCTGCCAAGAAATTTTATCTTCCAAAAAAGAAAAAAACCACCACATGACAAATGCTGGCAGTGTAGCTGAGGATAACTCAACTCACCGGAAAAGTGAAAACCACGAACTGTGATTCGGTGACCATCCGAACGAAAGATGGAGTGGTCTTGCCATTGACGATTCCGGAATGAAGAAAAAGACACGAACATACCTCGGACTTCTCAGTTTAGAAGTTTTGTCGTAACTAAAAGCTTTTCCTATCCCAGATTATTATTGCGTATTGTGCCAAACAGATTGATCAAATTCAAATTCCATTGGGGCCTATCCAAATTGAATCCGTTCGTTTGAGTCATTTATTTTTGTGGGGCCAATCTGACCCAACTAAAAGTCAGTGTTGATATAACTGAGACTGGTCCGGCGGGCCGAACCCAATTTGAGAACGTGTTAAGGGTACTGAAGCTCATTGGACTAGCCCAATTCTGTTTAGGTCTGTTGACCCAAATTTAAAACAAGTACACTACAAAAGCCCGTAACTTAATATTTTCGCTGACTCGTCCTACGACCATTAATTGCTCTGTCACCATATACAATCCTCACGTCCCTTCCTTAGGTAGCCTTGTACCATGAAACTGAAAAACTAGGGGCATGGATACTTTATCCCAAATTAAATAGGATATGGACACCTGACGTCCACAAATTTTGCCACATCACATGAATAACAACTTGGCTGAAAATCCTCCTTTTCAAAGTCCAACATCTTCTCTATGTCCAAGTCAAAAAAAAAAAGAACATCTTCTCTATGTAACACTTTCTGGGAACAACCCATTTTATCCGAAATAAGAACAAAAAAATAAAAGAGTGATAGAACAATAATAAAAGTCGAAAACTTAAAAATTAAACAGAGAGAATAAACTCCACCAGTAATTAAAAAGAGGAAAATAGCCCATAACAAATCCGATTCCCTACTTATGATACCCCTTTTATATAGAACAAAGGTTCTTATCGCCCCATTAAGAACCAGCGTGCAAAACAAACTACCTCACTTTGTCCCTGCATCACCCTCTTGCTGCAACTATTAATTGCTCTTTGTCACCTTATCACCTACCCACCACTGCATGCACATATACAATTCTCACGTCCCTTTCTTAGCCACTACAATCCTCCCTCATTACTGCTCACTACGAGTGTAAAAATAGGACACACTACCTTTGCATCACTGTGCACTACCGGCATGAAAACGAGCATCAAAATGGGCTGCACATTAGCTCGATAAATGAGTTGGATTGATTCGTAAAATATATATTTTGTATAATTTTAGCCAAACCTAATCCGATTTAATTTGATAGTAGTTTGAAGCAGGTTAACCCTTGTCGGGCTTGGCTGGCTCTACAGCTCACAGGTGATGGTTTTATGTTTTTGCCATGAAGGTGATGTTTATATGTGTTCAATAAGACTATAGTTTGATGATTTTAATAATAGTATGAATAATTATATATACATATGAATATACAAGGATTACTTTATGATGCTACAATTTGTAAATTATTATTTTTTATGATTTGATGTTATTTAGTGATTATAACGTCTATGTTATATAATAATAAGACTGATTACCTTTTAAAAACAAAAAAGAATTGGTTAAAAAGAGCATAAAAGAAATTATATAACAGGTTTTAACCATTTTCCAATGTATAGTAAATAAATAATAAGAGAATACATCACAAAAATAAAAGAATAAAAAAATTATATTCGGGGTCGTGGGCCAGCATTATTAGTTTGCAGTTTGTATAGGGCTGAGCTAAATTAGGTAAATGCTAGTATGAATTGACAGTCTACTGTTATCAATTCTACGTGCCCCACCAAGCAACACAACTACACAAGTAGTTATGGCACATGCAATGCAACAGACCAAAAATAATAATAATTTCGACTCTGAACGGGTGCAATGCATCAGTGCATGTCATCACTTTCTCAATTGTCAAAGTTAATTTGGAGCCACTCCCGTTACCAACCAAAGTTGAAGGCTCGAAGGAGGTGGATAAAGGTGATGTGGAAGCAGCTGGAACAGAACAGAATTCTCAATTATTTTATTTTATCAATTATCGTTAATAATAATGGTACTCAACATTCAACTGCCAAGTGCCAACCAAACTAAAAGCCAATGCGAATAGATTTATCTTGCTAACTTAAACGCCAATAGTTCATGCTAAAGGTGGCATGTCTTAATGCTTTTCTTTTCGTATTTAAATAAAACTAGTCATATCCTGTGATATGTTTAATCATTAATTGTTACGAGAATAAATCTTATTTTAGATTTTGTTCTTATTTTTCTTTGCAACAATGACGGTTTCAAGTTTACACTTCTTGAAAATTATTACTAGCTCATTCTTAAGGATTGTTCAATTTTTTTTTCATTCTACTTTTTTTTTATAAAAAAAAGTGTAGATTTGTATGTTTAAATAATTGCAAAATTTGCACATTAAAACAAAATATCAAGTGTCACTAATAATAATAATAATAACAATAATAATGACACCTACCCAATCAATGGTAATATTGTATCACAAGCATATATTTTCATGCAGAAAAGTAAAAAATTTATAATATGTCAAATTAATGTATGTATAAAGTGATGTAATAATGTTGAACAAATGTCAAAAGCACCCGGGGACCAACATTTATTCTTTGTTGAACAAAAATTGTTGAATGCTGCGTTAGTGCGAAAAGATGCATCAATCACACAATTAAATACCGTGCGTGGGATACTTTTACTGCTCTATTTCAAAAGGAACCCAAAAAAAAAAAAGCCTGAGTTTGCTACTGATTTAAACTATAATTAAAATTCAAGTTGTATATATTCTATTATTCTTATGCTTATATTGTTGTGTGATGATCGCCTCCTCTTTTGAAATGTTATAAAGCAAGAAAAGGAAAAACGGAATCCTTACTTGCTTTGCTTGGCCTCGCCTTTGTTTTTTTCTTTCTGATTGTTTTTTATTCATTTTTTAATAAGAATTTACTAACCAGTAGTTTAATATAGTGGTTAAGAAATTAAATATATTAAATATTAAAAAAATAGAAATATTTAATGTTTTAGAAATTTAAAAATATTTAATAATTTTTTAAATGATTAAAATAATTTAAAGGAAGATATTAAATACTTTTTAATTTTTTTTTTTTAAAAGCAAGACCCATACTTTAATAGACCCGGAAGGAAAATAAGCAAAGGACGCAGAATCATGGAATGAACAGAGTTAATTACTTTAACATCATAAGGTCGCCCAAGTCCACTTTATTTAATGCCAGTTTTTTAAATAATGATGACAAAATTATTAATTAACTATTATTTGAAATATACAACAGCTGATATAATATGATAATGCATCCATTTACGACGTCCAGCTCTATTGTTTGAAAGTGAACCCCACGCACCAGCCTCCACGACTATTATTTTAGAGTGTTTATATATATATATATATATATTCTTTGCCTTCTCTCTCTTTTTCTCTCAATCTAGTCGGAATCTTCGCCAGTTAATCAACGTTGAGTAGATAAGACTGGTGGAAGTGTCATCTCTGTTTTGATGATTGAAGGTTATTATTATTCCTGGGTAAGGAAAAGTCTCTCTCAATTGAGTTCCTTTCTTTCTTAATATCTCAGAACACATGCTTAATTTTAATTGTCTAGTTTTCTGTTTCGAGGTAATATTTCTAGGTCTTTGATCATTTGGCTGTGTGATCATCAGCTTTTGTTTTAATGGCGTCCCGGTTTCATGTTTGGGTTTAGGGTGGTTTTGGGTATACATACTATAATTCAGCAATAACCGGTGTGTGCGCAGCCTCCTGTGAGACGATTATTTCTCTGACAAGTCTTATAATAATCCTCTTCGATGTGTGTGTCTCCTTGTTTTGACATCCGATTATTCTTCTTTCCTTGTATCACTCTTGAAACTAGTTTCTCTTCTCTTCTTCTTGAAATCTTAGATTTGCGAGATTATGCCAAGACCCATTTCTGCTTCTAGCTTGTCTCCTGCCAATGGGATGACTGGGCTTGCCAAATGGTCTTTTTTTTTTTTTGGGTTCTTCAGTGAAATGGATACACTTTTTCCTTTGACCACTTTCTCTAATTTGCTTTCCATGTTAAGCCTTGAAATTTCATGTTGTATACTGCTAGTACTTCATACAGTTCATCAAAATAATAATAAATTTACCCTCCCGCTTGAATCGAAGTTTGATTGATGTCTTTCCTACGTGATGGAGGGCTTATAGTTTATTCAAAGGAGGTGATTTAGGACAATGATATAATTTCTTTAGATATGATCCATCATATAGGAAAATAGTTCAATTTTGTGTCCCCTTTACTCAAAATTGCTCATTTAATGCAGGTACTTGGAGAATACTTTCTAGTTGAAGCTCTAAATATTACAGCTTTGAAATCATCGGCAAATGGGGTCTGAAGGTCCTGCAGCAGCAGTAACAACAGTTCACGTAACAGGTTTCAAGAAATTCCATGGAGTTTCAGAGAATCCAACAGAGACAATTGTTAATAATTTGGCAGATTATATGAAGAAGAAGGGTTAAGTATTGGGAGTTGCAGCATTCTTGAGTCTGCTGGTCAAGGAGCACTTGTTCCCCTGTACCAGACATTGCAGTCTGCCATTAGTGCCAAGGACACTGAATCTTCAAATTCCAATAGGATTATCTGGGTGAGTTGCCCATGTACTTGATATGTAGTTTCACAGTTGATATTCATATATTTGTAGTTCTAAAGTTATCATTTATGTAAGCAGATCCAAATTTATACCTCTCCATTAATTTCCTGGTGAATCTGTTACAATTAATAAAAGAAATAAAGAAAATGTCATATAGAGAAATTATTATGACCAAGAAGGTCAATATCATCTAACATTGTAGACAGCTTAATCCAACACTGTTTAGTTATTCCTTGTGTGCCTGTCTGCACTAATTACACTCTGCAGTAACTGCAGAGGAACCTAATACTGCTTAATAACTTAAAAGTAAGCAATGTTGACCATATGGATAGTCTCTATGACTTAATCTCTATCAAAATCTGCCCATTAAAAGCTATTATGCCCTGGAACAGTAATTCTTAGATGTGCTGCCTATAGAACTGATTTCTGCAATTATTAGTGTCTTAATATTTAAACTGGCTGGATCCATGTACAGATATGAAGATAATATAATTGATGAATTAACTGTGATTAGAGTTCACTGGACTCTGAACTCAAATTTCTTTAAAACAATTAGTATTGAACTAAATGAAACTTATATTGGACTTTTTTTCTTAGTACATACACAGTAATGCTGAGGCTGAACTAAAAAGGACAGCAGTTAAAGGTTAAGGGAGATCTTGTCTTAGGCATAAAAACTCTTGGAAATAATGGTGGGAAGGTACCCAATTGACTGGAATTTTGCCTTGGTTAAAATTAAGCTATCTTAAATCTGTAGTCATTTGATTATATTTTTCATTTCTACATTCCTGCTTCTTACGTTCTGGCTGTTTCTGATTATGTTTTTTCAGCTGCATTTTGGGGTTAACAGTGGTGCAACAAGGCTTGCCATAGAGCATCAAGCTGTCAATGAGGCTACTTTCCGTTGCCCTGATGAAATGGGATGGAAACCCCAGGCAAGATTGGAATATTAGATGCATTTTAAACTTGCTATCATCAAACCTTTAGACCTGATCTCCAAGGAGTATGTTCTCATTCACTGAAATTTCCACAATGTGTATGTTGCAGAAAGTCCCCATTGTTCCTTCAGATGGTGCAATTTCCCAAACACGAGAGGTAAATTGCATCACCAATTTTTCTTACACTGAATTCCTAAATTAATGTGTACTCTTGTGCTAGTTTTTAGTCCTAATATGGTAATGCAAAGTTTATTATTTTCATATAGAAGAGTATTTATTTTGCATCATTGAAAGTATTTTAAGGTGCTTCCCTTTGTTTTGATGGCCCTGAAGCTGCAGCATACACCATGGACATATCTCTTATGCTATATTAAGTATCATTTATTAGGCTTTTCAATTGCCTTTGGGGGTCAAAACATTTAGAAACTTAGTGCTTTTCATTTTATCAAAACTCAAAAGTAAGGATGGAGGCATACACAGGTACAAAGTTATTGGCATGCATAGAAAACATGAGGCAAATAACATAATAATTGCTATATCGGAATTTTGGCATGAGCATTCCTCCCTGTTTTCAACTGTCATATGATTTATGTGTCCTAAATATGTGCAGACTTCTCTTCCTGTGGATGAGATCACCAAGGCCTTGGCAAAGAAGGGTTATGATGTAATGACATCTGATGATGTGGGCAGGTTTGACTGCAATTACGTTTACTATCATTCCCTTCGTTTTGCTGAGCAGAATGGGATCAAGTCTCTTTTTGTGCATGTGCCACTCTTCTTCACAATAGATCAAGAGACCCAGATGCAATTCGCTGCTTCCTTGTTAGAGGTACTTGCTTCTGTATGTTAAGTACCATCAAGTCAGACCCTTACTCATACAATTGTTCTGGTGTTGCCATGCTTATGAAAGTGGATGAATGTACCTTGAATGACATGTTATAATAAAAAAGATGTTGTTTTTAAATGGAAACGGTTTAATGAAAATGGCATATGTGGCAGAGGCATTTGCTTTCATCGGTAAATGTTTCTGATTTAAGGTTTCAGCAAAATGTCAAGACAAGTTGTCATCTTCAATGTTACCTTGTGAATAAATGTTCTTTTTCCTTGAAACTGCTCTAATTTTTCATTGTAACATGCATTTGAATGAACTGTATCCGATAAGCATGTGTTCTTTCAGTTAAATGCTCACTAATTTGCTGAAGCTATTCACAGTCACAGCCCTGATAAAACCATTTATTGTTGAGTTTTATCATTCATATCACTAACTGCTTCCTCGCCCTTTTGGAAGTTCTTGGGCTGGTTGGCCATGACAATGTGTTGAGCTTCTCTGAACTGATAAAGGGAAAAATCATACTTTAACCAATCCCACCCCCAGCAAAAAAAGAGGGGAAGAAAAAAAGGAACTCAGATCCAAAAGATTTAGAAAGAAATCCGTGGCAAATTTTTCTGTAATTATGTGTAACTCTGAATTTTGATTAAACATACAATATGGTCGTTGGATGGTACATGTGAAGTGGTTTTGGTCTTCATAGAATTTAGAAACGAAGAGCATTATTCTCAAAACTTACATGAAATATTTAATCAAACCACATAAAATCTAGTGCAAAAAATTCTGTCTGGAAATCATAATAAATTTTGTTTTTCTCTTCCCAGTATTTATCTTCTCTTGCAATGGCTCTCCATTGTCGATTGAAGCTTATTGGACTTCTTGAGGTATTGTCTTCGTCAGGCTTATACATTCGTACAAGAAACTTATACTCGTTCGTCTAAGCAAAGCATCAAGTTCCTATAAGACTTATTGTGATACTTGTCTTCATTCAACAAGACAAAATTATTTCAAATTAGATGTTATATGTAAATGAGACATACCTAATACCTTGTTAATTGATGTCACATTCTGTTGCTAAACATCCAATTCCAATCATTATGTGTGCTGACAATAACTTTTATCTGAAATCCACCCTGACAAACATAGCCTAAATTACCCATAGGCCACTCTAACTACCACAAGTGCTTCGTCACATAAAGAAGTTTCAAGTAATGGGTGTCGCTATCTTATCCTTACTCTCTCCCCCACCTTGCCCTGTTTTACTTTCGCCTGTTCTCCAATTCTCTGTTCGTCATATTTCCCAAACCATATTTGGACAATCCAACTGGATAGGTTTTTGGGATGGACTTCGTTGTTTTTTAGTCAAATAGTAGCAAAACTAAAATTAAACTAAAGCTGCACGCATAGGCTGTTAAAGATATAAATCCTTTAGAATAAATGCGATTAAAATGTTTCTAATACTAAATTAAAAAACAACTTTCTGGTAGTTTGTATTTAACATAGGGCTGATACTTCATAAACGAATGACTTTTGCTGACAAATGTGTTTCAAAGATAGTGCTCAGTTGAAATTTGAGAATATGTAGAAGAATATTTAGCTGTTTCTTTCTTTTTTTCTTTTTTCATTTCAGGCCTGACAATGCTATAGCTAGCTTTTGTTTCTGGTTGAAAATGCCAATTATTTGTTTTGGTAGAAGGTTACAAAATATCCTTTGCTTAACCATTTTGGCCTAACACAAAACAACATCATCTCGAGGCAGCGCTAGTGGATTTCCCACTAAAAGGCATAAAACCGGTGGAACTGTGAGTGTCTGCATAGTTCCGTAAGCATTCCAGCAAAATGGGTTGGCCAAAATCTGGCCTTGTGCAGGAAGCAGTTCCACTTCAGATAGCGTGAGGTTTGTGCATGGAACAGAATCACTGCAAGCGAAACGCATTGGGGGGCTTCTTACATCGTAAGTGCCTCTAATGTTTGAGTACGAAACATGGGAAACTGAAACAGCAGAGCTCTGGTTGATGCACTTCTTGGAGAGGCAGTAGTATTGGTCTATGATGATTGGATTACGGACAGTGTCCATGTGAATGTTGTTGAAGGTTACCATAGACACTGCTCCTACTCCACCCTGCCATGTTTTAATCCGAACCCCATTATCGGAGTGCTTAATAACTGAGTCAGTGACTGTTATGTTCGAAACACATGCTCGGGAATTGTGACTCCCAAGGCTGCCAATGCTGCAAAAAAGGAAGAACAACTCGGATGAATATAATCTACAGTTACTCATAAAACTCAAGGCCATGGCAACTCAGAGACACTATTACACTAAGTGTATGTTTATATGGGAGTAAAAATGGGGTGAAACTTTCATAAATGAGTTTTGTGTCGTCCCTATTTTTACCCCCGTAACAAACATACATTAAGTGGAATGCGTTATTGTGCAAAAGCATTTCAACATCAAAGTTCAAAACCCTTAATTCAGTCTCCTAAAGTGAAGGGGTTTTTTTTCATTAACTTTAGTACAGAGTTGTAACCCTTCCGGTAGCCTGGGGTTCACTAGTGAAATGTACCTTATTCCATGACTTGGACCGCAAGTTATATTCCTTATGTCCACATTGTAACAACCGGCTCCAATGGACACGCAGTCATCACCTGCATGCAGGGCTAGGAAGGATTAGAAATAGAGGGCATAACAAAGCTTTTTGGCTTTATACAGAGCAAAGACAATATGTTAAAAGAGGATTCATGAAATTACCGTTGGAAATGACTGAATTGTAAATATTGACATTATTTGTGTTTTCAATATGAATTCCATCAGTGTTAGGACTCTGAGCAGGTGATTCTATGATAAGCTTTTCTATATGGACATGTTGACAACTATCAAATCTGACATGGAATTGAGGACTGTTCTTGATTTTTAGTCCCTGGACTGTCAAATTGGAGCTCATAAACAACCTGATGGCCTGCATCAGAGGATTCAATGACAACTTTTTTTTAAGTTACGTGCGCTTAAAAAATTTCCAAACACAATAACTAACAACATTCAACTACTTCTGAGATTTACCACTGGGCTATCACATGGACCAGGCTGTGTTGTTCCATTAGTTCCCTGTTCAATCTAAAAATCGTTAATAGAAAACCAGCAGGGTGGTGTCAAAAAGGTAAGAGACATAAGAAACACGTTTACTTTGTGAGGTTTACAAGGGAGATTCCACCATTTCTCTCCTCTGCCATTAATAAGACCACCTCCCTCCACTGACAGTCCATTGATTCTGTAGAAAACCAGCCATTGTCTCTTGCTGTTATTACTTGGCCATGAATCAGGTCCATCGGGCGGCATAACAGTACCATCAACCTTTTGTTATTTAGCAAGAAAATAAGGAAGAAAATCTATCAGAATTCAATCAAAAGGTTAATGGCGCAATATATATACATTATTTGCTATAACGGCGTAGCATAGCAGCATGCTGACATTACCTTAAAAGTGAGTCTAGATTTACATGGCCCCGTGAATATAGTAGGCTGTATCATGAATATATGACCATTTGGAACAAGAATAGTTCCTGGTTCTTCGGCTTGGCATGCTGTGTCCCAAGCCAACTTAAATGCTTGTGTGTCATCAGTGACACCATCCCCAAGTGCACCAAAAGATCTTACATTGAAAACAGGAGGTGCATTGGCACTTGGGCTAACAGCCTCAGGTGCAGGAGAAGGTGGTAATGAAATATGGGATATTGCATGCCATTGTTTCCCGTTTGTGTAACTATGAAGTCTGCCATGAATTGGAAGAAAGCACAAAAATGTGATGAAAATGAAGAAAACCCGAGTGAGACTCAGCAAGAACATCATGTCTAGTTAAGCTTTCTAGCTAGCTAAGATGAGAAACAAACAGAGTGGAATATATTTGATTATTTATATTACAATACGAAGGGCTGCTATCTCGCTAGGCATGCAAACCGAGCTAACACTTTGTTTGGACATTCAGAGAACTCGATTGGGATTTTGACTTTAGGTCACTATCATTGGCTAGACATATAGTAGGGGTATAGAGAAGCAAGGCAACCACGTTTCCTGGAAGTAGAAAACAGGCTCAAGCAGTAAATTGTGACCACTTTGATCACCAATGCAACTTGCAAGAGATCACAAGTGTTGAGCGGAGGATGTTGCAGAAACGTTTGGAAATGGAGACGCTTATATACTAGCTAGCTATGGGCCTCGAAAAGCTTAGTGGAAGCTACTTTTCTTGAGGACGGCTCTGCGCCTGACATTATTATAATGGAGCAAAACCGACCAATTCCATTGAGGGAATAGAGAGTGGCACTCTGATGCGGCATGCTGAGTCCACAAGTGAGGAAATCGTGTAAAAAAAGACTCCCCAGAAGGGTTGAGAAAATTTTTTATATAGGCATGTGCTTATATAAGCACTCAAATTAACATTAGACATGTATGAAATTTTGTGAATTATGTTTTATATATGCATTACTCTCTAAAAAGTTAATTATAGATGTCTAATGTTGGTTTGAATGCTTATGAGAACACGTGCCTGCATAAGAATTTCTTGAAAGGTTGAAAGGAAAAGGTATAACAAGGGGTGGTGGGTGCTTTGATGTTCTTCCTGTTATCCTGATTTGGTCAGCTCAATTATGAGATTCTTATGCGTTCTACTTATATAATGGGGACGAGTCAACCCTGTTGCAAACCAATTGTTTTATACATAATAAAATTCAATCTGCAGACCAAAACCAAACTACCAATAGCCTCTTTTGTAGTTGAGGTCCTTTTCGGCTTCTTCTGCTGACAACATTTGGTGCCCACGCTAGCTTATCTTATCTGAATTAGGGTTAACTATTATTTTTGGGCTTGTGGCATTTCTAAATTATTATTGACAGAAATCCCATAGCCTCAAGGCTGACAGTGTTGTGGAGTGAAAATTGGTGGATGATGCTTAGAATTTTGGGGTGGGAAATGCTTATAAACGAAGTGGAGGTGCCTTGAACTTAAACAAGTGTACCAAGGCACAAAAAAAGAACAAGCGTGCCAAAGCAAACTCACCAGTCACTTATCTTTACAGGTCCAGAACCTTCATTAGAAGATGGGCAGTCTAATTACTGTGCAGAGAAAACACCCTGCTTTAATATATGTATGCACAGAGGAATTTGAGGAAAAGAAATTTAGGTAAATTGATTTTTCATTTTTAAATTAAGAGAATTATAAAATATTTATAAAAATAAAAAATAAGAAAATTACTTAATAATATTTTATTTTATTCTTTTATTTTAAAAAAATTCTCCAATAAAAAAAATTAATCAAAATTAAAAATTTATCCTCTCTTTTTTTTTCCTCTAAATTTTTTCATGCAAACGTATCTTTAAATTCACAACTTGCATTGAACTAAGCAGACGTGTATTCAATCAAGTTCACCAATTCAAAAGTGCCATATGATGAAGCCCCATTCATTGCATTAGAGCTAATATTAAAATTTGTGTCAGTTGTGGCTGAGGTTTTAAAGAATTGAGTGGTGATATGCCGTCCACCTCTTAAAGGGGAAGAAAATATAAGAACGTGATTGGTTTGTTTTTTTTTTTTTTTATACTGTTTTTATTTATAATTAGAAAAATATTATATTTTTATTATATTTTCAGTTTTCAAATTTTTGTGCAAAAAAATAATAAAAATAAATATTTTATGTTTTCACTATTTTCTTCACAAAATTTTAAAAATAAAAAATATAATGATAACAAAGTGACATTTTTGTAATTATTAATAAAAACACATCAACAAAAAATAAAAACAAAAAACAAACCAAACACACTCAAATTTTATAAAGTTTATTCCAAAATCTTGACTTTGTTCTTTTTTATTCAGAGAAAAGATAAAAGAATTAAGGAATTTTAAATTTCAAATAACTACTGAATAATAATAATAATAATAATAATAATATTATTATTATTATTATTATTAAGACAAGTTTCTATCTTAGAGGGACCTAAAACACCATATTCAGACTTTACCAGATGGGGAAAAAAAAATTCACCATATTTTATTAGTGTAGCATTAAGATAGACTTTCGATGGATCATAATTTGACTGCCTCACAAATCAAAACTCCATTAAGATAGTCAATGTGTGGCATGGGGAACCTATTGGAATATATTTACAGGAGAAATCACAAATTTACAACCGTATAATCATGAAATATGCCCATCAACCAAGATTTATCCCTACAAAAAATAATAATAATAACAAAGAAAAACAGTAGTCTTTGCGTCGTTGGGGGAAAATCTTTGAACGTGCTTCTTCAATTTGGATAATTCTAAACATGGAACGAAGATTTGCTACGAGAGGCTAATTTTTCCTGCGACAACTATTCAAGCAGGAGACCAAATTTTACTAGGACAACTATCTATGAGAAGTTAGAATTTTAAATAAAATAATTTGGTCTCAGCCAATGTAGCTTTCTCCATGGATCGACTTAGCAATGACCCAATGTTTGTTCCTCTGCCTTCATCTATGAATCTTCCACTGTAGAGAAACATGGTGAAGAAACACATAGGGCAAAATTCATATAAAAAGAAACGGGACTGTGCATTATGACATTAGCTACGTCCTCTACATGACTTTGGTCCTAGTTTATTAGAAGCTCGTATTTTGAAGGACCAAAACTGTAGAGCCACAGTCTAGGCTTGGAATAGTTTATGAAGCTAACCATATTGAGCTACTAAAAAAACAGTCAGACTAACAATTGGACCAGTAGAATCCAAATTTATAAAATTTCAAACAAATTGCCTCTCATCCTTGAACATGAAGTCCAGGAGAAACTAGGAGGGAGCTACCATTAAACAGGTCAAATGTTAATATAAGCAAATCTGTATTGGTTTATTTTTGTTTTGGGTTTTTTTTTTTTTTGCTAAATGATAAACCCTCTTAATTTTAATCATCCCCAAAAAGCCATGCAGTTGAGAGGCCCAAACAGCAAACTCCTAACAGCATAACAAGGTAACAACCAGCACTTATCATGGTAATTGTAATCACGAGGTCTAAACAGCAAATTCTCAACACATGTAGAAACTTGTTGACCAGTGACCACTATCACCATGGAATATACCTGCCTACAAATTTATCCCCAGTCCACCAAAGGAAGGGGAGGATATCCACCCTCGGGAGTAGGCTGCAGCGATGGAGGTAGGTTGCCCCATGGCATTCCCATACTGTCTCGTACCACATTCCCTGCATATCACGTCATATCAGAATAAAACAAAAGGCAGAATGAAGCTAGGTGTTAAACCAGGCAGGAGGCAATACCACAAAAAATAAATAAATAAATAAATAAATAACTGTCTCATTTTCAGGTTCATATACATCCATGGTTAATATTACAGTGCAATAACTAACACCAACAGAAGCACCGGTGCTTTTAATTTGTTTGCAGCTGAAATGGGTGTAAATGATAGTTCGTGAACATCAAGCTATGAAACAAGAGTTTTGTTATATCCTCATAAATCTTCCTTCTAATAATCCTCTTAATACTTAATAAAGTAAGTACTAAATGAAAAAAAAAAGCAATTAATATCTTAAAAACATAAAAAGCATTCAATACTTACTCCTTTCGTCTACTTTTATCCACCGTTTAAGGTAATTGCACAAGGATTAAGAAAGCTATTAAATTCTCTAAAAAAAAAGCTTTTAAATAATCTAAGAGAAATATAGTTCAATATAACTAAATTATCCTTTCTCTCACTTCATTAATATTTTCTTTCTTCACCAATTTCACTTAATCTACTAATTTTCTTATCATTTAAAGATAAGGGTAAAGTTGAAAAAAATTAATTAATGTTTCTTTAATATTATCAAATGACAGATATTTTTGAAGAAAAAAATTTCTTCATTTAGTAATTAAAAAAATTATTAAGAAGATAAGACATGATAGAATTAATCATGAAACAAATAAGCAAGCAAAATCCCACATGCCACATAAATTCAGCACCATAAATAAAGAAACAAGAGTAGCTGATGAGCAATTAAGTTCACCTGGTGTGGGTGTAGATGTAGAGCCTCCAGTTCCACCAACCAAATGACTCCCCAATCCCATGCTCATTATTACCGGCTGCTGCATATTAGTATTGTCTGGAAACAAAACATGGTAAAATTGATGCACAGAATGTCACAATCAACCTCATTCAAACAAAGGGCCAACAAATATCAAACAAGTTAGGGCACAGAAAGGGACTGAATTAATTGGTTTTCGAAGGGCAGCTACAGAACAATTCCAATTCCAAATCCAAATCCAAATAGAATAGGAAATCCAAACTTACCAAGTAATCCTCCTGCGTTGGGGGTGGCATTGGGCAAGTGTTTGGGATGAATATATTTGCAAGAGTCGCCGTAACGGCAAAATCCCTAAAATAGAGTGAATTAAAAATTACTACTTGTGGTGCCTGCACTGTATCTGTATGGAGCAATTGAGAGAGTGAGAGATATATATATGTACCGTGTTGATGAAGCGAAAGCAAAGGGGTTGCCCTAATCCGTGTGATAGAGGAGGATTAGGAAGAAGATGATGTTGTTGTTCAAGCTTGAAGGAATCGTACCAGCGGGCTTTGGCCTGGAGGTGCTGAATACCTCGAGCGTGTCGTTTCCGATCCGCTGGTGTGTCTTGGAATTGCTTATCGCAATAATCACAGTAATACTTCCGCCCTGGCATTCTCTCTCTCTCTCTTAGTTCTAAATCCTTTTACCCCCAATTTAACAAGAAATAAAATTCATTCTGGATTTAAAAACCAAGTACTAGCAGGCACATATCGATCTATTTCTTTTTTTCGTAAACTTATTGCAAACGGGTAACACAATATAATTTTGATTTATGTTCTATATATCATCATGTATCGATATATTATAAAAAAAAATTTAATTATGATCATAATTTTTCAAATTTTTTTAAATTTTTTTTAATGATATAATAATATATAAATAAAATTAGAAAATAATTAAAAAATAGACTAAAAACAAATTAAAATTAAGTTCATACTAATAATTATTATAATATGAAAATTATTAAGAATTTAATTTAATTTCAGCATTATTTTTTTAATAATTTAACTATATATAATTAAATAATAATATAAACAAATAGTATGATAAAAATGAATTAAATTTAAATTCAATTATTAATTCTGATTTTTTTTTCTTAGATGTACAAGATCTTACCACATTTTATTAATATTTTAAGCATAAAAAGTATTTATTTTTAACTAAAAATTAAATATTAAACACAGCACAAAAAATGACATTGTGATAAGTAATTATTTTATTTAGTCCTCCATTTGTTATCATTGCATAAGCGATGAAAACTAAAATTAAATTGCAAGTTATCATTATAACAATTATCCATTATCCAGCCACAGAACCTGTATACAGAGCAATTCGGGCATCCATGGTCAATACATTGTTTAGTTCTGTCACTGGCTAGTGGCTAATGCTGCGACTCATTTTCTTTTGGAAGAAATCGCAAGTTTTTCAGCCAAGCCCATGTTTTTCAGCAATATGGGAAATCATCACTAGGGCACAAGTCCTCTCAGGACCCCCAAAATACAGAGCAAGTACACTCAAAACAATCACTTTCATTTATGGAGTTTAATATATTAATATTACTGAATACAGCAATCTACTCAAGACTCTTGACTTTTGTCCCAATATCATTTGGCCAGAGATTACCGACACAAAACAGGCACAAATAAAGTAATAAACATATGCAGACAGATAAGACCATCACAACTGCCAAGCACCATGCAGAACATAACTAAATTGGCCAACCACCCATCATTGTCTCAACAAATACAAATACTGATACAACATTTAGATAATTGCAGACATCTGTCTTCTATTGGATGTTACAGTCTGCTGTGGTACAGGAAACAGGGTATTCTGAATACCCATCGACGGTTGGGTAACATTGAGTACCATATATCTCTAAATCTGCTTTTACAGGGCAACGAGATACAACAAAGATACGAAACAAATATCATAAATAGAGGAAACGAGTACCATTCATATGGAAACAACACTTGCAGTTCTGTTACATTTCACAACATATCACAAGCCAAGAAACAAGCATTGCTTCCTCGCGTGCTCTGGAATCAATTTCACCGAAATCTCGACTGGGACTCCCTTCAGTTCTGGTACACAGGCAGCAAGAACATCCAAAAGGTCAGCCAGAACTACTGATGGCAATGACAAACCACAGTCACAAAAACACAATAGCCTATTACAAAAATTATCATACCATGAGATTTGAAATTAAATAGTGGTGGAAGGAAACGACCATTCGGCAAGCGAGTGTTGGGGTCACGAAGCTCATCAAAGAAAGGGTGGGTCAAGGCATCTAACTGCACCAGATAAAGTAAAAAGACAAATTATATAAAACCTTGAAGGATGAGAAACAACCATGGAATAATTAGATTAGAAACCATAAAACTGCCAACTATAAACTGAACCATTAAATGACAGGGGGAGCACTATTTTAAAAATAATTAGGTGGATACAAAAGGTCTCCTAAGAAGTCACTCACAGCTGTGCACCGCAGGTTAGGGGAGTATTGAAGTAGTCTAGATACCAAATCAACAGCTTCTGGAGGCATGCGCTTATGGAAGATCTAGTAGAAGAAAATTAACAAATATATTTTAGTGTAGTATTACTAAATATAGATTAGTTTGGTGAGCATAAGAATAAAATATGAAATGCCATTAGATTTATCTCCAATACCTTGTGCCATGGATGTGCTTTAATCTGCGGGAATTTAAATTCTGTATAGTTAGGGTTCATGCATTTAATCTCTTCCCTTGTTGGAGTGCCCAGAACCTATCAAAACAAACAACAAATGCATTACTTGCATGTTAAAGATACTGGCACTGTGTAAATAAGTAAGGCCACCCATCCAACTGATCAAGTCACCAAATAATCCAATTCAATCTTAAAACGTTAAAGCAAAGCTGCAAAAGACAAGATCAACAATTCAACACGCATTGAAGTATCCAAGTATATCAATCTCAAAAAGAGGGATTCAATGCTAATAAGGAGAATATTGAAGCAATAATAATAGAAAAAAAAGTCAAAAAATCTTAAAGATTACCTTGATGATCTCAACAAGCTGATCAACTCCACTCTCACCAGGGAACAAAGGCTGGAAAAAGAAAAAACAAATTTCAATATTGAATTTACTAAATCTCAAAATTAAAAGAGCTCACATCACCAGCCACCAACCTGTCCAAGCAGCAGCTCAGCCAAAACGCAACCAACAGACCAGATGTCAATAGCTGTAGTATATTCAGTTGCTCCAAATATAAGCTCAGGTGCTCTATAATATCTAGAACATATGTACGATATATTTGGTTCGCCTTTTACCTGTCAAAGAGCATGCCAAATAAGGTAAAATTAACCTCCGATCTAACCCACGATAAATGAAGATCGATGAGGAATGGGTGACGGAGGAGAGGAAAAAAATGCGCACACACACACACACACATGTATATATAAAACATACCAAGACTTTTGCACTTCCAAAGTCACATAATTTAACCTGGTGGGTATGTGGATTGACCTGCATATAAAAGTTTTCGGTTAGTATTTTCTAACAGTCCCAAGTCTCCAAAGTTTGAATTAGCAGTTTCCCATCTTGTAGCCACTCCAAACACAACCATAAATATGAAGAATGAGAACTGGAACAAAGAGAAAAAAAGATCAATCAGAGAATATATCCAAAATAAAAGAAAGGACATACCAATAGATTTTGAGGCTTGATATCTCGATGGCAGACTCCAATACAACGATGAATATAAGATAATGCCCTAAAGATCTGCAATATATCAAGAAATTCGTTACAGCCTCAGCAACATGAAAGCTGAATACAGGAAGGACAACACTGCATATCCCTACATGAGTATCAGAAAATAATCCAAAACATATTCAACACAGCCATTCTTCAAAATAATCCAAGCATACCTGGTATGTATAGAGTTTCACATATATCAATGGCATCCTTTGGTTCAACTTGTTGTAATGTTTGATCACACGATGAACTGTTTCAGGAACATACTCAAGTACCAAATTAAGGTATAGTTCATCCTTTTCAGTGGTTGAAAAGAAACAATGCTTCAAAGATACAACGTTCGGGTGGTCAAGAAGACGCATTGTTTGCAGCTCCCGGTTCTTATACCTCTTGTCTTGAAGAACCTTCTTAATAGCAACAGTTTCACCAGTCTCCAAGCATTTAGCCTACAATTATACACAAAATCAGCACTAAAGGCCTCATATGTCACTATGCAGAAAATGCTACAGTAACATGTGACATCCAGTCAACTGGATATAAATCGATACCTGGAAGACAACTCCAAATGATCCATGCCCTACAACACGCTCTGCCATATAGCTTATAGTCTGTAATATTAAGAAAGATGTAAAATTATTCAAAAGCAATAAACATTAAAAAAATGGAGAAAAGAATTAGAAAAGATGGGTTAAAGAGAATATGTACATTAGGATAAAACCAGACCATATGATATCACCCTATCCTATCATATCTCATAGAGCTTCATCAATTAGAAACCAATTGGTTAGAATATTTACCAATCACAATTCACACGACACAATACAAACAAGTTGGAACGTGGCAAATAGTTAATGTACTCACTGCATAAAGATTCAAGTCGCAGGTAGTAGAGCGGGCATAATACCAAAATCTTGAGAAAAAAAATTGACTTCAAGGACGTACGATTATTCCCATATTCCTCATCACAGCAACTATATAGAAGGGCGGTAAAAAAACATTTACACACACACATAATAAAATCAAACTACTTCCAAGCACCGTGCAGGAGTTAAATTATTAGCACATTCCCCTCAGCACACTTATATGTTCACAGAAAAATAAGGAAGATACCTGCTTCGGCTGACCATTTCTACCCCCAATGGTAGTCACAATGATATGTCCAGTCTCCGTTCCATTACCATCAACAACTGTGGCTTCCATTTCCTACGAGACGAAGCAAGCTGTAATAAATAACTGGGTCTGAAACTTAAAATAAAACACAATTAAAAAAAAAATTGCGTGAAGAATTAAGACTGCCGCTGACATACTCTTTCATCTCTAATTTTCATATCGTTCATCTCCTCCGGCAATCTATCAACACCTGCGGCCGCGTGACCACTGGGTTCTCTCAGGCCTGAAGTTGGTGCCACACTAATCGACGCCATCTTACACGAGACTTCTTCACTGAATCCCTTGCTCTTTTAACGGCTCAAAAACTACTCATTCACCTGCGCAAATGAACGAATCGCATCATAATCAGAGGGGTTTCTTCTTTAAATTTTGAGCATTATTCAGAAGGAAATTTTGGAGCATATATATACATGGAAACTGAAGCCAGTATTGGAAAATTGCATCATTCACATACAGCAAACACGAATTAAACAGAGACAAAGGGAAGCAATAAATGCAAAAAGCCTTTCCGCCCATAAATACTCATTTTGCAAAAAAATATTGAAGGAGTATCAATGATCCATCCATCCATCGAACATCACAAATCCAACGGAAAACTCATCGTTGCATCAGTTATCTCGCCAACAAACCAACAAAAAAAAAAAAGAAGGAAAAAAGAGAAATCAAAACAAATCAAACAAACCTACCCAAAGATCCTCGAAATCCAACGCGAAAATACCCGATCCAAATACACAAAACAAAATCAACGAAAACTACGAAATGGGCACAGATTTAAAAAAGAAAACAAATAAACAAACTTCAGGTACATCAGAGAGAGAAAAGAACAAGAAAATTAACCCCAAAAAAAATTACATAAAAACATTAAAAAAAAAAGAAAGGAATCAGAGAATTAAAATCTACAGTTGGTAGCATAAATGTGTGGAAAAAGTATGAAAGGAGTTGGAAAAACGGACTTAGAGAGGGTCAGATCCATGCCATGGCTTCCTCTTTTGGAATTGTGGGAGCATACAGTTCTGCTTTTTTGTGTGGTGTGCTATAATGCGCTGGTGACAGTCAAAGAAGAAAAACCATTCTATTTTATTTATTTATTTTTTTAAATGTACATTTGCATGTAAAAAAATTAAAAATTAAAAATCTCTGTAAGAAACCCTGCTCTCTCTTTTGACCGATCAAACTTCAAATTCACTGTAATTTTGATGTGCTTTTGGTGGAGTTGTTACGTCCATGTTTAATTCTTATTAAATTTTAAATAAAAATATTTTTTTATTAAAATTTTAATTATAAACTATCTTTTTAATAAAATGCCAATTCAAACATATATCTGCTAAAGAAAGTAAGAAAGGATTACTCTTATTTAGATACCCATTTCTTCGTTAATTCTTTTAATTTTAACTATCTATTTTTTTTTAAATTTTAAATATTTATTATGATATTAAAAAGTTTATACATATTTATTATATCATTAGAGAAAATAATTTTGGCACCTTCATTGATAAGCATTTTTTCTCATCTAAAATTGATATTGAATGAAATTATTCTAACATTTGTTTAAAATTAATATTTTTTGGGTTTTTAAATAAATATTTAATTATTGATTAGTCAGATAGAGTGAAAAAATTTATTTTAAAGGAAACTAATTTCACTTTTTTAAACAGCCAAATGTGAAATTATATGCAAAATTATAAAAAATATATATAAAAGAGAGTTTGGATGATTAAGGACCGAGGTCCTCATAAGCCATCTGTCTATGGCCCTGATAATTTTCTATGGGTGATCAAATATTATATAAAAATTAATAATAAATGTTTAACAATTCATTGACATATCATTATCCTGTAAAAAGCTGTGATTATGTAAAAAAATTAAGTTAAAAAGGTAGAATTAGACTCTCACTCCATGAAAAACTTACATAAATTCGAATCCTAAAAATTGCTTGCATAATTTTTGTAACAAAAAAAAATCAAGTTATGATAACAACTTTCTATAATAATAGGATATGAAACAAAGATAATCTCCAAATAACTTGAAAGTTACATTTTTTAAAATTTAAACTATATGATATAATTTTGTACACTTCATTTGAATTCAAAAGCTTTTTTTTATTAAAAATCTTTATCATTCATAAAATATATTCTTTAAGAAATTAGTCTCTCGTTCAAGAAATAAAATAATACTCTAAAAAATCAAAAAAATATTTGTCGAAGATTATTAATTTTTTTTAATCTTTGACTAAAATATTTCACAAGTATTATTGTATGATTAATCTAGTAGTAATTGATCTTTGATTAAAATGCTCTTCCAATAAATATTTATCCTAAGTTTAAATTATAATTTTCTCTATAAAAATATGACTGGCTTTGAACTCTACTTACTTAAAAAATATTGATCTTGAAGTAGGTAATATATGGTGCTTTTAAAACGGGTGCCTATGATGTTAACACTTAAGAAGTGACGATGCATTCATTATATCCGTGCATGCGAATATGCTGCGGTATCTTTTGCCTCTCAACGACTGAGTTTAACCCAATCATTTAAAAGAAAGCCTATCGACACGTTTTTGAGAATCATCAAGCCTGTTCCATTCTAACACATTTGCGTAAGCATTTAATTTGGATTAACCCATTGTAAAATTTTTTTAATCTATTATGTGATCATATGTTGTGATATCATTTAATAAGTTTGGTTTTTTAAAATTTATTATTATAATAAATTCTTTAAATATATTCTAATACATTAATAGATTATAGTATTTAAAAAAAATGTTTACACACATTGCGAGTCAAAATTAAAATCTTAGTTACTCTTATTTATATAGTTTGATAAAATGTTTTTATTGTGAGAAAGAATAAAGTACTTATTTAATACATACTTCTTTTTCTTTTTTTTTTGTTATAAAAGAGGTTTATGACTTAGAATAAGAAAGTAAAAAATAAGTTAAAATACAAATAAAGTCACTATAGTGAGATTTGAATTTGAAATAAAATAGTTCTTAAAAAAGTTTGATACCATTTAAATTGAGGTTGTTGAGCTAATACACACCTCTTGTGTGTATATATATATATATATATTTGGTAGAAACTTGTGTGTGTATATATCTATTAATAAAGAATGACGATTCTTAATTTCTTATTATTATTTTGGTAAGAAAGACGATTCTTGTTATTGGTGTCCACTTTAAATGTCCAAAAAGTTACAAATCGTTATTTTCTAACAATTACCAATGGAAGGTAGTTTTTGTAAAATTTAAACTCAGGATACCCGACAGTTTCAATTATAATTAGAAATTCCTTCCATTAATAAATAAAGTGTAGTTTATTTTCAATTTTTTTAATTTATAAAAAGAACAAACTGTCAAATTTTAAATAAAACTATTTCTGCATTGCAAACATTTTTTGATAATTAAAAATTACACTGACGATGAACTAGAGTTAAAGCATAATTTAGGTGATCAGAAAAAGAGCGCAGAGTTGAATTATCATCAAATATTTCACAGAATAAAATGTAAAAAAGTTGGAAAAAAATTATATTCATGATGTCTTAAACACATTATTGATAAACAACAATAAAAATTAAACTTAAGAAAATATTACTTTTTTCTAATGATTCAACACCAAATTGGTCGTTGAACTCTCATCATATATTATTTTCTTTTTTCCCAATTTTTTTCATTTTGGGAAGTAATGCATGTTTTATTACGAAACTGAAAAAGTAAATATTTTACTTCGCTCAATCATTTTTTAATTTTCAAATTTTAAAGATAGCATTAAAAACAACACATTTAATTTGAAATATTAAATAGTTTTTGCAAACGATGTAATATTTTTACAGTAAAATAAAATTATTCTTAAAATTTAAGAAAAACCAAGCGAGACATATAAATTGCAAGAAAGAGAGTACGTAACAAAAAGTAACATTTAGATCAAGTGATAAGTACGCGTACTTATTATCTTATTATTTTATGTTTAAATTAATTTAAAAAGTTACGTGAATTTTAACTCTTATAAAATATACTTTTTTTCAAAGATAACTTAAATATTAGGATAACACTTTTATCTACAGTTACTTATTATCACGTTATTAGGATAACCATTCCGAAATTATGATAGAATGATTTGAATGGATCAATAAATAAAAAAATATATATAAAAAGAGGGCTAGTGATGCTAGGTCCTAAGTCGTAATTATAGGGGCGGTGCTACAGTGACATGTCCGAATGATGACCACTTATTGGTGGGATATAGTCAAAAAATGATCAATTAAAATATATTGTGGATAGCTAAAGGTCAATATGTCAACAGTCAAACAACCAATTTTAATTTTCTTTGTCATTTTTAATCATAGGTCATTACTGGGTTCGTCGACTTAGCTCCACATTCCACAAAAATCGAATGGAATTCCACTCAGCCATGCAGGAATTCAGAGCCAGTTCCCTGGTCAATTAAGGGCTAGTCAGAACTCAGAATTGAGAAGGGTTATTCGAATGCTACGTTTGTGGAGCTAGTTTACTTGGAGTTATTTGGAGAACAAATTAGTACTCAAAATCATTTCAAGATCATATGGTGTAAGTAAGGTATTTGACCCTTTATTATTGCTCTGACCAAGTTCTGAAGATACTTATTCATTTTGTTGGATCAAAGTGTTAAATAATACATGAGAGGAAATTTTAAAAATAAAGAAAAAGTCAGTGTAAGACAAAATTCAATGAAAGTTGAACACAGTATGATTGCAACGATATTGGATGTCGTTCTACTATTCAAGGTTTTGCATTTAAGAAAGTTTTTACGTTTTCTAGCTGGAAACCGGAAAAAATTAATGGCAAATATTTCAATTAGAAAAAAAGTTGTGGAAAATGGCGGTGATAGTGAAGACACAACGGAGAACTACCTACAATTGACCAAAATACATTTTAACGTTTTTCGATGACAATCCAAACCTATTTTTTTTTTGTGAATTCAAAACCTAACATCTTAATCACATCACATCATGTGCAAAGTTGAAAAAATAAACTATACAGCTTTTAAAATTCAAAACAAGCGCAACGAAATTTCGAAGCACCTTATTTTTCAATATATAATAATTAAAACACATGTATTTAATTTTTTTGTTTATATAAGTTTGAGTTGTAGTACAAAAGAATTTATATTTTAAAACCTTTACTTCTTCTTGATGAAAGCAAGATTTTATTTTAGAACCTTGTATCCACTGAAAAAAAAAAAGTTTAATTCGATTAACATCCTTGAAAGTATCTAAAATTTAATCATATTTTTACTAGGAACGAAAGAACGGGGATAATATTTTTCTCTCATTACATAACGAATTTTACTATATCCTCTTAATTTTTTTAAAAAATTCTCTTAATACTTAATATAATAAGTATTAAATAAAAAAAATAAAACATTTAACATCTTAAAAACATTAAAAAAATATTTAATACTTATTTCATTTGATAATTAAAAAGATTATTAAAATGATAAGTTAGAAACATATATTATTATTCTTACTTAATTCACTTACTCAACTTACTTTATAATTTTTGATAGATATCTAACAAATTTGATATAAACTTGGCCTAAACAAAGGGAAGCTTAAGAGTTGAGAGTTCCCTAACTACCCTTTTCATTTTTTTGGGTAAATAATAGTTGCGTTATTTATAGGTGAGAGCACTGCACCCTTCCAAAAATGCAGCCTAGTTTATTTATTTGTAAAACAAAAGATGCTGTCTTTATTTAAGTGGAAGGACCCGTAAAATATGTAGCCATTTTACTTTTCTCAGGCCAAAAAATTCGCAATCCCTCTGCATAAAAAAAGAGTTTTCTCACATATTCTATATGCCCCTTTGGTAAAAAAAACCCACATTCTTGTATAGTTTTTCCGCTGTACACACACCAAAGGAGGTTCCAACTTCCAAGGCAGAAACTTATACGGAGGGAAGTACATTTAGTCAGACCTCTCAACATGGGCGGGTCAAGTTTTGCAGGCCAACCCAATTATATCAATCTCATTCTTTTGTTGGGACGGGCCAGTGTGACAAAAAGGAATGAACCTGAACAGGCTCAAATTTGTAAATATATTTGGGCCAACCCACCGACTGAACCCATAAAGAAAGTAAACTAAGTTTTTGTGATTCAATCTTTTGTCAGCCAGCCCGGCTCAAGCATATGGCCCAAGTGGCCGGGCCGAGCTAAGTGCATGTTTAATGTGCTTTTAAAAATCTCCGAATTATAATTTGAACAAAAGCTTGTTTGTTGATATTTTTGTGCAAATCATGATTTTAAGATCCCAAAAGTTAAACCAAATACTCTCCAGTGATAGTGATGGTGATAACTTTATGAACGGACAATACGAGACCTGATCTATCCGGTCTTACAGGCAACAAAGTGCCAGAGGGAATACAAAAATAATACTCATTCCAGAAGCAAAGTCCCGATCAACCGATCCATAACCAGTTTCCCCTTTCCATATTGGCCCCAACAAGCAGAACTCCTCGGGAAGTGCGAAAAACACACATGCAAACACAGAAGTGTGCAGAGATGGTTAAGTCACAATTAGGAAGAAAAAAGTTCCAATCTTTAAATATCAGAATAAATAATAATAGCCACCAAACAAAATTCACGAATTTGCAGACTGATTTGACATGCCATCTCTTCTCTGTCTTCTCTACAAGGAATGAATCAACTATAAGATGAGAATAAAAAGGAAATATAACACATAAAATGACAACTTATCTCACAAAAAAAATGTTTTTATTCTCTATATCAAGACAGGAAAGGACGTTTGAATCTAATCACTAAGATACAGTTCACCTAATTGATACATCGTAGGATGAACCAAAAGTCTCCCACAAGCATCCTTCTCGCGACCAATTAGCCAAGTCAAGCATCCATGCTTCATAATCCACCCCCATTCCGAATGTAGAAAGAAACGGTCCTCACTTCACTTGTGAGACAGGTAACAAGCCTGACAAAAACCCTGCTTATTAAGCCAGGGAACATGTCAAAAAGGGAATCAGTATACAAAGTAGATATATGATTATGTTCAAATCACTTAGAGGTAGCAATCTCAAACAGAAGCTAGCTAATTAACTAACAAACTATATATACATGGCTGATCTATCCTGAAATACTTTACTACTAAGTCCTATATTACATCCCCCCCCCCCCCCCCTTCTCCTTCTCTCTTTTAAAACTTCAAAGGGATCGGGATTCTCAGTATTTTTCAAGAATTACACACGCCAACACGGGATAAAAAATTCCTATCCTGAGGTCCACAATTCTAGCACCAAATTTCTCTCACTCTGAAATTGACACTAATTGATAGCATCAATTTTGAAGAGATATTTAGGTAATCCAAATTTCATTCAAAAGTATATATACTATGGATAAAGCCACAGGATAATCCCTGCCTTTCACCCACTAAAAGGTTTTAGTTTCATTTCAAGGTAAATGGCCATACACACAATATTTATTTCAAAAATAAACCATGCAATAAGATACTAGTAAGGTAAAAGGTAGCGTCCAATGATTGCCTTTGTACAACCCACCAGATTTAATTAAAACTGCCCAATAAAAGACTTCAATCAATACCTATATACTATGCTTGCTGCACTTGTCGGGCAATCTGTAGCATCCAATCAGCATACCCACTATTACCACCCATCTGGTCCTCAACAAGGTTTGCAAGAAGAAGGAACCCTTCTCTGGGCTGTTCACCTTGCCTAACAAGGTGGCACAACTGGTAATATGCGCGATCAGTATTTCTGAAATTCTCAAGTACCTTCATCAGCCTCCTTGACATTTCATTATCAATCTCATTAAGAGTAACCTGTTAAAAGAAACAAAACATAGACACAGCACCGGATGGATGTCAAATTTTGCTAAACTAAACAGAGGAGGAATACGTCACAAATATATCCACTCTACTACATTTTGAAACTAAGGATTGACCTTACAAGAAGTTATTCAATGGGTTAGGAACTTAGGATCCATCAACACAATGTAAATCTAAATCAATCTCGCACCACTAAATAAACTTGTGGGGGGGGGGGGAGGGACTGCTAAAAGTGACAATGACCTATAATAAATCCTTATTCTCTCTAGCCCTCTATCCTCTCTCTTGAATATACAATACCTTTGATAACTCTGCTGCAAAGTCCGCCCCTAGTAAGTTCTTAGCTATATCAGGTGAAATCACTCTACCAAACCATATAATGAACCGGAAGCCATCATCATATACATAAAGGCCCCTAGAATCCAAGCTCTCCCCAGTCAAAGGTAACCTTCTCTCAATGCTTTTCAATTCATCAACCTGTACGTAGACCACACCAAAAGAAATAATTCAAGTAGCAGGCAATTTAACCATTTGATTGGTGACTTTTCAAAGGCAGTAAATGTATACCTTCAAAAGATGTTCATCAAGTCGAATCAGACTAGGATAGAGAAGTTTCAACAGCCTTTTTATTGGTAGAGTCATCATTGTGTGTCCTGCTGCGCACCGTTCGTCCAGTGGAGCATCTCCAAACCCTCCACGGAGAGGTGTTGATCTACAAAGAGCTAGTCCATACAAGGGTAGAAACTTTAAAGAATCGGGATATATCATTCTGTTGGCCAAGCGATGTTGCACAGCATAGAGATTTCGATATTCTCTAAGGCCTTTCACAATTCTTAGTTGCACAGCACTCCGTGCATCTTCCAATTTGTGGGACAATGTTCTCTCAATTGCTGCAAGTATGAAGTAACTAATTAAGAAGATGAAAACAACTACGAATAATGTCAATAAATGTCCTGTTTACCCTACCTAGCCTACTAAGCAGAGATACAATTGCACCAGTATCAGCCAGACGATACATCTCTCCCAAGTCTGTTACAACTGGAGCTGCTGCTGTGTGAATTCTGATACGCCTTTCTCCACAAGATGCAGTGTATCTATTTTGTTGTTAGGGATGCAACCCTTTTTTAAAAAAGCTTCACATTCTAAATATCCTGCTGTAACAACTGTAACTGAATAGCAAGCATAACAGACATCCACATAAATGTTAAACGGTGAATGACAAATAGTAAAAACAAGCATGATAAAATGTGCTGAATGTCCTACGAAAATAAAAAGGATAAGGTTTTTTGTAATTCCGTGTGCAACACCAAAAGAAGAAAGAAAAGAAAAGGACAAACTCTTTTTAAAATAAAAGCCTGAAGACAGCATCTCAAATAGGAATCATCCTAAATCCCAACTATAAATTGCTGACAACTTGATTGAAATTATTGAATCTCATTGTTTCTTGGGGAAAAAAATAACAACAATATTCCAATGGTAAAAAAGAGAATCTCCTAATGCAAAATGTAAGGGGCAGGCAAGAGCCTGATGATTAACATAGATGGCTACACTGTAAGAATGATATCATGTCTCTATTTTGAATAGTAGTATCATAAAACAAATGATTCAAAATTAGCAGCAAAGACAACTTATGTACGCATTAGAACTCATCTTATGCATTATGGAAGAAAGGATACAGCAACGCAGCTTGGAAATACACCGTCTGAGTTGTTAATAATGTCTCTTCAAGAGATAACTGCATGGCAAAGGCTTTATCACAATCTACAGCTGGAAGTGCTAACAAATCAGTGGACCTTAACATAAAGTTTCCATGATATGTTGTGAAGCGGACACCTAGAGGCACAAAGACAATTATCAGCTATTGTATATGTATTTATATAATTATATACATGTTGTATGAGACAACAAATGAACAAAAGGAGACAAACAAGGTAAACATTATCAAGACATAATGAATTCACAGACCTTTTGAACATCTAATTCGCAGTACAGCTTCCCAGGCAGTTTCTCTGGTAAGGTCTCTCCTTAACTCACGTCTCAATTTCTCCCCATGCATGACTGATTGGAAAGCTGGATAGTAATACACTTGACCAGCAGTATACTTTGCCAGAGTTCCTGGACAGACAGTAAATTATAAGCAGATAATTCACACTGTCACCTGTAAGACATTAGAATGCAGTAGTACGTGTTTAGAAGACCACCTATGCTGAACGAAGCAAATTTAACAGAATTGTGGAAAAAAAAAATGCACGCACTGTTATACCCAATAACTATGTATCATCACAAAATCTGCTAATGCCAGCTAAGCATAATTAGAACATCCTTGAGTGACACTATTAAATTGTGTGGTGTCAAACAGCACTGTCAATGACAAATATGGTAGTAAGCATAATTGCAACCTTGACTGTGCTGTTTGACGATGCTGTATGTCAAGGGAAAATATGGTGATGGTAGTCATCCAAATGAAGTGATGATCTAATTGTGCACAATGTCATCCAGTCATCATTTTAGAACCCATAAAAAAAAAAAAAGAATATGACAATAAAGCAAATTTTAATCAAATTAATTTTTTAAAAAACCATAAAAATTTTGGCAACTGGCAAGTCAAAAAAACAATGCTGTGCAACAAAGAATCATCACATATATCAATAAAAAAGTCTTCTAATCCCCAGCATCATGTTTTTAACTTTTTTTACAGTGTAGCATGAAGAAGTTAGAAGAAATTTTAAATGTTTACCCAAGGAGGCTATGTCAGTGTACTTATCACTGAATGCATACACATTAACTGAGATCTGGTATTTAGAAAATTCAGCAGCCATTTGCTTGTAAAATGGATCTTCTGGCAATCTCAATGCATGTTCTTTATCTGTCCCATAAACTCGAGAATCATCTCCACGTAATTTCAAGCGGCCAATACCAAGAGATGGGAGTGTGTTTTGAAAAATTAGCAATTTCCCTCCAAGTTGACTCTGCATGAAGAGAGGCGTGAAAAGGTCACAACAAAGTAATGCATAAGAAAAAGGGAATTGTTAAAGGCACAGGAAAACATGTACTGAAATTCCACAGGTTCCAAGTGGATGGTGTTCCCTTAAATTTAGCTAACCATGAGTCCCATCACTCTGCATGTAACTTGCTCGTCTATGGTTTATCTGATTTAATCAGTGACTTTCTGGTAGTTTAGTTTTGCCTTGCAATACTCAAAGGCCCCACTTGGAGCTTGGAATTGAACAAGGAATTGAATCTTAAAATTTAAATTGGAACTTCCAATCACAAATATCATGTTTATTGTATTTTATAGTATTGGATTAAGGATTCTCTACCACAATTCTAAAGAAATGTAAAATAACTAGCGTGGGGGTTATGCAATTCTTAACTTAGATTCCAAAAATTAGAACTCCAAAGGACAAGACTCGTGATAGCCCCCGAGTTCCCAGACTTCTTAGTTGCCATGAGTATTGACTTCCAGCCTGAATGGTTTTAAGCTAAAAATCGTTCAACTTTCATCAAAACCACTCCAGTCATTGGAGGGGCAACTCCAGTGTCCATGCAACAGCAGTTTCCTTTCTCTACCTTAGCCTCTCTTCATTTCTCTTCACTATGTCTCCTTATCTGACCTCTATCTATTCTGAATCAGCTGCAAATTTCATAAATTGGTTTGCAACTTGTAAGATAGATAGAAAAGGCCTGAATTTTGAGAAACTGGGAACTTCTACGGGTTTTTGATAATTTGGGTATTACTCCTTATTTGTAAACTACAAATTATATTCCTACTCCCTTGATTCTCATATGATCATAGCTCCTTTGATAAATTTGAACAATTTCTAAAAAATAATATATTATACTCAAGCAATCAAAATATAATAATGTATATACAGACAATTAGATTCGAATGTGTTAGGAGTCACAATTCTTTGCCATCAATCTTTGTTTAGTCAAACAATGACATCGTAATTTTGATTTCTGAATCAGTTCTATCATGATTCTAAACATCAATTCTGATTCCACAATTCCAAAAGAGCCTAAGAAAAATGAATTATTTAAAACTAATAAGGATATAAACTGTTAGATCCCAATCCCACGTGCTCGAAATCAATTTGTTTAACTTGCACTCTACTTCATTCAGGGTCTCCTTGTGCTACTTCAAGAAGCCAATACTTGTGCATGATGACCATCTCCATGCATCATAATTTGGGATGCTATGGTCTTATTAGCTGGGAGATTTGTTGCAGGCCTGAAAGTGAAGGAGGTTTGGATCCAGGGACTTTAGTCTCTAGAAACATTGTTCTGGCAACTACACGGTTATGGCATTTTCCTTTAGAGATTACTTCTTTATGGACCAAGTAATTCAAGTACATATGTTTTGAATCAATTTTTTTTTGGTTGGGGGGGACCAACCAACAATGCTTGCTACCCATGCTAGTCCTTTGAAGTTTAACTGTCAGGGATATACTTCTTTTATATCATGGGTTTCTCCAGGTTTGGGTGATGGTTCTTGCAATAGGTTCTGGGAGGAAGTTTAGGAGGGAAAGATTCTGTTCTTAGAGGCTTTTTCCCACCTTTACCATCTCTCCACCAGTCACAATTTTCCCATTAAAAGCTTTCTTCTCAAGAATCTCTATAGTCTTGAGATTTTCACTTTCTCAGAGACTTAAATGATAGGGAAGCTAGCAAGCAAAAATCCCCTCTGGTTCTACTTGATTTCGTTCAGTTTTCAGCCAATTCAGATATGAGAATTTGGACTCTGGACTCTTCTGGAGTGTTTTCTTGTAAATCTCTTCCATTTTCTAACTCACTCTCCTAATATTCAAAGTTACAAGCCAATTTGGAAATCCAAAGCTCCCCCTAAAGCTAGTCTTTTGTCTGGAAAACAGTACTTAATAGTATTTGTTGCAAGTTTGTAGGCCTCGCATTACTCTTTCTCCTGATACATGTGTTATGTGCTACTCTAGTTCAAAACAACCAGACAATTGCACTAGGAATGTAAGGTGGGCACTTTCTTAAGGAACAATTTCTGCTGGTTAGGTTTTAAGGTTTTGGCAAAAAAAAAAGAAGGCAAAAAATTCTGTGGCAATGTGCAGTCTATGCAATCCATTAGTGCATTTGGTTGGAGAGGAATGCTTGCATTTTCAAGGGTATCTCAATGCCCCTCAATTATTATGGATAGGATTGTGCATGTGGCCTCCCTATGGAGTTCTGCTTATAGTTGTTTCAAGGGAGTTACTTTTCTGACTTGTATAGAGATTGGGCAGCTTTGCTGCAATTTTCATCTACTTGTACTATCCGTTTTCTGCTGAGGAGGACACATTATCCTCCTTTATTATGTACCTTCCTTTAATTCAAATAATATTTCTTTTGAAGAAAAAAAATCGATGCATATGGAAATATGATGGCCATATTGCTCAGCCAAATGTTTAAATTTTCTAAAGGAATTATTCATAGACTTTATTTATCTGGGAGTAACATATCTGCTTAAATATTAATTTAAAAAACTCAAAGTGCATGCCAATAATTCTTCCAGTTAGTGCTGAAGATTTTCCTTTCAGGAAAACTATGTTGGCATATGCAACACTTGATATCATCTATATTCTCATTCTCTACTCATAAACTAATCTTTTAAAGTATATGTAACTTTGTTTCAATTAATAGCAAATTATATCCAGTGTATCTGATGTAAGAAAGCTCACTACTTATGAAAAACAAAAATAGCATAGGAAATAATAAAAATTTAATTTAATTTAATTGCAGAAGGTAGAAAAGGGACTAACATACCATAACCATAAATGCAGCCTTAAGAGCAGGACCAAAAGCTGATTCCAGATTCACGTTGTCCTGGAACATGGATGGCAGACTGTCAAGAAAGGTTTCCACCACGCTTCTTGATTCAGATAAGTTGACAAGGAGATCATCTGGCAGCGGAACAAATATGTCATCCAGATCTGATACCACTAACATCTGCGGCTGAGTCAGGGATGACTGGAAAAGCAAAACACAGAATAATTAGAGCATAGATTTTGGCCAGATAAGGAGAAAATGGAGATATATTAACAATGGTAAATTGGTAATACTATAGTAATACAAACCTTCATATTATAAAAATGTATTGTGCTGTCAAAAGTTGCAAACCCTATTTGTGTTCGTGGAAAGCCAGGCAGCTCATCTAAGCTTGACTTGACTGTTTGGGCCACAACCTGCATTAAGAACAATAACATCAACTATCAAGACATAGTACAGGTTTGGATAACACGTCCTTTCCTCCAAAGTGCACTCTGAAGCTGAAACTTCATTTTGCACTATAGAAAGTAACTTTGGGTCAAACTGGTTGTTTCATGACCCCAAATGCAAAATGCATTCTATAACCTGAAGTTGCCCAGAAAAACATTTGCTAAGACATAAAATTTGTTACTTTGGGGGAAAATGCCATTTTGGATATTCTGGATAATTATTGGACAATTTCTGTCCTTGCCAAATTATACATATTTAATCACTTTTGTATAGAGATTAGAGAAAACAATGTGTTGTTTTTTTTTTTTTTTTTTAATTTTGGAAACTTCACACTCATAAGTAATTTTACTCAACACTATCCAAACAAAACACATTCTTCCAAAATTGCTTTTGGTAAACATTACCAAACATAAAACTCATTGTTCCAAATATTTCAAAATACACTCTACTCCAATTACCCAAACATGCTCATAGAGCATAATATGCAAAGACAGACATGCACTCAGATACACATGAGAAATAAGATCTGCCAATTGTTGTAAGTGCAAGATATCACTAAATTGTTCAAAGAAGTAAAAGATAAAATAATCTCAAAGATATAATGTCTAGTTTAGTGAAAGTGAAAAGTACATTAACAAGCTTTTTGGTGAGCAGATCACTTTCTTATCTAAATAAACTAATCTACTACAAATTACATTATAGCACCAATCTTTTCTTCAGGGTAGTAGAAAACAAAATCCATCATAAGCATGTATCTAGCAGGGTTCCAACTCTTTATTTTACACCATAGAGGTTAATGGTGGATTGTGACACGAAGTGGCCGCCCTAAAAACAGCTATAGCAGTATAGCGGGTTGTGGAGCGGCCGCTATACCGAAAATAGCGGCTGTATTAAAAAAAACTTAAAAACTTGACAAAACATGCGTAATAGTAATCTTAATTATTTTAAAATTTTATACCATCAACAAATAAACAATAATCAAAATTTTAATATTTAAAATTTATGATATTTTATCAATTATCTTAATTAAAGTGTTATAAAAAACTTAAAATAATAATAAGAAAAGTTTAACAAATATAATTAAATAAAAAGAGAGGCAATTATTACTCTAAAAACAAAAGACAGTGATGTAAATAATAAAAACAAAAGACAAAATGTCAATTACCAAATAAAAAGACAATGATAAATTATCAAAAAATGAGATAGTTATGTCAATTACTAAAAATAAATATAAATTAAAAAAAGGACAGTCAAATAGTCTTGGAACATGAAAAATAGGAAGACAAATGAAAAAAAAAAAACAAAAGAAAGGAAGGCAAAAGGTTGGCTCACTTCAGTCACTTGGCTGAGTGTGAGAGAGATATTACCAGGAATAGTTATGTAAATTAAAAAATAGGCACGGACAATTATGTCTTTCAGTTTGAAAAGTTGTCTGGAAAGATAAAAAGACAGTAGGAAATTAAATGAAAGACATAACAACAAATTACTGCATGAGAAGCAGGAAAAAAAAAATGTAAAGTTGTGGATCTTCGAGACAGACAAAAAACAGAGACAGATCAGGCCAACGAAACAGAGACAGAAAGAAAAAAAGAGCCACCGGCGACGGGACTTTGAGACCAGGACAGTTGGGCTATTGGTTCGGTCCGGCAGCCATGGGTTCTGGTCGGCAGCTTAATAGCGGCTGCTACCACCACTATTTCGAGACATGAAGAGCATTATCGCAGCGCTCCAAGCCGCAACAGTAAAAAGCTCCACCCCAAGCATTTGGGAGCAGAGAACCTCCGTGCCGCCCCACTCCGGCACGATAGCGGCCACTATTGACTACGTTCATTTTCACAAAAAATAAGACCACATATTGCATATAAATACAATTTTTTCTTAAATCAGACCTCAAAAGTCTGTTATCTGGTTAAGACTTCCTTAGAATGCAGTACAAGCTATACATTTCCTCCAGGCTTCAGTTGTGTATAAACTAGATTTCATATGAACTAAACAATTGCCACTCAAAAGAATGGATAACAACAAAATCTACTAAAGACTAAAGAGCTAGAAGTGAAGTGCTTACCTCAATCATTCCACTTCTAACTGCAGATATGGAAACATCGATGAGGAAGAAATATACTGGGGGCATAGGAGGTCGCACCATATATTCAGCAGGGGCAACAAACTCCACAGTACCCTTTGTAAGCTCAGGCCTTTGATTCAAATCAACTCTTCTGCCACTGGCATCTAATTGCGCATAATATTCACTAGGAACTGTACATAAGACTCAATATATTAGCATCATAAGAAAGATAATATTGAACCAATTGCAATATGAAAGATATATTTAATGCAAACAAGTAACTTTCATGTAGATGTTCTTAATTATGCATGCAAGTTACCAGTCAGGTTTCTCATTATAGTGGAGTTACAGTCCATTTATCATGATAGTAATAAACATACAGCTTGATTGACACAAATATTCAGAGTCAGTAAAGTCTGAGAACAAGTTTGACCACCATGACACTGTGACACCATAATCCACCTCATAAAGGTAACAGGCCAAGCCAAGTACATGCATGCTTTTATCAAGTGCCCCTTTGGGCACATCCAATAAAATGGGAATAATACAGAAATTAATGCATTTTCAGAACCACTAAGCATGTCTTTATTTAAAAAATGTGCTGGGCAGAAGTTTTGGTTTGGTCACCTTCAAATACATTATTTCATAATTCCTAAATAGAGATTTAATTACTACCATTTTCTTCTTTTATTACTTTTTAATTTGTAAAGTACATGAAGAGGCTATGGAAGTGAAAAGTACCATCATTAAGCAAGGTGCAGACGTTGCAGCGGAACTTTCTTCCGGCATCTATAAATGTCACATATGGATTCACATATGTGCGACATCTCCTACAGCGTATGACACTAGTCGGAGCAAAATTAACTATCGTCACCTCTTCCTGAAAACAAATAACAGAAATGAACAAAGGAAAATAACAACTTGACCAATATGAGTTGCTGCTAATCAAACAAGATAAAGAGGCACTAACCCCATCAGGAGGTTCTGCAAGCGGACATACAACTGCTCCAAGAGGCAGATGCCACCGTGAAGCTAAGGACTGGGAGCTAGGAATTGCATTGGTTGTGAGTCGCAGATACCTGGGATTGCAGTTCATGGGATACATCTCAGCTAAAGGCTTTGGCTCCACATCACAGTCCAATGGCCTTGGCAGTTCTTTAGCATCAATTAATGGATCCATGAGTCCAGGACGAGTCTGAATTGAGAGCGAATTGAAGTCTTCTGTCAAGCCCTGAATGGCACCCAGAGGGGGTCCGGATCCTGGCTGTTGCATTGGCTGGATGCCTAACGGAGCAGCCACTGGGGGTGGTGGTGCATAACCTCCTTGACGAGGTAGAAAAGGTGAAGATGCTGCAGGTGGGACAGGTCCATAATTTCCTTGATTTAGGGGGGGAGAGGAATACATAGATGGAGGTTGCATCTCTGCACCAGTCTGCTTAAGGGCATATCCAGGAAAAGATGGCTGAAACACGGGAGGAGGAACATTTGAACCCGAAGGTGCAGGAGTGGCACTTAGTGGAGGAGACCCCATTGGAAAAAAAGGTGTCTGTGGCTGAGGCTGAGCAGATGGTGGAAAAGATGGTGCTGGACTTGCAGAAGGTTGAATTGATGGTGGCCCCATGGGTGGAGCATGTGGGAGAGGTGCTTGAGCTGTTGAGGAAAAGTGTGGCATTGGAAAACGCTGGAAAGGTCCACCGGTGGATGGGACATTGGATATGGGAGGAGTAGGAGGTGGCACTGACGGGACATTAAACCTGCCTGGTGGTGGTGTAGGTCTAAAACCGGACACCCCTGGTCCAACCGCAGGTCCAGATGATGAAAATGGCGTGGAGGTCAGGGGAGGAGTAGGAGGGGTAGGCCGAAAAGAAGAAGGCTCTGATCCAACCACGGCACCAGTGGATGGGAAAGGTGTCATGGTCTGTGCAGCAGCAAAAGGTGAGGAGGGAGGTCTTACAGGGAAGCTTGGACGACCAGGGTTTTCAGTCCCCATAGTTGACAATAAAATCCAATCACTTGGCTTTTATTTATAGCCTTCGTTCCATCACCAAGCCTGCCAGAGAAAGCAATTTGATACAAAGAAGCGACCAACAACTAACAAGTCACAGCTAGCAACACAGTTTCAAACTCATATGCACATAATTTGGCAAAACGACAAGAAATCAAAGTATAGGGGAAAAAAATCATATAGTTTGGCAGCACCCACAGGCTTTTCTTCACTTTTCCATTATCAGCTATTATCGGTCAACATATTAAACAACATTGAGAACAAAAGTAAGAATGAGAATTGAGGGCAAATTCGTTTAACTTGGATCAAGAAAGATAGAAGTAAAGGGGCCAGATTCAAATCCACATACAATGTTTTAGGGTTCTGATAAGAGAAACATCAGAGAAGAACCCTCACACGTGATTCCGATTTGAGAACGATAGGGGAGTGGATGAAGAAGCAGTGGAAATCGAGATCGTGAGAGAACAGAAAGAAAGAGACAGAGAGGGACACTCACCGTGTTCCCGATGCGATCTCCGCAGAGGCTAATTCTTTGAGTGCGCGTGTTGGGTCAGGTGTTATCAATTCAATTATACTATTACGTAGCTCGCTCAGTCCTCAAGATATTCAATTCAAGTTGTTCACTGCTTGATGTTACAGCCTCTCTTTTTCGCTCTGCCATGCCGACGACACAACCCTCCCCGTCCCTAACAGGGTTGTGGAAACCGAATCGTCTGAATTTTAACCCCATAATTATGTTAGTTGGGGTTATATATTTTAGAGGACCAACATATGTACATAGGTTTACATAAATTAAGTAACTCCAAAATCGATTTAGCTGCTCAATCAAATATAATTAATCACTTGTTAAAGTGATAAGGATAATTAATTAACTAATTATCAAATTTATTAATATATTTATATATAACTACAAATTTAAAAGAGACTATGGTAAAAGACATGATTTAACCAATTGATTTAACTGTGTGTGTGTTTAAGCGATTGAATTCAACTAATAATTAAAAATGTCAATAGGTTAGTGCAAGAGTGAGAAGTGTTTCTCGACCCTCAAAGGTACATGTTTCCACTCCCAATCCATCCTTCGGGGAAGCAAGTATGCAAAAACATTCGTTGATATTTAATAATTTAAAATAAAATTTTTAAAATAAAAAAGGTAGAAAAATTTCCTTTAATTATGTTTTATGTGTGCTTTGATTCTTAAATTTTTAAAGGTGTGTACTTTAATCTAAAAATATAATATTTGTCTAAATTAATTTTTAAATTTTAAAAATATATACTTTAATCCTTCTACTTTTAAAAATATATACTTTAATTTAAAAGTATAACATTCATCTGTCATATTTTTATTGATTCAATATTATTCTTAAAATATATAAAAAAAATTTTCGTATCACTTTTTTCTTGCATGTATCCAATTAATGTAATATAGACTTAATGCATATTTAAATTAATTTATTTTATATTTAAAATAATTTATAATCAAAATCTTATTAAGAATATTTGAATAGAATAGAGTAATTTTTTTTTTAAATAAGTTGAACCAAATATGTGCATTTCTGAAACAATTCTCTAGTTTCAATAACTCCCTACTATTTTAAATGGCCTTGACCTTGTATATAAAAGCCAAGCCATCGTTAGTCTTTACTCATATTATAAAGTGTATTTAGATTGTTATGTAGAATATGATAATGAAAATGTGCTGTAAGAAAAATGTTTTTAAGAATTATATTTTCCTTGGAAGTTTTTTTTTCCTATATGAGGATTCTTATATTTTTCTTAATTAAATTAATCCTAAAAATTGAGTACAGAAGTCTATCCATCAAAATGAAATGGTTGGAAATGTAATTATAAAAAAAATGTTAATTAATTTATTACATATTTTTTACTAATTTATTTTTAATAAATATGTGAATAGAATAATGATTTTTAAAAAATAAGGACGAAAATGGAAAATTGCCTCCTTATAATCTCTTTAATTGATAGTAGAGAAGTCCTTATGCTTTTCTAACATTTTTTTTTTTTTGCTGAACTCTAATTTACTCCTTCAAAATTTGTATTAATATCATTTTAGTATTCTAAGAAATATTGATATCAATTTAGTTATTGAATCATGAAAGGTGACATTATTTTGATCTTATAAAATAATTGACATCAATTTAGTCTCTTAATCATAAATTCTTTTTATCAATTTATTCCCTCAATTATACAAATTTTATGAATTTAATTCCTATCCGTACATAGAAAAATAATTTTGATGCTATCTTACATGATTCACAGACTAAATTAATATTAACATTCTTTAATTTAGAGGATCAAAGTGATGTTTATATAATCTTTAGATGACTAAATTGAGAATTTATTCTTTTTATTTTGTTACTATGCTTTTTTAACATTTGTTACGCATATAGATGATAAATTGATAATATTACAGATACAAAATTAGAAGTTTCTTCTACTACTGCTTTTTTTTTTTTCTTGCAAAACAAAGAACATGCCATGCCATTTTTATTCTATTGTTAATTATAGCTTATTAATCAAAATTTTTCCGTGGATTATTGCCAAAAAAAATACAAAATAATATATTAAAGTGAATTTGTAATTAAAATTTAAACATCAACAATTATTTGAAACCATTCCCAACTTTGTTATCTTAAGTAAAACTACTAAGATCACCTATTCGATACACACACAAAAAAATAAAAAAAGAATAATAAGTATAAAAAATTCAAAAAATCAAAATTTTAAAAAATGAGAGAAAAAATATTGTTAAATATAAAGAAGAAGAAAAAAGATCATGAAAAGTAAAGGAAAGAAAAATTCTATAAGATCATTTAAAAAGGTTAACCTATATACTACATTTTTTAAGAAATTTAAAATTATGATTTATTAACTATTGAGATAATAAATATATTACAACATCTAAAATTTACATCATTATTACTTATCATATAAGTATTATTTATAAAAGTCAAATGTCAAAACATATTTCAAATAGCATAGTCAAATTCTATATGATAAAGTCAAAATACTTTTTTCTTTTTATATATTATTATAGATAATAGATGAAAACGGCATATACAGTCACGAAGACTGCAGCTTGCAGCTGTCCACTTAATGAAGCCTATGTGTATATTCCATATATTGCAGTTTCAAAGCAGTGCAATAACCTTCAATTGAGAAATCACTAGATTTGATGCACCAAGTCCAAGTGTTATTTAAGAATTTAATTATTCTAAAGTGAAGGGTATAATTTATAGAATAAGTGTAATGTATTAAATAGTTTAGAGTTCGATAAAAATCTAAAATAAAATATGTATAGCAGGATACGGTATGAACAGCCAGCTATACAACGAACTGATATCTGACATTTTCAATGGATCCGGCGCGAGAGAATACTGCACGTAATATTGTTTCTTATTTAACACGAAAATTACAATCTCACAGACTCTGTCACCGTTGCTTTTGTCTCATCTCATTCTTATCTTCCCACTACTTTCTTCAGGTAGGAGAAATTTTATTCTCGTTATAATCATATGACTTAGTGTTACCGCACTAATGATTTTATATATATTAGAATTGCAAGGGGTTTGAATATATAATTGAATTTTGGAACCATTCTTATGTATGTTACCGTGCGATATGATGTTAAAACTTATAGACACGTTCAAGCTTCTCCACTGAATTGGTATCCAGTTACTATCTGGCGCGGCTATATATGATACCCCCTTTGATCTCCTCACCTATAAATACCCATTTTCCATCAAACCTTTATCTTCATCCTCCACCATAACAGTCTTTGGATCTTCCTAGGCTCTTAAAGCAAGAATTGTGTCCTTGATGTGTTGCTTTGTCACCATAGAGTAGACTACACGATGAGGTCTTTGGGGTGTAAGCTGAGTATGCCAGCACTGCATTTCTGCTTGATATGCTTTCCTGCTATGTCTACCGTGTCATTGGCGTCACTGCAAGTGGGCTTTTATAGCAGTAGCTGCCCAGATGCTGAAGCAATGGTGAGAAAATATGTGAACAAAGCTGTGTCATGGAATCCTGGGTTAGCTGCTGGTCTGATAAGAATGCATTTCATGACTGCTTCGTCAGAGTATGCTTCCCCTCTTCAAAGCTTGTTTCTTCTCACTTGCATGCATTCATTATTTGTCTTTGTTTTTTATTTTTTCTATCACCTGGCATAAGGAAATGGAACCAAGCATTTTGGCCAAAACAAAAATTGGGTGGTCCCGGCGGGGCTCGAACCCGCGACCTTCGGCTCATAAGACCAACGCTCTAACCAACTGAGCTACGGGACCTCTCCATTAGTCTGGCTTGCGTTTTAATACATGATCATCAATGAATATCTACTTTGTTATATATTTTTTTGTTTGAATTTGGCAATTTGCATCAGTTAAAATCATTAGTTTAGAAGCTAAAAAGTTTCACCCAGCTCCACTGTCTCTTGTATACACATGTCAAAGAATATCCTACGTGCATGACATTTTCATATAAAGTATAAAATTTGTAGACTTCAAAATAATAAAAGTGATAGTTATAAACTCGTTCCTCATTTCAGGGTTGTGATGCATCTGTGCTGCTTGATTCAACTCCTGGAAATCCTGCAGAAACCCAGCGGACAACCCAAGCTTTCGAGGCTTCGAAGTCATTGACGAGGCAAAAGCAGAACTAGAAGCAGCATGCCCTCAAACTGTGTCGTGTGCAGATATCATCGCCTTCACGGCTCGTGACAGTGCCTTGAGAGTTGGAGGCATAACCTACGCAGTCCCAGCAGGGCGTCGAGATGGCACGGTCTCCCTCGAAGCGAGCCCTTCCAAAACCTCCCTACACCTTCCTTCAACGCCACGCAACTAGAAGAAAACTTTGTGAGAAAGGGTCTTACCCTAGATGAAATGGTGACCCTTTCTGGGGCACATTCTATTGGAGTGTCACATTGCCTTCTTTCTCAAACCGATTGTACTCTTTCAATTCCACGCACCCGCAAGACCCTTCCATGAATCCATTTTTGGCAGAGTACTTGAAGGCAAGGTGCCCCCCACCATCAAATTCCGGTTCAGGTTCAGGAGTTGACCCAACCGTGCCACTCGACTTTCTTACACCATGCAGACTAGATAATAGGTACTACCTGGATCTGAAGAGCCATAGTGGCTTGTTGACCTCTGATCAGACCCTTTTGAGCAGCTTCTCCACAGCATGGATTGTGAGGAACAATGCTGAACAAGGCTCAGCTTGGGCCAACAAGTTTGCTGCGGCTATGGTGAAAATGGGTTCCATTGAAGTTCTCACAGGAAATCAGGGTGATATAAGGAAAAACTGCCATGTTGTGAACTAGAAGATATTTGGGATTTATTCCATTGTTTTCTCTTTTCTTTAATTGTTTTATTCGATTCAATTTGTAAGTTTGTCTGTGTAATTTGTGAATTCTGATGAGTTTTCATGTATGATATGTTACTGTTAAAATTAATTCTTCCACACAAATGTAAGTAAAGTTTCCATAAATATACATTTGGTTTTTATTCGAAGGTTCGTCCTTATAGAATATATTACTATGATTTAATATATTCTCTACAGTTTAAAACTAATTTAATAAATCTTTATAATTTTTAAACAATGCAAAATAATCTTTATAAATTGGGCTTGCTCTTCATAAAGTTATTAAGTAGGGAATATTTTGCATTGTTTAAAAAATTATGAGTATATATACCTTTTTAAATTATTTTAAACTAGAAGGAGCAACTTGAATTTTGAGTAAAACTATATGAATTAAATGAGTAATTTAACTTCTTTTTTTTAAAAAAAATTATACAGCATTTCATGTACGTCCTCATTGTGAATTTGGAAAACAAGTGAAAGGGAGAATTAGTTCATATTTGCTGAATTGAACGTTCACCATATGCCATAAAATTTTACTATTATATACATAAGAACTTAATTGATGACGCATTTTAGGGATGAAAAAAAAAAAAGCTAAAGGGAAGTAACTCATTTGATTGGCTATCCATTCATGCTTTGTTATGATTAGATTGGATTCTTCATTCTCTCACTAGTAAGTCATCTACAAGTATTTTGTAAATATTTGATGAATTCATAAACATACCTGACCGTAAATTAAGGTGAGCATTTCCCCTATCTAAATTTATAATCACAAAAAAAAAATCAATTTGAGTTGAACTGCTAAACCGAATAAAATAAATCAAACCTCTTGAACGGGTTCCAATCAATAATGCAGTTTTTTTAAAAAAGAAATTCAGTTAACTTATAATATCTGATTCGGTTAATTAATCGTTATTTTTCAATCTGAACCACTTTAATTAAAAAATACTTTTTAAACTGAAAAATAATGAAAAAAAAGGTAAACATGAAGTTTTGTTAATTTTTATTCAATTTAGTTTGACGAATCTGCTTGTGAAGTATGGAAGGAGATCAAATTTGAATTCCAGTAATGGATACTTTGTAATCCAGTAATTACTGTTTGTTCTATTAATTGCAATTAAACTCGACCCAATCTTTTTACTAAAAGGATTGAGCCGAATACAATACAAAGATACTTATTGTATATATATTTTTTAATATATTTTTTTAATGTATATATTTCTTTTTATTTGAATTTCTTCTCACCCTTGGTGTGGTGGTGTGCAGAAGAGGTCCTGATAAGGTAAGATATTTATTTACAAGGTACATGATACAATACTAATATTTGGTGATGACATTGTTATCGCCGATGGGGAAGTAGGTCTATAACCAGAATCTTGGTCATTTTTGCGTAACTATAAGTTACCAAAAATCCTCTCTTTTCTTTATTTCTGAGATTGGTTCAGCCGAATTAACTAAGCGATCTTGAGTTCAGGGTCTGAGAGTGGACCTTATCCTATCTCAATCAATAACTTAATGAATTAGCACTATCCTTGTGGATTGTTTGCAATCTACATGAAATATTCCTGCTAAAGGTTTTTCACCTTAGCTAGGATAGGTGGTGGCAGATATAGAGTTATTACAAAATAAGATCATACCCAAGCGCACTTTGAGTGCGTTTTTAAGAAACGAACCAAATTTTCATCTTCCCCAGCGCTTCTCTACTGAAATGCCAGCCAAGTAACACAGCGTTGAAATGAAGGCAGTGCAAAATGATAGGTTGCCCCATGAGATTCATACATATGTGGTAATCGTTCCTGTTGAAGAAGTCACCGAGTAGCTAGTGCTGTCTAAAATCTGAAGAACCGATCAAGTAGCTTCTATATAAATGGATCTTCAGCTAGTATATCTTATAGACATTATTTTGGAAAAAAAAAAAAGAATATAAGAAGATAAAGTCACGAAGCAACCAGACCTACGTACCCTTCCAATTAAATTACCTTCAATTATTCGAAACTTGAAGTTGTCCGTTGAAATCTCTGATTTGCCAGGGCCAATCATAAAGTTATAAAGGCCTGCAGAAATCACATGCATGTTCCAGTTCAAGTTCAAACAAGAAACTTCCTCCCAGTATTATAACAACAACAACAACAATAATAATAAACACATCCATCCCTATACTGTGGTGCCAATTTGCAATGTTTTTGGACTAAACCAACATGATTCGATTTTCTGTGACAATGGCAGTCATTACTGCTGAGCTGCTTTCCCAAACCTTGTTATGGAAACCCATCGGTTGGGGTAGATGTACAAGTTAGTAAGACTCAGCACAATAATTTGGAAATGTAATTAATTCCTCTGTCAGCGTCTAAAGATTTTAAGGACCCTCCCTATGAACCTCATCTATCGTTCGTTGGGCCATTCATAAATTCCCCAACGGTAATAGTAAATCCATCTTAATTAACAGTTAATACCTATGTGCTGTGCATCACCAGCTAGCGACAATGATTTTGACGAAAGTTACAACACTGCCCTCAATTGAAGTGTGTCATCTCATCTACTCCCGAAATTAGGGTGAGAAAGGATCTCAAAAGAAATTCTTCAGTAGGCGTGGTCTATATTAAACACACAATTCAATAAGTTGACATATGTTATTAATTTTTTAAAGAGTAGTATGTATTTATAATATGACTCATCAAATTTTACACATGTTAACTGTTAAATGAATTGCTTAAGATTACTTATTTTGAACACTTCATTCATCAATTAACATGTATTATTAATTTTTTAAAAAGTTGTATGTATTTATAACATGACTTATCAAATTTTATAAATATTAATTATTGATTGAAATGTCTAAGATAAATAATGTATACTAAAAAATTTCTCATATATATCTTCTGCATGACCTTATACATTGTAGTAGTAGTTGTTCCAAATACGAAATCCATATTAATTTCAAATTTAACATGCTACTAAAAATTTGTACATATATAGGACCACAGCATTGAAACAAACGCCCGAAGGCCCTGAACCCTCAAGGGTTCTTAATTTTCCTTTATGTGGAAAAGCTTGGTACTATAAAAGGGGAGGGAAAGTCCACCATTCTCTCCGCATCTAATTACCCCAATACGAAAACACTGAGGAATTAAGAGTGGAGGTGAAGATCACTTCAAAATGGAGAGAGTGAATAAGCTGTTGCTGATCTTGGGCATGGTGCTGGTGGTGGTCCTTGCTTCAGAGGTTGAAGGAGGAAGACAACTCAAGGAAGAGAATGTGGATCAGCCCCAGAACTTCCTTGGAGGAATTGGTGGGCTATTTCCAAGCCCCGGTTTCGCTGGGGTTGGGTTTGGTCCATCCGGGTTTTGCACTTTCCCGGGTGGGTGTACGCCGACTCCGACCCTTCCCATTAACCCCGGTGCTGGCGGGACGTCACCACCACATGCATAGAGAAGCTATAGCTTGGTTGAGGTTGAACCCAAGAGTCTTTCTGGCTTTGTTTAATTAATCTTTGATTTGCCCTAGTTATGATATCTCTCTCTCTATATGTTTAGGTTTGTTCTCGTCTTATGAGTAGGTGAGTGTGACCGTGTCTTTTTGTGTTTCTATTTCTAGTTGCCTGGTTTGTGAGTCTTTCAGGGACAATATAAATTGGAAAAATACTACTATAATTATGTGTGCTTCTGAGAGTTGAAAAAATCAAATCTTGATCATTAAATTTATATAATATAAATGATAAACACTAAAATATAAAAGTACCTAATTTTTTTAAGTAGCATGTTAAATCTAAAGACATATGAATTATTAATATTAGAACATAAAGACATTTAAATAAAATTTAATTGTAATTATTAATATTAAATTTAATAATTAAGATTCATTCTTTTATTTCTCAAAATAAGACAATATTCTCGTTTGATATACTTTTTAATATATATATATATATATAAATTTATTTATATTCCAGGATACCTTTGTTTAACAATTAACATCAGCCTATTCATCACTCAACTTGGTCTTCTTCTTTTTTTATGCGGAATATGTCTCTTCCGTCACTCGAAGTTCCAAACATGGCACAACTCCTACCAAAAATCTTGGGAGCATATCCAGTGAAACAATTGAATCGTCAAAAAACAACAAAGATATATGCGGACACTATGTATTATCATGATTTGGAAACAACATGGATTCCAACACTCTATCAATAAATTTAGAACTGTATTCTTCCTTTATTCTATATATAATTAAATATTATGCACAAATAATTGGGGTTCTTGCTAGGTGTGCAATAGTAGATGCTCCCTTGCAGCATATTTTGTATTTTTTCTTTTTAATATTCTTCCACAAAGTCATGCTATACGATTACAAATCTGCGTGTTAGTGGACGCATGTCATCCAACGCAAGCCAAATGAAACGACGTAGTTACCAAATGCATATGGCATTGGCATGGGAATGGCCAGCTTGCGCTTATTCAATTTCCATCATGTTCCATGATTTTTTTTTTAGAAATTCTTATATATTTTTAGAATAAATATTAATTTTTATTTAATATAATTTGTGTAAGATAAATAAATAAATATATATATTATTAAGTTTAACATTATTTTTATATATTTATCTTATATTTATTTACACAGAATAAAAAAATATTATTCTAACAACATATAAGAATTTCTTTTTTTTTGTTAAAATTTATTCTTGTAGGCTTACTAGGTTACAATATTATTAAAAAAATTTAAAATTTTAAAATCTCTTTTCCTATCCTAAGTTCCCAACCGGGGAATGATGCAAAGGGGACAAGTGAGATCTTGCCCCAATGACCCAATATTTTTTAATGAAATATATATATAAAAAGAAACCAAAATAATCACTGTGGTTTTTAATCTATTTTGTTTTCTTTCATTTTATTTGATTTGGCTTAAATTTTTGTAAAATTTTCTGTCTATTTAATACTTGATAATTCAACTAATCACTCCATTAGTACAGAATTAGGAGAGGTATTAATAATTAATTAAGAAATCTTTAAGGTTATAAAGTACTATTGAAGTGCTACTTAACTTTCTTCGATAATAATAAATATATTCAATTAGTTCACTCACTGCTTTTTTTTTTTTTTGCAATGTGAAATTGTCTTATTTGATTCATGTTATTATAACCAAATTTAACGCATGTTGGCGTTTGACTCCCAACATATTTTAAATTTAATTATTTTCCAATATTTATTTATGAGCTTAATTTGAGCTGCAAAAATAAATATCTCTGATCAAGACATAAATATATAATTAATTTACATACAAATTGGAGCAAATGTGATAAATATACTGAATTTTCATTTAGAAAGGATACTAACTATATATTTATTATATTTTCTCCAAATCGAGCAAACCCAACCCTCTTCAGATATACTGAAAAATGGCGTACCAAAATAAATGAGTAAAAGTTGCTTTTACATGTTGAAATTTAATTGGATCCTCCAATTTTTATATTTCGATTATGATGGAAAGAAAATGTTAGTCACATATTTACTAGAGGAAAAAATGCACAAGGTTGATTGAATTTACGTAAATATCAGGTATAAGGATAATTTAATAGTTTAAGAGAAAATAAATTTTTTATTTATCATTTTAAATTAATAATTATAATTAGTCTTTATATATGGGGTGATGATGACTGGTCATCTCACCAATTAGAGTTAGGTTTTTTTTATATGTTTAAATAGACTTTTATTTATTTTTTATTTTGTTTATTTTAATATTTGTATTATTTTTTAAATGTGATTTTAATTTTAAAAATTTATTTAGACAAAAGTAATTATTTTTAAATTTTGAATTGAATATAATTTTTTATTAAATATAAATTACTTTACTTAAATTTAATAAAAATTAAATTTATAAAATTAAATTCATACAAAATTAAATTTTTAATCTCTAATTTAAATTGAGACTTAATCTCACCAATTTGTTCACTTGCGCATGTCGCTTTCACTGTGCACCAACTCCACAACTCTCTTCTGCCACTAGTCCTTTGCAATAACTTCGTTCTGCCATACGGGAAATGTATGATTGAAAAAAAAAGTCACATTTCACAATAAAAATTGGAAGAAATGGAAAGTTTCATGTTTCTTTCATATAAAACCTTATAAAAATAGATAATAGAAACTAATGCATTAATTAATGGTATGCATTAGTTTGAATAATTTACATCATAAATTCAAACCTCCTTATTATTATACTAAATAAAAAATAAAACTCCAATAGATACACGTAGAGTTCAATGATATTTAAGTCCTAACCATTATATCAGAATTCACTTTTTATTTTTATTTTTTTAATTATAAAAGAGGTGTATAATCAGGTGTGAGAAGGAAAAGGTTAAGTTAAAATAAAAATAAAACGATTTTAATAAAATTTTAACTGACAATCAAGTGAATTAATTAGTCTTTTAAAAATGTATTAAAAAAAGTAGTCTTTTAAAAAAATTTGGAGTCATTTAAAATATGACTCTTGGCTGCTTTGTTTATCAACTATGCTATTTCTATATCTTAATCTTATATCTCTTCTCATACATCTCTTTTCATACACATTCCTTTTATAGTAAAAAAAAGAAAGAAAAAAAAAGTAAAAAAAAATTAATTTTTTTTTATTCTTTATTACTATTTAAGATAAATGTATAGTGAGAGATGTATTCAAGTATAAGAATAATATTTTTTATTTGTTTATTTAGTTAGAACTGGAATATTGATGTTATTTTTTTAGCTCTTATTTTTACAAATTTTTTAAATTATAAACAAGTATGTGTGCGTGTCATTTTTTAATATAAAAATTAAAGATAAAATTAAGTGTTTTTTTTAGATGAGAAAAATTATTAAGGAAAATAAATGACATTAATACATGATAACAATAATCGTGTTTAAGTTTTGGATCAAATAATATATAAGCAAGCACTAATTGTAATTTGGCTAAGCGTGTTGTTTAGAAAGCCAAGAATCACTTCAGGGTTGATATTTGATAAAGGCCCCCAAATGTCACTGGTTCAGCCGGTGGCAACACCCAAGTACGGACTGCATTTTTTGACATGTGAATTCTCATCATTATAAAAAACACACACAAGTTGTATCATTCTTTTTTTTTTTTAAACGAAACATTGTTATATATCTATATTATTCTTTATCTTCTTTTTCTATCTTCAATTCTGTCTCAACCTTATTATTTCAATCAAATGTTGACAAATAAGCTAAAAAATATTTTTTTTCTTAATTAGCGTTAATTTGTTTTAAATATAAATATTTTCTTATTAATTTATCAATACTTGATTGTATAACATGATTTTCGAGACATAAAAAAGAGACAGAAAATTTAAATTTTATATATAAAAAGAATTCTTTCTTTAATTTTATTTTTAAATTTCTTCAAAATATCATTATTATTGAGAAACACTCAAAATAAAATTAAAAGATAAATTAAATTAGAAAAAAAAATGAGAGGATCTAAAATTGTCAAGAATGCAAAAGGAATTTTAGAATAGATGGCATTACTTTCCCGCTGAACAGGGGAGCATTGCAAGGTGTGAGCACACGGGATTGTGTCAATAAATGCCAACCTGAAACCTCTGCATAGTTGTTGCAAAGAATTTAGCAAAGCCGCGAAAAGGAGTTGTAGAGTGGAGAGTGGAGACCCTCTTGAAGGTTCTAATTAAGGTTTGTTGTTGCTGTTTGTCACCAGTCACTACTCATGTTGTCATCTCATTTTGCGTCACTTTATCATGAATGATGAATCTGAACCATGGTAAGTGGTTCAATTTCATGCTTGAATGCTTGGTTATGAACTTGGCTATTTTGCTGAACTCGTTCAAACTGTGCTTATTTCACAGCACGAAACTCTGTTTGGAGCTTTTTTTTTTTAATTTTTCTTACCATTTTTATTTTGTTTCTCATGCAACAAACTGGAAAATTTCTTCATGGTTTAATTTGTTGTGTATTGGCTGGCTCCGGTCTCTTCTTTGAATCAACGTGACTCTCAATATTCTTCTCCTAGTGGAACTTTACTTTTAAACTCTTAATTATTTCTATTCTGGGCAAGCATATGGCAGAAAGCTTATTCCCTTGATGATTGAATTCTATCCCAAACAAGCTTGTATCATAAGCTGTTCAGGCTTCAGTGTCCTTCATTCAATGCTTGAACAAGATATACCATTTTTAAATCTTTGTTTTATGAGTCAACTAGGCATTAGCATGAAGCATCTAAATTATACTTTAATCCATCGTCTGTGTCTTAGATGAAATTCTTTTGCCTGATCTTGTAGCTTGGGACTAGGGAGAATGGATACCTTCCTGTTCACTTCTGAGTCGGTGAATGAGGGTCACCCCGACGAGCTCTGTCAGCAGATTTCTGATGCAGTGCTCGATGCCTGCCTGGAGCAAGATCCAGAAAGCAAGGTTGCCAGTGAGACCTGCACCAAGACTAACTTGGTCATGGTGTTTGGAGAGATCACAAAAACCAACGTAGACTACGAGAAGATTGTACGTGACACGTGCCGTTCTATAGGGTTTGTGTCCAATGATGTTGGCCTTGATGCTGACAACTGCAAGGTATTGGTCTACCTCGAGCAGCGAAGCCCTGATATTGCCCAAGGAGTCCATGGCCATCTCACCAAGCGACCTGAGGAGATAGGTGCTGGTGATCAGGGTCACATGTTTGGCTATGCCACAGATGACACACCTGAGCTCATGCCTCTCAGCCATGTCCTTGCAACCAAGCTTGGTGCCCGCCTCACTGAAGTACGCAAGAATGGGACCTGCCCTTGGTTGAGACCTGATGGAAAAACCCAAGTCACTGGAATATTACAATGACCATGGTGCTATGGTCCCTGTACGTGTCCACACTGTTCTCATATCCACTCAGCACGATGAAACTGTCACCAATGATGAGATTGCTGCTGACCTCAAAGAGCATGTTATTAAACCTGTTATACCTGAGAAGTATTTGGATGAGAAGACCATTTTCCACCTCAACCCATCTGGCCGTTTTGTCATTGGTGGCCCTCATGGTGATGCAGGTCTCACAGGGCGCAAAATCATCGTTGACACGTACGGTGGTGGGGGAGCCCATGGTGGTGGTGCTTTCTCTGGGAAGGACCCCAGAAAGGTAGACAGGAGCGGAGCCTATATTGCTAGACAGGCAGCGAAGAGTATAGCGGCCAATGGACTTGCTAGAAGGTGCATTGTGCAGATTTCATATGCAATTGGTGTTCCCGAGCCACTATCAGTGTTTGTTGACACTTAGGCACTGGAAAGGTTCCAGACAAGGAGATTTTGAAGCTTGTGAAGGAAAACTTTGATTTCAGGCCTGGAATGATGGCCATTAGTTTGGACCTTAAGAGGGGCGGAAATGGCAGGTTCTTGAAAACTGCTGCTTATGGCCACTTTGGAAGAGATGACCCTGACTTCACTTGGGAGGCGGTGAAGCCTCTTAAGAGCAAGAAGCCCCAAGAACAAGGTTGTTTGCCAGGAAAATGATAAAATGTTCGTTCTCTAGCTGCTTTCTTACCAGAGATCCGTGGCTTGTTGTTTGCCTTTTTCTTTTGGGTCCTTATTTTTCCTTTCTTCTCCCTTGAGACACAAGGGACCAGCTGCATAGCAGCATCAATGTACTATTAAAGATTATGTTTGAAAATCAAATATCATTATGATCGATTTCCATTCTTTGTATTTGTTCTCTGTTAATCGAAATTAAACTTTTATATAATATGCAGTAAAGGGATCATTAGGGTCGGGAAATTTTGTAGTAAAGAACCTGCAAAAGGATCTCTTGTACGAAATGGGTCTGAAATGGAATGATCTGAGCTCAAAAGTCTCTAGAAGGTAAAATCATAAACTGTTCAGATGACAAGCCGAAAAGATTTATCAAACAGATCTTGGAAAGTAATCAGATTCTATACACACCCCAATATCTTGGATTCTTAGCAATACCACCCACCTTCATACACAAACAATATCTATCCTTCTACAACAAAAGAAAGGGGACTAAAAATAAATCATAGGAAAAAAATATAAAAATATTATCTCCTGCTGTGCCAACCCCTCTACCACGCCCATCTTGGGTAGGCAAATCCAAGAATCTATAAAGTTAAAATTATTGTAAAAAAAATAATTACCCTCACTTTATACATCCCTCTTATCCCCGAAAAAAATCTCATTCTTTTGGTCATGTCTGCTGTTACCCTCCGCTCTCTGATCTAAACCCTGAATCTCACTCTTGTCCGTATCAGAATATTCCTTCTGGGATTCAATTTCTGTGCTACCTCCTCGATTTCTTCGGTTCCTTCGGTCCTGAACATCAGGACAATGGATGAAACCAAATGTCATGTCAGTCTAAAACCATCTGATAAAACCACGATCCCCCCAGTAAGGGAGTATCTATCCATTTATATCTGATTAGAAACTGAAAGCTTGCTGTAGGCCAAATGAGAAGAGACAACTAGGATCGAAATGCTACGCAAGATGCAATAAGTAAGGCCTATAAATTCACTTCGGAAAAAGAGGCACCGGAAATGTGTGAAAGAAAGGAGTTGTGTGATCAACTTCCTGAAGGATAATACAACTACTTTATTGATCTAATTTACTTTCACAGCAAAAATTTAAGATGAATAAACAATTGATTCATCTTATTCTGGTTCATAATTTTGTTACACTTCCACCAATTTCATGCATTCACTTGTGTTACAAGCCACAGTTGTTTGGCTAGGCACAAAAAGATTATTAGTAAGCTTTTGATGATTTTAACTATTTATCACCAAAGATAGGAAAGGAAAAAAAAAAAAAAGTTAAGTATATTAATGAAAGTAGAGGGCAGTAGAAACAATTAAAAAGAGAAGAAAGAAGCTTGAGAAAAAAATATTTTGTTAATCATGACAGAGTAGGAAAAAAAAAAACAAAACAAACCTCTCTTGGAAAAGGGTATTCCTCTGACTCAAGCATACGTACGACTTGGCCCATCTTGGGTCTTTTCTCAGAATCTGGATCCACACATCTTAGAGCAGTTAAGAGAGCCCGTTTTAAAGCTCTGGTTGATGGCCTCACCTCAATGTTTGGGTCAACCACTTCTTCTGATCGCCTGTTTCCAACCATCATCTTCAGCCAATCAACCAGATTAACCTGAGGTCATTACAGTTTCATTAAAAATGCCAGCCAAAAACTTGATCAGAAGTTGTGAGCTTGTGATGTAGAAATAAGTAACTAAGAACACACAGAATAATTTTGAAATTTATTTATTGTCAACAATCAAGCAAAATGTCCTCAAGAGGGATATTTATAGCCCTCCACACAAACTAATCCCTTAAAATAAGGTAATAACTGCACAAGAAATAAACTGGGATGGGAATATCCCTATCCAAACAAACGATAAAATCCCTAACTGGTGAAATTAAAAATCCCCAAATTAAAACCATAATCCACAAATGGAAGCCCTAATCAAAGTCATTCAGATTCTGCATCAAGTTGTAATCCTTACAGCAGCAGAAACAGTAGTTGCACTGATGCTAGAAATAATGAGAATAGAAAGAAGAATGAATAAGAAATATAGTGCTGCTTCATCCATATTTCATAAGCCAGGTCTGAGTTTGCCAAGATTGTAAGTGATAAACAAGTAATGAGGAAAGCCAAAAAATTAATAACAACTTAATTATAATGAAACAGAAATAAAAGAGGTTATGACAAGAAAAAAATATTAGCTCAAGCAGCAGGCCAGGCCTGGATTCACACCCAAGCATCACTTAAAGGGTTTGAACACCACTTTGGCAGTAATTTCAAGTCATTGAGGCCACCTCCAACGTCTAGCATCCTCATATAATTATTACCGGTGCCAAGTTAGAGTTAATATATGGCAGAGTTAAAATGGATGTGATCAGGGACTCCTCAAATCATATCCAAAATTTTGAGAAGACAAACTGTGTACGATGTTAGAGCATTTTCAAGCTGGGGATAAGGTTTAAAAGGGCAGGGTAATAATTTTTGCTTGAGACGTCCCTTGTCGTAATAATAGCGGCAGCAGCAGTAGCAACAGTAGTGACAAAGAAGAACATGCAAACAAGATAAAGTCAGCAGCATTCTCAAGAATGTAAGTGTTATTTATGTTTTTGAAGGGATAGCTTAACAAGTGAAGATTAATTCTTGCTGTTTTAAACAAGTAGTCACTGATTTCTTAACCATAATGTACCAATGATATTGGATAAAATAATTAGGGATCGTTTCATAGATCAGTCATGCACTAGACCATAAAAAACAGAACGGTAATACCTATATTTTTCATATGAACAATTTAGGACCAAGTGGGTAAAAACAGGTCCTTTTTTAAAAGTGTCTAGCTGGAATAGTTTAGGCTAATTTTATCCCCAAGTTGGCTGGAAAAAGGTAGTAATGTTGCATATCTAAAATCACATGTTGAGATTAGCACCAGATATACAAATACGTTACTTGTTCATATCACTACTGGCTGGATAGATCAAACTTACAGTTAATGCTTCAGGATTATTTGGTGAATTGGTATAAACAAGCACACATACTTCAAGATGGATTTTCTTCCCAAGATTAAAGTAAGTTTACTCACTTCCTGTGCTGGATGGCCATAGTCAACTGGATCTCTTCCAGTAATTGCTTCCAATAACACAACACCAAAGCTATAAACATCACTCTTTTCATTTAAAAGGCCAGTATTTGCATATTCAGGAGCCACATATCTGAAATTTTTGGAGCAAGAAAGAAAGAATAAATGTAAGAATCATTGTTCCTCTAATGAAAGTTTGACAATAATGAGCATGGGAAAAGGCCATTGCCCTAAAGGGAAGAGCAAAATAATACTCACCCAAAGGTTCCCATAACTCGCGTTGTGACATGACTCATCCCGGCACCCAGTAACTTGGCCAGGCCAAAATCAGAAACCTTGGCATTGAAGCCATCATCAATTAATATGTTGCTTGACTTGATATCTCGGTGTACCACCTTCGGCTCAATTGCTTCATGCAAATATGCAAGCCTGAAATGAGTATATTGCGTCAAATAAAGACTAAGAAAATCCAAAGAATTGAGGATTGGGAAAGCCAAAAGAAACATAGATGCGGAGACTCACGCTTTTGCTGTGCCAAGGAGAATCTTGATACGTGCTTCCCAGGTAAGACACCCATGATGACGCATAGCTCCATGAAGCCATTGTTCTAGGTTTCCATTATTGACATACTCATAGACTAACATCCTGAAAATATACCAAATTTAGGAGAAAGATAATTCAGACCACATACTTACACTGTTGTCCAGTTAACATGAGATTGGCCTCACCAACAGGTAGCAGGTAAATGAATATGCAAGTGATATTTCTATGATTTTCATTTTTCTGGCAAGAATTATTCAATCACTCCAAGTAGGTTATTGAGATTGTATATGTCGAGACTATAATGTAATTGACAATTAGGGTACCTGTGAGTCCCCTCAATGCAATACCCCAAAAGACGAACCAAATTTTTATGTCGGACATGGCCAATAGCTTCAACTTCCACTCTAAACTCCTTCTCTGCTTGACCACTGCCAAAAAGCTTAGTTAAAGTTTGGCAGAACTTAGAGGAATAAGAACAAAACAATTAAAAAGTAACTTAAAAGCCTTGGACATTGTACTGGAACTCACATGTTGTTGAGTATCTTTTTAACTGCCACTGGAGTCCCATTGATCAACTGTCCCCGATAAACAACTCCATACCCACCTTCACCGAGGATATTTTCTTTCGAAAAACGGTTTGTAGCAAGTTCAAGATCCCTCAATGTAAACCAGTGACCCCCACCGAGGTGAGAGAATTCTGGAAGGCCAGACAGAGGCGAAGGAGCTGTTATAGGGTATGAAGAAGAGGGCTTGTACATTGTAATTGTGCCAGAGCTACCTTCTTCTCCTGACTGTGACCCACATCCATCTTTCTCCAAGTGATGAAATGAATCCGAGTGACTGCTATTATCCCCATTCTTCATCTTCCCCACACCTAAATGAACCATAACTTTGTCTGATTCTGTGTCACTGGATTTATCATGAATTGTAAGAAGTAAATTATCACGAGGAACAAAACCATTTGCTGATACTTGCTCAACACGCACTTCCTTGATTTCCTTTGAGACAGTAGGTATTTGACTAAGAGGAATCCTGTCCTTGGATTTTCTAGATTTCTTCCGTGAAGTAAGGCAAAGCGAGAGCACAGAGAGGATGATAATAATAGATAATCCAACTGCAATTCCAATTATTTCCCAGACCTTAAGACCAAAAATGGGAGTTTTCTTGGATAATTCAGCATTAAGATCAGCACCCATTTCTTAAAAGCCTTGATGCCTACAACATGCAATACAGAGAGATAAGCAAAAAGCAATAAATCACATGAACATTCAAATTGTTCGATTAATTATGCAATTGCATATATTTATCAGACACTCGACTCTTCATTGATTCCCGCTACATTACCGTTCGCAAACATGAGATCAAAATTTCCACAAAAATAATGCTAGACCATGAAGCAAAAAAGAGAACAGAATACGCAACACATTATGAACCAACCTTGTTTAGCTGATATCAAATAAGTAAAAGCATTTCAAGAACGCAAGCATAGACATTCAAGAGGAAGAAAGAAGACTTGAACATGAAAGGAACCCCAACACAAAGGTAGAATTGATAGTCTTACATATCTATACGGGCAGGGATTCACAAGGACAACCCTCAAATCCCAGATCTCTGAAATCGCTTCATCATGAGTTATCAGGCTCAAACAAGGGACCAAACCCAAAAGCCCAGATCTTTGACTTAAGGCAACCGAAAACATAGAACAATATGAACCCAAATCTACGAATTTGTCAAAAAAACAACTATATAGATGAAAATCCTTTGAGTTTTACAATACCCAAAAAAAAAAAAAGGAAAACCTTTCTGGGTTTTTCTGGGAGTGGCAAATGTGAGTGTAAATCTAAGCTGAAATGGAATTCTCAGTGTTGGTGGTGGTGATCAGAAGCAGGGTTGGAGTTATCAGAGGTGGGTGATGAGTTCTGAATAGATTATAGATGCCTTATACATACATCCAATTCCAAAATTTCCAGTACAGTAAAAGAGAAGCATGCAAATGCAATTCTGTACCTGTTATGACTTATGAACACCACTGATTATCGCTAATTAATTTCACTCTTTTCATTTTCCATTTTTATTCTGCTGTTACTTTATTTACTCCCTATCAACTGCACTGCAGCAGAACACAGCATTACTACCAAAACATTGTTATTGTCGAAATATTACATAATTATTATTTTTTTAAAGCAAATTTTATGTCTTGATAATTTTTTTTAGAAATTATGTTTAATAAACTGACATAATCGTCTTTTACTATAAAATAATAACAAAAATAACAATCACTATTTCACAATCCTGGCAGGGAATGCAGCATTTTACTTTTTTTATTTTGAAAAAATATTTTTATTTTTTATATTTAATTTAAATAACTATATTTATTTTAATTATTATAAATTTTATAACTAATTTTATAAATAAATAAATATTTTTTCTTTTAATAATTATTAATTTTATAATTTTCTTAATAATAAATATTAACTTCAAAAATTAATTATAAAATTAATAATAATTAAAATAGATATGATCATTTAAGTTAATTAAAAAAAATAATAAGATATTTTTATCAAAATAAAAAAATATAAAATTTTAATAGATTTGATTTATATGAAATGAGAGTTTACTTTAAAGAATAACTTTATTTTAAATGAGTTAAATCTGAATGGTAACCTATACATAAATGAATATATATTAGCATTTATCTCTCTCTCTCTCTCTCTCTCTCACACACACACACACACACACACACACACACCACACACACACATATAATATATATATATATATATAAAATTTAATTTTGATCTAATATTAATATAAAAAAATTTATATTATTATTTAATTATGAGTTATTAAATTATTAAAAAAATTAACTAAAATAAAAATTATCTAAAAAGTAAAGCACTAAGTAATATATGATCAGATGACAGTGTAAAAAATTTTATACTAATAATATATAAATATTAAAAGGAAAGACATGATACCTGCAACTTTTTTTAATATGAATAGCTTTTTTGTTTTTAATTGTGTATTGAATATTTATAACCTTTAACGGCTATTTAACAGCTAGAAAAGAGGATCAAGAAAATAAATGTAATTTAACATGTCTATCAACCCTAAACCACCATACCTAACCATTGTAGCTCTAGCTAGTTTTGTTTTGACGTTTTGGCAAGTCTAATTATAATTTAACACCATGCAAATATTTTGTCAAGCACAATATATCATTAAAAAATTGAGTGCTTTTTTATAGGACTATTTTAGATTAGTATTATATTTTTTTTTAAATAAATTGTCTCCTAAATAATTATTTGATTGTAAAATATAAACTTATAAGTAAAACTTATATATATATGCATGAAGGTTTTGTTTCTGTTACAAACGAGATATTATGGACTATGGAAAGAGGACGGAAAAGGATAAAATTCACAACAATAAACATACGATGATAAAAAAATTTAAAAAAAATGTGATCAAGCTATTAGCTCATTGATGCATTCTGAAGTTTTTTTTTAAAAAAAAATTATAAAGAACAAGTTCCATCATAAGCAAATTCCCAAAAAAAAAATAGTATACCTTTTTTTTTCTGCATGAATTTGTAGTATTCAATTAATTTTTTATTGCGACATAGTGAGTGAGAATTTATAACAGGGGAATATGCTATCTTTATTATGTAGCTTCCATTTGACCAAAAACAAATAAAATTATACTGACAATCAAGATGTATATGATATGATGAATAAATAGTTATATCTTATGGGAGAATATTTTGTGAGAGAAACAGTTTCAGTATTATAAGCAGAAATAATCTTGTACAAAAAAAAAATCTCATAAGGAAAAAAATAATTTAAGACGGTAAAAAGTATTTTCTTCAAAAGTAAAATTGAAAATAACTCATTTATTACTAGTTAATAATGATAATATTAGAGACAATTTTTATTTTACCGAGATGTTTGTTAATTGTATATTTACTTGTCAGAATTTCACTTGCTATAATAATTATTTTTAATTATCTTTGAAAAAAATTATAAAAAAATTTGTAATAACTTACAGTATCTAGTCAATCCTCACCAAGTCATTCTGAAATTTGTTAGAGACATTATTTCGGCCCGAGATAATATATGCAGCTTCTAGCCTGCTACCAAACATGATAGAAAGACGTGAACCTTCAAACAGAGATTCGAAAAGAAGCCAGAAAAACTAACAAATAGTAATAAGCGAGTTATACTTTTAAATAAATGATCAAATTTTAAATATTAAAAGATATATTTATTAAAAAAATCTCTTAATTGTTATAATAATATTTAAAGAGTTAATCTTATAATAATATCGATGGAGATATATGATAATCTACTAGAGATTAGTCGAGTGTGGTGGGTTAACTGATATATGCTTTAATTGTTTTCAAAAGAATCTCTACACTTATTCACAGATAATTCTCTGTTTGTTTATTCTTAGCAATGCAATAATCCAATGAAATTGTGTCCATAGCTCATATATGCTTATATTATTCTTCGGAGGTTGCGCTGGTATTACCATTTCCTACGATTCAAATTGTAATGCGTCAGAACACTTTTGACCAAAATGGAGACAAGTAAAAGACACTTTTTTTTTTATTGTAATGATTATTTTAAAATGTTTTACAATAAGCTAAGAAGGGGGATTTTTTTTTATTATAAGTAATTTAATTTGTATCTCATACACGGGCTAATACCAATTATTAGTTTCTTAATAATGAGTAAGATATGTAATTCAATTAGTACTAAGTTTCTTTAAAGATTATTAATTTTCATATTAAATCTTATCAAAACCGCTTGGGTTAGTTATACACAAGCTGCGATCACAAATTTACACTAGAGAAATGGTATTTCAGATTATTTAGTACACATCAAAAAGATGTACTAAATTTTAAGCAAACTTTGTTTTATATGAAAATTTTAAGCAAACTTAATTAAAACTGCAGTAAAAATAAAATAAATAGATGAATTTAATGTACAGGTGTGATGTATATAACATAACTCTATACATAAAACTAGAGTTGTAATTTATGAGGAAATGAATATAACATATGGTAAAATAGTAAGTGCCGAAAGAAATGCTTGAAACCGTCAAAAACCTTTTGAGAGGCATAAATGGGATCAAGAAAGTTACAAAATGGATCCTAACAAAACACGTTGATCAACTAAGGAAAAGTTGGTTGCTAGTGAAGACAGCACTTTAAATTGAAAAGAAACCCTAACAGATCTGATTTGAAATATAATGGCAAATCTCAACCAAACATCATAATCTGATATCATGTATAACGGACTAGGAACATCCGCCACGGGGTTTTGGTTTTGGACTTTAGTCCCACAGCATTTTCTCTAATTTTTATATGAAGTAAAAGTGTTTTTATAAGATTTGATATATTTAAATTGTTATAAATTTAATTATTTTAAATTAAAAATAATAATAATATTATTTTTTTCATAAAATACAACTTTCAAAACTGCCAGTCAACAACTCGTGAAAAGCATTTTCTTTAGTTTATCAATCAGGCATTGCAAACTGCATATAATTATGTTGCGCTTTATTGTGCGAGTAATCAAATCACACAAGCCATGTGTCAAAAGGAAGGGGCACGAATGGTCTAAATTGCTGCAATTAGGAAGCTTCATGATGGCTTGGATTGATATGATATCGCCCTATTTTGGCAAGTGTCTGTTGGCAAATGATTCCACAAACATCGAACCCAAGCATGTCATTATCCACACGGATGCTTATATGTGCCTCTGATTAAGCAAATGCCTTAATGCAGCATTATTGAAAGTACCTGCAACATGTATTGTAGGTGGGGGGGACTAGGACACAAATAATGTTATTAATGTTTTTGGATTTTCCATTTTCAAGTTTCAACATTAATGGGAACTTTTATTTTGATACAATAATGATAAGAAAATTTTAATTTATGATATTCTGTAAATTATTCAAATTTCTGATTATTAATCTATTTTTTATGACTTAAAGTGCATCATCACCTGAGATTGATTAATTTCCTTGTGTAACAGGTATTATCTTGCATGGATAAGAAGTTTACCACTTTTGCGTAAAAGTTTTTTTTTTTCATGTGAATTGTTGAAATGTGTAATTTTCAATCAAACTTACGTAATTTTTCTAAACTAAAAGACACTTTTTTTTTTGAAATTTTGTATTACTTAAATTTAACAGAAAACATTGTATACTTTAACAAATATAAAAACAAAAAATTGTCACGTAAAAAATAATAAAGCACATATCCATGTTGTTCAGAGTTTACCTCCCCATTACAAATAATTAATATGAAAGTGCTAACTGATTTTAGTTCGTGATAATATGTATGTCAATGTATTTCGTTATTAGTTTATTTCAATCAGAACATAAAAAAATTAGAAAAATTTAAATTTTTTAATAATTACTTAACTGATCAAAGAATTATATTTTAAGTTTTGTCACAATGTATTAATTACTTACTGTCATATGTTAATAGATTTTGAGAATTTTTAAAGCTTATACGTAATTTTAAAGCAAAATTACATTCAAGCTAATTAGGCATTATATTTTTCTATTATTAGATTTTTCGTTTTTTTTTAGCATCATGTTTAGTATGTTTGAATTAACTTTTAAAATCCTAAAAATCATAGTTTTAGTAAAAATAATAAAATTCAAGCTTTTACCAAAATGATAATTTGGATACTTATAAAAGTAAACCAAACATGCTAATCTTCGGGAAAAAAAGACTTGATCTTTTTTTTTTTTTTTGGGTTCAACGATTCATTCGGTTTTATGCAACGTGGGTATCAACTATCAGTTTTCATCATCGGGCTACAGCCCTACCAACCCAAAAAAGCTTGGCCCATTATTCACCTTATCTGGGCTTAAAACTGACTGACCAATTATGCGGGTTGAGACTTGAATTTGCGGAAAACTTTGGGTCATTGAATGTGAATATTTTATACAAACAAAAAAAAAAGTGAATATTTTATATAAAATGTTAATATTTTTCACGTTAGTTGTATTTGTTTTCTTGGCTCCTTTACAAGTATTTAGGAATGATAAAAATTCTGTATCCGTAAGAATTATCTGCTACGGGCGCAAGAAATAGTTACCTGTAGTGATTATTAATTTTTTTTTATATTTTATACATATTATAATTTTTTTAAGATGAGATAAAAATTTATATTTTTTTAATAAATGAGTTTATAATGTTAAAAATTATTAAGAAAATTTATACTATTTAAATAATAAATTTTTTTTTGAGTTATGTGAATTTTTTTGATAGCTTTAATTATGTAGATTATTATTATAAAATATAACTGAATTTAATATGTTATGTGTGGCATTTCTTATATTTAAATTGTTGGATAAAATTATAATTTGTGAGATTAAAATTTCTCTATTTTATTAATTTAATTTAATTTTTTTTATGGTCTTCAGAATTGCAGAACAAAGGCCCACAGCCCAAAGAAGCACAGTACACCTATCGCAACAGCACTAAACGATAACTGAGGAGACAAACCGAAGAGGTAGGCACGATACAGGTGCAGTGTTGATCCCAGCCCAGGAAGAGCTTAGACTTGGGCTGCGTCCTTGCCAACCAGATTGAGAATAGGGTCAGGGAGACGGTTGCAGCAACCTGGAGGACGAGCACGTGAGATCATGGACGGGAACCATAGCGGGCTATGGCAAAAGGGGGAGAGCAGAACCTGCCGGTTGCAATCCTTCAAGTACTTCTATTGTTGGGCCAATTATGATTTTGGGCCCTAACTACGTGGAATTTTTAGCTTCAAGGTGAATGGAAAGGAGTATTAATGTGTTTTCAATTAATTTATTTTATATTTAAAATAGTTTATAATTAAAATTTTATTATAAGAATTTTTTTAAAAAAATTAAATTTCAAACATGCACTTCGTCTGTTAAGAAAATTAGTTTAATTAAAAAGAGATAATACTGACTCAGAGATCTTAGATTTGATATTTGATTGATACTTTTCTTAAAACTTATGATATCTGGTGAATTTGAAATGAGATAATCACTCATTCCTTATCTTGCAAATAAATTGTAAAATAAATTAGGTCGTAGAGTATTACATGAGAATTACGTCTGTGATAAGGCATGATATGTTTATGTTAAATGAGATAATACTGTCGTGGCTTTTGTGGATTTGCAACCCATCCTTGATCCTGTACTGGCAGACAACACTTTTTATCGCACTGTCTAGAGAAACCGCAGCTCACTGTTTCTTTACTATATTATTCTCTCCCATTCTCATCCAATTTTTTCTTTTTTAAAATTTTCGCACAAAAACAACTTTACTGCATATTTTCATTAGCTTAGTTTATATTTAAAAAGTGTAATTAGAATATTGTTAAAAAAATTTAGCTGAAAGTTGTTTTTGTATTAAAATTAAATAAATGCTTAATAGTATAAATATTATGACAATATGCATGTACGATGATTTCTGATGCAAAATGGATTTACTCTGACAGGATGTAGCCCAAAATATATAAAAAATAGTAATTGCCAGAATTGGGTGGAGTGAAAATCTATTATGTTAAAATAGGTTAATAAATAAATTTGATATTCGTTTATATTAAATAAGTTATGAATTGAATTTTTTTCAATTTTTGTTAATCAATATATTTACCACCAATAAAAAATAATAGCCCAAACCCTTGTGGAAGGGCTGCATCTTTTGTCACTCTATTGTTCCTGTGTTGTGGTTTTGAGATTCAGAAATCAGAAGGGACACTTTTTAACAAAGACAATGCATTAGCCATTAGCCTTATCAACGGTGACTGTGCAGCCCCCTCTCTATCTTTGCTTTTGGCTGCAGACCCAGTCAGAGAGTGCTTTTGATTAAGTTGAAAAAAGAGAAGGCACAATAGATTACTCCACATGGCTTGTCCCCACCCAATTTGTTCTCTGCATATTTTATCTTAATTAAGCCTCACCCATTTTTTTTCTTCTTTTGCTCTGTCCCATATGACTCATGCAGGGCACAAACTCACTGTAAAGAAATAGCCAAGAATCAAAATAGAAATTTTGGTCCTATTCCACTGAGTAACCTGTTTTCAATTTCATCTTCTACTTTAGTTTAAATATTAGCAATAGTTTTTTTGCTGAGCGAAGAAGACTGGTTCTGATATGATCTTTAACACCATCTACCCAACTTTTAATCTTTAGTAGATACTCAAAAGCAGATAGTAATCCATATTATGGTCTGATCTCATCCGAATTAAAGCAAAGCCATTTTCTTTTTTGCCCCTTTACCCCCTCTTTTCCTTGTTACAATCAAACTCTTAATTCACAAATAAACAAGTGGCCTAAAATAATTTCCCAATTAAAGATGTGCCCGTTTTGTTTCCTAACTTTCCAAGCTGAATTTAACAACCCCTGCCTCAGCCATGTGGTTTGTGCATCGGACAGTCATGGAATCCATAAGCACAAGCCACTTGGACAAGCCAAGGCCTGCCCTTTCCTCTTTTTATCAGAGAAACAGCACCACATGGACAAATTTGCATAATCTAAAGGGAGGAAAATTTTTTTGGATAAATATTACTCACTTTAAATATTTTATTTAACAATTAATATTTATATAATTTAATAAATTATGTTATAAATAAATATTATTTTTTAAAAAATTAATAAAATATATTAACTATTGAATGAAATATTTAAGATAAATAATATTTATCTAATAATTTTTTTTAAAGGAGTTAAAAAGTAATAAGTTTTTTTTCTTCCCTTCTCAGGCTAGCTTTCTTAATAAGTCCTTAAATATTTATTAATTATTAATTTTTATAATAAATATTTAATTAATTATCAGAAGTATTTCATATTGATTAAAAAAATACTACATAATTATAATTTTTGACATAATAATTTGATATATTTATTATTTTTAAATAGGTGAATAATTTCTATCAATTTATTTCATCTAATAATCATTCTTAAATTTAACTAAAATTTATCAAAAATTTTAACTGTAGCATTAACTTTCAATCTCGATTAAAATTGCTCCACATTAAGCAAAGACACAAGACTAGGCAGTGTCTGTGCTTAGGAGAGAAACAGGGCATGTGTGTACTTGTAAGCCACTAGGGCTGAGAAGCCGCTTTAGATTTGGCACTCGAGGCATTGGGAAAGATAGCTAAGCAAATAAAAGCATGTTGATTCTCCACACTCATATCAGATCAGAATATTTGCATTTTCCTAACCCCCAGCATCCTTCGTCACAAAGTAACATCTACTCACATCTTTTCTTTATCATTACAAATTGGTCGTCCTTTCCTTTTGACACTTTTTTCTCCCTTCTCACTCCTCGCCTTTATTTTCAATACACCTCCCCCCCGCCCCTATCGGCTTTTAAGTTTGATTCCAGTTCTGTGCCATGTCTTTAAAGCACTGCCGCTGTATGAATCACACTGAAATCCCAACCGGCTCATTCTACGCTCCTGTGACACTCTCATGATGGCCAAGGAAGCTTCTTTATGCCTCTTGTTTCTCTCTTTCCTCGTTTTCTCCTGTTCGGGTGAGTAACCGACACTGATATCACCGACTAGTCATTTTTGTTCTGATGAATATTCTCGGTAAAAGTCCAGAGTTAACAGTTTCTCCTTTGTTTACTTTGGTCTCTGAAACTGCAACACTTACTTGCTGGGTTTTACTTGATCCATTTCATCCAATTAATGATGTTCAATTTTTTTTTTGTGTGTTCAATTTGTTTTCTTTAGTCTTTTGGACTACCCCATTTTGTTCTTGTTGCGAAATCAATGGAAGCTGCTCAAATTCAAGCTATAAACAAATTGGAGTTCTTCAGATTCTAATCCTCTTCTTCCACTCTTTGCAGGAGCTCTGGTGGGTTTTTCCTATCGTGAGACAGGGGACACTGCAACTTCAACATCTGCTGGAACCATATCATTCCTCCAGCAAAACAAGGTCTCCCCGTCTCAGATTCGAATTTTTGTCACAGATCACAGGATGCTGAGCACTCTGAACAACTCCAATGTGTCAGTTGATTACTTCTTAGATAAAAGCCTAGTCGAAAATTTCATTGCTTCAAAACCATTTGGACTTTCGTGGCTAAAAGCTCATCTGGTAAACTTTCTTCCACAAATAAACATCAGAAGCATCATTGCTAGCTGCGGCAGTGAGTGCTTAGCCCAAAATGAGATACCTTTACTTGTATCTGCTCTGAAATCAGTTCATTCAGCTCTCAGCAAGCTTGATATAGGCTGGGAAGTAAAAGTCTCAGTAGCATTTCCACTGTCATTCTTAGAGAAGTTGAATGCATCATATGAAAACGATCTTCGTAGGATTCTTTCATTTATAAAGGAAATAAAATCCTTTCTCATGATAGAAGACAGCATTGATGGGGAATTAAGCATGGGGGATCACTTTGTTCAGTCTATTATTAAACGAACCACTCTTGCTGCTTCTATTCTTCCTTGCAAAGATGTTCCCGTGGTTCTGACAATCAAGAGCCCAGTTATCCCCAGTTCAATGGAAGTGGCTCAATTTAGTGAGAGGGTATCCAAATATTTTGAAGCAAGAACTCAGATTATAAAAAGAATTGTTGCAATATATGCAGAAATACATACAACGGAAGATTTTGCACAGAAAGAGCTCAAAAGGGAAGAAGAAGAAATATTTCCAGTGTTCCGCAGAGAAATCCTAAGCAAATTCCACATCAGGAGAACTCTAAATGAAACAACCAACCCACCAAACACAGGTTCCCCCACAAACCCAACATCAGCTACACCAGTCATCACACCCCCAGATACCCCAACCATCATCACAGTTCCTTCCACCAATCCTGTCACAGTTTCCCCCACTAATCCAGCTGCAATGCCTGTAACAGTTCCTTCTACCACACCTGTGCCCGTACCTCCCACAAATCCAACCAATTCACCGGTACCAGTCACCAATCCGGCTACAACTCCCAGTACAGTTCCAGGGGCACAACCAGTAACCAACCCTGCGACATCCTATCCACCCCCATCAGGAAGTGTTCCCGTCATAAACCCCCAACCGCCTCCTGCAAACACCAATGCTCCTGCCATTGCGGGGCAGAGCTGGTGTGTGGCAAAGACTGGAGCTCCGGAAACTGCTCTTCAATCAGCTCTGGACTATGCTTGTGGAATTGGTGTCGCAGATTGTTCTCAAATACAGCAGGGTGGGAGTTGTTACAATCCAAATACTCTGCAAAACCATGCTTCTTATGCCTTCAACAGCTACTACCAAAAGAATCCAGCGCCAACAAGCTGTGACTTTGGAGGGACTGCCACTATAGTTAACACCAATCCAAGTAAGTTCTTTATAGTTTAATAACCCAATTTTTTGTATCTTATGCTTGGCAAATTGAAGACCATTTTCTAAAGGGCTCTTCTGAATTGTGAATAGGCTCGGGTTCTTGCAAGTACCCATCATCTTCATCATCATCATCAACGCCAATGCCATCATCCCCAACAACACCTGCTCCATCAATTCCAACAACAGCACCGCCAGCAACACCGACAACACCTCCACCATCAATTCCAACAGCACCGCCGATAACACCAACAACACCTCCACCATCAATTCCAACAGCACCGCCGACAACACCAACAACACCTACACAATCAATTCCAACAGCACCACCAACATCGACATCTTCAGGAGCAGGCACTTCCGGGTAAGTGAGATGGCAAGGTTTTCATGGCTTCAAGAAATCTTTGCTACCAGTAAGCCTTAAAGATACTAATCCTGGTTCTGTATGATGCCATCTTTTGCAGCTATGGTACCCCACCTTCAGTGTTAAATTCAAGCAACCCAGTATTAGGTACTACGCCTGTTTTTGGGTCCGAAAGTCCTCCTGTTGTAAACACCACATCGTCCTCGCATTCGGTTGGTCTGAGACCGTTTGTTGGTTGTATGGTTCTGGTGATATCATTTGTCACTGGAAGACTCAACATGCGCCTATAGAGAGACAAGTTTTCCATGCGGATCACAGCATATGAGAAGCTGAAAATCAATACTCTAGCTATACGTTAGAGTTGTATTGTAACATTGCAAGCGGTGTACAGGTCCATAGGTGCAGAAAGACAGTAGAGTAGAAGGGAAGAAAAGAAAGTACGTGGTAATGAGCAGCCAAGTACGTTCATTGATCTGCTAAACTTTACATTGCGTGGAGTGGAGAGAATTTCTACTATGGAAATAACCAAGACTCCTGGCTTCTAGGCCGTACAACAAGTTATGGCCATGTACATATATTTTGGGAGCTATGTGGTTTTTTAACTAATGTTTGTAGTTTAGTGTGCATTGGTCACGAGTTGTTTTGGAAATTGATTTGCATTAATGGGGGATTGTTATTTATATAAAATTGATGGTCAAGGGAACAATTTCATATTTTGAAGAGAATCTAATATGAGGCCCTGATTTAGATGGATAAAAATGTGTCACATTTCACATCTAGGGCAACAACTGTGGTAAATCTTGATTCGTGAAGGCTTGTCAGAACCACTCCAAAGGGCATCCAAGATAGAGATTTGAATGTTTGAATGATAGTGCAAACCTTAAAGGAACTAATAACAGATGTGTTAAAACTCCAACATAAAGTCCAATGTGCCTCTAATTTTAAACCGTCACCCTTAATCAGTCAATATGAAATGTGATACAGCAAAAGGTAGTTTTCTATATTTAAAATGAGGACCAATTAGCTAGGTAATGTTGTTTGTGCATCAAAATTCATTACATTTTTACACCATTGTCCTGTTCAAGAAACGGTCCTTCAATAGTCTCTTCTCTCTTTTGTTGCCGAAACCACCTTCCTCTTTTTTACTTTCTATGTACACAAGACACTCCTCTTTCAAATGCGCACCTTAATCTAATGCATTGGATGCCAATTCTAACGTTAGAGCACATTCAATTGTCAAAGAAGATAATGACAAAACAGCCATCAGCAAACCACACTAAACGCCTTGACTTTTTAACCGACGCATGTGATCAGCTTTTCTCAGATCCTAAGCAGAGTAGACATTTGCCAGAAGGATAATACATGCTTAGGCACATTATCAAGTGGCTGACATTTCATGATTTTACATTGAAATGAATGTGAACTGGGTCCCCCCAAAATTCTAGCCAGCATCGCAATGGCAACTGCTTGGACACGTTATAGAGCTATTGTATAATTGTGTTGTGGAGAAATACACGAATGAACCCCATCTAACCTACTGTTTCTCTAACTTGTCACAACAGTAATGCTATAAACGGGCTTAAATATATGAGCGCAGCTATAGCAATGTAGTTTACTGTTTTACAGTACACAGCCAAAATGCCTTGTGATCCTGATGCTGCACAAGCTAAAGCTAGATTATCTCAAACTGCATTTCTACTGAGCAAAATGGCTTCTACAAGGCTACAACAACTTCTCTAGACTCCTTAAATAAACTTAAGAACGTATTAGATTCTCTATATACAAGAATTATTTTGGATACCGGAAAGGTTTCACCGCTTTGAAAACACCACCAAGATCAGCATGGACATGGAGACCACGACTTTGAATCCAGAGGTTTCCCAGAAATTTTGATTTTGCTTTTCTGCAGCCACAACTCCACTTTGTTGTTTTGCTGATAATTGATCTCTCAGTTCTTTAATAGCTTTGTCCCGTCGCTCTCCCATCTGCTCAAAAGAACATAGAGTGAAACGTGATTTGAATAGGATAAGTGGTCTTTAAGCCTGTGAATACAAGGGACTTATACTTCGCTGTGTCGCCTAAGTAAGGAGGGCTAGATCATGGAAGTGTAGCATGGAAGTGTGACAGTAAACCAATCTAGGTCTCCATGAAAACTCACGAATAAGGGCCCATTTGTAGATGAAAAATAAAATCTCGTTTGCAATCATGTTTCATAATTCAATGTACACTCTGACCCAAAAACAATCAAAGTATTTGATCAAATGATTCAAATCCAAAAAATCAACTTTTAAATGACAAAAGAAAAAATGAGAGAAAGAGATAGATTTACCCTTTGGAGTTTCCGCGTCTGAGAACGAGCTTCCTGCAGACAGAATTCCAACTTCAACACCCTCTTCTTCAGATCCTGATCAGCACGCCTTTGTTTCTCCAACTGTGTTTTAAAACATATCAATGCCCATAAATACGCGATCCATGAACCTCAAAAGAAGAAAAGAAAGCACTAAATAGATAAATGAGTAATTAGACAGGCAAACAAGGATGGCTTTACCTGTGACTCTAATTCCTTCGTCTTGAGCTTCCAATGAGCAGACATAATCTTAATTTCATCCTTAAGTTTTGCTATTTCTTCATCCTTAACAACCAGAAGCTTATTCATCTTCTCAAAATTCTTAGGAGAAACCTCATCTAATATTTTCCTCAGTTCACAATCCTTGTTCTCTCCAGCTTTTGCAAGAGCCTCCTTAATATCATGCTCAATTCTCTGAACTTCATCTTTTAATTGCTTTTGTGAAGATTCCCTTGCCTGAATATCCTTTTGTAGATTATCTAATTGCACTCCCAGCCTAATGACGCGATCCTCGTGCTCTCTTAGTGAACTATTTTTCTCATCCAATTCTTTTAAAAGTTCTAAACATTGGAGCTGTGCTGATTGAGCTGATGCAGCACTTGCATCAGCAGTTGCTCTAGTTGCTGCAAGCTGTGTTCTAAGATCATCCAACTCTTTCAGATACTGCATCAAGATTACAAAATATGTTATGAAGAAATGACACAGACTACTGCCTGGGCTAAACACACGTGTTTCAGGGATGGTTTTACTCAGATGAATTAATGTTGCAACTTGCAAGAGATATCAAGTGATAGAGTATGGGAACTGCCATTTAGAATTTAATGGATTTCAAGGGAGGAGACTTTATAAAGCAACATAGAGACTTGCAAACATAAACAGAAACACATACAAACGTAGAGATCAAAGAAAATCTAAGGGATTATGGTACAGCCACAAAGGTTGAGCTTACAATGTTGAAGTTATTTACACCTTAATGCCCAGTTGTTCATTAGAGAATCCCAGACATAATCAGAATGTAATGCTTCATTTTTATGTAAAAATAGGTTGTCATCTTTTCCTTAACTAAATGATACCATTGTTGCAAACTCTTCAGATCTTCACTTTGATCATCTATCTATTCTACAAGAGTACAATCTATTTAAAGGTTAAATGTATAGTTGCTTTTCCAAAAAAATTATTACTCCATTAATAATTTGTAGTACACCTGTTTTACAATTATTATATAAGATGTTCATCTAACACAGGAATTCATCATGCACCTAAAGAATTTAATGTTTACAATAAAATTGTTACCATGATTGGATAGAGAAGTTATTAACTTATTATGCCAAAGGCTCACACAAGTCTTGGCCCAAATATGCACTATCCTTCTCCTGACTATAACCAACATATTTATTTCCATATCCAAGTATCCTTGCTTTGATGGAAGGTATTCTAGTGCACAATAAATAGCTAGATGCATTCATGTCTCTCTCTCTCTCAAATATATCACCAGGGGGAGAAAAAACATTTTTTTTTATCCACCCACTAAATTTAAGTCTGTTCGTAACCATCATAAAATACATGTGCTTAGTATATCATTGAATGTGATAAACAAAAATGCAACTGATTTGGTTTTAGTTTATGTGCCGGGAACTCCTAATTCCAAGCAGATCTAGTGGCTATACATCCAACAACTTCTTGTTTCCTAGAAACCCTCAGTAATATTTTTGTTGAACCCAATGAAGTAAATAAGCGACTTCCATTGAGAAAGAATTCAGAAATTGACTCTGGCAGCATCTATGTGATGTATGGTGCAGATATAGACAAGTTCTCATTATCTAGAAGTTAGAAACACTACTCCTTGGCTTTATTTAGTTATTCATAGATGTCAAATTACTAAAGACATACAATACTACGCAGCTCCAGAACCGGAAAAACTCACTTAAATAAAGTTATTAATTTATTATGCTTATTATATATAGTTAAAATCAACTGGATGACGATGAAAGCCAAAACTGATATCCTGACTTTAATTCATATATCAAAAGAATATTATTTATATCAGTTATTTTCCAAGTTCCAACTTAGAAAAGCAATGACAGACAGAAGAACTAGCTGTAATTAATAATTTTTTTTTGGTACAAGCTATAACTAATAATTGATTTCAGTGATAGCGCTTCTTACATTGTTAGTAATAAGCTATAATTAGTGCAGAAAAAATGTCACAGACAAGAAAAAACTGAAGAACAATTGAAGTTAGAAAGGGACCGAAATAATAATATATCAAAGCACCTAGTCACCCTTTTCTCCGATGGGATCCGCTAAATTCAAAGAGGACAACTGGACAAGTCAAAAATATCCTAAAAGATGAGCATTGGGTGAGTAGTATTAGCTAATTTTTTTTTCAAACAAAAAAGCTAGCAGAAAATACATACCATCATCCACACCAATTTGGCTAGAAAAGTTATATAATTAGTGAATCGTGTAATAATTTTAAATAAACAAACTAAAGTTAACATCACATCTAATCAGATTGCGATGTAAGATCAAGAGAAACGTTCTAAAACAAAAGTAAACATAATTGAAACCTTCTCAGCAGAAGAGGCTGAAGCCTGAAGCTGCTCATTTCTTTCTTCCAATTTCCTTTGCAATCTGTCGATTTCCACTTCCATGTTCTTGGCTTTTATCTCTGCTTTCTGTGGAAAAAAACATGCATAAAAAATTGCTCGAACAAAACCAATGAATTTTCCCTGACCCCACGAACACAAAGACTCAAAAAGTAGAAATGATTGACACCAAGGTTGTAATAACAATATGGCCAAACAGAAGAAAGAAAAAACAGAGCGTGTCTTGGTACAAATTGACACAGAAGCAAAGCAACCCAAGACCACAGAAAACATTGTACCTGTCTTGTTAGGGTTTCTTTAGCATACGATTGCTCCTGCGACGCAAGGCGGCCACGAACCTCCTTCAACTCTGCCGCTAATGACACCACGTTGCGCCTAAAGCTCTGTTTTTTTTCATTCAAATCCTTTAACAACGGATCAACATCTCGAGCTGCCATGGATGACATCGGCAAAGAACGGGGTGAAGATGGCTTCTCCGAAATTGACATGGGAATTTGATATTTTCCAAAGGTGCCCCTGTCTGTTACCGAGATAATCTGGTAATGAATGTATACTATATACACACTCAATTAAATCCTATGATCCAGAGATCAGCAGTATACGGTTCTTGAAATGGAAGCTATATTATACTTCATTCCTGCATGTGAACATGGTAGCTGTGCATTTAATTTAATTTGAATTGACTCCAAGGGGAAAAAATTATTAAATTAAAAAAAAAAAGTAGCACCGGACAGGGTAACTTCGAAAGTAATGGAACTTATTTTCACGAAAAGGTTACTGAAGCCAAATTCAAAGTAATCCATTTTCATTTTCATTTTTTTGCTTAAAAATTTGAGTCCAATGAAATTTTGCCTATTTTTTCTGGCTCCGAGGACACCAGCTATCCACCTCCACCATTATTGAGGGGAAAGAGAAAGACAGACGAAACAGTGTCCAGGCATGAGTCTATCTGTCAATGTCAAATTAAAAAATAGTAGTAATAAAGATGGTCAATGGAGAGACACAATCGAAATTAATGTGTTGCGGTTTGCGATGAAATTTCAAAATAATTTGAACCATGTACCGAAAAAAAAAAAATATTGAACCAAAAGTTCAAACTTTAAGCAGATTCGAGATACCCATCTCCTCAGCTACCCAAGATCCACCTAATTCCATCAGATGAAACCGCAACTCAAACCCTCCACCTCAACTTAAGGCCATAAAGAGAGATTTCAATAACTGATCCAAGAAAGCATGAAACATGGTTCTCAACGAAAAGGGGGATTAAGTCGATTATCCAGTGCCGAAAAAGAGAGGTAGCATACCATTTTCCGAGCAGAACGCCGGAACCCATTTTTCAGTGACAGGCTCTGCTTCCGATCTTCAGTGTTCCTGAGCTGAAGCTCTGTGCTGTGTCTATTATGGCGAAGGAACAGTAACGCGGCACAGAAGAAAGGCGTGGGTTCAGATTCAGGGATGGCGCAGATTAAGCAGCTGAAGCGATCGGAAGGAGGATGATAGACAGAGAAATGGAAAGAGAAAGAGAACTAGTAATGAGAATAAGAAGCCGATGCCGTAACTTCAGTAAAATTTTATTTTTATTTTAATTTTAATCATTTTTTTAAATTGTTTTCTTGTCTTATCTGTGAGTGGGAATAGATGAGTTTACGCGACATGTCTTACGCAGGGTCCGAGGCTTGGGTTAGGTTAGGTTCGGGTTTAAGGTTGTTCTATTACAACTAAGAACGTCACATTCGGAGTTCCCGAACCTCGGGTTCCTCGACATGACAAATCCCAAAGCTACAGCTAGGATTCAGTGGTATATTGACCCCCAAATGGTGGTGAGCGCGGCAAATCCAAATTTTGGCTTCAGCGTATCGTTTTTGAACACGTGGGGCCTTTCTGCACACTCATATGTGAAATTATCAAACATCAACTATAAACAGAATCTTGATATTTGAATTTGAAGTTTTGAACGTCGTGTTTTTATTTGAGCAAAATTTTTATATATAAAAATAAATTTTAAACGTAAATAATTTCTTTTATATTGTTTGGCAAATAATTTTATGTGATTTCAATTTCGTTAATTATTTCATTGAAAACTTTTATATATTGACAATGAAATTTTGGTATATTTACATTTTGAAACGTGTAAATATATTAGGGGTCTTCATTCACATTCATAAATTAATGAATAAGCTATCAACTATGAATAAAGAATCTTGATATTTACACATTGTACTGTTTTTTCAATATGATCGGGCAAATAATTTTGATATGAGCATTTCTTTCATTGATATAATTTGCTTTGGTCATCAAAAGAATAATATGATAGTACAGTCTCACCATCAAATGGATATATTTATAAATGTTATATATTAACATTTCAATAGTAAATTTATTGAGCAAATTATTAAACTTGAGCATAACTGTAGATCTTAAATATTTCTTCAAGTACTTTAGTATTGACGATAATAATATATTTATTATTGTTTAGAATGTGTCCTATAAATTTTTCTAAGCAAGAAAAATATCAATTGAAGTATAAACTGGAATATCATGAGCTTGATGTACCAAAACATTTAAAACTGAAGAATTTAACTATTATTGCTAACTTATGTCTAAGATTGGTAAACATATATTAAAAAGATTAATTTTTAATTTGTAAGTTACTTTTTATCTAACTTTGACTCTTCATATTTCAATATCAACTATTAAATGAGCTTTTTCAATAGTGAAAATTATTAAAATAATATTTTGTAATAAAATAAAAGATGACTTTTAACATTTTTATGTGATTATATAAAAACAGAAAATGCTATAACATCTGCTGTGGATTCAATAATAAACCACTTGTACTCTTTGAATCAATGATGGGCACGATTTGAAAACCGAATGTACAAATTTGACATAATGTTGTATTATATGGTCTTTTTATAACATCCATTACGCATATTTTAATATATTAAAGTGATTCATATGATATAAGACATAACATTTATATCATATTCATATAATGAAGTTTTGTTTCATTTAATTTAATATATATATACATGATGTTAGAACTTTTATATATATATATATATATATATTTTAAGTTTAGAATGTTTTAGCCCCCAAGAAAATTTCAATGGCTCCGTCCTTGATATAAATGATCCCGTCTTTAATGAATAAGCACCATACAAGGGAGTGTCTAGATCGTGAGTTTATCCAAGGCAACATAATGAGAAATACGACACACTATATCATGGGTTTATCCAAGACAACATAATGAGAAATTCGACACACAATTATTACGTTAGTAGCATCATGTGAACAAATAAAGATCGAGTACATATGTTATTGGAGGATACAAGACACATGTAAGTGACTGACTCATTCAGTTGCAGTTTTTTTTTTTTGGTAATGTAAGGGACCGAAAGGCCCAAGAAAAAAGAAACCTAACTAGCTAACTCTGGGAGTAGGAACTCCCAAAACATCACGCGGCAAAAGATCAATCATTCAATTGCAGTTGCAGAAGGGGAAGTATGGTTTAATATAGATTATAAAAACCAGATTGAATCGGCTAGTCAGACTGGTCCAATTGAAAACTAAATTGTAGGTTAGTTCGATCTAGTCTCTATAACCAATGTGTTGAGAACCGATAATTGAACTATTGAACTGGTCAAACCGATTTACTTAGTCTATCTGGTTCAGTATTTTCAATTTAAATCAATAAAATTTGTCATGATAAATCGAAGCTGGGGTCAAGGAGAAAGTATTGAGAAACGCTGCTACTGATCTACAAATGCTTTTAATATATAGAGTGTATTATAATATACTTATTATAAACTATGAAAATTATTTGAAAATATAGTTATGAATTCGTAGTTTGAATTTGAGACAATATACTTCTTTGGGGTTAAGGCTGTCACTACTTCAGACAGTATAAAGTGTATTATTATATATTTATCATAAACTAACAATATGATTTAAAAGGAAGGCTGCTGTTCTAAAAAATTATTTTGACTTATTTAACAAATTATCATATATTAAGTATATACTCGTTATCATCTAAAAATCAAAATTAAAAAATCTCACTCTATATTAAAAAACAACTTCAGATTAATATTAAAAAATTCATTTATGAATAAGAAAAAAATAAAATAAAATAAAATAATTTTTCATAAATAAGGATGATATAAATAATAAATGAGTGATGTATATATATATATATATATATATATAAAATTGTTAATTAGTATACATATTAAAATTTTAATATATAAAAATATAAATATATATTTAATTATATTTCGATTCAATTACGATTGAATTATTGAACCTTGAATTAGTACCTCAACCGATTCGATTTTTAAAACCCTGAGTTTAATGCTTATCCACCAATATATGCCAGAAAGAGAGAGGGATTGAGAGTTACTTCATGTTCTTTTTCTTTTTCATTGATACCTGAAGAGTAATAAATTATTTGTTCGTCATTAATTATTAATTATATTTTTAAAATTTCAATCAATAAATATTTTTTTATAAATTAAGATTAATTTTATAAGATTTGGTTTATTTAAATTATTCTGTAAACTTAACTGTGAGTGATAATGATATAATACTCTCCATAAAATGTAACTTTCAAAAAGCAAACTATAATTCATATGTTTAGGAATATAAATTATTTTTACTATACTAACACTTTATATGGGTCAATCAATAAATGTTTAAGAATATATCAAAACTACTAATATCTTAAAAAATATTAAAATATCATAACAATCTTTACTAATTACAAATATAAAGAAAAATATTATATATTAAAAATTTTCTTATCAAAATTTTTGACCACTTGATTGATGAATGTAATTTTCATCACTTATTTTTATTTAATAATTCTTTTATTCTATCTGAATCTTATACAAAATTTTAAATATTTTTTCTGACCGTGAGTATTACTCAAATGTAAATATTGAGCGGAATTAGCAATTGATACTGCCATATATATATATATATATATATATATATATATATATATATATTTTGTTAATTGATACTGCCATATTTATATTTATTATCTACCAAGCATGGATTTTTTTTTTTTTTGGATACAAAGGCTACGGCCTACGGCAAGGCTGCGGCACTACCATGAACAATAACACAGCCGCTATTTCAGACCAAGTTCATGGGTGAGACTCTGTCACGTTCCACATTGATTTTAATCCATCCCTCCCTCGGAAAATGCCAACTAATTTTCATAGGGGAATTCTGACTCTTTCCCCCGTTTTTATAGGGAAATTCTTATATGTTGGTAGGGAATAATAAATGTATGTTTTAAAATATTTTTATAATTAATTTTTTTAAAAATTATATAAAATTTATATCAATAATTTAAAACATACAGGATTTAAAACATATCAATATTTTTTAAAAAACATGCAATAATTTTCTCATGTTATTTGAATAACTCCATTGCAGCATTGAAACCACCGCTAGATGAATTTGGAAGGATCCTTAAGTCTTTGAGGACTTGTTTGAATTTGTGATATATGATGAAAATGAATGGAATAGAATTGAATAACAAGACATATTATGGTTTGAATTTTTAAAAATATGATGGAATGAAATAGAATTGAGCGAATTTTATTTCATCCTATTTTATTCTATATCTTTATTTTTTTTCTTTTTAAATTAGAGAATAAGGAATAAAATCAACTAATAAGTATTATCATTTCATTCATTTTTATTTATTTCTATTAGAGTTTCTAAATAATAGAATAATTTTTTTTTATTTTATTATTAAATATTTAAATAATGATACGGGAACTTCATTCTATTTTAATTCATTCTATTTTATTTTACCCACCATGAATATTCAAACAAAGTCTGAAACGATTCATCAAAGATATTTTTGTTTCTCCATCTCTACAGCAGCCATCCAGATATGGCCCATAAGCTCTGCCACAAAGAAGAATTTTGGAAACCGAATGATTTGCCTACTCTAGGTTGTCTTTCACCCATTCTTTCATTCATAAGTATTGCCTTGCCTCCTCGCTAATTGGGTTGACATAGTTTATCCCAAGCCATGAAGCCAATGAATGGGATCTGTAGGTTCTTTGATAAGCAAGTATTAACTGTTAAGTCAGTGATTGCACTTAGATATTTACCTAGATTACTCACTACAAGCACTTCAAAAGCACTTCCAAAATATTAACTTTTAAGTCAGTAAGCTAGCTTGCTGGATTATGCTTGATTCTATATGGTGTATTATTGGGTTGTGGCATAGTTGTAATGTAATATTTTCCATTTCCATTAATTGATCATTCTTAATTTATGATTTAATATTTTTTAAAATAAAAGGTCTTTACAAGTCATTCAATTATTTAGTATATAAAATTTATGTGAAATGAAATTTAAATTGATATAAATGACATAAGTGTCTCTTATATAAAATGTTTAAATGATTCTTATTTTTTTAAGATTTTAAATGTTCCTCCAGTCCTGTGCATTATATAGAGGGTTGGTTCAACTAGTAAGATCGAGTTTCATATTTTAAAAAATGTTAAGTTTAAATCCTATTAAAATCCCTCATTCATAAGCAATTTGTAAATACCATTCATTGAGGCTTGTGCCTTGTGGCATGTCCTTAACCTTAAAATAAGGTAGCTTATCTTTTTTCTAAACCTTTGAATTGTAAAAAAAAAAAAAGAAATAAATCTTTGTTTGCAAAAGAACAATATCATTAGATAGGTTAATTTTATAAAGGACAATAAATGTAATTTTGTAAAATTAATAAGGGTAGTTAGATTTCAAAATAAATTGATGTATGAACCGTCAATCTTACTTCTTTGAGAGATAATAGATTTTATGTTTTATTTTTAATTTTATAAAATAGATTTCATATTTTTTTTTTGCTAAATTATTTTTGTATATTAAACGTCATGTAAATTTTATTATTATTTTCTTTCTTTGAGTTGTACGATGAATTTCAAATATTTATTAACCACCAAATCAAAGAGTATTTGCAGAGGAAGGAATTGAGACACTAGAAAAAAAAATTAAAGAAGGTATGACCATATTATATCAAAATAATTTATTCATACTCAGGAGAGTTAACTGAATCAAGTTGTGAATGATATGATTTTAAAATATGGTACTCTCTCCTTTTTTTTCTTTTTTTTTAAATAAAGGAACACCTTGCTAAAGAAAGTAGAACAGGACTTCCACTTCCGCGCGGTTACCGAACTCCTAAGGAAGCTCTAAAAAGCGTTAGCGACTTATTTATGGCAGGTGTATGTATTCCTCAGACCACAAAAGAAAAAACCCCATTAAACAAATTAATGATAATTTTTTACAATGATAATCGTATTCTATTAAAATTTATGCTATATTGTATGTATACATGTCAAAGTATACTATTTACACTTATGCAGATTTGTCTAAGTATTTATAAGGCTAACTTATAAAATTTGTCACCCTTGCACAAATATAAATGATATATTTATAATTTATGTGTAAGTAGATCATTTATTTGTGAGCAATAAAATAATTTATGAATTTTTTTTATAAAGGTATCTTGAAATAACACAATGCCTACATAAGATTAGTGTGAATTTATAGTTATAGAAAATGATTGTTTATCTGAAAATTAATTTTCATGTCAAAATGCCACTTTGATATCCATGACCTTTTGTTACAACAATTTTCAAAACTAGCTAAATAAATTCTAACTTGAAGGTTCAAAACCATTTCGGCAGTCTTAACGAAAATGGCAAGTAGGCATGTAATTTTGTTTCTGCACGCAAAACGTTATTTCTTTTAGAATAGGAGTTTAGTTTTATTTAATTATCAGTGTAAAAAAATTATATATTATTATTTAATTACATGTTGATAAATTTTTAAAATAATTTGACTATAATAATAATAATTTTTAAAAATAATATGTTAACATATAATTAAATAATAATATAAAAATATTTATATTAATAATAAATTAAAAAAAATTTATATTAATAATAAATCAAAATTAAATCATTTAAAATAAATAATTTTTCATTCTCACTATTGTTGATTATTTATTTCTAAAAAATGTAATTAAAATGAATGACCATTAAATATTTTTAGTGGATTGTAATAATAAGTCACAAAGTCACGCAAAGCACAATATGAAATTAATTTATATAAGAGATTTATAAGTTGCGTGCAGATTAAATTAATAAATAATAAATTTATTATTATTTTGAATATAAAATTATTATTATATATAAAAAATTTATATAATTATTTAGAATAAAATAATAATATGTCATTTATTTATTAACTTAATCTTAATTTATATAAAATAAGTTTATAAGAAATTTTTTTTTTTAAATAGACTAAGAAACAGAAAGGGAAGTAATAATGAATAGGAATTCTTTGTCAATAAGCATAGACTAAGGTCTCTTTTATATATTATAAAAATAATAGATAATATAATATAATTAATATTATTATATTTAATAATATTTAAATAAATATTAATAATATAATATTTAATTAAAATAATTTTATTAATTTTAATATTATAATATATAAAAATTAAATTAAATTATTTTATATAATTTATATAATTAAAATTAAATAAATTTATTTTAATTATATTATATTATTTATTTTTTATATAATATATTAAATAAGATCTAAAGTAATAAGATCAAATTACGTGTTTAAGTTTAAAATTATTTACGTTCTTTAATAAGAAATTATTATAAGATATGTAATCCGTATATATTATTATAAAATCTCAAAAAGATCAATTCTTTCCCGCGATCTCATATTATTATTAGTTATATTATTATTATTATTATTATTATTATTGTTGTTGTTGTTGTTATTTTATTTAATTATTAAGAAAAATCAATATTCATTCGCCGCCATTTAAAAAGAATATGATGAGCATTCCACGTCATAAAATTAAACTTTTCCACCGTTTAAAGAAAACATTTCTTTTTTTGATATTCAAAGAAAACATGTTGAAAGTAATCAAAGAGCCCTAAAAATGCGGAAGAAACCGTCAGGGGGAAAAAGTCCATGCCCCATGGCGCAAGCAAGCCCGACCCGAAAGACCGGTTGGTTGGCTGACTGAGTCTCCATGACCACAGCCTGACCCATCACAAACATAAGTCAAGTCCACTTCCTCTCCCCTCTACAACTGCAAGTGCTGCTGCGGGGACCGTTTTAGTATAAATACATTTTTGACCATTAACATTTTCATTTACATAAAACACCTAACATAATTATCGCATGCAATTCTAACATCTTAAACAAGCATAAAAATTCAAACTAAACACCTTGTATTGAACTAATTTATTTCATAAGCAAAGAAATTAATGTATTTTATTTAAATTTTCAAGCGTGTAAGATACATTAAAATTATATGTAATGATCATGTGATCAACTTTTATCTAAATGCATGTTGGGTATAATTTTTTTTAAAAAAATTATTTTTAAAATTTTTTTGATTATAAAATATTTTAATTATAAAATAAATTAATTCAAATATATACTTATACATATATTAAAATTATTTCTACAAGTGATTGATTATGGTTGTAGTGATTAACATATTATGATTTTAAAAATGTGAACAAAGTTTAAATATTAAAATTATCACTATAAATTTTTTTTAATTATTATACTCTCTACTTAAAAGAATAAAAATTTATTTTTACTCTATATATATTAAAAAAAATAAAATACATGCATAAAATAACTGTAATTAGACAAACTTTTATTTAATATATATTTAAATTAATTAATTTATATTTAAAATAATTTATAATTAAAATCTTATAAAAACTATCTGCAAACTATTTTTTTCTTAAAAATTAAGTTTTTGCAAACATGGACTGTGCACCAGACCAGCGCACAAACCAAAAGGGCAAATATGTCAAATCGTTCTCCTCCCTCTGCTCCAACTACGCACACTACCACCACTTCCACCACCAAAACTAGCCACAAAACCTGAAACCCTTCCCTCAGCGCCCCCTTCTCTCTCTCTCTCTCTCTAAAACTTCTTCCATCGACGTTACCAACGCCTCCTCACTGTACAAAGCACAAGCATATCTAGTAGTGTATATAAGAAGCAGCTGAATTAGGTTCCTCATCTTCCAGATCCGTCACCGCAATCACGAGTTCTCAGAACATGGGCGGAGGTGGAGCGACGCCGTACGCGGAGGCTCAGTATTCGTCGGCGAAGACGTCGGTGTGGTGGGACATAGAGAATTGCCATGTCCCCAAAGGCTGCGATCCCCACGCCATCGCCCAGAACATCAGCTCCGCCCTCGTTCAGATGAACTACTGCGGTCCCGTTTCCATCTCCGCCTACGGTGACACCACTCGCATCCCGGCGTCTGTGCAGCACGCGCTCTCCAGCACCGGAATCTCCCTCAATCACGTCCCAGCTGGTATAAATACTCTCTCTCGGATTTTTCCTTTCCTTCTAATTCAGTTCAATTCGTTTCAATTCTTCTTGCTTGGCTGCTTTCCTTGATCTTCTTCTTCTTCCACTGTATCTATATCTACTGTTGCATGTGACCGGGCTCCGATGAGTCATGCTTTTTTTTTTTAATATTTTTCTGCGAATCCAAATTCAATTCCTTGAAATGAAACCATACGCTATTGGAATGAGTTGATTTCGAATCTGAAGCTTATTATTTTTCTATTTGTATACCTATTTCCAATTCGGTTATTATACTTCACCGATTAAGGAAGAATTAATCTTGCCATGTTTCCAACGACAAGACTTACCCCGTGGGGTTGGGTACATGATCAATCAGTGCCCATCGGCTTCTATCAAAAGCTAAATTTTCAGGAAATTTTTTTTTTTATACTTTAGCTTATTGCTGTACTTCTTAGAAATCCATTTTCTATTTTGTGATTTATACCAGCGCAATTTAGGTTTGTGTCCTTTGTCTTCTTAGTTCTTTGTATTTAATCATGCATATCTTGTGAAGAGGGAATTTGAAGGGCCGTTGGGCAGGTCAGCTTGATAATCTGGTAATCATGAGGAATTGCCTAAAAAACTGCTGACTTGTCAGTTTCCTCTCCAGAACCTTGTCAATGTGTCACAAACCTTCTAGGCGTAATCTATTGCGAATTTATTTGCCCTCCCAATAATGTGAAACTTGAAAATTCTGATTTTGTTTTACTGATGATTCCATATTTGCTAATAGGTGTTAAAGACGCTAGCGACAAGAAGATTCTTGTCGACCTGCTGTTCTGGGCAGTGGACAATCCTGCACCTGCTAATTATTTATTAATTTCTGGTGACCGAGACTTCTCTAACGCTCTCCATCAATTGCGGATGAGGAGATATAATATTCTTCTTGCACAACCTCAGAAAGCATCTGCACCCCTGGTCGCAGCTGCTAAGAGCGTATGGCTTTGGACTAGTCTCTTGGCAGGAGGACCTCCTCTAACTAATGGCGAATCACAACAACTTGGTAATAATAGCCTCGTATCAAGTTCTAACACCTTACAAATCCCAGTCTCTAATGCCATTCAGATACAGCAACACGTAGATTCCTATTCTGAAGTTCATATAGGAAATCAGAAATTTCCAAACACAGGAAGGGGATTTGATTCTAGATATCAGGGGAAAACAACATGTAGAAACTCGAGTCAACCAAATGGACCCAAACCCATTTATCCGGCACCAGTTGGACTTGAAGAAAATTGTGGCAATATAAACTCTTGTCATCCGGTCGACTATAACCCAAATGTTCCCCCGAGTGGATCTGCTCCAAATTTTGTTCGTGGCAATCCGGATCAGTTGTGGAGCAATAACAGTAATCTACAGGGCAATCATCAAAATCCATATTCACAGCCCTTAAGACCAAACAGTTTTCCTTTGCAACCTCCTTTTGCACCAAGAAATTCATATCCTCCAAAATCTCATACTTTTGCACCTTCACTAGTGCCACCCAGGACTGGTGGACCCAGCTTCACTGCAGGACCACTTACAAATGTGCCAGAAATTGGTAATCTGAACATTTCTGGATATCCAAATAGTGTTCATGATCCACGTCCTGTTCGGCAGCAACGGAGTGTAAAGTTGAAACAGAGTTCTCACGGTAATGCTCCAAATCCTGTAAGGTCAATTGATGAACAAAATACACATATGGTACCTAGCACACAACAATTATACAATGGCCATCCACATGGTCCAGAATATCAACCTACATCGTCAGCAGCAATGGGTAATAATAACCTTCCTGGTAATGGTATATGGGGATCTCCAGGATGCCCTAAACCTTCTGAATACGTCCAAGGCCTTATAGGAGTTGTTTTACTTGCCTTGAACACACTAAAAAATGAAAAAATTATGCCAACTGAATCAAATATAGCTGATTGCATCCATTATGGAGATCCCAAGCACTGCAACACTGACATTAAGAAAGCTCTTGAGAGTGCTATTGAGCAGCAGATGGTGGTGAAACAGAACATAGGTGCTTTACAGTTGTATGTTGGTAAGAATGATAAACTTTGGAAGTGTGTAAATCCTATAGGTGGTAATCCTAAGCAGCACTCAAAAGAAACATGGGATGAAATTAAAAAATTCCTAACAACTCCTTCTGGAAGATCAGCAATAATGGGTACTCAGTGCAAGTAAGGATCTTCTAATTTAGTTTATTTTCACATTCCTGAAAGTTTTCTCAGTCTTCTTATATGTCTATTGTATTTTGTCTAGGTATGAAGCAGGTATTGTGATTAAAAATATGTGCTTTAAAGATCATGCTTTGGGTGATGTCCTTCAGATTTTGAACCTTGTGATTACCCATAAAAAATGGATTGTTCATCATCAGTCGGGTTGGCAACCACTTGACGTTACTCTTGCTGAGACCAATTCTGATTCAGGTGTCATAGCTGGCACATAACTCCACCCACCCAAAAAGGCACCCAGAGAAAACTAAAGAAAGTTACTGAATATATTAACAGCCAGTTGGACTAGGAAATTAGGAATTATTCAAATAAACCTCTTTTTCTCGTGCAAAATTAATGGTAGGTAATATTGGTGAATTGTAGTATGATAAGTACCTTTGCTACATCCTGTTTTTATGATCATTGGTAAAGTCCTTCAGTTCAGCTTGAGGGAGAAATGAAAGCAGCGTTTGGACAATAGTTGAAACATACAAAACGCTTACAGTTGCTGAGGTTGCAAATTTTCTGGTTTCCACTATGGCCTGTTATACATCATAGTGAATCTATCTTGGAATTAGTATGCCTTCCTCAGTGTTCCTGGGCTTCTGCTCATTTTCTATCTTCCTACAAATTTAAATTTTGCTTGGAGATTGACTTGTTAGACTGAACTCCTTGGATCCTTTGATTGAAGCCTCCTAAATAGTGTCCAGGATATTGGCCAAGTATGTGTGTTGCTGGAAGTATATGGACCTTCAGGCAAGTTATGTGACCATCCACTGCTGTTTGTGTATCACTTGAGAAGTGGTCTTTGAAGTCAGATTGTTCAGAGACTATGTGGAATGCAAGTCCAGAGACTGTTGTATAGCCTTTTGTTCGACCTTTATATCTTCAAAATGTTACAGGAAGTTTAACCACTGGACAGAGAACACTTAAATGCACAAGATTGAAGTCAACCACAGTCTAAAGTTCTTCCATGAAACTCATGATTTACAATCTTAACACAATTACAGGGCACGTTTCTGGTGGAATTTGACTATGAACAAATCACGTTATGGAGTTTTTAGAAATGATTCACAGATGGTGAAACCAAATGGTAGAGCATTCTATTGCATCTCTTGTTGCTGATGGTGCCTATAGAGTGGTGATATTTTCTTAATTTATCTGGAGTTGGCTTTTGGAATGTTATTCTCAAAGCAGAATTGGGTCATTCAATCTGGAATTGATCTCTGGTCCTGCTGCTTTCTATTCCCTTCTAATGTTAGTAGCTGCGTGTATAATACTGTATCTAAATATTTGCATTGTATCATATAGATTGCTTAATGGTTTGCACCCAGCTTTTGAAATTTAGTTACTGCCTTTTTTTTCTTTGGAAATTGATCTTAGATGATCTTTGCATCCAATCGATGCATTGTCTGCTGCTAAGGCATAAAACTACGGATCGTTGCTTTGTAACCGAGGTTGTTAGCTGCTGGGGCCTTCCTCCCTTCTATGCTGGGGCCTTCCTCCCTTCTATACTAATCCCCACGCCCCTTTTCTTCCTCTAAGCTAGTGCGTGTGGGAATTGAAGGGAAACAGAAAACCCTACAACAACCCAAATCAAAAAACCAGCAAAATGAACAACTTTTTTTTTGTGGATTGTTGTTGTGGGAATCGAAGGGAAAGGGTATCCTAACATTTCTGGGTGACTGTATTGTGATTCTCAGGGGAGTATTTCATGGGCAACAAAGGACAAGATTCAATCTTCAGATATTTTCGCAGAAGAACAAACTTACATCCGAACTCACTCGCGTGTGTTAGATAATTGAAATTCAAAGCGAGATCCACGACGAGGAATTCAGGGATCTCTACATAAACCTCTGATATAACAAGTAAAGAACAGAGTGAACAGCAACCAATCGTCAACTCTGAACTCCCTCCTCTCCTTCCGCATCAATTCGGCCATGTTCTTCAACTACAACAACTTCACCATTCAGGTGCCGGACGCCACCGTTAGCCGTAAGGACTGGTGTTGTGTTGACCGGTTCAGTCAGTTTGAAATCGGTTCACCGATTTTTGATCAGTTTTTAACCTTACCGATTCTGAGAGCTTGCCCAAATCGGTAAGGGGACTGGTTTTCGGTTCGGTCGGTCTAGTCCGGTTTTTAGAACTGTGCATAAAAGTCCACAGGTTCCACATTTGTTGCCTGATACACCATTCAAGCTCAGATAACTTAATTGGGCCCCTGAAGATGAAATTGAACGTTCAAACTTAAAACTAGATTTCGAAGCTTTTAGATGTGAAATTTTAAGGTTCATTTCAAGGTCATAATATCAGGCTTTCCCAGCTATGTAGGCTCTGGACCTAGTCACTTCCTTGTATAATTCCAAACATGGAACCACACAAGATTGGCGTGATTTATTTTAGGACGATGCTCGATAAATGTTTATCAGAATGAGTAATCCAAGCGTAGTCTATTCCAGTTTATTTTATCTATCAACCCCCTATGCATCTAAGTAAATTCTGATTAAAATTTGTCTATGTTTTTCTAACTCTAGTTCTAAACGGCCCTAACATCATAAACTTTTGGCATTTCTACTTTCTAAAAATAAATTTGAGCAGCTTCAACTTTCGGGTTCAACCTGGAAAACAAGACGTACGTGTGCTCCAATATTCAGTAGCAGTAGAACATGAACGCGATTTAACTACAACCACTGCGGCAAAATATTCAGGCACCCAGTATGACATGAAAGCAACATAAATTACACGGTAACATCCCTAAGAATAAAATGTACGTACATACAAACAAATTAAGATGCCTAGGAAGAAAAAAACTTCAGATAGCCCAGAAAGCAAAACTAACAGTCACCATTTATTCCCAGAAGACACTACGCTATTACAAGTTGTAAATACGTGAAAGAAAAACTTGAGGAAAAGGAGTACTTGGAATTCTTTTACAAAATAGTTGCCAATATTTGCAGTGCAAAAAGTATTTCAGATCTCAGAATTCAAAATGGTCAAAAACATGTGTCATACATACAGACAAAAATGCCACGGATCTAATTTTTTCCATGAGAAGTAAAACTGAACATCAAGTACCAATGGAGGATCTGTTGGTTTTCAACACTTTACTTGGTATATGGCCCTACTACTGGTAAGCCCAACAGCTGGATGAGCATATGCATAAACCTAACATTACATTGAACACCCAACATAATGAAATTTCTCAGCAAATTATCAAGTTTTATGCGACACGTGGCTGCTCAAACGTGAGACATTGTCAAGGCCAATGCCCAAGGTCTAAAATCTTCTCAATGGAAAAGCATCACTAAACATAATAAAAAAATTGATAGCTCAAATCATCGTGATTACAGTTTTCAAAATTCCAAATAACCAGTGCCATTGTGAAGAATATGACATTGACACCTGTATCCCCAACCTCCTCCCTCTTGTCCAAAAAAAAAAAAAGAAAAAAAAAAAGAAAGAAAATGGAGAGAGAAAGAATGGACTGACATCTGATCTTCACTAAATAACAATGCTCATAACATAATTACAGCTGGGCACTTAGAATACAATAAATTTACACAATCACATAATCACGGAGGCTTTACAAGGGGATGGAATGGATACAAGAAATATATGAGGAGTATACGAGAGAACGAATTGGGAAAAAGCATCCCAAAACAAAGTCAAATGTGTTCTTACTCAAAATTCCGCAGCACTAACTCTAGAAACAGTCATTGGCTTTGTCTATCTGCAGTTCAACCATTTGTCACAAAGTCTTTATGACTCAAGCGAATGAGGTTTTTTCGGTGAAAACTAGTAGCATTCACGAAAAGAAATTAAATTAAATAATTACCAAAAAAAAAAAATCTCCCTAACCTTGATAGGTCTGAATTCTTCCCACAAGTCAACTATTAAACATTAGAGAGTTCATGTAGAACTAACATCAACTATCCTACCATGGCAACTCTGTACACGCTCCAAATCTTCTTCACGATTCCCTAATTTGCCATCACTCCCAGACTTATCCTTCACAATAGCAGTCCCATTACCTCTGAAACAAGAGTCACGCCCAACAACAGAATCAGGAGCCCCATTTTTCTTACTAGCATTCTGCACAGCTACAGATAAGCCATTCTGGGGCAACACGGAACGAACCTTGTTGCGTCCCATAAAACCATCAAAGTCCTCTTTTTTACACATAACTGTCATTCCAGGGTTAGGAACCTTCTGAATTTTATCTCTGCCCTTGGTTCCGAAATTCCAAGACCCAGAAACCTCCAGGGAACCCTCAACACGCTTGGCCTTGTCGACCGCAGAGAAATGCTCCAATGCCTCTTTCGCTCTCTTCCGAGCCACCGCAGCCTCCCGAACGCTCCTATCGGCCTTGGCTCTGGCCAAGTTGAGAGCCTTGGCCATGGATGCGGAAGCGATCTTGGCAGCACAAAGGAGCACGAGCGCGAGCTTTTTATCAAGGACGCGGCCGCTGCTGGCTAAGCCAGGGTCGGAATTGGCAATGTCGAAGAAGGAGAAGTTGGGCTTGGAGCAGGGAGGGCAGAGGAAGGAAGACGGAGGAGGGGGCGGAGAAGGGAGACACTGGACGTGGGTGAGAGAGGAGCATTTGATGCAGGAGAGGAAGCGGTGGGCGGACGCAGAGGAGGTTGTGGACAGAGGGTGCTCGAAGAACTCGAAGCAGGAGGGGCAAAAGGAAGAAGGGTGGAGACGAAGGACGCAAGAGGTGCAGAGGCGGCGATCGGTGCCGCGAAGCTGCACGTGGTGGAGGAGCCACCGGTTCTTGGAGCCGCAGTTGCTGCATTCGGCCTTGAAGGTGGTGGTGCTGCTGTTGTGGGCATTCGTCTTTGAGGGAGTGGCTTTCAACGGTGGAATGTTCATGTCAGAGAGTTCACTGGGAGCGAGTGGGACACAGCCAAGCCACAGGTGAAGAAAAGAAAATGTTTTCGATTTTTTTTTAAAAAATTTTATGAGAGTTTTGAGGATGCGAATTTTAGGGTTTGCAGAAGAGAGAAGAAGCGCGAGACGAGAGAAGAAGGATGATCGAAACAGGAGCGGACCCCTCGTTGATCCGATTTCATGATTGGGCCATTGGATCAATTTGTCAGTCATCGGTGTTGGTGCACATGAAACAAAACTTTTCATCGTTTTAAAAGGAAAAAAATATACAACGTCCCTTTTAACCTTTTTTTTTTTTGGGTAATAACGCCCCTTTTAACTTTGATAATAACTTTATGTCGTTTTCAAATAAAGTACTTGAATTTTTAAATTTGAACAGAACATCATCAAATTTTTTAAAACTCGCTAGTACATAATTTTTTTACATTATTTAACACTTGATTTGTGTATGCTTATTAATATGTGATTATTTCTTCTTTGTTCACATTAATTTTTTTAAATTAAAATAATATTTTTAAAAATATAAATAAGCATAATTTATACATAATTCATAAAAGAAAAATAGAAATTAATTATAGTATTATATTAATTTAATTGAAAGGGATAAAAGCTGTGAATTATGGCAACTAAATGTCTATAATGCAAGTTAGACCTGCATCTAGTACAAGTAGAATTTATATGTAGTGCACTGGTGCTAGTAACGACTGCATTCACCAGTATCCACCCAACATGGCTCCTCTCGAGAATCCCATGTGAATATGTGATGTGGACTCAAGATAACGGATAAAGTGGTCCACCGTTTCTTTCATTTGTCTGCCACACATTTTTCTGACAACTTCGCACTCTGTGTAACACTGTCACATATCAGGACTCAGCAGAAATTTCACTAGACGTGGACAAACTCGATACACAAATAACCAATTGCTCGTGCTGCTGCCGCACCATCCACACCCCAAACCACCACTCCAGTCTCTGTTAACCTGTAAAATACACGTTTGGGCTGGATTTCCATGTCTCCATCCCATGGAAAGGAGTGTATTAAGGCCAGGGATGCTGGAAAACAGAGCTCGACCTTCCCCACCATGCAAAAAGACTGAAAGACACAAACCACTGTCAATAAAATTTCCATCTTCCTTTACTCAGACAACTAAACATGGACCAATGATAATACATACACAGAGACGGGCATAGAGAGAGAAGTTATATCTAGGAGATCTAACTCGTGTAGATTTCAACCATAACAACTGAAAATACTTGCAGCATGAATTTAGGTTAGCAATACAACTGCAAATGAATAATAAATAATATAAAACTACCATTGCATATTTCACGCTTTCCTTTATTTATAACAAAAACAGTGGTTCTCGTGTATTTTTTTTCCCAGTCCCTTCAGAAGAGCTGTTAGATGCGTTGTACAGATCCCCATACTGCCACGTGCCAATCCTTGCCTGAAACTCTGTTAATAAAATCAAAAGGGGAAATAGATTAGTTAATTGTCAAGCAAACATTGCTCAAGAGCATTATTAAAGCTGACATAAATCACGTATGCCTGTTCAGGAGGAGGGGGTGTAAATGCAAGAAGCTGACACTTATGGTGTCTTTAACACTATAATAACTCCTTGCAAGTAGACTTGTTGTGTCCAAGTCCCTTGCATCGGCTGCACTGGAGTCGGCGCGTGACTATATCTTGAGATCCATATCGCTTTGTTGTTGGTCGACCTGGTGGTCGTCAGGCGGGAGGAGGTGTTACTGTTACCACTAGTGGAGAATCTTCTGAAGCAGGCACATCTGCTATTGGAATTGGATGTACAAATTCTGAGCAAGTCAATCTGTAGCTCTCGGTTGTAAAGTATCTGAAGCAATAATCATAAACACTCCGGCCAATGCCAAGAATGACAGCAATGGCATGGCAGCATGATATACCAGTCAGCTGCCAGGCTTTGCAAGTACAGTCCCATTGATCAATATCAACCACCTTAGTTGTGTCACCACGAACCTCACATGTGCTCCCGGCCGATAATAGAATTTGAAGTGAATTGAGTTTTTTGGCTTTCCTTTTTAAGCTTTTCCTCCATGGATGGAGTTAGCCTAGTCAACCATTGATCAGAATCTGTCCTTCTGGCAACAATCAACTCCATAATCTTACCCCTACTTACATCAACCATCTGTGTTATTGGCAATTCATCTGCATCTGATTCCCAGCTATAGAAAAGCTCCCCAAAGTTTGATGTCATGTGATTGTACCTAGAACCCTGAAAAAATGAATTTGCCCAGTTCTGGGGTTCACTTTTCATAATCCAATTGTAAGCTTCTATAGAAATACTCTCAATTCTCTTCATACAGTTTTGAAAGCCTTCTGGTCTGGATGCATACGCAGCAGCATATAAATCCTCAATCATCAGTCGCTTTACCTCATGAGAAAAATGCCCTTTCAAGTCTCTAAAAAGTTGCTCAGTTAAGTATCGTAGACAGTATCCATGAAATGAACCTTCAAATATCTCAGCAATCGAATTTTTCAACCCATTCTCTCTATCTGCTACAAATGTTATGGGACAAGATGTTGACAGCACTAATTTTAGTTGAAGTAAGAACCAATGCCAGTTATCATCAGATTCAGCATCTACAATGGCAAAGGCAACAGGAAATACACCATCATATGCATCAGCAGCTGTGGCTGCTAATAATGTTCCTTGGTATTTTGACTTCAATGGAATGCTATCAAGGAAAATCAGTGGCCGGCAACCTTGTTGGAAGCCATACAACGAAGCATGAAATGATACAAAGAGGCGATGAAAGCTTGAGTCTTCCTTTGTAGTGTAGACAGCTAGACTTCCAGGATTAGCCTCCATTATCTTTTCACAGAAGAAAGGTAACTGACTATATGCCACTTTATAAGAACCCTGAAGCTGCTCCTTTGCAATCTCTTTCCCACGCCATGCCTGAAAGTAGTTAAGTTGTATTCCATATTCCTCTTTGATGTCATTGACAATGTCCTTAGGCTTATAATTTGGAAAAACTCTCAACTTCTCCTTTATAATACTGGCCAACCAACTCCTAATTGCTTGATGCCCTGCGTTGCAAAAGCCCCTTCACAAGTATGGGTTGAATTCATGTTCTTGATACATATCAATTGAGTAGTTGACAACCTTGATGCATGAATTCTCCAAGGGCAACCTTCTGCTTTGCATTTAACGGTCACACGATGACTATCATTTTTCTTATATCTAAAGGCAAATTGATGAGCAATGGCATATTTACGCAATGACTCCCGAAATTCATGTACGCTGCTGAACCTTTGACCCACACCTATGATAGTACTCTGCCATTGCTGTGCCCCTTTAGCATGCTTCTCATTGTTTGAGGAAATAGGGAAAATAGGGGAAACTTCAATAGGAATGTCTAGATGTGTATCAATCTGATTGGTTTCATCAACAACATCAGGAGGAGCATTAATTGGAAATATTGACTGGGTGTTGTCATCCATGCCATCATGCACAATATCAAGAGTCTGAGTGGCGTTAAGTGGTACCACTATTTCAGACAAGGTTGTTCTGCTTGACCTACAAGTTCAAGTATTTCATAATTAAACCCTAGAAAGTCCCATAAATAATGAGATATTAGCTTAGAAACAAAGAAAACTACCTACTGGCAGGCATGTTCGACACGTCAGGAGCAACTACATCCTCAATACTGATATAGATATAAACAGTACTCGAATCTCCTTGAAATTTAACCATTCTTTGCAGGTCCTTGTCATTGGAAATTGTAATGAGAGTCTTCTTGTTCCCAGGAAGGAAATACTTGATAGACATGCTATCAACACTAAAATTAAACATTTCTGCTACTTCCACCTTGAACTCGTTAAATTTCATTTGATCATCAACGTCGATAGTGTGAGCATCACCACCTCTATATGACAAACAACTATCTTTCTCAGTGTCAAACTCACCTCCAGATTGACATATTGCAATTATTTTCTTGGCAGCCATGACCTGCCACAGCACAAGTGAATCCGTATCATTGACATACCCAATTGGAAAATATATTCCAGGAATCAACTACAACAAGAAGGTTGGTCAAATACAGAGAACCTTCAGAAATTTGCACAAGTCTAAGTGCAAACAAACCTGTTTTTGTTGTTGCTAGAAAGAAAGGATAGCACAAATTTCAATCAGGAATTTCCCACCTTTGGGAATTTCAATGATTGATTCGAAGTTTCAAACATTTATTATAGACTAATATTGCATTCCTATACCTTCCAAAATTAAGACATCATAATTCATAAAACATGCCAGATGACTCACAATTTTTTTTTTTAATATTGATTCTTTCATTTAATCGGTTTATTTGGTAAACACAGGAACAAGTCACTGAAAAAAAAATGGTAAACATAGAAAATTTTCAACAACTTGGTTTTCTCTCCATTAAAATAGGTGTGATCATGACAATGCGAACCCTAAATTAAGAGTAAATGCAATATCATAGAAACGAAATATACCCGATTGATTATCGGAAAACGAAGTGAGGTTGCCAGTTCCGAACCCCAAATATATTATTATTATTATGGGGCTCGCCTCTCAGTCTGAGTCTGGGGGTCGCAAATGCATAAGTATGCATATAGGAGCTCTGAGTTGACTGCTAATTCTCGCGTCATGGACTATATCTAAATTAGGCCTAGGTTGTGGGCTTGAGAAAACAATTTTTATTCTAGACCATTGCTGTAATCAGTTGCATTAGCTGATATTGACTTCACTGTACTGATCATGCAATTGATCTTTCACATTTAGAATCTCAGTTGCTTTACCTCTGGTTATATTTAATAAATTCATCATAGGAAACGTTTTTCTTCTTACAAAGTTAGATTTTGAATACCCTGCAAGTATTGAGATCACATGTGTGACTGTGCCTGAGAAGTGAGGGTGTTTATTTCATTGAAGGCTACTTGTCAGATAGTACTATATGGTGAATGATGGTTTTTCAAAAAAGGCAGCTGGTAATGAGAGGTTATAGGGTATAAGCTGTGCAAGAACGGGCATTATGGATAAAGATCGGTATTTTACGTTGTTTTTTAATTTTTTTTCTAGCTGTTTTGTTTTGTTTTCTTCATTTTAGTTAACATCAAAAACTGAAGAAATTCATACTGATTACCATCCTATGTTTATGATCAGAACTTTTTTTGTAATGTGGTTGTTTGTAGGGGAAGTGCATTTCCAGCTGCTAGTATTGCCCAAGAGGAAAAATGTCTTTGGACGGAAACAAGAGACTAGCCATCTGCGGGGACTTTTGTGTTAGTCCAATGTCGAAGGTGCCATAGATAGTGGCTGGCAGCAGCATTAAGGCTTAGAGATAGTGTCAGCTGTTTAAGTTGGAGGCTTGAAGCATTATTATTTATGGGAGTTGCTACTTACCCATGTTTCAAAAATTGGTAGTTGTCCAAACTTGGGCGTGCCCTTTATTTGTGTTTACTTTTCTGGGAGACTTGTGTTTAAAAATTTCTTCAAGTCATTGCTGTGTTACTAAATTTTAATTTCTGACTCCGAAAGAAATAAGATAAATGTATCCATAGATGATGGCTAAGTCTATTATGAATTTGTGATCATTTTTCAACTGAAAGACCTTTCAGAAAGCACCTTGGTCCGCAAATCTAAAAATGTCAACATCCCCAGGTCTAAGGGCAAATAGTTAAGCTCTTAAAAATTACTAAATAATTGTTTATATGTAGTTATTTTATTTCTTCAAAATTACATAGAATTTGATTTTTACTATAAAGCAGCTTAATTTTGTTTTCTAGTGTGGAGCTTGAGTTGCTTAATGCTGTAGCCAATTCATGGAATTGAGATGAAATTATATGCTTGACAGGTTGAGTGCATGTTTGTTTTAGATTCTTGAGTACCAACCTGTGTTGAAGAAAAGTAAATGTGAAAATGAGATATTGAATCTTGTTTGGCTACATTGACAATTATATAAGACGTCCGTTTGAGTCTGGAGAATTTGATTTCATGCAGTAAAATTTTGTAGTTTTTGTGTTACTTTTATCTAACATTACAGTCAAAATTACCTTCATTTTTGTCTGTATTCAATGATTATTTTTTCTAAAATTATATTATGTCTTTGTTGGTAATTTTATCTTTAAAAGTAATTTTACTTTACACTATCTAAACAAAATTAATTCTTTTAAACTAACTTTTAAAATATTCTTTCTAAACGCAAATTACTTCTTTTGACATCAATTCTTTTAACATCAACTCTTTCAACATCAATTTTTCAAAAGCAATTTTACTAAAATCTAAACCAAATGGACACTGAGAAGTTGGGGGTTTTCATTTTAGTCATAGTCATGTCAATCATTGATAAACGCCATATAACTACTGTTCTCAGAAGAAATGTTCTTAGAACAGGTTATCTGCGAAACCTGTTTTGGTTGAACTGTCATTTCAAGAAACAAAATTGCTCCCTGTTTGAGGGCGCTTGTAAGAGTAAAAGTGGCAGGTAAAAAACAGAGAAATAGTAAAGAGAGACAACATTGTTAGATCGTGAATATTGTTCTGCTAGATAATCCAAGGTTGAAAACTTGAAATCCTTAAAATAACATTTTCATGATCATAAAGACGAGGTCAACTAAAGCAAAGAACAAAGTTGCTACATCAAGTAGATTTTGAAGCCTAATTGAAAACCCAAACCGGGTAATCCTTGTCAGAGTATCAGTAAGAGTCCTAGCTCTGCCAAGCATGCACTCTAGCTTCTCAAGCAGGGACCTCATTTTCTTCGAAGAGCTCCAATTGAAGCTTCCAAAAGAGTTCATTGTTTTTTGTATCTCCTCCACAGTCCCGTCTATGCT